>OX439479.2:22759448-24048234 GCA_949320105.2 Crepidodera aurea | reverse complement strand
CAATTAGTAAATGTTAAATTAGAAGAAGAGTTTGCTGAAGTTGATGGATTGTTAATTTTCACTGTTGAAGAAATTCCTCGCATAGTGTTGATTATTTCACCGTGGCGTCCTTGGTCGATATTTAAGTACGGTTTTATTGAATTAGAGCTTTTCTCATATTTACCGCATAATCTCTCAATATATTAGCCAAATTAGGCAAACTCGTTTCAGCATTCAGTTCGTATTCTCTGATCGCACAAAACTCGAGAAATATTTTCCATATATATTTTTTTGATTTGGTTGTATTTTTTGGTATATTACTTGATATAATATCATTTATTAATTGACCAAATCTTAGCGACATTTTTAAACTAGTTGTCAGTTTGACGTTTAATTAATTTTTAATCAAAAACTTGACTTGTTGAAAACACCAAACTGAAAATACCACATGTAGGGTGTTATCGCTGTAATCCATAGCTGATTGGATGAAATTTGACACATGACTCTAAATTAAGTAATTTGATTGGTTACTATAGTTAGTAAAAAATTATCAGTAGTAATACCCCTAGGGCATTGATAATACCGAGATAATTTTGTCATAGAGAATGCTGAAAGCGTGTTGCTTGATAATGGCCCGAGGCCGAAGGCCGAGGGCTATTATCCTTAAGCAACACGCTTGAAGGATTCTCTATGACAAAATTTTGAGGATTTATCAAGGCCCGAGGGGTATTCGATAAGATAATTTTTTACTTTGTAGATTTAAACATTTTTAAACTAGTTGTCAGTTTGACGTTTAATTAATTTTTAATCAAAAACTTGACTTGCTGAAAACACCAAACTGAAAACACCACATGTAGGGTGTTATCGCTGTAATCCATAGCTGATTGGATGAAATTTGACACATGACTCTAAATTAAGTAATTTGATTGGTTACAATAGTTAGTAAAAAATTATCCATATAATACATTACACAACAGAAAAATGATTCTTTTACTTGAACTTCATCTTATCATTGTTAACATGCATTTTTTCAGTTGTAACGATGTGGCGGTTTTTTTCGATTTGTAAAATTGCGTTTATTTGGATGAGTATGGACGAGCCATTGTTATTTCATCATGGCTTTTACACGATGCAGAACTTTTTATAAAGAGTAACTTTTTTTCGTAAAATTAATTTAAAAAAAGTTGTTGTAACTGAAGTAAACACGCTGTACATATTACAAAGAAAATAGTGTTATTAAAAAATCAAAAATTATATTTTTTTATGAAATCTATTACATACTTATTTTTATAACACCCTTAATGCGACCCTGTGTACTTGCAAGATCAGTGACGTTTACGTTTTTTTAACTTGTCATTATCTGTTATTAGAACTTGTACAATAATTATAATAATTATACAGTGTGTCCCGTTGGTAAACGGAAATATTTGAAAGGTAGGTAGAGGTCACAAAGGCGATTCTAAATAACCCATATATAATGGGTCTCTTGGCTTCCATAACCGAGTTACAGGGTGTTTTATCAATTATGCATAATTATTCATTTGGCCAGAACTTTTGAATCGCTCAGTATATCTTTTCCATTTTTGGCATACAGCTTACACTTCTTAAGAATAATGTACTGAAATATTGAGAGATATGAAAATCCAGGTTTGGCTTTAGGAAAAATTGAAACATATTAAAAATATCAAAACAACACCCTGTATATCACAATTTTAATATTTCAATTTTAGATTTGGAAACAAGTTGTTGTTTTTATCCCGCCACCGATTCGAATTGGAAAATTTTGAAAGTGAAAGTAAAATTGTCATTTAATTTAGAAAAAACATATTATGAAACTCATTTTTTCTTTAACAATTTCAGAAATTCACTTCGTGTCATTTACCTATTTCTTGTTTAATCGGCTTAAAATAATTTTACACTGTCTGGTGTACCTGCAGGCCCGTATTTAGGGGAAAAAATTCAATTAGTTATTTATTTTTTAAACGCCCAGTATAAAGTAAAGCGGGACAATAAACGCTCATAGTAACTATGTAACTAACAAACATTTATTAATAATTAACGAAATGCCTCAAAATGTCCATTATTTTGTTTTATGCACCTTCTTGCACGTCTCTTTTTTTTTGAAACTGAAAAAAAAAGAGAAATTATTTTTTTATCGTTTAATATTCAAAATGGATTTATTTTCAATATTTAGAGAGTTCTAAATTATGCATATTTTTATTATTTGTCCGTTTCAAAACCATTTTAAGTAATATTGCAGATTCGTACTTTAAACAAAATATTAAATTGATTACTTTTCGATCGCCTCGTATTATTTTATTTTGGCACAGTGGATTATGCAGTATAGGGATACATGAAATCCAAGGTGTATTCTAAAGAAATAAACAATAGAGAAGAACTGCTTCAACGAATTGAGGAAGCCTGCGAGGAATTGAGAAACAATCCATTTATTATAAAAAAAAACAGTAAGGAACATCATTAAACCTGCAAGAAAGTGCATAAACAAAATAGTGGACATTTTGAGCAATTTCGTTAATTATTAATAAATGTTTGTTAGTTACTATAAGAGTTTATTGTCCCGCTTTACTTTATACTGGGCGTTTAAAAAATAAATACCTATTTGAATGTTTTCTCCTAAGTACGGGCGTGCAGGTACACCTGTACAGTGTAAAATTATTTTAAGCCGAATAAACAAGAAATAAGTAAATGACGCGAAGTGAATTTTTAAAATTGTTAAAGAAAAAATGAGTTTCATAATATGTTTTTTCTAAATTAAATGAAAATTTAATTTTCATCTTCAAAATTTTCCAATTCGAATCGGTGGCGGGATAAAAACAACAACTTGTTTCAATTCAGTTTTTTCCCCTTTATTCAAATCTAAAATCGAAATATTACAATTGTGATATACAGGGTGTTGTTTTGATATTTTTAAATATGTTTAAATTTTTCATAAAGCCGAACCTGGATTTTCATATCTCTCAATATTTCAGTACATTATTAGTGAAAAGTATAATATGTATGCCAAAAATGGAAAGGATATACTAAGTGATTCAAATGAATAACTATGCATAATTGATAAAGAGACGTTACAATTAACAAACAACAAAAAACATCTCGTTTTATTGCTGTAAAAAATTTAATTTTATCGTTATATCTACTAAAAGTTTTGTTGACCTGGCATCACTGCCCTAGAAATTATAACATAAAAACTAGTTTAGTATTGACACATTTTAAAAGATGCATTTACATACCTAGAAAAACACTATTTTCGATTATAAGAGTTGTACCAGTTTTATATGACGCGCAGTGTACCTAGTGGTTACAAGGAATTTAAAATGTTTGACCTTTCACTTTGTTCGTGAAATAGTCTAATAAAATACTACTCTTGATTGAATTTATCTTATAAATAAATCGAAATAAGTACTTTTCACGAAAATTCAATCACTTGTCGTATTACTGCTATTAATATTTCATTTCAGGAATTTCATTTGCATTAGTTTTTTACATATATTTTCATTTTTTAACAGGAAAAATGTAAAATTATTATTATTGCGATATATTCTTAACAGCAATTAGTTTTATCATTGTAATAATTATATTACACTGAATAAACACGACCCGTAAAACAATGCAGAAATATTGAAAAGTTTTATGGTTACTTCTGCTACAGTAAATTTCCCTGTTTAGATTTGTAGATGTAAAATTTCTCCAGCAAAATGTTTTGTTTTTCTCTCCATTTTATAATCACAATTGGGCCCCAAATAAGTTTAGACGTGGAAAACAACTCTTGCAAATTAGGAAAGGGTCTTTCGAAAAATCGAAAAGAAACTTCGGCTTAAGTGAAAAACTTAGAAAGTTTATTTACATTACAAATTACTTATAGGAATAGCGAATAAACTTTCCCTTCATTATTTTTTTTGTAGTAGCAAGTTTTACTTTAAAATTACAAAAACTGTAAATAAATGCGTCATATCACCCAAAGACCTTACTTAACTCTGCGTTACTCACTAACTACATCGTCAAAGAAGTTACAAATACAAAAAAAATAAAATAATTTCATCAATTTCATGTTAGTTATAATAATAATAATAATAATAATAATAATAATAATAATAATAATAATAATAATAATTTATTTTCCAGTAGACTTTACAGTATTGGAATAGTCAAATTAGTACATAGACAGAATACAAACAAATAGTACATCAAATCTATACAATAAAATAAAATATATATAGATAATATTATGACGGATACTAAATACTGAAGTATTCATCAAGAGTGTATAGACTTCTGCTTAATAGATACTCCTTAACTTCTAATTCAAATTTGCTCTTTCGTGTTATATTTTTAATTCTCGTCGGCAAATTATTAAAAACTTTTAGACCTAATATGTTAGGAGACTTACATGTAACACTTAATTTACATACAGGATAATGGAAATCATTTTTCTGTCGAGTGGTAAGATTGTGTACATTTCCATTAGTTTCAAATTTGGATTTGTTTTTAAAAACATATGAACATAGTTCTAAAATATATATGGACACTAAAGTTAAAATGTTATATTCTCTAAATAACGATCTGCAAGAATGTGCTCTGGCGACACCAGCCATAACTCGCAGAATTCTTTTTTGTGCAATAAAGACATCACTTGAAAGAGTAGAACTACCCCACCAGCAAATTCCATACCTGAGTCTACAGGCAACTTGAGCATGATAAAAAACTATTAGTTGGGGCTTTTCTAATATTTCCGTTAAATTACGAACTAAATAGCAGGTAGAATTAATTTTATTTATTAAAGTTGCGACTTTTCCAATTTAAATACTCATCCATAGAAACACCTAAAAATATTGTTTCTGAAGAAGAAGGAACAACTTTATCATTCATCATAACCACTAGTCCTTTAGAGCTTTTTTGTCTATTGTGAAACTGTATTACCTCAGTTTTGGAGGAGTTGAGAAATAAATAATTTGAGCTACACCATTTAAACAAATTTTCGATTACCTCATTGCATTTACTGGAAAGCAACCTTTCGTCTATATTGGATATAACTAATGATGTATCATCTGCATATAAGGTAACAGTAGTATTATCAGATTTTAAGAATTCACTTAGATCGTTAATATACATTAAGAATAGAATTGGTCCCAATATGGACCCTTGTGGAACGCCAATTGTTACCGTTTTACAATCTGAATTACTAGTAGTCATTGTTCTATTTTTACAAGAGCTAAGTTGTACAAATTGAGAACGGTCCTTCAAAAATGATGAAATCCATTGTAGTGCCACGCCCCTAATTCCATAATTATAAAGTTTGGACAATAATATTTGATGGTTAACACAGTCAAAGGCCCTGCTGAGATCACAAAATATCCCAACAGGGCACTCACCTGTCTCAATGCTTTGAACCAATATCTCAGTAAATGACATTAATGCTGAATTAGTTGACTTGTTAGATCGAAAACCGTGTTGATCATCAGATAAAATATTATGACTTTCTAAAAAATTTAATAGTCTGGTAATAAAACAGTATTCAAAATTTTTGGAAAAACTTGATGTTAGAGTTATAGGACGATAATTTTCTAAAATGTTATTATCATTTTTTTTGTGCACAGGTACAACTTTTCCCACTTTTAAACATTCAGGAAAACATCCTTTTTCAAGAGAAAGATTAATTAAGTAAGTCAACGGTTCCGCAATATTTGACATACATTTTTTTAATAAAATTGGTGGAACTTCATCATGCCCCGCAGAATATTTATGTTTAAGTTTTTGTTTTATCAACATTAGTAATTCCTCATTAACAAAAGGTTCAAGAAAAATTAAATGTCTGTTCATATTTATATTGTTTGAAGATCTGGTGTTGCTATTATTTATATTTTTATAGATTTCCAAGGGAGCGTTGATAAAAAAATTATTAAAAAGTTCAGCTATTTTTTGTGGATCTTCTTCAAGTACACCCTGTTGGAGGATTTCCATATTATTGTTTACGCTTGTTTTATTTGAAAGTTTTTTGATAGTTTTCCATGCTACTTTAGCAGAGTTATCAGAGTTTGTTATTTTGGTTTGATAATATAATTTTTTGGTTCTACTTATCAGCTCCAAATGTTCTTTTTTTGATTTTAAATATATATCGTTTATTAAAGGATGACGGGATTATGCAATTCATACTCTCCTCAAAGAATGATATTATTTGCGTATAGATAAAATGTTAACAAAGAGGGTACTTTCTAGTTGTCACCGTATTTTTAGCTCTTTCGCACATTCTACATCGGATTTGTGGACTGATGTAATCCGGGCACCAAGCTACCTGACCATTTAATCCGATATCCATTTTGGACACTAGTAGTATTTGTAGGTTCTAAATTGCTTGTGTATTTAGGGCACCACTAATGTTACCTGACAGTGGAAGTCATTTTTAAGTTAGTCAATGTCTCAATAAGATATTTTTTCAGATTAAAAATCGATTTATTAAATTCACAAAACATTAACGTAAACACACTAATTTTATAGAAATCGAAGGAAAAAATGCATCTGCATAATACAATAATACATAATAATTTTTAAAATATCACAAATTTGTATTTACAGATGAAAAATAGGACAAACACTTCACAAAATGCAATCGAGTAATTTTACACAAAGCCAGTTTAGTGGAGTAGATCTGGTTTTGAAAACGAAGTCGCTTTTTTCGAATTTTTTTATGTAAAGATATGGAATATCGGTTTTTCGCATAAACTCAATTTTAACCGGTCCAAATCGGTCTAGCGGTTCTTGAGATATTGCGATTTGAAAGTATACGGATTTTTAGTTGCTCACATAAATGTGTTAAAGTTTGTACTTTCCGTTTTGTCGCATTGTCTTTAATTTTGTTAAGTATATTAAGACTTTGAATTTTAACATCATCAGCATCAAGGCTATGCAGATGACATAGTCATAATCGCAAGAGACAAATTCGAGAATACCCTCTGCGATATAGTTCAAAGAGGGCTTGACTATACTAAAGAATGGTGTCAATCGATGGGACTTAGCGTCAACCCCATCAAGACTACCTTAGTTGCCTTTACACGGAAAAGAAACATTAACCTCAAAACCATCGAATTTGACGGGAAAGTTATTGAATAGAAGCCAGATGTTAAATATCTGGGACTAATACTAGATAATAAACCCCTCTGGAATAACCACGAAAAACAACTAACCAGCAAAGCCACGAAAGGTCTAATGGTGTGCAGAAATTTTGCGGGAAAAAACTGGGGATGTAACCCAAAGATCCTGCAGTGGATGTACACGTCAATAGTGAGACCGGCCATCACTTATCGAGCAGTAGTCTGGGGCAGCAGAACTAAGCTGGCCAGTACAATGGCAAATCTAGCGAAAAGCCAAAGACCAGCCTACGTATGCAATGAGGACGTGTCCAAAGGCCGCCATGGAGGTAATCCTAAGCCTTGCACCCCTCCATATAGTATTGGAGAGTATAGCGATAAGGACAACCTACAGAATGACCAGAGAAGGATCAACCAAACGCAAGTTTCGACTCCTTCCTGGAAATTACCAAACCTGGGATATGCCCCAAGATTAGATGACAAAGAAGTTTAGCTTTGTGAAAGAATTCAACACAAATCTAAGTAACAAAAGCGAATGGGACAAAGATACCACCCCAAAAACTAAAGAGAAGTGCCATTAAATGGTACACATACGGTTCTAGAACAACAGAAGGAACAGGAATAGGAGTATATGGGCCTGGAACTAAAGATTCCGAAAGTTTAGGCAAATCTCCGAGCATTTTCCAAGCTGAAATATACGCCATCGAAAAATGAGTCCAGTTCAACATAAAAAGAAATTTTCGCAGACAAGAGATCATCATCATGTCAGACAGTCAAGCAGTCATTAATGCCTTGAACTCCCACGTAATCAACCCCAAGATGGTTTGGGAGAGCCTAGAGAATCTAAACGAACTAGGCAAGAACAACATTGTTATGGGTTCCGGGACACACTGGAGTGGAGGGTAATGAAATAGCAGACGTACTCGCAAAAAAGGGGTTGAAACACCATTTCTGGGACCTGAACCCTTCTGCGGAATAAGCACCAGTACAATACTTAATGAACTTGGAAAAGAAGTAAATAACAAAAGATCCCAATACCGGATAGGACTACAAGGAATGAGGCAGGCCAAGACACTACTGGGAAACTATAACCAGAAGAGATCTGACGACTGCATCAGTAAAAGTAAAAATAAGCTCATAATACTAACGGGTATCCTAACAGGGCACTGCCGGCTGAGAGGCCACCTAAAGAAACTCGGATTAGTATACAAAGAAGAATGCAGATTCTGCGAGGCAGAGGAGGAAACCTCTATCCATATTCTCTCAGAATGCATTGCCCTGCAAAATCCAAGGGTACGATACCTCGGAGAATATCAAATAGAAGAGGAAGATCTACCTACCGACATCCTGTACTTTTTGAAAGCAATAGGACTGGAGGAACTGAACTGCTCTAATCGTTGAGACATCCTTAACGATTGGGCAGCAGTAGGGGGCACAATAGATCTTATAGGTCCCAGTGTATCGACATCACAGACAGATATTAAATACGTATCCTGGAATTCTTTAAGTTTTTCAATAAAAATGTAAATAGATGCATTCGTAGGTACAGGTAAGGGGTTTGTCAAAAAATATGAATTTTACTCAAGACTAAAATACCCTTATTTTTGACAATATCGAAAATTGTTATAAAGAAAAAATGTTTAAATTAAAAAATATTTTAATATGTAACAATGTTTATTTACATTAAAAAATGATTTTTTCTTTTTTCGAACTTTTCTCTGTGATAACAATTTATTATTCTAATTTAACTAAAATAAGAATTAGAAATAGAAATAGAATGTCTGAACTCGTAGAAACTACAATTTGATTCTGCTCTGAGAACTAACTTCTGCGAGAAAGAAAGCTTTATATTGTTTTGAATTTAAATATTTAAAATTAAAGTCTATGTTGATTTTTTATCTATTAATATTTTTGGAAAAGTTAAAAAGCATGTCTAACAAAGTAATGATTATATAGTGTAAATAATTGTTATTTAATATACCGTGTGACACAGACTCATGGTACACCCCCCTTTTCTCCTTTGTTTCTCTAGCTATATTTCTGAAATTTGGAACATTGAATATGCTCACTAGACGGCACTTTTTGACATATTTGAAAAAATATCAACTTCCGGTTTTTCCGGAAATTGCATCAACTTTTAATTTTCAAATAGAACACTCTGTATATTATTACATTTTTGGAATCTTCGTAATTATCTGAATCCAATGATACCTCATAGTTGATATTTCATTCGTCAGAATACCCATTTTATTTTTCGATCTAGAGAGCCATGAACCCCCAAATGATCAAAATAATCGTACACTATCGCATTTTCGATTAACATAGTATTGTGGTTCGAAATACGTGCGAAAAACGTAAAACAAAATGTTCTTTTACCCAAAACTCAATTTTTTCAAATGGTACCATAATGGTACTCCGATGTCATTCGAAAGTACCTACCATCGATTAGGTATCCATCCATATTAACTTTTTTTGTGTATAACCATTACGAACAAAATAATGTAGTTGAAAAAAGTTTAAGTATCTTCTCGTAACTTCTTGTTCAATAACAATAATTTATGAAGGTGGCTATGGAACACAAGTTACACTTTGACATTTCGATAATATGAACACTTAAACTTTCTTCAACTACATTATTTACGATTATTTTGATTATTTGGAATAATTTTAGGGGGTTCATGGCTCTCTAGATCGAAAAATAAAATGGGTATTCTGGCGAATGAAATATCAACTATGAGGTATCATTGAATTCAGATTATTACGAAGATTCCAAAAATGTAATAATATACAAATATACAGGGTGTTCCATTTGAAAATTGAAAGTTGTTGCCATTTCCGGAAAAACCGGAAGTTGATATTTTTTTTCAAATATGTCAAAAAGTGCCATCTAGTGAGCATATTCAATGTTCCAAATTTCAGAAATATAGCTAGAGAAACAAAGGAGAAAAGGGGGGTGTACCATGAGTCTGTGTCACTCGGTATTATTTCAAAACGAGATAATTATATGGCGTCAATAGATCCAAATTAAATTTACTTAAGTTATAAAAATAAAAGTACAGGGTGTTGGTTAGGTATACATTACATAATGTTACAACATCTTTTGTTTTGTTTATCCCATCATATATTCCTTACCTCTTCGGGAAGACCTTCAAAATGGGGTCCAAAATACAAAAAATTTTGAAGTTTAAAATGACATTGAATTTAAAGTAGACGCATAGTGAATAACGATTTTGGTAAAAGTGAGTAGACTCTGGCTGTGTTGATTAGAATGAGAACTGTCAATCTAAAATTTTATTAATACTTTCATTACAATTTGCTCGGTCTATGGCAATGCTAAAAGAGCATTCTCAACTGGTTTTTGTATTAAAAATGATATTTTCATTAACTAAGCACGCGTTTTATGGTGTGTAAAATATACATGAAAATGCAATTAATGATGATGGAAATTCAGAGAATTTTATTCATGAACACAATAATGATCCACAGTATCCCTATTCATAATAATTATTAAATTTAAAGCTGTGAGAAAGGACAAAAAACAACAAAGAGAAATAGTCGAGTCAAGGGCAGGTGCAATATTGATAAAACTTTTTGTAGTCTATTATTTAAAATCAGAATATATTTTTTTTAATTAAAATTTTGGAAATAGCTTAGCGCACACACACAGAGCACTTATTGGTTACTTATTGTAATCAGGGCACTCTACCCTGAAAAGGAGAAAAACTCCTACAGTGGGGTATTAGGAAAATGAAATGTCCTAGAAAAATGTATCACACACATAAAAGTTAATAAATAATAAAGTAATACCTTTCTTAAAAAGAAAAGGAAAAGGCTACAAACTGAAAAAATCCAAAGAGTCGAGAAACAGATGAGAGAGAGAGAGCATTTGCTTAATAAGGTGTGTATCTTTAAAAACAAATTAACCAAAATATTTTTAAAAACTTGTTCTAAATTGTGTTAATATTTGGAATATCAGGAGCATGCAGATCTAATGAATTAGTGAAGCATTAACTGTATACAAGACGCACAAACTCATTTTTTGGGCTCAAATTGGTTTTAGCGGTCCATCGCTAAAGTGCAAAATTATATATCATTTTGATTTTGAGTCGATCCGCATGAGTTTCAGCGTCCGCAAAGTTCAAATAAAAAAGTTGCAGATGAGGTGTGAATCAAATGTCAAATTTTGACAGATGTTACATTTTGACAGTTATTACATTTTGACGGTTGTCATATTTTGACGGTTGTCATATTTTGACGGTTGTCATATTTTGACGGTTGTCATATTTTGACAGGTATCACGTTTTCAAAGATATCATGTTTCGACAAGTTTCACATCTTAACAGGTGTTACATTTTGATATTTGTCATATATTGACATGTGTCACATTTTGACAGGTGACAATTACGGAATATATATTCTATCTCTAGTGATAGAATGAAATAAGTATAAAATACACAAGAGACAAGTGTTTCAGAATTTTCTTTCAATCTCAATAGCGAGAATGTTTTTTTTCTGTTATTATAAGTGGTTTCAGAATAACTACATTCAGTAGTGGCCGTGGAGAAAACCAATTTTTACTTTTTTTGGTCAGATTGGAAGAAACAAAAACGATACATAACCGAAGTTTTGTAATTTTGCACAAAATTGGAGGAGTGCCTGCAATTGTCGCCAAATATTTAGGATTGGAAAATCATAGTGCGTATACGGGCCATTGTTTTAGGCGCACGTCGGCTTCCTTGTTAGCGAATTCAGGCGCCCATATGAAGAAGATAAAAAGACATGGAGGCTGGCGATCCAGCATCGTTGCTGAAGGCTACATTGACGAATGTGAGAACAAGAAAATCAGCGTCGCTGAACAGATTTTAGACGAAGATGTACCTAAGGTGGTTGTTTCTCGTTCTAACCAGATTTCAAAGACATGTACTTCTACTAAAACCAGCAATGTCTTGCAATTTGTCAATGACATTGACAGTTACTTTACTGACGCAAAACTGTTCTATAAAGAGCGTTTTATTGTTAAATCGTACATAATAGCTATTTATATTACAAGTACATAAACAAGGGCTTTATTGAACGAATAATTTTATGGCCGAGCGAGCTTGCGACAGAGGCTATAAAATGATGAGTGCACTTTATTTTACAGTAAAATAAAGTGCTACTTTATCGATGGTAATACCACGAGTCCTCCAAATTTTATCGATAAAATTTTTGGTTTTCACGAAAACGGCTTTATTTGGAAAAACCACGAAAACAAACTGATTTGAGTGGTTTTGCCTAAAATAAAGGCGTTTGAGTATGAAGATCAAAAATTTAATCTATAAAATTTCAGAGCAAAAGACACTTTACACACAAATATTGAAAATTTTCTTTACCAATTTAAATTGAAACCTCATGATGAGCTGTTACAGTTTTACATACAGGGCCACCAAGGCGATTTTTTGATTGGCTACCCCGCGGAACGGCGCCGTAAATAAAAGCGAAGAAGAAGAATGAAATGAAGTCTTTCTTAATTTAATTAATTTTAAGTGTTTAGGTATTCAAAAACTGATATTTAATGAACAAAAAGTTTAGTGTTGAAGTGAGGTATGTAAAAATGTTAAAGGGTTTTGAAATAAACTAATAAAAACAGGTTAGTTTACAAATACATTTTGAAATTTGGTTATTAACATAGATTTGCAATACATTTTAGTATAATAATAATTGATAAATGTTTACATTTGACATCTCAAATAGGTAAACACAGTTTAATCAAAAAACAAAAACGACGAAGCGGTTTTATCAGTATAAAACACAATGATTGGTTAGGATCCTGAGTTGTTATTGGCTGAAACCACAAAATCTGACTGTTTTAACAGATGAAAAAAATAATGAGTATAAAACACAATGATTGGTTAGGATCCTGAGCTCTTATTGGCTGAAACCACAAAATCTGACTGTTTTGACAGATGAAAAAAATAATCGACGCAAAACTGTTCTATAAAGAGCGTTTTATTGGTCAATCGTACATAAACTATTTTAATTAATTTTTTTGTTTTATTTTAAACATAAATACTTGTAATGTTTCTTATTTCAAATAATAGATAAAAATAAAGATTAAACAAATTAGGTGCTGTTTTGGACGAGTAAGAAGTAAAACCTTCACTGACTCGATTAAAATGTTGTCAGATTGCTATTACTATTTATTTGCCCGCTAGAATATTTTATAATTTAAATGAACTTTCTTTTACTTCGAAGAACAAACTTGCAATTGCCTTTTTGATTATCTCCATCTTTTATCCAACTTTCTACCCCCAATTAATTTTAACGGACTTGTTTCTCTCTTAGCTAAACTTATTTAATAATTAACTACATTTGTTTAGCGAACACAATTTCAAACACAAAATTTATTGCTCTTAAAATGTTTGTTTCGTACAAGAATGACTCAAATTTTATTTTTCTTCTTGTAGATAGTTTTTATTAATATAGAAATCAATAAGATCTTTGACCGGTCATCTTTTCTCTAGGTTCCATGTAAAATTATTCGGAAGAAAAAAAAAGTATTTATTTTCAAAATTTTCAGATTTAAAAAGAAAGTGTGACAAGACTTAATTATTTATTTAGTTGTAGACTTTCGTTAACCGTCATCGAATTTGCCCTCAACGAGCAACCCGCACAATTTAATAGGAGGCGTGTACGATTTCCCAACACATTTGAAATGACAACCCAGTCTGCATGATAGTGGTCACTAATCCACAGACTAATTGCGGCAAACCTTGTAATCCAGTGAATAGAGTGGGTTACCTTAAAAACGGTCCGGTAGTTCTAAATTTTTAATATGTTGACTAGGAAGGTTAGTGAGTGTTTAAAATGCAAAATGCACAATTCCTCCCCCTCCGCGCCCGCCCCCATATTGCAAAAACCGAAAAAAACGGTAATTTCTTCAGATTTTCGCTTATATCTTCGTTTAGGTGCATTTTAGCTAGAAAAGAGTTCTACAGAATGTTGTAGAGAATTAAATTTCCTATAAATTACGTTTTAAGTTTTGTTTCTAGGACAGATAGTTACGGAGGTATGCATTTTTTAAGAAAATGAAAAAAAAATCCAATTTTCCGGAAATTTGTCAAACTTCTAAATTTAGAACGCTGTAATTCAGTTATGGCCTATTCTAGGAAAACAAGTATCAGAATAAAATATGTAGGGAATTTAGTTACCTACAAAACTCATGTTACCTACAAAACTCATGTACATTTTTTAAACCAGGGGGGGGGGGTTGTAAAAATAAAAGTAAGTTAAAGCAACGGAATATTGTGACTCCACATAGTATTTAAAAAAGTTCAACTTGAGTTTCTTACATGTTACAGCATGAGGCTCATGATGCAGATACTATTTCACTTGAATACCTACTGGTGAGAAGGGATGTTCTATTTCAAATAACCCGCCAACGCAGCAGATACATTTTATAAAGAATCATTTTTTTAGACAAAGTATGTACAAAAGGTAATAATACTCATATCAATCGAATGTTCTTAGGAACTAAAATGAAAACAGCCAGTTGTGCATCTGCATGAGATGGTCTTGAGCGGGTTTGGGGGAGAAGCGTCTCTACTTATGGTCTCCAGTCTTCGAGCTTTTCTACACCAGCCCCACACGATAGGGTCTTTGACAATCCCCATCCACTACATTATCATCCATTAAACCGTTTTGAAATCGGCAGCGTGGAACAGACAATTTATCACTGGACGCGAGTCGAATATTTTGGGGCACGAAATCACTTCAAACCTCCCTCAAGAAAGGTTAGGTTCAGACTGTCGTCAGCTGAATACCTGAAGGCTACAAACTGGTTTTGGTGTGGCATGGGGTGCAAGGACATCTATTGTAAGAAATACAATTCATAAAAGTCGAAAATGAAAGAGTTCATTTTTTGGGTTTTGCCGTTTTTTTTGGCGCGGCGTTTTGGCTAATGAGGGCAGACCTGCAATGAATAGAAAAAAATATATTATAGCAAAAAAAGCAATATTCCGCTGTTTTTGATTTTTTTACCCCCCACTGCATATAGGGTTGCTAACAAAAAATGTACATGAGTCTAGTAGGTAATTAAATTCCCAACAAATTTTATTCTGATACTTGTTTTCCTAGAATAGGCGATAACTGGAACAGCGTTCTAAAGTTAGAAGTTTGACAAACTTTCGGAAAATGCGATTTTTTCATTTTTTTAAAAAGTGCATATCTCCGTAACTATCTGTCCTAGAAACAAAACTTAAAACGTAGATTATAGGAAATTTAATTCTTTGCAACATTGTGTAGAACTCTGAAGAAATCTGAAGAAATTGCCTATTTTTTTCAGTTTTTGCAATGTGGCGGCGGGCGCGAAGGGGGAGGAATTGTGCATTTTGCATTTTAAACACTCACTAACCCTCCTAGACAACATATCAAAAATTTAGAACTACCGGACCGTTTGTAAGGTAACCCCCTCTATGCACTGGATTATTGCTACACCACTATATTGATTCAATCCAGTTGTAACAAATACACACTTATATTCTCCACAAATTAGAAATAATCCAATGAAGTTAAATAAATTTATGTATTTATTTGTTTTAGAATTTGTTAAGTTCAACTGCAGCCCCTCTGCCTGAATACAAGACTTCGTCAGTGAAGAAAAGCCGTTTCATCATATCGCACTATGGCATGTTTAAAAGTGCCTGGGATTGGTTAATTTTAATAGCTACGTTTTATGTAGCCGTCGTTGTTCCGTACAACGCAAGTTTCGAGACGGAACGACCCTCCGTCGTATTGGACGTCTTTGTCGAAGCCTTATTTTTTATAGGTAAGTATTGCCAATTTAACGTCTTTTTTTGCAAAACTATTATAAGACATCGCTTAGTAAAGTTTCTTAATAGTTACCTAAATAGCGATTTAGAATAAGAGCCATTTTTTTACTTGATATCCCACATTCGATTTTGTTGGAGTTTTGTAATTTTACCTTATTTTTATAGTGTGTACCTTTTCATTTATATTTTAGAAAGCATCTTCTTTGGAATATATTTGAAAACTTTTTATTTAGTTATCTTTGGGCAGGTACTTTGATCAGAAGAGAGTGTTTTCGCGTATAAAAAGATCAACGAACGATATCTTTATTTATAAAAGAATTGTTTTGGACGACATACGTAGCAGACAGAAACGAAACAAAATGAACTGTGAGTTGTGCACTTTTACAGGAAAATTCATTTTCCTTAACTTGATTTATGTTGTGGATGGATATATATTAGGAAATACACAAACGTTAAGGGTAGATAGATGCCACAAGAGTGGGTTTTTGAATTTTTATAACCAAAATATCAAGTGTTTTATCCATTTTACCTATTTCTTTAATATGCATAGGGGAAAGTCGTCTGGTATCGGGCAACTTAGGTTTTTCATCAATAACAAAATTGGGTTTACTTGAAATCGATCTGGAAAGTCATAAAACAACCCTGCAATATGTTACATACGTGCACTATAAAGAGTCTATTGAAATATTTGCTTTTAGATATTGAGGTACAGGGTGGCCAAATAAGAATGCGAGGTACTGTATCTGGGAAAATATCCATCGTAGAGGCTTGCGGAAAAAAAAGTTATTAGTAAAACGGCCAAGAGAACAACCCGGAAAATATTTTCAAGTTTCTGAAATGGCCGCTAGGGGGCGTAACTGCAATCTTGAATCTAAGAAAGTGATGTTTCTGTGAATTCCGCTATATTAACCTAACAAAAAAGTACCTGATCTTTAAAGTAGAGGATAATCTGAACCTTTTTTGTTTGACAATTTTTGCTGTATCTCTAAAAATAAAGTGATGGGGGTATTGAAAGATTTCTGTAAAAAACACCCGATTTTAACAAACCTGGGCTAGTTGAAAAGAGCTATTCTTGGGCTACAAATGCTATAATATTTGAAGTTTTGTTAGTTTCAGATGTCGCCGCTAGAGGGCTTTTTTCGACATTTCGAGAGAAATGGTTAATTTTCTTAAAAAAATTAAATGTATTGGTATGATTTCTTTTTCATGAAAAAGTAGCTAAATGATGCCTAAACAAGTTCCCGAAAACCGCATCTCGATATCTTGTTCCTAACCTAAAATTTAGGCCAAAGAAAATTTTATACGGAAATCCCTTAAATTTTTATTTTTTTAAACTAATTAATTCCTTTTATTATGTAAGTTGTGTCCCTAAAAAGGAACCGATTTAAAAAAGAAAGGTTTTTAATGCCCCCGTAAATGCTCTAAATGCTGACCATCACGCTCTAAGTATTGCTGAAGCCTCTCATGGGTAGATAAAACTCCAGCTTCAATTTCGGCTCTCGATATGTTATGTAATGCATCCAGTTTTTGATATCTCTCTGGTCGTAGGTTGAGTCTGAAAATCAAGACAAGCTAAGTCTTGTGATCGCGCAGGCCATGGAAACAAACTTCCTCTTCCAATCTAACGCTGTTGTAATACTGCATAATACTTGCACAATAATGGAGAATTTTTATTTCAAATTCTTTGGACCGATGAAGCCACCTTTAAAATCTGCACAATATGTATTATTGGTCAGAAAATCCGCATTGGTTGCGTGAAGTTTAGCACCAAGGACGTTGGAGTTTAAATGTGTGTTGTGGCATACTGATGGGAGGCAGAATTATTGGGCCATATTTTTTTGAGCAATCCCTAAATGGCAATATCTTTCTTGACTTTTTGGCCAATAAATTACCGTTGTTGTTGGAAGATGTACCACTGGAAACATGTCAAAACTTGTTTTTGCAGTTGAATGGTTGCCCAGCATATTAAGCTATTATTGTGCCAGAGCATATTAATGCAGTATGAGATACAACAACGGTGGATTGGAAGAGGAAGTCTGTTTCCATGGCCTGCGCGATCACCAGACTTAACTTGTTTTGATTTTCATACTCAACTTACGACCAGAGAGATATAAAAAACCGGATTCGTAATGCATTACGTAACATACCGAGAGCCGAAATTGAAGCTGCAAGTTTGTCTACCCATGAGAGGCTTCAGCAATGCATAGAGCGTGATTGTCACCATTTAGAGCATTTACGGAGGCATTAAAAACCTTTCTTTTTTAAATCAGTCCTTTTTAAGGCCACAACTTACCTAATAAAAGGAATTAATTAGTTTAAACAATAAAAATTTAAGGGATTTCCGTATAAAATTTTCTTTGGCCTAAATTTTAGGTTAGGAACAAGGTATCGAGATGCGGTTTTCAGGAACTTGTTTAGGCATCATTTATCTACTTTTTCATGAAAAAGAAACCATACCAATGCATTTAATTTTTTGGAGAAAATTAACCATTTCTGTCGAAATATCGACATCTGAAACTAACTTCAAATATTATAGCATTTGTAGCCCAAGAATAGCTCTTTTTAACTAGCCCAAGTTTATTAAAATCGGCTCAGCCATTTCGAATATACAGGGTGTTTTTTACTAAAACCTTTGAATACCCCCACCACTTTATTTTTAGAGATACAGCAAAAATTGTCGAACAAAAAATGTTCAGAATATTCTCTACTTTAAAGATCAGGTACTTTTTTGTTAGGTTAATATAGCGGAATTCACAGAAACATCACTTTCTTAGATTCAAGATTGCAGTTACGCCCCCTAGCCGCCATTTCAGAAACTTTCGATATAAAAAACAAACACAAATAACAAAATAACGAATTTTTATTATTACAAAAGAAGAATAGTGCTTAATGGTAATTTAATTAACTACTTCCTTCATTTTTTTATTCACTGGCTTCCCTGATACTTAATACTTTTGAAATTACTTTTTCCATGTTATCCGCGAATTTTTGGCATTTTTATCAGAAAACAACGTTGGACATGAATTTTTGAAATAGTTCTCGTGCCATGAAAAAAGCAATGCTCCAATCACAGTTATCAGCTGAAAACTAACTGACTACTGTCTAAGTTACAGTTAATAATAACAATATTTACATTTACTTACTTGTTAGTAAGGGCGCCGTTACACAAGGGCAAGGGAGCGGACGCCCCCCCTGGATTTTAGATTTATTAGCCGAGACGCGATAAACTTAAAGGACCCCGCAATTTTTAAAGGAGAATTGAGTTTTAATCAATCTCGCTCAAACCTGTTGAAAAGTATCAGTCATATCGTTCTCATTAAATGTCTCCATGGGCGCGATAAAAAATAATGAAAGGTCTCCATACCTTCAATAATGAAAGGATTTTGAGATACCGGTCGCCGAAGGTGGGGAATTTTTAAACGTCGCCGTCGAAAATTTTATTTTTCGGTCGGAAAAATATACAAATATTTTAAGCACCATCTCTGCCCCTCGTTTTCGAGGATGCTGAACATGATGGCGGTGGTTAAAATTCTTTTGGAGGTAACCCAACCCCCCAAACTTCCAAAAATCACCCCCAAAATGGGGGGAATCGCGTATTCCGCATATTCCATTGGTAAAATATTCCCCACCCCCCGTTTTTTAGGATGCTGAACGCGATGGCGGTATCCAAAATTAGTTTAGACTTAACTCCACCCTTAAAACGGAAAAAAACCACCCCCAAAATGGGGGAATCTCCAATTCCCAGTCTTCTAGCAGCAAAATATATCTTCCCCCCCCCGTTTTCGAGGATGCTGAACACGACGGAGTTATTTAAAATTATTTTCGACTTAGTCACACCTCCCAAACGGCCAAAAATCACCCTCTACATGATGAGATTTTTTTAATAAACAAGAAAAACCGCATCATCTGCCTTTTTTGAGGATGCTGAGCACAATGGTGGCGATTTGAGGTGTCGGGTCAAGCCGAAAATAATTTTGGATACCGCCATCGCGTTCAGCATCCTCGAAAATGAGGTGGAAGATATATTTTGCCGGTGGAAGACGCGGATTCCGCGATTCCTCCATTTTGGGGGAGTTTTTTGACGTTTGAGGGGTGGAGCCAAGTCAAAACTAATTTTGGATAACGCCATCCTTGAAAACGGGGGATAGGGAATATTTTACCGATGGAATATGTGGAATACGCGATCCCCCCACTTTGGGGGTGATTTTTGACCGTTTGGGGGGGTTGGGTTACCGACTCACAGAATGCACTAAGTAATAAGATTTTCGACGTTTAAAAAATCTCCACCTTCGGCGGCCGGTATCTCAAAATCCTTTCATTATTTTTTATTGCGCCCATGGAGACATTTAATGAGGACGATATGACTGATACTTTTCAACAGGTTTAAGCGAGATTGAGTAAAACCCAATTCCCCTTTAAAAACTGCGGGGTCCTTTGCTGGAGTATCAAATAACAGTTCGGTAGATTTCGCAGACTCGCAACAAACAGGATCTTCATTTCAATTTAATGCAATACTTTGATTTGAAAAAATGTGCCCCCCTCTGACATTTTTTGTAACGGCGCCCATGCTTGATAGTACTCTGTCACTACGCTAACTTAGTTCAATGCAGGACTGCTTAACGAAAAAATAGAAAAACGCGCACTGGCAAACTAATCGTGATGTACTTCGAGTCAAGTTGGCAAAGATTCAACTTTAAACGTCTAAATGAAGACAACTAACGCTTGACAGGTGGTGTCATATGTCCGATACCACTTTCCCCTATTAGTCCAATAAACGAAGGTGCCCACCCGGGGATTAGGTCTGTCCGGCACCATTTTTTTTTAATTTGCAGGTCATTCACCCCTGAAAATCTCAGCTGTCTGAAATTTGTCAAAGGGCGGAAAAATGGCCCAGTGGTCTCAAAAATGTGTTTTTGTTTCGCCTATTTTCGCCGATATTTCCGAAAATATGACACACAAGATCAGTTCCTGTTCATTACTTACAAAAATTATCCTCATCTTTTGAGTCAAAAATATGATAGTTTTCGACATAACACACCCCCATTTTTAGCTCCTGCCCTACATTTAGAAAGCACGCTCTAAAGGAATGACACTCCCAAACGGATTACAAATTTTTCAATAAACCACGTAAAAATTAATATTTTTTCATGATTCAAAGTTCAGATGAAAGAAGGAACCTGTAGCTATAATATCATATTACTTTTTCCTTTTATCTATTTCTCTGAATTATTGAAAAACCGTGCCAAGTTTGTTTTTGCTCGATATTTGACCCTCCTATAAATTTATTCATATTTTTTTTATCAAGACTAATTTCACCGAATTTTTTTGGATAATGGGGCTTTTCAAGGTGTTAAATATATTCAGAAAGATTCAATAAATTATTTTTGTGTATTTTCATAAACAACTGTTTTTTAGGGCGTTTTTTGGATTTCCGGAGTTTTCGAAAATGCTCGGGTCTATCGGGAATTAATACATATTTAAGGACCATATCGTTTTCAACGCACATCATTAGAAAGCTTAGCTTGTTCCCTTGTCGATGGCATTTTTCTTTTTTTTCATATTTTTTGGTTTTCCGGAAAATTGCGAAAATTATCACCCCTATGAAAAATCGACATTTTTTTGAGGAATATTCTTTTCGTGCTAAAATTTTTTGGGGTTAGGTATGGTATTAAATAAAAGGTCACATTCTTACCTTACCAGGAAACGGAGAAAAAAAAAAGATGGTGACAGATTGATTATTGAAGAAAAGAATGTCAAAGGTTTATTTTTGGAAATCAGATTGCAGAAAATTGTAATAATGGAAAACATATGTTGTAGTTATAGTGTATTGTATTGATTATATTGTGTGAGTGTTTGATTAGTAATTATATTTTGCAATTTTCGGCAATTAATTTTTTGGTATTACTTTAATAAAATTATAGAAAATTTTTGACATTTCGTTTCAATATATCAAGTATTTTTTTAAATGCAAGAGAAAAAACTCTGCCTTCAAACTTTCTCAAATTGGATTTTTTTTACTAGAAATTTATTGTGCAAAAACTAAAAAAAAGTTGGTTATTAATGTCTTATATTTTGTCTTCAGACAAAAACGGGAGGATATTCAAGTTTTGGGAGGATATTCAAATTTTCCGTTTTCACCACAATAAAGGACCCCGCACTAATCTTATGGAAAACCGGTTTCGGTGAAAATCGCTGAAAGTTCAATATGATTTAGCCCATGCCATTCTGAACAAAAGTTACCATTGCGCCAACTCTCTGAATGCTAGGTTTGGATTCTACAGTGGGTCAAACTTTGATATTTTGACGATTTTTCAAAAAATCCGGAATTTCATTTTCATCGTATCGATCTGAATTTTTATAATGGAATAGTCCACAATATGTGCATCAAAAAGTTCAAATGACAAAAGTTTCTAGAATCAAAACTGGCGGGTATACAGAGGGTTAAATTTTGTTTTTGGTCATTTTTATCGAACTTTTTTCGAGAAAATATTCGTTTTCCTGCAGATCCATATGCAACTGATGTTACTTACAGTACTTTAAATATTTGGAAGATACTGGGCGATCAAAAATATATTTTTAATTTTGGAAAAATGTATCCCTTTGTATAGTCAGCTTCCACCAACATATTTAGCTGATGTTTTGAAAATATGTAGCTAATATATATACAAATGTGTCAACGTCTGTGCTCATTAATCTAAATCCAAATAAAGTTGCGGCGATGGTCCAAAAAATATGGAGAAGCGATGTTTCGGAATAATTTTGAAATGATTTCTAAAATCATTCGTGATTTTTTTTTATTTTCTGACATAATGCCAATGAGTCGTTGTTGATCAAAAAGTTCCACAATGCCTACCTCGCGAATGCCAGGTTTGAATTATACAGGAGTTTGAAGTATAGTATTTCATCGATTTCTCGAATAATCAATAATTCCTTTGTAACGGAAAATAATATTGTTTCCTAGAAAAACTTCAAAACATTTCAATGACAAAATATCTGAAATGAGAATTCATAAATATACAAAGGTTGCAACTCGTCCAAAAAAAATTTTTTTTTCCAAGATATTAGTATTCGTTTACTATTCATATTTCATATATTCAGAAATTCTATTAGGACCAGCACCACCTCGTCTCCACCCGATGTTTTAGAAAAATACAGGATGAAAACAGTAACTTATTCTCGAAAAAGATTGTATGCTGTTAAACAAGTGTCTTCTGGAGAGGATCACGGCATCATTATGCGTATTAGTATAAAAGATATTTCTGTATTGCACAGACAGATGAAAAATTATAGAGAGGAACGATATGCTTTGGTTTATATTCAAGTCTTCATAACTGCCATTGTATTTTTGTGTCCGCATTAAAAATGTCCTAGACTGCACCAGCGTCTGGACTTCAACAACTACTCCTTGGGCTATATGCCCCAGACGTGGTTTAATGCCCGACCAAGTCGGGGCTTTAACCCAAAAACTTTGGTTTTGTCATTAAAGGAGCTTGCAATTCTTAGACCGTTTTCGGCATTATTGTGCATCATCAGTAAGAAGCAGGCTAGCTCGACATCCTGTCACTAAAGGATGTCTGAAAATTAATTCGGCTCTCCTTGCTCTTGATAATCGTACTTGCGTTATAGCAAGTATGTCACGAACGAGGAGAGCCTTCACTTTAATAACAGTGACAGGATGTCGAGCTAGCCTGCTTCTTACTGATGAGGCACAATAATGCCGAAACCGGTATAAGAATGGCAAGCTCCTTTAATGACAAAATCCAAGTTTTTCGGTTAAAGCCCCGACTTGGTCGGGCACCAAACCACGTCTGGACTTTCGTAATTCAGTGCCTGTTGGGGCATATACCCAAGGAGTAGTTGTTGAAGTCCAGACACTGGTGCAGTGCAGGACATTTTTAATGTCCTTGTTCTTGGGAGCTTGTGTGATTTTATTTCACATCTTTTGTGCAGTTTTGTCACTTCCTTTTTTGGAATTTTTATGGTTCAAAAAATTCCACCTTCTAATAGTTCAAACCCTTGTATAA
This sequence comes from Crepidodera aurea, assembly GCA_949320105.2. Classification (NCBI taxonomy): domain Eukaryota; kingdom Metazoa; phylum Arthropoda; class Insecta; order Coleoptera; family Chrysomelidae; genus Crepidodera; species Crepidodera aurea. The sequence continues at coordinate 24,024,318 of OX439479.2, read as the reverse complement.
TTAAAACCGTGGCATTCGCGAGGTAGGCACTGTGGAACTTTTTCATCAAGAACGACTCCTCTACATTATGTCAGAAAATAAAAAAAATTCACGGATGATTTTAGAAATCATTTCAAAATTATTCCGAAACATCCCTTCTCCATATTTTTTGGCTCATCGCCGCAACTTTATTTGGATTCAGATTAATGAGCACAGACGTTGACACCTTTGTATATATATTAGCTACATAGTTTCAAAACATCAGCTAAATATGTTGGTGGAAGCTGAATATACAAAGGGATACATTTTTCCAAAATTAAAAATATATTTTTGATCGCCCAGTATCTTCCAAATATTTAAAGTTGGATGTTTGGTTCAAATGCAAAATATGATCGCCCTCTCATGTACTGTAAGTAACATGAATTGCATATGGATCTGCAGGAAAACGAATATTTTCTCGTAAAAAGTTCGATAAAAATTACCAAAAACAAAGTATACCCGCCAGTTTTGATTCGAGAAACTTTTGTCATTTGAATTTTTTGATGCACATATTGTGGACTATTCCATTATAAAAATTCAGATCGATACGATAAAAATGAAATTCCGGATTTTTTGAAAAATCGTCAAAATATCAAACTTTGACCCCATGTAGAATCCAAACTAGTATTTAGAGAGTTAGCGCAATGGTAACTTTTGTTCAGAATGGCATGGGCTAAATCATATTGAATTTTCAGCGATTTTCACCGAAACCGGTTTTCCATAAGATTAGTGCGGGGTCCTTTGCGAATTATTATTATTCAAAATTGCGAATTGTTGAAACGCTGTTTTTGCAAAAAATATTAGTGTAGCGAAAAAAATCATTGGAAAAACTTTTATAGGTAATGAACTGCTCTTCATTTTTTGTCTAAACAAAAATTCTCTAAGGGTCATATTTCGGCGGATATCGTCGAAAATCTGATTTTCGGGAACTCTACAGCCATTTACACACCCTTCCACAAATTCCACGTAGCTGAGATTTTCGGAGGTAAATGTACCTCTATGAATACCTGCAAATTAAAAAAAATTGACGGACAGACTTGATGCCCAGGTTTGGGGTTTTTGTGGCGTTAATTTACTGGACTATATGCCTTTTTGATCGATATTTGCTTTGTTCTGGTTTTTCGTTTTTGTTATATTTATTTTTTAATTAAAACTGTTTGTGAAAATAAACTTGTGTTGATGAAAATTGGTTATTTCCCAATTAAAATGTTTTATTTTGTAATACAAACTTGTCAATTTTTTACTAACAAATTTAATTTATATGATATCCATCAGTGGCGTAGCCAGGAATTTTTTTCGGAGGGGGCCCACCATTTCTCGTAGATATACAGGGTGGTCCTTAACTAATTGTACATAGAAGTATGGTAGATTCCTCACTTTAAAATATTACGATTTGAACCAACTTGCTCTAATAAAATGGTGCTAGAAAGGAATATACAGGGTGTTAAAGGTTAAATTTTAAGATTTATTTTTTGCAATAACTTTAGCGTTTTTGGATATGTATACATGAAAATTTGGAACTGAGGGTTTTTGGGCACGAGAAATCAGAATCTGGTACCTACTTCGATGTAATTTATAGAGGGTGCTAGTTAGGCCACATTTGCGGCATAAATGTGCGATAAACTTTTTTGATCTTTAACTTAACGTTTTACGAGAAGGATCAGGTTACTGATTACACTGGTGGGCGAAAAAAATTTTTTCTGGCCCTGACACAATTCTTGCCGATTCTTATGTAAAATGACCTCCTGAATCCGAATATGACCTCAGCTTTCCCCAATCACCCACCGTTTACGGGGAGTGGCCCCCACCTATTTTTATCACTTTTTCATAATTTGGAGGAATGAAAAAAAAAAAGGTGGGTGATGGGGGAAAACTGAGGTCGGATTCAGGAGGTCATTCTACATAAGAATCAGCAAGGATGATGTCAGGACCAGAAAAAAATTTTTTTTTGCCGCCAGTGTAATCATGCAGCTGATCCCTAAAATGCGATTATCTCGCAAACCCTTAAGTTTTATGGTTAATAAGAAGTATGCTTTTTTCTACTAAAATAACGTGGATTTAATATTCTTTTACAAAAATAGCGCTAACTTAAAGAGCAAATAAGTTTATCGCACATTTATGCCACAAATGTGGCCTATCTAGCGCCCTCTACCAAATTCTGATTTCTCATACCCAAAAAACCCCAGTTCCAAATTTTTATGTATACATATCCAAAAACGCTAAAGTTGTTGCAAAAAATAAATCCTAAAATTTAACCTTTTTAGACTTGCAGGAGAAGGCTCGCCGGAGCAATTCGCCGCATTTGATTTTTCAGGTTTCATTCTTAATCATTTTATTATATTAAAAAATATACAGTGTATTAATTAAGTCGGCACCATATGGAAAACTTTTTTTTAATTTGTTTTAAGAAAAAAAGTCAATAACACAAATAAGGAATACCTAAATGGCCAGTTTCAAAGGGCTCGTCACAGTTTAATTATAACACAAAAACAAAAAGTGCGCCAGCCGGAGTGTTGATATAAATATCATAAGGAATGGTCAATATTTTAATCATAGGTTCAGGACCTCGAAATATTAATATTTTACTAAATAACTCTGGATCAAATGTTATGTACTACAGATACAGGGTGTTGAAGATAAAATTTATTTTTCGTTTTTTTGGAATAATTTCTTTACTATTTAATTATTGACTTCAAAGGACTATGTTTCCATCTTATGGAAAATAAAAGACCACTCAAATGCGGATATTTCGATACCAACAGATTCATCTTGAAAAATAGAACATTTCATAACATTGCGCCAATGTTGTGAGTTGTACAATTAAGTCACAATTAATGATTTTAATTTAAAAATCGCTTACGGAAATTGTATGAGTAAGAGAGAGACGAAATACATAAATGAAGATTTATTAGGTCAGGTCTGGTCATAATTGAAGATTTATTATTAGAGATAAATAACTAACACCAGACAGGGTCGAACTGACCTAATGCACATACATTTCTTCATTATTTTTCACAGCTTAATTAATTTAAACAAATCTGGAATTAAATGAAAATTTATTTAAAATTAATTTAAACATTCGATTTTTATTTGGCTCCCCGGGTACATTTAAATTTTCAACGTCACAAAACGCCGTTTTGGTCTAGGACTGCGCGCACCGTGAATTAAGTCAACTAGGTGGGAGAGATTTTGAGAAGTAGGGACACTTCAGAGGTTAGATGAAGAATAATTTTCAAATAAGAATTAATTCACTTTCTCCGATCAAAATTAGCAAGTCGATCTAAAGTATTTAGTAGTCCGAATTTTTTCCGCCGCCGTTATACAAAAAACCTTAGGTATAAAACTGATAACATTGTTTTTCCGTATTTTGAATTTCATTTATCACCGTGTTAATTTGGGACTAAATCAAATCGTTTTATTTTGCTTAGAAACGCGTTAAATATTTCAACCGAAAAAGATTCTTTTAGTTTTAATCTTTTTGATTTCCGTTCGTTTTCTTTGGGAAAATTTATTTGTTGGGGAATAATATTTGTTTTATTTTATAGGGAGAGTTATTTAAATTTTGGAATTAAGATTTTCACTTTTAGTTTTTATTATTGTTTACCGTGTAACTGAATAAGCCGGTTTATTAATTTTCTTTTGTTTTATGTTTGCTTGTAATTTTTATTCGTTATTCGCGTTATCTTTTTATTCTTTTGCATTCAGTCCGTTTGTTTTACTGATTAGTAATTTTGGGGAATAATTGATTTAATTGGGGATCCATAACGCCTTAATTTCTTTTGGAGAGTTATTTAGGTTACATACAGAATTTTCTTTAAAAATATAATTTTCATCTTTGATAATAGTTACCGAATAGTAGTATTTTCCCGTTAACTAAGTTAATTAGTTCTACATTTTTAATTTCACGTTAGTTATTTGATTTATTTTGGTTTTTGGTCGTAGTGGTTTTGAAATTGATTTATTTAATTGAAAGTTGAAATTACAATTTTGCTTTCAGTTATTTATTTTATATTTTAAAACAAGCTACCTCTCCAGATTCTAAGACTTTGGGATTGATCTAGCTCTATTTAGGCTCCCCATTACCACTTAGGCAATTTCAATCCCTTACTCACGCTAGTTTGGCATTGGCGTCAATCGTATTGACTGTCAATGTCGGCTAAGCTGAAAGTCTTAAGAATCCGTCCGTGAATAGCTAATAATCTCCGAAAACTTTGGGACTGATTTTGCACTATTTAGGCTCCCCATTACCACTTAAGCAATTTCAACCCCTTACTCACGCTAGTTGGGCATTGGCGTCAATCGTATTGGCTGTCAATGTCGGCTATGCTGAAAGTTTAGGAGTTCGTCCGTAAACCCGTACTAAATTCCGACAACTTTGGGATTGATCTAGCTCTATTTAGGCTCCCCATTACCACTTCGTCAATTTCAATCCCTTACTCACGCTAGTTTGGCGTTGGCGTCAATCGTATTGACTGTCAATGTCGGCTAAGCTGAAAGTCTAGGAATCGGTCGCGTCCCCGTTTAAAATCAGAGTAGAAAAGTAGGATAAATTCACCCGTTAGACTGTATTCTAAATATAATAACTCTCCCGAATTTATTTATTTATTTTCTGAACATAAATAATTGTGAATTAATTTATTTATTGTAGTTTGATTAATTTCTAAAAGTTAATGAAGTTAACTTCTCTCTTTCATCTTATAAATTAATAAGGTTAAATAACTCTTCCGTTTTAATATAAATATTTAACGAGACTTAATAAATTCTTCCGTTTAATTTAATAATTTGGTAAATTTAATTATAGTCTGATTGAGTCATTCCGAAAGTAACCGCCGTCAGTCACTGGCGTTAAATCGAACGTTTATTTTAGTATTTTTTTTTTGTTCAGGGTTTTAAGGGTTGGGCTTTAAAATAATAACAAATTTTATTTTTTGTACAATAGCTAAACACAATATATGTGTCACGTTAATTTCCTGGTTTATATTCACCAACCTTACCTCTTTTCAGGGCTATTAAAGGTATATAATAAGTTAAAATAAAACTAATCTGAAGTTAACAAGACCCCTGGAGATGTCGTATCTCCATCTGAAGCTACCTGTGTCCCTAAGACACCGTTTCTAAGGGTTGTGGAGTAAACCACATTAAATAATCTGGCGATCGAGCAATTTTCGTACTAGGGTGTCACTCGTAAGGCATATTTTTCATTGTGGCAAGAAAAAGTCTTACAATAGTTCGATCAGCAGCGTCAAGTACAGTATTCAGTAATCTGGTCGACGGATATCTAACATTAGGTTGATGTCTAGCATATCCTAAATACCAGATCACGCTAGCTACATGTGCACAACATCCAAGTGTTCGTGCTCCAGTTTTGCAATTACAGTAATAGCCATCAATATGTCGATTATCTTCGTTAAGTTCATTCTCTTCGTCATAACCTAATCGTGGACGAAATGCTATCCACAATTGATGTTTAGTAGCTTGTCTAAATCTGGAATAGACTCGAGCTCTCAAGAAACCTGATTCTTTCAGAAGAGCCTGAAAAGAGAACTCGTCAGCCTGTTCTTTTTCTTCTCAAGAAAATGTACTGCATCACGATAACCCTATCAACAATTATAATATCGCCTGGTTGTAACTAAGTATTTAATTGGTCCGCATCTTGTCTTTCTTGATTAGCTAAGTTATAATATGCAATAATGAAGCATCGTTATCCCGCGAATCTGAAAAATAAGGTCCGTGGACATCTAAGATATATCCATCGAAAGCAACTACTAATATGGGTTTTAAAAGATGATAACCTTTGTGCAAACAATAAGACTGAGGTAATGATTGAAAATTAGATGATTTTGGTATTTTTAAGTAAATACCATCAATATAGATAATAACTTTTTTGTTATCGGGATCGGGATTATACAGTTCATTGGCAAAATCCGTTACATGAGTATTAATAAAATCTTGATGAGTTATTGATCTAGGGCCTACATTTTCGGAAACGAATCTTTGAGATAAACATAATCTGACAGCTTTTATTGCTATGCTAACAGTTGATCTTCAGTTGTACGAAATTAAGACTTTTAACAGATTATCAGGTAAATCATACTTTAGTTTTATTGAAAATGTAATAAGATTAATCGAATGGAAAATTTCTGATAAATGAACTGATTTTTTGGGTTTATCAATTAAATTATCACTTTTGCGCAATGATATTTTTCTATTTTTCTATTTTTCAAGACGAATCTGTTCGTATCAAAATATCCGCATTTGAGTGGTCTTTTATTTTCCATAAGATGGAAACATAGTCCTTTGGTATTGTTATATTTTTAAGTTAGTAAAGCATACCTAAGCGTGTTATCAATTTTGAGATTAGGTAAAGAGGGCACACTCTACTGGATGAAGAAAAGTATCAATTTTTTTTATTCCTGGCCTTTTTTGAATTTTTGAAGTCTTTATGATACACCCTGTAAATTTGAACAAAAAAGGTACACTTTTTTAATAGCATAAATTCAGCTCATTTCGAGATATTTGCATTTAAAATATTCTAGCCGCAGTATCTATTTAATTTACTTTAACATATTTCAACATAGTAGGCTCTCCGGTCAAATTTTCTATGAGAAAACAAAAAAAAATTAAAAACTAAAGGCTTCCTGAAAAAGCTTAGACTCTCCTTTTTTTCTTTGCATACATTTTAGTTTTTTCTGAACGCCTCGCCTGAATATTTGTATTCAACGGCTCGGCGCGCGTAGAGTTTTCGAATTCGCTTTCTTATTTTTAATAATTTTTAATACAATTTTTTTGAATAACTTATAATATAATTTTTAGTACAAAAACCAAATTTTCGATTTTATTTTTGAAATTTTGAACTTAGCATACACCTTTTTTATCGTTTTTAACTACTTAAGTACCAAGATTCATTTTGTGCGAGGTCAAAGTCTCTGACAACTGATGGGCTATTATGAAATAGCCAAATTCCTTAAAATTCCAAATCCAAATCAGTACACCGGTCACCGGTCACCGGTCACCAGGCGTTGACATATTTTTAGAGGCATATTTTTAGATTGGCTTCGTAGTTTCATCTCGGATCGATCTATGATGGTTAGGGTCAAGAATTGTAGATCTGACAGTTATCCGATAGATCTAGGTGTATCTCAGGGTTCGGTTTTAGGACCTCTTTTATTTTTACATTTTATTAACGATTTGCCTCAGTAAAATTTTTAGGTCTATATATAGATAACAATTTAAAATGGGACCATCATATTAACAATTTAAGTAAAAAATTAAATACCTCGTACTATGCTATTAATAAAATAAAAAATTCTTTACCATTACATGCGATTATGAATGTATACTACAGTCTTGTTTACAGCCACTTAACTTACAATGTTATACTCTGGGGTAATGCAACTGACAGCTCAAGAATATTTATTTCTCAGAAAAGAATTATTCGAATGATTTTTAATATAAAACATAGAGATTCATGAGAAATGAATTTTCGATTCAATTCTTATTTTTTAAAAAATTATTTATTTAACTTATTTACAATTAAAATATATGTTTATAGTATGAATGCTAATTATGAACTGAACTGCCTATTCTAAAACTACTTTTATATAAATCTACAAATTAAATGCTAACTAAGCAAAAACGTTATCTTCTTTATATTGTCCTATGGTGGAGATGATATAACTCCTCCCCCCGAAGATCCAGGTTCCGAGGGCTAATGAGGAAGATGGATTTCTTCTAAGTGGAAGCTGTCTTCTGTCCTCTTCTGTCTTGGTTTTTCTCTGTATTTTTTCCATTTTTTAAATATATAAAAAGTAAGAATAAAAATTAATATAATGTAAATGATAATAGTCCATGAGCTTGGTATATATGAAATAGTTTTATTTTTTAAATTTGGTTGATTTTGAATAATGTTTTGTCGTAAAGTTTGGAGGTCATCTAAATTAATAGTTTGCAATTTGATGTTGGATGTGGACCATTCTTTTTCGGCAACTTGGTCGTCCATTTTTGGAAATAGAATAGGTTGATTTTCGAAAGTATTTGACTCAGTATTAACGATCGTTTCTTCATCGGTAATAATTTGACAATTTTTGGGAATTACAGCGAGGAAGGTTCCAATCAGCTTAATGATTTCTTCTTGTGAATTACATTTAAGGTTTAATGTAATTTCTTTGGGTAGGACCAAAATCCATTGATTTGTTTGTTCTAACCTCGTGATAGAAGGGCGTGATACGGCTATGGATACTTGTGGACACTTAAAGGTACTCTCGTAGTTTAGAAGTTGGATCTCGCAGGAGCTATTCTGGTTAACTTTTCTGAGATTGGTTGGATCGCAAATGTAATTTTGGGTGGATAATTTCTTGCAGGAGTTACTCAAATAGGCATAGTACAATTTATTTTGTACAACATATTTATTTTCCGGATTAATCGCCTTAAACTGACCTTTTTTCAAAATTGGTATAGGATATAAATTATATAGGGTTAAATCTATAGGTATGGTTATTGGAATATGTAATATATATGTTATTTTATTATTAGAAAGAAAGCAAGATATTTTAATAATCTTTTGCAAGAATAATACATTACTTAAGCTTAAACTAACTGGTATTTCGTTCTTATTATAACTTTTAAATATAGTTTCCAAAATGTTATATAAATCATTTACCGTAATTATGCTGGGGTGTAATACTCCAAGTTGTGCAAAGGATATTGAATTTTCAATATCTTGTAGTATTGAATTTAATAATTCATACATATTAATAATTTGGATTATAGTATCTTTAATATAAATACTATTTTCCCATTTAAATTCGTTTTGTACCAAAATTGTTATTTCATCAATTTTACTAGCCAATAAGTCTTGATTATGTTTTATTATTCGAATTGTTTTATTGAATTTGTCTATTAGCGATACTGCTAATGAATTTTGGGTTTTAATTGAGTTTTTTAGTTTATTTTGATTTAATTGAAGTTGTTCAATCAGTTTCTCGTAATGCTCTCCGTCACTGGCGTTTAGATTTCCAGTAATTGCTTTAAATATGGAACCTACTCCATTTATTAAACCTCTTTTTATTCTTTGTGGATGCGGTATAATTTCTTTTAATCTAATTTCTATTTTATCTTCCAAAAAGTATAGTAATTTAAAATAATTTGAATTATCTGTCCTATAGTCTTTGTTTTCTTGAATTGATTTAGTTATGTTCCTAGATTTTATTTTTAGTCCATTGATTTCGTCAAGTAATTGATTTAGGTCATAATAATAAATAATTGAATGGTAATATTTAATTACTTTTGCATTGCCAAGTTTTAAGGGTAAAATAATAATAATAATAATAATAATAATAAACGTCTTTATTTCCCAGGTGAAAGAATACAAATTATAATTTAAACAAATAAAAAACAAAAGTGGGAGTGGCGAAGTTTAGCCTAGGGCTACTCATACTTAACCACATTGACAAACAAAAGATATATATAAAAAAGTAATAATAATACAATATCAAAAAAAAAATTTTTAAAAATGTAAAAAAGAATATTTTACTATATAGTCAAATATTAATTTTTCTAAGGAAGGGAACATTGAACAGAGCTCCGAATTGCAAAAGTGTCATATGCCATATTAATCATTGTTTTGCTCATCTAAAAAGAATTTTTTTGCTTTAGACCTAAATGTAGAGTGTTTAAAAATTTTAATTTCATTTGGTATCGCGTTATATAATGACACTGCGTTATATATAAAACTGCGATTAAACATTACTGAACTATGGATTGGCATAGTGAGACGATTGGGGTCTCGAAGATTTACATTTGTAATGTGTTTACGAGCAACAAATTTTTCTTTCATAATCTCGGGTGTAGAAGTGAATAATACTTTATGAACATACGTAGTCAAATGATATTTCGCACGGTTTTCCATTATTAGCCAATCTAATTCTTTTATTTTATGAGTGATATGATCATATTTTCTTAAACCAAAGATAATCCGACAACATGAGTTTTGAATATATTGTACCTTTGTCCTATCAGCTTCATCTAAGCAAAAATAGTAAATGTAGTCACAATAAGTGAAGTGTGAAAGAACCAATGACTCACACAAAAACTTTCGCATATTGTGACTAAGAAGTGCTTTATTGGCATAAATAAATTTAAGAGACATGTAACATTTTTGCATTAGATTACGTACATGTGTATGAAATCTCAATTCATTGTCAAAAATAACACCAAGATTACGGGTTTCATTCACTATAGGTAAAGGTACCCCATCTATACTAATATTAATATTTTCGGAAAGAAAGACTTTGTTATTTCGGGATGAAAATATCATTACTTTTGATTTTGATGAATTTAATTTTAAATTATGTTGTTTGTCTAAATCAGAAATACCTTGAAGGTCTTGGTTAACGAGTCGGCAAGTTTCTTCACAATTTTTAGTAAAAAAACGGTAGTAATATTGCGTATCATCTGCATAAGCCTGTACCTTACCACGTCTTGCCGAAGTTAAGATATCAGCCGTGTAAAAAATAAACAATAACGGCCCAAGGATAGATCCTTGAGGAACACCACTTAAAATACTAATAGCTTCTGATCTGACACCATCAACCTCGACTACTTGTGACCTATCAGTTAGATATGAAAAAATAAGAGAGACTGCAGCTTGTGACGCACCATAATAGCGAAGTTTAGCACAAAGTAGTTTATGGTTAATGGTGTCAAATGCTTTTGAAAAATCTAATAAAATAAGAAGACTATTATCTTTTTTATCAAGTGCATTAATAATGTCATCCATTACAACGGCTAAAGCTGTGGCCGTACTATAACCTTTTCTAAAACCTGCTTGGGTATCAGGTATTAATTGGTTTTCTATAAAAAAGTTGCATAGCTGATTAAATAATATTTTTTCTAATATTTTCGAAAAAACTGGCAAAATGCTAATAATTCTCAGGTCAGAGTATTCTTTGGGATTAGAAATTTTAGGTAACGGCTTACCAACTGAAGTTTTCCAAGCCTTAGGGACGTAACTTTTTTCTATGCAGGAATTGATGAGGTGGATTATCAATAAATGGTCTACAAAAAGTTAACATTTCCAACAGCATTACTTTTAATTTCATCTAATGCCCTAGAAACTTCATCAAGTGTTGCCATACGAAAAGAAAAAATATTTTGACCTAAATTACCAACATTATTTGTGTAGAAATCTATTTTTCCTTTGCACTTATCATCAGAATTATCACGCAGAAAATCAGAAAAGTAATTATTAATATCATTGGGATCTGCTAAGTTATCTGGAATATCAAATTTGGCATTTTTGCATAAGTTTAAATATTTAAACGTTTTCCATAATTTCTTTTTGTCTTTTTCTTTAGCAACATTATTAATAACATTTTTACGATTTTGTCTTACTAATTTTACAGTTTCATTTCTAATTTTTTTGTAAACCTGAAGGTCACTATCCAATTTGGTTTGTTTAAACTTTTGCAGAGCTAAGTTTCTTTCTCTCATTTTAATTTTTAAAGGTTGATCAAGCCATGGTGCTGGCTTCTTGGTAACCCGAACTAATCTCAAAGGCGCATGTACATCAAAAACAGCTGTTAAATACGTGTTAAAAATATTTAATTTTGCTTCAATATCCTTCTCACTAAGGTACCTTTGCCAATAGAAATTTTCTAGGTCATTTTGAAGTGCGTTTAAATTAATTCCCTTAAACTGCCTTTGCTTAATGAACTTAATTTGAGTTGAAAATATAGACATATCTAAGTAGCAAAAGCCCATCTTATGATCAGATATATTATTGCAGTTAATTGTACCAGAATTGGTGATCATGTCAACATTAGATGTAAAAATAGGGTCCAAAAGTTTTGTACCCCTTGTGGGTTCGTTTAAAATTTGCACTAGGTCATAAGTTGAAAAGCATTCATTTATACAATTTTCTACGTCCAAAAAATCTTCATTTAGATCACCCAGTATTATAGTTTCATCTACCGTTGGTATAAAAAAGTTAAGCATGTTATCAAAATCACTGTTGAAATTTGGGGTTTTAGGTGGCCTATAATAAGCTCCTATGCCCAAAGTAATGTTCTTTAGAAAAATTTTTAAAAAAAGAAATTCAAGTTTTTGACTTACCTGAAAATCAAAATTGACTACTTCATATTTTATATTATTGCGAACATAAAACAAAATTCCACCTCCACGAGCGTAATCTCTATGTTTATATGACATTTGATAACCAGAAATATTAAAAAAATCCATGTCAACCTTTTCGTTCAGCCATGTCTCAGTAATCGCAACGCAATCAAATTTTTTGTTATTTAAAAGTGCTACAAAATTATTAAAACCAGTACACATTGACCTAAAATTCAGATGTGCTAATTTCATGTTCAAAAAATTTTTATTAATATGATATCTGACACCTTTCCCCCAAAACTCATGTTCAATATTTGATTAAATAAAAAAAAAATATACCAGGATAAAGATGTTTTTGCAATATACAAAAAACAAAAACTTTCCCTATCCTACCATATGACGTTTAAAAGTTAAAAAAAATTAATTTCACGTCCCTTCCTCAGAATGATCAATTAACTAATATAATAAAAATTCAAATACAAAAAATCGAAAAAATACCAAAGAACTCTAGAAGTGTTTATATAAGCACGTTTTTCAAATTATTGGGTCTCATAATTTAAAATAAAAAGTTACAAATAATATTTACAAATACAACAAAATAATAATGCGAATACCGCTCGGAGTAACGTAAGAGAAAAAATTTAATTTTAGTACCTGAGAGTACATTCTAGTAACTGAAGAACAACCGAAAAGAAAAGTCCAGGATTGTCACTTAAGTTTTTTAATGTTATGGTGTCTGGTAGTCCTAGTATACCAGGTAACCTGAAAAGATAAATTTTAGTTATTGAAAGAATAAAGTCTTTTCAATGGGCGTTTAATATTACTCATGTGTATTTTGCCATGTTTCGAAGTAGTCACTGTTTTTCGTTTTTTATTTACTGACTTAATAGCAATTGGTTTATGGAATTTATTAGCACTTTTTTGTCTTTTTGTATTTTTTACATATGCAGTGGGGTAAGGTTCAAAAATTTTGGGGTCTTCACGATCTATATTAATTTTTTCAACATAGTCTTTTTTATTGTCCCTTAAGTGTTCGTTTATTTTTGTGTATAATATTTTTGTCTGTTTTTTATGTTGACTTACGTAATCATTTAGAAGTAATTTGTCCAGGTCTATATTAAAAGGTTCATTGTCTGTAATATGTCCATTAATAATGTCAATAGGTTTTAATTTCGTTGCAGAATGAATGGAGTTGTTATATGCGAGAATAGCGTAAATTATTTTATTTTTTATCGGAGTATCTGAAAAACCTTGAGTATTTAGTAAGCGTAAATGTTCACTTATCGTAGAATGAAATCTTTCTACTATTCCATTGGACTGAGGATGGTTTGGGGAACAAAAGTGAATTTTAATTTTATGGAGTCCCAATAATTCTGTTAAAACTGAATTTTTGAATTCTGTTCCGTTATCTAATATTATTTGTTTAGGTATACCATGATGGGAAAAGAATTTTATTAAATTATCTGCCACCTCGGTTCCAGCGACAGCGTTTAAATAATAAGCTTGAGCATATTTTGAAAAACTATCAACTACTGTCAAAAATTTTGATTTCTCAAAGGTAAAAGTATCGATATGTATTATCTCAAAAGGTTTCGTTGCTGTAGGGGTGAGATTGATTTGCATTTTTACAGGATGCCTATCATATTTGCATTGTTGACAAGTTTCGCAATCATTAATAAATGACTGTATTGATTTTTTCATATTGGGCCAATAATATTTGTCTTTTATACGATTTAAAGTTTCTTCAATTCCACGATGGTTGGTTTTTCCTTCGTGATAATTTTTTATGGTTTCAAGAATGTCTGTTTTATCAATAACATCTATTAATTTTTTATTACATTTTCTAAATTTTATTAAGGATGATTTAAAGTGTCTTTGTAAACAAACTGAAAATATTTCATATAGGGTGGATTCTTCAAAATATAAATAATATTCTACTCCGGGTGCAATGTACTCTTTAATAAAGTCAATTATTTCTTTTTCGGTGTTATTTTGTGAAATTTGTAGATAAAATCTTTGTTTTTTGCCAAATAGAATTTTTATTTTTGGTTTCGCTGGCGAATGAAGGACTGAGTCTATTATTATTTGATTTTTACCATAATTTACTGCATAGTCTACTATTGGGATACCTACTACAGGGTTTTCATCTGAATTGGAATGTACAGTATGATTATCGTCTGATAAATTTGGATTTTCAATTTCGGAATTTTCATTTTCTTTTGGTATGTCTATGTCTATTATCGGAATGTCATCTAAGTTTACAATCATGGATATGTCATCCAAATCTCGATTAGATATATCAGGAAGTTTCGAAGTTGATGGGGGTGGTGTATTAAGTTCTGTGTTAGGAGAATTATGAGCAAATGTAACAGGAGGATGTTTATAATTTGTTGATTCAGTAATTATCTCATCTAAACTATCCCAAAATGATTTGGTTTCTTTTGTATGAATTTCTATTCGCGATAGAGCGTCTGCATTGACATTTGATTTGCCCTTTCTGTAAATAATTGTGTAATCATATTCTTCTAATTTAATTCGCCACCTTAATAATTTAGAACTGGGGTCTTTTAAAGAGAAAAGCCATTGAAGTGGCTTATGATCAGTTATTACATTGAATTTTCTACCATATAAATACGGTCTGAAATATTTGACTGCCCAAACTACTGCCAAAAGTTCCTTTTCTATAGTAGAGTAATTTTGTTCAGTTTCGTTTAGTGTACGTGAAGCGTACGCTACTGGTTGATCCTGACCTAATGGTCCTTGAGATAGTACAGCTCCTATGGCAACATTTGAAGCATCTGTGGCAAGATTAAATGGTTTATCAAAATTTGGATATTGAAGGATAGGTTCATTAATAAGCAGTTTTTTACAAGTTTCAAAACATGTAACATATTCGTCATTTAATTCTATTTTTGCTCCTTTTTTAAGGCATTTTGTTAAGGGTTTGGTTATTCTCGCGAAATCTTTTATAAAACGTCTATAATATCCTAGTAATCCGAGAAAACCTTTTATTTGTTTGGGAGTTTGAGGTATTGGGAAGTTTTGTATTGCTTTAATTTTATCTGGATTTGGCTTTACTCCTTCTGGTGTAACAACATGTCCCAGATACGCAACTTCTTTTCGCAAAAAATCTGACTTATCTAGTTGTACTTTAAAATTAGCGTCTCTTAATCTTTGAAATACAGCTTTTAATCGTTCAATATGCTCCTGAAGGGATGTAGAAAAAACAATTATATCATCTAAATATACTAAACACGTTTCATCTTGTAATCCTCTAAAAATATTATCTGCAATTCTTTGAAAAGTGGCTGGGGCCCCTTTTAAACCGAAAGGCATTCTACAAAATTCATAATGACCATTCTCTGTGCTGAAGGCTGTTTTTTCAATGCCTCTTTCATCCATTTCAATTTGATGATATCCGCTAGCTAGATCTAAAGTGGTAAAATATTGACATTTACCTAATTTATCTAGCAAATCAGTAATATTAGGTAATGGATATTTATCATCAATTGTCTTTTCATTTAATTTCCTATAATCTATCACTACTCTAAATTTTTGTTTACCTGAAAAATCTTTTTTCTTTGGAATAACCCATATATTTGATCTCCAAGGCGAATGACTGGGTCTAATTATATTGGAATTTAACATGTTTTAAATTTGGTTAGCAACTTCTTGTTTAAATACAAAAGAATATCTATATGTTTTAGTATAAACAGGTATTTCATCTGTAGTTCGTATTCTGTGTTTAATTTTATTTGTAAAGGTTAGAGGTTCACCCTCTTTATAAAAAATATCTTGATATTCGTGACATAATTTTAAAATTTCTTTTCTTTCTTCATTATTCAAATGATCTATTCTAATCTTTTTAAAATCTACACATTTATTATTAAATGATTCAATATTGTTTATTTCTAAATTTAAAATTTCGTTTTCATCGAATTTTTCTACTAAAATAGGTTTTGATAAATCAAGTGTTACGGTACTGGTATCGCTATTTATAATTGTGGTTAATGCATACCCATCTTTTGCTGTAGTCACACATTCTGGAATCTCACAATTATTAATTTTTTGATAAGGGATAATTATATCACCGTTTAATATAGAGGTCTTTATTTTAATTATTTTCTGAGTTCTAGGTTCTAATGTCACTGTATTATCGTTAGAGTAACTTGTAGGTTCAATCTTATGATAATAAAGTGGAATACTTGCAAATGGTGTAACAATACATCCTTGTTGAAAATTTATATTTGCTTGCAATAATTTCATGTTATCTAAGCCTATTAAGCCATCAAATACATTGTGAAACTTAAATAAAAAGAATTTCAATCTTTTTTTGTTATCAAGATTAAAAATTTGAGAAGCATTAATATTTACACTATATCTATGTGATGATTTTTGAAAAACTGAATTGTCGATCCGGTGTCAACTAAAATTTTTAAATTATGCTCAGGGAAAATTATGTAGGGTAATTCACTTAGATCCGAACAATTTATTGAAATGTGTACGGGATTCTGTTGTGAGTTATTTTGTTCCGAGGCCTTTACCGAAAATTTTGAATTTGGCCTTTGTTTTCATTAACTTCTTCTTTAAAATCATTATATTCATTATTATATTGATTTTCTGGATTTTCAACCATTGTATTATACATTGGCTCTGTTTGAGAGTTAAACAATTCTTCTGAGGTAAAATTTGGTGGTGGTAATCCACTGGGTTTGAAATAATTTGAGGGTCCTGGTCTTGGGTAATTTTGATAAGTATTTCTAGTTGAAACTGACATAGGTGTAGGGTTTGGTAAATTTGTTTTTTGATTTGGTTTAAATACATTTGTATTTTTATTTGGGAAATTCTGTCCAAAAACTTGTGCATTAGTTGGGTAATTGCGTTGAATGGGTCTGGAATTTACATTAAAGGGTTGTGAAGGAAAATTGTTTCTTTGTCTAGAGAAAAAATCATTAGGTGTGTTAAAATTATTTAAAAAATTTCTATTTTGATTTGGTGGGACATAATTATTACTATTATATTGAAAATTTGGTCTTTGTGTGGGAAAAGGTCTAGAAAAATTTCTAAATGTATTTTGATTACCAGAGTAAAAATTTCGAGAAGAACTTTGATTTTGAAAATTACGAGAAGGATTTTGATTTTGAAAATTACGAGAATTTTGCAAATAATGAGCATTTCCTTCTTCTGAAACAAATTGTAAAGCTTCACTAAGTGTGATTGGCTTCATGCATCTTATAGTTGTACCTAAGGGCTCTTTTAGTCCTGACAAAAATGTTTTTAATGTTAGGTTTTGGTATAGCTCTCGTTTTAAAGCTTTTGCAGCGTCTGTTACTTCGTGAACATAACTACATAATAAATTTAATATGTGTAAACATCTGTCATAATAATTTTGTGCCGATTCATTTTGATTTTGTCTTAACATTACAAGATCTCTGTTTAAACAAACTTCATCTCTTTGATCAGAGAAATTTCTAGTTAAAGTATTTTTTAAATCATTCCAATTTGCACAATTTTGAATATTAACTACCGTTTTAGCATTATCCTTTAATTTTGAGATAATGGAGTTCAATAAATAAGCATTTTGAAAATTATCTGGATGTTCTCTATCAAAAAATTGCGTGAGCAGCGATTCACTCACTGTTAAAAATCTACCTAAATCATTAGCATTACCATCAAATTCTGGTATACAGTTAAGATATTCTGGTTTGAAAGTCATATTTAAATCTTGTAAATTATTTGTTACTTGTAAATTATTTATTACTGTTAGATTAGTATCTGAATCTGAATCAAGATCAGTTGAAGGTGAATGAATATTTAATTGTAATAAACGAGCTTCTAATTCTTCAAATATAAAATCTGACATAAATTGTACTTACAATAAAAGAGTAACTATCATTATTAATTATCCAAAAAAAAACGTCTGAGTCGGCGATGCTGTCCTCTCCAGTACGTATTCTTGTAGATTCTTGTAGAGTTAAGCGATGTATGTCTTAAGTCTTCAATTCTTCTTAACTATTCTTACGATTATTCACCAACAGTTTGTTTTTTTATTAATCACCAACAGTTCTTGTTTAAAATTGAAAGTTCGTAATCCGGCTAATCGGTAACACGAAAAATCGATCCGTTCGATACGACTCGATCCCGAATTATCCTACTGACTGCGCCAGAAATGAATTCTCGATTCAATTCTTATTTTTTAAAAAATTATTTATTTAACTTATTTACAATTAAAATATATGTTTATAGTATGAATGCTAATTATGAACTGAACTGCCTATTCTAAAACTACTTTTATATAAATCTACAAATTAAATGCTAACTAAGCAAGAACGTTATCTTCTTTATATTGTCCTATGGTGGAGATGATATAACACTCAGTGTTCCTATGCATAGAACTTCCAAGTATGAAAAGTCGCCAACATATCAAGGAAATAAATTTTATAATATTCTGCCAGACCAATTCAAATGTCTGAGTAAATTCCACTTTAAGAAAGCGATAAAAAACATATTACTTAGCAAGGTGTACTATAGTGTTGATGAATACCTTCATGACAATAATTTTAATTATTCTGATGAATAATTTTAAATGTATTTTATTTGTTTTTCTTATTTCTTATATTTTTATCTATAGTTTTGTACTTTTATCTATTCGTAGATAGGTATATATATTGTAATGGTATTGAATATAAAGCCTCTTTTTAACGTATAACATAGACAAGAAGAAAATATTACTTATAAAAGTTAACCTTAAAATTCAACATAATTAGTTTAAATTAAACGAAAAAGAGTTTAGGATTAATAAAGTTAAAGAAATATAGCAAAAAAGTACAACAATAATGAAGTTTAATGATATTTAGAGAATCAATGATGACGAACAAAAGTGTCTTTGTAAGATGTTAATATAATTCGAAATGATATAAAAAGTATATCAAAAATTTTCTTTTAATTTATAGAATAAGATGTTATTAGTCAAAATTTGCAATAAAATCAATAATTTTTTTAATTTTGTAAAAATTTAGGTTAAATGTGTCAAATTTGTATCTAGTGAGCTGTGACATTGTACTTTATAAAAAGCATTTCATGTGTCAAAGTGAGGCTTTGGACCAAAATCTTTTGAAGAGTTCACATCGCTCCGTACAATAAAAACAAAAGAAAAACCCAAAGCAACGTGATAAAAAAGAAAAATTGGTTACCTGTCAGAAAAAGTGAGTTTAATAAATGTTTATAATTCAAGAAGAACAACAATCTTAAAAGGTGGCTTTATCCAAAATTATCCATCCTATCCTGTGTTCCTGTTTGGACATCTCCAATCCCAGCTGTATTCCTGTATAAAAGTATCCAGATCCAACTATATTCGGCATAAAAATATCCATCCTGTTTCCTGATTTTGGTGTTATTTGGAAAAACGATTTTATAAAATCCCATATATTTTGAACAACTAAAATAAGAACGAAAAGCATAAATTGAATAAAAGGTACCATTTTAATTACTAAATATCGATATTTAAAAAGTTTAAACTATAAAAGGCCATATAAAGTTAGATTGAAAACAATCTAAACTTATAAAAGTTTAATTATGTTAGGTTAGGAGTTTAAGAAAATTTCATATCACACTTACAAATATTATTTTATAAAAACTACACTTACCTTATTACACCAAACAATTGTCCATGTACATATAAAGTTATCGTTAATTTTTTTTCCTTTAATAAATGTTTATAATTTTTCATTACGTTCGTTGTCAATGATTTTATAAAAATCTAACCTCTTAGAGAACCCTAGAACCTGAGATAGATATTGGCTATAATTTCCTAGGTAATTAGACAGATGGCGCCCAACTACAATAACAAGATTTACAAAACACGTTCTGTCTAAATTTACGGAAGAAGGTAAATTAAATAAAAACTTTAATAATAAATATAAAAGAAAAATCACGTACCATTATATTTGTCGCCAGCCAACGTGGGGCGAATTTAAATAAAGAGGGTTGGTTTTTTTTTCTTAAAGAACGCTATTTTTAAATTAAAATAAATTTGATTTTATTAGAAATAAAAAAAAAATATACATTAACAAGGTTAAATAAAATAACTTAAACAATAATTTAAAAAAAAAAAGAAGCAAGAAAATGGATCTTAGAGATGGAAAGAAAACAGGATCAGAAAGACAACAGAGGGTATTGGAACGACAAGAAGAAGATGAAGAACAATGGCAAGAAGATACACAAAGAACAGATCGACAAAATGTACAAGGAATAATCATAGAAGAAAAAGAAGGAGCCACAGTTAGCGCAGTTGAAGAATCTGAGGATGAACAGAATAACAAAGAGAAAGAAAAGACAGAGACACAAGTACTGGAAAAAGGAATGAATGACATTTTACAAGTAATAATGTATGAACTGGAGAAGAACAGGGACGAAATCAGACGAGGTAAAGAAGAGATGAAACAAGAAATTAAACAATGTATTAAACAAAATATAAAACAATGTGTTGAACAGTTAGAAATTAAGATAGATATTATGAGAAAAGATGTGACAAAACAACAAGAAATATTTCAAAAAGAAATTAATCAGAAAATAGAAATAATAAAAAACGAGATCAAGGAAGATAGAAAAGAAGTAAGACACGAAGTAATGACAGTTAATGAAAAATTAGAAGAGGGAATGAAACAATTAAGGCAAGAACAGGTAGAAGAAAGAAATAATTTAATGAAAGAAATAGAAGAAGCGAGAAGAACCACAACAGGAAATAGAGTTATTACAACATGTCATAGTGACAATGTTAACAAATTTGAAGGTGATATAAGCAAGATGCATCCAATTACTTTTATTAGATCTATTCAAAATAAATATAAACACTTAAATAATATGGATGAAATTAAGGAAATAATTCGTAACAATTTGGTAGGTCATGCATTACTATGGTTTACTAGTAGAGAAAGTGAATTATTAGCAAAACAACAATTTGAACAACAGTTTTTAGAATACTTTTGGAGTGAAAGTACACAATCAATTGTTAGGGAAAAACTATTTTTTGGTAAATTTAATTATGCAAGAAGCAATAATCTTAACCATTATGCTTTACAAATTTATACTTCAGCAAAATTTTTATCTCCAATAATTTCTGAAGAAGATATTGTTATGTCAATAGCAAGACATTTCAGACCTGAAGTGGCTGAAATCATTGCGTTACAAAACATAAGAAATTTTTCACAGCTTTCTAATTACTTATTGAGAGTAGAAAGAACCTTAAATAACAGTCAAAGAATCAATAACACTTACAGGACTAATTCAAATTTTAATGGTCAAAGCAACAGAGATAATTTCAATTTCAGAAACAACAATAATACATATCAAAATAATAGAAACCAAAATACCAACATTAGAAATTATAATAATAATGATAGACATAATTACAACCAAAGAAATCATCAAAGCTATCCTAACAATAATCAAAATAATAGAAATAACAATTACGATAGATCAAATAACCAAAGTAATCCTAATTATCATTTCCAAAGAACAAACTCAGAAGGAGATATACAAGGGTATCAAGAGAGAGAAAGAGAAAGAAGAGTAAACTGTCAAAGAAGGGAAGTTAGGCAAAGAGATGGAGAAGTGGAAACAGAAATAAGAGAAACAAGACAACATAATCAAGAAGGGGAAACTAGTTTGAGAGGTAATTCTTTGGATAGAAATCAAAACGTACAAAACCAAAATTTTTAATTAAGCACTTGCCCACCTTAATAAATAATACATGTTTATATGAACATCCCAAAAACTTTTTACAATCTCATGATATACAAGAATTAAATGATAACAAATCTGATTTAATTATAATAAATACAAAGTTTAATGATTTAGATATTAATTTATTATTTGATACTGGTTCAGAAGCCAGCTTAATTAGTCAAAATTTTGTAGAAAAATATCCATTAATATTTAAAAATATTATAAAAATTCCTAAAGTAAATATTATAGGTGCCAATAATCGTAAACTATGTGAAATAACTAAACTTGTTTGTGTAGAATTAAATCTAAATGAAAAACTTATAATGTTAGAACTATTAGTAACACCTAACTTATTAACAGACATTATTATAGGATCTGATCAACTAAATAAACATAAAGTAATAATTGACTATGAATTACAAAAATTAAAAATCAATGGGGAATGGTTAAATATGAATGAAAACATGACTTTAAATAAAATTGAAAAACTCAATGCAAATAGTTTCTGTACAAAAGATGAATTTAAAAATAATAAAGTACTAGATGTGGATGAATATAGGAATAAATATAAAAATAATGAAGCAAGTAGAGAAAATAATGATAAAATATATGATGAATATGAAATAAATATTAATGAAATTAAAATAAATTGTCCTGAAAATAGGCGAGAAGAATTAAAAGTACTTATAAATAACAATATTGAATTATTTTCTAATACATCTAGAGTTGCTGAAAACTATGTGCATCGCTTTACAGTTAAACCAATTGAAAGTTTTAAAAATAAATCTTACCCCATTCCTTATTATTATAAAAATCAAATTCAAGGTGACTTAAACAAATTATTAGAACAAAATATAATTGAGTTTTCTGACACACCTTATATTAATCCTATTGTAATAGTTAAAAAGAAAAATGGTGATATCAGAATATGTTTAGATGCTAGGGAAATTAATAGATATTCTATACCTCAATATGAACAACCTATAATGATTCAAAACTTGTTAGGCAGAATTACAAATGCAAAAGTTTTTTCTAAGTTAGATTTGAGACATAGTTTCTGGTTAATACCACTTCACAAAGATTGTAGAAAGTATACTGGTTTTTCAATAGACGGTGTTGTTTATTGTTTTTCAGTAGTGCCATTTGGGTTACAAAGTGCTTCTGCTAGTTTAATAAGGGCAATCCATGCGATGCTTGGAAAATACGAAACTTTCGTACTTAATTATGTGGATGATGTGTTGATATACAGCCAAAATGAAGAAGATCATCTACGACATATAAAAATTGTGTTAACAGAATTAAATAAAGCAAATTTAAAATTAAATATTGACAAATGTGAGTTTTTCAAAACTGAAACAATATTCTTAGGTTATAGAATTGACCAAGAAGGTGTATCAATGGATCCTGACAGATTAAGGGTGATTCTAGATTATAAACAACCGCATAATTTGAAAACTTTACGTGGATTTCTAGGTTTAATTAATTATTTTAAAAGATTACTACCAGATATTACAAACTTAGAGCTCCCATTTTTAGAGTTAATAAGAAAAGGAACGAGATGGAAATGGACTCCAGAATTCGAGGGATTTTTCATATTTCACAATTACACCATTTTAATGAAATTGAAACGTGATTATAAAATAAAACCAAATAATTAAAACCTAATATAATAAAATAAACTAGCTTTCTTTAATAAAAATAATAATTAATTTAATTAAAATTTAAATAGTAAAATATTCCAGCAAAACGCAAAATATTTAACTATTAAAATTGGGGAAATTGTAATGGTATTGAATATAAAGCCTCTTTTTAACGTATAACATAGACAAGAAGAAAATATTACTTATAAAAGTTAACCTTAAAATTCAACATAATTAGTTTAAATTAAACGAAAAAGAGTTTAGGATTAATAAAGTTAAAGAAATATAGCAAAAAAGTACAACAATAATGAAGTTTAATGATATTTAGAGAATCAATGATGACGAACAAAAGTGTCTTTGTAAGATGTTAATATAATTCGAAATGATATAAAAAGTATATCAAAAATTTTCTTTTAATTTATAGAATAAGATGTTATTAGTCAAAATTTGCAATAAAATCAATAATTTTTTTAATTTTGTAAAAATTTAGGTTAAATGTGTCAAATTTGTATCTAGTGAGCTGTGACATTGTACTTTATAAAAAGCATTTCATGTGTCAAAGTGAGGCTTTGGACCAAAATCTTTTGAAGAGTTCACATCGCTCCGTACAATAAAAACAAAAGAAAAACCCAAAGCAACGTGATAAAAAAGAAAAATTGGTTACCTGTCAGAAAAAGTGAGGTTAATAAATGTTTATAATTCAAGAAGAACAACAATCTTAAAAGGTGGCTTTATCCAAAATTATCCATCCTATCCTGTGTTCCTGTTTGGACATCTCCAATCCCAGCTGTATTCCTGTATAAAAGTATCCAGATCCAACTATATTCGGCATAAAAATATCCATCCTGTTTCCTGATTTTGGTGTTATTTGGAAAAACGATTTTATAAAATCCCATATATTTTGAACAACTAAAATAAGAACGAAAAGCATAAATTGAATAAAAGGTACCATTTTAATTACTAAATATCGATATTTAAAAAGTTTAAACTATAAAAGGCCATATAAAGTTAGATTGAAAACAATCTAAACTTATAAAAGTTTAATTATGTTAGGTTAGGAGTTTAAGAAAATTTCATATCACACTTACAAATATTATTTTATAAAAACTACACTTACCGTATTACACCAAACAATTGTCCATGTACATATAAAGTTATCGTTAATTTTTTTTCCTTTAATAAATGTTTATAATTTTTCATTACGTTCGTTGTCAATGATTTTATAAAAATCTAACCTCTTAGAGAACCCTAGAACCTGAGATAGATATTGGCTATAATTTCCTAGGTAATTAGACAGATGGCGCCCAACTACAATAACAAGATTTACAAAACACGTTCTGTCTAAATTTACGGAAGAAGGTAAATTAAATAAAAACTTTAATAATAAATATAAAAGAAAAATCACGTACCATTATATTTGTCGCCAGCCAACGTGGGGCGAATTTAAATAAAGAGGGTTGGTTTTTTTTTCTTAAAGAACGCTATTTTTAAATTAAAATAAATTTGATTTTATTAGAAATAAAAAAAAAATATACATTAACAAGGTTAAATAAAATAACTTAAACAATAATTTAAAAAAAAAAAGAAGCAAGAAAATGGATCTTAGAGATGGAAAGAAAACAGGATCAGAAAGACAACAGAGGGTATTGGAACGACAAGAAGAAGATGAAGAACAATGGCAAGAAGATACACAAAGAACAGATCGACAAAATGTACAAGGAATAATCATAGAAGAAAAAGAAGGAGCCACAGTTAGCGCAGTTGAAGAATCTGAGGATGAACAGAATAACAAAGAGAAAGAAAAGACAGAGACACAAGTACTGGAAAAAGGAATGAATGACATTTTACAAGTAATAATGTACGAACTGGAGAAGAACAGGGACGAAATCAGACGAGGTAAAGAAGAGATGAAACAAGAAATTAAACAATGTATTAAACAAAATATAAAACAATGTGTTGAACAGTTAGAAATTAAGATAGATATTATGAGAAAAGATGTGACAAAACAACAAGAAATATTTCAAAAAGAAATTAATCAGAAAATAGAAATAATAAAAAACGAGATCAAGGAAGATAGAAAAGAAGTAAGACACGAAGTAATGACAGTTAATGAAAAATTAGAAGAGGGAATGAAACAATTAAGGCAAGAACAGGTAGAAGAAAGAAATAATTTAATGAAAGAAATAGAAGAAGCGAGAAGAACCACAACAGGAAATAGAGTTATTACAACATGTCATAGTGACAATGTTAACAAATTTGAAGGTGATATAAGCAAGATGCATCCAATTACTTTTATTAGATCTATTCAAAATAAATATATATAGATATTGGCTATAATTCCTAGGTAATTAGACAGATGGCGCCCAACTGCAATAACAAGATTTACAAAACACGTTCTGTCTAAATTTACGGAAGAAGGTAAATTAAATAAAAACTTTAATAATAAATATAAAAGAAAAATCACGTACCATTATATTATTATATATATATATATATATATATATATATATATATATATATATATATATATATATATATATATATATATATATATATATTGTTGCTTTTTAGATGTGCTGCCATCTATGATTAGAAGAGAGTATTGACAATTATTAAAAGCAAAAAATTCCCGGTGTATTGGGGTTGCATACACAATTTGCATTGTGTGTTGCAAAGCTTTTATTTGACTGATTCTAGTCAAAATGTCACTCTCTTCTTTCGTATCCCTTTCAGAGATTAATACAAAGTTAGAAAACGAGTAAGGAATTTAATTTATCAGATTCGACATCCTAAGACCGGTTTCTGCCTTTCGGCTTCGTCAGTTAGGCTTTTCGAATCCAATAAATAAAATTCCAAACTCGTACAAGTCAGTAGCTATATCCGCTATAAGATAAAATAATATAATAGATGGCAGCACATCTAAAAATTTTATCTTATAGCGGATATAGCTACTGACTTGTACGAGTTTGGAATTTTATTTATTGGATTCGAAAAGCCTAACTGACGAAGCCGAAAGGCAGAAACCGGTCTTAGGATGTCGAATCTGATAAATTAAATTCCTTACTCTTTTTCTATCTTATATTGTTGCTGTAATGACCTGTCCTAAACATTTGTATAATGTCTTCAGGATCAATAAATATTATTATTATTATTGGATTTGAAAAGACGTGGGGGCTGAAAGTCAACGGTGGCGGAAGAATATATAGCAGATTCTATGAGCCATAATTTATTGAAGTGGCTAATAAAATAATATGCCAAAAATCCAAAGAGTTTACCAATGAAGAGTTTACTAATGAAAATTGGCCCTTAAATCTCTCAGGGATATTTAATAATTGTAAGAGTACATTTAATTTTAAGTCAATATAAACAGGTACTCAAAATATTCGTTTAATTTTTAGTCGAAATAAATATTAATCAAAATGACATTTTACATTTTTGTCCATGGCACGAAAGTACTTTGGTAGCAACCACCTAGTAGCCGATCATCTAGCACTTTCCATTTTTAGCTTTCCGTTATGTTATTAATTATAAGAAAGCATGGCTTAAAAACTGTTAAAAGTTTCATAACAAAATAAACAATTAAACTTAAAATAGGTTAAATAGACTGTTTCCGTCTTTAATAAACAAAATTTTGTAATAAAAAAAATGAGAAAATCCTAAAAAAGTATAATCTATCTTTCTGAACTATTGCGGAAAAATCTCGTTTTTTATATGGATATTATACATTCTCCCATATTTTTGCGATCCTATCAGCAGAGTGACATTATTTATGTAGCTTGCAAAAGTGATTTCAGGACTTGGCGTAGGATTATGTATTATATAGCTATATAGATTTCAGGAAAATGCTTCACCGTAAAAAAACAGAAAAGAAACTAAATCTCACAAATCTTCATTTTTTTCGGGTACACAAATTCACGTCTATGATAGATAATCCATATAAAAAAGTAAAACCCCGGAGATTTGCAACCGTTATTTGCATATTTATCAATAGCGTGGGTACGGGGTTTGAGGAAAGTAAGTACATACAAAATAGTAATATTCTATTTTGGTTTTTTTTTATCAAAAATAAGCACATGTATTTTATCTTAAATGTTTATTCAAACATAATTATATTTTTACCTTCATACACGTATCTAGGTATTATACAGGGTGTTTCATAGTTACACCGACATACGCTAACTGTAAATACAGGGTACTTAGGTGATTCCAAATAACCTTGGTTACTGGGTCTAACGTCTAACCCCTCTAATAACCGAGATGCTTCATCCATTTTGGCCAATATTTTGATAAGCCGTAACTTTAGAACCACACTGTAGATTTCTCTCATACTTGGTACAGGTAAAGTGTGTTAATAGCCCAATCCTATAGTGTAAGAACTATAATTAAAATCCAGATCCGGTTAAGAAGAATTTGTAATATTTGAAAATCCCAAAGACAACACCCTCTATATCAGATTGTTTGAAAGTGGGTTAGATATTAAAGTGAAAATTTTTTTAAGTGCAGATCCCATTCTACTACTGAAGTTTTAACGTTAAATTATATTACTTAAATGCATTATTTTCATTTTCACAAGCAGTAACTTTCGAAATACCCGGTAGATTTCTTTCATATTTAGTACAGGTATTATTTTTTAGTAGCCCAATCGTATAATGTAAGAACTACACTGCAGTTAAAATCCAGATCCGGATTAAGAAAAATTTGTAAAAGGTGGTAATCTCTAAAATAGCATCCTGTATATCAGATTTTTTTTAAATGTAATCGGATACCTATTTAAAAAAAGAAAAAAGATGTGTTATACTGAAATATTCTTATAAGTGCACAAGAGCGTTCTACAAAAAAAAATACAGAATTAATTTTTCGGAATATTTCTTTTTTAAATAGGTATCCGATTACATTTTAAAGAATCTGATATACAGGGTCCTATTTTAGAGATTATCAATTTTTACAAATTTTTCTTAATGCGGATCTGGATTTTAGCTGTAATTCTTGTATTGTACGATTAGGCCGAGAGTTAACCGCGAGTTAAATTTTTGTACACTAATGGCTAGTAATGACTAGTAATGGCTCCTCACTATTGGCTAGTAATGGCCGGTAATGGCTCGCTAATGGCTAGTAATGGCTAGTAATTGCTACTAATGGACGAGGTCTGTACACCAAAATGGACCTCGCGGTTTACCCCTCGGATTAGGCTATTTAAACAATCTATCTGTACCAAATATGAAAGAAATCTGCAGGATGTTTCCAAAGTTACGGCTTATGAAAATGACAATAAGTATTGCATTAATGTCAGAATATCTCGGTGTTTTCCACTCTTTTCAAATGTCTAATACAACTTAAAAAAATCTGATGTACAGCGTGTTGCTTTGGGGATTTTCAAATTTTACAAATTTTTCTTAATCCGTATCTGGATTTTAATTGTAGTGTAGTCCTTACATTAATGATTGGGCTACTAAAAATGATACCTGTACCAAATATGAAACAAATCTACTAGGTATTTCGAAAGTTACTGCTTGTGAAAATGAAAATAATGCATTTGATGTAATTTGACGTTAAAACTTCAGTAGTAGAATGGGATGTGCACTTAAATTTTTTTTCACTTTAACTCATTTTTTCCGTCATTTTCAAATATCCATTCCAATTTCAAAAAATCTGATGGACAGGGTGTTGTTTTGGAGACTTTCAAATTTTATAAATTCTTCTTAATCCGGATCTGGATTTTAATTGTAGTTCTTACACTGCAGGATTGGGCTATTAACGCAATATACCTCTACCAAGTATGAAATAAATCTACAAGGTGGTTCTAACGTTACGGCTTATCAAAATATTGGCCGAAATGGATGAAACACCCCTTATCTCGGTTATTAGAGGCGTGGGACCCATTAACCAAGGTTATTTGGAATCACCTAAGTACCCTCTATTTACAGTTAACGTATGTCGGTTCAACTATGAAACACCCTGTATAATTTACTATTATTAAAATGATGCAACAATTCATCATTATTATTTATTATTTATCTTTATTTATACATTCTAAATGTATTTTCTTTAATATTGAACGTTTCATTTTTTTTCATTTTTCATAAATTTGAAATTATACCCCCGAGAAGTACGTCCTTGATATTTAAGGATTTACGAAGATAGGAAAAATCACCATTCATGGTTGATATGCCAAAATTTATGTTGATTTAGGTTATAGTAAATATTCTTTTTTGGATATTTTTCTAAATCGAATAAATATATTGCTATCTCACGTGCGTTCGTTATCAGGAGATAGTAATAAAACCTAAATTTGTATGCAAACGACATGCGACAGCACACGTTGCTTAAAGAAAAAAATCGTATAATTGGTGTTATCCAAAGGAGATTATAATTTTTCTCAATAATTTATCATGATGATGACACATCTTAACCACTGACTGTTAACCCATATAAACAGTTGGTAACATTGTTCCTGTCAATATTGTCAATGTCAGTTGTCAAAAATTTTCGCGCCATTTTAGTAGTCAATCACACGTGCTTCTTAAGAATTTGAAACGAAGTGGTTTCATGCAATTTTAATTTTATGAATGTCGTAAGTTTAACAATTTTTCAATTTTTTATCAAATTTATTCAATTTAAAACTTTGTAGAATGTCTGATGAAGAGCCAATAAAGTCTAGAAAGCTTAAACAGCTAATAGAGTTTCACTTTTCGTTGAACGGACCCAAATAAAGTTGTCTTTTTCCATTTTTTTATTATATTATACATTTTTTTTCAGTTTTCAGCACTCACTTGTTTAATCGAGTTTTCCAGCAATTTCCAAACATCACTCAATTTAAAAGTTATGTTTTTCCTATCTACCTTTTATTTGCGCCCATATTAGCTCAGTTGGGTTGTGTTCACAATGATAAGGAGGAAGGCGCAACACATGAATTTCATGTACTAACTAACTAATCGTATAGAAGTTCTGTTCAATTGAAACAACCGTTAGTCCAGTAACTGAAGACCTGAAAATATGCAAAGCTGCAGATAAGTCGATCCAGATTTCCTTTATGGCTTAATTCTTAAGTCTTGACGGTTGCTTCTAAGAGCGAAAAATTTCACCACGATTCCGACTTGGGAGAGGGCTGGAAATGGCCCCTAGTCTGAAAAAATGGTTTCCCGCTAATATCTGCCAAAATATACAAATTAGATAATTTTTGTTTAAATAAAAAATGAAGATCGTATCATTATCTACAAAAATGGTCCCTACCATTTTTTTCGCAACACGAATATTTTTTTGAAAAAGCGGCCTTCGAAAAATCTCAAATTTTTGAACTGAATAGATATGTTAGTTTTTCACTGAATTCCCGCTCGAGGGAGTTGGGAATACATTGATTTTCATTTTTTGGACTTTGGAGACTGTAGTGTGCACCTCTTATATCACACTTGCACTATCTTAGGAAAAATATTAGGATACTAAATAAAACACCAATTTCACTATACAGCACCCTCACTGTGTCACGATCTAACGTTAACTGCCCGTCTTCGTCACTTCGTATCGTCACCGTGACTCAATGAGTGTTTATCTCTTTATTCATTGCATGATTCAATACACTACATCTCTTCCGTTTTTTCAAAATTCAAAATACAGAAAAATATAAATATATGAAGATATAAAAATATAAAGATATAAAAAGTAATTTCCTATCACCTCAATATAACATCTAGAATAGGTACATATAGTTATTGCTATAATATTAATTATACCTGTTCATAGAAAATACACAAAAATATAAATATATAACGATATAAAAGTAATTTCCCATCACCTCAATATGTTACATGTAGAATATTTATATATATATAAGAACCAAATATGTATAACAGTTTTTTTCTAATTTTGAAATATAAATTATTTTATTATCTAAATTGAATACTTAATCTAAAAAGTTAAATTTTACAAACATACTTCATTGGGAGTCATTTCTAATTGATTTTGATTATTGTCATTTACTACCTTCCATTTCCCTTCCATTCTTTTTAAATGGACTACGTTTCGTCGATATTGTTGCCCCGTTTCGTCATTTTTCACCTCCACATCACCGTCATTTTTTCCTATCACAGTATGTGGTGTAGGGTTGAAATTTGATGTTAATTTGTTTTCTTTAATCATATTTTTTAAATACACTTTATCGCCTAAAGCTATAGTACTTTCCTGCGCTTTTCTTTTCCTATCACTATATTCTTTCCCACTTACTTTTTTCAGCATGTCATAGTCCCTAACTTCATCGACTGTTATTTTGTTCTCTATATCCCTCAATGTTGGGATTTTGTCGCGAAATTGTCTGTGAAAAAATAATTCTGCTGGTGTTTTACCAGTTGTGGAATGCGGTGTTGCGTTGTACATCATAAGATAGTCAAGTAGATCTTGTTTCCAATCGGTCTTCATCGATCGACTAATTTTGAGTCATTTAACAATATCCCTATTTTGACGCTCAACTTCACCGTTTTGTTGAGGCCAATAAGGAATAGTGTTAAACAACTTTATACCTGCTTCTTTACAAAAATCTCTAATTTCACTACCACTGAACTGTTTACCGTTATCAGCTGTGATAGTTTCCGGGTAACCTAAACGTGAAAATATTTCTTTTAGTGCTTTAATAGTGTTACTAGCAGTAATTGTTGTCATAATTTTGATTTCTTTATATCGACTGAAATAGTCTATTATGACCAAAAGATAATGCGCACTTGGTAGAGGACCTAAAAAATCCATTGCCACATCTACCAGGCTTCCGTTGGTAACTGACGCCGTTTCATAGGGTGAGGTGGATTTGGTGCTGCGACTAATGTACAACCTTTACAACTTCGGACTAATTTTTCTGTATCCGAATCTATTTTGGGCCACCACACTTTGGTGCGTAGTCTACTTTTCATCGCAACGATGCCAGGATGGCCTTCATGTGCCGCTTGTAAAACATTTTATCTGAGAATTGATGGGATCACGATTTTATTGCCTCTTAATAGGATGTCTTCATAGAAACATAACTCTGTTTGAAATGCTTGAAAATTTTTCACAGAGTCGTCTTTCTCATTGCACGAGAGCCATTTTTTTACTTTCAAAATTTCCAAGTCACTTTTGGAATGTTTTGCTATATCTGATAGTGATATCGCTATTGGCCGAGAGTATTCAACAATCTGTTGAATGTGCTCTTCCTCATCGAAAGAAGTGCACTTAATTTCATTAACACATAGTCTTGATAGAGGATCAGCTATGTTAGTCTTGCCTGGCCGATAAACAACTTTGAAATTATATGACTGCAATCGTAGCACCCACCTTTCTATTCTAGCACATAGTTTAGGCTTTGTTCCAAAAATTACTTCAAGCGGTTTATGATCGGTAACTAATTCAAATTCATTTTTTCCATATATGTAGATATGAAAGTGTTCCACCGCCCAGACAAGTGCTAAAGCCTCTTTTTCTGTTTGACAATATCGCTTTTCGCAGTCTGATAGACTTTTATTGCCATATGCTATTATACGCGGACCTTCAGAATCGTACTGTATCAAAACTGCCCCGAGTCCTACGGGACTGGCATCAGCTATGACTCGTGTTTTATCTTGAGGGTCGTAGTAGCCTAGGGTTTTAATAGTGCTCAAGGAATCTTTTAATTTGTGGAATGCAATATTTTGGTTCCTCTGCCAATATTTTTCAATTTTTTCATTTTTTTTTTTAAATTGAGTCGTAATAATTCTCTAAGTGGTTCTGTAATAGTGGCTAGGTTAACTATCCACTTCCCAATATAATTAACTAAACCCAAGAAGCTTTGTAGTTCATCTTTGATATTTGGTGTTCGAAATTTTTTTATAACGGAAATATATTTATCCAATGGTTTCATACCGTTTGGAGATAGCTCGTGTCCCAAGAATTGTATGACGGATATATTGTAAATACATTTACTTTCATTTAACAAAACGTTATTTTCATGTAAAGTTTTTAATGTGTTTTTTACCCTTTTGTTATGCTCGATTTCATTTTCCCCATAAATTACGATATCGTCGATAAAATTGACAGTTCCGTCACAAGGTGCTAAAATGCGTTCTAAAATTTTTTGAAACATTTCTGGGGCACAGGAGATCCCAAACATTAGCCGTTTGTATCTGAAAAGTCCTTTATTAAAAATAAAAGTTGTAATGTATCTCGAATGTTCGGAGATTTCAATTTGGTGAAAAGCATTTTTTATATCTAACCTGGAAAATAGTTTGGCTTTTCGGAAATGTGTTGAGAGTTGGTTCATGGTTGGTAGGGGGTGATTTTCTCTTAGTATTGCTTTATTTGCCTTCCTCATATCGATACAGATTCTGATATCGCTATTCGGTTTCAATACCGGTACAATAGGTGAAATCCATTTAGACGGTGTGTTTACAGGTTCAACTATATCGGAGTCCACCAATTCCTTGATCTTATCGTTTACTTTACTTTCTAGAGGAATCGGGATTTTTCGATATGGTTGAACTACTGGTCTCACATTTTCGTCAATGGGTATGTTTACTAATACATCTTTGAATTTGGGCAAAGTAGATATGTAATTGACATTAACATTTGTTCCAATACATACATAGTACACCTAAAGACTTTGCTGTTTTCCTACCTAGTAAGTTTTTGTACCATGTTTTATTACATAGAAAGTTGCGCTAGTAGTGGTATCATTGATTTTTATGTCAGCGTCAAAACAACCTAAGATGTCTAATGGTTTTTTGCTAGCGTATGCCATGAATACTTTTTGAGGATTTTTTATTTGGTTAAATATTTTAACTTTCAAAGCCTTTAGTTGCTGCCACGTTTTTTCATTCAAAATATTGCACTACTACCATACTACCTGAATCCACGACCATTTCTACCGGAATACCAGCGATATAGCCCACTAGATCATAATCATGGTCGACATGGAATACATAGTCCACACGGTCGTCCTCATTATCCTGTTTTGGTTTTGAGTATCTTGATCTCTTGCTTTCCTGTTTTGATATTGGTTTTTCGGATGATCTTCTTTTGTTTGCCCTAGTTCTACAATGTTGGCGAATATATCCTTTGAAGCCACATTTGTTGCAAATTGAATTTATTTCTGGGCAATTTGCAGCGAAATATTTGGGTGACCCACAACGGTAGCAAGATTTGACTTCTGTCTGGTGGTATTTTTGTCCTTGTTTCCAGTTTATTATTATTTTGTGTATTGCTTCCGGACGAATTTCTTTCTCACTGAATTGTTGCAACTGTCTTGTCACCGTATCGAGAGCAATTGCTTCCTTCACTATTGTGTCTAAATTAACAGTATCGCCTATTGTGAGTATTTTTTTCTTTAGTTCAGTAGACTGATATTTTTCTACTATCTGATGAATCAGGTTGTCTTCTTCATTGGGAAATTTGCATTTTGACGCTTGATTTCTCAAGCGTACCAGAAATTTTTCGAATTTTTCGTCTTCTTCTTGTTTTATTAGACGGAAAATATGTCGCTCATATACTTTACTCTGTTTAGGCGAAAAATATTGGTCGAGTTTTTCTAGAGCTACTCCAAACACATTTATGGTTCCATCATTTGTACCTTCACTTTCAGGTACGTGCGCACCTGGCAAATTATAGTATATTTCCTGTAAACCCAAACCACCAGAGTGCAACAAGGTAGCTCTTTTCTGAATTGGATTTTGGATATTAGCAGCTTCCAGATAAATTTCAAGGCCTCTTTTCCATTTTTCCCATTTCACTCCAACGGACCCAATATCACCATCACAAATGAACGGTTCAAGTGGTGTTAAATTAGCCATTGTCTCCTGAAATTGAAAATCTATGTATCAAATTCATAGATTTTCCATTGCTACGTTTCTAATTCGTAGTACTTTTGAATTTATGTGACTTTTTCATAAATTCAATTTTAAATCTGCATTTCGAATTAACAGATTATTTTCTTTTTCATTGCTACGTTTCTAATTCGTAGTACTTTTGATTTATGTGACTTTTTCATAAATTCAATTTTAAATCTGCATTTCCAATTAACAGATTGTTTTTCTTTTCTTTTTTTTTTTTTTTATAGTGTGGCATATTTATTATTACTCCACTGTATTTTGGATGATTTTGTTGAATGTTGGCAAAAAGCCTTTGTTCAAAATATTCGATATCGAGTGGATTTATGTCTTAATGCCAGTACACCATAGTTCTTTTTTGTTTTTTTTTTTTAATATCCTACCTTTTCACACGTTATCCTCGTCGCCAATTATGTAGGGTGCACCTCTTATATCACACTTGCACTCTTAGGGAAAATATTAGGATACTAAATAAAATACCAATTTCACTATACAGCACCCTCACTGTATCACGGTCTAACGTTAACTGCCCGTCTTCGTCACTTCGTATCGTCCCCGTGACTCAATGAGTGTTTATCTCTTTATTCATTGCATGATTCAATACACTACAGAGACCAATTGTAGATGGCGTCAGCGGCATACCTCTGCTCGCTAAATTATGGGGCCTATGAATGAAAATCTGGGCACCAATCGATTTTTCGACAATTATTGGCGGATTTCACGTGATTTTTTTCTGTTAAGTAGCGCTTGGGGTATCTCAATTGTATTAGCGAATGTTCTGTGTAATTTGAGTTGCAAATTTATCAGAAAATTGCAAAAATTTATTTTTTCATGTGGGTGTCTCAAATCCCGGCGCTTTGCCTAATAGTGGGTTACTAGTTTTAGAGTGTAATGATTATTTCCCTTGCCTGTCAAATATCAATTTTTAACCAATCACGTGCTTGGAAACTGATTTGACGCAGCCAATCAAAACAAAATAAAGCGACTATTCACCTTGGTGGTAAATATTCGGCTATTTAATCATCGTCCTCAATATTCACCTGAAGGACGGTATCCAACAATAACGAAGCCGCCCGTAAATTTCAAATTTTTCAAATAAAACCTATACTAATGGTATTATAAAATTGCTTATAGTTAATAAATTATCGATCTTTAGTAGCAAATACACAAATCCAACTGATTTCGCACTTTTTCTGAAACTATAAATATATTCATTCATTCCTTTCCATGTAATACCGTCCATTTTACGACAAACATAGTAGGCGCGCGTCAACTGAATTTTGACAGTTTGCCATTAAAGTTTATTACAGAATTAAATTTGACACATTTTGTTAAAAAGTATTAACAATGAGTAGATTCGGGAGTAAAAATCTTCAAGAAATTGATAATATAATTAAATTAAACGTACCTGCCAAGACAGTAAAAAACAAAACTAGTATAATTTATACGTACGTACAGAATTTTTTGTGACTCGGGAAATAATCTTATTAAATATAACGCGACCTTGACAAATTAGCTACTATTTTTATTGCTACTAAATTTCTCGTATATTTTACAATTTGTCTCGACAATTTTGGCATTAATAATCAAAGAATAACTCCCTCGAGCTAAAGCTCTCGGGAGTTATTCAGATTATTAATGCCAAAATTAAGTCTCGACGAATTGATCCTAAAATAAACTCGAAATTTAGATACAATAAAAATAGTCGGCTATTTGTCAAGGTCTTGGGATATTACTGTCGATTATTTCATTCACACATGGCTGCGCCAATGAAAAGTCATGAATTTAGTCACATGATATGCAATATGATCGGATATTTAGGTAAATAAAAAATATCAGCGGCTATTTTAGTCGATTCATCTTGAGCAACTTGCATTTCGAGACAATTCAATTCGACCATATGAACTTTATTAATCAAAGAATAAGTCCCTCGAGCTAAAGCTCTCGGGAGTTATTCAGATTATTAATGTTTATATGGTCTTATCAAATTGTCTCGAAATACAAGGTACTCTCGATAGAATTAGGCAGAAAATAATATTTGTCATAGTCTTGGGATATTACCTTCGAATATTTACCTGAGAAGGTCCTTTATATTTTCTGCGTTTTTTCCAAAATTTTCGCCAACTTCTATCGGAACAATATAGGTCCAGGATTTCAGAAAAAATAAGAAAGATTTTGAAAAATTCCTTTTATTATGAAAAATATGTTGAAAATACAAAATACATAGCAATGTTTATAATTTATCAGATCCATATTCTTCATCGTCTTGCTCTTGCTCTATTCCTTCGTATAAATGACTATATTCTCTGTTTTTAATACAAAATGATTCAAAAAAATAAACTTTCAAATACCACACGTCCTCTCAAATTTTATAGATTAAATTTATGGTCTACATACTCAAACGCCTTTATTTCAGGCAAAACCACTCAAACAAACTGATTTGAGTCCTGCGGACTCGTGGTTTTATCAATCAGTTTGTTTTCGTGGTTTTTCCAAATAAAGCCGTTTTCGTGAAAACCAAAAATTTAATCGATAAAATTTGGAGGACTCGTGGTATTATCTTTGATAAAATACTATCAATATTTCAATAATACGGACAAGCCAACGACTCCAAAAACAACAGAGATTGTATACCAACAAAAGCAGACGACTAATGTGGGCGCGTGGGTACACGTGGTTAGGTTATGTGGAATATCGTGGATCCCAGGTGGAGAGCGTAAAAATGGGGGACATAATTCTAACGAACATTTAATAACCGCGCTCGAATATATTCATATAAACGGAAAGGTCAGAATATAAGCTTCACTTCGGTCTGGGTATTAATCCTCAAAAAATGAACAGCGGGGAACAAGAAGTATTTAAAAAAAAAAGTCCGGTTTTCACCGGTGTGACCAATTTTCCCGATTTCTGGAAAATGGAATAACTTTATTCGAAATAAAAAAATACATTCGAAAAGTAGACAGTGTAAGCTGGTGTGCATTGAATAACAATAATGGAATATGAGTTTTTAATTCGTGCTTGTTTCGAAGATTTCTAGAACTCCGAAAACGTCTGTAAAATGCAAATAAACAAATCAATTTTTTATTAAAACGCCAGAAAGATACTGAAAAAAAAGTTATGAGATCATTCGAGACATATCAAGATCCCATTTAAACAAAAATGGGATAAAAAACTGTTTAAAGAAAAATATGAATGAATTACTAAAATGGTCCAAAATATTGGGAAAACATAAAATTTGACCACTTTTTTCAATTTTCTCAACAGGAAAGAACGGGCTTCAAGGCAGATGGATCGATACCTATGGGTTTTTCCATTGCAATGAACTTTGAATCATCGAAAAATATCAATTTTTGCCCGAGTTCTGAAACAATTCGTCCGCCCGTTTACAAGTTAATGCATAGACAGCAGCATTCCTATAGAGGTAGAGCAGCCGCTGAAATGAGAGGACTTTTGGGTCCGGTTTTCTCGACAAATATCGCATTCCCGAAAAAAATGATAGGGACCATTTTTGTAGATAATGATAAGATATTCATTTTTTATCTAAACAAAAATTGGCTAATTTGCATATTGTGGCAGATATTAGCGGGAAACCATTTTTAGGGGCCATTTTCAGCCCTTTTCCAAGTCGGAATCGTGGGAAGCAACCGTCAAGACCTAGAAATTAAGCCACAAAGGAAATCTGGACAGACTTATCTACAGCTTTGTCCCTTCAGTTACTAGGCTATGTAGTAACTCAACTTTGAGTAGATCTTCACTGCAAACATTGCTTTTACTTCTTAACCACTCTAAGATTTATTCCATGACGAAGTAGGATTTTTTTTTAATTTGCCATGAGTGACAACTAGCATTATTCATTGCGATTACTGAATGTTTTGAAATAGATTTTATCATTTCCTCAAAATACTCTTGAAACACATCTTAATTCACGTTCTCGTGATGGTAATCTCCTTTTTTAATGATGGTGTTGTGTGGTTTTTCTGGGTTTTCCCACAACTGTAAAGCAAATGCGCCATCAAGCATCAGTAAGTCGCCCCAGAGCGCCACGGCAAATAATAATAATAATAGCCGTCCCTCCCCCGCACAAGGTGCAGAACTTCTGGGGTTCACTCGTAAGGGAGTGAATTGCAGGGCGTATATTATTATTATTATTATTATTATTATTATTATTATTATTATTATTATTATTATTATTATTATTATTATTATTATTATTATTATTATTATTATTATTATTATTATTATTATTATTATTATTATTAATTATTATTATTATTATTATTATTATTATTATTATTATTATTATAATATTATTAACCCTTGAGCGGGCGCGCCAGCGGCAGATTGCCGCAACTTTTTGTTTTTGTGTTATAATTAAAATGTGACGATTCCTTCGAAACTGTGCATTTAGGTATTCCTTGTTTATGTTATTGACTCCGCTTATCGACACATCTGGTGCAATATAATATTTCTGTTCCCGCCCGCTCGTGTAAGTTTTATTTATTACTAATTTTTTCAGTTTACCTAGATTATTTGATTTGGAAATGTTATATATATTTTTTTTTACTATAATAAACTGATTATGAATGGCATATTTGTCTTATTTTACTAAGTAAAATAAATTTCTTCGTTATTTGTAAACTACAAACCTGAAAAACCAAATGCGGCAGATTGCTATCCTTTTTGTTTGCAATGTAAAGTCTATAATAGGCAAATGGTTTATAACTATAACTAAACATGCATGGAAATTGTCCAGGGATAATTTCCTTTTATATAAATATTAATTTAGTTTGAGTTCAGGATAGCTACACACTACACAGCACATACACAATAGCACTCAAATCTATCGGGAAGGTCACACGGAAGATGCCTTCTCATCCTTCGCTGGATGGGAGGTTTCATTAGCGGTCGTGCTAACGCGTTGGGGTGATTTTCGATGCGGTGAGCATACTTCTGTGAGAAGAGAGATATTTCGTCTTTAACTGACTTCATTTGGAGGTCACAGGCAATAACATTGTTGGGTACATACCATGGAGCATTTACAAGGATTCTGAGTACTTTGGACTGAAATCTTTCCAGTATGTCTATGTTTGAGTTGGATGCTGTACCCCACAGCTGGATTCCATAACTCCATATGGGCTTTAGTACGACTTTATATAGTAGAAGCTTGTTGTTGATGGTTAGTTTGGATCTACGGCCTATTATCCAATAGAGTTTGCTCAGTTTTATGCCTAATTGTTTTCTCTTTGTAAGTATATGTGTTCTCCACGTTAAACGTCGTTTCCTAGGTATTTTTCATTTGCTTTTTGTTGCAAAAGCTGCCCATTTAACGCCACAGTTGGACAGGTTCCTCTTCGTTGGGTATAGGTAACGTGTATAGATTTTGTTTCATTCACCTTGATTCGCCAAGTTTTTAGGCACGTGGAAATAGCGTTCAGGTTGGTCTGCAAGATTTGGAAAGAAATAACAGGATCTTGATGAGATGTTAGGACAGCAGTGTCATCTGCATATTTTGCCGTAGTTATATTGGTGTTTATGGGAATATCAACTGTGTATATAAGGTAGAGGATCGGGCCAAGTACACTTCCCTGTGGAACCCCTGACATTATTGGACGCAGAGTTGAGATTTGATCTTGAAATTTGACTTGAAAGTGTCGGTCTTGCAGGTAGGATAAGGAATAGGTTAATTAGAAGGCTTTTCCTGATTGTGTATAGGAATCCATCGTGCCAGACCTTGTCGAATGCCTGAGCGATGTCTAAGAAAGCAGCAGAGCAGTATTCTTTGTCTTCAAAGGATTTGTATATTTCTTTTGTAACTTGATGGACTTGTTCTATCGGCGCATGTTTCGCTCTAAATCCAAATTGATGGTTAGGTATTAATCGGCTGGCCTTCAGGATTGGCTCTATTTTCTCTATCAGTAATTTTTCTAATAATTTTGACATAGCGGGTAGTAAACTGATTGGTCTGTAAGATGTTGTTTCCTCCATTGGTTTTCCTGGCTTAGCTTTGCCAGATTTTCTTTAATTTTCGTTTGTCCATTATTTTCTGTTTTATTATCGTCGGTAATTCTTGTGATGTTAACATTTTCATTAATTGGATTCGAGTCCCATGTTGCTTTCTGGATTGATCTTGTAAAGTATTCTACCATGTTATAAATGTCGGCATCAGTTTTTAGAGGAACATGGAGATCCAGCAAACTGTCCAGGTGGATTCTAAAGTCATTCCAATTCGTGTATTTGTTGTCTAGGTTTAGAGGTATTTCTTTTTCTATTAGTTGAGTGTTGGCTGTGATTAAAACAGGAGAGTGGTCAGAAGATAATTCAAGGCAAGATTTTACGTATAAGCATTCTTTTGGAATACCCTTGTAAATACCAAAGTCAACAAGATCAGGAGTTTTATTCCTGTCAGTCGGCCAATAAGCTGGTTCACCAGTTGATATAGATCTCAAGTCTCTATTTGCCATATCTTTTAGTAGTTGTCTACCTTTAGGGGTTATTAGTCGGGAACCCCATTGTGTGTGCTTGGCGTTGTAATCACCGGCCGATATGCTATTGCCAAGTGTAGTAAAGAAATGCTCATGTTCACAACTTATTGAGTGTCGAGGTGGACTATATATTGCGGTGATTGTCAGATAGCCGTGCCAGTCTTCAATGCTTATACTGGTTGCCTGTATGTGATGCTTTGAGCATTGGTTTAATTCGTGATGCTTAATTGCGGATTTAATAATAATTGTGGCTCCCCCGTGTGCCGTGCCATTTGGATGGTTTGTAAAGTAGCTTGTGTAGTTTGGATGTTTAAAATAGCTTAGATATGTATTATGGTTCATAATGAATGCTTTGAATTCTCCAGCATGTTGTGTTCCATGTGGCTATTTTTAGGAACTTAAATCATTTTGTTAATTTGGACACGACAGTGGTGAGAATGTTAAGTAGTGTTCCCATTTGTTCCATGAGGCTTTTTAACATGTTTTTAAGTTCTGCCATGTCATTCGTGTTTTGAGCCGGAGGTGTGTTTACTCGATTTGGTATTTCCTGTGGTTGGTTCCTTGTTATCTGAGCAAAGTTAATATCGGCTGCAAGATCTGGCTAGTGTGTGAGGGGTATCTTTTTTGCTGTAATTCTTTGTAGACAGAGCAGCCTTTGTAATTTGCATCTCGGTCTTTGGTGGCAGTATTTTTTTACCTACTCCCCGAACACTGACCAAGCTGAATCGGCAGATGCCTTACCAACTAGGCCACCGTATCCGGTCTACTTTCGCATATACTCTTAGGAAAAATAATTATCCCATAGGGCTAAAAATTACTGGACAATTGTAGAAACATATGTTACGACTATCTGTAAAAGGATTTTTTTCAAATACCACAGTCAAGGAGGCGCTAAAAAAATGGTGTAAAAAAAATTTGAAAAAAATTTATTATGCCCATAATTTCTTTTCTGCTTATGTTAAACAGTTCTGGATGATCTTAAAATGTTCCCAATTGTTCTCTCATTAGGATGTTACATACATTTTTTGTGGAAGTCATATTTTTCCAGATATTTACGCTAGAACGATCCAGTTTATTTAAACATCCATTTTTGAATTACCATGTCTTCCTTTGTATTAATTGTAGAAATATAAAAAAAATCATTTTAATTGTTAGCTCAAGGCCATAAAATTAGTTCAATATCAATTTTTACGTAATACTAACAGATTTTCGGTTATATTTAAAAAAACTTTTAGAAATGTACGATTTTTGTGGTGAAAATCGTAGTTTTCTACGCCCTATAACTCCGGATGGGTTTATTTTCATGAAAAATTGTATTTAACATTAATTCATTAAAAAATGATAATTTATCGATTGTGCAAGTTTTTTTCTTTTTTTTTTTCCCTCACTCTATGCATTTATTTAGCGTATGGCTTAACATCACAGTACAAAGAGAGGAACAAAGTCATATTATATACTATATACTATCACATATAAAGGTATATCAGACACTAAGTTGTATATAGTCGAACACAAATCAAATTACAAACAAATGTCTAGATTAGATATTATATATATTAGGAAATCCTGTGGGTGTCCTGAGCATGCCCTTATCGGACATTCCTGCACTCTATGCAAGTTATTTTCATTAAATATACATATAATATTACTGTACTAATTAATGCTAAGTGGAACCTCATATTTATAATTTTAGTTAAGTTAAAAGAGTTGTTTCTTTATTTGTTACGTAAATTGTTTCACTTTAGAAAATTTTAGAATGACGTACTTTTTTTTGCATTTTTAATTAAACGGCCATCTATCTATCTATTCGACAGATTCAGCTACAAATAACGTTTTCTTAGTGAAATTGTTTTTTCCGTGTAATCTACCAATAGGAAGGCCCCCAACATATCTAACAAAAATATTTTTGTTTCAGATATTATATTAAATTTTCGTACAACTTACGTAAATACAAAAGGAGAGGTAGTTTCAGCATGGAGAACGATAGCTCTCAACTATTTGAGGACATGGTTCGTTGTAGATCTACTAGCTGCTCTACCTTTCGATCTACTCTATGCACTTTATGGAGCAGAAGTAAGTTAAATAGTTAATTAAATGAATTTAAAATTAGTATGAATATTATAAAATAAATAAAATTTTTCTAATATTGTTGATGTGAGAACCTTGCTCATCTTTTGGGGCTAAAAAATAATCACACAAATTGCAAATTATTCTATAAAATAATTTCATGTAAACTGCATTTACAAAAATAAATAAGACAATAATAGAAATATTTAGCAACGTTGATACATTGATGAGAGCCTTTACTTTTCCCACAGTTCCCTGAAATTTAATTGTTTGTCATTTTCCGCACATTTTCCGTCATCTAATCAAAATTATTTGCCAAGCCAAACTTTAAACAATTTGAATGAACTTTGTATGAAATTTGGTGGATTGAATTGTGCAACGTAAGTAGACACAGAAGCACAAACTGTTACACGAGATTAATATGCTGAAGTTTAGTTAACTATAATGCAAGTTATTATTTGGTAATTAGCAAGCTCAATAGACTGTAGGTTGTGGGATTTTCCTGTACACTCTCTAATTTTAATAAGGGAATTTGTGGTAATATGAA
This sequence comes from Crepidodera aurea, assembly GCA_949320105.2. Lineage (NCBI taxonomy): Eukaryota > Metazoa > Arthropoda > Insecta > Coleoptera > Chrysomelidae > Crepidodera > Crepidodera aurea. Next base: position 23,979,911 of record OX439479.2, on the reverse strand, counting down.
ATTTTAATAACAATAACTGAATTAACTAGTGAACTACATGCTGCTCTTTATTTGCAAGTTATTTGTATACAGGGTGTCCAGAGATCAAACCGACAAAACTTATGGGGTCTCCCAATATGATTGCAAAATGCCATATACAAATGCCCAAAACCGCTTCGTTACTGACATATAGAGTGATTTGTGAATTTAGACAAAAAATTAAATCCCCCATTTTAAATACAGGGAATAGCCGATTTGGTTTAAATTTAGTACATGAATTAAACTAACAGGCCTTAACAAGTATCCCTTTGAACGAAACCAATATCAGGACCGGAATATTCTTTTCGTCAATGTTAAGTTCTTGTAAGAATAACTCACCCTGTATAGTAATTATCAAAAATCTGAGCTCAGATTCGAAATCTACGGAAAAAATCCTATATGAACTTGTTAAAAAAGTTTATGGCACCATTTCAGTTATTCCGTAATAAATTATTATTTTCAATTTTTTCACTCAAGAAATTAATTGTCGGATAAAGTACATGGGTTAATATACCTAATAAATATTTACGAAACCAAGACATAAATATTGTTATTCTCTTTAATTAGTTCGTAGTGAAATTGTACTCGGGAGACCCGGAAATTGCTGACCAGCTGGTGAGATCTCTTGATACCAGCAGAATGGACAAATGGACTTCTGCTGCGGAACACATGAACTTTACACGCTCCAGTAGGAAAGCATGGGGCTTACTGCGGAAGCTCGGAGAATGTAACCGAAATGTCGTGAGAAATACATCAATAAACCCAAACCAAACAGCCAATCGTATAGTTGACATTTCTCGTGCACCTTCCGATAAAAACCACACAAGAGACATCAAGAAATCCCTAAGAGATCTTAAACGTTCCACCCCCTCATCGTCCGAGTTCTCGCGAGATTTCTCTGCCAAGGAATTAGAACAGGGGATACAGAGGATACAAAAATTGGGAAAGCACCGGCCTTCGATGGCATCTAACCCGAATTCCTGGTTAATTGTGGTGGGGCAACTCTACTCTGGCTCGTGAAATTTTTCAATTACATCCTTAATACAGGGCCGCTTACCACCAGAATTTAAGGGAACCAAGATTGCTATTCTGAAGCCTGGAAAACCACCGGGGTTGCCCGAGAGCTACCGACCTATAGCTCTCCTCAGCTGCTACTACAAGCTGCTGGAAAGACTACTCTATAACCGTATATGTCCTACAGTTGATACAATCCGTAGCGTTCATTGATCTTACTGCAGCGTATGGTACCGTATGGAGGGAAGGCCTAATATACAAATTACTCAGAGTCATGCCATGCCTGAAAACGTGCAATTTAATTAACAACCTATTATCAAACAGACTATTTCAAGTCTTTGTTAACGATGCTAAGAGCAGTATTAGGAAGCTGAACAACGGCCTCCCGCAGTGCTTGGTGCTCGCCCCACTCCTGTTCAATCTTTACACAGCTGACCTACCTAAAACGAGGTGTAGAAAATTTGCGTATGCAGACGACTTAGCGATTTCCTACCAGCACAAACTCAAATTACCATCTGAACATGCTTGGAATAAAGACCTCGCCAAGCTCAACGACTACTTCAGAAAATGCTCAAATCCGTCTAAAACAGAAGTCTGCTGCTTCCATCTATCGAACCGGCAAGCAAATGATACCCTGCGGGTAGAATTTAATGGCAGAACCCCACAATAAAAACCCTAAGTATTTAGGCGTGACACTCGATCGATCACTAACATTCAATACACATCTTGGAAACGTGGCTGGTAAACTGAGAACGCGCAATAACATCATATCCAAACTTGCTGGGACAACATGGGGAGCTACAGCGGGAGTACTCCGGACAGCGGCTCTGGCCTTGGTATACTCTGTCGTAGAATATTGATGTCCTGTTTGGATCAACAGTGCACACACCACAAAAATAGATGTGCAGCTAAACCAAACAATGAGACTGATTTCTGGGACTACACGGCCAACACCAACGCGCTGGCTTCCAGTGCTCAGTAATATCACACCACCAGATATCCGACGAACTATGGCTCTCAGTAGAGAATATAAGAAAATTATGGCTAACGTAGACCTACCAATCCATACGGATATCCCATACCTAACAGGACAGTACCATCGGCTCAAATCGAGAGACCCTGCCATCCGATCAGCACTGGAATCGAACGAAAACTTCCATGCGGCCAATAAATGGACTACCATATGGACAGAAGCTGCAGGGGCCCACTACATCCAACGCACTGTTTCAACTGATCTGACCTGCCACGCCGACTATGGGAAAAACTCAACCGAGTTAGAACAGGTCACGGGAAATGTGCTGACTTCTTACACAAATGGGGCAGGGCAGAATCCCCACAAGGTGATTGTGGATCTCCGCGGCAAACTATCCGCCACATCGTATCAGAATATCCTAACCATTCCTACGCTCATGACCTGGAAGATTTTATGAAAGCCACACCAGAGGCAATTGAATGGCTTCACAATTTAGATATAGATATAAAGTTTGTCGTGATAATTATGTTTGTCCTTATATATTTAAGATTTCTCTGTTTCTATGTATTTTGTATTTCACATACTTCTCTTATTTGTACCGTACTGTAACCCCATACGCTAAATAAATAAATAAACAAATAAATACAAAGCTCAACATTTTATAAGCTCTAATAGTTATATTCTCATAGTGAAAGTTGAAGGTCAATTTCCTATCCAAGTCTTTTGCAGTAGTAACCTGTGGAAGCGGCTCACCAGATATGCAATAGCCAAAGTCTATTTGAGTTGTTTTTCTGCTGAAAGTTATTGTAAAACATTTACTGATATTGAGGTCCATGTCATTTTTATCACTGCATCTTTTCAAGTTTTCTAAGTCTATTTGTAATTCATAACAGTCATTCAGGGAAGTAATGGCTTTATAGAGTTTCAGGTCATCAGCAAAATACAGAGCTTGGCTGTGTCTCAGATATGAATTTATGTCATTGATGTAAATATTGAATAAAAAGGGAATATAATATATTAACACGCTATATTTTTTTAACGCTCTCGGTGAGATCTTTTCGATTCTTGAACAAAATATAGTATGTTTCATTTAAAAAATTGTAAGTACCCTGTATAATCGAAAGTATTTGCAAAATGTGCACTCAGTAACTGTACTAGCTCACACAAAATTTGAAAGTTTTATCTCTTACCACAACGATGTAATCCTCCGATGTCAGAAGTTTGCCCCACCCTGTTTTTTTTTTTTTTTTTTTGCGGAGGTGAAGGAAAACCCTTTATGGGGAAGTTATGAGCCTAAAATCTCAAGGTCTACTGTGAGACTCTCCTTTCAAAGCATACTCACTAAAAAACTTCACCCCCTGGTTGGGTCCGTCTGACCGAAGCCTCCGGTGACACTTAGGCCTATCGGCCCATTGTATCTTCCCTCTCTGTTTACAATACCCAGTCCAGTACCTTAGTGCCCTGTACAAGCTTATACAGGTCCTGTACTGAGTGGGAGTTGTATAGTTCTGGGTCACCTATTGGCTGCCCAAAAATTTGCTGTCTTTTGCGGTCCAGTGCCTCGCATCTACACAGTATATGTGTCACTGTTTCTGTTTCCGTACCGCACAGTCTGCAGGTAAGGTCACCAATGTACAGTCCCATCTTGTTGAGGTGCCCCTTAACTGGCGCGTGGCCAGTAAGGAGTCCCGTAACTGTTTTCAGCTGGCTCCTGTTCATCTTTAACAGGTCTGCCGCTCTTTTGTGGCACGGTCCTTTGATGTATTCTTTCCCGTGTTTGTTTCCCGGGACGTTTTCCCAGTAATTTTTATGTTTGTCCCAGATCCAGTTTATTACAGACACTCTTGCTGTACGCTTTGGTACCTCTAGTGTCCGTCCATGGTTTGGGGGGTTTTCCGAGCCTCTTCTTGCGAGTTCGTCTGCTTTCTCGTTATCTACAATTCCCTGATGTCCTGGCACCCATATCAGAGCCCCTCCCTGTATACAGGGTGTTTGGTGGGTGGATGCATACCTTTGAGAGGCTGATAGAAGACATCATTTTGATCATATTTAGGTAAACTTACCTTAGTACGAAGTTTGATGTATTATGAAATATTCGCCTTTTTGTAATTTTCTGCAAATGTCGTTTGAAAGAGCATACAATCTAGTAGTTTTCACAATTATTTTAAGTCATAAAGTTATCGTCATTGCTTCATGAATTTGCATGAAAATTCGAAGTCATTGAACCAAAACATGGTATTTGTAAATTCAACATTCGATTACTATCATTTAACGTATCTATCGATAAGTGTAAACATTTTTGCAACATCAGTACATTACAGCATCATAAAAAGTCAAATACATACAGCCTCCACGTTCAATTTTTATTCTAATACTGAATAATAAAGATTGTGTAGTGGATTTGCAGAAAATTACAAAATGGCCAATATTTCATAATACATCAAACTTCGTACTAAGGTAAGTTTATCTAAATATGTTCAAAATGATATCTTCTATCAGCCTCTCAAAGGTATGCATCCACCCACCAAACACCCTGTATATAAATACCGTCTTAAGTTTCATAACAATCGGTAGAGAAAAATTTTCTGGAGCCATTTGCATTTTCAATCCAAAGTCTCGTGTGAATCTGGAGAACAACATTTATATATAAGAATAGATTATTTGTTTATCGTTTACAGCAAATACTTTGTTTGATGATCATGAAAAAATTCGGAGTAAAATTGACTTTTTGTGCCTCCCATGTTATAACATACAGCCTCGCCACAAAGAGTATCATTTTTACTCCTAATAAAACAATATACTATTATGAGCTGGTCCATCTGTTACGTGGGAATTAATAATAAAAGGAAGTTCCAAAGGGTTTTAGATGTTACGATGGACTGTTGGAGTAGTTAACTGGTCGTTGCGATATGTTTGTCGTTGGACAGCTACGAGAAAGTTGAGTGTCTCGTCTGCAGAACTTTTAATTAGGGTCCTTGTTCTGATTTTTCATTAAATCTGACAAAGGGGTAAATAATTATATACAGCACATTTTGTATGTTGAGTTAAATAATTTAGATTCATCGCCTTTTGCAGGAAAATTTCATTTGGGATAAAGGAAAATGAAAATTTCATTTCGTTTTGTTCATTATTTCGTCTACATATTTTAGGTAATATAATATTAAACAAAGTTACGAATATCGTAGTATGTACAGGGTTATTCATTATAAGTTACCCACCCTTATCATCGTTATTTTTTTTACTTCTGTGTTAAGGGCATTACCATGATCATTATCGTCGTGTTCTGTGTTACAGTTTCTCAGCGCCACTTAAGGCACAGCACTGTTAATTAGAACCCAACAATGAATGGTCAAGTTAGGAATTACACCTGGTATATAAAAATCAATTTCTAAATTTTTAAATAATTAATAATCAGAAAATGATTTCTGCCGTCCGGTGGGATCCCAAGTAGCATTATAGTGACAGAAACTGATATCGCAACTTCGATTGGGTGGCTATTACGTAATATACACTAAATCTACCCCTACACAGTAAGAATAACATCATTTTATTTTTGCCTAGTTGTAGTCACGTAAAGTTCACCGTTGGAAGCCACTTAATAGTTTTATAATATTTTGGTGCCACTGAAGGTGTTTGAAACGTTATAACAATTAAGCGAGACTACCTCAAAGTTGCAGAAACATTAAAGTGAAAAATAATAGTTACGGCCATCAAACCATATCACTTAAATACCACTTAGAAGAGGCAGTGATCTTAAAGTGGGCGTGATGGTTTTAGTTTCGTTTTGGGAACCATTAACCATTTAACCCATTAGCGCTAAGCGGTACCGTGTGGTACCACTAAAGGTGCCTTATTCAAAACGACGTGTAAAAAATAATACTGCATTTTTATGCAATCTGTATGTTTCCATCTCGATCTACATATATCAAAGATCGCCAAAACAGGTGTCTGCAGTCTGTTTGTTTCATTTAGAAGTTGTAGTTTGATCTCTAAAGTGAGTGATTTACATGGTGACAATAATTATGGACATCCGATTCGTGTAAGTTAAAAATATATAATTCATTTATGTATTTTTTTACCAAAATTCAAAATTTCGCAAGTATTATGATTGTACTTTACATGTGTTTGTATGAAATAATAATATAATTTTGTAATTCTTAGATAATTTGTCGCTAACTTTAGTGGTACCGTATGGTACCGCTAGGCGGTTGCCATATTGTACCATATTATATTTTCTATTACAGTGGTATTTCACTTCAAGATACTGATTTTTTTTTTTTCGTAGCAAAACACTCTGTGGGAATGTTTTCTATAATTACATCATGAAGATCAATAAGCAATTTTGATCCAACCTAACTTAACTAGAATTCTTAAATACTAAGGTCCTACTCACTAGTGTACCTTAGGGTCTGATAATTTTAGTAACACTACCGGTAACGTGTAACACAAATCCGCACAATACTCTGTTTGTAACTAGCACTGTCACTGAACTAGTTCAAAAGGTTTGGTCCTCTTGAGTCTTCTTACTAAATTGGTATTATCGAGGAGCTGGATGACCTCAACGTTCCCATGTTGGAGCAGCCGTTGTTCATGGCTGCTGGCAGATTTAGATATAGTCTTGTCAACAGTTTCTAGGTCCCTATGAAGATCACTGTTGCGACAGTACCAGGGTGCATCGACGATGTTCCTTAATACTTTATTTTGAAAACGTTGGATAACTTGAATGTTACTTTTACTGGCGCAGCCCCAAAGCTGACTACCATACGTCCAAACGGGTTTCAATATCTGCTTGTAGAGGAGCAGTTTGGTATGTGTGGACAACTTGGAGTTTCTTCCTAATAACCAATACATCTTGTTATATTTTATACCAAGCACTTCACGTTTCTTTTTAATGTGGACTTTCCAGCGAAGTCTAGCGTCGAGTGTCATTCCAAGATATTTTGCTGTATTAGCATAGGGAATCTGAGCGTTATTTATTCTTATGGGAATGTGTTGGTTTCGTTTATTAGTAAAGTTAACATGAACAGATTTATTTTCATTTAACTTAATACGCCATTTTTTAGTGCAGGTGTTAATCTGGTCTACAGATGTTTGCAATTTTCGGTTGGCTTCTTCATGGTCTTTTCCAACAGCCAGAATGGCAGTATCATCAGCAAATGTTGCAATAGTATCGTGCTCAAGGTTAGGAATATCACTGGTATACAGTAAGAAGAGTACTGGACCTAGTACACTACCTTGGGGTACTCCTGCCTTAATTTCTCGTAGATCAGAATATACATCTTCCTGTTTTATTCTGAAATATCTGTTTGATAAATAGGATTTTAAGAGTTCTGAATACTGACGTGGTAGTAACAAATTTAACTTGTGGTTGAGGCCCTCATGCCAGACTTTATCAAAAGCCTGGGCCACGTCTAGGAAGACGGTGGAGCAGACTTTCTTTTCCTCTAAAGACTTTTCAATTATGTCTGTGATTCTATGCACCTGGTCGATCGTTGAGTGTTTTTCTCTAAAACCAAATTGATGGGAGGGAATCAGGTCCTTTTCTTCTATTGTAGGTTTTAATCTCTTAAGAAGCAATTTTTCGAAATAACAGGCAACAAAGAGATTGGTCGGTATGACGTTACTTCTTGGGGAGGTTTACCTGGCTTAGGTATCATTATAACCCCTGCTACTTTCCATAGCTGAGATACTGATAGATCTTTTAAAAAAATCGTTCGTAGAAAATTTTCTGCCAGAACAAAATTTATCGTATGAGGAATCCATGATACGATATTTTGGCAGACACCGCTGTAAACAAATTATTCGAGGGAAAGTCTGGTGTTTAAATACACCCAGCGGATATTTAATTAACTTCGAAGTGTACCAAGGTAAAAACGTTAAACATGATCCAACTTATAATGCATTGTTTGGTAAACCGTCGGCTCCTCTATCCGGTTGATTTAAGGAATGGGAGAAAAAAGACATTTTCGCTACAGTTTCTTTACCAATAATTTATTTACCAATACAACTATGTGATGTATATCAAAAGAAAATGATTATGGAAGTTCTGGTACCATAAAAGTTGACCGAATATTACATGGATGTCCCTTGACTGATAAAAAAGTCATGGAAAAACAAAAAGAGGAGAGATATCCTCAGTACAGAGAACGGAGTGTTCCAAATGTAAATTGGATTATGTGTACAATGTTTCAAACCTTTTCATGAAAAATAAAAATAGATGTCGGAAGCGACTAGTGGTACCATATGGGACCAGCATTTTTTTTCTAAAATGAAATAATTTTTAAACAAAAAAAATTAATTGTACATTAATTAACCTCTCCTCTAACGTATTCCATGAGAAAAAAATCGGATGTGGCCATGCACATGACTTTACCATACTTTAACGGCCCTACGGGCTCATAATCCAATTACTCGTACATATTTAAGGCAGGCTATGCCTGGCAAGGGCGTATAATTGTCTCCATGAAACAAAACACTTCTACTGCGCTTGCGCTATTATGCAACTATGTTATTTCATATATTATTTTTAACTCGCTTATAATACAAAATTTGAAAAAAGTTTTTAAACAAAATTTATAGTAAATTTAATTTAAAATAAATTTTTTCTCTTAATATTTTTACATAAACTTAATAGAAACGATAATAATTGCGAAAATCTGAAAATTCTACTACATACTACATACTACATACTACATACTACATACTACATTCTACATACTACATACTACATACTACATACTACATACTACATACTACATAATATATACTACATACTACATACTACATACTACATACTACATACTACATACTACATAATACGTACTACATACTACATATTACATATTACATACTACATACTACATACTATATACTACATACTACATACTACATACTACATACTACATACTACATACTACATACTACATACTACATACTACATAATACATACTACATACTACATACTACATACTACATACTACATACTACATACTACATACTACATACTACATACTACATACTACATACTACATACTACATACTACATACTACATACTACATACTACATACTACATACTACATACTACATAGTACATAGTACATAGTACATAGTACATAGTACATACTGCATACTACATACTACATACTACATACTACATACTACATACTACATACTACATACTACATACTACATACTACATACTACATACTACATACTACATACTACATACTACATACTACATACTGCATACTACATACTACATACTACATACTACATACTACATACTACATACTACATACTACATACTACATACTACATACTACATACTACATACTACATACTACATACTACATACTACATACTACATACTACATACTACATACTACATACTACATACTACATACTACATACTACATGCTACATGCTACATGCTACATACTACATACTACATACTACATACTACATACTACATACCTACTCCATACTCTATACTGCATACATACATTTTCTGGAAATGGTCTTAAATGACTTAGGGGGTCTCAAAACATGTAAATCCACTGAAAGCTGAACTTTTTTTTTGCGATTACAATACTTTAGCTATGGTAAAGTAAAATGTTAAAACCTACAATAGTACATTAAGCAACGCATTTCATATGGCATTCTGCTATGACACGAGTCCAAGTTTAAAAAACGAATCGCGCAGCGATGAGTTTTTTAAAGGACGAGTGAAACATGAAACATTAGAGTACTCAAATGCGTATCATAATGTAAAATATTATAGATGCAAAATATAAAAAAAAAATTTCTGGGCGCTAATGGGTTAAAGTAGCGGCACTTGATTATATGATTGCAGTAATTCTCGTCACGTTTTTGACACACAAAAATCACTTTAAAGTTTTATTTTCTAAACGCAGACATTTGCAGCCATTTTTGAGAAAATAAACGCGCTATTTAAAAAACTTTTTTTCGTCAGTACAGCTTCAGATTTACTACATTTCCATACATAATTAATGATTTTAATAACAAAGATTGCAAAATTGTTGTAAAAAAAATAAACACATTAACATTTTCTTTGTTATTAATTAATACTCCATCTTTCTTAAACGTAATGAATTACTAGAATAACCTTTATTTTCCAGAGTTCTGGAACTCTATCAAGCTCACACACTCACCTAATAAAACTGACAAGGCTGTTACGTCTGGCAAGGCTTCTCCAGAAAATGGACAGGTATTCTCAATACAGCGCCATGATACTTACACTACTCATGCTTTTTTTCACATTGGTTGCACATTGGCTTGCATGCATCTGGTACGTGATCGCCGAGAAAGAAGTCGATACAGATTTGGGTAAGTCAAATTATAGCACTTACTTTTACACTGGTTATAATGGTTTTTTTTTAAATTTTATTTGGAAATATGTAGAGATGAAACAATATTACTTAATACACCGGGAATTTTTTGCTTTTAATAATTGTCAATACTCTCTTCTAACCATAGATGGCAGCACATCTAAAAATATTACTTATGTTATTAAAAAAGGAAAGATTCGTTTTCCATAACCCAGATAAACCTTTGTGGGTTTTTGAGGATATGGTTCACCTCAAATAGTAAGATTTTGGTTCCATCTGTAAAACCTTTTCCACTGGTCTCAAAAACATATGGATTTTCTTGTATAAATGTTTCTCTTACTGAAAGCATGTAGTTGAAATGTTCTTTCATGACCTGACCTCTTTTTCCTGAAGGAACAAAATACGGATCTTTGAAATAATCGTCCTCAACAGATGAGCTAATCATCGTGATACTTGATTTCTTCTCTGCAATTTCTGAATTATTATCCTCTTTGTCAAAGTTAATCAGATTTTTGCATTGTCTGAACAAGCTGCATATAATTTTAAGTTAATTAGTCCAATTAACCTGTCACGGCCCAATGTTAAATTTGACAAAATTCCAACCCGAAAACAAAAAATATGGTCGCATAGAGAAAAAAAAATAAAATGAATTTCTGTTTCATTAAACTCGATCATAGTTGGCGAAATGGCCTAAAAATTCGCAAAGTTCGCAAAAACGGTTTTTCGTGAATAAAAAAAATCTCTTTTTTTAATTGTACCTTTTTCAATTTTAATTGTAACGTTACAAAATTTTAAAAATTGCTATCAACTTTTTATAGGATGAAAGTACAAGTCTTTCCGAAGAAAATCAGCTCAAGATCGTTATTCTACGATCACTCCTTGAGCAAGAGTAGCCGATTTTCGCAAGCGCCTTTTTTTCGAAAAATCGAAATATCTCGAAAACTAATAAATATTTTTAAAAATTTGAAATACGTCAGGAAATACGACAGGAGCTATATTTTTGTCAAGTATCAAATAAATTTATTTAAATTTGATAAAGTTATAGGCAAAACAAAAAAATGCGATTTTGGACGGTTTTTTCTATATATCTCGATAAGTTACATCTCGATCGAGACTTATAAAAATTAATCGAAAGATATTTTTATTATCTACAACTTTCTACAATGTGATTTGCTTATTAAGATGACAAGAGATAACGGTTTAGGCACAAACAAAAAAACAAGAAAGTAATCTTGATTTTGTCAATGCATTTTTCGGGAAAAGTGAACGAGAATAGCGGTAAGGTAATTAGGTTTTACATGACAAAGGGTGGCGTAGACGTTGTTGACAAGCTACGCCATTAAAAGTATCTGTTGGTAAAAAAGTATCGATTATAGAGATTTTTCCGCATCGAAATACGTTAGTAAATAAATGTCCGAAAGCTTGAAATTCTTAAAAGAGTATATTTTTTATTGAAATATATTTATTCTTAAAATATGTCGAAACCATTTTATTTGTTGTTCATAATTTGTTTGTAATATCAGTCCCACTTTTAGATTTTCCCTTACAGGTTCATTTCTGATTTTATCCTTTTTAGTAATTCTTTAGATTTAGTGTTTTATTGTCTCTATTTTAATTTTGAACAAGTACCCATCAGCTTTCTTGGCCGTAAGTAAGATTTGGTTAGGATATTATATTATTTAATTTCTTTTTTTTTGGAAAACAAAAAACTATCTAAATTTTCAAGAAAAAATGTTTACATTGTTTTACATATTACATTAAAAAATGAGTGTTCTGATAAAATACGTAACAATAAAATAATTATATACAGGGTGTGTCACGTAAATGGCCCATTAGCCATATATAGAGAAGTATAGATATTTGAAATTTGAAAATTGGGTTACGGGCATTTGTCAGTACGATCTATTCAATGAAAATATTTTCAACTTCCGGTTATACCGGAAGTAGACATCAACTTTGTTATTTCAATTGACGTACCATTTTTCTTTTTATGTTTGAATTCAGCATCAAATTTTGAACAAAGAATTATTAACATATCACAGGTCTAAGTTTCCGAGATATTTGAGATTTTTATAAAAATGTTTGAAAATTACGCATTTACGTTAATTTCCGTATATGGCTTAGTTGTTAAGCCATCAATTTCAAATTTTATACAGAGATTGTGACAATATCCTTCTAGCATATGGCGAAACGTCAAATCCGAGTGTCTACAATGGAGCTTCCAATGTTCGTTTTTCAATTCTCAATAAGTCGATAATTTCAAATAAAATACTCTGTAGTCTTTTATTCTCTTTCGATCTGTATTAGCATTCCCTATACCTAAAGTTACGTATTTCTGAGTTATTGCTAGATTTATTATAATTTGGAGATGTTTTACATAAATTGGTGAGTAATATAATCTAGGATGCCATGAAAATTAAAAATCAACAACTAGTTACCTATCAAATTTACTATGAGCCTACTTAATAAACAAAATCCAGAAAACATGTTCAAAAACACCACACTATTTACCACTCTTAAACTAACTTCTGCATCCCGCAATGACGCATTTGGAAAAGCGCGAAAAGAAAATATGCTAAAAAGCATAAAGCCTTTATTTCCAATTGTTCATCCACTTTTGGTTTGGTCTTTTCAACTTTTGGTTTAAACGATCCGTGCAATAAAAGATTGTCTGCGTTGATTTTTTTATTATTTGTATTTATAGAACTCACAAATCAAATGTTCACCTTTTTCTCGAGAATCTTCTTAATTTACTGGATGCATTGCATATAAAAAGTAGGAAAATTTTATGCGGCGATTGAAATATTGACTTTGCTAATGTATGTGCTACTCAAAATTCTCTGACAAATATTTCTGAATCATTCAGTCTCACTATGCACGTAGATTCGCCAACTAGAATCACCAAAACATCATCTACAATTATAGATTATATAGTCTCCGATTTTAAACCCGCTGATGTTGAGCACCAAGTATTAGCTCAGGTCTTTCGGACCATGAAGCAGTTTTTGCCAAATTTGTGATACCACGCACAGCTCCAAAAAAGTTAGTCCGTTTGGTAGAATTTTCTCTCAGCGTAATTTGTAAAAATTTTATATTAAGTGTTTTAACACAGCATTTCCCCTTCGCCCCATTAAAACTAAACGTCATAAACCTCGGACAACTAAATTAATAAGAATATTTTCTAAAAATATTAGTTCACTTATGTATATTGAAAAATACTCAGATAACCCCCTAATATTAAACTATATCAACAACTATAGAATACTGTTTCGGAAAATTATCAAATCAAAAACTATTATCGCATCTCAAGAGCTAAAAAAAGAAACCTGGTCTATTATAAATGACTTAAGAAATAAAACCCGTTTTTCAAACAGTGTTAATCCGAGACCTGGTGAACTAAACAATTATTTTGTTAATGTAAGTAAGAATATCAGCTCTAACATAGCTCCGGGTCAGGATGCTCTCTGCTTCTGCCCACATACTAAAAGGATCACTAATAGTTTCTTCCAAGGACTAGTGCAAACCATAAAGAGCATTTAGAATAAATCTTCTTGTGGAAATGATGGTTTGTCCACTAAAATATTTTCAAATATACCTCATTTAGTAATTAACATGTTAACTTCGCTAATTAATGAATCCTTCGAATCTGGTATCTTTCCACACTGTCTAAAAACAACTATAATAATCCCACTTCAAGGGTGGCAACAAAACAGAAACCTGTAACTATACCGAAAGATAATAGAAAGGCTAATGAAAAATCGCCTACTGCCCTTTCTTTCCAAACAAAACACCCTAACACCTCATCAGTATGGTTTCCTACCTAAAAAATGCACTAGTGACGCAATGTTTTCCGTTCTTAATGAAATATATACATGACTTAATGATAAACTTTTCACAGCTTCAGTATTTTGTGACTTCGCAAAGGTCTTTGATTGTGTTAGTCATGAACTTTTAATTAAGAAACTACAAATTTATGGCGTATGTGGGGTTCTCCTTTGCAATGGTTTAAAACTTACCTAGAAAATAGAAATCAGCAGGTCGTGCTAATGGTGAGGATTCTTCAAAACTGCCAATTAGCAGTGGAGTAACTCAAAGTTCAGTATTAGGTCCAATTTTATTTTTATTACTCATCAACGATATCACAGACTTAAATAAGTGGAAGAATAACGTTATTTGCCGATGTAACCTGAAGTAGTTCTGATATACAGACATTACAATCTAGCATAAACAAAGATCTAGTAACTAGGCAAGTCCTGGTCTGACTCGAATGGGCTTTGTTTCAACACCAGTAAAACCGTAGCAATGTCTTACAGAGGTACTTTACAGCCTCTGTACTCTAAGCAATAATCCGATCCTAACGTGAACTCAATTAAGTTTTTAGATCATTATATAGACAAATTTCTAAAATGGTCCAGTCATATTAATACCTTGGTAAAAAAATTATCTTCTGCATGTTTTGCCATTAAAACTGTTTCTAAAGAGCTAACCCCTACTACTGCATTAATAACCTACTTTTCCTTAATCGAATCTCACCTTCGTTATGGTTTGCCGTTCTGGGGTTCTTGTAGCTTATACCACTTCGAATCTATTTTCAAATTACAAAAAAGAGCAATTCGTTTTGTATTTAGTTTAAGTAGTAGGACACACTGTGAAAATTACTTTCAAAATTTCAAAATTCTAACCCTTCCTGCTCTATTTAACTTTGAATCCGTCTGCTTAGTTCGCAAGCACATTCAAGAGTTATCGGAAAGACCAACTCATAGATATCCTACAAGAAATTTAGATACTGATGTGTATTTAACTATTCCCTTCTCTGACCTAATAAAAAATTATATTACCTACAATGCCAAAAAATTGTATAATAACCTCCCGATACAGTTAAAATCTATAAATTCATATGATAAGTTCAGACTATTGCTTTTCTTCAAGAAAGACCATTTTACACAGTGGCAGAATTCTACAACGTGCCTTAGACTTTTAGGTTGCAGCATATAGAAGCAATAATTAAATTAAGTTAAATAGCATATTTTAATTTAAACTTTAAGTTATAGTGACGGTTATTGCATATCCAATGCAATTGTTATTCATATTTTGTTTGTGTTTTGGTTTGTCTAGTAATTTATTTTTATTATGATTAGTTTTAATTTTCGCTTTGTCTATAAATTTTTTGTAATTTTTCTATGACAATAAAGCATATTATCTCTATCTCTCTCTCTCTCTCTCTCTCTCTCTCTCTCTCTCTCTCTCTGCGAATAATTGGCACGTACGACTAATTATGCGATTGCATTCACCATAAATCATTACCACATTTGATAAATCTTCATTACTGTATATAAGAGCTATTTTTACCTACAAATTGATCGAAGTTAGAAAATAAAATAATCTAATTGTCCAGGCGTTTGTTTATTACAAATGTCATTTTCAATTTTCATGGTATGATAGATTATATATTATTACCCACCAATTTATGTAAAATATCACCAAATTATAATAAATGTAACATTGACTCAAAAATACGTAACTTTGGGTCGAAAGAGAATAAAAAACTGATTCAGGCGTGATAATAAAATACAGAGTGTTTCATTTGAAATTATCGACTTATTGAGAATTGCAAATAAGGACATTCGACGCTCCATTCTAGATACCCTGTATATAATATCGCATTTGACGTTTCATCGTATGCTAGCAGGATATTCTCACAATCTCTGTATAAAATTTGAAATTAATGACTTAACAACTAAGCCAGATAAGGAAATTAACGTAAATGCGTGTTTTTCAAAAAATTTTATAAAAATCTCAAGTATCTCGGAAACTGTTAAACTTAGACCTGTGGTATGTTCATAATTTTTTGTTCAAAATTTAATGCTGAATTCAAAAATAAAAAGAAAAATGGTACATGTCATTTGAAATAACAAAGTTGATGTCTACTTCCGGTATAGCCGGAAGTAACCGGAAGTTGAAAATATTTTCATTGAATAGATCGTACTGACAAAGCAGTAACCCAATTTTCAAATATCTATACTTCTCTTTATATGGCGAATGGGCCATCTACGTGACACACCCTGTTACCATGCATCAATAACTTAAGAAATGTAAATTTATTTTAAAAACTAGTAGGGTACTAAGAAATAAAATAATTTATCTCACATTATTTCTCACAATTCAGAGTTTTGTTCTTTTATTACAGGTTGGATTCACACATTAGCTGAAAGGTTACACCTGCCGCATGCATACAATGTAACGAGCTTAGACGCTTACGTTACAGCTCTTTACTTCACCTGCTCAAGTTTAACTAGTGTCGGATTTGGAAACGTTAGCGCCAATACGACCTATGAGAAAATCTTTAGTATATGCGTCATGCTAATTGGAGGTAAGAACAAAATTCTAATAGCCTGTATAGATACTTTTTCCTACGATTATAAAGAAAAGTATAGTTCTCGCAATCGCTTTAGTTCAGCCATGTAAAAAGTTCTATAAAGTCGCTATCGAGTGTTCTACTTTAATATATAGCTCGGGAGCCAGAGAGCGGAAAGTATAAATTAAAAAATAAAAACAAGCGCAATCGCTAAGTTGCAAACGACTAATGGCTCGTCTACACGACCAAATCATGGTTCGGCATCTTTGAAGCAGTCAATTAAAGAATGCCGCGTCCGCTTAAAAAGTGAGGTTTTTTTGGTAGCATTAAAGCTGTTAAATTGGGGATACTGTATGAATTACACGAACTATACAAATTTCATATGCGAAATTAACAGCGTCTAGGTCTTCACTGACAGTTAGGTCATTCCGTGTAAAATGCATATCAGATGTCACTTGACCCTCCGCAATCGCGTTCCTTTTTTGTTACCATAATCTTACTATGGAAATAAGTGGTTTTCCAAATTTTCAGCCTAACATACATAAGGAAAATTTTTAGGCTCAGTTTTAAATTTGTTCAAAATGCAACGAAAACAAAAATAAAATACGCCTTTCCTTCGTATTTCTCATTAACGGTACTTACATAAAAAAAGCAACAAAGACATTTCTGACGTAAAATTTCCCGTAGAGCACGGTCACGCCAACCGTTTTCAATGATTCCCCTTGGAAAAGCCGGAAAATGCCTAAAAAAATATTATTTTTCAAATTTCTGAAATACCTACTACGTAGAGTGTCATCCCCAAAGTACGCACCATATGGGAAACTTTTTTATTAAGGGTTTTTCAACAAAAAGTTATTCTTGATAAAAGTTTGAAACTAAACACGCATCAACAAAATATAATAAAACACTCGTAATATACGAGGAGCCTTCAAAAATTTGATTTTGAGACAAGAGTAAAGTACCTTTATTTTGAAAAATCCCGGGAAATGTTATTTAGAAAAGTTGTTCAGCATTAGAAAATACATCTACATTTGAAATCATGGCCATCTAAGTGAAGTTTTGTTTTTCAAATGGGGACTACGAAAAAAAAAATTGTTAAAGGTAAATCACGAGTACCTATATAGATTTTAGTGAAGGTCAGGAGTTGGAATTTGAGTATTTTCCCTTTTTTTCCGGACTGGGCCAATTTAGTCTTTCCCCCCATTCTCGAGGTCGCTGAAACCGAATATGAGATTAAAAAAAGTTTTTACCCTCGGCGTCCCCCTCAAAACGGCCAAAAACCACCCCCTGGAGGGGTTAAACGCGTTTTGCAAGGTTTCCCTGTAGAAAAACACACACCCCCATTTTAGAGGATGCTGAGCATGGTGGTGATGTTATATATCACGAAATTGGTCAATTTCCACCCTTTTTTCCGGACTGGACCAATTTAGTCTCTCCCCCCCATTTTCTCGTTTCGAAATGAAATTATCCACCGAAGAAATATAAACATGATTTACATCAAATATTAGATTTAAATTATAAATTCACTTCGATAATAAAATGTCATGTTTGTTGACAGTTCCTGTAACATTCAAATGTTCCAAGGGTGATTTGATATAATTGATAAAATGATCTACATTCCGGATAGATGTTACAGAAACTGCTTTTAGCCAGTAGAATGTATGCAGTTCGATATGCGACTCGAGAGTTTTCGAAGGAGAGGTTTGTGGAAACAGAAAATATGAAACACAAGAAATGAGCAAAAAAATAAATTATCGGCAAACCAACGAACCTGAAGGAAAAATAGAATTAGAGGATTTCTTCGCTCTACTACAAGATCAACTTTAACTGAAGTCGTACATAGACTTAATTTATGCATAGCTCAAAACGGGAGATTGTTTGAACATCTACTGTGAAATGACGGTTTTTCTACATTTTTTTGAGATTATTTTGTTCCATGTTTATTCATCATTGAATAAAAAAATATCATTATTGCGTTTATGACATTTTTCATACTTTCCTTAAGAATTAGATGCATTACCCGGTGAAAATCAAGTAGGCAAACCCCACATTTTCTGGAAGCTCATAGTGTGGACTATTCTGGTATGGCATTACATACAGGGTGTTCCATTTGAAAAAACTGAGAAAAAAATGATCCCGAGTTTTGGTTGCCCCTGTATGGGAAAAGTGCCGTTCGGTAAATTTATGAATATAAAATCAAAATAGTCCATTTTCGAAGATATTCGGTGAAAAATTTTTGTTATTTCTAGTTATTGATTTTGAGATATTTGGTGTTGAATGAACCCATTTTGGGACATAAATGTCACCATAACTTCAGAACCACCTGGTATAAACCCATACAACCCTATATTTTTGAGAAGCTCTCTTCTGAAGGAATTCAATCGAGTAAAAATATATAGGGTGTTTTATTTAAAAAAACATAACTTTGATAAGTCACACATTTATGGGACACCCTGTATGTTGGTAGTTATTTTTGGAACATAGCTTTCATTGCTACCTACAACTTTTATTTAAAACATTTTTTCCTATCTTAAAAAGGCAAGCAGCTATCCTCCACGCACGCATCGTTGATACACCCGGTATAGATGGGTATGTAGGAGTGGTTTTTGGCCGTTTTGAAGGCGACGCCGAGGGTAAAACTCTTTTTACCCTTTGATTGGCCCTTTACGGAAAAAAGGGTGTCACTTATAAAAAATGACTACTTTCGGGGAAGAATATTGGCCGGTGGATAGGTTGGTGGAGGTCGGAAGCAATATCCAACTCCACCACAGTGTTCAGCATCCTCTAAAATGGGGAGAAAGTGTGTTTTTCTACAGGGAAACCTTGTAAAGCGCGTTTAAACCCTCGGGGGGGTTGTTTTCGGCCATTGTGAAGGGGACGCCGAGGGTAAAAACCTCGTATTCGGTTCCAGCGACCTCGAAAACGGGGGGGAAAGACTAAATTGGCCTGTCCGGGAAAAAGGGAAAAATCACCTCAAATTCCGACTCCCGACCTTCACTAAAATCTATATAGGTACTCGTGATTTACCTTTCATATAATTTTCATGAGTTATATATAGTTATATATAGTGGATTCTGTGAGTCGGAAAATACCTCGAAAAATACAAATAAATTTTTGTCGCCCCCAATTAAGCCGCCCCCCCATTTTCTAGGATGCTGAACACGATGGCGGGCGTTAAAATTCTTTTCGAGTTCGCCCCACCCCTCAAATGGTGATTCGCGGATTCCGCTATAAACGAGACAACCCACGACAACCAGAGCTGGGACGAATCCTCAAAAAAAGGATCCGAATCACGAGATGTGATAGGAATCACGGATCCAATGTCCGAATCCTTTTTACTAAAAAAAGGATTCGAATCAAGTGATTCAAATCCATTTTTCGGATCACGAATCACGGATCATGTCAGTGTAATACCATGTAATCAAGTATTATGTATGATTGTATGATTCCTAATCATCACCGGCAAAACTAACGTAACAATTCTTTTAGAGTTGACCCTACCCCTCAAACGGCCAAAATCACCCCCGAAAGGATGAAGAACTTGTTTTTCGCTATAAACGAGAAAACCCGAGTCATTGCCCATGATGCTGGATCTTCTCCAAGAGTCGACTCTAACCCCCAAACAGCCAAAAACCACCCCCAAAAGCGTGAAACATTTTTTTCGCTATAAACAAGAAAACGGGAGATGACGCGGGTTTTCTCCTTGATACAGAATTAATCAGTTCAACTCTCTAGTGGGTTAGTAGAAATAAAAAAATATTTCCTTTAAAAATTGTGCTGACTTTAAAATTATTGGATAACCGTGACATAGGTCCACAGAAACCGGCTAAATAAACATTCAAATGATCATCCGATTATTAGTTTCACTCGAATACAGAGAATCCGACTATGAAAATTCATCCGATTATCGTAGTGTGGTCTGTAAAAGGATCCGAACCTAATATTGGTGATTCGAATACGAATCCTTTAGGATTTCTTCGGCGAATCCGGATCACGAATCCTTTTTTTCGGATTCGAATCACCGGCCTCGGATCCTCAAAAAGGATTCGAATCCTATGTGATTCGAATCCTCCCCAGCTCTGACGACAACCCTGGTCCTCTTTCATTTTCGAGGATGCTGAACGCGATGGTGATGTTGGATCTTTTCACTGTGTCGATTCCATCCCACACACGGCCAAAAACCACCTTTAAAGTGCGAAAAAAAAATTTCTAGTTTATAGCGATTATTTTTTTCATCTGTCAATACAGTCAGATTTTGTGGTTTCAGCCAATAACAGCTCAGGATCCTAACCAATCATTGTGTTTTATACTGATAAAACCGCTTCTTCGTATTTGTTTCTTGATTAAACTGTGTTTACCTTTTTTGAAATGTCAAATGTAAACATTTAACAATTTTTATTATACTAAAATGTATTGCAAATCTATGTTAATAACCAAATTTCAAAATGTATTTGTAAACTAACCTGTTTTTATTAGTTTATTTCAAAACGCCTTTAACATTTTTACATACCTCACTTCAACACTAAACTTAAAATTAATTAAATTAAGAAAAACTTCATTTCATTCTTATTCTTCGCTTTTATTTACGGCGCCGTTTCGCGGGGTAGCCAGTCAAAAAATCGCCTTGGTGACCCTGTATGTAAAAGTATAACAGCTCAGGTTTCAATTTAAATTGGTAAAGAAAATTTTCAATATTTGTGTGTAAAGTGTCTTTTGCATAAATGACTATGTTCTCTGTTTTTAATACAAAATGATTCAAAAAATAATCCTTTCAAATACGACTCGTCCTTTGAAATTTTATAGATTAAATTTGGAGAACTCGTGGTATTACCTTTGAAAAACAAATTTGCCACCTTTTCGGGGGTGATTTTTGACCATTTGAGGGGTGCGGTCTGTGTTCAGTATCGTGTTCAGCATCCTCTAAAATGGGGGATTTCGTTAGATTTGCGGAACCTCGAATCCCATTTGTGGGGTGGGGCCAACTGGAAAAAACGCCCGCCATCACGTTCAGCATCCTCGAAAATGGGGGGGGGGGGCTTACTTTGGGGGCTCTAACTGCATTAGGGCTTACAGGTACGCGTGATAAATTAATAAACACGAGTGCGGCAGCTCAGCAGCCGTTAAATTAGATTCACATTTGAATAGTTTTTGGTTTAGCCGATGCAGCTTTTAATCTTAGGCGTATTTGGAATTTATTTTTTTCGATTTTTTTCGACTGATGAAACCAAAAGATAAAAACTTGGTTTTGTAATGTTTAATTGAATATACTGAGTTGAAAACTCGTTCCTTTCTTATTAATAATAATAAAAATAATAATAATAATAATAATAATAATAATAATAATAATAATAATAATAATAATAATAATAATAATAATAATAATAATAATAATAATAATAATAATAATAATATAAGGGAGTGGGTGGCTCAGTGGTAGAGCACTGGACTCATAATCCAAGGGTTGTGGGTTCGAATCCCACCGTCGGCAGAAATCATTTTCTGATTTTTAATTAATTAAAACTTTAGAAATTGATTTTCATATACCAGGTGTGATTCCTCACTCGACCATTCACTGTTGGGTTCTAATTAACAGTGCTGTTCCTAAAGTGGCGCTGGGAAACAGTAACAAAGCCTACACAGAACACGAGGCTAATGACCAGAGTAGTCGATGCCGTTGACACTGAAGTAAAAAAAAAATAATAATAATAATAATAATAATAATAATAATAATAATAATAATAATAATAATAAAAAAAAATGAAATGGAGACTTACCTTAACTTTAGTCCGACAGACTAATATTCTTACAATGCCACGTTCAATATGGAAGAACTCGAAGAAGTGCTCAGTAAGGCAAACAACTCTGCAGCTGGAGAAGACGAAATCCCATACGAGTTAATCAGGCAGTTACCAGCAAACAAAGAAAAACGCTCAATATCCCCAAGAATTGAAAAATGCAATCATAATACCAATAGCAAAATCAAACAACAACCTCCAAGAAACAAACAATTATCGACCAATTTCTTTAACTTGCTGTCTTGGAAAATTTTTAGAAAAAATGGTTTAATGTGGACACTGGAAAAAACAATATGCCATCAAATGCTCAAATGGGATATAGAAGAAATAGATCAACCATAGATCAATTAGCCCATCTAGAAAGCGCCATACAAACAGCATTCGCTAAGAGGGAACACCTAGTAGCAATATTTTTTGATCTAGAGAAAGCATTTGATATCACCTGGAGACACGGAATACTAAAGAAACTGTTTGATTGGGGTTTTAAGGGAAATTTACCCATTTTTATAAAAAACTTTTTAGAAAACCGAACATTCCAAATAAGAATAGCAAAAACCTACTCAGTCCAACATCGGATGGAAAATGGCATATCGCAAGGTTCCACATTAAGTGCCATTCTCTTCCTCATAGCAATAAATGGACTAGACGAGATCATTCCTGGTCATATAGAAAGAAGCCTGTACGTTGACGACTAGCAATTTTTCTCACTGGCTCATCAATGGAAAGAATTACAGAAAGTTTACAGACAACC
Organism: Crepidodera aurea; assembly: GCA_949320105.2. Lineage (NCBI taxonomy): Eukaryota > Metazoa > Arthropoda > Insecta > Coleoptera > Chrysomelidae > Crepidodera > Crepidodera aurea. The sequence goes on along the minus strand of OX439479.2, from coordinate 23,956,656 downwards.
ATTAATAAACTAAGTGAATACGCGGAAAATAATGGTTTTAAATTCTCCAATACAAAAACACATTGTGTTCATTTCTGTAGACTTAGATCACCTCATAACGACCTACGCTTATTCTTAAATGGAAACGAAATCCAAGTGAAACATCAAACAAAATTTTTAGGCATGATATTGGATAGCAGACTACAATGGAAAAGTCACATAAATAACCTAGTGGATACTTGTAAGAAAAGACTAAACCTAATGAGATCTATTTCCAGTATAAGTTGGGGATTTAATAAAGAAACGCTATTAATGTTATATAAATCGCTAATACTCAGCAAAATTGACTACGGATGCCAAATTTACTCTTCCGCTAGAGAGTCAGCTCTTAAACCTCTTGATTCTATACAAACCACAGCGATAAGAATAGCATTGGGTGCATATCGATCTAGTCCACATCTGTCACTTTGCTGTAAAGCCGGTATACCGCCACTCAAATACCGTAGGTGCAAAATTATCAGCTCAACCAAATCACCACTTATACAAAAAAATCTATCCCATATCTCACAAAGAGCAGATATTTGAGGATCGACCTACTATCACTCAGCCCTCTACATTTAGAGCGCAAAAGACCCTGTCATTAGTTGACACCAAAATAGATACCTACCAGCTCTTACAACTTGAAACGCCACCATGGGAGATAAAAACGCCAAAAGTGCACCTGGAATGTACTGCGTATAGCAAAAATGATACACACTTTCAAATATTTATTAATGCAATAAATAATACTCTCAGCTTATATCCCGGAAACCTCAAAATATATACAGATGGATCCAAAACAGATGTAGGAGTAGCGCATTTACTATAGGTAACACAGCTTTCAATTGGACCTTACCAACCGTTGCCAGCATCTATTCCGCTGAAATGTACGCAATTTGGCAAGCCCTCAAGTACACAGACATCAATGAACAACAAAAAGTAGTCATACTATCAGATTCCCTCAGCTCGCTTAAGGCCATTTCTAACACTTTCTCCAACGATCCACTTGTCAGAATAATACTCTCAACACTCCAATGGCTTGAGTCCAAAAACACATCTGTCGCCTTCATATGGATACCTAGCAATATAGGGATCAACGGAAATGAACTTGCTGATCAAGCAGCAAAAGAAGCTACACATATGAATACCATCGATCAAATTCCCACTCTAATGGACGATATATATAATAACATTAAGGATAAAATAAATAAGCAGTGGCAAAATGAATGGCAAAACCATAATTCATTGCTAAAAACAAATAAAACCAATACAATCCGTTAGATTTGTCCTGTTCGGTTAACAAGAAGAGAAGAAGCTGTTATCACCCGACTCCGAATTGGCCATAGCAGAGCGACTCATAGCCACTTACTCCTTGGCAGACACCAACCAATTTGTCAAGTTTGCGATGAACCTCATAACAAATAAACATATACTGATTGACTGCAAAAAATACGAAAGAGATCGAAATGAGATAAAACTACCACGAAATTTAAAATTATACACCAACAATTCACACTACATTAAGAAAACCTTACAATATTTAAGAAAATACAAATGTACAACACAATTTAATCGAATGCATCAACACACATATAGAAAGCACCTAATAATATAATTAAAGTAGCATACTTACCTTTCCGTAATAAGCTAATGACCGCAGTAGTCGATGCATTAAAAAAATAATAATAATAATAATAATAATAATAATAATAATAATAATACTAATAATAATAATAATAATAATTAATAATAATAATAATAATAATAATAATAATAATAATAATAATAATATACGCCCTGCAATTCACTCCCTTACGAGTGAACCCCAGAAGCTCTTCAGCTTGTGCGGGGGAGGGACGGCTATTATCAAATACTATTAAACGAGCAAGGTTTGTATGTATGTGTGTTTGTGTGTCCAGAGGATCTCGAAATCCACTCGTCAGAATTCAATGAAACTTTCAGGGTAGAGTAATTCCTATCTAAATCGGCAAAAAATGTAGGTCTCATGTCTGTGAAAATTCGATCTTCCGAGATATTTACAAGAAAAGTTAAGCTTTTAGTTTTATTTCCTAGCAACGGCAGATATAATAACTTGTTTCTATAGTAATGTATACTATAAAGGATAGATGAGTACAATAAAAGTGGGGATATAACGTCACATTCCATAGGCGTACTTTGCAAAATAAGTTTCTATAATATAAATAAGGTCACAGCATATAAATATATATATATATATATATATATATATATATATATATATATATATATACGCACTTCGTAGATTAAATTTTGAAGTTATATTATTTACAAAAAATAAAAATAAACTTTATGCATCTGACACTTTAACATTGAACGAATTAAATTTAACCAATAAATAACAAGGACGATTATATGTTGGGATTAAACTTTTTTTAATCTCTTGGCATTAAAAGTAACGCTTCAGTACTTACCTAAACTCAAAGATTAAAAAAAAGTTAGTTCAAGAACTATCTTGAAAAGTCACTGTCTTCACTAAAACTACTGGTATCACTATAATTGTCTTTTCTGAGGTTTATTATTATCGGTTCTATTAAATTATCCATTGATATATCCACTTTCCTAAATGAATTTTAGACATTTTTAACATGACCAATGCATTTTCCCCAATGTTCTCTATTTACATCTGAAACTGCCTTCAAAAACAAATTTCGCACATCAGGAAATTTAAATGTTTTATTGTTTTGAGAAACATAACCTTTTAATAATTGTGGCCAGATCAGTTCAATGGAATTTAACTCTGAGTGGTTCGGAGGCAATCTGAGAATTTTAATTCCTTTTTCTCTGGCCATCTCATCTATAATATATTTTTTGAATTTGTTTTTATGTTGCCTTGCTATTACTAATAATTCTGCCTTCAAGGATTTAGGAGGACTGATAATATTTTTAGAATGAAGCCATTTTGAAATATAAATTAATACAAAATTCTGAATCAATTAAAATACATACGATACGGCTATGAATAAATAAAGTCTGACTTATCTGTCAAAAGAACAGGTTTATCTAGACAAAAACTATATTAGGCCGATTAGATGTACTAAAATTTAAATTTTAACTACAAATAAGCATTGAAGGATGAGGTAAAAATAAAATTTCTACCTCTTGAATCTGAAAGAATTCAATTTTAAATTTGCCGCTTTATATAAAAAAGGAAAGTTTTGTAACACCCTAAACGCCTATAAAACAATATAGGGCTACATATAAAGGTGGGTTGTCGATCTCAACCTTATGCCTATCGGCGTAGCTCTGTAGTGGAGACGGTCGTGGTTCCAATTTATAATATTGATCGAAATCTTACTTTTTCTAAAGTGCTCGGGAGGCGCCAGTTGATTTAAATTAGCTTATCTGACCTAATTTACCTCTGAAAATCAACAAAAGGGGTAAATGCAAGACAAAACTCCAATATATCACCGATTTATTTAAACGAATAACCCCAATCCCAAACAAATAATTAAATATATACAAAAGTGCGTAGATTAAATATAAAAATGTTCAAAAGGCAATTTCAAAAACAAAAAAATATGGTTCAAAAACAACTAACTAAACAGAAACGTTCTCATTTAGCCGTGGTACCAATGCTGAATGGAATAATAAAATACTTAAAATTAAAGGCGATAAAAAGAAAACTACAAAAACGCAACTCAACAAAACATTGACGAAAGAATACAAAAAATAAATTTATCAAACCGTTTAACTTCTAAAATCTTCTATGTACCAAATCTAAATCAAATTAATTTCCAGTAGACCCAATCCAAAATAAAGTTTCCAAATAATAAAATCCAAATCAAATTTTCCAATAGTCAACAGAAATCAGCTAGGCAGTAGAGTTGTCTTACAAGTACGGCAAATTCTTCCAATAATCCGACGACAGTCGAGCGAACAAAGGCGATTATACCAATACTTAACAGTATATAACACACCAAAATGTCGCCTACAATTTGTTCGCAGATGGAATGGCACTTTTAATCCCCCAAACAACTTAGGGATGGCAATTTGCCACTATATAAGTGCTTCTTCCAAATGAAAAAAATAAACCGACGCTTGTCTAAATTTCAAAGCTGTTCTTCAACAACAAAACCTTTTTTTAAAACAAAAACCGCGCATCCTCCCCAAATCTCTGAATTTCCGTAACCAATTGGAAAATTTGGCGTCAGTCATGTGACCTTTGGACCAATCCTAATAGCAACTCGAAAATAAAATCTACATTACCGACTTTCCAAAAGATCCAAATCAAAATACAAACGAACTTGTCGTCAACGTTCGTTTTACAATTTTTACTATAAAATCTAAATATTAACGCATACCAAAAATTAAGTACCCTTTTAAAACTAAAACGGTGGATATATTGGAGTAAAACGCAAAATTACAATAAACTAGAACAGTTAGGAATTGTCATCCATTCCTAACGTCAGTCACTACTGTCAAAATAAAAAAAAAGATTGATACCAGGGACATCCAAAAAATAATTTAGAATCTGGGGAAAAAATGAGACCGTTACAACACCCCCTTACTTTCAGAAAATTTACAGAGGTAAATTTTCTCCAGCGCTAGCTGTCTTCAAATCCTTAACACTCCAAACACCTTGATCAACACCATCTTTATCTACTAAACTATATGTACAATAAGAGACTTTCTTTTTCACAAAATAAGGACCAACCCACCGAGGGGCTAACTTTTTAGCAAAGTACGAAGAAGCATCGGAGTGCACGAAATTCTTCCTCCAGACCTCCTGTCCGGGGAGAAATTCAACAGGTCGCCTACGCAAATTATAAACCTTTTGACTCCTCTCCGAGACTTTATCTAATCTTTTCCGAATATCAGCAAAAATAGTTTTAAGAGAATTCGCCTTCTCCTCAACAGATCTAACTGGGTTAGGATCGACAACATCACTAGCTCTAAGCCTATCTTTTAAAGGAAACTCTTGGCCATTGAGAATCATATTCCTTCCGAAGTTTACGAAATACGGATTTTGACCAATTGATTCATGATAAGCTGTCCTAGTTGCACAAGCAACTTTGGCCAAGTTCACGTCGCATTTTCTGTGATTATCTGAGACATACGTGGCGATCATGGTCTTTAAAGTACGATTATATCGTTCTGAGGGATTCGCTTGCGGGTGGTAACGAGCATTATATCTAACTTCAACTCCATAGGTCTGTAACAAATCTTTAAATCCACGAGAAATATACTGAGGGCCATTATCACAGATAAGTAGACGCGGGACTCCAAATAGAAGGAAAACTTCTTCTTCGATTCTCTTAATGACATGGGGTGCCTTAGAAGAGCGCAATGGAAAGACTAAAGCAAACTTACTGAAAACATCCATAACAACCAAAATGAATCTATGACCTTGTGATGATCTAGGAAATGGGCCCATTAAATCGGTAGCTATAATCTCAAAAGGTTGAGTAGCACGTGGTTGTGGAGTCATAAAACCTTTAGGTCCGCTTTGATCCACTTTATGTGCAGCACACTCCTGACATACCCTCACATATCGCGACACTTCGCTTTTAAGTTTCGGCCAATAATACCTCTCACAGATTCTCTTATAAGTTTTCAAAACACCAGCGTGTCCAGCCAAAGGATCATCATGATACCTTACTAAGATTTCCCTACGACCACTTTTTGGAACAACTTCCTTCCAATTGTCAATATCCTCAGCAATAAAACCGGTAGTGGGTCGAACATATTTCATCAACTTACCCTCTACAACACGCCACTGTGAGTACTTGAGAGGAGTACTCACAACTGATCTACAAAGTTTATCATACCAGCGATCTCCTATACAGCTTTCAACGGAATCTACCACTGGAACAGATCTCGATAATAAATCAGGCACAACATGGTCTTTACCTTTACGATGAATGATCTTAAAATCGTATTGTTGCATTCTTACAGCCCATCGAGCTAATCTTCCTGTTGGATCCTTCAAATTCTGTAACCAAACCAACGATGCATGATCCGTCACCACAGTAAAAGGAACACCTTCCAAATAACCTCTAAGACGTTCTATAGACCATAGAACCGCTAAACATTCTCTTTCTGTCGTGGAGTAGTTACGTTCTTGTCGTGTCAAAGATCTACTCATATAGCTAATTACTCGATCACCATCAGGATGTGGTTGGATCAACACTGCACCTATACCATACCCAGAAGCATCACATTGTACAACAAAAGGCAAACTAAAATCTGGACAATTCAACACAGGAGCAGAAACTAAACATTCTTTGATTTTCTTAAATGACTCATCACATTCCTTGGTCCAAACAAATTTTCTATTCTTTTTCAACAACGACGTTATGGGTGAAATCAAAGTTGCACAATCTGGCAAAAACCGACGATACCATGAAAAAGTACCAATTATGCCTCTCACTTCTTTGACGGAGGTAGGCACGGGTATAGACAACATAGCTTTCACTTTGTCCGGATCCACGTGCAAACCATTACGATCTACTACATGTCCAAGATACTTGAGTTCAGGGCAACAAAAATGACACTTGTCCCAACTAACAGTCAACTTGGCTTCTCGTAACCGTCGAAAAACTTCATCCAATACCTTCAAATGTTCCTCGAAACTATCAGTCACAATAACAATGTCATCCAAATAACACATTACATTAGGCTCTAACTCAGGTCCAAGAACACGATCAATAAGACTTTGCCAACTAGCTGGAGCATTATGCAGACCGAAAGGAAGCCTTCTAAACTGAAATAATCCTCGGCCAGGAATAGTAAAAGCTGTGAAAGGACGGGAAGATTCACTGACCGGTATTTGATGATAAGCACTACGAATATCTAAAGTCGACATGTAATGAGCATTACGAAGCTTGTCCAAGATGCTAGATATGTAGGGGAGCGGATAACTGTCCCTCTCTGTCACTGCATTCAACTTGCGATAATCCACACAGAATCTGTAAGAACCATCCTTTTTCTTCACTAACAGTATTGGCGACGACCACGGACTATTAGACCTTTCAACGATACCTTGAGCCAATAATTCGTCCAGTTCCTTGTCAATGTGGGTTTGCATAACCGGTGACACAGGATAGTATCTTTGTTTAATTGGAGCAACTTTACAAACAATGACGTGTTCAGCTACATCCGCACAACCAAGACTTGACCCCATTAGACTGCGATTCCTGTCAACAACTGCATTCAACCTAGCCTTCTGGAGTTCCGACAACATGGTTTGACTTCGAAGCTGATCAACCGTTGAAATTCCCATCGACGAGTCCGAAAACTGCCATTCGTTATGTCTTAAATCTGGAACGATTCCCATAACTCTCCAAAAATCAGCTCCCAAAATCAACATATGAGGGACGTCCGTAACAACCAAAACAGATAAAACTCTTAACCTATCCCTAACTACAAAAGGTACATCGCATTCTCCTTGAGATTCCACAAATTGTCCATTGGCTACTCGACAGGTAGTCTTCCTAGATGTGTCCAATCTTAAACCTAAACTATCAAATAATTTCCACCCAGTACTACCTACAATGGTTCTAGTAGCACCAGAATCTAAAAGTCCTAAAATTTCTAAACCAAGTACTCTACATTTCAAATAAGGTCTCTCATCACCAACAACATGATCCAAAATAAAATCTAAAAGAGGTTGAACAGAAGAGGTCGAGCGTTTCTCAGCGTCTCTTTTTCGATCTTTTCCCTGACTACAATTCGAACAATTCCTAAGAGTCACACCATCTTTCTTATACTTAAAACAACAAATCTTTTTCGGCAACAAACAACCAATCGCCTTGTGTCCAGGTTGATGACACCGAAAACACGTAATATTCTTAACATTGGAAGTCCTACCAGAAATAGAGGAGGAAGTGGAAGCAACTTCCAAGCTCTTTTCACTTTCAATCTCGACAAAAGCTAAATCTTTTTCCAAAACATTCGATTTTCGACTAGTGGGTTCTACATAGCTTCTAATTGCATCTCTGCGTTCTTCTATTTTGCGACATATCGCACGGAGTTCATCCAAAGAAGTAGGTAAAGGGTCACGCAATCGATCCTGATAATATGGATGTAAATTATTAACGATGATAGCTAATTTTGTTTCCTCGGAGACTGAACACCTCAGCCTATTAAAATAACTCGACATTACAGCAAGATATACCCCGATTGTCTCTGAAGAATGTTGAGTACGTTTCCTCAACTCCTCGAATAAAGCTTCACCATGATTAGACGGCAAATATTCCCTACGAAATTCTTCGACCAATCCGTCCCAATTAGAAACTCTATAACGAACATCTTTATAAAATTGATAAGCTTTATCGGAAAATAAATCCACTCCTGATTCTAATAAAACACTCTTGGGGACATGACGAGCTAGTCTTAGTTCCTCAACTAGTTCAAAGAAAGCTGAAACTGAAAGAGACTTCATAGCGCCTGAAAATTTCTCTATTCCCCACTTATGGGGTGGTACCATCTGAGAACTTGAAACACTAGGTACATTACCCAAATTCTGATGAATTGCACGGTTAGGAGACGAACTAGGAGCGTGACAAAAATCTGACAACACACACTGCCTCAAACTTGTTACAACATCTAAGGTTGGTGGTACAGGATCTCTAGAATCTGGATGTAACTTATTATAGAAAACATCACCTAAAGAGAGAATATTGCCTAACATAGTTCCTTTGGCCTTCAACTCTTCATCATCTCCAGGTGACATCTTATCAATCCTACCAAGGACATGTTGGACCTTAGTCTCGCACTTAAGTGCTTCTGAACTACCAGGAAGTCCATCAAAAACACCTAAAAGTGTCTCTATATGTTGCAATTTCTTTTCTACTGCTGCACGATCATCCTGAAAAGAAAATGGATGGGGCGGATAGCTAAAAGAAGAACCAGTTTTCTCGAGTCGCAGAGTAGTAGCCAATCTACGTCTCATCTCATCAACACTCCCTAATTCAACACCTCGAATACTCAACTCATACTCTAACTCATCCTTGTCCAATCTATTAATGGTCATCTTAAAGGCCATTTTGCTAAATAAAAATAAAATTATTTACAATACCCCAATACCAACAATATTACCAATATTCCATAAAATGAAACTCGGGTAGGTCTCTTTATTTTAGGGTCAAATAAAACTCAATTTTACTGTAGTAAATTTCAATTAACTATACATCAAAACTACAATCTAAAAATTCAAATAAAATATTTTCAATACGGTTCTGCTGCTGTCTGGGGACTTGGTCGTTCAAATCTTGTTTTCTTGTACTGTATTTTCCATAAAAGAAATAATCACTACACCAATAAAAAATAAATAAACGCACTTTTATATTCAAAAAAAAAATCCAACACATGGGTTATCACTAAATTACTCTTAAGTTTCAATAAATCGAGCCCCACATTGGGCCAGCCAAAATATGTAACACCCTCAACGCCTATAAAACAATATAGGGCTACATATAAAGGTGGGTTGTCGATCTCAACCTTATGCCTATCGGCGTAGCTCTGTAGTGGAGACGGTCGTGGTTCCAATTTATAATACTGATCGAAATCTTACTTTTTCTAAAGTGCTCGGGAGGCGCCAGTTGATTTAAATTAGCTTATCTGACCTAATTTACCTCTGAAAATCAACAAAAGGGGTAAATGCAAGACAAAACTCCAATATATCACCGATTTATTTAAACGAATAACCCCAATCCCAAACAAATAATTAAATATATACAAAAGTGCGTAGATTAAATATAAAAATGTTCAAAAGGCAATTTCAAAAACAAAAAAATATGGTTCAAAAACAACTAACTAAACAGAAACGTTCTCATTTAGCCGTGGTACCAATGCTGAATGGAATAATAAAATACTTAAAATTAAAGGCGATAAAAAGAAAACTACAAAAACGCAACTCAACAAAACATTGACGAAAGAATACAAAAAATAAATTTATCAAACCGTTTAACTTCTAAAATCTTCTATGTACCAAATCTAAATCAAATTAATTTCCAGTAGACCCAATCCAAAATAAAGTTTCCAAATAATAAAATCCAAATCAAATTTTCCAATAGTCAACAGAAATCAGCTAGGCAGTAGAGTTGTCTTACAAGTACGGCAAATTCTTCCAATAATCCGACGACAGTCGAGCGATCAAAGGCGATTATACCAATACTTAACAGTATATAACACACCAAAATGTCGCCTACAATTTGTTCGCAGATGGAATGGCACTTTTAATCCCCCAAACAACTTAGGGATGGCAATTTGCCACTATATAAGTGCTTCTTCCAAATGAAAAAATAAACCGACGCTTGTCTAAATTTCAAAGCTGTTCTTCAACAACAAAACCTTTTTTTAAAACAAAAACCGCGCATCCTCCCCAAATCTCTGAATTTCCGTAACCAATTGGAAAATTTGGCGTCAGTCATGTGACCTTTAGGACCAATCCTAATAGCAACTCGAAAATAAAATCTACATTACCGACTTTCCAAAAGATCCAAATCAAAATACAAACGAACTTGTCGTCAACGTTCGTTTTACAATTTTTACTATAAAATCTAAATATTAACGCATACCAAAAATCAAGTACCCTTTTAAAACTAAAACGGTGGATATATTGGAGTAAAACGCAAAATTACAATAAACTAGAACAGTTAGGAATTGTCATCCATTCCTAACGTCAGTCACTACTGTCAAAATAAAAAAAAAGATTGATACCAGGGACATCCAAAAAATAATTTAGAATCTGGGGAAAAAATGAAACCGTTACAGTTTCATTTGACGGACATAAATAATTTGCTTGTCAAATGACAGCCATCTCATAAATTCAAAGTTGGAAATACAACGTTGCCAATTCAATTTCAGAAATCATGGGTTTAGGTAAATATTTATAGGAACGTTGAGTAACACTGTTAAAATGGACACTTGTCAAAATGTGACACCTGTAAAAACGTGACAACTGTTAAAATGTGATACGTGTCAGAATGTAACAACTGTCAAAATGAACAAATCTCAAAAGGAACAAATGTCAAAATATGACACCTGTCAGAATGTAACAAATGTCAAAATGTCACACGTATCGTACTTTTCTTTATTTATTACAAAGATCTAACCTAACCTAAAGCTAATCTTTTTTTTTTGGCGGGTGGAAATGCTTTATGCACATCGGGTAAAGGTTCTTCCCTTCCCCGATAGTGTGAGACTACCCCTTACGGCTACTATTTTATTATGCGGACAGTTTTAATATTTAAGTTTTCATTATCATAGAGAGAGAGAGAGAGAGAGAGAGAGAGAGAGAGAGAGAGAGAGAGAGAGAGAAAGAATGAATGCTTGTACACGTGTACTATTAACATAGATTTCAATTTTTTATTTTACAAGAAACTTTAAAGAGACATTTAAAATTCTCTATTTTCATAGTACATTTTAAGGTTGATTGTGACTTTGTATTTTCCACGAACAAATTGTAATGTAATGTACGAATGAACTATTTTTGTAACTGAAAAACTTTGAAAAAATATGATATCAATATCTGCCACACGTCGAGAGTCTGGTCACAGGTTTTTGTAAAGGTTTTTACCCAAGTATGAATATCAGACCTATAATTTTCCTTCACTGCAGATCAATAAATAATAAAATCAATTGAACATAGAGTTTTTCTTATATAGTGATAAATAGAGTGAGCTGAGCGATCTTCTGTTGACGGGACCTGTGCCCTACACGCTGCTGTTGTCCGTTCCGGAAACGGGGCCTGTCCGCCGTGACTATTCGCGAAGATCAAGCGTCAGTAGATGTTGTCCTCTAAAAGGGTGAAATCCCCAGAAACTATGCAACTTTAATGCATTTAACTAACCTCTGTGACAAGCAGTTGATAAACGTCAACAACAGCTGCAGCCAAATGAAAATTAACACTGACAGCTTTTTTAATTTTCCCGCCTACTTTCAAGCCAATCGCCAATCAACTTTTTATTTATCTCCCTTTCAGTAGTTCAAGTAGATGTCGCCCACTCCGTGATTTTCGCGAATTAATTAATAATTTGTCATGTTATAAATATACTTAAATTATATACTCATTGGGCTGCTTAAAAATGTAGATTTGAATATTAAGAGCGAAGCTCGGTGACCAGATATTTATTATTTACTACAGGGTGTTTCCAAATGACACTTACAACGTCTGGCTGTAGATACCTCTCGTAAAATTGGACAAAATGATATAAGGAATGAGGGGTCCAACTCGATTACCTTTCGAAATACAGAGCGTTAAAGTTAAAAAAATAATAAATGTTTTTATTTAAAAACTTTAAAACGGATTAATATATTAATTTGAAATTTAGCAGGTCTTTTTTAAATGTAAAAAGACATATTTCAGTAAAAAATCATGTTTCATATCTAGATCCAGTGGCGTGCAGTTGGAAGAGTATATCCCCTTTTCCCAACCATTTTCTACGCCCATGGTATTTGAAGCTATTTTTATTTTTTTCGTATTGCTTAACAGTTTTCAAGTAAAAAACGAATAACCTTTACATACCGAAAATCTTGTGGTTTTTAAGATATTTAATGTTTTTATGAAGTCTGTAAGATCTTTTATTAACGAAATAACCAACAATATTTTTCTTGGATTTCTTTAATAATTTTTGTCTTATTTTTTAATAACCACTAGATACTAGACACTATACAAAAGTCTAGTGGTTATAAAAAATTAAGAAAAAATTATTACAGAAATCCAAGAAAAATATTGCTGGTTATTTCATTAATAAAAAAAACATTTTTTTTAAACTTTAACGCCCTGTATTTCGAAAAGTAATCGAGTTGGACCCCTCATTCCTTATATCATTTTGTCCAATTTTACGAGAGGTATCAACAGCCAGACGTTGTAAGTGTCATTTGGAAACACGCTGTATAACAAATCACTAATCCACCAAGTTTTAAATACGTGTACTTGACTGTATAGAAAAATTAGAAAATACGATTGTTTAGAGCACTACTTAATAATCACTAGTTAATTCACATTTAAGGATTTATTAACGCTAAGCAATTTATTTAGTGGTCACTACATCTTTTTTTAAATGAAATCCGTAGCCCAACTTGTTTTTATTGCGATCCTTAAATAGCTTTAAATTGAATATCCATTCAATATACACGGTAACGATGAAAAATGTCGAACAATTAAATCCAGTAATTCGAATTAATTAGATCGCTCTGTTTCAGCTTTGATGCACGCCGTCGTATTCGGTAACGTAACGGCAATAATTCAGCGGATGTACTCCCGTCGTTCGCTCTACCAACAAAAATGGCGTGACCTCAAGGACTTCCTTACCTTGCACCAGATTCCGAAGGAACTGAAGCAAAGAATGCAGGACTATTTTCAGACGATGTGGTCGCTGAATCATGGCATTGACATCCACGAGGTATGCTTGAGTGTTTTTAATCATAACTAACATATAGATTCTTGATTGTTTCGACCTTTACTGGATGAAAATCCATTATTGTTTTAGGAAATGCGGTCGATTTTCATAAATACTTTTTATTTAAATATTTAAATATTTAAAGATCACATATGTTTCGAAGTATAATTTATTTTTCAAATGTGACTAAAATTACAATTTCGATGCTTAATATACAAAGTTAACAATGCGTAATTACAGAAATTAAGAATTTAAGAAAATATGTTTTACTTTTTACTTGTATATTATTTGTAAATTAACGCCAGAAAAACCCCAAACCTGCGCATCAAGTCTGTCCGTCAAAATTATTTTTTGATTTGCAGGTATTCATAGGTACATTTACCTCCGAAAATCTCAGCTACGTGGAATTTGTGGAAGGGTGGGAAAATGGCTCTAGAGTTCCCGAAAATCCGTTTTTCGACGATATCTGCCGAAATACGACCCTTAGAGCATTTTTGTTTAGACAAAAAATGAAGAGCAGTTCATTACCTACAAAAGTTGTTTCTATAATTTTTTTCGCTACACTAATATTTTTTGCAAAAACGGCATTTCAAAAAGACGCAATTTTGAGAATCTGAAAATTCGCAAAATTATTGTGGTGAAAACGGAAAATTTCAATATCCTCCCAAAACTTGAATATCCTCCCGTTTTTGTCTGAAGACAAAAGATAAGGCAATAATAACAAACTTTTTTTCACTGTTTGCACTTGATTAATAAATTTATAGTAAAAAAATACTTGATATACAGTGTGTCCCAAAAAGTTTTATACAAATGGACAAAAAGTTTATGTTACATTTCACAAAAAAAATTATTCTTGATAAAAATCTCTGCATGACTTATTGATCCATAATCAGGTACAACATAATCAGGTACAAAATTTGACCTCATCAGGTCAGGTCAAAGGTTTTTAGGGTAACTGAATCCGAATCTGACGTTTGCTTGACCTCATCAGATCAGGGTCAAGGTCATTTGAAGGTCAAATTGAAGAAATCTAGACAAATCTGAAAAAATTCGTACAAAGGTTTTCAGTGTCTCCGAATTCGAATCCGAGATTCGCTTGACCTCATTAGGTCAGCTCCTGGTCCGGATCTGACCGTAAAATGACATTGACCCTGACCTGGAGGTCAAGCAGACCTCGGATTCGTATTCAGCGACCCTGAAAACCTTTGTATCTTTTTTTCCGATTTTTCTAGGTTTCCTCAATTTAACCTTCAGATGACCTTGACTTGACCTGATGAGGTCAAGCGAACATCGGATTCGGATTCAGCGTCCCTATAAACCTTTGTATGAATTTTTTCAGATTTCTCTAGGAATTTTTCCTCAATTTGACCTTCACATGACCTTGACCTCACCTGATGAGGTCAAATTTTGTACCTGATTATGGATCAACAAGTCATGCAGAGATTTTTATCAAGAATAATTTTTTTTGTGAAATGCAAGATAAACTTTTTGTCCATTTGTATAAAACTTTTTGGGACACACTGTATATTGTTCTGGTAGAAAAAAATGGGACAAAATTATAAAAAATGTGTATGTTAAATGAATTAAAAAAAATCGGATGTGGCCATGCACATGGCTTTACCATACTTTAACGGCCCTACGGGCTCATAATCCAATTACTCGTACATATTTAAGGCAGGCCATGCCTGGCAAGAGCGTACAATTGTCTCCATGAAACAAAACACTTCTACTGCGCTTACGCTATTATGCAACTATGGTATTCCATATTTTATTTTTAACTCGCTTATAATACAAAATTTTGCCCAATTATTGAGTCTTTACACTTATACTCTGCAGTTAATCCTAAAGACTGAATTTTTTTGAACCAGCTTTGCGTCAGGTGAAGCCGACAACCTACAATTTTAGAATCGGACCAAATACTAGAACATGCTGTAATAATCGCCATTTCAAAATCTACAACAATTTCATTAGGGACTAAAGCTAAACTAAAATCTTGACACTTTTTAATTAAAAGAGTAAATAATTTTATATAGGTTGTCGTTTTCTTATCTGGCAAAAGAACGAAAATAAGGGGTACAAAAAAACCATTTTTAAATCCGTGAATAGTAAACATCTGGTAATAGAAGGAGGAACAATATTGAAAAGTGCCATCCATATAAATTGCCTTACATGAAGTTAAAAAATTTAAATTTGTAAATGTTGAAAGTATTAAAATTTCATTGTCCTCACCCACACTTAAAACAAAATCTTCTTCTCTTATGGTTTTTAACAGCAGCTCTTGTACAGTATGCTTCACTTCACTACGATTTTTAGGAAGAACTGGTAGCAATTTTCTTCTTGCGCTGTATATGTTCCGACGAATACAATCCAAATCACTATCATCCATTTCTTGGTTATTCTCACTTAATTCGCGACAAATAAGTTTTGATGGCTTTTTAGAAATATCCTCGGCTTTTCTTTTCACAGAATTGCTTATAATTTCCCTCGGAATACTGTTGCAAGGTTAATGTGAGTGAGTACCGATAACTTCAGTAACAACGTTTTAATTTGTTGTATTGGAAAACGCCTTAACATATTACATTTCTTATCAATACATCTCCAACGTATTTTACCACATTTACTCTCATGTGCTCTTCTTAATTTAAAATTTTCAATTACTAACAAGGTTTTGCCCTTTTGGCTATGCATTTTCCACAGTTACTAGTTACACTTCTCTTAAAACAAATCAACTAATACTGAAGAATATTTATCATATTCTACCGGGTACATATCGTTTGGTCCAGTATTTAAAATCATATTAACACCTACTTACTGTTTTTCAAGAACTTAACTAGAAGTTGATTGGTTTTAAAGAAAGATAATCTAATGTGTGGAAATTCCCATTCTACCAGTATCTAATATAATTTACCGACATTTTTAATTCTTAACCCTTAATTCCTAATCTTATCTGTTATCTGGTGGCGCACTTGACCGGTTACTTTAATCGCTAAAATAATATATTTTACCTGAGTTTTAAACTCGTGGTGGACCTTGTATACAGCCCTTGAAATAGCCATTTCATCAAATTACAGTTTTTAGTGAATGACTTTTATTCGCATTAATTTAAAAGACATTTATTTGACATTGACGTTTAAATTAAAAATCGTGCCGAGATTAAATTTAAATGTGTACTTGATCTTGATTGGTTAAATTTAGTGATGAATTTTCATTACTCAACACTTTTTAATCAATCAAATCCATTTTACAAACACACTATTGAATAATGAAGGTAAATTCAGGTTTCTTTTTTGGTTTATTATTTGACATTAGTAGATAAACAGGCTTTATGATCATATCATTTTATAGCCTCACTCGCAATTCGTTCATAAGGCCCTTATTTATGTATTAGAGCTGAGCAATAATAAGATATTATCATTACTGAGCTTAACTCACATAATCCTAAGAACAGGTAAAAAGAGAATTATTAATATCGATTTAGGTTGGTTTTGTCCATTCCCTTTTCGTCTACTGACCAAAATTTACCTGCGTTGATCTTTTTATTTCCCGATTCGTGCAGTAATTAATGATGGTACAAAATTAATGCTCGTTTCGTCCAATTATAACGTGACCATGGGTATTTAGATAATCTTATATAGTTATTTATACCGGGTGACAATTAAACTCCTTCACTTTTCAACCGATTTGAATAAAATTTGGTTAAGACACCATTTTGGATTGACAGATGTATAAAAACAAAATGGACGACTTCCGGTTTTGCCAGAAATGTCACCAACTTCAATTTTTTAAATGGAACACCCTATATATTTGATATTTTTTGGATTCTATGGCTCAAATTACATACGACAGTGTTGCCAAATTTTTTATTTTTCAATAAAAAATTCAAATTCTCAGATTTTTTTAGCACAGGTGGCCTTGATCAGGTCAATATCAAGTCTATTTGACATCAGTAATTCATAATAATTGTCATTCATTTTTACCGAATAAATCGTTTTTTTTCAAATGGTACCTCCCGAGGGCTATCTTACCATTCGATAAAGAATTTAATTACTAATTGAACGATATACATTATGAAATTTAAAAGAAATATGATGATGGAAATTTTGACGACAACCTGTCTTTCTGAAAAATACTGGACTTTTATAGCCTAACATTCTCCTCAGAAACAATATTTTTCAATTACCTTTTTGCTCTAGGTGGATACGCTATAAAACTCTAGACTAGAAAGTTTATTTTCTTTTCGTATCGTATTAAAATCAATAGTCTACTGAGTATAATATTAGATACCAGCAACTTTATAAAAACTATTCAATATTTACTCTGAGAGTATAAATCAGACATATGTTTATATTATTATCTAACTTTATTATCCACTAACTAGTGATATACAGTGTACATTTAATTTCAATAATTTGTAAATGTAAAAAAAATATTGTTTAAACAATATTTTCGGTAATTTCAAAACCATTAATAGTTAATTGAATATAAATGACATTATATTACATAAAAATTAATCTTTTTCATTAATTGCAATGCTTATTTGCAATAAGAAATAAAAAATTGTCTAGATTACCTGAAAAATCGATTATGCAAAAGTCGTTTTTTGGTTTTCTGCGTTCTTAACGATATTTTTTAATACAATATATTTTGTTCATACCATCTTAAAGTCGATGTCGATAAAATTGAAGTTTCAACGAAGAAAATGAGCACTGATAAAGTTAAAAAATTGAATATTTGTTAGTGAACTTTTTCGATAACAAATTTGTATGCGCATGCGCGATTTAAGTTGTATTACTGTCAATGTCAATCATCGTTTCCGTTATTCCGATTGTCGCGGTATTGCCGTTTTGCCAGTAATTACTGGTATTTTTCTTTCCAAGCGTTGAAAAAAAAATCCATATCTTGTACAGAAAACATCTGAACCATACGAATCTCAGTACCCGGGGGTGCTTTGGGTCGCTTAATATGATGGTCAAATAAGCCCCCTGTGTACCTGGAGGTCAGGATGGCGCCAGGAACCTCACCTCACTTTCATCCCTGCGAAAAACGCGAACACGGCTCTAGGTGTGTTCTTGCCGCGGCGAAAATCCCTATACTTTCAAATCGCAATATCTCGAGAACTACTAGACCGATTTGGACGGGTTGAAATTCAGTTTAGGCGTTTTCGCGAGTCCCTTAACTTATAACTATAAGTCGTTTCGAACCGAATGAAACCCAGCGAGTTACATGCGAAAAACCGATTTCCCATATCTTTACATGTTAATGTACCCCTTTCCACAACTCCCTTAGCTTTCATATAGTGATCCCGTAAAAGATGGACCTCCAATCTATGAAATCGTAAAAAAAAAATACGAAAAGAGCGACTTTGTTTATAGGGGTTATATTCATCAACAATATTATTTTTCTTAGTGTAGTTCGGATTGTAAGAATTCGAATCAATACATGTTACTTTTCTCAGTGTAACTTAAGTTGTATTTGTGTCAATGCTGTGACGTATTTCCTCTCAATATTGTGTCTATCCAACATCAAAGGAACCGATCAAGCTTTCGCCCCTTATTAGATGGTGTTCTCTTTGGTCAGAACTAATCACGTTTCTACTAAGTAGGCGGCTGTCAATAGATTTACAACTTTTAAAATTAGGTAACTAAATATTTTTGAATTATGTGACATTATTTAATTTAAATTCAAAGAATTTATGTTTAATGAATATACACATTGAGTATGGGATAATGAACGGTAATTCCACCCTAACCAGAGGGATTTATTGGGAACATTATACATATGAAAGGATGCCACATAAGAGAACTTTTGAAAACATGAATCGTAGTTTAAGAGAAACAGGGTCGTTTAGAGTAATGTAGCAATTTAATAAACATGTTCTTGAAACGGCTAATTACATTTTAGTATTATTTGTACCAAAGAGAGACGGTGAAGGAAGTACAAGAAACGTACAAAACATATTAAATGTTGCGTAAGGACACGTTCTAATATACTTATTTATTTCCAAATGTTTTAATTTTAACGTTTCGACTTTTGCTTCTAAAGTCGTTGTCAAAAAATTGATATAACAAAATATACAAGGTCAGTCACGGTGAACGCGACGGTCCCTTGTGGCTAAACGGTTAATATTTTGAAAATTTTGTTTATTCATGGATATGTGGGTTGATACAGGCTACATTTTAAAATTATTTTGAATTATACAGGTTGTCCCAAAAAAGTGTGGCGTATCAAAGTTATATTATTTCTTATGGAAGATCCTATATTTTATTGCATTTATAGATTATAAGTTAAAAATAAGATAAACTTTCTTAAGTATTCTCTATACCTAAGCTTTTTACTTTTCGAGATATTTTGATATTTCTAAAAATGGATTCACTTAGAAGAAAACCAATAACTTGGAAGCCTATGGAATCAGTCAAATCCAATTTTAACTGAAAAAAATTAGACTAATAATTTAAAGTAATAGTGTATTTAGAGTTGTTTAAAATTATACAGGGCATGCAAAATGGGGGTTCTTATTTTAAATAGGACACCCAGTATTTTATAATCCTATTATGAAGCAAATTCCATTACCTTTTAAAAATTATAAAGGTCTACTATGCCTAAATCTATTAATTTTGGAGTTATTTTTATTTTTGTTAAATTTTACGTTATTTTTTCACCGTAATGCCAAAATATAACACCCTGTATTTGATCAGCTTAGACTATGATCCGAAAAAATTATCTTTGAAACTATGTGTTTGGTTTTGACATTATTAAAAATTTTTCGAGATGCATGAAAATCTGTATGGAACAGATTTTCAAAGATGGATAGATTTTTGTTTATGAACATTGCAGAAGGTTAGTGAAGATGATTTTTTTTATAATATGCTGTGTGCAGATGAATCCACCTTTGATAATAATGGATTAGTATGACGGTTAACCATACAGATTTTGATGCATTTTTAATAATGTCAAAACCAAACACATAATTTTAAAGATAATTTTTTTGGATCATAGTCTAAGCTGATCAAATACAGGGTGTTATATTTAGGCATCACGGTGGAAAAATAATGTAAAATTTAACAAAATTAAAAATAACTCCAAAATTAAAAATAACTCCAAAATTAATAGATTTAGGGATAGTAGACCTTTATAATTTTTAATAGGTAATGGAATTTTCTACATAATATAGGGTCTTCCATAAGAAATAATTTAACTTTGATACGCCACACATTTTTGGGACAACCTGTATATTTCAAAATAATTTTAAAAAGTAGCTTTTATCAACCCACATATCCATGAATAAACAAAATTTTCAAAATATTATTCGTTTATCCACAATGGACCATCCCGTTAACCGTGACTCACCCTGTATAATAATAATTTACTATAGAAACAGATCACCGGATAATCTCAACAAAAGTTGACAACAGCATAGGACAGAGAAATAGATTTTGAAATTTAAGATGAAGATTACAAAATTGGGACCAGCGTAACAAAAAATCTACAATTGACCTGACCTGTCCTGATATGGGGCTGCCGCCAAGTGTCTGTTAACTTCATAAAGCTGAATTAGCAGTTTTGCGTTTTTCTAGGAACTGGTAAAAGCTACAAAAGTGGGACCAGCGTAACAAGTTACTATTGACCTGCTAGGCCTAATATGATGCTGCCGCGCTTAATAGCGCTATAGTTTTAACATTTGTAGCTATCGAATTCTGATATAGGTTATTTTGGTGGTAGAACGTTGTTACTTCACCATAATTTAAAGATAC
Organism: Crepidodera aurea; assembly: GCA_949320105.2. NCBI lineage: Eukaryota > Metazoa > Arthropoda > Insecta > Coleoptera > Chrysomelidae > Crepidodera > Crepidodera aurea. The sequence continues at coordinate 23,935,502 of OX439479.2, read as the reverse complement.
TTGTGCTGCTCCACCAAAACTACTGTTTAATTTCCAATTAAACATAAAATTCAATCCATTCATTTTAAAGAAATCTGCAACATTGGCAATTGCGGGTTTGCGAATCGCCAAATACATTTACAATAACGTGAAAAAATATTTCAACCATATGAGTGCGAATAAGACTCGAGAATCGAAACGGATTTCCAACTCGCCATAGTACCATCACACGTACGCAAACTTCCGGTTCATATAACAAACGCAAATATTGTCACGTACATCACTCGGGGGGGCGTGGCTTAAACATGAAGGTTCCTGAACAGTTTTTAATAATTTTTTAGTCAGTAAGATCTTCGCTGCGAATCAGGCAAGACTTCTCCGTTGTCTCAAATACGATGTAATGTTTTTAAATTATTCAAGTGCACCAAATTAAATGAGTAAGACTTTGGCCGCGAATCAAGCCAGGCTACTCAAAATATGTTTCATCTCCACTGTGCAAATGCAGTGCAAAATTGTTTCATTTTTATAATTAATTAACCAACGCATTTAAAAATGCAAGTGCGTTTCTGAGTGATCGGTAACATAAAGTTTAAGCCAATTTAATGCTGTTTCTGTGTTACGTGATCTGTTTGACAAAATAACTCGACCTGCGGTCTCGTTATTTTTTCACAGTTCTCGTTAAATCAGGCAAGACTTCTCCGTTGTCTCAAATACGATGTAATGTTTTTAAATTATTCAAGTGCACCAAATTAAATGAGTAAGACTTTGGCCGCGAATCAAGCCAGGCTACTCAAAATATGTTTCATCTCCACTGTGCAAATGCAGTGCAAAATTGTTTCATTTTTATAATTAATTAACCAACGCATTTAAAAATGCAAGTGCGTTTCTGAGTGATTGGTAACATAAAGTGTAAGCCAATTTAATGCTGTTTCTGTGTTACGTGATCTGTTTGACAAAATAACTCGACCTGCGGTCTCGTTATTTTTTCACAGTTCTCGTTAAATATTATATATGCATACAGCTGTTAATTTGAAAACTGAAAACAGGTAATTTATTTAATCACAAAATACTACAAACTTAATTATTTATGGTATAATTAAATCAGTTGAGAATGCTCTTCTAGCATTGCCATAAACTGAACAAATTGTAATGACATTATTAATAAAATTTTAGATTGACAGTTCTCATTTCTCATTCTAATCAACACAGCCACAGTCTACGCACTTTTACCAAAATAGTCATTCACTAGGGGTCTACTTTAAATTCAATGTCATTTTAATTTTCAAAATTTTCATATTTTGGGCTCCATTTTAAATGAGTTCCCGAAGTGGTACGGAGGGGCACATCAAACCCTAAGCTTACTTTTTGATGCTCTATCAAAATCTGAAGTCAGAATTTTAAAATTTACAAAGAATCAAAACACATACATACATATATACATACAAACATCGAATTCAGATACCGAACAATTTGTTCGGCGAATATAAATTGCAATTTTGGTACACAGTAGGAGTATTGTTTGAAATATTTGTTAACTCATTGATAACGTTGGATGTAGGTAAATTATTAATGTTGTTGATGGGTCTAGCTGTAGAGTGAGAAGTTCGAGGAGTTGCTGCAGGATCTTCTGTTTTTTAGCTGGAGGTTCTGAGGCGTCACTTCTAAGGGTGTTTATGATGTTGGAATAATGCTCATTATCCATTTGTAGATAAGGCTTAATTGAGTTGGCTGAACTGTGGCCAGTAATTTTAATTAATTGTTGTTCACCACCCCGTCCTTTAGCCAGGTTACTGACTGCTGTCGACCGCATAGAGTGGTTTGTTATTTTTATTTCTTTTGTATTTAATCCTGCCTCCTCTGCTGCTTCTTTAGTCCATTTCGAAAGTTCGTTTCTTCCCACTGGAGTGTTTTTACCATCCACTTGATCGTTCTTTGATCCATGATGGGTTTAGTGTTAAGAATAATCTATAAGTTGTTATTATAGATGAACGTTTAACCATTAGAATTTTAAAAAGACTGGCTGGACAAAAGGTAAAGTTCTTCGTGTTAGGGACCAGCTATTTTCTATCGGCCATTTTTTTTCTCCACCCTGGGCCGTTTCATTGAAGAGAGAATTATATTCTACTCTTTCTAAAAAGTAGGATTTTTGAAAATCAGTTATTTTAAAAAATATGTAACTATGTTAGTTATCTACCTATTTTAATCCCAGAATTATCCACTTCCTCTTTAAAATAATGAACTCTGGAATTGACTGCTTCTCCACCTCTCCAGGCAAGTTCTACTGAAGCAATATGGTAAACTTTTCTTCGTCCCATAATAAAACCATTGTATAGTATTCTTCCAATTTTAATAAAGCACAGCTCGATTTCCTTTTATTGGCGCACATCTGCAAATTCCTTCATTTCGCATTACGAGCTTCCCTACTAGACTTGAAGATAATATCTTTAAATGGATCAAAAATTATTTTCCACTTCATAAAATACATCTCTTGCATTTTTTTTGTAACGGTATTCTACATTGTCTTCACAACTAGTTTTTTGTAATTTTCACCGTTTTCTTTCTTCATATTCCACGCCCAATCTTTCAGGAGTAGGTTTAGTTTCTCTAAACTTGTAGTTTCCAAAAGCTCGTATTTCTTTGCCTTGCAGAATTCCGTAAACTGTTTCCATATTGACGTATGGGTTTTAACGGTATTGTACGGTACACTTTTCTCAATCGCCAGATCAATATTAGTTATAGAATCACTTCCAAAGCGACTCATTTTCACTACATAAGCTGACTAGTACTCAGAAAATTGTTTAGCGTCGTTTTCTGGTTTCCTAGGACACCTTGTTATCAAAAGTAACAACAGGTGACAACAGCTGTCAAGTTTTGCCGCGGGTAAATTCGAAAAAACTACTGACAGGAGCTGTCATACAGTTTTTTCATCTAGAAACCATTTGTAATTCAAAATTGCACGTTTGTGATTGGAGAAAATTAAGACGAGGGAAATAGTCAAGTATAATTTAATTACTACAACAAATCAAAACTTTCACTGTTTTAAATACTTATCTTGACTGTATTGAAAACTTAGAAAATACGATTGTTTAGAGCACTACTTAGTAATCAATAGTTAATTCACATTTAAGGATTATTAACGCTAAGCAATTTATTTAGCGGTCACTACGTCATTTTTAAATGAAATCCGTAGCCCAACTTGTTTTTGTTGCTATCCTTAAATAGTTTTAAATTGAATATCCATTCAATATACACGGTAACGATGAAAAATGTCGAACAATTAAATCCAGTAATTCGAATTAATTAGATCGCTCTGTTTCAGCTTTGATGCATTCCGTCGTCTTCGGTAACTGATTATTTCAGTTATATTTTCTCTTCCTTCCTTATAGGCTAAATATCCGATAGCAAACTACTATTTTTGAATTTTCATATGACATTTTTCATATGACACCCTGGGCCGTTTCATTGAAGAGAGAATTATATTCTACTCTTTCTAAAAAGTAGGATTTTTGAAAATCAGTTATTTTAAAAAATATGTAACTATGTTAGTTATCTACCTATTTTAATCCCAGAATTATCCACTTCCTCTTTAAAATAATGAACTCTGCAATTGACTGCTTCTCCACCTCTCCAGGCAAGTTCTACTGAAGCAATATGGTAAACTTTTCTTCGTCCCATAATAAAACCATTGTATAGTATTCTTCCAATTTTAATAAAGCACAGCTCGATTTCCTTTTATTGGCGCACATCTGCAAATTCCTTCATTTCGCATTACGAGCTTCCCTACTAGACTTGAAGATAATATCTTTAAATGGATCAAAAATTATTTTCCACTTCATAAAATACATCTCTTGCATTTTTTTTGTAACGGTATTCTACATTGTCTTCACAACTAGTTTTTTGTAATTTTCACCGTTTTCTTTCTTCATATTCCACGCCCAATCTTTCAGGAGTAGGTTTAGTTTCTCTAAACTTGTAGTTTCCAAAAGCTCGTATTTCTTTGCCTTGCAGAATTCCGTAAACTGTTTCCATATTGACGTATGGGTTTTAACGGTATTGTACGGTACACTTTTCTCAATCGCCAGATCAATATTAGTTATAGAATCACTTCCAAAGCGACTCATTTTCACTACATAAGCTGACTAGTACTCAGAAAATTGTTTAGCGTCGTTTTCTGGTTTCCTAGGACACCTTGTTATCAAAAGTAACAACAGGTGACAACAGCTGTCAAGTTTTGCCGCGGGTAAATTCGAAAAAACTACTGACAGGAGCTGTCATACAGTTTTTTCATCTAGAAACCATTTGTAATTCAAAATTGCACGTTTGTGATTGGAGAAAATTAAGACGAGGGAAATAGTCAAGTATAATTTAATTACTACAACAAATCAAAACTTTCACTGTTTTAAATACTTATCTTGACTGTATTGAAAACTTAGAAAATACGATTGTTTAGAGCACTACTTAGTAATCAATAGTTAATTCACATTTAAGGATTATTAACGCTAAGCAATTTATTTAGCGGTCACTACGTCATTTTTAAATGAAATCCGTAGCCCAACTTGTTTTTGTTGCTATCCTTAAATAGTTTTAAATTGAATATCCATTCAATATACACGGTAACGATGAAAAATGTCGAACAATTAAATCCAGTAATTCGAATTAATTAGATCGCTCTGTTTCAGCTTTGATGCATTCCGTCGTCTTCGGTAACTGATTATTTCAGTTATATTTTCTCTTCCTTCCTTATAGGCTAAATATCCGATAGCAAACTACTATTTTTGAATTTTCATATGACATTTTTTAGAGCTCTAGTGGAGGGACCATTTTTGAGATGGATTTGTCATCTGGCATTGCTAGGAAGTAACTAATATATTCTACCAACTTTTCCTAGATCAAGGCTTATGCTTTAAAAAAGTTGAACTTCAACAAATACATTGCAAATCAAGTTTGACCATCTAGAGTATAAATATGAAATAAAACTTCTAGAAAGTTATGTAGTTTCCTCGTCTTGAAATGTTTTAGATTTTTCCTTCAGCGAGATACTTCAATACCTGTTTCAAAGAAATTTCCGCTCTTTACACTGCTCTTATGATTCACATTCAGATTTTTATTTCATCCAGTAAAAAATATAGCAATTACTGGAGATTGTACAAGTCATTTTTTAACGATCATAAAACTCCTGTACATTATTTGGAGATAGAAAATTGGGAATGTTTGCTTTGTTATGTCAAAACTCTCTTCTTGATTTCATTTATTAGTTTTCTAAAATATCTAAGCTTTTATTCTCACTAAATTTCCATTAAATTTCAAAATTTAAGCCAATTTTCAAATTATAATTTAACTAAGCTACGCCTGCAGAACAATAATTTTTATACGGGTGTTTTATAGTTAAACCGACATACGTTAACTGTAAATAGAGGGTACTTAGGAGATTCCAACTAACCTTGGATACTGGGTCTAACGCTTTTAATAACCGAGATAAGCGGTGTTTCATTCATTTCGGCCAATATTTTTCTCAAATATCCATCCCATTAAAAAATCTGGTGTACAGGGTGTTGTTTTGGGAATTTTCAAATTTTACACATTCTTCTTAATCCGGATCTGGATTTTAACTGTAGTTCTTACACTATAGGATTGGGCTATTAACGCAATATACCTGTAACAAGTATCAGAGAAATCTACAGGGTGGTTCTAAAGTTACGACCTATCAAAATATTGGCCGAAATGGGTTATTAAAAGCGTTAGACCCAGTAACCAAGATTATATGGAATCACCTAAGTACCCTCTATTTACAGTTAACGTATGGCGGCTTAACTATGAAACACCCTATATAAAATTTACCGTAACTTACGTATTAGTTAATGATTTAATGAAACCACTAATGAATAAAAAAAAAGATAAAAGGATCGTAATGAAAGTTCATTTCAAGTACTTAAATACCATAATTTAATGTAATCGATTCGTATCTATATTTCGTATTAATATCCATCGTAATACCTAAAACTGTCTAGTACGTGATTCTATTGTTATTCTGTACGAATTTACTCGTAACGATGGGTTTCTGCCATGATGAATATCAAAATGTTAAAGGATATCTAGAAGGTTAAAAATCGATAGTAAAACAAAGTTGTTCTGGAAACTTGTAAACATGTGAATAAAATTCGATACGCTTTCATTATTAATAGTAATAGGATTAGGTCGTAACGTTACAAAAACTGTGAAATACTTTGATCAGTCAGTCACAAAACCTAAACAGTGTTGCCAGACTTAAAAAATTAGTACACGAAAAAAATATTAGCACTATTCAGTAATGAATAATTTGTAATTCATTAATTCAATATTCGAAGAAAGAGAAATTATCCCTGATCACCAATTTGGATTTAGAAATAACCACTCTACGATCGACCAAGTTCATAGAATAACCAACATTATAGAGAAATCATTAGAAGAGAAAAACATTTGTGCTACTATCTTTCTTGATGTAGCACAAGCGTTTGATAAGGTTTGGCATGAAGGCTTAATACATAAGCTCAAGCTTTTCCTTCCAAAACAATATACAGATATCCTCCATTCATATATATCGGAAAGATACTTTAGAATTAGGCAAGAAGAAGCCTATTCCGATCTTAAAGAAATTAAGGCTGGAGTACCACAAGGAAGTGTCCTAGGACCTGTCCTATACTTACTGTACACATGTGATATTACAGAGTTAGAAAACAACACCATAGCCACCTTCGCCGACGAACTGCCATTCTAGCGGTAGGAAAGAGCAATGAAGAAGCAACCCACAAGCTGCGAACTGCCGTCCACTTTATCTATGACTGGACGAAGAGATGGAAAATTAAACTTAATGAAACTAAATCACTCCACATTAACTTCACAAACAAAAGGATAGATCATATTCCAGTCAGAATAAACAATAACCTGATTCCATGTTCAAACACAGCAAAATACTTACTTACTTAAGGTATTACCTTAGATGCCAAACTCCGATGGAAAGTGCATGTTAAAAAGAAAAGAGAAGAACTTGGACTGAAATATAGAAAAATGTACTGGCTTATTGGAAGAAACTCCACTCTGTCTCTACATAATAAGCTTATGCTTTATAAGCAGATACTTAAGCCTGTATGGACCTATGGCATCCAATTGTGGGGATGCACCAAAGCAAGCAACTTAGCAATTATCCAAAGATTTCAAAACAAAGCACTGAGGAACATAGTAAATGCCCCTTGGCACATTCGTAATAGTGACCTCCACAGGGATCTGGAAATGGACACTGTTGACCAGACCATCAAGAAATTAGCCAAGAGTCATGAAGAAAGACTTCATCATCATGTCAATATCGAGGGGATCCAGCTCCTAGACAATATTGGGTTAGAAAGAAGACTTAAGAGGATCAAGCCCTTTGAGTTAGTTTAGTGTTTTTAGTGCAAAAGCAGGGCTTGTGTGTGCACGTTAAAGTTTTGTGTTCTACAGAACCTAAGTAACGATGATGAGTATACCTTAGTTTTAAGTTTCAAACTCTATTAGATTAAGTTAGAATTAAATTGCTCATTGGTCACTGTTGACCAGTTTGTAATCTACTAAATGCCTTTATGGGTGTTTAATAAAAAAAAAATTAATTCAATATTAACTCGAGTCGAACATAATTTTTTTTGTTTTTGAGAAGGTTTTTAGTTTTACCAAGTGCAAAACGTATAACAAAAAGCTACAGAGACACACACACATAAACAGATCGAATTCAGATACCGAACAATTATTTGTTCGGTGAAAACTAGTTTGTTTAAAGTTTTTAATACATTTCTTAAAAATTGGCATACACTTTTTGTACATACTTGCAAACCTATAACTACCAAAATTTAGATAGTGAAACGCAGAGAATATTCCCATTCGAGTTGGCACGTAGATAATTTTTTTATAGTTGAAACAAGTCCTAAATCTATTATTATTTTTATCATTGGTGAGCAATTTTTCTTCAATGTTTAGATATTTGATGGTAGTGTACCTATAAGCAACTAAATCCAGAATAAAAATTAGAATTGCAGTAACGAAGGGTTGATCTGCAATAAAATTATATTGAAAGGATATTTAGTGACAAAGTACTTTCATTATACTAATGTTAAGGTGTTAATATCATGGCGCCTCGAAAAAATTTCCGGAAATTTTTTTAGTTGCCATGGTAACTAGTCAAAATTAAGGCATCTTATTGGTTGAAAAGTAGAGGTGTGAAATTTTCAGTTAATATAATCTCTTAAACCTGTACTATTATTGCTCAAGAGAGAAAGAAAAATTTGAAAAATGAAGCTCGTTGTGGATGTACAAGGATTTGATGTAGCTAGAATGAAACAAGTATAAGTGTATTCCTATGAGAATGTTGCTACCTGTATATGAGTTCGAGTACGATAAAAAACTCAACATTAAAAATTTCCAATCGCAGGTTTTCATCATAAGAATGATAAATGCTCAATGAAATGTACCTATTTTTTATACAAGAATATAGTAGCCAAATAAAGGTTTACATATGGTTTGTCTCCACTTCAGCCTTGAGATCGAACAAGCTGATCCTACTCACCAATTTTGTGATACCATGGTGCATGTCGATAAACGTCTATCTTTATTGATAGTTGGGCGTCATCTACACTCTCCTGCATACCTTGAAATACATCCTCTCACGTCGAATTTTGATTCATAAATTTACTTTCAAAATTATTTAACTTTAAAATAATAATATTTTAGCCATTATTGCATATTTATAAGGTTAAAAGAATAAGTTTTAAAATGCTTTTTCTGGATACATCCATTGACAAAACCTATATCGTAACTCGACATTTTATTTTCAGACTCTGAAAGAGTTTCCCGAAGAACTACGGGGAGACGTGTCGATGCATCTCCACCGAGAAATCCTTCAACTTCCAATATTCGAGGCGGCCTCGCAAGGATGCCTTAAACTTCTTTCGTTGCACATTCGGACGAACTTCTGTGCGCCCGGGGAATACCTCATCCACAAGGGAGACGCGCTAAGTTCGATTTATTACATTTGCAATGGCTCTATGGAAGTAGTGCAGAATAATATGGTTGTTGCTATTTTGGGTAAGTTACCTTTGTTCATTTTCTTTTGGGATTTAGATTCTCTCCAAAGTTTGGATGTATTTAATATACGTTTCCCACTTACGAATAAATTTGGAAAAGTACGACAGCAAATTGATAAATTCTCAGCCTACTGGGTCACTTAATAAATTCAAATAAATTCATAAAATACAAATCGTATTAAGTAGGAACTAAAATTTTGATCCAGATTGGACTCAAGACATTGGTGAAATTTGATAATCCCCTGTGTAACAGATAAACTAAATTGGATATTTAAAAAAAAGAGCAGAAAAAACTGAGTTATACTCCATATTTTTATAAATGCGCATTTCGTTGTAGTATGAAAATTTTAATTGGGTAAATGATATTAATTTTTAACACTATGTACATTAACATTTTTAGAACTTATCAGTAGGCTTAGGCTAAAATGAAATCTCTCACAGTTCCTTTTTAGCCCAGTTGCCAGAGAAGGATATTGACCAACAGCTCGCACAAAATGTGATCTCGATGAAACTTGGCACTTAAGTACTTGAAAGGGTGTAGAAAACAATAAAAAAATCTTTGCTGCTCTAAAGTGTATGCTAACTTCACAATTTCAAAAATAGAATCGAAAATTTGGTTTTTCCATTATATCCCAAAAAAAAATTAAAAATTTCGAAAAACAATTAGCACCACGTGAAAGAGCGGAAAATTTTACTAAAAAATAATATTATAAATTATTTTAAAAAAGAATTTGTATTACTATAAAAAATTATTAAAAATAAGAACGCAAATTCGCGCCGAGCCGTTGAATACAAATATTCAGGCGAGGCGTTCAAAAAAAGCTAAAGTATCTTTGTCTAAAATGTACACAAAGAAAAAAGAAAGAAAGCGTTTTAAAGAGGAGACTCTAAGCATTCTCAGGAAGCCATTAGTTTTCATTTTTTTTTGTTTTCTCATAGAAAATTTGACCGGAAGTTATAATTTCTAAAATTCTCATTGATTTTTATAAAACTGAAGATATCTATTAATAGAGGCATAACAAAAAAAAATCCTTATACATTTATCATCATTATACTTTTACTTTTGATTTAAATATAAGTAAAAACATTATCTCTGTTTAATAAAACTTTGTTTTTATTTTCAAAATAGTGTTTATTTATTTATATAAATCAATTTCTAAATTATTTTTAACTTTATTTAAAAAAATATTTATTTCTGATTTATATAAATACTATTTTGAAAATAATAATTGCGTCGAATGATCATTTTAAAACATAATTTTTATTAAACAGAGATAGTGTTCATCATTTTACTTATACTTAAATCAAAAGTAAAAGTATAATGATGATAAATGTACAAGGATTTTTTTCGTTATGCCTCTATTAAGAGATATCTTCAGTTTTATAAAAATCAGTGAGAATTTTAGAAATTATAACTTCCGGTTAAATTTTCTATAAGAAAACAAAAATAACAACTAATGACTTCCTGAGAAAGCTTAGAGTCTTTAAGATATTTAATGTTTTTATGAAGTCTGTAAGATCTTTTATTAACGAAATAATCAACAATATTTTTCTTGGATTTCTTTAATAATTTTTGTCTTATTTTTTAATAACCACTAGATACTAGACACTATACAAAAGTGGTTATAAAAAAATAAGAAAAAATTATTAAAGAAATCCAAGAAAAATATTGTTGGTTATTTCATTAATAAAAGATCTTACAGACTTCATAAAAACATTAAATATCTTAAAAACCACAAGATTTTCGGTATGTAAAGGTTATTCGTTTTTTACTCTAAAACTGTTAAGCAATACAAAAAAAAATAAAAATAGCTTCAAATACCATGGGCGTAGAAAATGGTTGGGAAAAGGGGATATACTCTTCTAACTGCACGCCACTGGATCCAGATATGAAACATGATTTTTTACTAAAATATGTATTTTTACATTTAAAAACGACCTGCTAAATTTCAAATTAATATATTAATCCGTTTTAAAGTTTTTAAATAAAAACATTTATTTTTTTTTAACTTTAACGCCCTTGTATTTCGAAAAGTAATCTAGTTGGACCCCTCATTTCTCATATCATTTTGTCCAATTTTACGAGAGGTATCTACAGCCAGACGTTGTAAGTGTCATTTGGAAACGCCCTGTATCTATCTATCTATCTATCTATGATTCATTTTCAGATATGGTAGCCGAAAAATTATAAAGAACTCGTTCATGCATGAACAGAATGGTGGGCATTTTAGACAATTATTATAAATAATTATTTCCTATTTCCTCGTGTTTTCAGTTTCTTAAAAAAGTTATATTAAAATATTTGGTTAAATCGTTAAATACATTTAAATTTTATATTTCATCTAAAGTTTGCTTTTAACACCGTATGCGTAAAATATTTCATATGAATAATTCAGAATTATATTTTTCGATCGAATAAAATAAACTTAGCAAAGTTGTGATTTAACAAGCAGTTTTTTTAAATGACGCAAAATTTTATGAAAATTTATATTTTTTTGTTAATATTTTCTAGATCCTAGATAAGTTCGGAAAATGTTATTGTATAAGGAATACAAATGAAAAACTGCCATTTTTTCATTCAATTTAAAATTTTCCTTCAAAATATTGTTCACAATTTTTTTCCATTTTTCTCGCAGCATATGGATCCCACGGATCCCATGGTTTAAAAAGATTTATTAAACCAGGTAAAAGTGCTCAGTTCATGAATCTACTTTTATTGCCTTTAAGGGACGGTGCTCAGTTCAGGTTTACCCTTCTGTTCTGAATGTCATAAATAACTCCAGACCAAAAATAGCCATAAAAATAATGTACGGTGATTTATGGTAGCAGGCGATCAGGCGATGCAATTACTGATTGGTTTCCACACAATCTGGTCTACTGGTTAGTTTAGGGAATAATATTTATTTAAAATCATCACCTTGTCCCAGTTAACTCATCAAAAATCGATCGAATCTCTTTACCCAAGGGTTTTCGGGTCGCTCGTCCCAGTTATGACATCGAAATCGTCGTCCGGAGGACCTGGTGCGCGCTACCTGGCTAAAACCGTCATCTGCTGGAGTTTTACTGAAATTACTTACCAAATCATTCGAAACACCTCACCCGGAGGACCACAATCCAGCGAATAAAACAAAAGTAGATTAAATCACAACGACATCGTAAAAGGTTCCTGCAACAGAATGGCTCAATCACAATATAAACTTATCGGAGATAAAAAAATTATTTTACTATAATCATAAGCTTAGGATATTCATATCAACCCTTCTAAAAAAAATTCCAGATCCTTTAAAATAATTAAGTTCCGCTAGATTGTTGAAATTTCGCACTTGACGAGCTAACGAAGCGAATGCAAAAAAAACCAATCTCAATCCGACTAACGCCTCAGACACACACGACGGATATTTGACGTACGGTACAAATTCCTTTGATATTTTGCCGTGGACTGCAAAATATCGTGCCGTGCTGTGTGAAAGGTTCCATGCATTTCTTCACGCTACTAAAGGAATGTACGACAAAATATCGTCCGACTTTTTACCGTACGTCCAAAAATCCATGCCGTGCTGTGTGAAAAGTCTCATGCATTCCTTCAATCCACTAAAGGAATGTGGACGTCACGATTTTTTACCGTATGTTTAAAATCGTTGTGTATCTGAGGCGTTACTGCACGAAAATTCCGGATTTTTCTGCTATATTTTCTCGACTATTGGAAAAACTATACCATATGGCGTTTGTTATAAGCGATGTTTGACCAGAATTTATTGCTGACCGTATTTTGTTTTCCTGAAGCATAGTGCCGAAAAATTAGGCAAATTCACCTAATTTTCGCCTCTTAGATTTATTTTTTATTCGTTTATCACCGTGCCATCAATAAAATAAGTAAATTTCTAAATTTTTACTTTGTGTTAACCGTAACTTACTTATTACTCTTACTTATTTAAATATAAGAATACGTTTAGAAATTCGTACTACGAATTATCTCAAAAATTTAAATATGGTAAAATTTTAATGGAAGAACAAAATGCGCATTTATAGAAATTTTTCAAAGCAACTGTTTTTTGGTGTATTGTCGAATTTTACAAAATTTTGTTAGGTTCGACCTTGATTTTAATTTTTATTCCTACTCCTAGAATTGGGTTATCAAAGAATATTACTATTAAAAATGAAAAAAATCCACAAAGTGGTTTGTAAGTAATGATGAATTGAAGAAAGGATCTTTAAAAGTCTTAGAATCTTGTGAAAATACACAGTATGCGTCAAAATGCAGATGCATACAGTTTTGTCATGGCAACTGTGATTTTCAAGGTACCTACTTTATTTTTAAATACAACCTTTGACATAAAAGCCGGTTGAAACAAAATACTCTCTACCGGCCACTTTTATTACTTTACCGAGCGCTTATTAACAATTTTCCGATCAGCATCACTAGTATCAGTAACTTTCCGAGCTAGAAAGTAATCGGAAACACACATTTTCTAAATTTGCAGCACACAAATTTAATTAGATACTCTCACATACCCCAAAATACTCTTACCTTTATTTTATAAGTGGCCTTGAATTGCTCTTGCTAAATTTTGAATAAAATACAGGGTGGCCAAATAAAACTATATAGATTGGGTACGTATTTTTGGAGCACCCTATATAGTCATAAATATATTTAAAAGTAATCTCTGTAGAATTTGCTTTTTCCATAATCTTGTAATTCTCCGATTTCAGAATTTTGGCCTACGTGGCGACCCACACTGTTAATAATAATTGATATTAGAATCTTTATATTTAATACAAGAATACATTAGCTCGTTTAAATGAATTTATTGAAACTTTCACTATAAAAGTTAGTTAAGAACTTTCAATCACAAATTAACTGTAAACTTTCAAAATTTTTAAATTGAATATAAACTTATGTATTTGACTTATATTAAATTTTCGATAATGAACTTATGAATAACAATTTTCTGCTGATTTGATTTTGAAAGTTCGCAGAAATAAGATTACTTCAACTTTAAAAATTTAAATTTTATCAGAAAACTCTCGATTAGTGGGATAGTAATATCCGTATATTTTGCCTCTATAAAAAGGAAAAAAGTGAAGTAAAACCCCGTATTATGAAATGAAAATTTTATCATGAGTTAAGAAAAATAAAAAATTGTGTAATGGTTATAAAAACTGAAATTTTATCTACCGAACTGACAAACTAATATCAAAATAGTATTTTTAACCATTTCTGTACAATCCAATTTCTAATATTTTCTATAAAGCACAAAAGAAATAATGAAGGAATTACGTTCGGACATTGTAAATCATTTGAAACAATGAACATGTAGGCAGCAGCTTCTGAATAAAGTTAGAATAGCAGAGTTGTTAATACTATTTCCGTGTATTATTAAAGTTCCCAAGCTATTTACTGCACAAAATTTAGATTTAACGGCTACTCATAATAGAGTTTCCAGTAACTTGATGATTACACCTGCGAGACTCCCACCGCATGTTAAAAGGCCAATGGCGGATCCAAATCATTTTGCCGGCGGTGAAAGGGGGGTTGATTAATGGGATGCAGCGGTTTCTTACCGTATGGATACTTGACAGTCATCTGATGCCTATCAAATCTACACAGGAAGTCCATTTAGTGTGTTAGTGTATGGTTGAGTATCTATCATTAAATAAATTTAAAAAAAATTGGATGCGCTCCTGGATATAAAACACAATTTTTCTGAAATATATATAATTTTTTTTTCAATTACCATTCACTAGAGTGAGTTATATTTAAATTAAAAAATATTTTATTGCAGTTATTTGTATTATATTAATCGAGATTTTAGAAATAAACTGAAAAGTTATACATTTTTATCCGTAATAGCTTCTAATGAAACAAATAATTGTAATACTTCCTTTTTTTATTTTATTAGAAAAACCTACAATTTATTTCAAAAACCTAATGTTGATTTTGTTTAAAATAAAATCTAATTATAACGAAGTAAAGTAACTTACATATAATGGTATATAAGCATTAGGCAAAATAAAAAGAAACAAAATAAACGTATAGGTACTTGATACTTATTATTTAAAACTTCTACAAAACTTACACAATTATAACAGTATATTATTCAACAAGCATATAATAATGGCTATTAGGGTGATTTACGACTCTTGCTTGCGGCTCGTGTCGTAAACTGCACCCTTATGAGTTATAGCCATTACATGCGAGTTGAATACCACGCTTTGTATATTACTCTTTATGTACAAGCTTTTATTGTGGCAAAGATTTATGAAACATTATTTTTAATATCTAAAACATAACTACTTACAGTTCAACATTAATTATTTATTATTATAATTTGTTAAATAAAGCATACGATTCAATAAGACGAAATAAAGTTTTCAGGATTTCGAATTGCCACAAAAACTAATCAATTTAACGAAAATTACTTTGCGGGGAACTACAAACAGAGTTAAAATAAAAGGAGAGTTGTCTGATGAGTTTTCTGTAAAAACGGGAATGAGACAAGGAGACCCCTTGTCCACCCTGTTATTCAGTATGGTATTGGAATTAGTGGTAAAGTAGAGACAAGTAAATAGAGCTGGAAATATCATCAGGCAGTTGTTGCAAATGCGGATGACGTGGCATTAATAAGACGGGATTCAACGGCACGTGGAGTGGCACTCCTCGCGCCAAACTTGCCAGTTCAGGCGCCGGCCTTTGGATACAGCAGGCTTGGCGATCTTTGGTCGGCGCATTGAGTCCCGTCGTTTGTCGGTAAATCAACACGGTTCAAAGGAGCTCGGATGCTGTCGCGCCACACGTGTATACCGCTCCAACGACGCGGCTAGGCGTGGTGGGGGGGGGCAAAATCCACGGGACACGGGCCCTATTTTTACGGTTATTGGGCAAACAAAAAATTTCCCTTTTATAAAAGAGCCACAATGAATGAAATTAATGTAGTTTTAGGCGCACCCACTTTCAGTATATTTGACTTTTGTAAGTTTACACAAAAAATCAATTAAATAAGTAGATGTTTCGTCGACCTCTACAAAAAAATGACATTTTACGCACTAATTTCCGAATGAAAAGTCAACTATTTTTGAAGGCAAATAGTTTTCGTCCTCAAATGACTTGCACCGTGCCGTATCCTAGTAACCACAGCAAGCACCGTGCTGTATCCTAGTGACCACAGCGGACGAAAAGTGATTGCAGACGAAAAGTGTTTGCCTTCGAAAATGGTCGATTTTTCTTTCGGAAATTAGTACGTTTTTGTAGAGGTATTAGTACGTTTTTGTAGAGGTCGACGAAAAAATGTAATATGCGCCTCGGCGAAAAACTGTCTATTGTCTCGCCTGTTTGCTAGCCTCGGCTATCAATTTGCAGACTCGACTATAATAGACAGTTTTTCGTCCTTGGCACATAAATAACTACGTCTTTAACTAAATTTCCTATTAAAAAAATCTAAACTATTGCAACATAAGCAAGCGTCATATTCATCTATCATGTGTTCAATGCCCAATTTTAGTATAGTTCCCGGAGATCTGTTTTCTATTTTAAATGAAAATTTTCGAGGGAGGGCGGGAAAATGGCCCATTGGTTTCAAAAATGTGTTTCTTTTCGCATATTTTTGCCGATATTTCCGAAAATATGACAATTAGAGAATTTTTGTTTGGACGAAAATGAAGATAAGTTCATTACCTACAAAAATGATCCTTATCGTTTTTGTCAAAAATTTGATACTTTTCGACATAACCGGCTCCAAAACGCCAATTTTTAGCTCCTGTCCTGCATTTAGAGAGCACGCTCAATAAATCACGTAAAAATTAATATTTTTTCATGATTCAAAGTTCAGATGAAAGAAGGAAACTGTAGCTATAATATCATGTTACTTTTGCCTTTTATCTATTTCTCTGGATTATTGAAAAGTCAGGCCAAAGTTTGTTTTTTCTCGATATTTTGACCCGTCTATAAATTTATTCATATTTTTTTTATCAAGACTAATTTCACCGAATCCTTTTGGATAATGGGGCTTTGTAACGTGTAACGTATTTTCATAAACAACATGTTTTTTTAGAGCGTTTTTTTTTGGATTTCCGGAGTTTTCGAAAATGCTCGGATCTATCGGGAATTAATAGATAATAAAGGGCCATATCGGTTTTCAACGCATATCATTAGAAAGCTTAGCTTGTCCCCTTGTCGATGGTATTATAAAATTTTCCCAATTTTCTGTTGAATTGATGTGGGGAGGGGCCCGATGAGACTTTATCCCCGGGGCCTTGCTCAGCTCTGAGCGGCTCTGGTAAGAACGAGGTTAGTAAAAGTGGCACGAAAAGTGGGATTAGTACAACGAAAAGAAAACAAAATTTATGAGGGTAAGGCGAATACAAAAACTACGGCATTGGAGTTTTCGACCAAGGAAGGCCAAAGAAGTGCGATGGAAACAACAAATTCAATAAGACCTTAAAGAAAGAAAAATCAATAACTGGAAGCCAAAGACCAAGGACCGATAACTCTGAACAGAGATTCACAGGTTTGGTTTGAATTCAAGCCAAGCTCTTGAATAATCAAGCCAAGGCTTTGAAAAAACAAGCCAAGGTCTCATAGTAGCCAGACCAAGCCTTTCTTACAGTCTTACAGTCAAGCTTTCAAGCTTTTGGGGATGATATTATCTTAACGTGAACATGTTCCTACAACTCCTCTCCGAACCATAATTTTTTAGAAGAAGACCCACCTAATGTTTATGTATTCTACTATAAAGTGAATTTGTTTGTTTATTTGTCTTATCATAATGTTTTAATATTTTATCACATGATGCTTGAAGTGATAAATTGATTGAGGGGGGTGAGTGGCTCAGCGGTAGAGCACTGGGCTCATAATCCAAGGGTTGTGGGTTCAAATCACACCAAAAGGCAGAAATCATTTTCTGATTTTTATTTAATTAAAAATTTAGAAATTGATTTTCATATACCAGGCGTGATTCCTCACTCGACCATTCACTGTTGGGTTCTAATTAACAGTGCTGTTCCTAAAGTGGCGCTGGGAAACAGTAACAAAGCCTACACAGAACACGAGGCTAATGGCCATAGTAGTCGATGCCTTTGACACAGAAGTAAAAAAAAAATAAATAAATAAATTGATTCCTATTACCACCATGAGTAAAGTACATTTTTTTCTGCTTCTAAAGTTCTTGAGAGTTTACTGAAAACTGTTTCAGATTCAGAAACTTACATTTTTGCATTCGAATCATCAACATTAATTTGAAGAATGTTCATGAAATCACGCGCCGCTAAGTTTAAAATATGAGCAAAACAGACAAAATGAAATGAAAATTTTCATTTAAATTTACTCTTTGGCAAAAGTAAAATTACTGTTGATATTGTCTGTTGCACATCCCCAACAAGTCATTCATAAGTTTCAAACATTCCGTGCCCAAGGATGAAATGAGATAGATATATAAAAGTCCAGAACATGGCAACGAATTTATGCTTCAATGCATGGGCGTACCGTTACAGAGGGAAATGGGATGTGACACAATATATTTATTTTTTTTAACGATTTTAATTTTACCGGTTACATAGGAAATTTAAAATACTAATGAAAATATATTTATTTAATCAAATTAATCGTAAAAAAATTTAGGATCAGTTATTGCGCTAGTCCGCTCTGAACACCTAGTGTTCGTTAATGCAGGATCAAGGGAAAATTCATTATTTCCTTGCAAATGTGTCGATGTTGTTTTTATCAGGCTGTTCGACTATCAGGCTATTCGGGATTGAGGTAGGAATAGGGAACTAACTACAAATTAAACACTCATGAATTATTAGTTGTATCATCCTGAAATAAAAAAAAATAATGTTGGTATAGTAGGAACCTTCTACGTTTAGATAAATCCTGAAAAATATATAAACTGTTTTAATCTTATCGAACCTATAACAGAAAAAAATTTGTTAGTAAATATCAACTAACGAAAACGTTGGCAGAAGTAACAAATTTCTACATCTATTTTTTTGTGAGGCAAGCCTCGTTTTATTTTATTTTTTCTCCACTACGCTACATTAAAATTATATACATTCATAATCCACGAAGCAGGCGAGAAGGCATTCACAGTGAAACGACATACAAATCGAATCAAATAAGTAATTAGTTAAAACTACAATTACAGAACACAAAAATTTTCAATAAAAGATAAGATTCATGGGAAATCACTACAGTTTAAGCAGTGGGTATTATGGAAATGTTTTTGATTGCTTAAAATATTCAACATATTCTCAAAAGATTGGTTTGACCTTTTACATTACATACATTTAAGCCATAATGTTTAAACAATATTACTGGAAGTACCTTATATTTTAAGTGAAAAATATTTGTATTCTAGTAAAGCTTCGCAAAAGTATTTTTAAATCTTATAGCCTAAATTTATTAAAAAACAAAGAAACATAGGTATATTACCTCGATATTGGTTTTGCATCTGTTTTCAAATATTTCCTTCCACTTGGTTTATATTCAAAGTTATTATCATGGAAATGAAGAACAAATATAATCATTTGTAGGTATGAACTTCACTGCCTCAAATCTTCTCCTTTCAACATTTGCAGGAATCCTAAAAGTCATGTCTTCGTATAACTGTTTAAATGAAAAATATTACCTAAATACTTAGGTAGTTTCACAGAAAAACAAAATGTGATTTAATTTTTAACACAATATATGAAACTTACATAATTATAAGTCGTTGCAATAAGTTAAAACAATCCTTTATGCATTATTAAAGAATTTATACAGTCGATAAAATACTAAATTCTACGCCCCTGAACTATGTTTATAACCTTAAATATAACTTACCGATGAAATGATAAATCGGGATTTAAATAATCCAGTTTGCGGCATACCTCACATTGTTGAACCATATTTATCTATTCAATCAATTTAAACCAATAAATCAACATGAAAAAGAAAATTTTAATCTAGCACGATATAAAACACATTAGTAAACAAACACTAATGTACTGAACATGGCCGACACAAATATACTAGTACCATTCTAATGGTTTCGCTTCATTCATAAATAACAATGTTTGATAGCGCTTCGTTGCCGCTTCTGTCAAATTTTCGCAGAAATGGTTGAAACTTAAATCATGGTAAAGTATCTTTGTCAATATTTATCTAGCAATATAATTTGTTGTGTTATTAGTTTCGAAAATTAGTGTTAACGTAGATGTACAATTATTTTAGCGAAACAAAATATCTCAATTTCCAAGATAATTTTTAAATAGATTTAGGATTTTGGTAATGACGGAAAAAAATATGATAACTTTGACAACATTGAAACTGATAATATAAATTCAATAACACAGCGTTTAGACTGTTACGTGTTGTTGTCCCCAGCCGAAATGTCAACAAACTCGATCTTATTGTTGAAAAATTTTAATAACCTTATAAGTCTTTAGTTTTCGTCTGAATTTTGTGAAATTTTCAGGAAATACTAATAATTCCAAAACTTAGGGTGGAGAAATCTTGATCTTTTTGTAAACCTTCGAAAAGTATTTATTTTGTTAATTTTAAATGGAAAATCACAAAAAGAAATATCCGCGCCATTCTGCATTAAATCTATGAAAATTTGCTCCTATTTGTTTTAAAAAATATCAAGTACTTTTTAAATAATATGGTTTCCCATTTTTTTCTTAAATATCTTTGTAAAGTGCTGCCACATCGTTACATACATTTAAAGCTGTCGAGAAATATTCCATGGCCAAGTGTTCCCAGTGGCGCTCATATAAATACAATTTTATATTAGAAAATCCTCATAAATAGAAGTGAAATTTGCTTCTCACAAGAACTCCGGTTGCCACTTAAATACTGACTGTTGTGTAGGTCAGAAAACTGAAATGAAAATGAAATATATGAGTAATAGCTTTACCTGTGTGTGATCCTTTTGCAAGGACAAAATCTAATAAAATGTCATGCATTTTCCAATTTTGATCAATAAAATAAGCTGTAATGGTATAAAACTCTCGTGTTTTACTCGACGACCAAACAACTTAGATGTCTTAGAATTAGTTAATTTTAAAAACAGCGAGTTGAGTTTCGAAAAACTTTCTAAGAATAAGTGATCGGTTCGTTGGAATTTTGTCTGGCTCATATTTATACTAACCTCATAAGCAATCAATGGTAACGAAAAGTAGACAGTATATAGACGGCGCGGCGGCAGTTAGGCAATTGTTTATGCTGTGTCACTGAGCACGTGACATGGTACGTGTTCCACGGCCATCATAGCTCAGAGCTTGGTATAGCTTGATAAAGCTTTAAAGCGCAAAAATCAAGCCAATACATGCTTTCCTTTTTAAAAAGTTTGACTTTCAAGCTCAAGAGTTTAATATTTCATTAACGTCATCCTGGCTACCCTAAAGGAAATATAGAAACATTTTAAACCATTTTTAGCTAGACAAATTTAAAAAAAAAACCCTATGTGAGATGATACATTTTTCAAAATAAAAGTTTTAGGTAATGGAACAACTTTGGATAATTTATAAAAACTATCTACTTTTTTTTAGGTAAAGGAGATTTGGTAGGCAGTGACATCAACATGCATCTTCAGTATTCTTCCAACGGGCCCTCCAACGAAAATCAGCGTTCAAATCCGAACGACATCGTTATCAAATCAAACAGTGACGTCCGTGCTTTGACCTATTGTGACCTCAAGTGTATTAACATCCATGGATTGGTAGACGTGCTTAAATTGTATCCCGAATATCAGCAGCAATTCGCTAATGATATTCAACACGACTTGACTTTCAATGTAAGAGAAGGATACGAGGCTGAGGTAAAGTTTTTTTTCTTTATACTTTAAGGTACCTTAAAAAAAGTGAAAAAAAATCACATTTCTTTCAAACCAGGCTATATCGGCTCAGCGAACAAACGCGTTTACATTTCAATATGTACGATCAAGTGGTCTGTCCTTTCCTTGGTTCGTGCCAAAGCCTAAACAATGATATTTTTAATAAATTTTCATTGTATACTTCTGAGCATGATTTGTAGCGTATTTGACATTAATTACTTGACAAGTCCTCCCTATCTGCTTCATTTAAAAAAGGTCCCTTATCTTTTTTTCGTCTAATGTATTGTTTTCGAGTAATAAAATAAAATAATTTTGTATGCTCCTTTAATATCAGTATTATGGTAATAAATTCATTTAACGATGAATTTAAGTAAAATTTTATGTAGCAGGATATGTTTTTTTTATGAAATATAATCGTTTTTGTCTAAAAAATGTACAGTTATGCCATTTTAACGTTCAGCAAAATTCGGTCAAATATTTGAACGCGTTTTTTGAGGTAATTAAAAACGGTTATAAAAATTTTTGGGTACGTAAAATTTATAAAATCATTACGAATTTTTTTATTACATGAAAGTACTACAATTCTTTACGAACGTTTTTCTACGTCCACTCCTAGGGCAAGAGTGAAAGATTTTCCAAAACGTCTTTTTTTTCGAAAAATCGATATACTTAACTCGAAAAATAAAAACATATTTTGCAATTTTGCAAAAACCGACGTTTTTGGGTTGCCAAGGGCTAGATTTTCTGTAAATATCAAGTCATTATATGAAAAATTGAAAAAGTTATAGCAAAACCAAAAATTGACGATTTTTGACGATTTTTTCGATAAATCTTGAAAAGTAATTCGACAATCCATACCTAATTACAAATGGTCAATCGAAAGATCTTTTTATTATCTAAAACTTCCTCATTTGGCGTTTTTCTCATTCAAAACGGGCCAATAGTAACGAAGTTAGACGCTAAGACCTTTCTGTCTCTGCGCAGGTTTTTTGTTTACTTTCTCGTATACTACAATGGCGTTTTTCTCACTCAAATTGATCCATTAATAATGAAGATAGACGGTACGGCCCTTCTGTCAACGTCACTGCGCATGATTTTTAGACTTCTGTCTGTACGCATTTATTACTCAGCTTCCAGAACCGATAGAGACTAACGGACAACGGATATGAACTACGGATACCTTGAATGTGTGCACGCCTAAATTTCAGCTTTCTACGAAAATAATAGCTATTTATATTACAAGTACATAAACAAAGGCTTTATTGAACGAATAATTTTATCGCCGAGCGAGCTTGCGAGAGAGGCTATAAAATGATGTGTCCATAAAGCTTGTTTATGTACGCGTTATATACATGATTTTATGTGGGATTGCAATTAAAAAATAATAATAAATTGAAAAAATAAAAATTTGATACGATTTTGTAGATGTTTATTTTTTAAACATCTCAAATTAGTTGACAATTACTTTATTTTACTAATAAAATAAAGTGCACTTTATTTTATAGTAAAATAAAGTGCTACTTTGTTGACGCAAAACTGTTCTATAAACAGCGTTTTATTGGTCAATCGTACATAAAATATTTTTTTGTTTAGTTTAGGAGTCTATTGTTCTCGCCCTCTAGCGGGTGCCGTTACTACTTGTTGTTTATGTATTTAATCATCAATCCCCCTATTACACAATGCCGTTTGTCCCATTTAGATAGCACCCCTAACAACGAAATTTTCCAGTAAAATGATCGTGATCGCGTTCTCTTTCTAACAAATTAAATTTCCTATGTGGTCCAGTATTGGTATCGCCCATCTACTGATTTACTTATTGTACCGTACTTCAAATGAATGCATCGTTTGGTTACCACTTTACATCGTCACGACACCCTCGCCGTGCACCTGTATTGCACCCTTAGGTAACCTACCGGTTTTTAGAATAAATATGTAAGAATTTAAGTTAAAATAAAAATATGAATTTCCAAGCAAACAGCTAACTCGGGACTTTGCAACTTCAGGTTCGAATTGCCTTGAAATAATACAACGTAAATTAAAAAATATCATTTCTTCTTCTATACCGGTTGATTCAGATAAGTGTTCGCAGCCCTGTAACTTTTTTATTTCAACGAAAAACTGTTAAAAACTTTATACACTTGTTGATTGGTTTACTGTAAAGAACTAAATATTTTTTTTATAATCTTGGTATCATGTTTTAAGATCGAAGCGACAGTGCGGACAAAAATCGAACTATAAAAAGTCAGTAGTCGTCTTTATTTACATAAGAGAACGTGCTTTGATTTTATCATTTATTACGATATTATTGATTTATTTTGAAGTTTCAAGTATGAGTCGGTATTGTTCAGTGCCTTTTTGTAATTCCTGGAAGAAAAAAATACTGAACGTTGCGTTCCATTTGTTTCCTAGACCCGGGCAACTAAAGGTTAGGATTGAAGACAAAATGGGCACACAGTCTCTAGTTGACCATCAGAAAGCTTGGATTTTGAGGTTAAAAATTGGAAAACCAGTTACCAAATTCATGAGAGTGTGTCGTTTTCAACATCCGTTTTTTGGAGACATTCTCAGCTGAAAAAAAGTTCAACATTAATTTAAAGAACCTTCACACCTTTATTGAAGTAATCACTTTCTGTAAAATGGAGAGAATCCTCTCTCATGAATTTGGTAACTGGTTTTCCAATTTTTAACCTCAAAATCCAAGCTTTCTGATGGTCAACTATAGAGACTGTGCCCATTTTGTCTTCAATATTAACCTTTCGTTGCCCGGGTCTAGGAAACAAATGGAACGCAACGTTCAGTATTTTTTTTCTCCCAGGAATTACAAAAAGGCACTGAACAATACCGACTCATACTTGAAACGTTCTCTTATGTAAATAAAGACGACTACTGACTTTTTATAGTTCCGATTCAGTCCATCAGGTGTCGTATCGCTTGTCTTGCAACATTTCAATATATTTCAAAGTGACATGTAGCAACGTTTCTTTTTCAAATAAAATGCTACACTTTTTTTGTAAATAGACAATTTGCAAAAAATGTCAATTTCCAAATCATGAACTCATTATGAATAGCCAAATGAGCCATCAATAAAAGAATAAGTTTCATATAATTTATATATATTGTAAAAGCCACTCTTAAAATTTTTACAATTTGTCGATGTCATCACGTGATAGCAAAAGAGCCTTCTATTGGTGTGACGTCAAATGGTCGTAACTGTCTAGGTTTGAAGGTTATGATTTGTTTACCTTCAGTTTTTAGTTCGGTTAAGTTGTGTGTTTAGAGTTGATAACTTTGTATTCAGATTGAA
Organism: Crepidodera aurea; assembly: GCA_949320105.2. Taxonomy (NCBI): domain Eukaryota; kingdom Metazoa; phylum Arthropoda; class Insecta; order Coleoptera; family Chrysomelidae; genus Crepidodera; species Crepidodera aurea. The sequence continues at coordinate 23,910,327 of OX439479.2, read as the reverse complement.
TATTTGAATTTACTGTCGTTTTTGAAAGATTTTTATTGCATTCATTCGTTTTTTTTGAGATCTTGTGTTTGGTTGATCAAGGAACTCGGATTTCAAAAGCCTGACGGTGATAATTTACCAAAAATTGACTCTATTATGATGGCCTTGTTTTTTTGGAAGTAATCCGAACTTCATAAGTGCTGAAATGAGAGGAATAAAAGCTTTAAGGTGAGTGTTTTCATGCCTAGTGTAAAAAAGGAATTATCACATTGGAACAATACAATATTTGTGAAATGCTCTTGCTTTGCCTTCCATTATATCACTACAGTCATCCAGCAAGAGCAAACACAAGCAAATTAAATATCCAAAACGTTTAGAGCGAGATCGAAGAGCCTGATGCTAATATAGTGTAATAAAGTGTTCAAAATGACGCCCATTGTTTTCGAAACAAACCTGTGCCCTTTGTAGTACAATTTGGGTACATATCCTCAAAAGAGTATCTCTGTTTAATCTCTCACACTCGATTCGAATTCTGTTTTTAAGATCTTCTATATTTTCTAATGGTCTGCTATAGACACGCTCTAAGATAAGGCCAAAGAAAAAAGTCAACTGGGGTCAGATCTGGCGACCTGGCAGGCCATTTAACTTGTCCAGGTATTCTGTCACTATTTGGGAAAATAATATATAATTTTGGAATAATTTCTATCAACTAGTTAATTAGTCTTTAAAAACTAGCAAATAATTTTATTTAGTAGTTTTATCTTTTCGTGTTAACGGAGATTGAATTTAGACTAAATTTGATGACAGATTAAAATTGTAACAAATTTAAAATGCACCGACTACTATAATATTAAAATATTTCGTACATTATTAAATTTTAATTAATTTTAGATTATGTAATTCTGATTGTGAATAAAATAGTATCATATTACAGGGTTGTATTAAAAACATAACCCTTTATCTTCATTTAAAACAAAAAATATACCACACAATTTGAAAAAAAAAGTTGCTATATGTCACTTTGACATATGTCACATTACAAAAAATTTTAGTTTGTTATTTAGTTCCTTACTGTAAACGAATCAACAAATGTACAAAGTTTATAACAGTTTTTCGTTGAAATAAAAAAGTTACAGTGCCGCGAACACTTATCTGAATCACCCGGTATATAGATATATTACGGCACTAAATACCTAAAGGATATTTAATTACAAGTTGACTCTTCATCATCGGATATTGGATTAATGTTACTCCGTCTCGGTGTCTAATGACGAATGGAGCTAATTCGCATAGTATATAGATATATTACGGCACTAAATACCTAAAGGATATTTAATTACAAGTTGACTCTTCATCATCGGATATTGGATTAATGTTACTCCGTCTCGGTGTCTAATGACGAATGGAGCTAATTCGCATATTCTCCAAATATAATTAGGATATATGTGTATTCCATTGCGGTTTAAACTATACCTAACTGGGAAATACCTGGATTAGAAAAAAAATACCTAATGAAAATTTATGGAAACATTTATGTTTAATGGTTTTCTTTGTGGACTACTTACTAGCTTTTGCAAGCGGCTTCATATCCGTCGATTTTTTCATTAACACCTTGTGTTCTATCATTGTTTTGGCACCAGAAAAGGGCCGATAATCCTACATGTAATTTAAGAATGTTCTATACCCATCAACCCTATCAATTTCATACATAACCTCGAAATCCTCACCCCTTACGTCTTCGCTGAATCCCCCTCTAAAGAAATTGTTAGGCAGCATCTGTGTATTTGCGTAGCATTTTGAGTCGTGGATGGAAATTAGATTTCTATTGACATGAACACAACTTTATACGATCTAGCGGTATTAATTTGAACTGCCCGAAACGCGTAATGTTTGTTTGTTTATCTGCAGTTTGACATTTGAGCATTTGAATTTGAGCGCGAACGAAACTAATATGAGTAACTTGTATAGAAACCTCTTTTCTATAAATTTTGCATACTAACTCACAGTTTTTATTCGGGACAACAGCTTAAGGCTTACAAAAGTTTGCAAGCCTAAAAGCAGTATGAGGCCAGGGCTGTTCATAGTGTTTTAGCCAAATTGTGAAAATTGTGTTTAATATACAGAAATAATACAAATAAAACAAATTGTAAATCTTAGATGTTTATATATTCATAAAATAAAATAAATTATGAAAAAAAAATTAATTCAATGGTATTTGCGAGGGACACATGTTTATAAATGCACTACACACTACTACAATTTTGTCCAATGCAGTATATAACCATCTCTTTTTTTAGACAACATACTGGTATTGTTTCATGAAAAATCTTATTTTTTTTTAAAGGCCAATAATTCGTTCTACATGAATTCGTACAGTGGCAATATTATGTGTATTTTCCAAATCAGAGGGATGTAGTTGATTTTTTTCCCTTTGTAAAGGCTGATATATCTAAAATCGCACCTAATATTTGTAGAGAATCTTGAATTAAAAAACCTCTGTCGGCTAAAACAATATCACCTGGTAAAATTAAATTTAAAAAAACCACAATTTTCTGTCAAAAATTTATCGCTTTAGTATTTTAACAGAGCAGGTTTACCGAAAATTTACACAAGTAATAATAAAAAAATACATATAAAAGATCGCCAAAAATACCTATTATAGAATGCCTACCAAACACGTCTATTATTCACTTGGCTTTCAGAAAATGTAATTCGTTTCAAAGCTTTAATCCAAGCATTTCTTCATTCACTAGACAACGCATTTAAATGATCTCCTCCGTTTGTCAAAACAGCAGGAAACCAGAAAAATGATACATTAACTGTTTCAGAACGCATTGAGCATTTAATAACACTAAAAAAATGTGGCATTTTCTATTTATTTCTTCTGAATAAAGAACTTTAAAAAAAATATTTCTGACGTTTACGTATGAAACTAACGTTGTGTCATAAAGTTGTGTGCCTCTCAGCAAATATAGCCGACCTGTCCCCTACGTCATCCTGGAATGGTCTATATTCAAGTCAACACATCAATCCAATGTAAATAAATGCAATCAGAATAACTGTTGTCTTCAATTAACTTCCTCGTTTGCGTTAACGAAACTCGAATTCATGTTTCGCCATACAATGACCTTTTCTGATTGGCCAGGATTCTGTAAACCTCCGACAGAGCACGAGCGCAATGCGAGAGGTCACGGGAGCCGCTACACACAAGACAAACCTTTCGAAATATAAATCTTCTGGTCAAATTTTAATTTTTAATTGCTTTAAAAGAGGACCGTCGGGGGGCAGCACCTCCCGGTACCCTCTGAGATTTTGAAGCAATGTTCAATTTTAGAAAAAACTACTTACTTTTTTCAAAAATGGTAAATACAAAAGTTGTTCAGTGGCAAATGAAGAACGGCGGATGATAACTTATATACGTTTACGACTTTTTTTATATTTTTTCATGTTATTTCTTTTATGTATATAAAAAAAAGTAATCATCCGGCATTCTACGATGAATAATAAGCTCGGATACAAAAAAATATTTTTTTTTGTTGAGTATTAAGCCCGCAATTTTAACATTAGCATTTCCAATATGGCGGAGGGTATAGAACCCCCTTAAGCACCTTTACGATGATGCATTTTGAATGGAAAAAATATTAGTTCAGTTAATTTTACAATTAAAAAGCTTTAATAAATAATTTGCTAAATATTGCACTGAAAAAACGAGTCTTGGGAAATTCCGGTTAGATGAATTCCTGTTGTAAACGCAACTATTATTATTATAACAAGAAAAAACCGTTCTGAGAACAATCTGTACTTGCAATCTAACAGGCCGATTCCAGTTAAAGTGACTTTAGTCGTAGGAACAGGAAAAACGGCAAGTATAGCAGTAACAAGGTACTGTTAATTTATCAGGAATATTTCCTGTGTATATAGAATAATATTTTGCTATATTTACAAGATCTTACTGTAAAACATACGTAGATGCAACGGGAATAAACCACCGTCAATATTACAGGAATATCCTGTAAATCCCACAATTCAATCCGCTACTCTGGGCAGTACGTGCCGACGCGGTAACTCGTTATTGAGTCATTACGATTTCCCTGTAGAGTATGCAACCCGTATTATGCTCCCGGCCAAGGCCCCTGCAGTTTGCAGTTCCACAAGCGAGGGCGAGGTGTCGCTACGTTATTGCATTCCACTACGACGTCTCGCAAATGCATAGGGGCGACGGACAAGAGGCATACGATATTCTCTAATTCTGCTTCTGAATTCCAATTAATTTTAATTCTTATTTGTTATTTGTTGTGAATTAGATACTTTTGGATTTGTGCATTGAAATAAATATACTTTCTACAATAGGAAATGCAAGAAATTCCAGTTAAATATTAGGTAACTACAGGAAATTCCTGTAAAAACTCAGGTTATGAGCTTTGAATACAACTAACTAGTTCTGTAATGTATGAATGAAAGATCTTTAATTCAACGGAAAATGTTAAATTAATACTATAGTTTCGATTAATTCCTGTAAAAACTGAAGTTCGAAGCTTCGAATACAACTATCTAGTTTGTTTTTTAAACAGGAAGTTCCGGTAAAAGTAAGGTAGTTCGTTAAAATAACTGGAATAGTCCAGTTAAATCAATGTAAATAGTGCAGCATATTCCGGTTGTTTCTACAGGAATTAAAAGACCAGAATCGTCATGTACAATTAACAAATATTCCTGTTGTCGCTTATAAAGGGGGAATTTCCTGTAGAATTCGCTGAATTCTTGTTGTATATACTGGTAAATTTCTTTGAGTGTAAGTTCTTTGTATAATTTCTTAATGAGTTGTATACTATAATAGATATAAATATAAAAGGGTCTGATGCGCAAATTTCATTTAAGATTATAGGATCATTTCTAGTGGCAGGTATTCCACTCTTTTTGGTTCGCATTTTGGACACGCTGGATAATAAAATGGGAGAACGAAAAAGATTTTAAAATTTAACATGTCAGCATATTGTTGTGACGTTTCTGGGATTGATTAATAAAAGAATAGTACATTTGCATATTATGAAATTGTATACTTATAACTGAAGTTTTCACTTGTAATCTCCCAAGTGCTTGGATTATTTCCGGTTATTAATCAAAGCAAGTGGGGGATTCAGTAAGAAAATTACGAATTACGAATTTTAAAATTCTGACTTCAGATTTTGATAGAGCATCAAAAAGTAAGCTTAGGGTTTGATGTGCCCCTCCGTACCTCTTCAGGAACACCTTCAAAATGGGGTCCAAAATATGTATTTGAAGTTTAAAATAATTTAAAGTAGAAAGAATGACGATTTTGGAAAAAGCGAGTAGACTGTGGCTGTGTTGATTAGAATAGGAACTGTCAATCTAAAATTTTATTAATACTTTCATTACAACTTGTTCGATCTACGACAATGCTAGAAGAGAATTCTCAATTGGTTTAATTTTGATTTTAAAAAACATTTAATAGGTGTAATTAATAATAAAGAAATAAAAAAAAAATAAAAGATGTAATTTTAATTTTGATATGAAATGTAAACAAAAAATCTTATTTTCATTTAACCAAAATGTCAAGGCATTGAGTCATTATTTTGACATAAAAATTTCCACTTATTAATTTCGCCCAGGGTACCCAGGAGGATAAAAAATTCCGGAAATTTTTTGGGTTTGCATGTTAACCAAACAAAAAAATAGACTCTGATTGGCTTAAAAATGGAGGTGTGAAATTTTCATAATAAGATCACGAGAAAAATCTCGCAGAAAAAACTCATGATACATTTTTTCTTAGTCTGTTAATACAAGCGACCGGCTAAGGTTTGAACATTTATGAAGTCGCTGAAATATTGATTGAATAACAAAAGTATTTTATTTAATTTAAAAACTGAAATTGAAATATTCTAAACATCTCTATCTGTGCAATTTATTTCATTTCAAAAATAAACCAAAAGTTAAATTGAAAGGTATCCTATATCGAAATAAAATTGAGCCAATAACCAACAAAAATACAATTATTCCAAACGAAACGGTTCATTCCTTTTCAAATCATTTAGGAGAATCATAAAAAAAGCATAAACCAACCAAACAGCAAACGTTATCTTCAACATCGTAAATTGTTTTTATGGAAACGTGTATCTTCCTCACCTTTTAAGTTCAGGAAAAGCAGTGGCGTGTATTTCTTTTTTCCATGGTGTTTAATATGCCGTACAACTGGAGAGATTTTTCTTTAATAAGTACAATTTTCCTATTTCAATTTCGAAATTTTTACCAATATTTTTGGAAGAAAGGACAGTAACAGAAATAATAATAATAATATTAATATCAATAAACAAACAAATCAGGACTTCATTATATACTTTTTCGAGAACGCTTGGATGATTCCAATCTCAAAAACAAATGTTGACAGATGACAGTAGTTGAAACCACTATCCAGGCCCGTGCGCAGGATTTTCTCGAGGGGGAGGGTTTTCATTTAAAAAAATCGAAGGAACTCTAGTTTTTCCATCGTAAAGAAAAGTTTTTTCTAATATTTTAAGTAAAGAAACAGAAATTTTCCTCTTGCGGGGGGGTCCCAACTCCCCCCCTCCGCAAGGGCCTGTCACTATCAACCTGTTGCCTATACAATATATGTATAATCGAGAAACCTACTGCAGACAATGTTTTCTAGAAGCTGATTACTACGACTTCAATGTCGAAAATATAATTCGACCGCTGACAGATATGATATTAACCAACAGCGTAGTTGGGATCGCATTGGTTGACCACAAAGTATCATTGTAACTGCTCACAGTTTCCATATCATTGAGGGTTAACCTCAGAGCAATAAAAGACATAGAGATGCCTTGTATATATTTACACTACACATTGTTTTGAATGGATCATTGTGTATATCCTTTGTAAGGATCTTGTTGGTGAGGTAAGGAGAGGCCGGTGTTTGTTATGATGAAACCTTAAACAGTGGCGCACTAAACTAGTTTTTGTTTCACAAGTCATGATGAACCAATGGGATTTTTCATTTGATTTTCGAGTGAGTCCGGAAATATCCGACAATACCGATTCTTAGTTTGGAACAGTGTGCCGACAATAACAAACAAAGCTAGGACAGCTTTGTATGATGGGTTAACCTCATTTTTCACATGTTGGCAGGGATAATGACAGCTGTCAAGTGTTGAAATACATTTCCAATATGGCTATTTACTCGAGAAAATTTAACACAAAAATAGCCCAAAATGTAGAATTTTGGTGCAGTAAGTCGGATTGAGATGGGGTTTATTACATTCGCTTCGTTAGCTCGTCTAGAAATTTTGTGCCATATTTTGATCATGTACTTTTTTGAAATAGCACCTCTGCATCAAGAAGTGCATTCTTCTTTCCAAGTGTTGAAGAAAAAATTCATATCTTGCACAGAAAACATCCGAACCTTACGAATTTCAGTACCCGGGGGTTGTTTTGGGTTGCAGCAGATGACGTTTTTAGCCAGGTCGCGTGCACCAGGTCCTCCAGAGGTCGATGTCAATGTCAGATCTGGGACGAGCGACCCGAAAAACCTCCGGATGAGGTGTTTCGATCGATTTGATAAGTAATTTTAGTAAAACTCTATGTGATTATCCAGGTAGCGTGCACCAGGTCCTCCGGAGGACGATTTCGATGTCAGAACTGGGGACGTAGGTAAATTAAGGACCAAAAGCAATTATAACTTTTAGTTGATTCCCCTACCTGAAATATGCTAGGTAAATTGAGGACCAAGGTGTATAATAAGAAAACCAATTTATACATTTCACATGCATTGGTATAGTGCTCCTGGCTGGCTTTAGGTTCGGACCAAAATGGAGGGAAGAGCGCATCTTCTTTAATGTAATCAACCAAATAATCAGCCAGTCCGATAATGGCTTCATTTGTTGGTTGAAATTCCTCAGAAAAACAGTCACCAACGTCTTCAGGTTTTAAAAATGCTAGACCAAATAGGTACCTCATCCATCTTTGTCTCTGTATTCTTTCGCCAAATTTAAATTTTGAATTTTGAAACCACGATTGGCCAAGATGAAATCTTCTCGAATTCCACCATAATATGGAGATTGCATCATGAATGGCTTATATACCTGAACATAAGTATCTATCCCAAATGCTTAATCCCTTTTACGGTCCTCAATTTACCTCCATATTTAAGCCTATATCGACTTGGTCCTCAATTTACCAGCGGAGAACTGGGACTAGCAACCCGAAAAACCTCCGGGTAAAGAGATTGGATCGATTTTTGATGAGTTTACAGGGAACGCCAGGTAATGACGTTCCTGGCGCCGTCCTGACTTCTAGTTACACCGGAAGCTCATTTGGCCATCATATTCAGGTTAAGCGATCCAAAACACCCCCGTGTGCTTAAAGCCAGTTCCTACCATTATACAACGCACTCATCTCAAAAGTCGCGCTGTATCGTGGTATACATTGGTCAAGAGAAACGCGCGTAAACGAAGGACAAATCCTACCACGATGCAACGCTCTGCGCTGTGTCGTGGTATACCTTGATCGAGAAAATAAAAGAAAGTGAAAGACAAATCCTACCGCGATGGGGTTAATAATGCTAGGCAAGTTGAGGAACTTAATGACTTCTTGATTGTCTCGGTCTTGACTTGATGAAAATCCATAATTGTTCTAGGAAATAAGACATATTTAGGAGAAGCTAGCAAAAAGATATCATCAAACCAAAACAGTAACGTAGCTTTCAAAACTAATAATACTCTTGGGAAATATTGATACGAAATGTCAAAAGTTATAAATTTTATTTAAACAATTTCAGATGATAACATTGAACATTGCCGAAAATTGCAAACATAATTATTAACAAAACATTCACACTCACTCACTCTCTATAATATAATATTGAACAATAAAAATAACAAAAATAGTCTAATACTAAACACTGAAAGTTTCAAGTACCTTTGACCTGTATGTGAAAGTCCTTCTAAGCCAAATCAAACTAGTCTTTTCATCTAGACGTCCTCGTACATTAACAGAACTCTTTTAGGTAGTTACAAACTTCCATATATCATACAACTTAATATTAACATAAGTTATTGTTATTAATCAATTGCAACTTTCTGTTGGTGGTGGATATACATTTTTCTTTTTAATCTTTCTCAATTTTCCAAAAAAAAACCTTTTGACATTCCCTTTCTTTTTCATCAATCAATCTCCCCAAAAATGCCTGTCACTATTTTTTTGTTACCTGGTTACCCTCTATATACAAAGTGATTATTTCATTGCAATATATTAAAAATAATAAAGGCAAAATTAATCGTAATAATAAATCAGGGGTATATAAATTAAATTGTGGTAGTTGCCCAAAAGTGTATATTGGGCAAACAGGCCGTACTTTCATAAAACGCTATGCGGAACATTACAATAGTTATGTCAAAAACAAAAATCATTCTACATTTGCAAATCATATTTTGGCCGATAATCAATCTTTTAATAAATATTTTAAATTGATTTTACATATAGAAAATAAACACTACAAGAAGCACTTGAAATAAATACGTATACAGTGTGTCCCAAAAAGATTTATACAAATGGAGAAAAAGTGTATCTTACATTTCCCAAAAAAAATTATTCTTGATAAAAATCTCTGCATGACTTGTTGATCCATAATCAGGTACAAAATTTTTAAAACATTGTATGTAATATAGGGAAAACAAAAGTAATGATTAGAACGGAGAAAAAAATACGTACAAACTGTAGTGGAGGGCAAAATGTTCATCGAAATTGTGAATAAGTAGCAAAAAATTATGAACAATTGTAGATTATTGATATTCCCAGATAAAAAAAGCCAACAATAATTTGTAGATAACCTTCTTTATCAATTTATCAACAATGAATAATATTGATCCAATAAGTACATTTAAATGGGGAACAAGGTTTTCCCTATATTCCATACAACGTTTGTACCTGGTGTAATAATCAGATTTATATCATGTAGAAGATGTGTAGTGGAAAATTGTCTTATAAATTTGGGCACAACTAAATGAAATATAAATCATACAAATTTTAAAAGAAGGACTAGACAAAATGTACATTAAACAACAACGAGAACAAGAGCGAGACATTTGAAAAATAGATGTGAAAAAACATTTCGATAAATTTAGTATTATCGCGAAAACAATGAGTACTTTACTGTTTACAAACTTTTAACTTAACTTTAACGCGCGAAAAATTTAGATTATAAGCGAGGATGTACTAATATAAATAAGTAAAATTATGATTTTATGCTGAATTTATGACCCCAAAATATTAACAGACCATAACATTACACAAATATTGTTATTGGCATTCAATGCAACACTCTTAAAATTAAGATTAAATTGTGATACACGGATATAAAAACTAAACGACTAACAGAAACACTAAATTACACAGTTTACTTCTGATGAATATAAAAATAAAAATTTCTGTCAGGTACACCACTGGTTGACACGTTGCGAATATCTTAAATTTTATTAGGCCGCCGCTCTAACGTAACTGCCAATCCGAGATGGAGATGTGGGAAATAAAATATTCACATTTCCAGAAAGACGGAATATGTAGGGGGAAAAAAGATTTTTTATTGATACCTGACGAACGAAAATAATGGAATCACTCGGAACGAGACAAAGAAATGTTATAAAAAACGACGTGAATAATATTTTCATAATTCATACAAATTATTCAAACATTTGTATTAAAAGATTTAAAGACCGTAAAAGACGGTCGAATACTTTGACTTTGAAAAATTTATTTCTATAACTCATAGTGGCTTTGTACTTCAAATACTCTTCTTTATTGATATTAAAACCACTTATTTTATTAAAAAGTTTTTTAATTTTGACGTTTCGACTTTCTTGAACGAAAGTCGTTTTCAAAATAACATTACAAAATATCATAGAGAACACACATCTAATAAGAGGCGAAAGTTTGATCGGTTCCTTTCATGTTGGATAGACACAATATTGAGAGGAAATACGTCACAGCATTGTAACAAATACAATCTTTTCATATTTTTTTTTACGATTTCATAGATTAGAGGTCCTTCTTTCACGTGATCACTTTATGAAAGCTAAGGGAGTTGTGGAAAGGGGTAAATTAACATGTAAAGATATGGGAAATCGGTTTTTCGCATGTAACTCGCTGGGTTTTATTCGGTTCGAAACGACTTGTAGTTCTACTCTCTCTACTCTAAGGAACCAGCCATTTGCATCTTCATCGATTTGGCAAAAGCCTTCGATACCGTGAGCCATCCAAATTTGATGAAGTCCCTCGAAAATATTGGATTTCGGAGAAAATCAAGGAGTTTAATAAATAGTTATCTAAATAATCGACAGCAATGTGTACAAATAGAAAACACCCTTAGTAACAATAAAACTATATTATATGGAGTTCCACAGGGTACTGTCTTAGGACCTATTCTATTCATACTTTATATCAATGAAATGTTTAACTTACCCATTCCTGGAGATATAACTGGATTTGCCGATGATACGGTTGTTTTATTCAAAGATCGGGACTGGATCACTCTGAAAGAGAAAATTCAAAATGCATTACCAGCTTTATTCAAGTTTTTCAATAGTAAACTTCTGGCAGTTAACGTTGAAAAAACATTATACTTACCACTGACCAGTTATGAACCAAACTTACCGAATTTCGACCGAATTGAAAACCAATCTATGCTTCTGATGGAAAAAAGAACATTTAAATATCTCGGCATCACAATAGATAGTCATTTGAGGTGGGATGCGCACATCTGTAATCTGATAAAAAAACTCCGTTTTTTTCTGAGTAAATTTAAATATTTAAAAAGCTTTTTTGATATCTACCGTCTTCGAATCATGTACTATACACTTATCCAAACACACATTAATTATGGAATTATTGCATGGGGTGGAGTAACTAACAATTATTTAAAAAATCTTGAAACCCTACAGAAATGGCTCATAAAAATCATACTCGGAAAAAAACGTGACGATTCAAGTAATGAACTTTATAGGGAATCAGGGTTCTTTGATATACGCCAAACTTTTTTACTCGCTCTTTTAGTATACCAACGGAAATCTATTTCATCAAGCAAACATGTAGATCATATATACAACACCCGATATAAGAAAGATGGCCAAAACCATTGGACAAAGATCTTATGTTTTTTTAGCTCCTACGATATTTAATAAAATTCCAACTCATTATCCCTATTCAAGCGAGAAGCCAAGAAATGGATTAATATGAAATCAAGATATGAGACGACACACTGTTTAATAGACCTCAAAAACATAAATTGAAATCTCTCCATGTTCTAAAGTCGTGTGTATCATTTACGACATGTTGACTGTGTTTAATTATTGTTTCGATTATTATTTTATTATTATGTTATATTATTATTATTATTATTATTATTATTATTATTATTATTATTATTATTATTATTATTATTATTATTATTATTATTATTATTATTATTATTATTATTATTATTATTATTATTATTATTATTATTATTATTATTATTATTATTATTATTATTATATTATTGTCATTATTATATGTAAATTATGTAATTATTTCATTGTATCCACACGCAGGTTAGCTTTTGTGGATCCTTATTTATTTACTTGTATTTACTTGTATTCTATTCTATATTGTGCGTTATATTTTGAGTAAATAAATTATTATTATTATTATAGTTATAAATTAAGGGGCTCGCGAAAACACACAAACTGAATTTCAACCCGTCCAAATCGATCTAGTGGTTCTCGAGATATTGCGATTTGAAAGTACCTAGAGCCGTGTTCGCGTTTTTCGCAGGGACGAAAGTGACTTCGAGACTCCGATAGATGGTCATGACCCAAGCATTGTGTCCAAATTTCAAGTCGCTAGTTTAATTTGGGGGGAGGGGGAGGGCAAACACTGATTAATCTTTGGAAAACGGACATATGGCGACCGAATTTCGAATTTTGTAAATTTTATGTTTCTATTTTCGCAATGAAAGAGTAAATTGGGAGAAATTTTTTATTAGCCATCGAATGATGATTTTTTTTCTATTTGATTTGAGCCCTACAAGAACTCGATCCGATAATCAGGAAGGGTGGGAGGGGGGTGAAAGCGTTTTGTTCTGTAGAACGGCAAGTCTTTAAAATTACCACCAAGTAAATGGATACAGCCACGGACATTTATGTTCTGAAACCACGTCAGAAATGCTATGAATTTGGTGGAAATGGCTATAATTGGTGGTTAAGACATAGATTAACAAAAATAATTTATGTTTTAAATAAAAAACAATGCTTTATTTCAGTTTTTCAAGCAAGTACATGAAAGAAAGTAAGAAATTTAATGCATACAACGTACATCAATATAATTTTTTTAAAAGAAAAAAGAACCAAGAATGCATGACACATCGTATCAATATAAAAAACATACTAGTCTACTCAAAATGTACCATAAAAAATTTTTATAAACAAAATCAGTATAATCAGTATTAAAAATATATTCAAGTCTAAAAGAAATTTTAACAAACCAAACAAGGAATGCATGACACAGCATATCAGTATAAAAAACATATTAAAATCTACCCAAAATGTAACATAAAAATTAAAAACAAATAATTATCCATTTTTCTCAAATCTGCATGTAATCGGGAAGACTTGCTTTAACAAAAGCACAGAAGAGTTGCATAAATATTTTCGTTTGTGTGAAAAACATTTTAAGTCGTACTTTTTTGTAAAAGGATCGACTAAAAAGAATTTAATTATCAATGCGCTTCCAATATAATTTAAACATACGACGACTTAAAATATGAGTGTAGAAGAAACAAATAAGATCAATATATCTTGAACATAATAATAATTCCTCGAGTCACACATAATGCAGATGCAGAGTCTACAACCACTTTTCTTGAAAAGCCGATCGGCAACCAGCTACGTAGAGTAGGTATATATCGTCGCTGCAGAGTGAAAACCACGTATGTCATTTTTTTATGAAAATGGTTTTATTGCTTAATAAGCTTGAAAACCTCCTAGCGCACTTCCTCACGAAACCTTTTAATTTAAAAAGATCTATAACACCATCTAATAGTCTACTTGATAAACACGTTTACATTGCTAACGTATCATAAGTAAATCGGTTTTTATTGCCTCCTGTAAATTTTACCTTTTCAAACATACGTGGTTTTCACTCTGCAGTGACGATATGTAGAATTTAATTTTATGATGTGCCCAAAGCAGATATCCAGTTGCAACTAAAAGAGTTTCGATCGATTTTTAATGAGTTCACAGGGAACTCCAGGTGAGGTTCCTGGCGCCTTCCTGACCAACAGGCTTATTTGACCATCATATTCAGGTTAAGCGACCCAAAACATCCCCCGGGTACTGAAATTTGTATGGTTCTGATGTTTTCTGTGCAAGATATGAATTTTTTCTTCGACGCTTGGAAAGAAAAATGCACTTTTTGATGCAGCGATGCAATTTCAAAAAAGTACAAGATCAAAATATGGCACAAAATTTCTAGACGAGCTAACGAAGCGAATGCAAAATATTGCATCTCAATCCGACTTACGCTGCGAACACACACAACGATTTTGGAAGTACGATAAAAAGTCGTGCCGTGAAAAGTTCCATGCATATCTTCAAGCCACTAAAGGAATGTGGACGTCATGACTTTTTATCGTACGTCCAAAATCGTTGTGTGTGTCCGCAGCGTAACTGGACCAAAGTTCCGGATCTGGGCTATTTTTGTGTGGCAGCATTTCTCATTTTCGGCAAATGCCAGTAATTACCCGCAAAAGGCAATACCGCGACATCGGAATAACGGAAATGATTGACATTGACAGTAATACAACTTAAATCGCGCATGCGCATACAAATTTGTTATCAGGAAAGCAGCTTTCTACTACAGAAACACAACACTTGATAATCTTACAAAAATATGACAGCATAGTAGTAGGGGGGGCCAAGCGGGAATTTTCCGCGTTACTCGAGCGCGTCAGAAATACATATGGGGAGAAACCTTGCACCCTGTAATGTACCCCTACCATATATGAACCCTTAATATAGGGGAGTGCATTGAGGGCAGCCCGTCAGATTAGTAAAAAAAAATCGATCCTTAGAAAAACTCGAGCGCGACAGATTAAGAAAAGGTAAGTTAAGTACATCCAGAAAAGTGTATATTTCAATAATCTGTCAATTTGAGCGTGGCATAAGGAAATGGGCGAGTCACAAAGTTGTAAAAAAAACGGTGCATTGTGGCTAAACGGTTAATATTTTGAAAATTTTGTTTATTCATGGATATGTAGGTTGATAAAGGCTACATTTTAAAATTATTTTGAAATATATAGGTTGTCCCAAAAAAGTGTGGCGTATTAAAGTTATATTATTTCTTATGTCATACCCTATATTTTATGGCATGTATAGATTGTACGTTAAAAATAAGATAAACTTTCTTAAGTATTCCCTATACCTAAGCTTTTTAGTTTTCGAGATATTTTGATATTTCTAAAAATGGAAGCACTTACAAGAAAACCAATAACTTGGAAACCTTTGGAATCAGCCAAATCCTATTTTAACTGAAAAAAATTAGACTAATAATTGAAAGCAATAATGTATTTAGAGTTGTTTAAAATTATACAGGGCGTCCAAAATGGGGCGATTCTCTAATGACATATTCAAACGACAATATAGTTCTTATTTTAAATAGGACATCGTGTATTTTATAATTCTATTATGAAACAAATTCCATTACCTTTTAAAAATTATAAAGGTCTACTACTATGCCTCAATCTATTAATTTTGGAGTTATTTTTATTTTTGTTAAATTTTACGTTATTTTTCCACCGTAATGCCTAAATATAACACCCTGTATTTCATCAGCTTAGACTAGATCCGAAAAAATTATCTTTGAAACTATGTGTTTGGTTTTGACATTTTTAAAAATATTTCGAGATGCATCAAAATCTGTATGGTTAACCGTCAGACTAATCCATTATTATGAAAAGTGGATTCATCTGTAAACAGCATATTATAAAAAAAATCATCTTCACTAACCTTCTCCAATATAAACAATTTAAACAAAAATCTATCCGTCTTTTCCATACAGATTTTGATGCATCTCGAAACATTTTTAATAATGTCAAAACCAAACACATGGTTTCAAAGATAATTTTTTCGGATCATAGTCCAAGCTTATCAAATACAGGCTGTTATATTTAGGCGTTACGGTAGAAAAATAATGTAAAATATAACAAAAATTAAAATAACTCCAAAATTAATAGATTTGGGACAACCTGTATATTTCAAAATAATTTTAAAATGTAGCCTTTATGAACCCACATATCTATGAAAAAATAAAATTTTCAAAATATTAACCATTTAGCCACAATGGACCATATTACTGTTTTTTTTTTACATTTTTGAAAATTTTTACACGCTCTTCGCCCCACTAAAATGGAAAACTTAACATACATTTTTTGACGCTTTAGTAACTGCAAATTTAGCATCTCGGCCTCCCCTACTATAGGACATGTAGTCAAAATCTGATTCAATCATATTTTTGTGACGTTTCTGGGAACGAATTTAAAAAAAGGATAGCGCATTTGCGTATTATAAGAGAATTTACACTTCGTCGTAAATGAAGTTTTCTTAATAATTTTATCATAAGAAAAAACCAGATAAAAACTTATGATGCTATCCCGATATAAAAATAGGCATCCAAATTCGTTATTTAAGCATATCAACGCTGCTTCTTTAACTTTGCGGTTATAATTATTAGGTTCTTTTAATAATCTAGTTGAAGAATTCCATTATATTTTATGCATGTTCACATACCGGGTGTATCAACGATGCGTGCGTGGAGGATAGCTGCTAAAAGTTGTAGACAGCAATGAAAGCTATGTTCCAAAAATAACTACCAACATACAGGGTGTCCCATAAATGTGTGACTTATCAAAGTATAGGGTTGTATGGGTTTATACCAGGTGGTTCTGAAGTTATGGTGACATTTATGTCCCAAAATGCGTTCATTCAACACCAAATATCTCAAAATCAATAACTAGGAATAACAAAAATTTTTCACCAAATATCCTCGAAAATGGTGTATTTTGATTTCATATTCATAAATTTACCGAATGGCACTTTTCCCATACAGGGGCAACCAAAACTCGGTATCATTTTTTTCTCAGTTTTTTCAAATAGAACACCCTGTATATAGTGTCATACCAGAATAGTCAACACTATGAGCTTCCAGAAAATGTAGGGTTTGCCTACTTGATTTTCACCGCAAATGCATCTAATTCTTAAGGAAAGTATGAAAAATGTCATAAAAGCAATAATGATATTTTTTTATTCAATGATGGACAAACATGGAACAAAATAAACTCAAAAAAATGTAAAAAACCGTCATTTCACAGTAGATGTTCAAACAATCACCCGTTTTAAGCTATGCATAACCGGACACGGTGGTCTAGTTGGTAAGGCGTCTGCCGATTCAGCTTGGTCAGTGTTCGGGGAGTAGGTTCGAATCCTGCCGTATTCAAGTGTAATTAAAGTCAGATAAGACTTTGGGCAAGTGCAAAAAGGTATTTGTGTCATACGCAGTTTCATTCACGCCGGTAAACAGGCCGGATGAGATCGGATATCTCGTGGAACTGATAGGGGTTGGTGACACAATTACACACTTGTTAGTCGGTAGATCACCTGCATGACAAAGGCATAGTCCTGAGTTTAAGGTGATTGAGGACCGTGGTTCGGAGCCCACGATAAGCTGTAGGTCCCGTCAAGTTTAGGCCATTAGGTCAGAAAAGAGACGTTAAAATTATCAAATCAACAAACAAGCTTTGCATAAATTAAGTCTATCTACGACTTCAGTTAAAGCTGATCTTGTAGTAGAGCGAAGAAATCCTCTAATTCTATTTTTCCTTCAGCGTCGTTGGTTTGCCGCTAATTTATTTTTGTGCTCACTTCTTGTGTTTCACATTTTCTGTTTCCACAAACCTCTTCATCGAAAACTCTCGAGTCGCATACATTCTACTGGCTAAAAGCAGTTTCTGTAACATCTATCCGGAATGTCGATCATTTTATCAATTATATCAAATCACCCTTGGAACATTTCGAAATGAAATTATCCACCGAAGAAATGATAAACATGATCTACATCAAATATTAGGTCTAAATTATAAATTCACTTCGATAATAAAATGTCATCTTTGTTGACAGTACCTGAAACATTAAAATGTTCCAAGGGTGATTTGATATAATTGATAAATTGATATACATTCAGGATAGATGTTACAGAAACTGCTTTTAGCCAGTAGAATGTATGCAGTTCGATATGCGACTCGAGAGTTTTCGATGGAGAGGTTTATGGAAACAGAAAATGTGAAACACAAGAAGTGAGCAAAAAAATAAATTAGCGGCAAACCAACGACGCTGAAGGAAAAATAGAATTAGAGGATTTCTTCGCTCTACTACAAGATCAACTTTAACTGAAGTCGTAGATAGACTTAATTTATGCATAGCTCAAAACGGGCGATTGTCTGAACATCTACTGTAAAATGACAGTTTTTTACATTTTTTTGAGATTATTTTGTTCCATGTTTGTCCATCATTGAATAAAAAAATATCATTATTGCTTTTATGACATTTTTCATACTTTCCTTAAGAATTAGATGCGTTTCCGGTGAAAATCAAGTAGGCAAACCCTACATTTTCTGAAAGCTCATGTGTACATATACAGGGTGTTCCATTTGAAAAAACTGAGAAAAAAATGATCCCGAGTTTTGGTTACCCCTATATGGGAAAAGTGCCATTCGGTAAATTTATGAATATGAAATCAAAATACACCATTTTCGAGGATAATTGGTGAAAAAATTTTGTTATTCCGAGTTACTGATTTTGAGATATTTGGTGTTGAATGAACCCATTTTGGGACATAAGTGTGACCATAAATTCAGAACCACCTGGTATAAACCCATACAACCCTATATTTTCGAGAAGCACTCTTCCGAAGGAATTCAATCGAGTAAAAATATATATAGGGTGCTTCATTTAAAAAAACATAACTTTGATAAGTCACACATTTATGGGACACCCTGTATGTTGGTAGTTATTTTTGGAACATAGCTTTCATTGCTATTTACAACTTTTATTTGAAACATTTTTCCTATCTTCAAAAGGGAAGCAGCTATCCTCCACGCACGCATCGTTGATACACCCGGTATTTTTCATTTTTCGAATTGTTTATTTTTAATGTATGATTGGTGTTCATTAAGTCTAATATGCAAAGGTCTAGATGTTTCTTTTATATTCCAAAATTATCCGAAAAAATTAGAAGGATTATCAATAAATTTAATTAAAAACAGTTTTTCGAACTAATCATACATTAAAATCTTTAATAGTAAATACAAAACCTTTTAATGAAATTCAAAATACAAAAAATTGTATTTACAAAATTCCATGCGAATGTAATAAATTTTATATAAGAGAAACATTTAGACCTTTTCATATTAGACTTAATGAACACCAATCATACATTAAAAATAAACAATTCGAAAAATCAAAAATATGTGAACATGTAATTCTCCAACTAGATTATTATAACAACCTAATAATTATAACCGCAAAGTTAAAGAAGCAGCATTGATATGCTTAAATAATAACGAATGTGTTTCTAAGTATTCGGTTGATATTTCAAAAATGTGGATGCCTATTTTACAAAAAGAGTTAATTGCATAAAGGATACCCTTTATATCGGGATAGTATCATAAGTTTTCATCTGGTTTTTTCTTATGGTAATATTATTAAGAGCGCGCGTGCCACTGACGACCTCGTTTACAGTTGGAAATACTGAATATGCATAAAAAATTGATGATCGAGAACGGAATTTTTGTTTGTGGAAATATTTATACCTGTTATAGCTTATACCTTGGAATAGGACATCTCCTTTTTTGAATCAATTAATAAAAAAGATATCAGCCATTTAGTGGAGGTGTGTTTTTGACAGTTTTGACAATTTGTGATAACGTGAAAAGGAGACGTCCTAAATGAAGTATACAGAATTAATTTCCGAGAATACTAATTCTCAAAACTTTATAATTTTTGAGATAAACAGTTCAGAAAAAATAAAGTTATTTAAGTTGCCTATATCCCAGTAAGATTTTCTCTTTCCATAGTTCAGGCGTTTTTTGCGTGACACTTTGAGACAGTGGCGCTTTTTGGTTTTATTTTGAACGATGTATGCAACCACTATTACGAAGAAAGTTTACAATTGACATTGTTGATACAAAACCGTGCTTTTGTGATTTTAGGTTACGTTAGCTAATTTGTTCGTGTGTTTTGCAATTTTTTTTAATGAGTAAATTAGTATTAACTAAAACCAGTTCTTCAGTTTAAAGTATTTCAATTAATGCCGTATAGCTAATTTAGGACATTTTTCACTTTAAAATTGGTGATCACATCACAAATTGTCAAACGCACACCTTCCACTATTAATATGTTTATTATTCCTTAAAATTTGTTGAAAAATGAAGATGTCCTATTCCAAGGTCTAAGCTATAACGGGTAAAAATATTTCCACAAACAAAAATTCTGTTCTCGAGATTTATTGTTTAAAAAATCTTCAATTTTTATGCATATTCGAACGAGCTCGTCAATGTGACAAAATTAGTGATGAGTTATATGGAGAATGTGCAGTTCAACTATAACAGTTTTTTGTGATTTTTGTTCGTGCATGATTTTCACACCATTTCATTCAAAATAGCGTATGCATCTCCATAGCTTCATAGTTGGGAATCACAGACATTTGCAGAAATTAATATTTACAGTGTGTGTCACGTATTAACCCGTCCATGGGACTCTTGATGTAGGTTTGTTACACATTTTATTTCATATTATGTCTTTTGTCCATTGATAAAAAGCAATGCAGTTTTTTCATAGTGTATTGTTTTGTTTTTGTTTAGTTGAATAACTGTAATTAGATACTTTTAAATAAAGAAATAAGTATTAATTATTCAATTTATTTTTTTACAAAAAATGATTTTATAATATTTAATGCTTTACAGTAAAAGGACTTGCAGATAATTTATTGTGGTTACAATGTTGCATTTTGTTCATAGAACGCAGTTTTTTGTGTCGAAAACATTTTGCGTTTGGGGCCGCCAATTATTTATTAATTCATTTTTTAAAAAAATTCTTGCGTCACCTTAAATATTATACATTTATATAATTCTCAATATTTCTTTATGTCAGAAATATTATTTTTCGAGCTCCCTTCCTATCTGATGTATTTAATGAGATTAGTCGCGTGGCAGCGCTATTCATATTAAAATAAATGGATTTATACGAAAATAATTGAAAATTAATGAAATTAATAAAATATAAACTCTATTTTGATGCTAGAAAAAAAAATAGTAAACAAAAAAATGAAATTTCTCCATGTGTCGGATTATTAGAGCTCTCTGCGACCCGACTAATCGTGAAAATAAAGAAAATTTATTCTTTCAGATTCCTCAGATATTCCAAATAATATATTATATTTTAATACTAGCAGCGCCACCTAGCACACAGGAGATTCACTGAAGTCTTAATATATTGTGTTATATCTATCTCTTTTAATTATTGCAGAAAGACAGTGATATACTGACAAAGTGACGCGAAGGATGGGGATTTCGCAGGAATTTTTGGTGTTTGTAATTTGGCATACCTGTGGCACGGCCCCTCTTAAGAAAACTTCATTTATGACGTATAAAGTATAAATTCTCTTATAATATTATGCAAATGCACTATCCGTTTTTAAAATTCGTTACCAGAAACGTCACAAAAATATGATGGAAACAGATTTTGACATCTTCAATTTCAAAATCTTTCTCCGTATCCTAGGTTGCTGTCATATTTTTGTAAGACTATCAAGTATTCTGTTTCTATAGTAAATTTTTTATTATGGGTGAGTCACGGTAGACGCGACGGTCCATTGTGGCTAAACGGTTCATATTTTGAAAATTTTGTTTATTCATGGATATGTGGGTTGATGACGGCTACATTTTAAAATTATTTTGATGTATAAAGGTTGTCCCAAAAAAGTGTGGCGTATCAAAGTTACATTATTTCTTATAGAAGACCCTACCCCTGGTACCCCTGGTATCGCTGACGTTTGTGCGCAGTGCAACATAATTCTTTATCGTAATTTGTGTAAAATGCTATTAACATAATTCTTTATCACACCAATTAATTTGTGCAAAATGTGGGCGACAAAAATATTCGTATCAGTTTCCTTTTTCTACTAATTGGTTTTATCATGCTGGTAAAAATAAAAGCAACTTGTGTTTTACTTCAGTCAATATTTTAATTTTTAAAAGTTAAACAGTGAGAATGAAACTACCAGAACTAAATCCAATTGTGAAATCTGAATTGGAAAATTTATTAACTCAAACAACGGTAAGTACTTTTTGTTCTACTAGTTAGTAATATTTTTGTTTTTACGTTGAATTTCATAGTACATTTTCGATTTTTATATTTTTCTTTCATTGTGTTGGAGATTTTTCTTTCGGTGCAAACAATATTTGAATTAGATTTTTTTCTTTGCAGTTAACTCCTCCAATTATCGATTTAAGTAACATGGAAGACTTTTTGGAGCAAGTAAATGAACCAGAAGAACAACAACAACAACAATCTCAAACTCCAATAGATTTCCCCAATCTAAAACAAAATTTTGAGAAAGGTAATAATTCCAAACATTTGCAAACAATCACCAAACATATAGCAGACTTAATATCCATAACTGCTGAGTATGAAAAGATGGAACAAGAAATTAAGGACTATATGACCAATATATATATATATATATATATTGAAAAGAAAACAGAAGACATCATTTATAAGCAGCAAGATGTTCTTAATAAAAAACGAAATATTTATATGGAACTTGAAAATCTTGAATAATTAAGAATACATTTTAAGTAATATAATTTTTTTTATTTTATATACAACAAATATTGACCAGAAATAAATTTTAAGTAATAATTTTTTTTATTCACTAACTAACCTATTAAAAATTTCTAGAACGGTATATCTTATCGGTTTAGAAAAAAATTAGACTAATAATTGAAAGCAATAATGTATTTAGAGCTGTTTTAAATTATACAGGGCGTTCAAAATGTGGCGATTCTCTAATGACATAATAAACGACAATATCGTTCTTATTTTAATTAGGACACCCTGTATTTTATAATTCTATTATGTAGCAAATTCCATTACCTTTTAAAAATTATAAAGGTCTACTACTATGCCTTAATCTAGTAATTTTGGAGTTATTTTTATTTTTGTTAAATTTTACATTATTTTTCCACCGTACTGCCTAAATATAACATCATTTTTTATAAATCATTTTTTGTCTAATATCTAATGATACATTTTCCAACAGTTCCCAGAAACTTTTTCTTAAAAATTGCAAATATCCTCCCATTTAAATGGCAATCAAAGAACTATAGGCCTATAACTTGGTCGCCTGTAATTCCACCATATACATTAATGTTCCACCGGTTCTGATGATCTATTATATTAAATGTTGGTTTTGAGTATCATAATAATGAAAGTTATGACGGTTAACTAATCCATTATTCTGAAAAGTGGATTCATCATAGTCTAAGGTGATCAAATACAGGGTGTTATATTTAGGCATTACGGTGGAAAAATAATGTAAAATTTAACAAAAATAAAAATAACTCCAAAATTAATAGATTTAGGCATAGTAAACCTTTATAATTTTTAAAAGGTAATGGAATTTGTGTCCTATATAAAATAAGAACGATATTGTCCTTTAAATATGTCATTAGTGAATCGCCACATTTTGGACGCCCTGTATAATTTAAAACAACTCTAAATACATTATTGCTTTCAATTATTAGTCTAATTTTTTTTAGATAAAATTGGATTTGGCTGTCTCCTTAGGCTTCCAAGTTATTGGTTTTCTTGTAAGTGCTTCCAGTTTTAGAAATATCAAAATATCTCTGAAAGTAAAAAGTTTAAGTATAGGGAATACTTAAGAAAGTTTATCTTATTTTTAACGTATAATCTATAAATGCAATAAAATATAGGGTCTTCCATAAAAAATAATATAACTTTGATACGCCACACTTTTTTTGGAACCACCTGTATAATTAAAAATAATTTTAAAATGTAGCCTTTATCAACCCACATATCCATGAATAAACAAAATTTTCAAAATATTAACCGTTTAGCCACAATGCACCGTCGCGTCTAGCGTGACTCACCCTGTATATTCTGTTATGTCATTTTGAAAACGACTTTCGATCAAGAAAGTCGAAACGTCAAAATTAAAGAACTTTTTAATAAAATAAGTTGTTTTAATATCCATAAAGAAGAGTACTTCAAAATTTAATAAAATGTGTAGGTATAGGCATCTGAAAATAAGATTGCAGCGCCACGGTGGCTTATATTGGAACCCTTTTCACAGACATTGGCTCTTTGTTGTGATTTGTTTGCGTATGTCCCATATTTTTATTTTAGCATTTTTTACCATTTATTAAAGACTAATTTATGTGAAAAATTTATTATTAGTTATTATTTATCATATAGGTAAGTAATCTTTTTCATTTCATGTAAAAATAAGCATTTATTTTGAAGTTAAAGTTGCCTTTCTAATTCACAATCTAATCAGTGTTTTCTTGTATTTAAGGATTGATGGAGGTACAAATACATCTAGATACGTATATGAAGAGGAGGAAGTTTTAAATGCTGGTCATTTAATTGTGTAGTCAATTGGATTCTAATAGGCAAAACCAAAGTAAAAACATCTTTATATGCGGTTTGTGTTTGCAAACAAGTTATTTAAAATCTTATCCACATAAAATAAGAGGTCAGCTTAATAATATGAGGAGCTCATATAAGGCAGGAAATGCAAACATATTTCTGCACTTCTAATTACGTGTATAAGGTGTAAGACGTTACAGCAATTCAAAATACTGGAAATTGATTATGATTAGTTTACTAAAAATACGTTATGGACAGTAAAATATAACTTCTTAATAAAAATGATACATAATTTATGTATGTAACAAATAAATATATTACTTATAAATAATTTCATTTTCCCAACACATTCAATAAAACATTCCCATTTTCTACAATTTTATTTTAATAGCATTGCAAGTATTGCTTTTAATATAACATTTTCTAAAAAAATATTGACAAAGGTTATATTCCAGTAAAACTATTAAGACTACTATCTGTTTTTAAGAGATCACTCAATGTTGATATTTTTTAAGTATTTACTTGCACCTCAAAGTCACGAAACTTAGTGGGTCCTGCTCATTTAAGAGCATTAGCAGGCTTTGTGCAAGTTATGGAATGCTGACCTCCTTAATCAGCACGGTCAACGTACATACACCGGGACAACGACATGCAGAGTCAGCGAATAAAATAATATAAAATAACTGTTACTAATTAATAATTTTTAGTCTGATATAAATATAATTTTTGAAATATTAACTTTGTAAAATTTATAATCGAAGTAAATAAAAGTATAGTTTTAAAAAAAGTGATCTTTAACTGAGATTACGTAATTTGCACCTTCCAAATCATCGTTAGTACGTTCAGGCCCTGATTCTTCATTGCACTGACAGTCTGAGAAATCTATAATTTTAACAGTATTTCGCCTGTTTAACCTTTCACTTCTTTCAGCGGCTTCTCGTTCTGGTTCTGTAGTTTGAACTAATGAAATCGACAAATTCTGACTGGGAACAGCTGTCAGCTTTAAACTTCTTCTTCCTATGGCATATAATTATTTTATTTACCTCTTCGGAAAAAATCGTCATCAATAAAATGTTTTGAATAAACGACCATATATTTAGTCACAACTTTTCCAATTTTAAGTCTTAAAATCCAAGCTTAACGCCTACACATCCATGTGGGGCGTCCTAACTCATTGCTAACTTTATTTTTTATTTATTTCTAAAATAGATTTAAAAACTAAACCCCGACTAGGAAAGAGTAGAAAATAAGCATCACACCTTTAACTATTACCTGCAGATATTTCCAAATTATGGCATAAAATACTAATTTTATACAGAATTAAGAAATGAATTGTTTTTCCGAAATCGAAGGGCGATCTGGCTATAATTATGGATTATATGTTTCTCAAATCAAAATATACATGTCAAAATAAAAAAATACAGTTGAATAGTCTTTCAAATTAGGTGTCACTTGACAATTCAATCCTACAAAATATCAGTAGAAAACGTAACCAGTTAAGGATCTTGGTATGGTGATTGACTCTACCGTATCATTTCTGTCCCATATATCTGCTTCAATTAATAAGGCACTAAGGATGCTTGGGACTTTCATAACGTGCAATATCTGAAAATTCTTTAAGATCTCATATTGAATGTACGTCTTCTGTTTGGAATCCTTTCTTTAACTACCATATGCACAACATTGAACAAGTACAAAGAAAATTTATAAGACTCTTATTTTAATTACCGTAAATTCCCCGATTTCATTTAGACCTCTCCGTTCCTGAAGGAATCGTAAAGATCTTCAACATAGTCAATTCTACTGTTGATTGTCCTGCTTTTTTGTCTAATGTTGGATTTTCCACGCCAACTAATGAGACCTTTTACTTTGTTTGTGAAATAGTCTAATAAAATTCCACTCGTGATTGAATTCATCTCATAAGTCTGTCTCTTATTTCATAATTCAACTGAGTTGCTTGAAGAAAACACCACTCGTCCTGCGGACTCGTGGTGTTTTCAAGCAACTCAGTTTCGTTATGAAATGAATCGACAGACTTATCGCGAAAATTCAATCACTTGTGGTATTACTATTGATAATTTTTTACTAACTATTGTAACCAATCAAATTACTTAATTTAGAGTCATGTGTCAAATTTCATCCAATCAGCTATGGATTACAGCGATAACACCCTACATGTGGTGTTTTCAGTTTGGTGTTTTCAGCAAGTCAAGTTTTTGATTAAAAATTAATTAAACGTCAAACTGACAACTAGTTTAAAAATGTTTAAATCTACAAAGTAAAAAATTATCTTATCGAATACCCCTCGGGCCTTGATAAATCCTCAAAATTTTGTCATAGAGAATCCTTCAAGCGTGTTGCTTAAGGATAATAGCCCTCGGCCTTCGGCCTCGGGCCATTATCAAGCAACACGCTTTCAGCATTCTCTATGACAAAATTATCTCGGTATTATCAAGGCCCTAGGGGTATTACTACTGAAAATATCTCTTAATATCTGAAGTGTCATTAAAATGAAAATATTTTTAATCGATAGAAAATGTAGGTAGTAACAAACACCTAGTTTTTACCTGTATTTATAATTATTTGATACATCTAATCTTAAATATCAGCAATAATAAAAATAGACTAATTTCTATTTCTATTTCAGGCGGAATCAGAGGGAAACGGTATTCCGTCCCTTACCCTTCCAAGTATCAGCGAAGACGATGAAAACGCTCAAGAGGGTGAAACATCCCCTTTATCACCGAATAGATCACCGTTACATGCACTGTCTACCAGTCCCAGACATGCTAAATTAAATTTAAGGTGAGAGGATATACTACAAAGACACACACATTGAATTGTGAGACAATCGGTTACAAGCTTGCTCCATTTACTTGGACGCGGGATTTTCTCATTTGTAGTAGAAAATAGTTATTTATGTAATAAGTGTGTAAAGTGGCCTTTTGTATGCGAATGCGACAATCATATGAGTCAAAAAAAGGCCTTTACACACGAATTGCATACAATATTTTTTCTACTACCGTATACAGGGTGTGTCACGTAGATTGCCCATTATAGCCACTTACAGAGAAGTATACATATTGGAAATTTGAAAATTGGGTTACGGGGCTTTGTCAGCATGCTCTATTCAATGAAAATATTTTCAGCTTCCGGTTATACCGGACGTTGACATCAAATTTGTTATTTCAAATGGCATGTACCTAACATTTTTCTTTTTATTTTAATATTCAGTATCAAATTTTGAACAAAAAATTATCAACATACCATAGGTCTAAGTTTAACAGTTTCCGAGATATTTGAGGTTTTTATAAAAATTTTTGAAAAACACGCATTTACGTTAATTTTCGTATCTGGCGCAGTTGTTAAGCTATTAATTTCAAATTTTATACAGAGATTCTATTAGTATCCTTCTAGCATATGATGAAACGTCAAATGCGATATTTTATACAGGGTGTCTAGAATAGAGCGTCCAATGTCTATATTTTTAATTCTCAACAAGTCGATAATTTCAAATAAAATACCCGATATTTTATTATCACGCCTGAATTAGGTTTATATTATCTTTCGATCTGTATTAGCATTCCCTATACCTAAAGTTACGGATTTCTGAGTTATTGCCAGATTTATTATAATTTGGAGATATTTTACATAAATTGTTGGATAATATAATCTAGCATGCAGGGTGTTTCATTTGAAATGAAGAATATCACTGGGTCTGTTAAATGACTTGAAACTTTTTAAGCGTCTATCCTAAATGTTTAGAAATACGCCTGTTTTTGTTTCATTTAAATCAAGCAAGTAGTGTAAAAGTTTCGACAATTTTAGTTTCCGCCATATTCAAATATTTCGTGAGCGCGCCATTCTCGCATGACGTCATTGTACAATGCAACGTTCTCACCTCATTCATACTCCTAAAAAGGCTCAAACTCATTATTGAAGAAAAATGCATAATTCCAATACATCAGTTTGGGTTGAGAGAAAAGCACGCAACAATAGATCAAGTACATAGAATTACTGATGGACTAGAAAAAGCACAGCAGTGTTCTTGGACGTGGCCCAGGCATTTGATAAATTCTG
Organism: Crepidodera aurea; assembly: GCA_949320105.2. Lineage (NCBI taxonomy): Eukaryota > Metazoa > Arthropoda > Insecta > Coleoptera > Chrysomelidae > Crepidodera > Crepidodera aurea. Next base: position 23,881,504 of record OX439479.2, on the reverse strand, counting down.
GCACCAAGGACTCGAACACAAGCTTAAACAACTTCTCCCAGAACAATACAGCTTGCTGTTAAAGTCATATATTAGTGGAAGAATGATTCGTATTAGATGCGAAGATCAATACTCAGAATTAAGACCGATAAAGGCTGGTGTATCACAGGGCAGTGTTCTGGGTCCTCTGCTGTATCTCCTATACACCTATGATATACCAGTAATAGAACAAACTACAGTAGCTACATTTGCAGATGACACATGTGTACTGGCAGTTGGAAAAACCGAACAAGAGGCCAATGAAATACTCCAAGTCGCACTAAATCAAGTCAATGCATTGACAAAAAGCTGGCGCATTCGACTTAACGAAAATAAATCAGTGCATTTAAATTTTACAAATAAACACACTGGTTAAATGCCAATAACTATAAACAATCATATTATTCCATATGCAAACCTAGGAATGAACCTAGATGCGAAGCTACGATGGAAAGAACAAATCAAAAAGAAAAGAGAAGAGCTGAATCTCAAATACAGAAAATTATATTGGCTATTAGGTAGACAGTCCGAACTATCAATTATAAACAAGCTTATGATATACAAACAGGTTCTAAAGCCGGTGTGGACTTTGGGGGTGTGTCTGCTCAAGCAATATTATCATTATACAAAGATTCCAGAACAAGGTATTAAGGGGTATTGTCAACGCTCCTTGGTATGTAAGAAACAGCGACCTACACAGAGACCTTGGAGTGGAAATGGTTGCAGACGAGGTGAAACATTTCGCAAAGAAGCATGACGAACGGCTTCACAACCACGAGAACGTCGAAGCAATCCAGCTGCTGGACCAAAGTGGAATAGTGAGAAGACAAAAGGACCAAACCTTTTGAGCTAGTGTAGTGGTTAGAAGCAGAGCACAGTGTGTGTTGTGTAGTGTAACCAAGTAAGAACAAAACTGAGAAATACCAATGGGTAAAACTCGGTAAAACACTTTAGTTTTAAGATTTTATTAGGAAAATATTGCTCGTTAATCTTGTTTGTTTTTAGATTAGTTGTAATTAAATACAATAAAAAAAAATCATTGCTTTGCTCAGTTCTCTATGTTCGACGTTTATAACTTAAGTTTTTATGTGAATCAGTATTGCATTAGTGTTATAAGAATAATATTAGATATGGATGATGGTTTTGAAAAAGGTCAATCTGATAACTTGGATCAGCTCTCTTCATGATTTGCATCTAATAGCGTGTGTGAGTCGGAAGAACATGGACCAAAATTTACTCGGATCAAGAGTACCTTCCCTCCCCCGTTTTCGAGGATGCTGAATACTATGGCGGTATCAGAATTTCTCTTTAGGCCAGCCCAACCCCTAAAACGGCCAAAAATTATCCCCAAAAGGGGTTAAGCGGGCAGCATATCATTTCCATGTAAAAATACGCCTTTCCCCCGTTTTCGAGGATGCTGAACACGGTGGTGGTGTTGAAGATTACTTCCGACCCTCATCTACCCCTCCACCCGCCAAAACTCACCCTCCACAGAGGTGCTCTTTTTTTTTAATAATGGCAACACGATGGTGGTATTGAAAATTACGTCCGACCCTTACCAACCCCTCCACAGGTCAAAACTCACCCCGAAGCCGCTGATATTAAAAACAATTCACCCCTTCCGGGGGTGCGTTTTATCCGGTGGAGGTGTTGGTGAAGGTCGGAAGTAATCTTCAACACCACCACCGTGCTCAGCATCCTCGAAAACGGGGGGTTTTTACAGGTAGATGATGTGCTGCCCGTTTCACCCCTTGAGGGGGTAGTTTGTTTTTGGTCTTTTTAGGAGTTGGGCTGGCCCAAAGAGAAATTCTGATACCGCCATCGTATTCAGCATCCTTTCATGTTTTTTTCCGACTCACACACGCTACTAATTCATTTCTTTCGACTTTTAGGTTCGAAAGGAAAAATAAAAAACAACGTTTCGGGTGAATTAGTAGTTGTATTTAAACACTTTGGCACAACACAAGATTTTCTAGTTTCTGGATTCGACATTTTTATCAATTTTCGACACAAATTTCATGCACACAGGTCGGAAGTAGAGTACGCACTGACCGACCGTTGTACAGTGACATCACAGCGGGCGATTGCTCCACTTCGTCGCACCCTAGCTAAAAAATTAAATAACTCGGAAACTATAAGACGTATCAAAAAAAAAAATTTACAGAATTTTTTTAATTTTAATAGAGTGTATTGTAAGGTAAAAATCAAAAGTTGCTGATATTCTTCATTATCGACTTATTGATAATTGAAAATGTGGACATTTTACGCTCCATTCTAGACACCCTGTATAAAATATCGTATTTGACGTTTCATCATACGCTAGAAGGATATTCTCACAATCTCTGTATAAAATTTAAAATTAATAGTTTAACAACTAAGCCAGATAGGGAAACAAATCTCAAATATCCCGGAAACTGTCGAACTTAGACCTGTGGTATTTTGATAATTTTTTGTTCAAAATTTGGTGCAAAATAAAAAGAAAAATGGTACATGCCATTTGAAATAACAAAGTTAATGTCTACTTCCGGTATAACCGGAAGTTGAAAATATTTTTATTGAATAGAGCGTACTGACAAAGCCCAATTTTGAAATTTTAAATATTTATAGTTCTCTATATATGGTTAATGGGCCATCTACGTGACACACCCTGTGTATTGTTCACTAAGATCAGAAATACAAAAATTACTTTTCATATATAAATTGAAGTATACCTATTTTTAGGATTTCCTTTTAAAATCAATGGAAATAAATTTTAATTATCATTGCACTTCTTTGAGGAAATCTACACACTAGGTCTGTTTCTTTCAATATTTGGTGTAACACCATACACCCCACAGGTGCAGCACCAACATAAGTGGTATAGTTGAGTGTTGCAAAATGAAAGAAACGTGGTGAAAGGTTTGTTTACTGTTACCCAAAATGATCGATTTTTCGCATCAAAAAATTATTTTTCTTTAATTTTGACACCGCGTATCGTTTTTTCTACCTCGATTAACCATCTGCGATAACTTTCAACAATCTAACATTTTTTTACAGATTTTATTTTTTTTATATATAGAATTTATGGAAAATCTTTAAAAATAGTATCTAGAGAAATTTTGTGGGTAAAAATTTGTTAAAAAAGAGGTTTCGTCTAAAAATTTTGTGAAAAAAATTTCGAGAAATGATATGATAATGTCAAAACAAGACAACTTCGCAGTGCGCATGTCTGGTGTAGGAAACACACAGTCTGAAGAGGGTGCAGAAAACGAGCACCGGTGTAGCATCGGTATAGCACCAAATATTCGACAGTAATATCCCAAGACCTTGACAAATAGCCGACTATTTTTATTGTATCTAAATTTCGAGTTTATTTTAGGATCAATTCGTCGAGACTTAATTTTGGCATTAATAATTCTTTGATTATTAACGCCAAAATTGTCGAGGCAAATTGCAAAATATACGAGAAATTTAGTAGCAATAAAAATAGTAGCTAATTTGTCAAGGTCGTGTTATATTTAATAAGATTATTTCTCGAGTCACAAAAAATTCTGCACGTACGTATAAATTATACTAGTTTTGCTCTTTACTGTCTTGGCAGGTACGTTTAATTTAATTATATTATCAATTTCTTGAAGATTTTTACTCCCGAATCTACTCATTGTTAATATTTTTTAACAAAATGTGTCAAATTTAATTCTGTAATAAACTTTAATGGCAAACTGTCAAAATTCAGATGACGCGCGCCTACTATGTTTGTCGTAAAATGAACGGTATTACATAGAAAGGAATGAATGAATATATTTATAGTTTCAGAAAAAGTGCGAAATCAGTTGGATTTGTGTATTTGTTACTAAAGATCGATAATTTATTAACTATAAGCAATTTTATAATACCATTAGTGTAGGTTTTATTTGAAAAATTTGAAATTTACGGGCGGCTTCGTTATTGTTGGATACCGTCCTTCAGGTGAATATTGAGGACGATGATCAAATAGCCGAATATTTATCACCAAGGTGAATAGTCGCTTTATTTTGTTTTGATTGGCTGCGTCAAATCAGTTTCCAATTGGTTAAAAATTTATATTTGACAGGCAAGGGAAATAATCAAAGAAACACGTTAGTGCTGCACTAATTGCACAAAGAAACAGACTGGTGCAGAACTTTAGCTTTGGTGCAGCATTTTTAGGTCAAAGAAACAGACCTACTGTATCTACGAAGCGTAGTTCGGATAAGCTCTTAACAACTAAAAGACAACGTCTTATTATTTTTTTCTCTCAGATTACAAGAATTTCAAGAAAGTATGCGTAGGCCTAGGATGGGAGGTATTGCTACTAACCACTTAGCATTGCTTCGACAAAAAGTTGAAAGACAACGCAGTGTTAACATGCCTCATCATTCGTCGAAAACTAATTCTATGGAAGAAATCAACTGCGAACTAAAAAGCGACGTGGAAAATACCAGAAACGGAGTTGATAGGTTGGACGATCAAATTTCAATCTTACACCAGGATGTAGCGACGCTAAGTGTAGAGGTAATATATTTTTTTTATAAAAGCTTTAATTGTTGTAACAATGAAATGTCAATTTCGTGAATTTAATTTAAAATACCGAAAATTTTCATAGCAAATTCGAGAGTTCTGACAAAAAATGCATAACAAATTCGAGACATTTTGAGGAAAAATTGTAATTTTTTTTAACGATATAGAGATATTCCTGAGGCTAATAAATAAGTTTAAATTAAAAATCACTATTTCTAGCACAATTTTATGTGTCAATAATAAATTCTAAATTTTATAGCAAATACCCGAAGCTAGAAAAATTTACTTGATTTTTGTAAATGTTTAAGGCGATTTAATAGTAAGTCAGTAGTTATCAGAGACTTTGACCTCGCATAAAATGTGAAATCGCTAAAACTTGGCAGTTAGGTACATGAAAGGCTGTATAAAACAATAAAAATATCGAAAATTTGGTTTTTGCGTTGAAAAATAAAAAAAAATAGAAAAACTAACAGCGCCACTAAAATTTATTTTATGTTATTTAAAAAAAGTTTTCGTTACTATAAAAAAATTATTCAAAATAAGAAAGCGCTCAAGCAAGGCGTTCGGGTAAAAATTAAAGTATCTTTGTCTAAAATGTACGCAAAAAAATAAAATAAAAATATTTTAAAGAGGATGCTCTAAGCTTTCTCAGGAAATCATTAGTTTTTACTTTTTTTTGTTTTCTCACAGAAAATTTGACCTGTAGATATAATTTCTAACTTCGATTTTTTAAATGGAACACTCTATAAATCTGATATTTTTTGGATTCTATGGCTCAAATTACATACTACAATAAAAAATTCAAATTCTCAGATTTTTTTTAGCACAGGAGGCCTTGATCAGGTCAAAATCTAGCCATCTTGCCATTCGATAAAGAATTTAATTACCAATTCAACGATATACATTATAGACGATTTTTGTTAAAACCTAAACATAATCATTTCTTGAAAACAAAATCTAAGAATTTTTTTGTTTTTATACGTCTGTCAATCCAAAATTGTGTCTTATATCTGTGTACCAAATTTTATTTAAATTGGTTGAAAAGTGAAGGAGATATAGGCATGGCTCTAGTCGCATTGTCACCAGGTATAGGGGAGAGTGGGGTAAAACCGGGTGGCTAAACTTTGGTGACGTCTACGCACTAAGCCTTTATGCAAAGTGCTTTCATTATAGGTGCAGTGTTTGAGGGGGCTATTTGTGTTTCATATCCCATTAACTAAAAGTAAATAAGACTTTTAGTTTTATTTTTATGAATTTTTTTGTGAAAAAAGTGTAATTACCCGGTTTTTCCCCACTAGTGGGGTAAAATCGGGTACACATGTTAATTATATGGGACAAAATAAAAACCTCAAATTCGAACACAATTTTATTGTTAAAATAAATAAATTTAGAGTAGCGGATGTTGGGGTTTGAACAATTCGCTTTTAGGTATCCCATATGCCTGAAAGTACCTCTCTCACTGCTCCCTCCATAGTTTCCTGCTGCCATGACTGTCTCTTTGCTTTTCTTACGTATGTACGACCCATCCTTTACAGTGTTGTATTCTGAAACACAAAAATTAAATACCTCGGGTGGTACCCGATTTTGCCCCACGCGTCATACCCGGTTATACCCCACTGGTGGGAACACAGTAAAAGGTACCAGGTCTAGAGTGTATCAAATGCATTTTGAAAACTAGTTATATTAATCTAAACCGATAAAGGTAAGTACACTTGCGTGTAACCAACGTCTTAAATTGGTTACACGCAAGTTTACTTACTTTCATCAAAACGCAAGGAATACTTCTGTAATAAGCGATCAAATTTCGGTCAACATTGAAAAGCAAACCCAACAAAACGGTTTAACATACACTACTCCTACTTGAGAACTGCGCTGAGGGTAATGGCGTGATGTCACTGATATCCACGACTTTCCCCTTCTCTCTACTCCTTAGTTTCGGTGTCCAACGGTAGTCACCATCACTTAGAAGGTTGAAACCAGACTACCCGGTTTTACCCCACTCTCCCCTATCTTATTGTATAAAAATCAGGGAGAATTTTAGAAATTATAAGTTTCAGTCAAATTTTCTATGAGAGCAGCAAAGATTTTTTTATCGTTTTCTACACCCTTTAAAGTACTTAAGAGCCAAGTTTCAACGATATCACATTTTATGAGAGCTTTTGGTCTAATGTGGCTCTGGCAACTGGGCTATAATTATGTATCCTGAATGTAGTTATTCTGAAACCACTTATAACAACAGAAAAGAAACATTCTCGCTCTTGAGATTGAAAGAAAATTCTGAAACTTTTACTCTTATGTATTTTATATGTATTATATTCTAACACTAGAGATAGAATCTGTATTCCGTGATTGTTTACAAAAATAAGGTTTGCCATGAATGTCAAATTAACTTATTAATTAATTTATTAAAAAGGAGAAGAAAATCAAACGATTCAGATGTAGAATTTGAAAATACTCCTCCAGAAATAAAAAAATATGCCGATAATATAACTCAAAATTTGCTACCGCAAGAATCCAAGCTTGAATATAAAAATACTACCTACACAATGTTGAGAGATTGAGGTTTCATTTTACTATATTCAATTTCTACTTTCTGTGGCCGTGGAGAAAGTACAGTCTGTTACTCTGTTGGAATGAAAATCCGACACTCGTGGTTCCTCCACTCGTGTCGAATTCTCATTCCAACCTTGTTGCAGAATATACTATTAAGTTTTAAGGTACTTGTAAATATGTGGAATTGTTTTAATTAACATTATTAAGGCTTCTGATCTCAGATAAGTGGTTCTGGAGTTATCGTGACCACCGCAAGTCGTGTCCAATGTTGTTTGTTAATTTTAACGTCTCTTTTCTGACCTAATGGCCTAACCTGGACGGGACCTACAGCTTATCGTGGGCTCCGAACCACGGTCCTCAATCACCTTAAACCCAGGACTATGCCTTTGTCATGCAGGTGATCTACCGACTAACAAGTGTGTAATTGTGTCACCAACCCCTATCAGTTCCACGAGATATCCGATCTCATCCGGCCTGTCCGGCGTGAATGAAACTGCGTATGACACAAATACCTTTTTGCACTTGCCAAAGTCTTATCTGACTTTAATTCCACTTGAATGCGGCAGGATTCGAACCAACTCTCCGAACACTGACCAAGCTGAATTGGCAGACGCCTTACCAACTAGGCCACCGTGTCCGATAAGTCATGTCTAAAAAACAGCTGTTGTCGAGAAGGAGCCATATTTCCGCGTTTTTAACATTTTTAATGAAAAAATGAACTTTTTAACGTTATTAAGAGTTTCTTACTAAGTAAATATTTAATGAAAATCAAGTAATTTTTCTGAGCCTGACTAGGTATAATCCATTAATGAAATTTAAACTGCGGTAGACACCTTGCGAAACGTTTTGATAAATAATTTACTGCGAATTCCCGACGTTAATTTATAAATTATGAGTAACGATGACAAATTCGAAAATTTCCGTATCGGGCTTTGAATTTTTTTTGGTATTTCATGATTCTATAATAGACATCTATTCGGCAGGTATTTTTTTTATTAATTCTGCCTCAATTAAATTTATTTAAAATTTTACGTTTTGAACGCTAATTTATTCTTTACCTTACATTATTAAAATAATATTTAATTGAAATTGCGATTTTTATCAAAGCACGAATGAAAACTGCCTTAAGAATTTAAAAAACTTCTATAATCTGACAGTTCACGGTGCCCTGGAAGGTGGTTTAGGTTTCCATACGATAACGAAAAAAACTGAAATGGTAGAACTATGGAGTAGCTGCCCAGAAAGCAGGAAAACTTTGCTTTGAAATCATAACGGTTCATGTGCTCGAGATATTCATTATTTTTGGTTCCTTTCTTTAACCCATTAACGCCGGTACGGGCGCAACCAGACACTTGCAAAAAAAAGTATCCATTCACGTCAAAAAAGGCGGAAAATGCTATACCCGGAATAAAATTGTCCGCTCTTTCCGAATTTGACATTACTTTTGAGTTTCAACCCTTCCTAAGGGGTGAAAAAGGGGTGCAAACCGTGAAAATACGTAAAAATAAAAGAAGCGCGGACAAATGACCGAAAACCTAGTCCACTACCAGGCATAATTGCCAAAAATTATTATAATACAACTATATTTTATATTCCCAGTACAATCCGTGGGGTACGCCACCCCCCCAGTGGTGGGCGCCTTCTGGGGTGAAGAAAGCTTCGTAACCCAAAATTGATGGGTATTGGGAAAAATTATATAGAACAAAAAGTGCATAGAAATTTCTCTATATTCATCGTTTTTTTATTTATATTCTAAATTCACAGATCTTATGGCCTTTGAAAATACAAAAAAACATTTGAAACGATTTCCAAAACTTGTGTTTACAAATATATATTGATAAAGTAATAATCAAATAATCAAACCATTTATTATGAAAAAAAAACAAAATTCATGTAAACAAACCCTGCGCAGTATTGCTATTACTATTATATTTTGTTTTTTGGAATATAAACTTGATTCTTGAAACGAACTACTAGATATGCTTCGAAGAAAAGTCAACCACAGCTGCTTTTAATCTTATGCCGTAATTTGGAGCTTTTATATCATTCATTTTTCGTCTGCTCCAAAATTTCAAAAATTCATGGTGAACACTCTCCCCAGCTTGTTCAAACCATAAACCGAGACCTTCTTCTTCATTTAAAAATTCAAGCGATTCTTGAAGATGACTCAAAATTACATGAATTTTCAAAGTTTGACTCACATCGAGAGCAGCGAGAGCTTTTTTGAGACTTGATATGCGTTTATTTAAATCTGACTCGTTACTGAGAATGTTCACTTTACAATTTCGTCCATAGCTCTAAATGCTGCTACAAATGGAAGCAGTGACAAATCTGCGCCCACGACCCTACAGAAATCAGGATCCAATAACTTCGCGGATTCCTATAGTAATTATTCGAGACCAGACCCAGATGTTGGGGCCATAGAAGGGCTTTCTCTCTGCCCAAATGCGGCACAAGCCATGTCCAGAACATATGCTTTACGAACCCTTGATTATTACTTTATCAATATATCCTATATTTCTAAAGACAAGTTTTGGAAATCGTTTCAAATGTTTTTTTGTATTGTCAAAGGCCATAAGATCTGTGAATTTAGTATATAAATAAAAAAACGATGAATATAGAGAAATTTCTATGCACTTTTTGTTCCATATAATTTTTCCCAAAAACCCATCAATTTTGGGTTACGAAGGTTTCTTCACCCCAGAAGGCGCCCACCCCTGGGGGGGTTGCGTACCTCACGGATTGTACTGGGAATATAAAATATAGTTGTATTATAATAATTTCTGGCAATTATGCCTGGTAGTGGACTAGGTTTTCAGTAATTTGTCCGCGCTTCTTTTATTTTTACGTATTTTCACGGTTTGCACCCCCTCACCACTTAGGAAGGGTTGAAACTAAAAGTAATATCAAATTCTGAAAGAGCGGACAATTTTATATAGGGTATAGCATTTTCAGCCTTTTTTGACATGAATAGATACTTTTTTTGCGAGTGTCCGGTTGCGCCCGCACCGGCGTTAATGGGTTAAAGAATTAACCAAAAATAATGAATATCTCGAGCACATGAACCGTTATGATTTCAAAGCAAAGTTTTCCTGATTTCTGGGCAGCTACTACATAGTTCTACCATTTCAGTTTTTTTCGTTATCGTATGGAAACCTAAACCACCTTCCAGGGCACCGTGAGTTATGACAACTATTTAAATCTGGACCGCAGCCTACTAAGTTTTTGTAGTTTTTTGGTTGATTTTCCATATAAACGTATGTGTTGTGGGCAAAGTGCCATGAGGAAAAATATTCCCGCACGGTATGAGCAATATACCTATATTTATTTTAGCGAGGCAGTCACGCAATTTTTAGGTATTTCTGTTGTCAACGGAATAAACACGAAAACACTAAGAGCAAATACGATTTAAACTTAACGTGCAGGGGAAATTAACTGTTAAATGTTGACAAAACTTCACGACGCGACGTTGCCGTTGTGATATATCCAAAATACTTGATTTATTAATCTACATTCGTTTGTAGGTTATATTTTAAGATTTTTCTGCTTCATTTTATGTGTTTTCAGTTTTCTTGCAAATTTACAAGAAATAGTAATTTTTATATATTTTTTCGCACATTTTTATTATTTATATGTACCTAGTTTTTCTCATGGGATACAAGTGCTTGCCCTTATCTCTACACTATTTTATTCACTCTGATCATGTAGACATTTAATTGTATTTATTTATTCTGAATTAAGTTATTATTATTATTATTATTAGTATTGTAAATTTATTTTTTTTTATTATATAGAATCATTGTACGTTAATAAACAACTATTTTTTACAACACTCTTTTACCTATTCCATATTTGTTTCTAAGCTTTTCTTAAAAAAAAAGTATTAATATATTATTTTTTGGTTGTACTAATTAATTTAAAAAAATAAACGGTACGGCGCCCTATGCAACCCTTAAATTAAATAGCTTGGACATTAGAAGTTTTAGAATAAGTACCTACTATAAATTTTAATTCCCATGTTCTCATGCTATAATTATCACGCAAAACATCTCACACATCACGTGTGTTGTCACTGCCTCGCTAAAATAAATAACCTTTACATGGTTTTGAAATTAAGTAAGCTATGAGAAATTCGCTACTTTTCATTGCAGTTGTAGATACTATTTTTTTTACGAATGCGGGGATACAATGAGAAATGAAGTAGGTGCCAACGACAAAAAAATCAAAAATTAATCAAATAAAAAGTAAAATATTTAGAATCAAAATAACTTTTTATTTTTAAGCATAACTTGGAAACTAAAAAAGGCAATTAATTTTTTTTTTCACCTATGATTATCGAAACATGGTCAAATTGAAATTTATATTTTTGGAGAGTCTAGAGAAAATCGTATTTAGACGTAGTTGGACATTTTCAACTTTTGGTAGCAGGCAGCTGCTACTGCCATCCGCTGATCAGCGGCTGCCTGCTACCAAAAGTTGAACATGTCCAACTTAGCCCAGCTGCTGACAAATATTCGCCGGCTGACGGTGTCAGCTGCGGGTTCTGTGATCACACTAAGCTGAGAGTAGCGGCTTCTTTAATTCGCGGCTGGTAACCAGCCTAGTCTGACCCGTGCTTTACACCAAGCTGATAGTAGCGGCTTCTTTAATTCGCGGCTGGTAACCAGCCTAGTCTGACCCGTGCTTTTGTCCAGATGAAGCGTTTTGACTCGCACGTATGCTGGATACATGTTAACAAATGTTTTTGTCCGATTTTCTATTCGCGTTAGAATCGCTTGTATACGCTGGAATCTCGAGTAGCGCGTCTTGAAAGTGAGCTGCGCGCGAGTCGAGGAATCGAGATATCGTTGTTGCGTTTAGCACTATTGCGTTTTGTTTGCGTGTACACGTATTAAGGAAAATTTGCAATAGAACGAGATAATTTCGATACGGAATTATTTATTGATGAAATCGAGAAGAGACCATCAATATGGTATATGATGGCTTCAGAATATTCTAGTGGGAAGAAATTGTGGAAATATTTAGTGAACATGGTGCATCAGCTGGTCCACTCGCGCGACATACGCATCATAATCGCTCGAAATTCGCTTCATCTAGACAGGCTCTTACAATTAAAATTTTTTGGTTCTTAAAATTTAAAAAATTGCTATAAAATTTCCGAAGAAAATAAGCTCAATATTGTTATTATACGATCACTCCTCGAGCAAGAGTAGCCGATTTTAGCAATCGCCTTTTTTTCGAAAAATTGAAATATCTCGAAAATTAATAAATATTTTTTAAAAATTGAAATACACCTACGACGATTTTTTTCGATAAGTTACATCTCGATCGAGACATAAAAATGAATCGAAAGATATTTTTATTATCTACAATTTCTCATTTACTTTTTTTTTATTGGAGTTATACTTTTTTTTATTCACGAAAAACCGTTTTTGATAACTTTGCGAATTTTCGTGGGCAATTTCGCCAACTAGGATCGAGTTTAATGAAATAGAAACTAATTTTTTTTTCTCTATACGAGCCTATTTTTTGTTTTCGGGTTGGAATTTTGTCAAAAACATTAGGCTGTGACAGGTTGACTATATTGCTTTAATCACATTTTCATCATCACTTGATAATTTCCCAACCCAAGACGTGCTTTCGCGATGCTACTTGAAAGAAAACTGAAATGTTTTGTAGCTTGAATGTAGAATGTATGACGATACATGGACACATATAACCTACAAAAAACTGCCTGCCGTCATTTGTAGGTTGCATGCGTCAAATGACGACGCCGTGGACAGTAGGTTGAATGTTCAAATGAAGCGTTGTGATAAGACAATGTGACGTACACCAAGAAAAGAAAGAGAGCGATCTTTAAAAGTAATATAATACCTCTAATTAGGCTTTTCAAATTTTGATCCATTTCATAAAATCAGTGTAGCATCCTGTATATTTAAATATTATTTAATAATAAAATTAGAATGCTAAATACCGCAAAGTCGGAAATTACAACGCCAATTTCTATTCCTAAGTAAGTAATTTTCATTTGCCCAGAGCGAAATTAAATGCAAATCAGAAATGAAGAGTTTATTTAGGTTGGCGAAAACCTTATATTTTTGCAGTGTAAATTTATGTAATAAAACGGAACGAATAAATAACTGAAAAGAAAGTGTTATTTTGATATTATCCTCATTAAGAATTAGGATTAGTAATGAAATTTTTTTATTGGCCCTTCTGAAACTTTATGACCATCAGAATACATTTGGAAAAATTTTCCGCTTCACTAATAAAGGGCGCCTGGGAAATTAAATTTAAATTTATGAATCGTGACGTATTATGAATCGTGACGTGGACCAATGAAATAATTCCAGTTGCCACATTTATATAGTTTTTTCCCGTTGGCATCATCTTTTTCTAATTAATAGAAAGAGCGAAATAGATACTTCAAGAGTAGTCGTAGCTAACACTAGACTTCTTTTAACAGCATACGACTATTAATCATGTTTGTGAATTCTCGAAAAAGGTAGCGCTACATGATGTTAAACTCTGAATTTATATTTGTAAGCAAAAAACCAAATAAAGTTTATAAAATATTACTAAAAATGTTCTTATTAATTTAATAGGTATCAGAGATAAAAAATAATGTTCATTGTACCCTATTAATATGTGCAATTATAAGTATTCTAATTAAAGGATTAAAAAAATTAAGAACTGTTAAGTACGTTTCAAGTCGAAACTTTTGAAACCCAAAAGCTAAACCTTCAAAGTAAAATTATAAAATTATTTACTAATCTCTTTCTCGGAACCTTTTTGTCGAAAGTACAACATGGATTAAGAACCAGCTGATCTATCAGCTGACCGCAGAGATGGCGTGACATTTTAATATAAATATAACCCCATTTATTTCTAATGTTATTCGAAATACTGTGAGTGAAATTTTTTCGGGAAATTTAAACAAATAATTACACTAAAATCACAAAAATAGTGAAGAAATAAAAAAATTACACAGCAAACATCAATCCATAATTATTTCACATTCGACAATAACAAATAAGTAATCAACTCTTCCTAGGACAGACGTACGTCGAATTGGTCGCTGGTGTAAGCACGTTCTAACAGAATTTAACCCAGATATGACAACGTTGACGAAATTAATCGCATGAAATCGCCACGCCATTGGTTAGATTTAATACTAATTATTCTTTAAATTGCAATTTCTCTGGAAACGGGTAATTATATCTTGAGATATTTTTACCTAGAAACACTAAATCCCCTCCTTTATCGTTTCTGCATAAATTCATTTAGAATTTCCGACCTACTGGTAAGCCTCATTAAAAGAAAGATATTATGCGTGAATAGTTTTCATTGAAAGGCTCTGTATAAATAAAATATACAAAGAAAGTATATGAATAATAAAAAGTTAAGATTATACATTTTGATGATACTAAATATGGTTTTCCCCTGTTATTATATACAGGGTGAGTCACGGTAGACGCGACGGTTAATATTTTGAAAAGTTTGTTTATTCATGGATATGTGGGTTGATAAAGGCAACATTTTAAAATTATTTTTTTGGATTATATAGGTTGTCCCAAAAAAGTGTGGCGTATCAAAGTTATATTATTTCTTATGGAATAACCTATATTTTGTTGCATTTATAGATTATGCGTTAAAAATAAGATAAACTTTCTTAAGTATTCCCTATACCTAAGCTTTCTACTTTTCGAGATATTTTGATATTTCTAAAAATGGAAGCACTTACAAGAAAACCAACAACTTGCAAACCTATGGAATCAGCCAAATCCAATTTTAGCTGAAAAAAATTAGACTAATAATTGAAAGCAATAATGTATTTAGAGTTGTTTAAAATTATACAGGGCGTCCAAAATTTGACGATTCTCTAATGACATATTCAAACGACAATATCGTTCTTATTTTAAATAGGATATCCTGTATTTTATAATTCTATTACGAAGCAAATTTCATTACCTTTTAAAAATTATAAAGGTCTACTATGCCTAAATCTATTAATTTCGGAGTTATTTTTATTTTTGTTAAATTTTACATTATTTTTCCACCGTAATGCCTAAATATAACACCCTGTATTTGATTAACTTAGACTATGATCCGAAAAAATTACAGATAAATCCACTTTTCATAATAATGGATTTGTTAACCGTCATAACTTTCATTATTATGATACTCAAAACATGCATTTGTTCCACACAATAGATCATCAGAACCGGTGGAACATTAATGTATAAGGTGGAATTATAGGCGACCAAGTTATTGGCCCATATTTCTTTGATGGCCATTTTAATGGCAGAAAATTTTTGCAATTTTTAAGAAAAATTTTTTGGGAATTGTTGGAAAATGTATAATTAGATATTAGACAAAAAAATGATGTTGCAATAGTCTAAGCTGATCAAATATAGGGTGTTAAATTTAGGCATTACAGTGGAAAAATAATGTAAAATTTAACAAAAATAAAAATAACTCAAAAATTAATAGATTTAGGCATATTAGACCTTTATAATTTTTAAATGGTAATGGAATTTGCTACATAATAGGATTTTTTTTTTTTTTTTTTTTTTTGCGGAGGTGAAGGAAAACCCTTTATGGGGAAGTTATGAGCCTAAAATCTCAAGGTCTACTGTGAGACTCTCCTTTCAAAGCATACTCACTAAAAAACTTCACCCCCTGGTTGGGTCCGTCTGACCGAAGCCTCCGGTGACACTTAGGCCTGTCGGCCCATTGTATCTTCCCTCTCTGTTTACAATACCCAGTCCAGTACCTTAGTGCCCTGTACAAGCTTGTACAGGTCCTGTACTGAGTGGGAGTTGTATAGTTCTGGGTCACCTATTGGCTGCCCAAAAATTTGCTGTCTTTTGCGGTCCAGTGCCTCGCATCTACACAGTATATGTGTCACTGTTTCTGTTTCCTTACCGCACAGTCTGCAGGTAAGGTCACCATTGTACAGTCCCATCTTGTTGAGGTGCCCCTTAACTGGCGCGTGGCCAGTAAGGAGTCCCGTAACTGTTTTCAGCTGGCTCCTGTTCATCTTTAACAGGTCTGCCGCTCTTTTGTGGCACGGTCCTTTGATGTATTCTTTCCCGTGTTTGTTTCCCGGGACGTTTTCCCAGTAATTTTTATGTTTGTTCCAGATCCAGTTTATTACAGACACTCTTGCTGTACGCTTTGGTACCTCTAGTGTCTGTCCATGGTTTGGGGGGTTTTCCGAGCCTCTTCTTGCGAGTTCGTCTGCTTTCTCGTTACCTGCAATTCCCTGATGTCCTGGCACCCATATCAGTTTGACGTGATTATGGTCTGCCAGCGATCTCAGTTCCTTTTTGCAGTCCCATACCAGTCTCGACGTCACTTCCTTGCTGCACAAGGCCTTGAGTGCCGCCTGACTGTCTGATAGAATATTAATACGCGCGTTAGCTATATCTCTCCTGTTATTCTCCCTCGCGCATTGGTATATGTACCTCTGCCTGAAAGACAGAAGTGTGAGTACCCAATGAGTAGCTGATGCCAGTCTGCGGGTTCCTAGAGAACACACCCGAGCCCGCTCCATTCTCAGTCTTGGATCCATCTGTGTACCAGATTTTCCCCTGTAGAATGTTCCTGAGCTGTGAGTCGTTCCATTCAGTTCTATCTGGCACCACTACTTTGATTGGGTTGTTAAAGTCGTATCTTTTCGGAATATGATCTGTTCTCGTCCCTAGTACGTCCCCGGTCACTATTCCGACGATACTCATATGTCCAGTCCCAACGTTCATATTGGTTTGTGTGTTCTGTAGTCTGAGGGCACCAAGCCTTGCCTCCCCTTGTACCACAAAGTGGAGAGAAGGCAATCCCAATAGTGTCTCCATCGCTAGAGTAGACGTTGACTTTATTGCCCCCGTGATTCCAAGACATGCAAGTCTTTGCACCTTGCTTAGTCTTGTAATGGCTCCTCTCTGATGCGTCTTTGGCCACCACACCAGAGAGGCGTAGGTAATGGAGGGCAAGACCACCTTGTTGTACAGCCAGTGCAACATTTGTGGTCTTAGTCCCCATTTTTTCCCAAAAGAACGTCTGGCTACAACTAGTGAAGTCACCGCCTTTCTGGTGGTTTTTTCCAGATGTTGGTTCCAAGTCAACTTGGAGTCAAGAACTACTCCGAGATATTTGACTTCTCCCTTGAGCTGTATGTCTTCCCCTCGAAGTCTTATAGGTCTAAGACCATCCAAGTTGCGTCTTCGGGTAAACGCTATGATGTCCGCCTTGCTGGGATTGATATTCAACCCCTGCGAGTCCGTCCATCTTATTGTCAGGTTGAGAGCCTCCTGCATGCGATCTCTAACCGTCGTGTTGTATTTTCCTTGTACAAGGACTACTATGTCATCGGCATATCCAAGGGCTCGATGACCTGCATCTTTTAGTGTACCCAGCAGCCCGTCCGCTATCAGATTCCACAAAAGAGGGGACAGAACCCCCCCCTGCGGACATCCTCTAGTCGTTCTGGCTACTAAGGTCTCTTCTAAAATTGTTATGTGTATCAACCTGTTCCTTAGCATGGAGTCTATCCAGGACACACACGGTTCCTCGATTTCTCTATGTCTAAGGGCTCTTGTGATTGAATTTATAGAAGTATTGTCAAATGCCCCTTCTATATCTAGAAAGGCCGCTAACAACACTTCTTTATTTTCCAGCGTGTTTTCCACCTTTGTTACTAGTTGGTGGAATGCTGTCTCCGTTGAACAGCCAGCAGTGTAGGCATATTGGTCGCGATGCAGTCTACTAGCTTTTCTAAAGTCTTAAGTACAAATGACATGAGACTTATAGGTCTTAGGGCCTTCGCCGAATCCTGTCCTGCTTTTCCAGGTTTCGGTATAAAGGTAACCCTAACATGTCTCCAAGGTTTTGGTATGTGTCCGAGAGCCAGACTGCCTCTGAATATGTTACAGAGTCTGGTTTGCATTGTTTCGAGACCCCTCTGCAGCATTGCAGGATATATACCGTCTGGTCCCGGTGATTTGAAAGGTTCAAATGTCCCTATTGCCCATTGAACTTTTTCGTGCGTCACGATCCTTCTAGCTATGTCCCAGGATTATAAAATACAGGGTGTCCTATTTAAAATAAGAACAATGTTGTTGTTTGAATATGTCATTAGAGAATCGCCCCATTTCGGACGCCCTATATAATTTTAAATAACTCTAAATACATTATTGCTTTCAATTATTAGTCTAATTATTTTCAATTAAAATTAGATTTGGCTGATTCCATGGGTTTCGAAGTTATTCGTTTTCTTGTAAGTGCTTCCATTTTCAGAAATATCAAAATATCTCGAAAAGTAAAATGCTTAGGTATAAGGAATATTTAAGAAAGTTTTTCTTATTTTTAACATATAATCTATAAATGCAATAAAATATAGGATCTTCCATACGAAATAATATAACTTTGATACGCCAAACTTTTTTGGGACAACCTGTATAATTTAAAATAATTTTAAAATGTAGCCTTTGTCAACCCACATATCGGTGAATAAACAAAATTTTCAAAATATTAACCGTTTAGCCACAATGGTCCGTCGCGTCTACCGTGATTCACCCTGTATAATAAACAGTGAATTTCTCGACCGGTTTCTGTAACGAGCCAATTGCAAAGGAAGGTTTTTGTAACGATTTTGTTTAATTTAAGCATTTATCACGAGATACCAGCACCTCCCGATCAGCATCTTATTTGACATAATTTGGCTTGAAATTTCGTACAAGACCCTGCCCTTAAAATCGACTTTTCTATACAGTATATATTAAATTACGAAATTGATGTGAAAAAATTCTGAAAAAAATTGACACTTTTTCTACAGATCAAAATCCCAATAAGAATCGAAACTGATGTACTGACAAATTTGTCAAAAAAAATGAGATATTCGTCATTGATTTGCGAATTTATTATGGAAATGAATTTTATTGGAAATTTTAATTAGCAATTGAAACTTAAGGAGACTTGCGAAGATATGGTAATTTGCACTAATTCTTGAAGTTGTCATGAAAATTTACGAAATTGTTTGGGAAATTCATGAGTTTGCCAATTAAACTAATAGCTAATATATACAGGGTGGCGCAAATTTAATTGAACACTATTGGGATTTCGTAAATCGTTATAGATACAAACTTGATTAAATGGGGAAAAAATGTGTATTTTCAAGACAAATTAATTGGTTAATTCAAAATTAAAATAACAGGTCCGGTTTCTGAGATATTGACGATTTTCGTTTTATTTAATTAATACCCTATTTTTTAAGACAAAAAAAAGTTTATAAAGCTTTTTTATTGAAGGCCAAATATCTTAACATAGCGTATCCAATTTTTGAAAACATCGTTTCGTCTTTGAAGGGCTACCCTCGACTATTTTTTTAAATACGGACCTGTCCTTTTCATTTTATTTTTGAAATCCCCGTTTTTTTCTCTATCCAACCTGTAGAATACTTAATTTTTTTAGATGTGCTACCATCTATGGTTAGAAGAGAGTATTGACAATAAATTTTGACTGAATCTAGTCAAGATATCACTCTCTTCTTTTTATCTGCGGGTGGAAAAACTTACATACAGGGTGAATTTTTGAAATGAACCAGATATGCCAGAACTGTAAATCTGGCCCTGTAAATTGATTCAAATTCTGGTATTTACTATACTGGAATAGTGTGTGTCGTTATTGTTTATTTTAAAGATTTCTTTATAATTACTAAACATTATTATACAGTAAGATATTTCATTATTTCAATTTGACTTTAAAATGAATCTTTAATTAAAAATGTAAGGCATGTGTAACAAAAATTTCAAATATCCAGGTTTAACTGTCTATTTATGTCCTTTGGAGAAATCATATCACGTTTTAGAAAAATCATGTACAGGGTGAATAATTGCAATTACAGCAATTTAACAAATTTTCGCGAAGCCGGCCCTGGAATTTTTTAGTTCTGAATATGTCAATTAGTTGCTAGACACCAATACACACTTTTACCAAAAAATGAGACAAATCGACTTAATCATTGAAAAGATATGACCAAACATTATTTTGGTCCAAATCCATAAATCGCTCTGTATATTATTAAAGAAAAACAGAAGACATTTTGTAATGGTGATTTGGTAATCCCCTAAGGTGACTCTGCTTATGGTAGAAGTATGTACAGTTCCTCGTGACTCACCCTGTATTACCCACCAATTTATGTAAAATATCTCCAAATTATATTAAATCAAGCAATAACTCAGAAATGCGTAACTTTAGGTATTATAGGGAATGCTAATACAGATCGAAAGAGAATAAAAAAAAATATAGGGTGTTTCATTTGAAATAATCGACTTATTGAGAATTGAAAATATGGACATTGGACGCTCCATTCTAGACACCCGGTATAAAATATCGCATTTGACATTTCACCGTATGCTAGAAGGATAATCTTACAATCTCTGTATAAAATTTGAAATCAATAGCTTAACAACTAAGCCAGATACGGAAATTAAAGTCAATGCGTATTTTTCAAAATTTTTTATAAAAATATCTCGGAAACTGTTAAACTTAGACCTGTGGTATGTTAATAATTTTTTGTTCAAAATTTGATGCTGAATCAAAAAATAAAAAGAAAAATGGTACATGTCATTTGAAATAACAA
Source organism: Crepidodera aurea (assembly GCA_949320105.2). Classification (NCBI taxonomy): domain Eukaryota; kingdom Metazoa; phylum Arthropoda; class Insecta; order Coleoptera; family Chrysomelidae; genus Crepidodera; species Crepidodera aurea. The sequence goes on along the minus strand of OX439479.2, from coordinate 23,860,773 downwards.
AGTTGATGTCTACTTCCGGTATACCCGTGACACACCCTGTATACTATAGAAACACTTTAATTAAAATTGGACCTGGAACTGGACCTAATAGTATTGTTTTTTATCTCCATTTTGGAAGTAGTTTACATAAAATTGAAAGTAGATCAGTTTTTAAAACTAAAACCTGGCGGTGAGAAAGTTCATTTTTAAGGACAATCAATTCTCTTTCAGGTCAAAATTCAGTTTATGCGTTTTTCGCGAGCCTTTTATTTTATCTCTAGAAATCGTTTCGATCCGAAAAATAATCGAAAAAAGCGACTTCGTTTTCAAAACAGATCTAGGGTTATGACCTTAATTATCTCACACAACTGTAATAATTTGTTTTTCTACAGGTACGAAATGCGATTCAAGCTCTACAAGAAATGGCAACTCCTTCATCTTGCAGCGCTTCAGTCATCAACTACTCCGCCCAATCTAACCCCAACATAACCCATCTCCATCAAAGTCCATCTGGTAATGGAATATTAGCCAGAAGCAATTCCCACCCACCTGAAATGTTCTGCTGGGAAGGCCCCCCATCGCCTCCCTTTGTACCTATAAAAACGTATGTAGACAGCGAAACCCAAACCGATCCCAGTGTTGCCGTCATCCGCCAATTTATCATGGAAAACCCCAAACAAGTGCTAGAAATCTTAGGATTAGATCCGGATAAAATCATAAATTCCGTGGAAATTAAAAAAAGCCGTAGTATACCCGATTACAGTACGCGATCGAAAAACTTCGACGAGTTTTCCGATTTTACTGAGAACGTGATTGGTCAAACGGACGTATGTCTGGTTGATCTGGAAAGTGACGTAAATATAGTTAGAGGAGAAAATTTTCCATTTTTATGGAATAAGAATGCTAGGAAAATTCAAGTTTTCGAAAGTTTGAATGCGAATCAAAGTCAAAACGTCTTGCTGAAATTTAGGAATAACTCCGATTAGCTGTGTAATTAAATATGTAATTATTTTAGAATACTATAAAATGAAAGTTGAATTCCGATTATTTCGGAAAGACAACAAAATATGTTCTTTATCGGGATCTGACGTGGGACCTATCCAAGATGGCGTCAACTAGGGTGAAGATTTGAATGTGACATGAGTGCTGATCGTCTATTAAATATAAAAAATGAGTTTCATAATTGACAAAATTTGCAAACTAAATTTTAAACAAGTTGAACGCATTTTATACGCTGGACACTTGATTAAATGCGGGAAAAAATTAATGTAAGTGACCGTGGCCGTGTGGACATAGTGGCTTTCTGTTTGTCAACGTCGAATTTGCGATGTTATCCCAATCAAATGAATGGGAAAATTGCAGGATATACGCTTCTTTTCAGTAGATTTTCTTCTCATGTTCAACTGGATCCACATTTGGCAATTTACGTGATTTTTCAGAAAGTGCTTCACTCTCTCATCATCTAAAATCATCAATCACTGTTTGATTATAAAAAATATCTTATTTTATACTGTCGCAAAAATCTTAATTAAATTTTTAATTTATATTTAAAGTGCAAAAGTAGAAATATATAATTCAAAGAAGAAGTTTTTGTAAATTTGGTAATTTGTTTACCAAAGGACTATGTTTCCATCTTATGGAAAATAAAAGACCACTTAAATGCGGATATTTTGATACCAACAGATTCATCTTGAAAAATAGAACATTTCATTTGCGCCAATGTTGTGAGTTGTATAATTAAGTCACAATTAATGATTTTAATTTTAAAATCGCTTACGGAAATTGTATGAGTAAGAGAGAGACGAAATACATAAATGAAGATTTATTAGGTCAGGTCAGGTCTTAAATGAAGATTTATTATTAGAGATAAATAACTAACACCAGACAGGGTCGAACTGACCTAATGCACCGTAGGTCTCGCACGTAGTTATATCCAAGATTATTTACAAAGAGAACAGGCCGACGAGTTCTCTTTTTAGGCTCTTCTGCAAGAACCAGGTTTCTTGAGAGCTCGAGTCTATTCCAGATTTATACAAGCTACTAAACATCAATTGTGGATAGCATTTCGTCAACGATTAGGTTATGACGAAGAGAATGAACTTAACGAAGATAATCGACATATTGATGGCTATTACTGTACTTGCAAAACTGGAGCACGAATACTTGGATGTTGTGCACATATAGCTAGCGTGATCTGGTATTTAGGATATGCTAGACATCAACCTAATGTTAGATATCCGTCAACCAGATTACTGAATACTGTACTTGACGCTGCTGATCGAACTATACCTAATAATGATTAAATGTAATGATGCAAATTAGATTTCAGTTAACAGTGCCATCAAAATACTTATAACACAAAAACCGGCTTCGGCTACCAAAAAAATTTAATAAAGTAAAAAAACGGTGCATTAGGTCAGTTCGACCCTGTCTGGTGTTAGTTATTTATCTCTAATATTAAATCTTCATTTATGACCTGACCTGACCTAATAAATCTTCATTTATGTATTTCGTCTCTCTCTTACGCATACAATTTCCGTAAGCGATTTTAAAATTAAAATCATTAATTGTGACTTAATTATACAACTCACAACATTGGCGCAATGTTATGAAATGTTCTATTTTTCAAGATGAATCTGTTGTATCAAAATATCCGCATTTGAGTGGTCTTTTATTTTCCATAAGATGGAAACATAGTCCTTTATTAACATAAATAAATAAACAAATAACTTAAAAAAATTAACAAATTTAACGAATATTAACTTTGAATACAGATTCAATTTAATAAAATTTCAGAGTACCTACTAACATCTGGTACAAAATGTTTAGAGCATATTTTTGTAAACTTATTCACACTGTTTACTAGGGTGGTTCGAAAAAACTTTTTTTTTATTTCAGATCGCTATAGTTCACAAAAGTTGCCAAGTGAAAAAAGCACTAATTATAATTTTTTTATTAATTTGTCTTCTGGTTGCGCAACATAGTACAAAATGAGCAAAATTAGTAGTTTTTGCAAAATCATCTATATAGGTTTCTGGTAGGTAATCATAAGAAAAACTATCACCTACTTCTTCGGGTGCTAAGTAAAACAAGCCAAAACAGTATTTTAACCAACGACCAATTTCAGAATTTTTATCGCGGAATTCCTTACAGTAGGTATGAATTGGGAAGGCGAATGTGGAATAACGAGTCACTGACCTAATTCAAGGTCAGCAACTCGTTATTCCACATTTGCCTTCCCATTTTCCTAATCAAGGTCAAAAGGGGTTAGTGTCCTAATCAAGGTCAAACGGGGTTAGTGTCCTAATCAAGGTCAAAAGGGGTTAGTGTCCTAATCAAGGTCAAACGGGGTTAGTGTCCTAATCAAGGTCAAAAGGGGTTAGTGTCCTAATCAAGGTCAAAAGGGGTTAGTAACCTGATCAATGATTTATTTTAGAGGTAGGGATTAATTGTTAGGTGATGTGGAATAAAATCACCAATCACTAATTTATTTGTTTATTGAGTTGACATGTAAAATTACAACAACAGCACTCCGCTTGGGAAGAAACAGGACCATCAAAGTTTCCTTCTTCTAAACCATTGTGAATGAAGCAGGGTAGTCGAATTTGTAATTGGTAACAGCTTTTGTAGTCCTTAGGGAGTCGATGCCATATATCCAATAATTCCCAGGGACCAGCTTCTTCTATTAAATCATCAACTGAAAAATTCTTCAACTCTTCAACAGAAAATTTTCGAAAGGATTGCACAGTCATATTAAAAGACAGAACCTGCTTGGAACACAGCAAAGAAGCAACTGAAGCAAAATTCACTCGTGTTTACGTTTTCACACACTCCCAGATCAATGACTCATATCTATTTTTAGCAAGAGTGGAATAAATTTAGGGTATAGGTGGGGGATCTATGTATTTATACTACATTTCTATTCTTCTGGGTGTGCTAGCACTGCCCTGGAGCTTTATACGTTAGTTACTGTTTTTAGTGAAAAATGTGGATGGCATATGTAACTGAAGTAAAAATAACTAATTTAGAAAGTGGTGTGAAAAATTTACACCAAACATTTAGTAATTTAAAGTTTGATGCAGAGCATGAGGCAATCTATGGTGTAGTTCGTGCCTATTCACCATATTCAACAGAGGAATGTAATGAGCTTGCTGAACAATACAGGAAAGGTGTGGAGGTGTGTGATCTCTTTCTGGAGGGAAAAACTTGTTTGTATGGTTTTGTATCCCTGTTAGAAAAAGTGAAATTAGATGGATACTTGTACAGAATAAAGAAATATATACCAAGTGTTTTGTATCAATTTGATGAGGATAAAGATGAGGATCAAGATGAGGATGGTGATGATTAAATGAAGTTAAGGAAATAATATAAAATTAGTAAACAGTATATGTATTTTTTATATAAACTTACAAAAATAAATTTATTATGAACTAATGGTTTTATTCATGATCAACCATTAATTCCCGCACACAGCATTTTGAGAGGTTATCCATTGATATGAAGTCTTACACAATAATAAAAGTATTAGAAACGAATTACACAATGACGATGTCAAGAGTAACCAACCTAGTAATGAGTCTGTCTCTTTTATTATATTTGTAGTTGTTGGGTGTAGACTTAACCAATCAGTATTCTCCACAGCATCATTTTCCATAAATAAGCGTAATTTATATGAAGTGCTGTTTTCTGGAATATGTGAAGTCAACGGTGCAATGTTATTAGCCATGTAAGGAGTCATTCGTGACCAACTGGAAGGCCACGTATCATTTCTTGAGTTATTAATATCAAAACAAATAAACACTTCTTTAACCTTATAAGGATGTTGAATGTATAAGACATTATTCAATATTGCTGATAATATAATATAATGTGATGTCAACATTTTTTGTGCAAATGATAAAAAATTTACGGGTGATGGTATTTATACCTTAAAATAAAACCAGGAAATAAAGGATATAAATTTTATTTTTGCGTAAATTAACAAAACTTGTTTCCATTTTCGCTTAAAACTAATTTTTTTTTAAAGTCTTTTTCCAACTGACTTAGGCGTTGCCTCTCTTGCATCTTAAACTTTTTTTTTTCTGCTTTACTTTTTCCAATTGGTGGATGTCGCAGAATTCGAAGTTTTTCAACAACCGGTGTGTAAGTATCCCATTCGTCATTATCCCAATTTTCCTCACCCACTTTTTCCATATCCTCAAAATAGCCGTCATCACCCTTATTCGCAGTCATGGTATTGGAATAACAAAATTTTAGTCGTCTCACAGAAGGATACTACGGTGCTATATTTTAAAGGCTTTGTTTTTGATAGCATGTAGTACACAACCCAATTTCCACTATAAACTGAGGTAATTTACAATTAATGTTTGAGCACTTACTAACTTTTGATAAACTGAACACTTTAAATTTACTAACATTAATTCCAAAAGATGCATATAGTTCTGATGAAATGTTGCATGTGCTGTACATATATACTCTGACCACCTCCCCCACACTCATCATCGAAGTATGTGAATTATTGAAAGTTTACGTTCTTACGATCGACGACCACATGCTATCATTTCCGGTCGCGAGATTGGTTTCACTAATTTTCTTTTTAATTTCTTTAAACATATCCAAAGTATAATAAATACTAGAAGAAAGATGCATGTATCCAAAACACCAATCATGTGTGCCACTTCCAATGAATCAAAATCATATCCTTTTAATTTTAGCATATGTGTCGGTTCTGTAAAAATATTACACCAATCAGTTTCTTCAATAATATCATTTATCTGAACAAGTCTCAACTTGTATAGACTACTATTTACAGGTAATCGAGATCGTAATAGAGGAACTTTGTATGGAGAGAAAAATTCCATTTTCTGCCAATAACAAATATCGTTTTTTTGATGAAAGCAAATATGTGCATCCTTTAAGAAAAAAGGATGACAAATTACCAGAAATCCTTCCCAGATTGTGTGTATTATCAACAATCTGTTTACCATGATGTCTAACGAATAACTAAAGTCTAAGAGCAGATGTTCTCAATATTAAAATAAAAAAGCAAATAAAAAAAAAAAAATCTTTATTCATCCATTATAAAATTATGATATAAAAAATATACATTGGATAAGGCGCAAATACACTTATTGCTTGAATGACTAAAACATTTAGGGGTTGAAGGTTGTGTTATAGAACATTCTGGAAACTCGTAAACTGGGGCAACTGAGTACTTTCTGATGTACTTGGTTTTTTCCAATCCCTTAACGTAGACCATTTCAACATTTTGGGTTAAAGATTCTAAAATATTAGCAAACAGATGTACTGGTGTAAACCCTACATTCCAGTCTAAACAGTGATGATTCTTCATTAACCAAACTGCCTGTCTGTGTAGATCAGGAGATAGCATTCTCATTGGAAACGGTGGCTTGAAGACATAATGACTTATTCGATCCCCATCAAAAGCGGCAAATTCTTTGACAACAAATTTATTGTCTTCTATTTTAAAGCCTTGAACATCAACGATTAATCGCATATTTTTAATTTTTGAAAAAGTTTAACAAGTTCTTTCATACACTTATAGTATTCAATATCATCCTTAAGTTTCTTAATATTTTCACGATAATTTTTAAACCTTCCGTTATACTCTAACTCTAAGGGTTGCATTTAAACTTTATACTTTTAGCAACTCTTCTTATATACATTATGTTTGACAGGTGCATTAGTACTGTTTGACAATTTTAGTGGAGGGGTTGTATGAAAATTCCTTTTCGTTTAGAATTAAACAATATGCGGATGTATCTGTCGCAGTCACAATATTTGTTTCAAATTCAATCCTTAGCTCAATACTCCCTGATTGAATTATCTCCTTCTGTCTTGAACAGTCAATATGTACCAAGGGGGCTATATCTTTAAACTCTTGAGGGTTAAAGATGGGTTGGTTGGTCTTAAAATGGTAATAGCTTTCTTGAAAACTAGCAAACATTTCATATAAAGAAGCAAATTTATTTGTTGCAAAGTCGATAAACATATCATTATATGGAAATCTCTCAGAGTTTAAAAAAATTTTGATATTTTTAAGATTAATATGATCAAATTTGGAGCAATCAGATTTAATCTGGTTTTTTCTATTTTTCTGAAATGCGATAATTACATGACGAGGTGTTTCCACTTTTGAACTTGTCTTAACTGTCCAAGTATGTCTTGTTGAGTTGTTTAGAGAAGGATATTCAATAATTTGCCAGGAGCGAAATTTAATTGGTAGATCTTTATTACTTTTTGCGATATTTGTGAGACGTAATTGTTGACTTAAGCTGGGCTTTATGTGGGGGACATTCCAGTAAAGCTTATTCAACTCAATTTTTGGTTTTTCTGTATCATCTGCGCTAGTGACCGCATCAACGTCTAAATTTGACCGAATTAAAATTAGTTCTTGTTTAGAGTTCATTATAATTTTGTTATAATCTTCAAAAAATCCAGATAATATTTTTAAAGGAATACACACATTAAAATTTCCATTTACATCAACCAAAATCTTTTGATCCCTAAATTTAGCTTTTCCTGTTGCATCTATTTCTATTTTTTCATCAGGTTTTGGAAACCATCCAGCGTTTTGATGTAAAACACTTTCATTTTCATTTAGACTAAGATAATTTTTTATTGTTGATACAAGCCCTACGTCTCTAACTGAGTCAATTACGACACCATTCAATTCATACCGTAGTTCGCGAAACAAAAATGCTACTCCATTATTAATAAATTTTAGTTTGTTTGGCACACCACCGGTCTCTGTAAGTAATTTTCCCTCAATATACAAGTAACTATTACAAGGTAGGGTGTATGCATCGAGATCTTGAATAGAAATTCTTACTTCATCATTATAATTAATATTACCACTAATATTCGATTGATATGTATGAAACTGATAATCCTCAATTGAGTTGTCGTCAAATGGTTGACCTGTTACATGAAGTATATCCATTACACTAATACTTTAAATCCTAGGGAACTTAAAAAAAATTTATTTTCTGGTGTTATTCCTTTAACCGCTTTTGAAGAACTATTTCTTTTTTTGATTCTAGATGTTCTTTTATAGTATTCTACTGAATAAGGGTGAAAAAATTTTAGGACCATGTTATAATTCTACTTTTCTGAGATGTAAAGTAACTGTAATTTCTTCTTCTTGAAAATTTATAAGATTTCCTGATTGATCAATAATGTTAACTGTGATATTGTTGATTGTTTTAACACTAACGGGGTAATATAAAATATTTTGTGGTGACTCCACTATTTTATACCCATTCGGAACTGTTGGAAAGAATTGATGTATGATATGGAGTGGTTTTCCGTTTAAATAGGATCCTGTTGCAATACTACAATCAACACCTATGCTATTTACTTTTAAAATTTTTATAGGTTTATCTGAAGTAACAATTTTATTAGGTTGAATTCTTACAGTTTTAGTAAAACCAAGCACGTTACCGATAGAATTTGTTCCATTAAAAGAAATGTCACGATTACTAATAATACTAATTTTTGAAGTGTTAATGTTTGGGGTTATTTCAATCCAAGCATCTTTATCTACTTCAGCCATATGTTTTTTCAAATTTTTAATAATATCGTCTAATTCATATGCACCCACTGGAAGTCTATATTCTTGCAATGAGTAAATGTTACCCCACGAAAAAACGTTATTGTTCTCATCAATGTTGGGAATTGTATTGAAACTATTAAAGTTTACAAGTCCAATTTCATAATCAAGGTTTTCATCTAAATAAATCGTGGGATTAAAATCATAACTTAATATTGGAGAATTTCCACTTAAGGTGAAAGAGTATGACATATTGTTTCAGTAAAGGTTTGTTTTTGAATGACTACTACATTATATTTCTCTGATTATATAGAAATTTGAGGCAATAATGGCCACATTGATAAGAATTAAATGATTGAATTCTGTCATAATTATAAATTATTTCAACTTTTCCGTTGCTATTAAAATATTTAACTAATTCTTTTGGAGGAGGTAAGTTACCATAACTATCAAAATATATAATATTTTTTTTATTTTTTATATATGCAGTCCAATGCGTTCCTTCTCCAGATTTTGAATCTAAATTTAAAATACCGCTTTCACATTTTCGAATTTTTTTAGGTAAAGAATCTCTCATGAACACTCCTCTAAAATATGGAATTTGTAAAATTTTTACAAAATGTTTTAAATCTAGATCGGTAAGGGCCCGATGAGGTAAATTTAGTTTTTTGACTTGATTCCGTATCCTTTATATGGTCTCAAATATAAGCCTTTACCTTTAGTCTCCATTGCAACATTATGTCTTTTTTGTTCTTCTAGCGCAGCTCTGTCTGCTTTCGCTTTATTTACCGCGGAAGCTATGGCGGCGCCCCCACCCCCGAGAGCACCAATAGCCCCCAAAAGAGGAAGCAAAAGTGGTAAAAATCCACCTTTTCTCGGAGCTCTAATTATACGTTTTTTCTTTTTTAAAGACCCTCCTTTTTTAGACTTTCTTTTAAAACATTTTTTAGATTTTTTTAAACCCATTCCCAGTTTTCGTTTACTGTTCATGATATTAGTAATTGCCCAAGCGGGTATTTTCTCTTTCCAAGTCGAATCTTTTGAGGTGGCTCTTTCCCAAGCTGCGTTTTGCAATAATTTATCTGCTTTATGTCGATCTTCTAGCCTTACGCTTTGAGAGTATGCTATATCGTGATTTTTACAAGCCTCGTCTAATTTATTTATGCCAGTATCACCTCTTTGCAATCTTTGACTAAGTTTAGTTCCAGGTCCACAAAATTGATAACGGGGGATATGTAATTCAACCGGAAGCTTATTTATTAATGAATTTAAAATCCCTTTTCCTTTACGACGTGTTCTTCTTTGCGCACGTTTACCCATTGTGGTGTTATATAAGCTTATCACCCTATATATACTCTTAGTCTTCCCTTTGATTGCCTAAAATGAGGATTGAAAAACAAAGTGTATTATTACCTATTAAAAATCATGACGTTATTTCAAATGAAAATAAAATTGGGAAACATGGGTTTTTGTTTGGTGGTGAATCAAAACGTGGATTAATCGTTGGACCTAGTGGCTCTGGAAAAACAAATATCTTGCTGTCATTAATTGAACACCCCAACGGTTTAAGATTTGAAAATATTTATGTATATTCCAAGAGTCTTCATCAACCAAAATATAACTACCTTCGAAATTTAATTGAGCCAATGAAAGAAATTGGATATGAGGAATACAGTGATGCTAAAGATATTATTTCTCCAGAAGAAATAAAGCCAAATTCGGTTATAGTATTTGATGATGTGGTAACTTGTAATCAAAATACCATTCAAAGTTATTTTTGTTTTGGACGACATAAACAAACAGACTGTTTTTATTTATGTCAAACTTATTCAGCTATTCCAAAACAATTAATTAGAGATAACGCTAATCTATTGGTGATATTTCAACAAGACATGACAAATTTAAAACATATTTATGATGATCATGTTAATATTGATATGTCATTTCAAAAGTTTAAAGAAATATGTTCAAATTGTTGGAATGAGAAATTTGGTTTCCTTGTAATTGATAAAGATTGTTTAATGCATTCTGGAAGATATAGAAAAAACTTTGATAATTTTATTTATATATAAGCAAGCATAATGTAAAAATTATTTATTTGCAATGGATTCTCAAGTAGCTCAACAACTTATCAGGGCCCGTCAATCCTTGAGAAAAAAATATAAAAGTTTAAAAAGTGATATAGCTAAATCACAAACACATTTGGAAAAAACCTACAAACCAATAACTGAACCCCTCAAAAATTTGCTTTCAGCTATTAAAAAAACAAAAATTAAAAACGAACCGGAAACACCAAAAATTGAAGAACTCTCTAAATTTTCCGATAAAACATATACTGACTTTAGCCCCCTTAGACGTAATTATGATGCTTTAACATTTATAACACCGAGAGGCAGACCTTCCACAAATTATCCTCAATTTAGCAAGTTAAAACCTCTTGTAGAATTAGATAGTACTAGAATAAATCCCGCATCAGCAACACAATTTCTAGACGATGGTACTGTTTATGATGCTCAAACTAGTGATGATGCTATAGACATAGAGGGATTAAATATATTGGATCAGTATAATGAGGAGTCTTTAAGACAGAGTATTAACGACTTAACTAGTAGTGATGCATTTCAAGAATATCTTGAACAGTTTTCATCTCCACTACCTAGAGATTATGTTGAAGGAGCTATTAAAGATGTAAAAGGAAACTATGATCATATTTTAGGACCAGTACATGATCTATCAACAGAGAAATTTAAAATTGGGAATTCTGAATTAAATTTTGAAGGTCCAAATATTAAGATTCAGAATATTACTTACCCCGGTACACCTGGACTCTATGAATTATTATTTTTAAAAAATCCAATATCTTACAAAAACTCTGACCTCGCTGAATATATTGACATTGTTAAAAGGACAAATTTAATTCATAGGGATTATAATGCTGAATTACCAATTAGAAAATTTGGTTATGATGTAAAGCATAAATATATAGAAATTATTAAACCAAAATTAAAACCGACTCGACCGAGACTTTCTTCCTTACCAAGTTCTATAAGAATGATTACTAGAAAAATGAGAGAAGAAGCTAAACAAACTGGTAAAGGACTGATGTTGGAATATAGCAGTAATCCAATTGATTACAAGTATTTTGATGATTATAATGAGTTAATTGATCGATTTAGATTACTTATTGCTTCACAAGCTGTCGGAAACACTGGTCATCATAATGAAATTGTTTCCATAATTGAGGAACTTCGTGAAGGAGGTATAATTCAATAAATAACCTCACAAATCTCAAACTTTTATTAGTCCAGCGATGCCCATCAACAAATTCGGAAGTCACTTTTTAACCAACCCTTCAACTCCTAATTTAAATCAGGGAGCTTCGATTTACTTTTGTGAACCAACAACGCTTCATAGTAAATGTTTTTTACGTCTAAGGGGTACAAAACATGTAAAATTAAATAAACATCTCTATATTTTGGATAATGGGGGTACTGCGTTTGTTTTTCCAATTGGTGGTAAAATTGAAAGTGTTAGACATTATAAAGCTGATGGAGATATTATGATTAATTCCAAACCATATAAATATAATCAGTTAGCTGGACTTGTCATCAGTAAAGGAGATAAAATTGAGTTTAAGTTTGGTGTACCGGATGATATGTGTGTTGACTTTATCATACAGTGTCCTTTAGAAAAAAATGTCTAAAGCTCAAGTTGTTAATGAGCTTCATAGACCAGCTCGATTAAACTATTCTAGGCGTCATGTTATTATTAAGGGTTTAAATGATTTAATCCAAGCTGATTTAGCTATAATGTCACAATTTTCCAAAGAAAATAGTAATTACAAGTATATTTTGGTGGTTATTAATACATTCAGTAAATTTGTTTGGGCTGAACCAATCAAAGCAAAAACAGGAAAAGATGTTACTGAAGCAATGGAAAAAATATTAAGTAAAATGAAAACAAATGTTAAAAATTTGCAAACGGATCAAGGCAAAGAATTCTTCAATAAACCTTTTGGACAGTTGATGAAAAAATATCATATTAATCATTATCATACTTTTTCAAATTTAAAAGCGAGTATATGTGAAAGGGTTATTAGAACTCTTAAAAATTTATTGTGGAAACAATTTAGTTTACAGGGATTTTACAAATGGGTTAAAATTCTTCCAGAAATTGTAGACAAGTACAACAATACGATACATTCTACAACTGGATTTAAACCAAATTCTATCAATCAGAAAAATGCTAAAAAAATCACTGCTTTCAACTATTTAAAAATACTTGATAAAAGAAAGCCAAAATTTAAGGTGGGGGACCATGTTCGAATTAGTAAATATCGCCATGTTTTTGAAAAAGGTTATACACCCAACTGGACAAATGAAATTTTCACAATTAAAAAAGTTAAATACACTAATCCAACTACTTACCTATTGGAAGATTCTACAAAGCAAGAAATTGATGGAGCATTTTATACCGAAGAATTGCAAAAAGTTAAATATCCTGATGTATATTTAATTGATAAAGTTCTTCAAAGAAAAGGCAATCAGGTTCGTGTCAAATGGTTTGGAATGGATAGTTCACATAATTCATGGATTAATAAAAATGCTATTTTGTAAAATATATCTTTTTTTTAATAAAAACAACTTTATAAGAAATGTGTTTTATTTGGTAAAATATGTTTTATACAATTTTTAGAATTTCTCGAGTCTTCTGAATTATCTTCTTTGTTTCAATACATCTACACATGCAGTAGCAGTATGAATTGCATATATGACAAGCGATTCCATCATTTTGATCTTCGGGTACTTCAAAGCATTTATTTATACAGCAGTATTTGGTCATATTTTACGACTTGGAAGATTAAAAGTCAAATTTAATATATGTTTTTATTGACTAAAATATAGTTCATATATCCTATTTCTATGATCTAAATTTAAAATAGGGTTTATATATTTATATGCATCTTCAATGCGTCGATTAAATCTGATTCGATCCAATATACTAGATTCCCAATTTCCTTTTCGACACATTCTGTAAGCATAATTCCATGTATACAACATATGAATTTGATTGAGACCTTCATTAAACACTACGTTCTTCATTTTTTAATAACTCTGGATAGTTGTGGATCACTTCGACGATTATACTATAAGTAATAGGACTCATATTTTTTATAGGTTTCATTATTTCCAAGGCTGTACTGGTGATATCATCACAGTCTTTAACACCTGCTTGCAGAATTTTAAAACTACTCAAAAAATATTGCTTTTTCAATATATCCAACAATTTCTCTAATAATGGTAACATTCTCCAAAGTTCTGATAGGGTGTTTGGTCCTACTGTAATCCAGGTATCTCCATCGGAAATTTTTAAAATAGGGCTGTATGGGGCTTCTCTCAGTTCCAATAAAAATCTTCCAGTATCAATCACGACCTGGTTGGTTGGAGTCGCCATAAAATTTATAATTTTGTCTTTATATGAGATGAAATCATTCCATTCCTCCTCATTAAAGATAAGGGGGGTGTCAGTCTTTCCAAATAAGGCAACACTCGGAGCAAAATTTAACTGATCACATAAACTTATTGTTACAAACTTGGATTTTGATTTGTTTAAATAAAACAGACGTTCCCCTAAAAATATTGGTTTACTTAAAGACATTTTGTTGAACAATGCTTCAAGCTTTGGTTGCTCTTACCTTTATATTTTAAAAAGTGGTAGGGGTAATATCTCACTTTAAACAAGTTTAGACTTGTCTAGACTGAATGCTTCATGCATTCATTGAATTTTTTACGAGTCGTTTAATTTGTCTAGAATTAAATGCATAAAGATGGCTCCGCATTGTTGAATTAATGGTATCATAGTTTTGTAAGTGGTTTGTTTATTATCTATTAAGTCATCAGAATGTATTTAATTAAATAATTAGTTTCTTACGGTAAATAGGTGAATCTTAAGTTGTTTATCAAATATTTTTTATATAAATTTCTAAAGGATGAAAAATTAAAAAAAAAAACAGTATTTGCATGTTTTATTCTCATTTACAACAGAGACCAGAATTTTAAAGTATAAATTATGAGATGTTAATCTGGAAATATACATTGTTTGGGTTTTTCTATTGTTTGATAATGGGTTTCAAAATGTTTTATTTATAAAAAATACATAAATATTACTTATCCAAATATAAATCATAATTAAAATTAGGTATATTACATAAGTCTTCTATATCTATATTTTCCAAATCATCAATTGCAGCTAATAAATCATCAATAGTTCCAGGTCCTTTTTTTGGGTTGATGAGCAAGTGCCCCCAGGCTAGAGTATTGACATCACCAGGAATGATATATCTTTTGTCATCATTTGATGAAAGGGCTATTTTATTTCGTAACTCTGTGTAGATGGTGTGGTATTTTGAGATAAAAATAAACATCTTTCTAAAAAGTGTCCCACCAGTTTCCACAATTCGAACGTAATCATTTAATTCTAATTGGTTTTGGACTACGTGTTTTGAAATTCCTTTCGCCTTTTTCAAGACTTTGTTTGTCTTGACACAATATGCTTTGGCTCCAGTACCATAAAAGCACTCGATAGGTACACCTTTAAATTCATCTTTCATTTTACCAATGACTGATGGATTCTTAGGAATGCCATAGATGTTATCAGGATCATAGTTTGAGGTATCAAAGTAGGTACTATTCTTTTTCATATCTTGATAAAAATCACTAGTGAAAACTTCAAGGATGAGAGAGTCTGTATCAGTATAGCATAATGTAGCATTCTTACTATACATTTTTTTAATGTATCCATAAAAAAAATCATATATGATAGATTTTGAAATATCTAGTATCGAAAAACCAACGTATAAAGGTTTGTCATAATAAATTTTAACAGTATTAAGATGGATAGCCACCAAATTTTCATTAAAAATCGAACAAGAGTTAAATTGTGGTTTTGCAATTAAGCTTCTTGCTCCAGGTGAATTAAATTTATTTTCCCAGCGAGAACAGAGATGTATATTCTTCCGTTTTTCTACATTCTCCATTGTTTTTCCAAATATTGCATTTATTAAGAACTTGAAGAGCTCCTTTTCAAAATCATTTCTCGCTTGGTTTCGAAGTTTTGTATTTAATTCAATATATTTCTTCAACCATGTTGATTGGGAAAATTCTATAATTCTGTGTATTTTTAGCAAAATTAACCCATACTCTAAACATTGCTTTAAGTTACTATAATGTATAATATATTTTGTTTTATCATATAAATTAGGAGTTAGCTTTGAATATTTACTTTTTGGTGGTGTTATATTCTCCGGGCAAAATGGTAAATCATTATGCACATCATGTAAGCTAGTCGGATACTGTAAATCAACTTCCAGAACATATCCTTTGGTAGAATTTTTTTGAATGGTAGTTATATCAAAATTTTCTATTTCGTTTGCGCTTAACCAACGAAAATTACCTGAGGGAAGATTTTCACTCATGGCCGCACCATACAAGTTTGTAGCATCTAAGTACATAACATAACTTTCTGGTTTTGTTGGATCAAAATTTGGTAAATATCTATTATTAGCCACAGCTTTTCTTTTGGTGCATTGTGACACTCCACCTCTAATTCCTTTTCTGAAAAAATGAAGCATGTCAACATCAGTAAGTAATTCAAGTTCAATCTTTGTATACTTCAACATAGCATCCCAACTAAGTGATGGTGTGGTTAAATAGTGTGCAGGATCCAGTTTATATTTTTCTAGACACACCATTCTAAAATTCTCAAAAACGTCTGCGAGTAAAAGTACATCAGTTTTTAAATATAGATTACCATAATCGTTAAGTGTTTTACAAGTAAATGTATTCCATACTTCTTTAGCCCTTTCATAGTCTTCATCTAAGATTACTTCTCCTTTTATTTTGTCAAAAAAATTCTCCTTGGAAGGTAACACTTGCTCTTTTAACTTTTCCATCGAATCCACATAAGAGTATGGAAATACACCTTTTTGTCTCATTAAATTAAACTCTTTTTTGTTTGGGAAATATTTCAGGATTTCATTACATTGACTATCATCTAATGTTTTACCGAGTTTTTCCAGAGAACTAGGTAAAAATCTATAGGAATCTACAAATCTCAGTTTTATATAGGTATCATTTTCTTCCGAATTTAACGCTTTATCAACTAGTATGGATTTTGAAAATGAAATATATTTTTCTTTGGTTTGTCCAATAACTGAAATACTCTCTTCTTTAGTAGTTAACTCTTTAATAAATAGATGACAATCATAATTGGTTAGATTATGGAAAAAAACCGGTATAAAATTAGGTAATTTGTAATTTAGATTGCAGGAGTTGTGTGCCGCTCCTATAAATAATCCAGTTAAATGACAATGATCTCTTACTTTTTTGTTGAACGGGTGAAATGGTTTATCACAAATATGACAAAGAGTTGTATTTTCAAAAATGTTTTTCTCCTTATCACTCAATGGTTGCATGGTTTTAACATGTTTAAGATGGTTATGGTAAATATCTTGAACTGTTTTGTCTAGGCTTTCGATAAAAACTTTTGCTACATCGGACCCGTGGTAAATTTCAAATTTTGATAACGAATCATCGTAGCAACATTTTACATAAAAAGCAAATGAGTACGGTTCATGTTGACATACCTTCACGGAATAGGATTTTCCATCAAAAGGCTCTGTGTGGTCTATAGGCTTGAGTAAACTTTCAAAATCAGCATAAATGACAAATGGGACTTGCATTTGTCTTTCCAGATTTATAAACTTTAAAATATTTTCTGGAATTGTTTCTCCACATTTATTTATTTTTAATTCAGTAGTCGGTATCTTGGTGTAGATGTGGGTACAATCATTTTGTTGATGATTTTTTAGACTATCTGCTAATGAAAACGGTTGAAGGCATCCATCACAAATAAATATTGTTCCATGGTGTTTAGTTATTTGATTTCTAACTAGTCTTGGTAAATCGGTAATTAAACAATAATGATTTTTAGTAATGTCTGTAATTAACAGTAGATTAACATGCATCTCCATACGATTGGAAGTGATATGAAGAGGTCCAACAATTTCATGATGTATTTTATCAAAGGTAATACCACGAGTCCTCCAAATTTTATCGATTAAATTTTTGGTTTTCACGAAAACGGCTTTATTTGGAAAAACCACGAAAACAAACTGATTGATAAAATCACGAGTCCGCAGGACGAGTGATTTTATCTTAAATCAGTTTGTTTGAGTGGTTTTGCCTAAAATAAAGGCGTTTGAGTATGGAGATCAAAAATTTAATCTATAAAATTTCAGAGGACGAGTCGTATTTGAAAGGATTATTTTTTGAATCATTTTGTATTAAAAACAGAGAACATAGTCATTTATGCAAAAGACACTTTACTAACAAATATTGAAAATTTTCTTTACCAATTTAAATTGAAACCTGAGCTGTTATAGTTTTACATACAGGGCCACCAAGGCGATTTTTTGACTGGCTACCCCGCGAAACGGCGCCGTTAATAAAAGCGAAGAAGAATGAAATGAAGTCTTTCTTAATTTAATTAATTTTAAGTTTAGTGTTATGTTATGTAAAAATGTTAAAGGCATTTTGAAATCAACTAATAAAAACAGGTTAGTTTACAAATACATTTTGAAATTTGGTTATTAACATAGATTTGCAATAGTATAATAAAAATTGTTAAATGTTTACATTTGACATTTCAAAAAAGGTAAACACAGTTTAATCAAGAAACAAATACGAAGAAGCGGTTTTATCAGTATAAAACACAATGATTGGTTAGGATCCTGAGCTGTTATTGGCTGAAACCACAAAATCTGACTGTATTGACAGATGAAAAAAATAATCATCTTTAAAAAAAGATTCAAGGCCGAAGACGTTTACTGAAATTTTGTTTAACGTTTCAAACTTAACTATATCTTTTAACTTAACAGGAAAGTCAATACCGTCAAAATTTAACAAACAATTGTAATGAGGATAGGATGTTGTTTTCGTTGGGTGCCCTTGAGCAGACACAATCGCTGCGATAATACTCCAAGCAAAACATGCGGTATCTTCATTTTGTATATTTAAAATTGACTGCTTGTTTGATATTGAATTTGGTAACTTTATATATGAAGAAGCTGATATACTGCTATATCTGTTAATATTAACATCTAGAAACATAATTTCTCGAAGCGCCCAATTTGAGTCTTTCTCCTGAAATTCTGATGCTTTGTTAAGGATTTCATCCTTAAATTCTTCATACATATTATCAAGATCTGATGAAATCGTAACCACCTTATTTATAGTAAACATGGATTTAATATCGCATACTTCCGTCTCAGGCTTCAAATACATAACAAAGACCTCCATATTAACTTTAACAGAGGTATGAAGTTCCAGATGTTTTTGAAGAAATCTTAGCACTTTTGACTTAACATCATAAAAAAAATCGGAATAATCAAGCTTATGGGTTTTGCTACAAAATCTGTATGATGCTATGCGGTTTTTGAAAGCGTGAGTTAGTTTGCTTACTCCTTCTTCTAAAATTTCTGTCTTTACTGGTTTCAACCGCTTTCTTGAAAAAAAATTGCACTCACAAAATTGCTCCTGATGACGTTTTAAGGTGTCTTTTCGGTTAAACTGCTTTCCACATCGATCACAAATAAACTTGACATCAAGTAAGCAGGTATTCTTGTGGCGGCGAAGATTATAAGATTTACTAAACTGTTTATGACACTTTTCACACACAAACATTGCTAAGAGATTTACTTGACTTATTTTAAAAGCTTGTATTGTACTGACTTAACTTCAAGACGGAGGTTTATTTATATGTTAAAATTAGTGACGTAAACCGGATATTTAGACTACTTTCTAGGATGACCTTGAACTTTTCTAGGATGACCTTGAACTTTTCTAGGATGACCTTGAACTTTTCTAGGATGACCTTGAACTTTTCTAGGATGACCTTGAACTTTTCTAGGATGACCTTGAACTTTTCTAGGATGACCTTGAACTTTTCTAGGATGACCTTGAACTTTTCTAGGATGACCTTGAACGTTTCTAGGATGACCTTGAACTTTTCTAGGATGACCTTGAACTTTTCTAGGATGACCTTGAACTTTTCTAGGATGACCTTGAACTTTTCTAGGATGACCTTGAACTTTTCTAGGATGACCTTGAACTTTTCTAGGATGACCTTGAACTTTTCTAGGATGACCTTGAACTTTTCTAGGATGACCTTGAACTTTTCTAGGATGACCTTGAACTTTTCTAGGATGACCTTGAACTTTTCTAGGATGACCTTGAACCCAAACCTAGGTTGCGTCTAGGCTTAAGTTTAGGCTTGAGTCTAAACTCAAGTTTAGGTTGGAACATACTTACCTTTTTATGTTCTTATTTGATAATAAATATGTTCTTATTTATTATAAATATGTTCTTATTTTCGCAATTTGTGTCGAAATTTTGTATCCACTACCTTTTAAGAAGCTACAGTGACTCATCAACAGTGGATTTAAATTAAATTACCTTTTATGGACACACCGGTGGTACACCACCTTTTATGGTAAGATGTTGTGGAGTCCTTTGCTTTCACTCCCTATTTGGCGCTCACACGTTCAGAAATCTTGTATAAATGCGCGACAAATCTCACCTAAAAATCAGAAGTAGTGTTTCTTACAGTCAAGTAACAAGATGGAAAATAAAATCAATATTTTATCCAATGTTGAAGTAAATAGTGAGTTGCGAAAGTATGTTGAAGATTGCAAAGATTTTTTGCTGGATTTGGAAACGGTAAGTTTTGTATTTTTTTAAAAATTTTTGGTATATTGTTGACGGTATATTTTTATGGTGAACCTAACCTGTGATCAGCTTCTTGTTAGGTAAATTTATTTTTAGTCTTGTTTTTTTTCTCTGTTTTTAAAGTTTACGTGTATGAACCATTCACCTATCTCAGTAGATTTGCTATATATCCACAGTTAAGCAGTGTGGAGTACGGTTAGTACTTGGAGGGGTTACCACCAAGAAAACAACCATGTAATGTCCACACAGTCTGCAATGTGTAGCATATCACAAATTGCAGGCACTATATCAATGAGCACGAGATATAGTGTAGATGTGACGTCGTAGGAGTCGTTAAACGCCGCTTGGTACTGAGTTCATAAATGTTGGGCTCGTAAAAGAACCCTATTTTGGTTGGAACATCAGGGGCTCGGTAAAATTTCTGGTTTAGGGTAGTGTGCTTCTGGCGTCAGTGACTAGCTTCAGTGGCAAAAATATTAAATAAGAGAATTTAAAAAATGAAGTTATATAAAATAAAAAAATTGTATTTGTTGATTAAGTCTCTGATTAATCTACGACCCTCACTCGACAAATGATGTGAGATTTATAGTGCTCAAATAAATTTGCAAAAAACAATCCAGTTCTAAGCATAAAAATGACCTATTTACTACCTATTTCTTACATATTATTTGTTCTTTTTAGGATTTTTTTGAAACCCAAATAAATGTGGACAAACCAACAACTTCCGAATCAGATGCTACGCCAATTCAGACCCAGGAATTTGAAGTATCGATAACTACAAGGGAGCAAGTTAACGCATCTTTTGTGGATAAATACTCGGCATTTGTTAAATATCACCAAAATAATTTAGAGATGGTACTAAATTATCAATTGGATTTGGAAAAAATTGACCAGGAAATACATACAATGACAAATGATGTTAGCAAACAAGAAAAAAAACTCAAGGAATTCAATACACAACTTAAACAATTAAGAAGTCAGACCCAGGAAATAGAAACGCAAAAGAAGGTTGCTGAAGATGAGAAAAATAAAAGAAAAAAATTAATTAGTTCCAAATCAACAACAATCAACAAAATTGTAAAATTAGAAAAAAAAACATATGGTAAAATGAAAATTTAAATTGTTTTGTATTCCTTTTAATTAATTAAATATTAAGCAATTTACATACTGTTTTTACGACTCCTACCATTCTGTTACTTGACTATAAGAAATACTACTTCTCACTACAAATAAAAACAAGTTTAAATGATGCTGTTTTGTTTTATTAAAGTTTTGTATTTAAAAAAGTGACTTCTTATTTATACTAGTTAAAAACCAGATATAAAATATCGCAATGTGAAAAAAAGACTACACAAAGAGGATTTTGATGTTGCTACAAAAAAAAAGTCTCATTAGTTCATAATAAATTTATTTTTGTAAGTTTATATAAAAAATACATATACTGTTTACTAATTTTATATTATTTCCTTAACTTCATTTAATCATCACCATCCTCATCTTGATCCTCATCTTTATCCTCATCAAATTGATACAAAACACTTGGTATATATTTCTTTATTCTGTACAAGTATCCATCTAATTTCACTTTTTCTAACAGGGATACAAAACCATACAAACAAGTTTTTCCCTCCAGAAAGAGATCACACACCTCCACACCTTTCCTGTATTACATTCCTCTGTTGAATATGGTGAATAGGCACGAACTACACCATAGATTGCCTCATGCTCTGCATCAAACTTTAAATTACTAAATGTTTGGTGTAAATTTTTCACACCACTTTCTAAATTAGTTATTTTTACTTCAGTTACATATGCCATCCACATTTTTCACTAAAAACAGTAACTAACGTATAAAGCTCCAGGGCAGTGCTAGCACACCCAGAAGAATAGAAATGTAGTATAAATACATAGATCCCCCACCTATACCCTAAATTTATTCCACTCTTGCTAAAAATAGATATGAGTCATTGATCTGGGAGTGTGTGAAAACGTAAACACGAATGAATTTTGCTTCAGTTGCTTCTTTGCTGTGTTCCAAGCAGGTTCTGTCTTTTAATATGACTGTGCAATCCTTTCGAAAATTTTCTGTTGAAGAGTTGAAGAATTTTTCAGTTGATGATTTAATAGAAGAAGCTGGTCCCTGGGAATTATTGGATATATGGCATCGACTCCCTAAGGACTACAAAAGCTGTTACCAATTACAAATTCGACTACCCTGCTTCATTCACAATGGTTTAGAAGAAGGAAACTTTGATGGTCCTGTTTCTTCCCAAGCGGAGTGCTGTTGTTGTAATTTTACATGTCAACTCAATAAACAAATAAATTAGTGATTGGTGATTTTATTCCACATCACCTAACAATTAATCCCTACCTCTAATAAATCATTGATCAGGTTACTAACCCCTTTTGACCTTGATTAGGACACTAACCCCTTTTGACCTTGATTAGGACACTAACCCCGTTTGACCTTGATTAGGACACTAACCCCTTTTGACCTTGATTAGGACACTAACCCCGTTTGACCTTGATTAGGACACTAACCCCTTTTGACCTTGATTAGGAAAATGGGAAGGCAAATGTGGAATAAGGAGTTGCTGACCTTGAATTAGGTCAGTGACTCGTTATTCCACATTCGCCTTCCCAATTCATACCTACTCCTTACTTTAGCCCAGACTTTGTATTTTCCCCACCCGCTACCTCTCAGAGCTCGGTGTGCATTTTACCGATGGGATTACGGTCCCTTCAATTTACCATACTCAATAAAGGATTATTGGTGTGCAATTTACCTGTGCCCAGAATATCCTTTTGGCCTGTTGTATTTCCATCTAAGTGTTGAAAAAGGTGGCGGAATGGCAGTTCGTTGTGATGGAGAAGACAAATACTCCATTGTTGAGGTCTTCCCACATGTATCTCTAAGACGTATGATCTATCTATCTATCTGTGATGGGGGTGCGACCTATAAGATCTATTGTGCCCCCTACTGCTGCCCAGTCGTTAAGGATTCATTCTTCTTTGTCTGCTAATCCAAGTTTCTTTAGGTGGCCTCTCAGACGGCAGTGCCCTGTTAGGATACCCGTTAGTATTCTGAGCTTATTTTTACTTTTACTGATGCAGTCGTCAGATCTCTTCTGATTATAGTTCCCCAGTAGTGTCTTGGCCTGCCTCATTCCTTGTAGTCCTATCCAGTATTGGGATCTTTTGTTATTTACTTCTCTTCCAAGTTCATCAAGTATTGTACTGGTGCTTATTCCGCAGAAGGGTTCAGGTCCCAGAAATGGTGTGTCAGCTCCTTTTTTTTGCGAGTACGTCTGCTATTTCATTACCCTCCACTCCAGTCCCGGAACCCATAGTAGGGTAACAGTCTTGTTCTTGCCTAGTTCGTTTAGATTCTCTAGGCACTCCCAAACTATCTTGGAGTTGATTACTTATGACTAAAATGTACTAAACAGGTAAATTTTGAAATTTTGCAAAAACTACTAATTTTACCTATTTTATTCTATGTTGCGCGACCGGAAGATATGAAACAAATGTATAATAGGTGCATATATATTGATTTTACATAGTTTTAGTAAGTTAATTCAAATCTGAACTAAAAAAAAAGTTTTTTTCGAGCCACTCTGTTTACTTTTGTCCGAAATGGTTTTGCTTATGTGCAAACGTTTATCCAGTTACGGAAAATGATGAAATACAACATCCAGACATTTATGAGAGTTATTATTACACCCTGGTACTGCGCAATACACTTTATTTTTCGATTTTTCACGATGTATTACTACAATTTCGGTAATTTTTTATCTCAAACATCGATTTTCCCGTTTGACGTAATGTATTTCTTATGGAATCTTCACCCTACGTTGTGTTCGAAAACAAAGTGCCAGATGGCGTATCGCTGGATGTCAGTTCCCAATAGACATTGGGGCATTTAACTGAAAATTTCTCTAGTTTTGAATGAAAGTTTTAAATGAAAAATCGTTATCCAAAATATATTTAATTAATACGTTGATCAAAAAATTATACTTGAAAGTTTAATAATTTAAGATCGTTATTTATTTGGTTTCAAATTAAAACAAAAAACAAAAAAAAGCGTGAGAAGAAAGTGGCAAAAATTTTATTTGGGAAAAAATTAAAATTAAAGTCGTTAAAATAAATAAAATTAAAAACAATTCATTCCTCAAATGTGTCCCAATTTTTAAAGAACAATAAAAAAACTCGAATGCAGGGAATGAAAGGCTCCTTGAATAACAAAATCAAAGGGTTGGATTGTCTAGTATAGCTTTCGACCCACGTCTGGATCGTTGTAATTCAATGCCTGTGAATATATTTTTATATATTTTATGTGGTAAATACTTTCTTTAAAAATTGGGCCACATTTGAGAAATGTCTTTAAAGCTGCCAGTCTGGCCGTTGTTATCCTAACCTGCACGATGGGCTGCCTATAAATACTCTGCAACTTTGATTTTGTTCTTTCAGTGAAGAGGGCGTTGGGCTGTCCTCGTTCTTAATACACTTGCTTCATCGCAATCAATTTTATTAAGAACCTAACTTGGTTGCATTCTTCAGACATTGCTTAGAAATGCGATGTGCCGTCTACTTCCTACTGACGAGGCACAAGAATGCCGAAACCGGTGTGGGAATGACAGGCTTCTTGAATAACAAAACTAAAGGATTGTCTAGTATAGGTACGCGTCTGGATCGTTGTAATTCAATGCATATGGGTAGACCCAGGAGTAGTTGTTTTCGTTTCAGACGCCGTGCAATTTGTGAATATATTTTTATATTACATTTTGTATGGTACGGACTTCGATTTTTTTTATTTTTCTTTATAAATAAAATTAGTAATACAGGCATATTCCATAATTTCAGTTGCAGATTGATTTTTGCAAAAATCCTGAGAGAGGTCGATTTTATTTTCAAAATGCGCATATTTTGACATTATTTTCAAATTTCTGAAATCATGCTTGTCAAACTAGAAACGTTACCCCTAACTTTTTTTAATAACAATGTATGGCGTGTTATACCTCTTTTTAGTGGAGTGCCGTTAGATTAATACCTCGAACGAAGTTGGCAGTGATCGAATTATAATTTTCTCTTTTGGAATGTGTTTTTGACACTACATACTTAAATGTTTATACAGGGTGTTTCCAAATGACACTTACAACGTCTGGCTGTAGATACCTCTCGTAAAATTGGACAAAATGATATAAGGAATGAGGGGTCCAACTCGATTACTTTTCGAAATACAGGGCGTTAAAGTTTAAAAAAAATAAATGTTTTTATTTAAAAACTTTAAAACGGATTAATATATTAATTTGAAATTTAGCAGGTCGTTTTTAAATGTAAAAATACATATTTTAGTAAAAAATCATGTTTCATATCTAGATCCAGCGGCGTGCAGTTAGAAGAGTATATCCCCTTTTCCCAACCATTTTCTACGCCCATGGTGTTTGAAGCTGTTTTTATTTTTTTTGTATTGCTTAACAATTTTCAAGTAAAAAACGAATAACCTTTACATACCGAAAATCTTGTGGTTTTTAAGATATTTAATGTTTTTATGAAGTCTGTAAGATCTTTTATTAATGAAATGACCAACAATATTTTTCTTGGATTTCTTTAATCATTTTTCCTTAATTTTTTATAACCACTAGACTTTTTTATAGTATCTAGTATCTAAAAACCACAAGATTTTCGGTATGTATAGGTTATTCGTTTTTTACTTGAAAATTGTTAAGCAATACAAAAAAAATAAAAATAGCTTCAAATACCATGGCCGTAGAAAATGGTTGGGAAAAGGGGATATACTCTTCTAACTGCACGCCACTGGATCTAGATATGAAACATGATTTTTTACTGAAATATGTCTTTTTACATTTAAAAACGACCTAAATTTCAAATTAATATATTAATCCGTTTTAAAGTTTTAAAAAAAACATTTTTTTTAACTTTAACGACATGTACGTTGTAAGTGTCATTTGGAAACAACCTGTATGTTATTTTTTTACCGCCTTTACTTTTCGGTCCTCCACTACCATAGAGAAAGGTAATGTGAGGGGGGGGGGAAAGAAAAAAACTTGCGCCATCGATAAATTATAATTTTTTAATGAATTAATGTTAAATACAATTTTTCCTAAAAAAATTTTTTTCACCACAAAAATCGTACATTTCTAAAAGTTTTTTATATACAGGGTGGTCCAAACCTCTGTCGTCGGAGGATTACTTCGTTGTGGTAAGACATAAAACTTTTAAATTTTGTGTGAGCTAGTACAGTCACTGGCTGCACATTTTGAAAATAGTTTCGATTATACAGGGTGTTCCAAAAACTCGTGGCAACACAAACTTACATTTTTTTAAATGGAACATACTATATTTTATTCAAGAATCGAAAAGATATCACTGAGAGCGTTAAAAAAATATGTTAATATATTATATGGGTGTTTCAAAAAGATATGTCCAATTATTAGCAAAAATGACCCCATCTTTAATACTCTGTAAAACAGTAAATCAAAATAAATCAAATGTCATTCTCATATCGTTGGCTGTGCTCACTATTAATTACTTTCTTCATCTGTGGCTTCTTTAATACAGGGTGAAACAGAACTCAAATCAAGCAATATCTCAAAATTTTCAAATGGATCACCCTATAAGTCTTTTTACAGTTTGTTAGTACAATTAATAATCTTTCAAACGATATAGTATAGTTAGGGTATAAGTTAATGGAAAACTGTAAATATTTTATGATAAAGGAAAAATCATGCATTTTACGTACACAAATTAAATGGTATTAAAGGGTAAACATTTTTTCTTTTTTTGCCGTCTTGGGGGTGCAGTCGACTCGGAGAGAAGATCCAACATCACCATCGTGTTCAGCATCCTCGAAAACGGGAGATAATGCGGGTTTTCTCGTTTATAGCGAAGAACAAACTTTTCACTCTTTCGGGGGTGCTTTTTAGCCGTTTGAGGGGTGGGGTCATCTTTAAAAGAATTGTCACCAACGTCATCGTTTCCACCAACCTCGAAAACGAGGAGTTACGTTAGTTTTGCAGGTGAAAGACGCGATTCACAATTTTGAGGGTGGGTTTTGGCCGTTTGGGGGGTGGGGCTTAACTCGAAACGAATTTTAACCCTCGCCATCGTGTTCAGCATCCTCCAAAACGGGGGGGAGCGCAATTTGGGGGCGTCAAAATATATTTGTATTTTTCAAGGTTTTTTCGGCTCACAGAATGGACTAATAATTTCGAATATCTTTATAAAGGTATGCGGTCCTCTAGTGGTAACAGTAAAAAATAATAGACACATCCAAAATTACGATTACAATTTGTAGAATATTCTAATGCCTTAGAAAACCTAAAATATACAGTACGTTTCATGTAAAAATTTAATACCATATAATTTGTGTACGTAAAATACATGATTTTTCCGTTATTATAAAATATTTACAGATTTCCATTAACTTATACCCTAACTATACTATATTGTTTGAAAGCTTATTAATTGTACTAACAAATTGTAAAAAGACTTATAGGGTGATCCATTTGAAAATTTTGAGATATTGCTTGATTTGAGTTCTGTTTCACCTTGTATTAAAGAAGCCACAGATGAAGAAAGTAATTAATAGTGAGCACAGCCAACGATATGGGAATGACATTTGAATACAAAGACCTGTTAATTTATTTTGATTTCCTGTTTTACAGAGTGTTAAAGATGGGGTCATTTTTGCTAATAATTGGCCATATCTTTTTGAAACACCCATGGAATATATTAACATGCTATATTTTTTTAACGCTATCGGTGAGATCTTTTCGATTCTTGAATAAAATATGGTATGTTCCATTTAAAAAAATGTAAGTTTGTGAGGCCACGAGTTTTTGGAACACCCTGTATAATCGAAACTATTTTTAAAATGTGCACCCAGTGACTGTACTAGCTCACACAAAATTTAAAAGTTTTACCTCTTACCACAACGACGTAATCCTCCGACGACAGAGGTTTGGTCCACCCTGTATAACCGAAAATCTGTTAGTATTACGTAAAAATTGATATTGAACTAATTTTATGGCCTTGGGCTAATTTTTTTGCTCCAAATAAACTATTAAATAAACAAAGATCGGCAAATTCTAATATATTGCAATGAAATAATCACCTTGTTTTATTAAATGGGTCTGCTGGTGAGTATTACTGAGCTCCACGTTGGGCGCCATTTGAAACAAAATGTCAAAATATTACAATTTTTTTTAATAAATTCTGAATGATAACACAAAAGTAAGAAATTATAACGTTATTAAAAATTGTAAAATCTAATTATTAGGAAATCATTCATACAACCTCATTCTCTCCTTATCTTATAATATGTAACAAATAAAAAACAACAAAATAAACTAATACTAATCACTATAAAAGTTTTTAAAATACCTTTCACCTATATAGTAAGTACTTCAAAGTCGATTCCTTCCAATTTCACTTCTTTTAAATTAACTAGTCTCTTCCAATTTAAATTACTTTGTCCAAAAGTCCGTGTATTAACATCACTCTTCAATGTACAAATTCCGGCTACAGATCCATACAACTTGGTATTAAGTTTAATTATTTATCAATTACAACTTCTCATGTATAAAATTCTTGGTAGATTTATATTTTCTTTCTAATACTTGACACTTTATACTGTTACTATGGTCCATTAGAAATATCACTTTAAGTTGTCAATAAAATCCATCATTCCTTATAAAATACGTCGTCAAAGGTAACGAACTTTATACATTTAACATTTATTCCGAAGAGTGGATTAATATTATTATTCTTGGCCCCCACATCAGCATCGCTACAATTTCCACTTTTAGGGAGTGGATTGTGGTTGCTAACTTCCACATTAGCATTGTCGCTCCAATTCCGATTGTTGATGTCCATATTAACATCTTCTCTGTCATTCAAAAATACCTTTCAGGCAATCTTTACCTTTTCTTCCAAAGATTCTTCAATGTAGGATTCGGCAACTTTTGATGACTCCCACCCCCATGCCTTTTCAATGAAGTCATATCTCCATCTACAGAAGATGAATTGTTAATTTAAAATGTATTCATGCAAAATTTAGTACCTGTTTGGATTTCTTGCCGAGAGAGCACTTTCGACTTCTTAGAACGATAACCAACATTCAAATTTTTTATAAAGGGAACAACAGAACCAAATTTTTCAATATCAATATTCTCCTTGGCCTTTAGCGTAGCCTTCGTCATTGAATACTCTAGCCACAAAGAAGCCGGACACAATTTTTGGGACTGTAAAATACATTTAATTTAATCTAGGAACATCAATTTTTTTTGTTAAAACAAGGGGCATTACAAGGAACTTACCCTTGTATCAAGATACGCCAAGATAACGTCTTCCGTCACTTCATTTACCCTTTTTGCCGATTTCCATTGTGTGAAAGCCACATACACCTTCTTATATGCCTGTTTTGATTTTGCAGGTAATAAATTTGTCCGCAGTTCGTTGCCTTTTTGTAATATTTCTTTAGGAATGCTTTCATGCGACATGTTGACGGAAAAATTTTTTTCCACTATTTTGTTGACTCATTACCATAACACCCACATTTTTTTTTTTCATAGACAGACCAATAATATAATTCAAACGAAATTGAAAACAACTAAACTTTCAAAATCCATTTATGATAAGATTCTATTAGTATTAGAAAAAATCAACAGGTGTTTTGTAGTTTAAAAATCTCAGTCTATTAAATCCGCGCTCACTTCGTTCGCTTGGATTTAAACTTCGACCTCGATTTTTAAACTGTCTATAAAACCCTAGTTGTATGGAACGCCGTTTTTCTTTTAATTCATAAATGTTTTTTTCAAATGTGCTACCATCTATGGTAAGAAGAGAGTATTGACATTAAATTTTGACTGAATCTAGTCAAGATGTCACTCTCTTCTTTTTTATCCCTTTCAGAGATTAATACAAAGTGAGTAAACCAGTAAGGAATTTTAATTTATTAGATTCGACATCCTAAGACCGGTTTCTGTCTTTCGACTTCATCAGTTAGGCTTTTCGAATCCAATAAATAAAATTCCAAACTCGTACAAGTCAATAGCTATATCCGCTATAAAATAACATTTTTAGATGTGCTACCATCTATGGTAAGAAGAGAGTATTGACATTAAATTTTGACTGAATCTAGTCAAGATGTCACTCTCTTCTTTTTTATCCCTTTCAGAGATTAATACAAAGTGAGTAAACCAGTAAGGAATTTTAATTTATTAGATTCGACATCCTAAGACCGGTTTCTGTCTTTCGACTTCATCAGTTAGGCTTTTCGAATCCAATAAATAAAATTCCAAACTCGTACAAGTCAATAGCTATATCCGGATAAAAAAGAAGAGAGTGACATCTTGACTAGATTCAGTCAAAATTTAATGTCAATACTTTCTTCTTACCATAGATGGTAGCACATCTAAAAATGTTATCTTATAGCGGATATAGCTATTGACTTGTACGAGTTTGGAATTTTATTTATTGGATTCGAAAAGCCTAACTGATGAAGTCGAAAGACAGAAACCGGTCTTAGGATGTCGAATCTAATAAATTAAAATTCCTTACTGGTTTACTCACTTTGTATTAATCTCTGAAAGGGATAAAAAAGAAGAGAGTGACATCTTGACTAGATTCAGTCAAAATTTAATGTCAATACTCTCTTCTTACCATAGATGGTAGCACATCTCAAAATGTTATCTTATAGCGGATATAGCTATTGACTTGTACGAGTTTGGAATTTTATTTATTGGATTCGAAAAGCCTAACTGATGAAGTCGAAAGACAGAAACCGGTCTTAGGATGTCGAATCTAATAAATTAAAATTCCTTACTGGTTTACTCATGTTTTTTTCAATTTTAAACATAAAATCATTTTATTCAACTCAGTTTTAGTAAGCCTATTGGCTTATTGCGTTTATTGCCCACCTATTACTCCACCCAGTCCAGTTTTTTTGTACCCTGTACTAGTTTGTACAGTTCTTTTACTGGGTGTCTATTAAAACTTTTTGGGTCTAATGTTGGTTGCCCAAAAAGTGTTTGTCTCTTGCGATCCAATACTTCGCAATCGCATAGTACATGTTTCACTGTCTCTGGTTCCTTATTGCATAGCCTGCACCTAAGGTCTCCATTGTACAGTCCAATTTTGTTCAAGAACTCTTTACTGGTGCATGACCAATCATGAGTCCTGTTATCACTCTCAGCTTACTTGCGCACTTGAGCACGGTCTTCCGATGAAGGATTTTCCGTGCTTTTGTCCTGACACATTTTGCCAGTGTTGAAGGTGTCTTTCTCTGATCCAGGTTTTTATAGCCCCTCGGACTGCACGCTTCGGTACTTCGGGGGTCTGTTCTGTATCGGGTATTTCTCCTACTCCCCTTTTTGCAAGTTTTTATGTTGGTTAAATCAAAATGACTGTTGATAATTTTAATTACATCATAAAAATTAAAAGCTATAAAATAATTCGACTTAGGCAATTTTATCAAGATGCAATTTTATTCATCAAATATTTTAAATAGTCAAAGTTTTTTGAAGAACACAGCCTGTGGCTGGTATTTTAAAACATCTGAGTGAATAATAGCCATTATATGCGAGTAGAATACTATACTTTGTTCACGACTGTCAAATAAATTTAACCAGAAGAATCTGTTTTTTTTTGCAGTTCGCCACTGCAAAAAGGATTCGTATGCAGATACATAAAATTTTTTAGATTTTTCAGGCAACAAATTTAATGCCACCAGTTTTGCTTCTTCTTCAATGTTATTATTTTGAGACATTTTTATTGTTTAACTAAAAACTTTTTCAAAAAAGTAATACACATTTAAATATATTCTGTAATCTGACATCTCATGGCATGCTAAGATTTTTCATAATATTCAAAGAGGAAGTAATTTGTGTTGCCTATATAAAGCTTTACTACGTGTTAAATATTTCAAGGTGTAAAAAAGTCATTTTCTAACATTTTTTATTTTTATAACTTTACTAAACTAACATGACCGTCATAATGAAAAACTGTTCTACTTACATATTATTACCTAAAAATTAATATAGGCTAATGGATTACAGAGTAATCCGCAGTCACTACTTTGAAATCCCCCCCCCCCCTAAAAATTTATATAAATAACATTTTTAAGTTTAAACGTGCTGAGCTGTCTTTGACGTCACCCAGTGAATAATGCCCCATTACTCACTGAGTGACGTCATACAGTGAATAATGACTCATTATTCACTGAGTTACGTCATACAGTGAATAATAGGTGTATAATAGGAAGTACAAGTATAATGAATGTTTTATAGAACAGTCGTGGACAAAATGGTTTTATGTTTAAAATTGAAAAACAAAAACATTTATGAAAAATGGCGTTCCATATAGTAGCTATAAAATTTTTAACATTCGCATAATTTTTTAACATTTGTTTTTTTTGTGTTGATCAATCTCCTTCCTTTCTGACTCCGTTCCTTGTTTACACTTTTTGATATACAGGGTGATTATTTCATTGTAATATAAACATTTTAGTATTAGATTTTATAAATACAATGCAAAAAACCCCATCAAAATCGATTCACTGCCACTCTCGTTCGAGGTTTTTCACTTTTTACGACTAACGGCACTCCACTATTTAGGAAGACTCTTATTTTTCTTTCCAACCATGCACATTTTTTAATATTTAAAGGGTGGTGAAAAATATTAAATTAATGAATAAATATATTTTTAAATAGATATTTAATGGTTGAAGCCTGTACTGGAAACGTTTTTCAGATGTCCTGCTTGGAAACGAAAAGTTCTTATTTCTTAAATACAAATAATACGTTTTGATATAAAAATGCCTTTAACAGGGACAAAAGAATTTAAATTCGTATTTTGCTTTGATGTAGAGATGTGAACGAAAAAAGAAAAATTCAGTCTTGTTTCGGGTACTTACTGTTAAACATCGTATCTGATATTTTCTTAGCTCCACGTCCAAGCGTAATAAGAATTTGTTTGTGTCTTTGTCTTTGTGTCTCTGTTAAACGTAATTTTATTTCAAAATGCATTTACTGTTTATATTTAAGAAATAACAAATATCTGTTTTCAAGCAAGAAGTGTCAAAAACCATGAACGGTTTGATTCCAGGACAGGCCTTAGGAATTTAATATCTATTTAAAAAAAATGGATTTATTATTTTCACCACCCTAGAAATATAAAAAAATGTGACGTTACTAGTTTGACTGTACGATTTCAGTTTGACAATTATATCAAAATATGCGCATTTGGAAATAGAAATCGACCTATCTCAGTTTTTTGCAAAAGTCCATCCGCTACTAAATTAATTGAACATTCCATACTTTATCAACGCACTGAATAATAGATTTTTCTTACTTTCATGTTAAATAAGGTATTTAAAATATTATTGCCTTGAAAAATTATGCAATGTTTGAAAAGAATGAGAAAATTGCCTTTATGAAAAGGTATGTTATTTGCTAATATTTACCAGGATATTTAATACTTATTTACTTTTAATTGGTATTTAAAATTTCTCAAAATCATACGACACTCCAGGAGCTAATGTCCCCACAGGTATTGAATTACAACAATCCAGATGCGTGTCAGAAGCTATACAATAGCAGAATCCAACCCTTTGTTTTTGTTATTCAAGCAGCATCGTTGTACCTCATCTGACAAGCTAATGTTTTAAAACAAATTATCTTTTTCTGGACACATTTCTTCTGCCGCAATCCTTAATTAATTCGCCGTCAGTAAATGGTTTTCCATGTTTCGATATTAAATGAGAAACTAACACGAATTGCTGCTTCTTATTTTGAAAAAACTATATGTGCCGAATTAAATAAATAAAACGGCAACAAAAATCAATAAATTCTTAATACTGGATGTCAGGTCAGTCACTAGCAGGTTGACCATAAGTAGACTGCATGGTAAGATGTACAACGAGCTATACAAAGAGCTGGAAAACGACCCCATAATGGCAATGCCATCGGACGAGATGCTTCCTAAGTATAGCTTCGGAAAAAACTTCAAAACAGTCATAACAGGTAGAGATGCATGGAGTAATGGACCTCCAATAAATGCAGAAATAGACGGCTCAAAAACCGAGGAAGGTGTAGGAGTAGGAATTTATATATCCAAACCAAAGACAAGAGTCTCACTGAGCTTAGGAAAACAAGTAACGATATTCCAGGCAGAGGTTGCAGCAATACATCACTGTGCAGAAGTTAGTAAGGCAAGAGTTCAAGTAGAAGCTTCATGCAAGTTAACTCCAAACTTGTATGAGATTGTCTAAAAAGCCTATAAAAGTTGGGCAATCAAAACAAACTGTTTAGTCTGTGCACCAGGCCACACAGGTTACAAGGGCAACGAAGATGCTGACTCACGTGCCCCAATTGGTCCGGAACTTTTCTGTGGTATATCGAAATCACTGCGAAAGACATATAACAGTACCTGGATGAATAAGTTATATGGAGAATGGTGGCCTACACCTGCCGATATAAAGGAGATGTCTCCTAGTGACTTGTCCACTTTCCTGAAAAGGACAGGATGGACGATGACCTAGGAGGACAACTCCTCGGGAGGATGTACAATGGATCAAATGTGGCCTAAGTGATGTGGGACTAACTCACCCTCCCTACTCTACAGATACAGATACAGAAGACGCCGGGAATGAGACAGGCCAAAGAGTTTATTAAAGAACCATCGTCAAACTTCACGGAGTACCTACTATGCCAGAGTAGGCGGTCAACCAGAATTGGGCTCCTGGTAGGGCATTGTAGACTCAACATACACATGAATAACATCGGACTGGCGGACACAACCATATGTAGGTTCTGCCAAAAAGATGAGGAAACCTCAGCACACATTCTGTGCTACTGCGAAGGTCTGACAAGGCTAACGTTTTCGACGATAAGGGAGGAAAAACCACAACGCTCCCAATATATGGAGTCTAATAACAAGGACGGGTCTAGACAGGGTACTCTAACATAACACGAGAGCACACACAATAGATTTGCAAAGGTCGCAGTGGAGACACACACATAAGCCACATACTAATCTAATCTAATCTAATTCTTGATGTTGATGGTTTGGTCAAGTGCATTGTTTTGAATCGGCTCCTATGCTTTTTTCCTTTTTTCTTTTCTGTTGTCGTCTTATAGTAACTTTTAAAACACCCGTTAATTTATATATACAATCCTTTTTCAATCTTTCCATTATTTTAAGTAACTATTTATTCCTTTGTTTAACCTAAAACTAAAACATCTTATTTATTTCTTCGACTTTTACTTTACAGCAATATGATACCAATTAAACAACTTTAATTTTTAGCCACTTTTTCTATCAAATACACCACACTAACGGAAAATTTGGTATTACTTGTTATATGGTTAACTTTTACTCTAAAAAATTGAAAAAATTGTCAGTAAGTGATGGATTCCAGATATCAAAATTGATTTGTCTCTAGACGTTGGATCAGTATTTAGCAGTGGAATGTCTACACTTTTTAAGATTGGCTGTTGTAAATCGGAAGTGATATGTATATAGAGATGTTATTGTATCATTATATTGTATATACTGTTACGATGATAAGGTATCATACAGTGTGTCTTATTTAAGAAGTACAGATTTGAAGTTATGCACAGTTAATACATATTTACAAGTCACCTTATTTGAGGTAGGTACTCAACGTAAATGTGAACTGTAAATCTCAGCCTATTACTAGCTTGCTAATTTGGCCAATTCTATAAATTTTGCTTGGTGTTAGGAGATATCGAAAATGTTATTAGAAAAAGTTATTACTAAATTTTGACACATAATACTAAGTTTCAAAAGAAAATTCGCAGTCTGCACATGGTTACAAGTGTGCATTTCAATCCACTAGAGTGTCATGGAAATATTAAATTTGATTAAAAGAAATATCAATGTCATAAAATAGCTATTTGTGTTAAGAGCGGAAAGTGCTACTTTGCCGCTTGAGATAAAAAGCGGCAATTTATCGTAAGTGGCAAATAGCTTTCCGCTCGAACAACACACGAAATTGCCATTGTGTTGATTTTTTCTCTTAATTTCTTCAAACTCATACTAAACTCATATTATGATCACTGACTATATAACTTTTTTATAAAGATTGACATTTATTTTAATCAAAGGACCTCGCACCGTTTAAATGTAAAAAACGTCCAGGTCAAATTGGCTGAAAATTTCGTGAAAAATTCTTCAAACCTTTCCGATTAAGGAATATGAAGTCCGAATAAGATCCTATGACTCAATTTTTTGTTATACGCATTAGAAACCTTGGAAAAATGTGTAAAAATACAAATTCCTAATTTTCAATTTTTCAACTTTAACAACTTTGGCCATCTAAAAGTATCAGATAGTATGAATAGTTTTTGAAAATATCACAAAATAAGTATACAGGGTCCGGCAAACCTCTGTCATATTTCTATTATTTTCTTATTGTATAAAACTTACAGATTTATTTGAAAGTGTATTAATGGTGATTAAAAGCAAACATTTTAAAATTATTTTCATTTATACAGAGTGGTCCATTAGTAAAGAGGGCAAATTGCTTAATTTTTTTTTCAAATGGAATGCCATACTTATTTTTACATTTTACCCCCCTAGTTAGTACTATATACCCCCAGTAAAACTCCCAGCCTTCTCGGAAAAAACAACCTTTTTCCCAAAAATATTTGAATTTGCACATCCCTACTTAGATTTTGATCAAAAATGTGTTTTTTCTAAATAACTATTAAACGACGAAAAATACTGTGTCCATTGATGATTAATTATACATTTGAAAAAACTGAAAAAACTTAAATGTAAGTTTTTGGAATGTTATTTTAGACCACCCTGTACTAAATAAAAATTTTAAACAGAGTCTAAAAGCTCTTGAGTCGTTTGTCTTTGTTCATTGGTAATTTTAAAGCGTTAAGTCTGAAAAAGTTACAATTTTTAAAAAGAGATGTACATATTCAAATATTTTTACTAAAAATGGTGTTTTCTCCGAGATGGCTGAGAGTTGTATAGGTGTATAGTACTAACTATGGTGGTTATAAAAATGTAAAAATGAGTACGGCATTCCATTTGAAAAAAAATTAAGTCATTTGCCTAGTTTACTAATGGACCACCCTGTATACATGAAAGTAATTTTAAAATGTTTGCTTTTAACCCCCATTAATAGATACCTTTCAAATAAATCTGTAAGTTCTATACCATAAGAGTTAATTGAAATACGACAAGCCGAGGTTTGTCGGATACTGTATACTTGTTTTGTGATATTTTCAAAAACCGTGGCCAATCGTCGTATTTTGATTTCAAAATGGACTCCTTAGCCCCCCATTGTCATAGTTTTAGATGGCCAAAGTTTTTAAAGTTGAAAAATTGAAAGGTTTCTAATGCTTATAACAAAAAATTGAGTCTAACTTCATATTAGAAAGGATTGAAGAATTTTTCACCCAATTTGACCGTGACGCTTTTTACATTTAAATGGTGCGGGGTCCTTTAATGTTAATATATCTCTATTAAATTGAAAAGCAAACTCGCAATCGTATGTAGATTTAATGCAAAAATACTAAAAAAATTAAAATACAAATATGTTTCATAAACCTTCGTATTATGGAAAAAAAAGGTAATTTTAGACTTTTCAACGCGACACACTGTATGTTAGTTTAAGAGTTGGTGAAATTTTTAGTCAAAATATTTTATGACAGTTAAATTTTTGTTAGATCTTTTCCATACTCAAAAGTAGTTTTGAAAGCCAAGAGCAATTACTCGGCACCTGATATGAATAACATTGTAACTATATTTTACTTACTTTACAGGAGAGCACTTTCGGCAAATATTTTTTATTGTAACTTTTTATATTTTTTTACATATCAATAATTTTCTGGAACTTTTCTTATGTTTTTTTCTTTATCTATCTACTAGTGTAAACTATTCAATGGTGAAACTAGCGGAAATACAGAACTACAACATACATTGTTATTTAGATAATTGTTTGTACAAGTACATGGGTATCGATGGATGGTAAGTGATATGAAATGAAGCAAATACAATTATTGTTATTTGTCTATTATTTAATGAAAATAAATGAAAGGACTATGTTTCCATCTTATGGAAAATAAAAGACCACTCAAATGCGGATATTTTGATACCAACAGATTCGTCTTGAAAAATAGAATATTTCATATCATTGCGCCAAATTGATAATTTAATTAATAAACCCAAAAAATGAGTTCATTTATCGGACTTGAGATATATTGATCAGCATTCTGTAAAAAAGTCATTAAACAACAAATCTGACAGCTGATAAGAGAACTAATAAGTTTTAACTATATTCATACAAATTACCAATTCGAAGAAATAGTCGCTTCTGCGCGATACAAGTGTGCATTTGTGCCGTGAGGTGTATTTAATTTAGTTGTTTTAAAGTAAAGTATTTGAAAAGTAAAAAAATGCAGTGTTACGTTTGTGAACATAGAGTTCGTCGTAGAGGATTTCGGCGTTGTGAGAAATTAATCGATCGAGGTTATCATCTTTTAAAATCCATATTAGTAGTTGCTTCAGATGGATATATTTTAGATGTCCGCGGACCTTATTTTTCAGATTCTTGGAATAGCCATGCTTCAATATTGCAGCATAACTTCGCTAATCAAGAAAGACAAGATGCGGACCAATTAAATACTTGGTTACAACCAGGCGATATTATAATTGTTGATAGGGGTTATCGTGATGCAGTACATTTTCTTGATAATTTTTTACTAACTATTGTAACCAATCAAATTACTTAATTTAGAGTCATGTGTCAAATTTCATCCAATCAGCTATGGATTACAGCGATAACACCCTACATGTGGTGTTTTCAGTTTGGTGTTTTCAGCAAGTCAAGTTTTTGATTAAAAATTAATTAAACGTCAAACTGACAACTAGTTTAAAAATGTTTAAATCTACAAAGTAAAAAATTATCTTATCGAATACCCCTCGGGCCTTGATAAATCCTCAAAATTTTGTCATAGAGAATCCTTCAAGCGTGTTGCTTAAGGATAATAGCCCTCGGCCTTCGGCCTCGGGCCATTATCAAGCAACACGCTTTCAGCATTCTCTATGACAAAATTATCTCGGTATTATCAAGGCCCTAGGGGTATTACTACTGATAATCTAGGTTTAGAATGTTATATTCCACCTATATACAATAGGCCGTGGTGATAGACAGCTTTCAACGGACGATGCTAACAGAGCACGGCTTATAACAAAAACGAGGTGGATTATTGAAAACCGCAATGGTCATTGAAAAACAGTGTTTAAAATTTTTAGAGGACAAATACCTATTCAACATGTACCGAATTTAGCTTCATTTTTTCGTATTGGATGTGCAATAATTAATCGGTACTTTCCTGCTATACATATGCAGGGCGCAACTGCACAATTAGCTCAATGAATGAACGAATTAGCAACATATGTAGTAAAAGCTCGAGTGGAAGTTGAACGTTTCCACCTTCAGCGGGTGAATAATGCTGCCTGGATTAATGTGAATGAACTGCAAATACCCGAATTTCCAATTATGTCACTGCAAGAAGTAAGAGATTTAACTCTGGGTATATATCAGGTAGGTCTCGCACGTAGTTATATCCAAGATCATTTACAAAGAGAACAGGCCGACGAGTTCTCTTTTCAGGCTCTTCTGCAAGAACCAGGTTTCTTGAGAGCTCGAGTCTATTCCAGATTTAGAGAAGCTACTAAACATCAATTGTGGATAGCATTTCGTCCATGATTAGGTTATGATGAAGAGAACGAACTTAATCGACATATTGATGACTATTACTGTACTTGCAAAACTGGAGCACGAACACTTGGATGTTGTGCACATGTAGCTAGCGTGATATGGTATTTAGGATATGCTAGACATCAACCTAATGTTAGATATCCGTCAACCAGATCACTGAATACTGTACTTGACGCTGCTGATCGAACTATACCTAATAATGAAGAAATGTAATGATGCAAATTAGATTTCATTTAACAGTGCCATCAAAATACTTATAACACAAGAACCGGCTTCGGCTACCAAAAAAATTTAATAAAGTAAAAAAACGGCTTCGGCTACCAAAAAAAAATAAAGTAAAAAAACGGCTTCGGCTACCAAAAAAAATTAGTAAAGTAAAAAACGGCTTCGCGGATAGAAGGTAATGAGGTCCTCAGGCGCGTAAACCATATATTATCTTTAAGTATCTCCCTTTACGTCGGGTTCATTACCTACACATATTTCACAAGCATTTTTGTATTAACAGTTAATAGATATTTAACATCTAGCATATAAAAAAAATGGTTTCCGTATCCCTATTCCCTATCCTAACTTTTTAAGGGTTCATCGATGCCAACAAATACACTACTAAAGAATGCAAAAAAGAACATATAAAAATGAACTGCTAAAATGTTGTATGTTGTGCATTAGGTCAGTTCGACCCTGTCTGGTGTTAGTTATTTATCTCTAATAATAAATCTTCATTTATGACCTGACCCGACCTAATAAATCTTCATTTATGTATTTCGTCTCTCTTGTACTCATACAATTTCCGTAAGCGATTTTAAAATTAAAATCATTAATTGTGACTTAATTATACAACTCCCAACATTGGCGCAATGTTATGAAATGTTCTATTTTTCCAGATGAATCTGTTGGTATCAAAATATCCGCATTTGAGTGGTCTTTTATTTTCCATAAGATGGAAACATAGTCCTTTACATTTTTGAACAATTTTTTACAAACTACATATACATTTCAATCAAACATTGCACTCTTGGGAGTTCTCAAGAGAATTGAAAAAACAAAAAGAATAATGAACCAGTGGGTGAAATATTAATCTTTCCAAACTAATGAAAAATTGGATAATTGTATCACAACTTACAATAAACTCATTTTGACTCAGACAAGAAATTTTTCGAGAAAAACATTGTATATTACTTTACAATGTTTCAATGAATAGTACTCAATCAATGATAAGAATTTGCGACATCGTAACTTATGTTACCATGTTTAAACAACAAACTGAAGTAGAATTTGCAGCTACGATGATATTATTTTGTCTAATTTGAGATACAATGAAAATTCTTGGACTCAATTAAAGATCATTCTTTATTGAAACCGTTTGAGTTGTAGAAGAAAAAAATGGTAACTTGAGTTACAATGTTATTCATATCAGGTGTCGTAGTTATCCTAATAATGGCTAAGCTGGACACGCTACATTAAATAAAACTAACAACGCACGGCCAGCCGACCGGTTGGCGGGTGTCTAGGTTCATATAATTAAATACAAGAACACGTACAACACCCGCACGCCCGTGCAGTCGAGCGGTTGTTGGAGACAGGATCGGGTGATCTCGGGACCCGACCGGGCCACCCGCGCCTTTACCGGGATGTACAGACTTAAGTGGCAGACAACGCACGGCTCACTGTCGGTTTGTCGTACGTTGTTAATTGCGGGTGGACCACTCGACAGCGCGGTCGAGCGGGTGCCGTGCGTGGTGTTGTATTTAATTCTATGAACCTAGTCACCCGCTCAACCGCCAACCGCAGCAATCCCATTATAATTTATCTAATCTACAAAATTTCAACCGGGATAAATCGTATTGAACAAAACTTTCAACAGCTCTCCTACTATATCTAATTAGTTTTTGTATATTTAACTTTGTCAATTATTATAATTGTTAATATGTAAAGTAGGATTTTAAAAATGCAAACTGTAATTATCACAAAAAGAGGTATTTATGCCTATTAGGCTTCATCAGCCGAGCTAACGGATTAATTATTAAATTTCAAAAAAAAATTGTTGTTTTTAAAAACATCCTTGAGACATTCCAGTAACTGACTTCATAGCAAAAATTTAAATTAAGAAATTTAGTATTAACCAACGCCATCATACAGTTTTGCCATTATATGACGCCTTCACCACATTTCGTAACAATTTAAGCTGATAAGCATTGTGCCCTATCTGGGTTGTTATTTATTTTAACGAATATTTTTTTACATAAAGGGAAGAAAATTACCAAAGTCCAATTAGTACCAGTAAAATAAAAAGAAATAAAAGAAAATGCAAAATAGTGTAAAACCATTAGCCCAGTTGCCAGAGAAGGATATTGACCAAAAGCTCGTACAAAATGTGATATCGATGAAACTTAACACTTAAGTACTTGAAAGGGTATAGAAAATGATAAAAAAAATCTTTGCTACTCTAAGGTCTATGCTTTTAAAGAGGAGACTCTTAGCTTTCTCAAGAAGTCATTAGTTTTTAATTTTTTTTTTGTTTTCTCATAGAAAATTTGACCGGAAGTTATAATTTCTAAAATTCTCACTGATTTTTATAAAACTGAAAATATACAGTGTGTCCAATTAAGTCGGCACCATATTTTTTGATACACCTC
Source organism: Crepidodera aurea (assembly GCA_949320105.2). Taxonomy (NCBI): domain Eukaryota; kingdom Metazoa; phylum Arthropoda; class Insecta; order Coleoptera; family Chrysomelidae; genus Crepidodera; species Crepidodera aurea. Next base: position 23,818,014 of record OX439479.2, on the reverse strand, counting down.
CGTAACTGACAATTTTGAATTCATTGAAAAATTTAAGAATGTTCACAGTGACCTCTTTTTTTTTGCGGAGGTGAAGAAAACCTTTTATGGGGAGGTTATGAGCCTAAAATCTCAAGGTCTACTGTGAGAATCTCCTTTCCGGGTATACTCACTAAAAACTTCACCCCCTGGTTGGGCCCTGTCGGCCCATTGTATCATACCTCTCTTTATATGTTTACAATACCCAATCCAGTACTTTAGTGTCTTGTACAAGCTTGTACAGGTCATGTACTGGGTGGGAGTTGTATAGTTCTGGTTCACCTACTGGCTGCCCAAAAATTTGCTGTCTTTTGCGGTCCAGTGCCTCGCATCTACACAGTATATGTGTCACTGTTTCTGTTTCCTTACCGCACAGTTTGCAAGTAAGGATACCATTGTACATCTTGTACATCTTGTTGAGGTGCCCCTTTACTGACGCATGGCCAGTAAGGAGTCCTGTAACGATTTTCAGCTGGCTCCTGTTCATGTGAGCCTCTTCTTGCCGAGTTCGTCTGCTTTGGGCGCTTTCACACTTGACGACACGACAACGACACGCCATGGAGTGGGGATGAATTTACATTGAAATCGACGTGGATTTTAAAATTTTCTGAAAGTCGTAATAGGTATCTTGTTCAAATCAAATCAAATATTTTTTGATAAACCTCGGATACGTATGGAACGCCGTTTTACTTTTTATTCATAAATGTTTTTTTTTTCAATTTTAAACATAAATCCATTTTATTCAACTCAGTTTTATGTTTATCCATTTATTTCAGCACTATTAAAATTGTATCTTGATAAAATTGCGTAAGTCAAATATATTTGATAGATATATTTAAACACTTTAATTTTTAGGATGCAATTAAAATTATCAACAGTCATTTTAATTCATGTAACATTTTAATTCAACAAACATTTTAAATAAGTTATTTAAATGTTTGTTGATATTTTTTTTGGAAACATATAGTTACATAAACCAAAACATTGAGGAATAAAAATGACCAACAATCGTTTTAATTCTTTATTTGAAATGTTTGTTAATTTTATGTTCGTTGAATTAAAATGTTACATGAATTAAAATGACTGTTGATAATTTTAATTGCATCATAAAAATTAAAGGGTTTAAATATATCTATCAAATATATTTGACTTACGCAATTTTTATCAAGATACAATTTTATTCATCAAACATTTTAAATAGTTAAAATTTTTTGAAAAAACAGATTAATAGTACTTAAAATATTATAGAAACAGGTAAATTAGTTGCATACAACCGCTAGTTATGTAAAAAGTAAATAAAGAAAACAATTCAAAAAATATTTTAAAACTACATTATTTACATTTCTATTTTTAAACATTTTAGAATTTATCCTATTGACCTATTTAAAATATAACTTGAAATAATTTAGAATGTTTAAATTATTTACTGAATAAAAATGCAACTTCCTAAAATTAATCTGACTAAATATTTTCATTAGTTCCTTTTACATCTAATATTTAATTGTAGGTTCTGAACATCAACAGTCATTTTATTTCATGTAACATTTTAATTCAACCAACAAAAGAAAAACAAACATTTTTAATTTAATAATTCTCATTTATTTGTCCCTTGAATTAAAATGTTTGTTGAATAAAAATGACACTCGTTTTAAAATGATTGTTGATAATTTTTATTCGGGATTGTAATGTTGGTTGCTGGAGTCATCGAGCACTACGAGATAAGTAATTTGGCGACATTGGATTTGAAACAAGTAACCCGTAGATGTCGTACTTGTTCTGAGGTAAATAGGACAAAAAACGGCACAAAATATGAGATTACGAGAAACTTAAAAAATAGTGGTAGTAAAACACGTAATAAAAATAAAACCAAAACAAATTTGACTGACGCCTGACACTTTCCACAAACATTTGACGTTAAACAGAGTTCATCCCCTACGTTGCCAAATTCATTTAGTAGTTCTAGTAGCACCCGCTGACTACAACGCCCAATTAAAATTATCAACAAACATTTTTATTCAACAATCATTTTAATTCATGTAACATTTTAATTCAACAAACAAATAAATACCTATAATTTTAATGTAGGTACTAAAATTGTAGGAAATCATTTAAAACATTATTTAGAACTTATTTAAAATGTTTGTTATTTCTTTGTTGATTGAATTAAAATGTTACATGCATTAAAATGACTGTTAATAATTTTAATTACATCATAAAAATTAAAAGCTATAAAATATATTCGACTTACGTAATTTTATCAAGATGCAATTTTATTCATCAAACATTTTAAATAGTCAAAGTTTTTTGAAAAAACAGTTTACTGGTGCTGAAATAAATGGATAAACATAAAACTGAGTTGAATAAAATGGTTTTATGTTTAAAATGGAAAACAAAAACATTTATGAATAAAAAGTAAAACGGCGTTCCATAGATACGACTTAAAAAAATTGATATCTGATCATTGCGTTTTAGGTTTTAGACCATGCACAACTTTTTATCAAGAATAATTTTTTTTCATAAAACAAATAATAAAAAAGTTTTCCATATAGTGCCGACTTAATTAGACACACTGTATATTAATAGAGACATAAAAAAAATCTTTGAACATTTATCAGCATTATACTTTTACTTTTGATGTAAAAATAATTAAAATGATGAACATTGTCTCTGTTTACTGTTTATTAAACAGAGACAATTATCATCATTTTAATTATTTTTAGATCAAAAGTAAAAGTATAATGATGATAAAGGTACAAGGATTTTTTGTTATGCCTCTATTTATATATATATATATATATATATATATATATATATATATATATATATATATATATATATATCTTCAGTTTTATAAAAATCAATAAGAATTTTAGAAATTAAAACTTCCGGTCAAATTTTCTGTGAGAAAACAAGAAAAAAATTAAAAACTAATAACTCTTGAGAAAGCTTAGAGTCTCCTCTTTAAAATGATTTCTTTCTTTTCTTTGCTTATATTTGGACAAAGATACTTTAGTTTTTTCCTCGCCTGAATAATTGTATTCAACGGCTCGGCGCGCGTAGAGTTTTCGAATTCGCTTTCTTATTTTTAATAATTTTTTATAGTAATACAAATTATTTTTTAAATAACTTATAATATAATTTTTAGTAAAATTTTCTGCTCTTTTACGTAGTGCTATTAGTTTTTCGAAAAAAAATTTTTTTCGGGATGTAATGAAAAAACCAAATTTTCGATTTTGTCTTCGAAATTGTGAACTTAGCATACACTTTAGAGCAGCAAAGATTTTTTTATCGTTTTCTACACCCTTTCAAGTACTTAAGTGCCAAGTTTCACTGATATTACATTTTGTGCGAGGTCAAAGTCTCTGACAACTTGGCTACATGTTTTTTTTTATTAAATTTAACATGCTTAGTCCCGAAGGAGCATTAAATTAGTTGGTAAAACATCGAAGATGATAATTATAATAGTTATTTATGCAACAAGTGCAAAAAGTATCATTATTTTATTTCTTATCGAAGCACCATTATTTGAAAAAATTTCACATATTTCATAAATTTTTCTTGATTTACTGGGTAATAAGTTTGAAGACACTGTATTTGCTATTTTACTGACTTATGGTGGGGTCCGAACAAATTCATCTTCATCACTATCACCAAGTGATAAGCGATTATACCCTTAACGACGTGGTATAACCGTTTTTGTATTTCGCATCCTTCAATCTTGAAAAGTTTGTCATAGTAACAATACGTTTGACGTTTATAATAAGCAAACGTCAACAAAAATAATTATATAATTCGTTATATAATTAATTGTATCGAATACCACGCGAGCATATGAATATAATATTTTATACTTCCTCCTCGCTCGACGTATTTCTTCAAAACACCGAAATACGTCTCGCGACTCGGAAGTATAATCGATTATTTTCGAAGCTCTTGTGATATTACTACTGATAATATTTTTCATCTGTCAAAACAGTCAGATTTTGTGGTTTCAGCCAATAACAGCTCAGGATCCTAACCAATCAATGTGTTTTATACTGAAAACCGCTTGTTTGTAATTGTTTTTTGATAAACATTTAACAACTTTTATTTAGCATTATCAATTATTATTATTATACTAAAATGTATTGCAAATCTATGTTAATATACAAATTTCAAAATTTTTTTGAATACCCAAATACTTAATAATTCATAAATCTCTTTAAAACTGACAAACTATCAAACTCTATATCCGAATTAAGCCAAACGAAATCACGTATGCCTTGGTGGCCCTGTATTTAAAACTATAACAGCTCAATATTTTTTGATGTTTCAATTTAATTTGATAAAGAAAATAATGAATATTTGTGTGTAAAGTGTATTTTGCATAAATGACTATATTCTCTGTTTTTCAAAAAATAACCTTCCAAATACGACACGTCGTCTCAAATTTTATAGATTAAATTTTTGGTCTCCATACTCAAACGCCTTTATTTCAGGAAAAACCACTCAAACAAACTGATTTGAGATAAAATCAGTCTGTTTTCGTGGTTTTTCCAAATAAAGCCGTTTTCGTGAAAACCAAAAATTTAATCAATAAAATTTGGAGAACTCGTGGTATTACCTACTGAAAATAATTTTTGACTGATGTTTCTAGAACTGCATTTGCATTATTCAAATCATAGTAGCCGCGAGCGTATATGAGGGTACGTCCACAGAATAAAGCGGATCAGTCTTGATTATGACTGAATTATCTCAAGAAGACATCGTTTGTTTAATTATAGCTGCTGAAAGTAATACAGAAGTAATATGAAATATGCAATTGTTTAAAAGGTAATGCAATCTCATAGAAAATGGACTGTGGCGTCGATTTGAACGTTTGTCGTGTCAAAATACGCTGTAGTAAAATGACAAACGTGTGCTCGTTTTCCACTAAAAACAGTTCAATAAAGTTTTGTTTTTTGCATGAACGTAGAAAATAATATTTTATTGTGTAAAATTTTCTAGTGAAGATGTGCGATCAACCAATAGCTGAATTTTTCTGATAAATCACGCACATTTCTTAGAGAAAATTATATTTAAAAAGAAAAGTAAGAAACACACGGAAATTTGTATTTTAAAATGTAAACAAGCCCAAAATTCAGAGCGGCTTTAAAATTGTTAATGGTTAATTAAATATTGTTACATGTTTTTCGCTTTAGGGTTAGATAGATGAAGCACGAACTTATAAAATGAAAATATTTGTTTTGTTGCTTGATTCATATTTCTCTGTTTTCTATGTTAATCTTCTTAATTTTTTCTCTAATTTACTGAAAAATTATGTTAAACAGTTTATAGACAAAACAGAAAACCATTTAGTTATAAATGTATATGTTAGTTAAAACCAATACTATTGAACTACTTGAACTTTTATTTTGCGTCGCCCTCAGTAAGTGCGGGATAGTTTACCAACAAAAAAAATAATTTCTGATGTGCACAATCGCATAGTTATAAATGTCCCAACTAAAATTTGCACCCAAAACAGGTCAATTTTAACCTACAGCGGGCTCAATTTTTATCGTAGTTTCAAACTTCTTTTTTCATTTTAATTTTAACGAATGTACTGTTCAATTCAAGGTTTTTTAATTTAAATACCTATGTATGAATTTTTTCCGATTTTTCCCAGAAGGTTTCCTCAATTTGACCCTCAAATGACCTTGACTCTGACCTGCTGAGGTCAAGCGGACCTCTGATTCGGATTCAGCGACCCTGAAAACCTTTGTATGAATTTTTTCCGATTTTTCCCAGAAGGTTTCCTCAATTTTACCCTCAAATGACCTTGACCGTGACCTGATGAGGTCAAGCGGACCTCGGATTCTGATTCCATTTTGGTGTACAGACCTCGTCCATTAGTAGCCATTATCTATCTGTGATGGGGGTGTCGATACACTGCGACCTATAAGATCTATTGTGCCCTTTAGTAGCCATTACTCAGCCATTACTAGCCATTAGTGAGCCATTACCGGCCATTACTAGCCAATAGTGAGAAGCCATTATAGGCCAGTAGAGATAGACATGATTTTTACAAAATTTAACAATAATTACAAAAGTTTTAAAACTTCAGTTGAATGAAGAGTAAGTTCAAATGATATTGTATCTGATTTTGCAACCATTTTTCTGAACGGAAGATATTGAAAATCACGATTTAATGCATTTTCGCATTAATAGCGCGAAAAAAATTCCAAAAGTTCTGCAAACTTTCGAAGTTTTGTAAAATAGCATTTTGCATCCTCTGTTAAATATGCAACCATTCAAACAATACGGAAAGATTTCTTTTATCGAAATTAAATTGTTTTTCATCCCAATTTTTCGAAAAAAATTCCAAAAGTTCTGCAGATTTGAAAAAATAACTAAAATAATGTTATTGAGAAGTGCTGTAATTTGCAACCTCTTGCGACAAACGGAAAACATTGTTTTTTTCTATTAAAATAAACATCGAAGTTTTTACAAAAGTTTTGAATAATGGTTGCAAATGAAGATGTCCTAACGTACAATGTTTTCATTAATTTGCAACCCAGCCCGTAATACGGAAATGGAGGTAAAACTAAAAAAAACTTATTTTCGTATTTGTACTCTACTAAAAAAGCAACTTGGCAACATGGCAGCGACTAAGCATACGTGTGTGAAAATACAATCAACTAGTACAGCGTATAAGAAATGCACTCTATGGATATTCAAGTATTAAACTGGACCACTGTCGCCTTTTTTTGTGTTGCACTAATTTATTCAGCTAAATTCCCAAATAAATGAGTAATCTTAAAACTATTTGCAAATAGTTTCCAATTTATGGTCATATGGCGAACAAAAAACAAAACAATTGAATAAAAAAATGTTCCGTTGAAAAAAGACGGTTTCAAATCTCTCTCAAAATATTAGTTGTTGTTATAATAGTCCAGTCAATGAACGAATAAAAGGGGGGTGTAGAGTACGTGAGCGAACGTTAAGAAATGGACTTGAGGGATGTATTTGGAGTAGTTAGGAAATAAATATACTAAAGGTCCCGGAGCGTAGGAGGTGCGAGGGCTGCAGGGGGGCACGGAGAAGGTCATTTTTTTCGGCTTTTCGCTTATATCTCGAAAAATATGCACCATAGCAAAAAAGTCACCCAATATCATAAAATTTACTACAAGATTGTTTAAATTCATTTTTCCTATCTCTTTTGGTTCTAAAGATATTTGCTAGCAAAAAATACAAAGTTTTGAAAAAAGTTTTTTTACCTCTCGCCCCAAGAGACAAGACAACCAACATTAATTTCTTAAGTAATATTTTTTTAGGTATAGAAGGTTATAGCTCTTAAATAAATAACAAAAATTAGAATGTACAGTTTTTTTTGCGAATGTAGAAATTTGCTGTAGCTTTTGATTAGTTTAGGTTAAAATAATAAATAAATATATCAATTAAAAGATCGTTAAATCCTCTACAACTTCTTTTAGAAAAAGTTTGCTGTAAAACTAAAAGTTCAGCCACTAAATAATTAAAAAAAACATAAGTTAAAAAATTTTTTATCAAAAATATGCATTTTTTCTAGCAAATATCTCTAGAACCAGAAGAGATAGGAAAAAATGAATATAAAACAATCTTGTAGTAAATTTTATGATATTGATCGTTTTAACTTACTGGCCTATTCCTTGAAAAAGAAAGTGATTTTATAAGTCGTTATCTTATCTGTAGAAAAGTAATGTATAAAAAATGAATGAATAGCATTTCTTTAGAAATAAAAATTATAAGTTAAAACGATCAAAACAATTTGTTCAACTTATTTTGATGGCAACTATACCTCCTAACTACTCCAAATACAGCCCTGAAGTCCGTTTTTGCATGTTGGCTCACGCACTCTACAACCGATTCATTGACTGGACTATAACTGCAATTGGCAGAACTAATATTAGTAAAAAAATTAAGGGTCCGTTTTTCGTATGGGGTTGCAAAGTTACATATCCACTGAGACCGATATGCTCTTTATTTGCAACCATGATAAAAAACTTTTGTAATTAGTTCGAGGCTTGTGTGTATTGAAAATGGCCGCGCCGAGAAAAAAGGTTTGATAAATAAATGATCCGTTTTTCAGAAATGGTTGCAAATGTACCAGTATATGTTACATTTTTTTTCCGTTTACTTACCCAATTTGCATAACTTTTGTAATTTTTTTAAACAAATTACAATAAAAAACTTATACAAATGAGAAAAAAACAAGGTTCCGTAGCTGTTGAAAGGTTGCAAACTTAATGCATGTTGTAAGACATTATCACTAGCGATATTCCTAGTTTGCAGAACTTTTGCAATTTTCGGTGTAAAAATAAAAAAATAAAGCGTTTTTTGTAATTTAAACAATGTTCCGTTCATCGCAGACTTCTTCAAAATTTTATAGTTTGTTTTCATTAATGCACTAATATACCATAGAAGTTTTAAAACTTTTGGAATTAATGTTAATTGATTGTCTATATCTACTGGCCTATTACTAGCCATTAGTGTACAAAAATTTAACTCGCGGTTTACCCCTCGAGAAACTCTAGAAACCCCTAGTTACAGTAGTGAAGTTCTTGGCGCAGATAAAATTTTTATTTGTGGAGCTGCGTAATCTAAGCGGTTTTCTAAAAAAAGAGTCATTCAAAATAAAAAAGGTACATTAGACAATGAAAGCAGCTTCAAAATGATGTGTCAGTTAGAGGGATGAAAAAATAAGTTTGAAACTTCGATAAAAATTGAGCCCCCCTAGAGGTTAAAAATGACCTGTTTCATCATTTTTTCAAAACTCGAAATATTTGGGTGCAAATTTTAGTTGGAACACCCTGTATACAATTTCTCTCGACTACCTATAATAAGCTAATAGTCAATTGAATCAATCGAATTTTTTCGACTTTTAATTTCCAAAGTAGTAGAATAATTTTCAAGTATTTTATTAGATTATGCGCATCCATTTTATTTAAATAAATCAATAATCATTTCAAAATATTTGCATATCAATGTGATCTTACAAAAGTAGTGCCTCTATTGTGATTATATATGTGTATATTGTACCTATCTATAATTCAGGAATTGTTTAAGTGGAGTCATCGAATTTTTATTACTAAATAGATTAGAAGAAACACACCTTTTTTATCCATATAGAATATTACAGAAATGTTTTAACAAATTTTTCTCTAAAATCCATTAGTCTACAAAAAAGAACAAGATTTTTAACCGTCGTAGAAAATGAATGATTCATATCAACGAAAATATTAGTAAAACACTTTTATTAAAAAGCTTAAATTGATATCTTATACAGGGTGGTCCTTAAGTAATTGTACATAGAAGTATGGTAGATTCCTCACATTAAAATATTACGATTTGAACCAACTTGCTCTAATAAAATGTTGCTAATAAGGAATATACAGGCTGTTAAAGGTTAGCGTTTTTGGAACTGGGGGTTTTTGGGAACGATAAATCATAATCTAGTAACTACTTCGATGTAATTTGTACCGTTAAGTTTTAAGGTTAATAACAAGTATACTTATTTCTACTAAAGTAACGTGGTTTTAATATTCTTTTACAAAAATAGCGCTAACTTAAAGAGCAAAAAAGTTAATCGTACATTTATGCCACAAATGTGGCCTAACTAACACCCTCTACAAATTACATCGAAGTAGGTACTAGATTATGTTTTATCGTTCCCAAAAACCCCCAGTTCCAAATTTTTATGTATACATATCCAAAAATGCTAAAGTTATTGCAAAAAATAAATCTTAAAATTTAACCTTTAACACCCTGTATATTCCTTATTAACAACATTTTATTAGAGCAAGTTGGTTCAAATCGTAATATTTTAAAGTGAGGAATGTACAATTACTTAAGGACCACCCTTTAGAGATAGTACGGCATACTGTAACTAGCATTTTCGACTTATTACCACACAGAATTTTCAAGTATTTTTCATCAGTTCTCGGAGAATTGAGAAAAAAGGTCAGGGTGACTTTTTTAGTCACCCGAAGGGTCGGAATTGATCTTTAATCTGTAACGCGTCAGTTTTTTTTGTATTTTTAATAAAGAGAAGTAAATGCCAAGTTCTAATGGATTAAAATTGGAAAATTACCCACAGGTTGAAAATTTTGTCATCGCCATATGTAAGTTCTGTTGATTATTGGTTATTTTATGATTCTAGACTACGAAAAAATCTGAACTGAAATTTTCATTGGCGCACTTGCGACTTATTGACTTTGAAATATGCTTATTTTTTGGGGCTGATTTTGATATCGAGAAATGTCAAATCTCTACTTAAGGTATTGGCTTTTATTATGAAAAAGTTGGAAATTATAACCACCCCCGTGCGAGCAAACTTGTTTTCCGTCGTATTGATGCTTTTAGTGCATTCTGTGAGTCAGAAAAAACCTCGAAAAACACAAATAATTTTTGACGCCCCCAAAGTACGTTTTCGAGGATGCTGAACACGATGACTGGCGTTAAAACTCTTTTTGAGTTGGACCCACCTCCCTAACGGGCCAAAAACTACCCCCAAAAGGGTGAGTAGTGTCTTTCACCGGCAAAACTAATGTAACCTCCCGTTTGTTTTTCGCTATAAGCGATGTTGCATCTTCTCCCCGAGTCGACTCCACCCTCCCAATGACAAAAAACCACCCCGTTAGTTTTGCTGGTGAAAGACGGGTATCTTTTGGCCGACCGCCCCCCGTTTTCGAGAATGTTGAACACGGTGACGTGGGTTCAAATTCTTTTCGAGTTGGCCCCACTCCAAACGGCCAAAAGATACCCGTCTTTCACCGGCAAAACTAACGGGGGTGGTTTTTGTCATTTGGGGGGTGGAGTCAACTCGAAAAGAATTTTAACCCACGTCACCGTGTTCAACATCCTCGAAAACGGGGGGCGGGACGTACTTTGGGGACATCGAAAATTTATTTATTTGTTTATTTTATTAACGGATAAACCAATTTACAATAATACAGTAATAAATAATTCTTAACATTCCTAATTACATTCATATTGAAAAATTACATTCATAATTACATATACAAATAAAATATAAAAAGTTGTAAAAAATTTAAAAGTCTAAAAGCTAATGCCCCTGATAATCCAGTAAATGAAGGAGGAAAAAAAGGTCAACCTTAAGATTATTTGTTTCCATTTTCATTTTCTGGTAGAAAGTGGCTTTTGGTACCTCATTAAAGATGAGACAAAGTTTGCGTGAAAATCTCGTGCGACGGCCGAGAAAATGGCCCCAAAAGACCTGGAAAATCGGTTTTCCGCGAATATCTCCCAAAATATGGCGGTTCGAGATTTTCAGTTCAGATAAAAATTGAAGATCAGTTAATTTTCTACAAAAATGGTTCTTATGATTTTTTCGCAATATCAATATTTTCTTCAAAAAAATCGGGTTGAAAAATCGGAAATTTTGAGACTCATGAAATATGCAAGTTTTTTACAAAATTTGAGATTTGGGGTGTTTGAAATCCATTATTTTCAATGTTTTGGACTGTGGAAACCAATTGTAGATGGCGCCAACACATTCTATCCATTGCCAAAATCCTCGGTGCCATAAATGAGAAACTCCGTAAGCCATATACTTTTGAAGGATATTTATGTTTCCGAGGGTCTTGTTTTCCTCGCAGATGATGCCTCAAGCTATACTTGTTAGGAAAACAGGCTATAAGATTAATTACAGCAGGATGGACCCCACCAATTGGCCTGAAACTAGCGACAATCAAAATATTGAAGCTCATTAGGTTTTTGGTAAGGAAAACTCAAAATCTCTCAAGAGTGAAGAATATTTACCCATAATACTCAACAACAATTTCTTGCAGATTCTCCGCAAATTTTTGCAAATTTTTTTGCAACCATCCTAATCGATGTTTTTGGAATAAAGATTTATAAACTTTCTTTAAGTTTTATTTATTATAGAAAAATATATTTTTATTTATTTATTTATCAACGTGAGAACCCAATAAAATGATACAAGAATAATATATTATAGACTACAATATTATATAGAAAATTTTTAACGAAAGTACAAGAGATTCACGGGTTAGTTGTCTGTGAATTTATGAAAAAAGTATATAAAAATACATTGCAATTATGACATAAATCTGTTCGTCATCAGTCCCCATCTAATTCTTGGTCATCAACGTCACCCTCGCCAAAAACTTCTTCTGGGTCAAGAGTTTCCTCTAGCTCTACCTCTTCGGATAACGTATCTTGGCTGACTTTATAATTCGAACACTGGCGTGACTCACATGAACCACAAATAGATGAACAAGGTAGCCCTGCTTTCTTGCATGAACATGTTCCCTTACATTGACAAAATATCATCTTTAAGAGTTCCGGAAACGCTTGGTCTTTACTGGTTTGGACCGGCATGAGTATATCCTATACACGTTTCCATCCCCATTTTTCTGGTGACAGTTCGTTTCCGAGCCACTGCGGGACTTGCAGATATACCCGGTGTTGCCTTGCAGCTTCAGATGTGGGGGGCAAAGTTGCTAGGTTGAGCGCAGTTGGGTTTCTGTTTCTGTCTTTGGTGAATCGCTTGAAGGTCTCGTATCTAATTTTTGTCAGGGTTTGTGTATTATCATCACTGTACATCGACGCAATGACAGTTTGCCCGTCCTGAAATACGGTCTCGTGGGGAAGATTATGGTTTTTAAAACTTTCCATGACCGCTTCCAGTTCCTTGTTCTTCGTTGCTTTTCCCTCTAATTTGTCGACTATTGACGAAAGAAAAAATGAAAAAATGAAAGAAAACAAACACACTTATATCTCCAAGCGTCGCCGCATTGACTGTACCAGACGACACGAGCGCCGCATAGAGCGCACACGCGACGAACGACTAAAGCAACGAAAGTAAGGAATTATAGCGTGTACATTAATACTCGGGTTTTTTCCCACGGATCAAATGATATGACTTTATATACATTGATGGAAAGGTGAGAATTCCCCCTTCAGACTAGTGAAGATGTTAAAATGTTAGAAATGAAGAGCAGGGAGAAAAAAGCCACCAAAAAAAAAGTGCGTTTTTTCCTTGAGCGCGCGTTTTCCAATTTTCTTGAAAAATTGATAACTTCGTGAAAAAAATTAATTGCACAGCCGAAAAGTAGACGTTCTGAGTTTTCAAATGATGTGTCATAGAGACCAATCCGATCATGTATGAATTTTTAATTGGTGGTTGTTAACAAAATTTACCCGCGCTCCAAAAACAGCAAAAAATTGGAACTCAACAAAGATTTAATCAAAATGCAAAAAAATTAGAGTTTACACATTTCACAGATGACAAAGGACCTTCTGAGGACCCATAATCAAGAAAATTTGGAGCAAATTAGTGCAATACAAAAAAAATAGAAACAAATTCCTGGCGAGGTCAAAATTGCCCGGTTGCAGAAAGATTTGCCCGTGTTCCGATATGGCCAAAGGAGTCAAACCGTGACTCAATTCACAGGGTATGATAGCGGCAGATTTCCTCGTTCACATGAACTTTGAATCATGAGAAAATATGCATTTTTAACAAAGTTATTGGATAATTTGTCCGCCCGCTCACATGTAAATGCACGGACTGTGCTCTCCGGCATACAACACAGAAGCTCATTATTCGGGGTGCGCTTGGCCCCGTTTCTCTCGGAAACGGGCAAATTTTCGAGAAAAATCATAAGGACCATTTTTGTAGAAAATTAACTGGTCTTCAATTTTTATCTGAACCAAAAATCTCTAACTGTCATATTTTAGGAGATATTCGCGGAAAACCTGGTCTTAAGGTTGGCCCATTAATTTACTGAACTATGACTTGACTTTTAAATCGTGACAACGTTGAGTCGAAAATATCGAGATTATGTTGATAGTTGTTAGCAGTTCTCAACTGTCTAGTTATAGGTTCATTATGTCATAGTTTGTATGTTATTTGTATGTTCGTCCGGGTCACAGAATCAGAATGCAGCTGAATTGGCTGCAAAGATGCGACTCTATATGTAATTTCGTGTAGCCTGCGTACGCTAGAAAATGTCAGTTCGATATTTTTAATTAATATTTCAATCATGTAGCTTTTTTAGACTCTTTTTTCCTGCAACTTTAATATCTATTGTTGCAATTATGTGTGTAAAACTTCAGTTCTCCGTGAATTCGTGCCTGTTTGTACACATTTAATAATAATAAATCAACAACTGACGTGTGGGAATAATAAAAAAACGATATTTTTTTACAGACGGAAAATCATTTACAAGAACCATAGAACTTTTTGCCATAGGAAAATCTTATTGTATTTGTGTAAATCTATCGACTTATGCTTAATTAAAGTTTGTGGCGATAACAGGTATTGGTTACGGTATGCCTTACTAAGAGCAAAATAATTTTTTGCAACACATAAGTAGGCTAAAGATGTACAAAGTATTGACGAAACAAACACACAAAATTTGATGAACCCTCTTAAACTTTTCTTAGACTACTAACAAACTTGACGTACACAATCATATTATTAATAGAATTTTGAATTTAGGAAATAAGTAATATGGTGTGCATTACTACACTAATCCTTCTACTCTAGTCTGTATTTTCACTTTAATACAAAACTATAGGATTATTTTTATAAAATGTAGAAAACCAACAATTGCGTGTATAGGTACACTTTTTTCACCTCTTAAATTTTTTCCCGAGTCACACAGACTGGAGTATTCTTGTAATTATTATAAATATGTGTAAATTCAATTTGTTATACATTCCATTGAATGAAAGTTTGAAAATAGTGATAAACAAAAACTATATATTTGTATACTTCTTAGGCTGTATTCGTTTACTTGAAAATTATTAGAATAAAATCATTGAAAAATTACTTTAATTTTAATTCCTTTCTTATTGCCATTTTAATTTAACTAAACATTGTGATTTCCATAATTCCCTAGTGTACGTCCCTTAAGCTGGAAGAGCAAAATCAGCAAAATTAAAAATCAATACTTACATGGAAAATTAAATGCTCATTTCTCACATTTTTTTAATGAAATGGCAAAAAATTGATCAAAATTTTTATTTTAATTTTGGATTTTCATCCACATTCGAGAAAAAAGCCCACCCAATATTGCAATCTTGCACTTACACCGACTTTTATTATCTTCCTTTTCCATTGGGGAAGATCACAAATGAGTAAATGTGCAAAGGGTGGGTACAGGGTACAGGGTGGGCCAAACTTCTGATCTTGGAGGATTACGTCGTTGTGGTAAGAGATAAAACTTTCAAAATTTGTGTGAGCTAGTACAGTTACTGGGTGCACATTTTGAAAAATTTCCAAAAACTCGTCGCAACACAAACTTACATTTTTTTAAATGGAACATACTATATTTTATTCAAGAACCGAAAACATCTGACCGAGAGCGTTAAAAAAATATAGCATGTTAATATATTATAGGGGTAATTCATTTCGGAAGCTCATAGTGGTTTGTATTTTAATTTCTCTCTCTCTCTCTCTCTCTTCACTGGATTAAAACCACTTAGTTGTTAAAAGTTTTTAATTGACTCTTCGGCTTTCCTATCGAAAGCCGTTATCAAAATGACATAACAAAATAAATAAATTTACTATAGAAACAGAACACTTGATAATCTTGCAAAAATACGACATCAACAGAGTACACTTAGAATAGATTTTGAGATTGAAGATGTCAAAATCTGTTTCAATCATATTTTTGTGACGTTTCTGGGAACGAATTTTGAAAGGATAGCACATTTGCATATTATAAGAGAATTTATACTTCGTCATAAATGAAGTTTTCTTAATAATATTATCATAAGAAAAAAAACCAGATAAAAACTTATGATACTATCCCGATATAGAGGGTATCCTTTTTGCAATTAACTCTTTTTGTAAAATAGGTGTCCAAATTTTTGAAATTTCGACCGAACAATTAGAAACACATTCGTTATTATTTAAGCATATCAATGCTGCTTCTTTAACTTTGCGGTTATAATTATTCGGTTCTTTTCATAATCTAGTTGAAGAATTCCATTGTATTTTATGACCAAAATCCCATGCATGTTCACATATTTTGGATTTTTCGAATTGTTTATTTTTAATGTACGATTCGTGTTCTTTAAGTCTAATATGAAAAGGTCTAGATGTTTCTCCTATATAAAATTCATTACATTCGCATGGAATTTTGTAAATACAATTTTTTGTGTTTTGAATTTCAGGTTTTGTATTTCCTATTAAAGATTTTAATGTATTATTAGTTTGAGAAACTGTTTTTAAATTAAATTTATTGCCAATCCTTCTAATTTTTTCCGATAATTTTGGAATATATGGAATTTTTACTATATTTGAATGAATTATTGGGGGATTTAAATTTTGATCTTTAGTTTTGATGTCTCGGTGAGTTCACAATTTATAAATTTACTTGGGTAGTTGTTCTTAATCAAGACAGATTTAACAAGTGATAATTTATTATTTAAGATATTGTCATTTGAACAAATTGTTTTTGCTCTATCGGAAAGAGATTTGATAATTCGGAACCTACTATTAAATTTACAATTGAAATTGAAAATAATAAAAAATTACCGTTTCTTGATGTACTAATACACAATAACAACAATTGTTTTGAAACATCAGTTTTTAGAAAAGAAACACATACAAATAGATATCTAAATTTTAATTCACTCAATTTGTGTTAAACGAGGTATTGTCAAATCTCTTTCCGATAGAGCAAAAACAATTTGTTCAAATGACAATATCTTAAATAATGAATTATCACTTGTTAATTCTGTCTTGATTAAGAACAACTACCCAAGTAAATGTATAAATCGTGAACTTTACCGAGACATCAAAACTAAAGATCAAAATTTAAATCCCCCAATATAGTAAAAATCCCTTATATTCCAAAATTATCGGAAAAAATTAGAAGGCAATAAATTTAATTTAAAAACAGTTTTTCAAACTAATAATATATTAAAATCTTTAATAGTAAATACAAAACCTTTTAATGAAATTCAAAACACAAAAAATTGTATTTACAAAATTCCATGCGAATGTAATGAATTTTATATAGGAGAAACATCTAGACCTTTTCGTATTAGACTTAATGAAGACCAATCGTACATTAAAAATAAACAATTCGAAAAATCCAAAATATGTGAACATGCATGGGATTTTGGTCATAAAATACAATGGAATTCTTCAACTAGATTATTAAAAGAACCGAATAATTATAACCGCAAAGTTAAAGAAGCAGCATTGATATGCTTAAATAATAACGAATGTGTTTCTAATTGTTCGGTCGAAATTTCAAAAATTTGGACACCTATTTTACAAAAAGAGTTAATTGCAAAAAGGATACCCTCTATATCGGGATAGTATCATAAGTTTTTATCTGGGTTTTTTTCTTATGATAATATTAATAAGAAAACTTCATTTATGACGAAGTATAAATTCTCTTATAATATGCAAATGTGCTATCCTTTCAAAATTCGTTCCCAGAAACGTCACAAAAATATGATTGAAACAGATTTTGACATCTTCAATCTCAAAATCTATTCTAAGTGTACTCTGTTGATGTCGTATTTTTGCAAGATTATCAAGTGTTCTGTTTCTATAGTAAATTTATTTATTTTGTTATGTCATTTTGATAACGGCTTTCGATAGGAAAGCCGAAAAGTCAATTAAAAGCTTTTAACAACTAAGTGGTTTTAATCCAGTGAAGACAGAGAGAGAAATATTATAGGGGTGTTTCAAAAAGATATGGCCAATTATTAGAACAAATGACCCCACCTTTAACACTCTGTAAAACAGCAAATCAAAAGGTCTTTGTATTCAAATGTTATTCTCATATCGTTGGCTGTGCTCACTCTAAATTACTTTTTTTATCTGTGGCTTCTTTAATACAGGGTGAAACAGAACTCAAATCAAGCAATATCTCAAAATTTTCAAATGGATCACCCTATAAGTCTTTCTACAGTTTGTTAGTACAGTTAATAAGCTTTCAAACGATATAATATAGTTAGGGTATAAGTTAATGAAAAACTGTTAATATTTTATGATAACGGAAAAATCATGTATTTTACGTACAAATTATATGGTATTAAATTTTTACATGAAACGTACTGTATATTTTAGGTTTTCTAAGGCATTAGAATATTCTACAAATTGTAATCGTAATTTTGGATGTGTCTATTATTTTTTACTGTTACCACTAGAGGACCACATACCTTTACAGAGGTATTCGGAATTATTAGTCCATTCTGTGAGCCGGAAAGAACCTTCAAAAATACAAATAAATTTTGACGCCTCCAAATTACGTTACCTCCCCCCCTTTTCGAGGATGCTGAACACGATGGCGAGGGTTAAAATTCGTTTCGAGTTGGCTCCACCCCCAAATAGCCAAAAACCACCTCCGAAAGGGTGAAAAGTTTGTTCTTCGCTATAAACGAGAAAATCCACGTTTATCCAAGTTTATTAATTGTACTAACAAATTGTAAAAAGACTTATAGGGTGATCCATTTGAAAATTTTGAGATATTGCTTGATTTGAGTTCTGTTTCACCCTGTATTAAAGAAGCCACATATAAAAAAGTAATTAATAGTGAGCACAGCCAACGATACGAGAATAGCATTTGAATACAAAGGCCTGTTGATATATTTTGATTTACTGTTTTACAGGGTGTTAAAGAAGGGGTCATTTCTGCTAATAATTGGGCATATCTTTTTGAAACACCCATATATAATATATTAACATAATATATTTTTTTAACGCTCTCGGTGAGATCTTTTTGATTCTTGAATAAAATATAGTATGTTCCATTTAAAAAAAAGTAAGTTTGTGCTGCCACGAGTTTTTGGAACACCGTGTATAATCAAAACTATTTTCAAAATATTTGGCCCACCCTGTAT
Organism: Crepidodera aurea; assembly: GCA_949320105.2. Classification (NCBI taxonomy): domain Eukaryota; kingdom Metazoa; phylum Arthropoda; class Insecta; order Coleoptera; family Chrysomelidae; genus Crepidodera; species Crepidodera aurea. The sequence continues at coordinate 23,799,144 of OX439479.2, read as the reverse complement.
ACCGTATGTCCAATTAAATCGGCACCATATGGAAAACTTTTTTATTATTTGTTTTATGAAGAAAAGATATTCTTGATAAAAAGTTGTGCATGGTCTAAAACCTAAAATGCATCCATCAGATATCAAATTTGTTTAGTCGTATACGAGGTTTGTCAAAAAATATGAATTTTGCTCAAGAGAAAAGTACCTTTATTTTTGAAGTATGAAAAAAAAGTTATTAAAAAAATTTGTTTGTAATGAGATTTTACGTCAACATATATAATATAATAAGATATTCCGACTTTAAGGAAATTTTCATTTTTAACATTTTTTGATACACCCTCGTAACTGACAATATTGAATTCATTGAAAAAGTTAAAAGGAATGAAAAGACAAGAATTACATACCAATTTTTGTTAATATTGTTCGATGGTGTAGTTAGTATGTCTGAAAAAGTTGACAACAAATGAAAAATTCCTTTATAATTGACTTTTCAAAAAAAAATATTCTTCATAAAAAGTTCTGCATCATTAAGTATTTAGTGGGATACAAGGAAAATTAAAAAAATTTTAATCCGGGCTAACTTTTTGCTTATACCGGGTGACAATGAGACTAGGGCCATGCCTATATCTCCTTCACTTTTCAAGCGATTTTAATAAAATTTGGTACATACACATAAAACGCTATTTTGGATTGATAGACGTATAAAAACAAAATGGCCGACTTCCGGTTTCACCAGAGATGTCACCAACTTCGATTTTTTACATGGAACACCCTATATATTTGATATTTTTTGATTCTATGGCTCAAATTACATACGACAGTGTTGCCAAATTTTTTATTTTTCAATAAAAAAATTCAAATTCTCAGATTTTTTTTAAGCAAGGAGGCCTTGATCAGTCAAAATCTAGTCTAATTGATATCAGTAATTCATAGTAATCGTCATTTTATCGATAAGATCAATAACAAATCCTACAGCAGGAATTTAAATTTTGTGAATTAATTTTTAACGAATAAATCTTTTTTTTCGAATGTAACCTACCGAGGGCCATCTTGCCATTCGATAAAGAATTTACTTAGCATTTAAACGATATACATTATGTATCATTTTCTTTTTGTTAAAACCTAGAATTTGAATTTTTTATTGAAAAATACAAAATTTGGCAACACTGTCGTATGTAATTTGAGCCATAGAATCCAAAAAATATCAAATATATAGGGTGTTCTATTTAAAAAACCGAAGTTTGTGACATTTCTGGCGAAACCGGAAGTCGGCCATTTTGTTTTTCGTGACGTTCAGTTCGTTTTTTGGGGTTTTGTAGCTCAGCATTTTTTCGGGATTTTTTTAAAAAAGAACTACTTCGACTAAAAAATCGAAAAAATATTTTTTGACTTTACTCGTCGTAATGCGAGCTGTGGTATTTTTTTCCAGAAATTAGTGTTTTCTCCCATTGCTGTTTCGAAAAAAAAACATTTTTATCAGCAATAGTAACAGGCTGAGAAATCTCTTATTATAGCTGAGACTAGAGGTCGCAGCCGAGGCGAATTGTCGAAGGTAATTGCCGAGGCTGCAGAATCTAGGCGAAGCAATTAATATGATTTCTCGGCCATGTTGTATATACTATTTTTTTAGGTTAACTTGAACTGTCAAAAAATAAAACAATTTTTATGTTATTTTCTTAATTTTATTTATTAATAGAATTTTAATAATTAAATGTTAAAACTACAGTTATTAGTAAAAGGGAGTGCTGGCCGTTTTATTAATATCAATATTATTTTCTGAGGTTATTGTGCTGCTCTCCGAAATGAATTTGTAATTACTCACACTAGGGTTCATAATTTTTAATGCGGTATCTGCTTTATTTTTTATAGAATCATCAACATTCTTCAGCAACAGCACTTGACCTCCAACCACCATGTCTTTCTAAATCGCTTAGATATCCACCATTGTCGACTAATAGGGTTGCTGAAGTTGTACGAAGACTGTGGCCAGTATATTGTGTAGGATGAGGAAGCTTTAAAAATGCAGCCACTTCTCTTGCAGTAGAGGATAGTTTGTGTATACCCAAAAAAATGCGATGAAAAACCGCGAAATACGTATCCATATTACTGCATATTTTCTGTATAATTTGTTGACACCACTGAAGAAATCGTTTCTAGGCAAAGTCGTACAACCTTTTGATTTGAATCAAATTCTCAATCGTATGGTGGGCAATCTCCGCTAACTCTGGTGGAGTACATTGATACTCTTGCGACATTTTTCAATCAGGTAATGAGCGAACTTTTTCAATTAAATTAAACAAACTTGCTAATAAGATTGTCAGGTTAAATTGTCAATGTAGTTGTTGATATAAGGTGACTCGCTCAATTTTTTATTGAAAAAAATTGTTTAAGCGAGTTGAATTTTCACTTTATCAATTTGTGCAATTTTTTTTTCTGCCAAAATTCCGTTTCTACGTATTTTGACTCATGTTAGTTTCTACCGGAACTCAAAGGTTTTTTGCCTTTGTAATTTTGATCCAAATGATTAGTTATCAAAAAATGTATCGACTCATAAATTATAAACGGATGGGTAGGTAATTTCTATAATTTCTTTGCTGCTTCGACATTTTATTTTTTCTTTTTCGTAATTATGGTATTGGAAGCTTATAAAGTCTTTAGTAAAAAGTTTTGCATATGTAATAGTTGCATAAATCAAACATAGTGTGCTTTTTGCCACTAGATATCATCTCAATAGAAAGTTAGTAGGGGCTTGACCCCCCCTCCCCCAAGTCCGACAATGAGAGGATATTTCTCATATCTGCGTAAACCAAATTTTAATTTTTTTGTGGATTCTAGGACCATTTATATCCTAAAAAACTCACTTTTCCCCCCAAAAATTGTCCTAACATTTTTTTCGGTAATTTTGGCATTGCCAATCGTTTCTTCGATAAAATTCATTCTGCGTAAATCAATTTTAATTTTTTTGAATTTTTTTGTAGATTCTAGGTGCATTTATATCCTAAAAAAATCACTTTTCCCCCCAAAAATGGCCCAAACATTTTTTTCAGTAATTTTGATATTGCCAATGGTTTCTTTATACAAAAATCATTCTACGTAAACCAAATTTTAAATTATTTGTAGATTCTAGGTCCATTTATATCCTAAAAAACTCACTTTTCCCCCCAAAAATGTCCCAAACATTTTTTATCGGTAATTTTGATATTGCCAATCGTTTCTTATACAAAATTTATTCTGCTTAAATCAATTTTAATTTTTTTTGTAGATTCTAGGTCCATTTATATCCTAAAAAACTCACTTTCCCCCCCAAAAATGGCCCAAACATTTTTTTTTCGGTAATTTTGATATTGCCAATCGTTTCTTATACAAAATTCATTCTGCGTAAACCAAATTTTAATTAGTTTGAATTTTCTTTGTAGATCCTAGGTCCATTTATACCTATCAACAAACTCAAAATATTAACCTTTTATATTTATAATCCTAACAGCCGACGACGTTGGCTGAGATGGTTTTTTAAAACTACACTTTTTGAGTATAACAATTTTGAACTACATTAATATATAAATAAATTGGACATCAAATTCCCATTAAAAGTAAAAATTTTCTATGTATGCTCAGATAAAAAAAACACAATGATATAATAATAATAAGTCTATTTTAATTAGAATTCTCAAAGTTGAAAACTATCGTCACCACTCAACCTAAACACAATTTTCACACACTCTACTAATTAGTCTATCATCAACTCCTGATGATGCCAACATAGTTCGCGAAACGCGCGTAGAGTGTGTGAAAATTGTGTTTTGGTTGAGTGGTCGACGATAGTTTTCAACTTAGTTGATAAACCAAAGGTTCCAATTTCCCAATTTAATAGAATTCTCACATAATAATTTAAATAGTTTCAAAAACTACTACTACTACATAAAATAATAAACTTACTAAAATAAAATAAATGTTAATAGTATATTCTGTAACAAGGTTGGAATGAGAATTCGACACGAGTGGAGGATTCCGAACGCGAGCGAATGCGAGCGTGAGGAACCACGAGTGTCGGATTTTCATTCCAACAGAGTAACAGACTGTACTTTCTCGACGGCCACCGAAAGTAGAAATTAAATATAGTAAAATGAAACCTCAATCTCTCAACATTTTTTAGTATTTTTATATTCAAGCTTGGATTTTTGCGGTAGCAAATTTTGAGTTATTATCGGCATATTTTTTTATTTCTGGAGGAGTATTTTCAAATTCTACATCTGAATAATTTGATTTTCTTCTCATTTTTAATAAATTAAAAGTTTTTACAAACCAATATTAAGACCACGTCAACTAATACTGACAGTTAATTTGACATTCATGGCAAACCTTATTTTTTTAAACAAATACGGAATAAAGATTCTCTAGTGATAGAATGAAATACGTATAAAATACATAAGAGACAAATGTTTCAGAATTTTCTTTCAATCTCAAGACCGTGAATGTTTCTTTTCTGTTATTATAAGTGGTTTCAGAATAACTACATTCAGTAGTGGCCGTGGAGAAAATTATTTTCTATAACAAGAAAAAGGTAGCTAAAGAATATTACATTAAACTTTTATTTATAATCCAGCTTAATTATGTACGAAAAAATTCAAAAAAACATTTTTCATTTTCATTTTAACAAAAAATGTTTTTCGAAGGTTTATATACAGGGTGTATCATAAGGAATGGTCAATCATAGGCTCAGGACCTCGAAATACTAACATTTTACTAAATAACTCTGGGTCAAATGTTATCTACTACTAAGATACAGGGTGTTGATGATAACAGTTATTTTCCGTTTTTTTGCAATAATTTCTTTATTATTTAATATATTGACTTGAAATTTGGTATGGTTATATTTTTAAGATAGTAAATCATAAGAGTGTTATCAAATAAAGGTACTTTACTCTTGAGTAAAATTCATATTTTTGATCATACCTCGTATACGATTGAAAAATTTTAATATCTGATGGTTGTGTTTTAGGTTTTAGACCATGCAGAACTTTTTATGAAGAATAACTTTTTTTCGTAATATTAACAATAAAAAAGTAAAAACGTTGACATCGCATTATATTATACATTATACAGGGTGGCCAAATAAGCATGCGAGGTACTGTATCTGCGAAACTATCCATCGTACAGGCTTGCGGAAAAAAAAGTTATTACTAAAATGGCCAAGAGAAAAACCTGGAAAATATTTTCAAGTTTCTGAAAAGGCCGCTAGGGGGCGTAACTGCAATCTTGAATCTAAGAAAGTGATGTTTCTGTGAATATATTAACCTAACAAAAAATACCTAATCTTTAAAGTAGAGGATTTTTATTTTTTAAACTAATTAATTCCTTTTATTATGTAAGTTGTGGCTCTAAAAAGGACCGATTTAAAAAATAAATGTTTTTAATGCCCCCGTAAATGCTCTAAATACTGACCATCACGCTCTATGCATTGCTGAAGCCTCTCATGGGTAGACAAAACTGCAGCTTCAATTTCGGCTCTCGGTATGTTACGTAATGCATTACGAATCCGGTTTTTCATCGTAGGTTGAGTCTCAAAATCAAAACAAGTTAAGTCTGGTGATCGCGCAGGCCATGGAAACAGACTTCATCTTCCAATCCACCGATGTTGTAATACTGCATTAATATGCTCTCGCACAATAATAGCATAATGTGCTGGGCATTTTTTATTAATAGTTAAAGTAAATAATTTAAATAAACAAAATTAAAAAATTAAACAAGAATTTAAATTGTAATATGATTAGAATCATCTTAATTATCAATTAATAACTAGTCTAGTAAATTAACCCCAGATAAACCCCAAACCTGGGCATCGAGTCTGTCCGGCAAATTTTTTTTAATTTGCAGGTATTCATAGGTACATTTACCTCCAAAAATCTCAGCTACGTGGAATTTGCGGAAGGGTGGGAAAATGGCTCTAGAGTTCCCGAAAATCCGTTTTTCGACGATATCTGCCGAAATATGACTCTTAGCATTTTTGTTTAGATATACACAAAAATAATTTATTGAATCTTTCTGAATATATTTAACACCTTGCAAAGCCCTATTATCCAAAATGATTCGGTGAAATTAGTCTTGATAAAAAAAATATTAATAAATTTATAGGAGGGTCAAAATATCGAGCAAAAACAAACTTTGGCCCGGTTTTTCTATAATCCAGAGAAATAGATAAAAGGAAAAGTTAAGATGATATTATAGCTACATCTTCCTTCTTTCATCTGAACTTTGAATCATGAAAAAATATTAATTTTTACGTGATTTATTGAAAAATTTGTAATCCGCTTGGGAGTGTTATTCCTTTAGAGTGTCCTCTCTAAATGCAGGGCAGGAGCTAAAAATGGGGGTGCATTTTGGAGCCGGTTATGACGAAAACTATAAAATTTTTGACAAAAATGATGAAGGGGGCCCCCTCCCCCAAAACGGAAATCTGGATCCGCCCCTGTGCGAGATCATATTAATGCAGTATTAGCGGCGGATTGGAAGAGGAAGTCTGTTTCCATAGCCTGCGCGATCACCAAACTTAACTTGTCTTGATTTTCAGACTCAACCTACGACCAGAGAAATATGAAAAACCAGGAAGAGGAAGTCTGTTTCCATAGCCTGCGCGATCACCAGACTTAACTTGTCTTGATTTTCAGACTCAACCTACGACCAGAGAAATATGAAAAACCAGATTCGTAATGCATTACGTAACATACCGAGAGCCGAAATTGAAGCTGTAGTTTTGTCTACCCATGAGAGGCTTCAGCAATGCATAGAGCGTGAGTCAGCATTTAGAGCATTAAAAACCTTTCTTTTTTAAATCGGTCCTTTTTAGGGCCACAACTTACATAATAAAAGGAATTAATTAGTTTAAAAAATAAATATTTAAGGGATTTCCATATAAAATTTTCTTTGGCCTAAATTTTAGGTTAGGAACAAGATATCGAGATGCGTTTTTCGCCAGCTTGTTTAGGCAACATTTAGCTACCTTTTCATGAAAAAGAAATCATAACAATGCATTTAATTAACCATTTGTCGAAATGACGGGAAATGCCCTCTAGCGGCGACATGTGAAACTATCAAAACTTAAAATGTTATAACATTTGTAACCCAAGAATAGCTCTTTTCAACTAGCCCAAGTGTGTTAAAATCGGCTCAGCCGTTTTGAATATACAGGGTGTTTTTTACTGAAACCTTTGAATACCCCCCACCACTTCATTTTTATAGATACAGCAACAATTGTCAAACAAAAAAGATTCAGATTATCCTCTACTTTAAAGACCAGGTATTTTTTTGTTAGGTTAATATAGCGGAATTCACAGAAACATCACTTTCTTAGATTCAAGATTCCAGTTACGCCCCCTGACCATTTTTTTTTGCGCAAGCCTCTATGATGGATAGTTTCCCAGATACAGTACCTCGCATTCTTATTTAGCCACCATGTACAATAAAATACTCTATATCTCAGTTAGGAAGGATGTTACACCCAACAAATACAGGTTTTTTTGGAATTGTCTAAGTGTGTTATGTCTGAAATAGAAACTGTGGAGTAAAATTATTGTGGAACAATACAAATTTTATATTTTAAATGCCCAATTTGACAGAAAGAATGATCTAATCCATCATGATAACAAATGCGTTTTTCGAAAATGGTGAATTTCTGAGATTTAAGCGGTATTGAACTTATTTCTGACATTTTGGCTGTTTGTCCATAAATACAAAAACAGAGCAATTTTAAATCTTGTGGAACATTCTTACAAAACGTTGTAAGAATATTATGAATACAAAAACCGTAATGAGGAGCTATAGTATTTGAATCTGAGTAATTATGTAATGTTAAAACAAAGTATCCGTTTATCCAAAAATAATTTGTTAAATTAATATTTCTAATATTTTCAATAACGCTGTCTCCAAAACTTAAGATAGTTGTATCATTTTTATGAGTAATATCAAAATGACGTTTAATTTCAAAAAGTTTTCCGTCAAATTGGCATCCATCAACAGGACAATGTTGTTTAGGCTGTAGGTTACAACTCATTTCATGAGACAGTAAGTCGGTGCTAGGAAGAGTAAGATCACACTTCCAAGAACAAAAATATAAAATATAATTATTTACATGAAAGTTTACTAAAGAATCTTTAAAAGTTTTTTTAAGTACACTTGAGAAATATATCTGGCAGTTTGAACACACATTTTGAATTTTATTTTCTAAAATATACCATTGAAAATTTTGTTTACTTGAATTTAATATGTCAAATACATCTGAGCATAAAAGACAAAATGGTATAATTGGTATGGTTGTTATAAATTCTCTTCTTACAGGTGTCTTTATTCCTTGATTTGGTGAAGTTTTTTCAATGTATAATTTTCTTTGAAAAGGGACCAAAGACAAATCTGTATTTTCATTTTGACGGTTTATTTTTCCAATTATTGGTTCTCCTAAATTAAACTCAAACATTACAAACAACATATCATTATCAAAAACAGATCTAGGAAAAACAAAAAGTGGTGTATTTCCTTCAATGGGTAATAATTTTTTTCTAGTTTCTATAACATTATCTCCACTGCGGATAAAAAGCTTTAGAAACATATTTGTCATTAATTCTTTTCCAAATAAGGATATTTCAAAAGAAATACGGTCAGAAATCGATTCAGATTTAATAGTAATAAAAAACAAATAATCTTTTAATCTGTACATGAATATTTTCGTGAATTCTGTAGTCTCTCCAATATTCAAATTTAAATAAGACTTTTGCAAAATATTTTTACGATGATATTGTTTGACATGTTGAACAATCTTAAAAGCAGTAATTTCAGTAGATTGAGGACAAATAGGACAAAGATATTTCTTACTTAAACAATTTTGTTCATGATCTTCCACTTGATCTGAAGTTAATAATACTCTACATCCATCAAACCTATTTATACACTTGAACAATGCTATTTCGGCAAACATTTGGAAAAACGAATCGGTAGCATCCTCCTGTTTTGCACATCTACCACATTTTATTTGTTTGTCGGGATATATTTTTATAGGTTTCACTGAAAGAAACTTATTACATTGACTGCAAATACAATTTTCAAGAAAATCATCAGGAACGATAAAAGACATTTTTTTTTCAATTTCTAGTTGCCACGTCGTAGTAAAATCAAAGGTTAATCTTGAACAAAATGGTGATAAAACATTTATCCATAAATATCCTAAAACAAGTACCAAATATCACAAATGAATATACAAAATCGTGTCCTAACTTACCTGATCTAGTTTGTCTCGCAGTTACTGTTTTATAAAATTTTGTTTTCCAATTACAAGGATACAAGATACAACTAACTTTACTAATCTCTGGCAAATACACAAAAACATCAAAAACTAGTAATGAATAATTTATTCGATAGCATCACTGCATTAAACAACAAAAACAATTGAGACAAACCTTTCTTCTTTGATAAGAGAGAAATCACTTTGATAAGAGTCAATCCATTCTTGCCACAATAATTTCTAAATTATTTTCGTAAAAATGAGCAAAATTGTTGTCCGTTTCGGTTACTGTCATATTCATTAAAAATAATAGTTCTTTATATGAATCTATCTAAAATAATATTTATTATTCAGCAATTGTAAAATCTACTGCTGCATTTAGGTACACCCATAGATAAAATAACAAGTAAACGTATTGTCTATGGGTACACCATTAAGTACGCAACCGATAACAGGTGTTCGAACAACCGACAACGTTGAGTATCGTTGGTTTATATTTCTTAGATCATATGCGTCACAGCTTTTTTGAGATATTGGGGTCAGGAAACTGTCAATATTAAATAAAAAAATTTGTTTTTATGGAACAAAGCAAAATAAACTTTATTATAAGTACACAAAGAATAAAAATTTACCAACAAAACTAAAAAAATTAAAAAAAATACTCTCCAATTTGGAAAAAAAACCACTTATTTGAATAAAAAAAGGTTTTAATTTAACGTTTCGACTTTACTTCTAAAGTCGTTGTCAAATAGTAATTTATGTATCAAGGGCCTTAATTCCCAAAGGCAAAGAAAGAAGCCACAAATAAAAAAGTAATTAATACTGAGCACAGCCTCAGCCAACGATTCGGGAATGACATTTGAATACAAATACCTGTTGATTTATTTTGATTTACTGTTACGCTACTGTGGTTACGCCGAGAACGCGCGCTACTCGAGATTCCGGCGTATTACAAGCGTTTCAAACGCGATTAGAAAATCGCGCGAGTGTATGTGGACAGATTCATTTGTGAACATGTAACGAGCATACGCGCGAGTCAAAACCACCGACATAGCCTTAAACTAGACGGCTAATATCCATATTCCCACCACACAAGAAACTCATCCAATTGAACATTCCGAAAACGTCTCTGCGCAATGCGCAATGGACACCAGTACGTCTGGTATCTGGGTTTCGGTTCTCAAGCTTTGCCGATTCGAGGAGACGAGACATATTGTTTCTTGTTCATAGACGTCCACTGTTCTGTTTGGTGTTTGACCGATATTCGATAGAGAAATAGTGAATTTATTGTAAAAATGAAGTGTTTTGTACTTTGGTGTAAGAACCGTTCAACAAACCATCCATTCAACAACTTTGATTCACACACATTTATTATACCAAAAAGTAATTATTTTACGCGAACGAATGTATATTTGCTTCACAATGATATTTTAGAATACCTGAGGACCAACGTAATGAATGGTTGAAAGCAATCGGAAGACCTTTAGAACCGCTTCCGCACTCGTCAACAAGAATATGTTCAGAGCATTTTGCTTCAGAAAGTTATTTCAATGATATAAATTGAGGATACTATATGTCTTACTCGAACGATACAGCTATTTATACCTATACTATACTATTTTATAAAAAACATCCTGTTCTCACAAATAATAATATTTCCAGTCAGTAAATGAATACTCTAACCTAAATCAATTGTTTTCATCATTCCACTTATTTTCATTCTAGACCCAATCATTTTCCCTAAGGTACGCCAATGTCGGAACATAGACTTTAAGGTTATGTGGGTGAATATGACAAACACAATGCGCATGCATTATGGACACCAGTCATCCTCGTAATTGATCAATTTTTATCATATGGCATTAGCCGTCTAGTTTAAGGTTATGTCGGTGGTCAAAACGCTTCATCTGGACAGGCTCTTACAGACAGGCACGGGGGGGGGGGGGGGGCTGAACCTTCCGGGGGGTCCGGAAAATTTTTGAAATAATGTCTTTATTACCTTTTAGTTATTTATTTTATGTGATTTTTTTCGTCCCCCCCCCTTGTATCCGGGCCTGGTTACAGAGGGGGTTATTTTTGCTAATAACTGGCTATATTTTTTTAACGCTCTTGGTGAGATCTTTTCGATTCTTGAGCAAAAATGTAAGTTTGTGCTGCCACGAGTTTTTGGAACACCCTGTATAATCGAAAGTATTTTCAAAATGCGCACTCTATCTATCTATCTATCTATCTATCTGTGATGGGGGTGTCGATACACTGCGACTTGTAAGATCTATTGTGCCCCTACTGCTGCCCAATCGTTAAGTATGTCTCAACGATTAGAGCAGTTCCTCCAGTCCTATTGCTTTCAAAAAGTTCAGAATGTCGGTAGGCTTCAGGTTAGGTAAATCTTCCTCTTCTATTTGATATTCTCCGAGGTATCGTACCCTTGGATTTTGCAGGGTAATGCATTCTAAGAGAAAGTGGATAGAGGTTTCCTCCTCTTCCTCACAGAATCTGCATTCTTCTTTGTCCACTAATCCGAGTTTCTTTAGGTGACCTCTCAGCCGGCAGTGCCCTGTTAGGATACCCGTTAGTATTCTAAGCTTACTTTTACTTTTACTGACATCAGATCTCTTCTGGTTATAGTTTCCCAGTAGTGTCTTGGCCTGCCTCATTCCTAGTAGTCCTATCCAGTATTGGGATCTTTTGTTATTTACTTCTTTTCCAAGTTCATAAAGTATTGTACTGGTGCTTACTCCGCAGAAGGGTTCAGTTCCCAGAAATGGTGTTTCAGCCCCTTTTTTTGCGAGTACGTCTGCTATTTCATTACCCTCCACTCCAGTGTGTCCCGGAACCCATAGGAGGGTAACAGTGTTGTTCTTGCCTAGTTCGTTTAGATTCTCTAGGCACTCCCAAACCAAAATGCGCACCCAGTAACTGTACTAAATTTTATCCCTTACCACAACGATGTAATCCTCCGATGTCATAAGTTTACGTCATCCTGTATAAAAACTCAAGATAACCTAATGCCCAACAATTATGATGAGCAGTAGCATCGTTATGATGAAGGAATAGTCAAAACAATGGACTGAAAATAGAGAATTGACTCTAGAGAAGAAGATGGCAGTTCCATCTGCAGGCAGTCATATCGTCAGAATTTTGGGATACATTTTTATGATTATCTTCAGATAGTAACAATTAAATAAGAATTATGCGACTTGTATGATGAAATAAAAAAACGGCCACATTTGGCAAAAAAGAAAGTTTCGTTTCATTAAGACAATGCACCAGTTCACATATATCCATATGCCGGAGGCCAAAATCAATTATTTAAAAATTCGAATTGCTTTTTCATGCACCCCCTATTGCCCAGATTTAGCCCGCTCGGATTGTTTTCTTTTTCCAAACCTAAAAAAGTGGGTTGGCGATAAAGAATTTGTTAACAAAGAAGACGTGAAGTCAGCGGTCGATGGCTATTTTGAAGAGCTCGATTAATCTCACTAAAAACGGTTTCGAAGCTATTGGACATCTCTATACTATATCCAAATCGGAGAGGCCAGCGTTTGTTTATTTATCAGCGCGTGATCAAATTAGAAATATTCTTCCTATTGGTCAAAGTGGAAGGTAGGCCGGGTTTGTATTATAGAGTAGGGTCTACCGTCTGCAGAACCGCATTAAGTAGATTGGCGCCAATAGCAGATTTGGGAATACCGATTTAATTTGTTTTTGAGTACCTCTTGTGAATAATTACGCCCTAATGTTATATTTCTTAGTTAGTTGTCTGTGAATGGTTGTAGAGAACTGATTCTTTTGCTTTTTCTGTTGTTTTGAAAAATTAGTTTTTAAAATATATCAAGTACTGATACCGCTGATGAAACGCATGTTGACTTAAGTCATCCAAAAAAAAACGTCTGAAACGACACTTCATTGCCGAGATATAAGAAATGATTTTAAATGCATATAAAGTTGAAATTATTCAAAACTGCGAGTTGCTGAGAATTGGAATTGGAAGTCGAAGAATTTTTCCGAATATAAGAGTTCCGGTGTTCTATTAGAGCCGAAAACAAACCAAAACCAGACCACTAGGAAGTCCTTTTTTGATAAAAACTCGATACAGCGAAAAGTTCACGAGTTTTTCTTATTATTATTACTGAGACTTGTGACTACAGATATATTTTATCAACAGTTTTAAAATAAAATGTATGAGTACGTCTCTGCGGCTTGGAGTGATCACTGCATGGCTCCAATGTTTACGTTGGCCTCTCCGATTTGGATAGAGTATAGTTCGTTAGGTCGGGTACTTCTGAGACTACCCTCGTAAGTGAGCATTGGAAAAAAATAAAGCAACATGTTTCATTGTTGAAAATTTTATTTTAAAATTCTATTTACAAAAAACAAAACTAACTAAACCAAACATTTGTAACAAAAAAATATTTCAGTTTAAAATATTTTAGATTACTATTTATAGGCATTATGTATTTACATATTCGTCTGATTAAATGAAACTTTAACCAGAAAATAACGATAGTTTAAGTATTGGCGGTGGCCTGTCAACTTAGAAGTTGAAGAATTCGTTCACTATGTTTACATTTTTTTTCGATCAGTATTTTGAATACAACTAAAACTATAAAAACATTCTTTTGCTGGATCGAATAACACTGATTTTTTTCATTTTTCATGGAAATAATATCTTGAAATTTTTGTAAGATAAAAGTATACGTTTACATAGCAACATAATATAATAAATATTTTTTTTTCATCAATATGTTATCAGTATTGGATTTGAAAACGAAGTCGCTCTTTTCGAATTTTTTTTTGTGATTTCGTAGATTCGAGGTCCATCTTTCAGGAGGGAGGTGTGGAGGGGGGTAAATTAACATGTAAAGATATGGGAGATCGGTTTTTCCCACGTAACTTGCAAGGTTTTATTGGTATCGAAATGACTTCTATATATAAAATAAAGGCCCCACGAAAACGCATATACTGAATTTTAACCAGTTCAAATCGCTCTAGCGGTTCTCGAGCTATTGCAATTTGAAAGTATACGGATTTTCGCCGCCGCGAGAACACTTCTAGAGGCGTGTTCGCGTTTTTCGCAGGGAAGAAAGGTGAGTTTGAGACTTGATTTTTTTTCTTCCGATAGATAGTCTTGACACAAGCATTGTGTCCAAATTACAAGTCGCTAGTTTTATTTTGGGGGAATCTTTGGCTCGAGGTAACTTTTTTAATTTTTGACCAATCCAGATTAGCAAAATCGCAAATTCTTTCTTGAGGACACTGCTACAGGATGTATTAAGGAGATGATGATTTTCGCGAAAACGGACAAATGGCGACCGAGTTTCGGATTTTGTAAATTTTATTTTTCGATTTTCGCAACGAAAGAGTAAAGTGGGGGTAAATTTTTATTCGCCGTCAGATGAGGAATTTTTTTCTATTTGTTTTGAGCTTTACGATTCGATAATCAGGAAGGGTAGGAGGGTAGTGAAAACGTTTTACTCTGTAGAAGGGCATAGGATAGGGTTAGAGACTTCGTGCTAGGCTCATTTTCAAGGGTAATCAGTTCTCTTTCAAGATTGTTTTACCCCAAAGCTCTATCTATATTAACGACTGCAGGAGTTCGTAATATATTTATAAAAGCGTGCGCTCGCTCAGCCGCCGTAAAATTAGATGGCGGAATAGTATTTGTGAGAGAAGACAGATGATGTGAGAGAGAAGACAGATGATGTGAGAGAGAAGAGAGATGAGAGGGAGCGCTTAGATCCTATCCCGACATCTAATTTTACGGCGGCTGAGCAAGCACACTTGCTTTTATAAATATATCACGCACTCTTGCAGTCGTTAATAAATTTAGAGCTTTGGGGTAAAAAAATCTTGAAAGAGAACTGATTGCCCTTAAAAATGAGCCTATCAGGAAGTCACTAACCCTATCGCTAGCATTTCTACAGACCAAAACGTTTTCACCCCCCTCCCACCCTTCTACTAACGGGCACTCCACTAAAGAAAGGGCGCATTTGCGAAATAAAATGATTTTCACAATTACTACCTTTTAGCGAATGAAAAAGTGAACAATTTGAGCCATGGCTGGTTCACTCGTCCTGCGGACTCGTGATTTTATCAATCAGTTTGTTTTCGTGGTTTTTCCAAATAAAGTCGTTTTCGTGAAAACCAAAAATTTAATCTATAAAATTTGGAGGACTCGTGGTATTACCTTTGATAAATTTTAGATAATTATCTCTTCTTTATTTTACTACAGTACCACTGTGACCACAATAGCTTTGCAAGTTATGAGCTGAAAATCACTAAAAACATTTTTTGTTGATTTTTGATGATTTCTCATACTTGAAGGAAAAATTGGACAACTTCAGATTCGTGTTCAGCACCCCAAAAGACATAAAATAAACCACTAAAAACAATTGCACCGAAATTTTCCACTTTAAACTACCGTTTGACTGAACTAAAATATATTTTTTTTTGAGATCAAACTCGGCTGAGATATTAGTGGAGTAGATCTTGTTTTGAAAACGAAGTTGCTCTTTCCGAAAAAAATTTGTTTGTGGTTTCATAGATTCAAGGTCTCTCTTTCACGTTATCACCATATAAAAGCTAAGGGAGTTGTGGAGGGGGGGGGGGGGTAAATTGACATGTAAAGATATAGGAAATCGGTTTTTCCCACGTAACCCGTTGAGTGTTATTCGGATCGAAACGACTTCTAGATATAAAATAAAGGGCTCGCGAAAACGCATAAACTGAATTTTAACCCGTCCAAATCGGTCTAGCGGTTCTCGAGATATTGCGATTTGAAGAATACGGATTTTAGCGGCGGCGAGAACACACCTAGAGCCGTGTTCGCGTTTTTCGCAGGGAAGAAAGTGACTTCGAGAATAGATTTTTTTCCTCCGATAGTCATGACCCAAGCAATCTGGCTTATTCAGAGGACCATTAAGTTATTTTTCAATAAACAACATCGGTTATCAGGATTCCTCAATGTTAAAAAGTTGGCGTATTCAGACGACCACCGTAACCAGTGTCGGAAATTATCAGATATCTGTTATGTTCTCACAATGAAGTTGTCTACACAGAGATACCAATAGCTAGAAATCTTGGAGTTTTTTGTCCTAGGGTCAAAAGAAGTTGAGAAAAATGACAATACATTAATACATAACCTATACTTTTTTAATAATAAAAATAAAAATACTCAAAATAGTCTCCTCAAGTTGGAATATTCATTTAAGGTAATAGAAATATCTGTTCTAAGATTTTTAGGATTAAATTTATGAAAAATTGTACATGTGTATTTCATTTATATTTTCATGGTGTGTTGAATGTATTTCATTGGAATAAAATGATACACTCATGATCAAATATCTCCAACTTTAATACGTTTTTCTTACAATTTTTTTTTAAACCTTTGTATATTCCACATAAACATATACCGGACACGGTGGCCTAGTTGGTAAAGCGTCTGCCGATTCAGCTTGGTCAGTGTTCGGGGAGTAGGTTCGAATCCTACCGTATTCAAGTGGAAATAAAGTCAGATAAGACTTTGGGCAAGTGCAAAAAGGTACTTGTGTCATACACAGTTTCATTCACGCCGGTAAACACGCTGGATGAGATCGGATATCTCGTGGAACTGATAGGGGTTGGTGACACAATCACACACTTGTTAGTCGGTAGATCACCTGCATGACAAAGGTCCTGGGTTTAAGGTGATTGAGGACCGTGGTTCGGAGCACGCGATAAGTTGTAGGTCCCGTCCAGTTTAGGCCATTAGGTCAGAAAAGAGACGTTAAAATTAACAAACAACAACACATAAACATAAAGGAATTTTGAATCTCCTTACGTAAATTTCGCAAAGTTTTTTTGTAGTGAAAGTATTTGGGTGTAGGTATCCATAGTGTTAAGAGTTAAACTTAATTGCTTTTTTAATCTACAATACAGCTTCTCTTAAAATTGTTTTTCTTCCAAGAAATATATTAAATTCATTGTTTCTCAATTACTAATGAAAATGTTTTACTCAGGTACTTATCGTCTTAAGAACAAAATATGTTGAAATTCTATTAACCAGGTAACAAGCTGTTAATTTATTGCATCTATAAATATTACTGAAAATCCCATCCGGCAAATCAAGGGGACTAGATAGAGATATCGACCATAACTGCCCTTTTGTACGGTTATGTTCGAAGTTAAAAAAACAACATAAAACTATGGCCAAAATTAGAATTACCTTTCATCTTCGTATATAATTGCTTGTTTCAGAAGGTGAAAATTCAATTGATCCATTACTATAACGCACTCAAAATAAATGGTTTTAGCTTAAAACAACATTTTCTTATTTTACATCATGCCTATCTTACATTTTCCTCATTTTTTTACTTTTTTGGTTAGGCATAAAATTTTTTTTGTTTTGTGCACGAATCACGTGTTTTTTTGGAGCAAAAAAATTTTTAAAATTTTTCCAAAAAAAAATTTGTATGGACATACCCGACCTACCCCAAAATCAATAGGTGGCATCCTTGTATCAGCCCCAAACAGGATCTGTCTCGACCTGATCGGTTCCATACGTATTAATCGAGTTATCATGCTAACAAGAAAAATTTTCCGACGTCACACTTGCACACAAAAATTCCGTAAAAACCAGGCCAAATAACGATGAATGAACGCAAAAAAAATTTTTTTTTGACTTTTTTTTTACACGATTACATTACATGTATAGTGGATGGCGGACATTTTTCTCACAAATACCTATCAATTATTCTCCTGACATAAAAAACAAATGTGTAACAGACAAAATTCAAATAACCAATACGCAAAATAGTAGCCCTGAGCCCTGTTGTGTTCTTGCTTTCAATGTGCACCTGCACCAAAAAAAGAGGTGGTTATTAGTTAGGTTTCAGGAGTGGTGGAATGATAAAATAAGGGAAGCAATCAAACAAAGAGATGCCAGTTATCAAGTCTATAAACAAAATAAAACCCGAGCTAACAGAGATGCATATAACAAAAATAGAAATGTAGCAGTAAAAATAATGCAGGAAAAAAATATATATTTTGAGCAAAAAATCGATCTTTGCAAAAACGATTCCAAAAAAATGTGGGACACTTTAAAACCTTTATTATCGGATAAAAAAAACAGCTTCTACATTGATAGTATAAATAAGATTATTTCTGAAATAGATATAACCAACCACATTGATATGAAATGAATCCATCAGGATCCGAACTTAATAATTTTGAGTTAATTACCTATAATGAACTGAGACAAATTGTTTTTGCTTTACCAAACAAAGGTAGTCCAGACGAAATAACAGCGGAGTTTCTTAAAAAAATATATCATAGCGTTGAACAACCACTCTTGAATTTGGTCAATACTTCATTAGAAGTAGGTAAGCTCCCTTCAAGATTAAAAATTTGTACTGTAATTCCTATCCCTAAAGTTACGCATGTGAAAGAAGCTGGCGACTTAAGACACATCAATATGTTAGTAACCATAGAAAAAGTAATTGAAAAAATAGTTTATCAGCAATTGACAAAATACACACAAAAAAATAACATATTAATCTTACATCAATCTGGTTTTAGACAAGGTCATAGTTGTGAAACAGCAGTACAAAATGTGATATTTGATTGGAAAAAACAACACGATAGAGGCATTATCATAGGGGCAGCATTTTTAGACTTAAAACGCGCTTTTGAAACTATTGATAGAAACAAATTAATAAAAAAATTAAAAGGATATGGTATAAAGAGTGTAGCTTTGAGATGGTTGATTGACTATCTTCAGAACAGAAAACAGGTAATAAAAATAAATGGGAAAACGTCTTCTGAAATAATAAATGAAAACGGGGTGCCACAGGGTAGTACACTGGGACCACTTCTGTTCATACTTTACATTAATGACATCATAAAAGCAGTAAAACATTGTGAATTACATCTTTTTGCTGATGACGCACTTGTATATTTTTGTTCTGAAGACCTAAGGGACCTTATACATATTATCCATAAAGAGGTACACAATATAGTTAAGTGGTGTAACGGTAACTCATTGAAACTGAATGCGTCAAAAAGTAAATTCATGTTAATAGGTAGTAAACGTAATTATGAAGATTTTAAAGATAACTATAAAATAACAATAGACGGTGCTGAGATCGAAGTAATTGATACAATTAAATATTTGGGTATCATAATTGATAAACATCTGACATTTAAAGATCATTTATATTATAAAAAAAATTACTAAAAATATTAATTTCTTGTCTAGAGTGGCTCCATTTTTATCCAAATGGACAAAATGTACTGTATTTCATACTTTAATACTTCCCCATTTTACGTTTGCTGCATCTATTTTGTACATGTGTAATAAAAATAAAATTGACAGGATGCAGAAGTTACAGAACAGAGCCATGAGAATTATTTTGCAAGTTCCAAGAGAGACTCATATCAAAACAATGTTATGTCAGTTGAATTGGCTCTCTGTATCATATTATTTGGAATATCAGACCCTAATACTTATTCATAAAATGAAGTTATCCTTGTCTCCACCATATTTGACATCTAAACTAACTTTTAACACTGATGTACACAATTACAACACACGTACACGAACAGACATAAGAGTTACAACTAAAAATAAAAAAGTAACTGAAAAATCAATATTTCACAAAGGCATTATTACTTATAATGAACTGAATGATTCCTTAAAGACCTGCATCACTATTCATTCTTTCAAAAAACAACTAAAGGCTTTTTTATTATCTAAATGTCTAAATTAAGTTTTAATTTTAATGTATATGTTTATTTTAAGACACTTTTTAAAATTTTTAACAAAAAATGTTTGTACATTTCTATTTCTATATTTGTATTTGTATCTGTAAAATTAGCTAGTGCTAAATAAAGATTAATATAATAGTAAACCGCCATGATTATTGGTTATTGAAAAATAAACAATATCCAATGGATGTCTGAATAAGCCTGATTATGTCCAAATTTCAAGTCGCTATTTTAATTTGTGGGGAAGGGAGAGAGCACACACTGATTAATCTTTGACTTTTTTAATTTTTGACGAATCCAGATCAGCAAAATGACAAAGTCGTTCTTGAGGACACTGCTACACGATGTATGAAGGAGATTATGATTCTCGCGAAAACGGACAAATGGCGACCGAATTTCGGATTTTGCAAATTTTATTTTTCGATTTTCTCAACGAAAGAGTAAAGTGGGGGAAATTTTTGATTCGCCATCGGATCCGGAATTTTTTTCTCTTTGATTTGAACCCTACAAGAACTCCATGCGATAATCAGGAAGGGAGGGAGGGGATGAAAGCGCTTTGTCCTGTAGAAGGGCAAAGGATAGGGTTAGTGACTTCTTGCTAGGATCATTTTCAAGGGCAATCAGTTCTCTTTCAAGACGTTTTTACCCAAAGCTCTATCTATATTAAGGACTGCAGATGTGCGTGATATATTTATAAAAGGCGCCCGCCGTTGAATTATATGCCGGAATAGTATTTGTGAGAGAGAAGAGAGATGCTGTGAGTAAGAAGAGAGATGACAGGAAGCGCTTAGCTCCTATCCCGGTGTTTAATTTTCAATCACAAAAATTAAACATAATTCAATTTCATCTCATTTTAGTAACCAAATAATCAAATTGGCAATATTGACAACGCCGCAAGTTTAAATATGCAATATTAAACATATTACAAAATCCAAAACTTCTGTCTCCAAGCGAACAAGAAGGACACAAGATATATTCGTCTCAATGACCGTACCATTCGGTACCAGTTACGTGGGCCGCTTCCGCTTCCGATCGAAGCGCCATTACGACATCAAAAATTTTCACGTAGTCCAAAGTCTATATGGTGGCAAATTAACCAAATATATCACTAAAAATATTTCATCTAACGGGTGCGAATGAGACGGTATTATACAAGAGTGAGATCCAAGACGAACGGATCTCGCTCAAAACGCCTACACACATATGACGTAGAAATTCCTTTTTTGTATACTACATGAGAAATAACAACGACAGGCGAAGACACGCAAATTAGAACACATTTTCATCAGTAAGATCTTAGCCGCAAATCAAGCAAGACTTCTCCGTCGATACAAACACGACGTAATGTTACTATTTCTCTGACAAAAGAGTAATACTTTGGCTGCGAATCAAGCCAGATTACTCAAAATATTTTACATCTCCACTGTCCAAATACAGTACACAATTGATCGTTCAAATCATTAGTACTCCGATGAATTATTGCCCATCGTAAAATGTCGTTTTTATAAAAGATAAAAATTATAAGTGATTTCTGGGTGGCTGCACATATCATTTAGTTATTTGTGTAACCGATTAGTGTAACCAATGTATAGTAATGTTTCTATTTGTTACGTTTTGTTTATTTTGTTTTAAAGATTAAATAAAAAGTGTTAAACCGTAACGTGTGAGTTTTACAACAAACTAAATCTATAGAGTCCATAAATTCTACGTCGAATCCAGACAGCATTTAAAGAGGCGGCACAGTAACAACCTCCACCGGCTGACTTTGCAAATGGCTGCATAATCGTAATATTCACTGATTTACGGCATCTAATTTTACGGCGGCTGAGCGAGCGCACTCGCTTTTATAAATATCACGCACGCCTGCAATTCTTAATATAGATAGAGCTTTGGGGTAAAAAAGCTTGAAAGAGAACTGATTGCCCTTGAAAATGGGCCTAGGACGAAGTCACTAACCATATCATTTGCCCTTCTACAAGGCAAAACGCGTGCACTCCGCTCCCACCCTTCCTGATTATCGGATAGAGTCCTTGTATGGCTCAAATCAAAGAGAAAAAAATTCCGCAACCGATGGCGCATAAAAAATTTTACCCACTTTAGTCTTTCGTTGCGAAAATCGAAAAATAATATTTGCAAAATCCGAAATTCGGTCGCCATTTGTCGGTTTTCGCGAAAATTATCATTTCCTTAATACATCCTGTAGCAGTGTTCTGAAGAACAAGTTTGCCATTTTGTTGATCCGGATTGGTCAAAAATTAAAAAAGTTACCTCTAGTCATAGATTAATCAGTGTTTGCCCTCCCCCTCCCCCACGAGTTAAACTAGCGACTTGAAATTTGGACACAATGCTTGGGTCATGACTATCTATCGGAGGAAAAAAAATCAAGTCTCGAAGTCACTTTCTTCTCTGCGAAAAACGCGAACACGGCTCTAGGTGTTCTCGCCGCGGCGAAAATCCGTATACTTTCAAATCGCAATACCTCGAGAACCGCTAGACCGATTTGGACGGATTAAAATTCAGTTTAAGCGTTTTCGCGAGCCCTTATTTTATATCTAGAAGTCGTTTCGATCCGAATAAAACTCAGCGAGTTAATTTACTCCCCCTCCACATCTCCCTTAGCTTTTATATAGTGATCAAGTAAAAGAGGGACCTCGAATCTATCAAATCACAAAACTTTTTTTTCGAAAAGAACGACTTCGCGGTTTAACATTTCATAGGAATGATGAGATTCGACGAAAAAAATTACTCGATTTCATCAGTCCGTTTTCGATTAACCAAAAATAGTATGTAGATATTTTTAGTGGTATTCAAAAATTATCTTGATAAAACATAACATGGACAAAGACAAACAATTTAGACATCAAAAAACGACACGGCGGAGATGACAAATAAAAAACTCTAGAACTTAAAAAACAAAAATTCATTTAAAAAATCAATAATAATTATCTACAGTTCATCTTTGTCAAGCAGCGTGTATCTATTTTTGGATGGAGCTAATTTTTTAAAAGTACTATCAGGTGGTGTCGTTTGATCTTGTTTTTCCGTCTCTGAATCCGTATCGGGACCATAATGGAACTCCCTGTGTAGTTTTCCAGAATGTAAATCCTTGATGAAGGCCCTTAATTTGCCAGGTACATCGATATCTTTGTAATCGGGGAACAGGTACATATGTCGAAAACTATCGATTGCTATGAGTGGTAGATCTTTATCGCTTTTGCCCAGATGGTGTAACGGATGGGCGAATTTTTTGCCGTCGGCTGTCAGGAAGTTGATTGATTCTAAAAAGAAGGAAACAGTTGTTCATCGATATTTTTTTATGAACTTTATAATTTGGAAAATACACACGTGGCACAAAATTGTATTTTTTCTACAACTGCTATAAAAAGTAGCGTATTTCTCATAGCTTACTTAATTTCAAAACCATGTATTGATACTGTGAGAAATATTTTTGCCCACACCACATATAGACCAGGGCCAAACCGATTTTAAATACCCGAATTCAGTATGTGGATGGTCAGAAAATTTAGGGTAAATTATAAGTAAAGGATCCCGCAATAATCTTATGGAAATTGGGTTTCGGTGAAATCGTCTGAATTCATGTATGATGTGAATACAATAATTCGACAATTGGCAGATGTCAACAGGCTGTCAGCTAGCTGTCAAAGTCCAATAACAAAGTGCAAATCTTATTTTTTTGTTATGACTTTATGTGGTGGAGCTTTGGAGCTTTCAAGCTCGGTAGCAGCCACAGTATCGATTTTCGAGCTTTGTGCCCATTGAGACTTTTGCATGGGATGACGAAACCTAAAACATAAATATACAAAATTCAGACGATTTCACCGAAACCCAATCTCCATAAGATTATTGCGGGTGCTTTAATGAAAATGTAGATAATTCAAAAATGTAAGACTTTTGTATTAATTATTTCGCTGTGACTAACATGGTTTCCAAATCTGTCAAACTAATAAAAGTATGACATGTCATTTTCTCCAAATTTTTGTAATTTAAATCTATGTTGAGCAATACCAAAAGACTGGAACGAAAATTCAAGTAGGTGTATATGCGGGAACGACTTGCCTGAATGGATGTTTTTGGAAAATCAAAGGTAAAGAAAAAACCTGCTTAATTAACACATGGCGACACTTTTGAGTCCTCGAAATTCTGACGTAAATGCTCTGGAAAAAGGGAATACTTAACTGGAAAGAAGATCGGTCAAGGTTCATACAGATGTTTGGTCTTTGGGTATAGTTCTATTTATAATGTTGATGATGATGTTTTATGTGTGGCGGCCATGTTCTAATCACTCTGTTTGTTTACTAATGTGTTTTATAGGTTATAGGAATTGTGCGAGATTAAAATTTTCTTTTTCACTATGAATTTATTGGTTTAAGTTGAGTGATTAGACAAATATGGTTCAACAATGCGTTGTATGCAGCAAACTGGGTTATTTAAATCCCGATTTATCATTTCATCGGTAAGTTACATGTAAGATTATAAACAAGCTTCAAATGCGTAGAATTAGTATTTTATCAACTGTATAAAACTCTTTAATAATGCATAAATAATTGTTTTAACTTATTGTAACGACTTATAATAATTATGCAGGGTTCATATATTTTGTTAAAAATTAAATCACATTTTATTTTTCTGTCAAACTACCTAAGTATTTAGGTAATATTAGTCATTCATTTAAACATTTATACGAAGACATGACTTTTAGGTTACCTGCAAATATTGAAAAGAGAAATAATTGGTACTCCTTGTTAGAATTTGAGGAAGTGAAGGTCCTACCTAAATATGCTTTTTCTCTTGTAGGTTCGACAAGTATAAAACGGTTTATATATTTTTCAGGATTTATCTAAAAGTAGAAGATTTCGACTACACCAACATTTTTTTTATTTCGCAATGAAGACAACAAATAATCCATCAGTGTTTAATTTGTAGTTAGTTCCCTATTCCTACCTCAATCCTGAATGTAGGTGCTTGTCACAATTCTTTTCAAATGAATAATTATTAATGCTACTTCAAAGTGTAATTTTAATCATCAGGTTGTTCCGTACACCCTGATTGGCATTAAAACCCGTCACTTTCTGGTAGTTTTAATCCTAGTATCCCCTCTACCGTAAAGATACTTAAATGTCGAGGCACAGCCCTAATACAGTCTCAACGACAAACTTATAGCACAGTTGCCAGAGAAGGATATTGATCAAAAGCTCGCACAAAATGTGATGTCGATGAAACTTGGGATTTAAGCACTTGAAAGGGTGTAGAAAACAATAAAAAAAATCTTTGCTGCTCTAAAGTGTATGCTAACTTCACAATTTCGAAAATAAAATCGAAAAACTAATAGCACCACGTGAAAGAGCGGAATATCTTACTAAAAAATAATATTATAAGTTATTTTAAAAAAGAATTTGTATTACTATAAAAAATTATTAAAAATAAAAAAGCAAATTCGAAAACTCTACGCGCGCCGAGCCGTTGAATACAAATATTCAGGCGAGGCGTTCGGAAAAACTAAAGTATCTTCGTCTAAAATGTACGCAAAGAAAAAAAAGAAAGCGTTTTAAAGAGGAGACTCTAAGCTCTAGTTTTTCCAAACGCCTCTCCTGAGTATTTGTATTCAACCGGCTCGACGCGCGTAGTTTTCGAATTTGCTTTCTTATTTTTAATAATTTTTTATAGTAATACAAATTCTTTTTTAAAATAACTTATATTATTTTTTAGTAAAATTTTCCGCTCTTTCGCGTGGTGCTATTAGTTTTTCGAATTTTTTTTTTTCGAGATATAATGGAAAAACCAAATTTTCGATTTTATTTTCGAAATTGTTAGTTAGCATACACTTTAGAGCAGCAAAGATTTTTTTATTGTTTTCTACACCCTTTCAAGTACTTAACCCTAGTAGAAATCATTATGGGCCAGAGATTGGTTAAATCTTGGAGTAATATTTTTCAATTGGGATATTGCCAATCACTATACAATATTGGTCGAATATTGCCAGTGGATTTTAAACCAATATTGGGCCAA
Source organism: Crepidodera aurea (assembly GCA_949320105.2). Taxonomy (NCBI): domain Eukaryota; kingdom Metazoa; phylum Arthropoda; class Insecta; order Coleoptera; family Chrysomelidae; genus Crepidodera; species Crepidodera aurea. Next base: position 23,773,121 of record OX439479.2, on the reverse strand, counting down.
TATTATTCTAATATTAGTTTATAGTTATAAACAATATTGCCCCAATATTGTTTATACCAATATAAATTTTCTATTTTTGGCGTTGCAGATCTTATGAATTAACTATTCATTTTGTTATCTCTGTGTTAACCAATTAATTATAATTACCTTAAATTTGATCCCTCCAGTAAACATAACCTCAATCTCAACCACGTTGCGATATATATATTTTTTTAGGAGCTACTCGAGAAAAGTTTCCTTCATCTACGGACAAGGAGATATTAAAATCCGTTGGGAGCAATTTAGCTATGGCGACTGATCGCGATGGAGGTCGCAGGGAGAGAAAAAATAATGACACAAAAAATAATGATTTATGTTTTTTTTTATAAATTATCAATATTAACCAATTGATGGTAATGCAATGTCTTATTTCAATAGTGACCCAATATTCTAAAGAAATATTTCTCCAATATTGTAAAGAAATATTTATAGTTCTTCCATTTTCAATTGCAGAAATATAAAAACAAAATTCCCAGATGTGTCGGTAAGTTGCTTTGATTGGCTTTGGCGGCTTGTAGAAGTGCCGCCAATGACGACAAAGGAACTTGGAAGAACTATAACCAATATTGTAAAGAAATATTTAACCAATATTGCAAAATGTTCACACTTCTATATTGGCCCAATATTGGGTTCTAATATGTAGCCAATATTCGGCAATACTTAGCCAATATTGGATCAATATTGACTTTCCACTAGGGAAGTGCCAAGTGTTATCGAGATCACATTTTGTGCGAGGGCAAACTCTCTGACAACTGCACTATAACACATACTTGTTTTCGTCAGTTATTCACAAGCCAAAGTTCTATTAATCACAGAGAATTAAGATTTTATGAGCAAATATTCCAATTTTTTTTGTTTTATTTTCAGTTCAAAATTATAGTACTTTTTTATAAATAAAGATTTTATATTTCCATTAAAAATTATTACCATTGTTCTATTTTTTTAATATCACATTTTATGAGAATTCCACAAATAATTATATAATTTATAGCATACTTTATATGCACTTTACGATTGCTCATTTGATCAAATAAATATATTTTCATTAGTATTGTTTTCCTATGTAATCGACATGGTAAAATTAAAATCGTTAAAAAAAATAAATATATTGTGTCACATCCCATTTCCCTTGTATCGCAGCATAAATGTTCTAACTTTTTATATATCTATCTCACTTCATCCTTGGGCACGGAATATTTGAAACTTATGAATGACTTGTTAAGGATGTGGGAAGGACCTATCGGTTCGGAAAGCTAACTGGTATCTTCTTGTTCAGCTCAGGCAAATCATGTTTTGGTAAATCACATTAGGACTCGGGCTGGGACAGCGGCCACGTAAAAGCGCGACTAGAGATGTGACACTAGAAATGGTCGAAAAATAACAGTATCATAGATATACGTCACAATTTCGCGCGCGTCATAACCTATTTGACGGCGTTGCCAGATGTAATTATCGTAGTACGTTTTTCCTAATTATCTGCTAATTACTCTTATCACAGGCTCTGAAGCTCGATTTGTGAGTAACCAAAATGCTCGAAATTTTTATTCTTTTCGTCTTTGCATCGAAATCTGAACGGTACTTTTTTTTTCATAAGAATCAATGGTATAGGAAAAAATTTTTTTATATTAATATATTTTTTCTGGTTCTCAAACCGAGAGTACTACCTTAAAACACAATTTTGTACTTTATCAAAATCTAACTTCTTGTATTGTAGGAAAAATCGATATAACTCAAAAAATAAAAAATATTTTGCAATTTTTCAAAAATGTATATTTTTGGATTGCCAAGAACTATATTTACTGTAAATATCAAGTGATTATATTTGAAAAATTGAAGAAGTTATAATAAAATCAAAAAATAACGAATTTGACGGTTTTTTTCGATATATCTCGAAAAGTAATTCGACAATCGATACTTCCCAGATGGTCAATAGCAAGATCTTTTTATTATCTACAACTTCCTCATTTACTATTTTTCGATTCAACGAGAAGTTTCTTTTTTTATTTACACAAAAGCGTTTTTTTTAACTTTACAATTTTTTTAGGTTAGGTTCGCCACTGAAATTCGTGACTATTTCTTAGAATTTTTTCTCCTACATCATTGTATTTTTTGTTTTCTGGTAGCAATTTAGGTAAATTTCATATTGTTATGGTTTAAAAAATGATACAAAATTATGGGAAGCTTATTTTAAAAGAATTTAAAAAAAATTATGTAAAGCGGATTTAAAAAAAAGGTGACATAGTTGTTTTGAGATGTTAAAATATGTGATAGGTGACGGTAAAAATCTTATAATTTCATAATCATCTCAATTGGCGCCCAACGTGGGGCAATTAAATTAATTGAACTCATTAATTGCCTAAATTTTGAATAATTTTATATTTAAATAATTAAAGTCAATGGATTTAAGAAGTAGTAACAAAAATAAAAAGATGGAGGAATCAAAAAAAGAAACTCAACCTCATCAAGACTACCTTAGTTGCCTTTACACGGAAAAGAAACATTAACCTCAAAACCATCGAATTGGACGGTAAAGTTATTGAATGGAAGCCAGATGTCAAATATCTGGGACTAATACTAGATAATAAACTCATCTGGAATAAGCACGAAAAAGAAATAACCAGCAAAGCCACGAAAGCTCTAATGGTGTGCAGAAATTTTGTGGTAAAAAACTGGGGATGTAACCCAAAGATCCTGCAGTGGATGTACACGTCATTAGTGAGACTGGCCATCACTTATGGAGCAGTAGTCTGGAGCAGCAGAACTAAGCTGGCCAGTACAAAGGCAAATCTAGCGAAAATCCAAAGACTAGCCTGCGTATGCACAACAGGTGCAATGAGAACGTGCCCAACGGCCGCCATGGAGGTAATCCTAAGCCTTACACCCCTCCATAGAGTAGTGGAGAGTATAGCGATAAGGACAACCTACAGAATGACCAGAAAAGGATCAACCAAACGCAAGTTTCGACTCCTTCCTGGAAATGACCAAACCTGGGAAGGGCCCCAAGATGAGATGACAAAGAAGTTTAGCTTTGTGAAAGAATTTAACAGACAGTTAAGTAACAAAAGCGAATGGGACAAAGATACCATCCCAAAACTCAAGAGAAGTGCCATTAAATGGTACACAGATGGTTCTAGAACAACAGAAGGAACAGGAATAAGAGTACATGGGCCTGGAACCAAATATTCCGAAAGTTTAGGCAAATCTACGAGCATTTTCCAAGCTGAAATATACGCCATCGGAAAATGTGTCCAGTTCAACATAGAAAGAAATTTTCGCAAACAAGAGATCATCATCATGTCAGACAGCCAAGCAGCCATTAATGCCTTGAACTCCCACATAATCAACTCCAAGATGGTTTGGGAGTACCTAGAGAATCTAAACGAACTAGGCAAGAACAACACTGTTACCCTCCTATGGGTTCCGGGACACACTGGAGTGGAGGGTAATGAAATAGCAGACGTACTCGCAAAAAAAGGGGCTGAAACACCATTTCTGGGACCTGAACCCTTCTGCGGAATAAGCACCAGTACAATACTTGATGAACTTGTAAAAGAAGTAAATAACAAAAGATCCCAATACTGGATAGGACTACAAGGAATGAGGCAGGCCAAGACACTACTGGTACACTATAACCAGAAGAGATCTGACGACTGCGTCAATAAAAGTAAAAATAAGCTCAGGATACTAACGGGTATCCTAACAGGGCACTGCCGGCTGAGAGGCCACCTAAAGAAACTCGGATTAGTAGACAAAGAAGAATGCAGATTCTGAGAGGAAGAGGAGGAAACCTCTATCCATATTCTCTCAGAATGCATTACCCTGCAAAATCCAAGGGTTACGATACCTCGGAGAATATCAAATAGAAGAGGAAGATCTACCTAACCTGAAGCCTACCGACATCCTGAACTTTTTGAAAGCAATAGGACTGGAGGAACTGCTCTAATCGTTGAGACATGCTTAACGATTGGGCAGCAGAAGGGGGTACAATAGATCTTATAGGTCGCAGTGTATCGACACCCCCATCACAGATAGATATAAAGAAAGAAACAGAAATCAAGAAAAGATTGAAAAAATATGGAAAGGATAAGGAAGAGATAAAAACAGATATTCGAATGGATATGATAGAATTGAAGAACGATTTGAAGACAGATATAATGCATTTAGAAGAAACTATGAAAAAAGAAATAAGAAGTGTAGCTTAGAAGAAATCAGACAATGTTTAAGAAAAGATACAGATAAAAAAATGGAAGAAACAAGAAAAGATAGTAAAAAAGAAATGATTGCAAGAGTAATAGGGGTAGAAGAATTACAGGAGCAGAAAAATAAGAAAGTAATAGAAACAGGGTTTATTGAAGAAATATATCAAATAAAAGAATAAGAAAAGTATTAAAAAATTAGACAAATCTTTAAAAGAAGAAATTTTAAAGAAGAAAAACAGGAGGGAAGAAATTAATGAAATTTCACAATAAAATAAGCACAAATGGAAAATAAAAATGAAGAAATAAAACAAGAAAACTAAAGAGAAACGATGTTGAGAAATAAAATTAAAAGAAATTATCACAGATGGAAGATTAAATTAAAAAAATATTTTTGTAGGGATCATAGGAACTGGGATCAATGTTTGGAAATCATAGATGAAGTTCCAAATGTGGAAAACAAAATTGGTAATATGGAAGACAAAATAAATAATATTAAAGAAGATTTGGGGAATATGACGAAAAAAGAAATGAAAGTAAAAGAAATTGAGAACAAATTAAATAAAGAAGAGATAAAGAAAATAGAAAGAGACAATATGAAAAATAATAAAAATATCCAAATATTGGAAGAAAATTTAAATGAAGAAATAAAAATGAAAATAAATTAAGAAAACAAATTTTGGGAATGTTGTTATGGTTTAAAATGACAAAAAATTATGGGAAGCTTTTTTAAAAGAATTAAAAGAAAATTATATAAAGCGGACTTAAAAAAAAGATGTTAAAAATGTCAGAGGTGACCAATTAGAAATAAGGAATTATTAAAAAAAAATAAAAATCCTATGGAATACGTTAAGAATATTGGGACAGATGAGATTTTCATGAAATTTTCACAGATGTTACAAAACACGATAAAATTAATAAAAATAAAAAAAAATTGCCGCGCAAGGACATTTTTCACAATTTTTTTCCGAAAAAATATATGTTGGGATACTAAATTCCAAGACAAACAAATTCAGTGTACTGAAACGATTATTTAACATATTTTTCCAATTCAAACGCATACATAATTTTTCTACAAATGCACAAGTAGCAATTTATAACCAGAACAAATCTGAAAAGTATAAAAAAGTCTCATAAATTCAAAGTTGGAAATACAAAGTATGACATGTCATTTTCCCCAAATTTTTGTAATTTAAATCTATGTTGAGCAATACCAAAAGACTGGAACGAAAATTCAAGTAGGTGTACATGCGGGAACGACTTGCCTGAATGGATATTTTTGGAAAATCAAAGGTAAAGAAAAAACCTGCTTAAATAACACATGGCGACCCTTTTGAGTCCTCGAAATTCTGAAGTAAATGCTCTCGAAAAAAGGGAATACTTAATTGGAAAGAAGATCGTTCAAGGTTCATACAGATGTCTTTGGGTATAATTATATTTATAATGTTGTAGATGATGTTTTATGATGTCTTTGATGCAGTAGCACTTATCGCTTATCATTGTATTTATTGAATAAATAAAATAATAATAATAATAATTCAATATCAGAAATCAGGGATTTAGGTAAATATTTAATGGAACTTCTCTTTTTTTCTTCACTGGATTAAAACCACTTATTTGTTAAAAAAGTTTTTAATTGACGTTTCGGCTTTCTCTATCCAGTGAAGAAAAAAAAGAGAAATTGAAATACAAACCACTATGAGCTTCCGAAATGAATTTAATGGAACGTTGAGTAACAACTGTCAAAACGGACAATTGTCAAAACGTGACAACTGTTAAAATGTGACACCTGTCAGAATGTAACAACTGTCAAAATATGACACCAGTCAGAATGTAAAAACCGTTCAAATGTGACAACTGTCGGAATGTAACAACTGTCAAAAAGTGACACTTGTGAAACGTAACAGCTGTTAAAATGTGACTTCTGTCATAACGTAACTACTGTCAAAATGTGACACTTGTGAAAACGTGACAACTGTCAAAACGTGACGGTTGTGAAAAGTGACAACTGTTAAAATGTGACATCTGTCAGAATGTAATAACTGTCAAAATGGACAACTGTCAAAATATGGCATCTGTCAGAATGTAACAACTGTCAAAATGTGACACCTGTTAAAACGTGACGGTTGTGAAAAGTGACAACTGTTAAAATGTGACACCTGTCAGAATGTAACAACTGTCAAAATATGACACCTGTCAAAATGGGCACTTGTTAAAACATTATCCCTGTCAAAACGTGACAACTGTCCGCGCAAAAATTTCTATTGCTACATTGATTTTATCATGTTTTATAGCATCTGTCAAAATTTCATGAAAATCCGAGCCGGCCCCATATTCTTAAAGTTTACCAATCCTATAATTTCATAATCATCTCAATATATTATTTAAAAGAGCTGAATTGAGTACTTACGTTTTTCAATGATCAGTTCATTTTGTACGATATCATTAAACTTCTTAATGCTAGCTTTATCATCGGGTGAGTGGAAAAGAATCAAAAAAGGTAATCCCTCTTCGGTGAGCTCTTCGGCGTTTTCAAATGTAATTTCTCTAACTAATGGTACACATTTTTCGGAAATCCATATGTGTAATTCGTCAAAGTTGGTAAGACTGCCAGGATAAGTTTCGTCCAAGTCGTTTGAACGTTCTTTATCAGGTCTGAAAACGATTATGGGATGACCTGGTGGGTGCATCTGCATGGAGGCTTCTGCGAAACCTACGTGGAATTGACAGTCATCCTTCAGGTTAGTGGCTGCTCTTCTGAAAATACTGTATTCGGGCTGGTCTCGACGATCAAAATATCCTACAAGTGTTCAAAATCGCATTAATATAACGATGGTTTTAAGAACTTTTATATTATTTATATAAAAATTTATAAAGGAAAAATAGTAGGGTAAAATATTTTAAAAATTGTTTTTCTTTATATATAATTTGTAAAATTCTCGAATATACTGCTTCAGTAGTCAGTTAAAATAAATGAAACGAGTAACGGAAATAAAGTACCCCGCAGTTTTTGATACGGAAATGGCTTTCGGTCGATTTCTCCCTAACTTCGGGAATTTATCCGTCATCCCATCCTAATCAAATGTGTCCACGGGCGGCAAGTAAGGTGTTCACCGCCTTACGTTTATGGTTTATATGATGGATATATGTCATACACACAGAGCCTTTTAGAAGATTTTATTTTGATTTCTTAACTTTTTTTTAAGAATTTATTTTGTATTGGTATTACATTTTTTAATTTATATCATTTTTCAATCACTTTTTTGTTACTATGAATACAGCTACACTATGTCCGACATGGGCGTTTCATTAACAGGGTCATAAATAAATACAAAACTAAATGTTCAATGGAAAAATACTTTTTGTAAGAGAACGCTTAACAATTATATCCAGCAAAAGCGTCACTCGTCGTTATCTCCTCTAAACCCTACTCTTTTATACTCCTTCACGGGTTCCACGACTCACATAGAGGAAGGGAGTAGCTAAGGGAAAATTGTGAAGTAACAAAAATGCAGCATACTCATTATTTTTATTATTTTTGTTTATTTATGGCACATGTGTTATTAATCTAGCTACAATTTGGAGTAGTCTTTGGGAGATCAACTCATCATATTTGTTGAAAATGAATGATTAAAAAGGAACATGCGAAAAACCATCTTGCCACCGGCGAAACAACAATACTTATTCCAGCTCATTTTTCTAGGGCCCCTATTAAACAAAAATGACTCGCAAAAATGGAAAGTTATAAGTCAAATTAGTAATGCAAATAAAAAGAAACATAACATTGACAAAATAAAGAATGTAAACATAAATGAACTATTGTTGGAAAAAATTAACATTGCTAATGAATTTAATAAAAGCTTTAGCAAACCAAATAAAAAGCGATGAAAATGTATTCCTTATTGCACCTATTTTGATTTAATAAATAGAAAAGTCGTTGGGGTGGATAACATAAAGTCTGAAACAATTAAATTAAACTGTAATTATATTTTAAAACCATTTACACATACTTTATCTAAATGTATAGAACACTCAATATACCCCATCAGCATTTAAATAATCAATTGTTACTCTTTTACATAAAAAGGGAGATGTAACAACATCAGTAATTACTAACCTATATCGTTAATCATCCACTTCTCAAAAATGTTTGAAAAATTAAAAATTAGTTTCGTATCTAAACAAATATGAAATAGCACAAATGAAAAGAAAAATAGTCTAAATTCCCAGGAATTGGACATTGAATGTCAACGTTGCCACAACGTCTGGACTTCAAACAACTACTCCTTGGGCTATATGCCCCAAAAGGTATTGAATTATAGAAGTCCCGACGTTGGTTGGAACCTGAGATATCAGGACATTAAACCAACAACTTTGTTTTGTTATTAAAGGAGCCCGTCATCCATAGACCGGTTTCGGCATTATTGTGCCTTTTCAGTATGGCGTAGACAAGCTCGACTTTCAATCTCTAATGAAAGTCTGACAGTGAATCCGACTAGCCCAGTTCCTATAGAATACAGTTACGTTAGCAAGTGTATAAAGAACTGAGAAAGCCCAATAATTCAATACCTGTTGGGGCATATAGCCCAAGGAGTAGTTGTTTGAAGTCCAGACGTTCTAGCAACGTTGACATTCAATGTCCAATTCCTGGGAGATTAGACTATTTTTCTTTTCATTTGTGCAATTTGTTTACTCCCATAAAATATTTCGGTAGAAATATATCAGTACTAAAAAAAATATGAAATACTCTCAAAACAACAGTTTGGCTTTAGAGAGAAAACATCAACGCAAAACGCCGTTATTGTCTTAACTTCACAAGTAAGTGAATCACTTAATGAGAGCAAGCCCTGTTTGTGTATATTTCTAAATCTTTCAAAAGCATTTGACACGGTTAGTCATCATCTTCTCCTGCTGTGCTTGGAAGATATTTGTATACGAAATAATTATTTAAATCTTTTTAAAAGTTACCTCACCAATAGACAACAGACGTCTTATGGTTTGCAAACTCCGTAATCGTCCGAAAAAGAATCACTCCTCGTCCTTGCATCATAAACTACTATTTCCATTGAACATTTAGTTTTGTATTTATTTCAAGGTGGCCGACTATGTTTAACCCTGTTAATGAAACGCCCATGTCGGACGTAGTCTAGCTGTATTCATGGTAACAAAAAAGTGATTGAAAAATGATATTGTCACGAATCCCAAATATATATAAAATATTAATTTCCGAAAAAACGTTTAGGAATTTTATTTATCAAAATTATTTTAGTTTAAATTTATTATTATTATTTACTCAATAGAGAACAAAAAATATAAACATCTAATTACCAGGTCGTTGCAAAATTTCGCTGATGTGCAGAAACCCGAAAATCGATGTTAGATTGCCTAAAATGTAAGGGCAATCTATCGAAATTACGGATTCGTCATGTCAGCGATTTTTGCCTAAAAACTATTCACGACGGGAAAAATTAGGCAGTCGGTAGTTATCCGCAGGGTCAGTCAGTAGTTGGCCGCAGAGTCGTTAGTTGGCTGGAGAGTCAGTCGTCGGCTGCAGAGTCAAGGGTTGATTAAAAGTTAAGTTCCTCTGGGGAAGTATTAGAGTCCGGCATCCGAGCCCGAGCCCAAGATAGTTCTTTCAAGGAGAAAAGCCAATAAGGGAATAGTGACAAGCTCCTAGTCCCGGTATGCTTAGGTAAGATTTTATTGTTAGTTTATATTTAATATATGTATATTTGAAGGGTGACCCAATAAAAGTGTATTTGTTTTGTACTTCTTGTTTTATTTCTTAGAGTGGGTGGTAGTATTAAAGCGTAATAACTGCTAAGTATTCGGGAAGAGACCTCCGTAACTTCGTAAAGGTCGAAAAGACGTTTCGCCCTGGATACGTAGCAGCTACACGTAGGCCAATAATTGGACCTCGTCACAATATAAAGTAAAAAATGTAATGTCAATAAAAAATAAATTCTTAAAAAAAAGTTGAGAAATCAAAATAAAATCATATATCCATCATATAAACCATAAAAGTAAAGCGGTGAACACCTAACTTGCCGATAAAAGCGCATATATCGAATAAAATTCGCGCTAGCTCCAAATCATAGGATGGGCTTGGGCCCGTGGACACCTTTGATCGGGATGGGATGACGAATAAATTCCCGAAGTTTAGGAGAAATCGACCGAAAGCCATTTCCGTATCAAAAACTGCGGGGTACTTTATTCCATTCGATAAGACTGGTTTCTGTTTTTCGATAAACTTCGCTACCATCTATCAACAAAAGCCCTGAAGAGTTTTGACAACTTCACAAAATAAAAATTCCCAATTCATATTGGAGTGTAAAAACTCTCTTCTAGGTTTCATTTATAAGTTTGGTGAATGATGATAGCGATTTAAATAAAAAAGTTGAATAATATCGGCCGTTTGTTTATTTATTGTAAACTTGCTAAATTTTTTAGCATAACATACAAACAGTTAAAAGAAAAACACGATATGATAACACTAAACCTAGATCTTGAACTTTGCGCCATATGACCTGATTAAAGTGAAAATTGCATCCATGAATTACAGTTTTGGGAAATACATATATTATTGCTTTTATTGTAGCTACTTCAAAATTAAATTTCGTTGAAACATTTTTAAATTTTGAAACAAGCAAGGTATACAGGGTCCTGCAACAGTGTTCCATATCTCTATTTAGAAAAGATATAGGAATACAATTTTCTGTTACCTTATTAATCGAGCTGGACAATTTTTTCTGGGCGGGTCCCAACTTTGTTTTTTAAATGGCAACCTGTATTTTTTATCACTTTTACGGTTTCTACATGAAAAATAAAAGATACTTTATGCATGTTTATATTTCGAAAATATTCACGGTTTTCGAGATTTTTAGCATGACAAATTTTTTTTTCAATATTGTCACTCAGAATATTTAAAATTATAAAGTTGTGCCAAGTCCCATTAAAATTTATTTTTAGTCAAATATTCTACATTGGTGACTTTCTCAAATGATGTATCTGAAAGCGACCTGTGATATACAGGGTATGAAAAACAGCTTGCCACACATTATCAATAAAAATTTGCAGAATCTTCCTTATTTCAAATGGAACACCCTGTATATTATCGATCCATAAGAAGCGCCAACAAAGGCTCTACAAATTTCATCAAGTACGCCCTATGACAAAGTTTTTCCTAAAACAGCTCTCTTTTTCGAAAAATGGCAAATATTCATATTTTTACGCTATAATCTCAATGAACGATTTTTTTGACGACTGATAAGAATATACAGGGTGGCCAAATAAGAATGCGAGGTACTGTATCTGGGAAACTATCCATCGTAGAGGCTTGCGGAAAAAAGTTATTGCTAAAACGGCCAAGAGAAAAACCTGGAAAATATTTTCAAGTTTCTGATATGGTCGCTAGGGGGCGTAACTGCAATCTTGAATCTAAGAAAGTGATGTTTCTGTGAATTTCGCTATATTAACCTAACAAAAATATCTGATCTTTAAAGTAGAGGATAATCTGAACCTTTTTTGTTTGACAATTTTTGCTGTATCTCTAAAAATAAAGTGGTGGGGGGTATTCAAAGGTTTTAGTAAAAAACACCCTGCATATTGCTGAGCCGATTTTAACAAACTTGGGCTGGTTGAAAAAAGCTATTCTTGGGCTACAAATGTTATAATATTTTAAATTTTGTTAGTTTAGTTTAGAGTTTAGTTTAGAGGGCTTTTTTCGACATTTCGACAGAAATGGTTAATTTTCTCAAAAAAATTAGATGCATTGGTATGATTTCTTTTTTATGAAAAAGTAGATAAATGATGCCTAAACAAGCTCGCGAAAACCGCATTTGGATATCTTGTTCCTAACCTAAAATTTAGGCCAAAGAAAATTTTATATGGAAATCCCTTAAATTTTTATTTTTTTAAAAAATTAATTCCTTTTATTATGTAAGTTGTGGTCCTAAAAAGGACCGATTTAAAAAATAAAGGTTTTTAATGCCCCCTTAAATGCTCTAAATGCTGACCATCACTCTCTATGCATTGCTGAAGCCTCTCATGCAGCTTCAATTTAGGCTCTCGGTATGTTGCATTACGAATTCGGTTTTTCATATCTCTCTGGTCGTAGACTTCCTCTTCCAATCCACCGCTGTTGTAATACTGCATTAATATGCTCTCGCACATTAATGGATAATTTTTATTTCAAATTCTTTGGAACGATGAAGCCACCTTTAAAATCTGCACAATATGCATTATTGGTCTGCAGAAAATCCGCATTGGTTGCGTAAAGTTTGTCTACCCATGAGAGGCTTCAGCAATGCATAGAGCGTGATGGTCAGCATTTAGAGCATTTACGGGCATTAAAAACCTTTCTTTTTTAAAGCGGTACTTTTTAGGGCCACATCTTACATAATAAAAGAAATTAGTTTTAAAAATAAAAATTTAAGAGATTTTCGTATAAAATTTTCTTTTGCCTAAATTTTAGGTTAGGAACAAGATATCGAGATGCGGTTTTCGCGAGCTTGTTTAGCCATTATTTAGCTACTTTTTCATGAAAAAGAAATCATACCAATGTATTTAATTTTTTTGAGAAAATTAACCATTCCTGTCGGAATGTCGAAAAAAGCTTTCTGGCGGCGACATGTGAAACTAACAAAACTTCTTTATTTTTAGAGATACAGCAAAACTTGTCAAACAAAAAAGGTTCAGATTATCCTCTACTTTAAAGATCAGATATTTTTTTGTTAGGTTAATATAGCGGAATTCGCAGAAACATCACTTTCTTAGATTCAAGATTGCAGTTACGCCCCCTAGCGGCCATTTCAGAAACTTGAAAAGGTTTTCCAGGTTTTTCTCTTGGCCGTTTTAGTAATAACTTTTTTTTTCCGCAAGCTTCTACGATTGATAGTTTCCCAGATACAGTACCTCGCATTCTTATTTGGCCACCCTGTACAAACGACAAAGGAATAAAAAAAAATTGATACTTTTCTTCATCCAGTAGAGTGTAGGTGGCGCCGCCTTTATCTAATCTCAAAATTGATAACACGCTTATGATTTACTAACTTAAAAATATAACCATACCAAATTTCAAGTCAATTATTGCAAAAAAACGAAAAAAAAACTTTATCTTCAACACCCTGTGTCTTAGTAGTAGATAACATTTGACCCAGAATTATTTAGTAAAATATTAATATTTGGAGGTTTTGAACCTATGATTATAATATTGACCATTTCTTATAAAACACCCTGTATAATTTTTAGTGAAATTTTCCGCTCTTTCACGTGGTGCTATTAGTTTTTCGAAATTTTTATTGTTTTTTGAGATATAATGAAAAAACCAAATTTTCGATTTTGTTTTCGAAATTGTGAAGTTAGACACTTCAGAGCAGCAAAGATTTTTTATCGTTTTCTACACCCTTTCAAGTACGTAAGTGTCAAGTTTCATCACATTTTGTACGAGGTCAAAGTCTCTGACAACTGGACTAATATGAATTAAACAAAAACTCAAACAATTTGAAAAACAAATTAAATATGCATGCAACAATATTTGTAGTGCAAATAAATAGCTTAAAAAAATTTATCCATGCACATACAGAAAAACGTCAAATATTTAAAAAGAATTTATGTTGATTTACTTTAAATAAAAATAAGGTGATTACTAAAAATTGAATTACAAATGTGTTGTTGATAAGATAATCAACAGAAAGTATTTAGGTGTGAATTAATTTTATGCTAATTTACACTGAAACAATACCTTGTACTTATTTTTAATTTTATGAGATACTTACATTCATTTTAATTTTACATTATTATTTAGGATTTACAACAAAATTGAGAAAATATTATCTTTTGATTAGTATTATATTTAAAAAAAAATCTATAAACTGATTTGAAACAGTAATTTACGAAATACATTTTATTTAGTTTTATTTTATTAGTAATTACAAAGCATCTTTTAGGTATAGTCCTCGTAATCGCTTTAGTCCGGCCATCTACAAAGTTCTATGATGTCGCTATCGAGTGTTCTACTTTAATATATATAGCTCGGGGGAGCCAGAGAGTGAAAAGTATAAATTAAAATAATAAAAAGTTTGTGCAATCGCTAAGTTGTAAACGACTAATGGCTCGACTACACGACCAAATGATGGTTTAACTCTTCGGCATCCTTTGAAGCAGTCAATTAAAGGCGCCGCGTTTTAAAGCTGTTAAATTGGTGATACTATATGTATTACACGAACTATAACAATCTGACAATAGTGGGTTTAACATGTAATGTCTTATGACTAACAATGACAGCAAATTCGATTATGTATTATTAAAGTTATGTATGTATTTATTATGTTTTGGATAAGGATAATATCTTACATCATGAAGAAATAGAATGTAAGACCAGAGAAATCCAGGCTACTGCAGTAAGTGTGAGCATTACACTCTCAGATTACTCTAGTTGCTACCTATTGCCCACCAAGATATTATTTTAAGAAAAACCAATATATAGATTTCCTATCTAATCAGGGAAACAAATTTATTATTGGTGGTGACTTTAATGCCAAAAATATCCACTCGGGATCTAGATTAACGACCACTAAAGGTAAATAACTTTTAGAAGCATTGAAAGAATATAAGTGTGAAGCTTTATCCACTGGAAAGCCTACCTATTGGCCAACCGATCCCAACAAGATTCCAGACCTTATTGATTTCTTTATAATCAAAAACATCAGCCAACTTTTTAGAAATAGAAGAAGGATGGGACATGAATTCTGATCATTTCCTTATCATCTTAAGACTTAGTGAAAACATTAAAAAAGAAAATAACCCTACATTGACTAACAAATTAACAGATTGGAAAAGCTTCAAAATCATCCTTGAAGAAATAAACTAGACGACGAAGTGAAATTGCTTAATAATAATATCCAGCAAGCAGCTTGGGAAACTACACCTGCTATTAATAGAAGGACTATAGGAAACAACTATCCTAGAGAAATAAGGGAACTAATATCTGAAAAAAGAAGGCTTAGAAGAAAATGGCAGCAAACTAGATCCCCACAAGATAAAACTATACTCAACAATGCTACCCAAAGACTCAAAAGAAAAATACAACAAATTAAAGAAGAATCGATTAGTATTTACCGAAGAGAATTGACAGACGACAGCAGTACTGATTATTCACTCTGGAAAACTACTAAGAGATTGAGAAGACCCATAATGCGAATACCATCTGTCAGATTGGAAGATGGTAAATGGGCTAGAAATAATGAGCAAAAAGCAACAAGATTTGCAAATTATCTAGAAAATATCTTTCAACCTCATGAAGATCAAGATGAAGAACCCACTCTAGAAGAACATCCACAGGTTGATCAATAAATAGAATTTACCTCTCCCAAAGAGGTAATTACCGAAATATAAGAAAATATCAATCCGAAAACAGCTCCAGATTTTGACTTAATTACTGGAGAAATTTACCCAAAAAAGCAATAATTAAACTAACTAACCTAATAAATGCTGCCTTCAGACTGAAGTATGTACCCAGCCTTTGAAAAATTGCGGAAGTCATAATGATACCCAAGCCAGGGAAACCACCACATGAGGCATCGTCATACAAACCGATCTCATTACTGCCTGTTATGTCGAAACTATTTGAGAAACTACTACTCAAAACACTAAAACCACTTATCAAAGAAAAAGAAAGAGAAATTATCCCTGATCACCAATTTGGATTTAGAAATAAGCACTCTACGACCGACCAAGTTCATAGAATAACCAACATTATAGAGAAATCATTAGAAGAGAAAAACATTTGTGCTACTATCTTTCTTGATGTAGCACCAGTGTTTGATAAGGTTTGGCACATAAGCTCAAGCTTTTCCTTCCATAACAGTATACAGTTATCCTCCATTTATATATATCGGAAAGGTACTTTAGAATTAGGCAAGAAGAAGCCTATTCCGATCTTAAAGAAATTAAGGCTGGAGTACCACAAGGAAGTGTCCTAAGACCTGTCCTATACTCACCGTACACATGTGATATTCCATAGTTAGAAAACAATACCATAGCCACCTTCACCGAGGACACTGCAATTCTAGCAATAGGAAAGAGCAATGAAGAGGCAACCCACAAGCTGCAAACAGCTGTCTACTTTATCTATTACTGGACGAAGAGATGGAAAATTAAACTTAATGAAACTAAATCACTACATATTAACTTTACAAACAAAAGGATAGATCATATTCCAGTCAGAATAAACAATAACCCGATTCCATATTCAAACACAGCAAAATACTTAGGTATTACCTTAGATGCCAAACTCCGATGGAAAGTGCATGTTAAAAAGAAAAGAGAAGAAATTGGACTGAAATATAGAAAAATGTACTGGCTAATTGGAAGAAACTCCTCTCTGTCTCTACTCTCTACATAATAAGCTTATGCTTTATAAGCAGATACTTATGCCTGTATGGACCTATGGTATCCAACTATGGGGATGCACCAAAGCAAGCAACTTAGCAATCATCCAAAGATTTCAAAACAAAGCACAGAGGAACATAGTAGATGCCCCTTGGTACATTCGCAATAGTGATCTCCATAGGGATCTGGAAATGGACACTGTTGACCAGACCATCAAGAAATTAGCCAAGAGTCATGAAGAAAGACTTTATCATCATATCAATGTCGAGGCTATCCAGCTCCTTGATAATACTGGGTTAGAAAGAAGACTTAAGAGGATCAAGCCCTTTGAGTTAGTTTAGTGTTTTTAGTGCAAAAGCAGAGCTTGTGTGTGCACGTTAAACATTCTACAGAACCTAAGGAACGCTGATGAGTATACCTTAGTTTTATGTTTCAAACTATTAGATTAAGTTAGAATTAAATTTCTCATTGGTCACTGTTGACCAGATTGTAATATAACTAAATGCCTTTATGGGTCTTTAATAATAAAAAAAATCTGTAGTTCATAGTGGTTTGTTCTTTTAAATGTTCTTCTTTGTGGATATTAAACCACTTTTTTTTACACTAAAATGTTTTTAATTTGACGTTTCAACCTTTATTTTGAAATTGTCCAGTGACCTGTTTCTATAGTAAATTATTATTATTATATTCTTGTTATGTCAATTTTTTGAAAACGACTGTAGACTATATAAAAGTCGAAACGTCAAGTTCAAAACATTTTAATATAAAAATGTGGTTTTATTATCCAGAAAGAAGAACATTTATTTATTCATTGTTAAAATTTAAAAACATATATTTTGGACTTTATTTGTCTAGATTTATTTATCTAAAATATTAAAACGCGATTGTCTGATGTACAGACAAAACTGTATGGTCAAAACAAATAATTTAAAAGCAGGGAAAAACCTAATTGTAATCATTAAAAACCCATTAATGAATAATTTATTTAAATATTTAATTGGAGTTATAATAATAATAATAAATACTTATATGTAAAAATTAATGGTAAAATTTTATTTTAAGCATTATAGTATAAATTTAATAAAGTACCCCGCAGTTTTTGATATGGAAATGGCTATCGGTCGATTTCTCCCAAACTTCGGGAATTTATTCGTCATCCCATCCCGATCAACAGTGTCCACGGACCCAAGTCCATCCTATGTACAGATTTCGAGCTAGCGCGAGTTTAACCTGATTAGAGCGAACTCGACATATGCGCTTTTATCGGAAAGTTAGGGGTTCGCCGCTTTACTTTTAAGGTTTATATGATGGATATATGTCATACAGACCCACATACACACAAACACACACATACAGCGTCTTTTAGAAGATTTTATTTTGATTTTTCCATTTTTTTTAAGAATGTATTTTTTATTGACATTACATTTTCTATTTTATATCATTTTTCAATCACTTTTTTGTTACCATGAATACAGCTAGGCTATGTCCGACATGGGCGTTTCATTAACAGGGTTAAACATAGCCGGCCACCTTGAAATAAATACAAAACTAAATGTTCTATGGAAAAATACTTTTGGAAGAGAAAGCTAAACAATTATGTCCAGGAAAAGCGACACCGTCTAAGTACATCATCTATTCTCACAGTCTTTTGCGTATTGGTGAGGTAACTTTTAAAAAGATTTAAATAATTATTTCGTATACCAATATCTTCCAAGCACAGCAGGAGAAGATGATGACTGACCGTGTC
This sequence comes from Crepidodera aurea, assembly GCA_949320105.2. Taxonomy (NCBI): domain Eukaryota; kingdom Metazoa; phylum Arthropoda; class Insecta; order Coleoptera; family Chrysomelidae; genus Crepidodera; species Crepidodera aurea. The sequence goes on along the minus strand of OX439479.2, from coordinate 23,754,749 downwards.
AAATGCTTTTGAAAGATCCAGAAATATACACAAACAGGGCTTGCTCTCATTAAGTGATTCAGTTACTTGTAAAGTTAAGGCAATAACGGCGTTTTGTGTGGATGTTTTCTCTCTAAAGCGAAAGTGTTGTTTTGAGAGTATTTCATATTTGTTTAGGTACGAACCTAATTTTTATTTTTTTTAATTTTTCAAACATTTTTGGGAAGTAGGTGATTAACGATATAGGTTGGTAATTGCTAATAGAGTAACAATTGATTGTTTAAAAGCTGATGGCTAAATTGAGTGTTCTATACATTTAGATATAGTATGTATAAATGGATTTAAAATATAATTACAGTTTAATTTAATTGCTTCAGACTTTATGTTATCCACCCCAACGACTTTTCCATTTATTAAATCAATATAGGTGCAATAAGGAATAGATTTTCATCGCTTTTTATTTGGTTTGATAAGGCTGTTATTAATCCTCAATGATATGGAGCTTACCTCAAAAGAATGGTTCATGTGCAACAACCTGATGCTCAATGAGAAAAAAACAAAGAGACTAATTTTTGACTTGTCTTTAACATCTGATGAAAATGCCTTTAGGTATTTTCTTGGATCCTAAATTAAGTTTTGCTTATCATATAGATCTATCTATCTATTTGTGATGGGGGTGTCGATACACTGTGACCTGTAAGATCCACTGCTGCCCAATCGTTAAGGATGTCTCAACGATTAGAGCAGTTCCTCCAGTCCTATTGCTTTCAAAAAGTTCAGGTCGGTAGGCTTCAGGTTAGGTAGATCTTCCTCTTCTAGTTGATATTCTCCGAGGTATCGTACCCTTGGATTTTGCAGGGTAATGCATGCTGAGAGAATGTGGATAGAGGTTTCCTCCTCTTCCTCGCGGAATCTGCATTCTTCTTTGTCTACTAATCCGAGTTTCTTTAGGTGGCTTCTCAGCCGGCAGTGCTCTGTTAGGATACCCGTTAGTATTCTGAGCTTATTTTTACTTTTACTGACGCAGTCGTCGGATCTCTTCTGGTTATAGTTTCCCAGTAGTGCCTTGGCCTATCCAGTATTGGGATCTTTTGTTATTTACTTCTTTTCCAAGTTCATCAAGTATTGTACTGGTGCTTATTCCGCAGAAGGGTTCAGATCCCAGAAATGGTGTTTCAGCCCCTTTTTTGTGAGTTCGTCTGCTATTGCATTACCCTCCACTCCAGTGTGTCCCGGAACCCATAGGAGGGTAACAGTGTTGTTCTTGCCTAGTTCGTTTAGATTCTCTAGGCACTCCTAAACCATCTTGGAGTTGATTACGCGGGAGTTCAATGCATTAATGGCTGCTTGGCTGTCTTACATGATGATGATCTCTTGTCTGCGAAAATTTCTTTCTATGTTGAACTGGACACATTTTCCGATGGCATATATTTCAGCTTGCAAAATGCTCGGAGATTTGCCTAAACTTTAGGAATTTGATTCCAGGCCCATACACTCCTATTCCTGTTCCTTCTGTTGTTCTAGAATCATCTGTGTACCGTTTAATGACACTTCTCTTGAGTTTTGGGATGGTATCTTTGTCCCATTCGCCCATATAGATGATCTGTGTAATCGACTTGCTAAAGTCACATATGTAATTCACCATAAAATACAATCTTGGCTTAGATCATTTGTTGTTTGTTAATTTTAACGTCTCTTTTCTGACCTAATGGCCTAAACTGGACGGGACCTACAGCTTATTGTGAGCTCCGAACCACGGTCCTCAATCACCTTAAACCCAGGACTATGTCTTTGTCATGCAGGTGATCTACCGACTAACAAGTGTGTAATTGTGTCACCAACCCCTATCAGTTCCACGAGATATCCTATCTCATCCAGCCTGTTTACCGTCGTGAATGAAACTGCGTATGACACAAATACCTTTTTGCACTTGCCCAAAGTCTTATCTGACTTTAATTCCACTTGACTACGGCAGACGCCTTACCAACTAGGCCACCGTGTCCGGTAACTTGGATCATTTGAATGGCATATTTTTCTTTGTTCCACAGTGCTATGACTTATGGTATCCTACTTTGGGGTAACACATCCCGCAGTCAGAAAGTTTTTGTATCTCAGAAAAAGGTTCTAAGTATACTAATGTCTTGCAGTTACCTAGAACACTGTCAGCCTCTTTTTAGGCACTTGAATATTCTCCCTATGCCATGCTATTACATTTTTGAGTGTCTTCTGCATATTAAGAAAAAGTTTCTGCTCAATGCTATTATTGTTACGACTAATATTCATAGCCATAATACAAGACAGAAAAACAATATCTATATAACTCCTTGCAGATTAGCTAAATCGCGTGACTCATCCGAATATCTGGGCAGGAAACTTTCAATTTGCTGCCATCTGATTATAGAGATTTAAGTGTATCCCAGTTTAAAATTGGAATAAAAAAATTACTCCTACAGCACTGTTTTTATACAGTCGATGGATATCTGACTCACATGTGAATGTGTTATGTAATATGTTATGTATTTCTAATGTAATGTAATAATAATGATGTATTGTGTCTATGTTATTGTAAATTATAGTTTTATAGTTTTAACCTTGTAATAATTGTAATGTTTTGTGACGAGTGTAAAATTCTTGTAATTTTGGATTAATAAATATCTATCTATCTAAATTCATTAGCAATGTTAATTTTTTCCAACAAGAGTTCATTTGTACAAACAAAAATTATGCTGCATTTTTGTTATTTCACCATTTTCCCTTAGCTACCCCTTCCTCTATGTGAGTCGTAAAACCCGTGTAGGAGTATAAAAGAGGGTTTAGAGGAGATAACGACGAGTGAATGGACATAATTGTTAAGCGTTCTCTTAGAAAAAGTATTTTTCCACTGAACATTTAGTTTTGTATTTATTTATGACCCTGAAGTAGCTGTATTCATGGTAACAAAAAAGTGATTGAAAATGATATAAAATAAAAAATGTAATGTCAATAAAAAATAAATTCTCAAAAAAAGTTGAGAAATCAAAATAAAATCTTCTAAAAGGCTCTGTGTGTATGTGGCTGTGTGTATGAGGGTGTTTATGGCATATATCCATCATATAATCCATAAATGTAAAGCGGTGAACACCTAACTTGCCGATAAATGCGCATATATCGAGTTCGCTCTATAACATGGACTTGGGCCCGTGGACACTTTTGATCGGGATGGGATGACGAATAAATTCCCGAAGTTTGAAAGAAATCGACCGAAAGTCATTTCCTTATCAAAAACTGCGGGGGTACTTTTTTACATATCAAACAATATTCGCTCTGATAATATTCTTTACCTTTTGCTTTTCGTTTCATTTATGTTGCTTCAATGTTAATCTTAGATATTTTTTATCCTGTTCTTTCTATATAAAAAGTTTCATTTAGGGTATTTTTAAATTGTTGGATATAGATGCATTTGTAATTTTGTATTAAAGTTGAAGACAGTAATGTTGGAAATTAGATATAGAAGCAACAATGTTAGTACAGTCACTGAAGGTTTTCACCTCCGATTTCGTTGAACCTCCATCGATTTTCACGAAAATTGGTGAGTAGTTAGAGGATACCTCAAGAAACAAAAGTGGCATGTTGCCAACTTGCGCTTTTACCCTGGGGGTGGATGTGACCACTTAGACCAATTAGTTTATTAAAAATAACCCCAGGAATCGATAGAGGTACCAATTCTAAGAAAAATTTGTTATATAAAGTTATTAAAATAAATCAATACTTTTTGAGTTATTAAAGATCAAAGATTTTGATTATTCGTGAAAAAAATGCATGTTTTAAAGCGGTTTTTCATAAATAACTCAAAAACTATAAGTTTTTACAAAAAAGTTGTCATTACCAAAATTGAAGCTAATAAAAAATCGAATAAATTCCTTACTTGAAAAACCTTTTAATATTAATTCAAAGTGAGTTATAGATAATTGAATGTATATTTTTTTTCGGCGAGTGCTCAAATCAAGTATTCAAGCTTAAATAACGGGAAAACATACTGAAAATTTCAAAGTATTCAGAAATACCTATCAAATGAGCTCTAGAAGAAGTTGAGAGCATCAAAATTAAGCAAGTTATGATCAAAATAAGAGGACCCTTTCGAATTGATATTGATATTTTTGAATAATTTTTAATATAAGAAATATTTAAGAAAATGCATGTTCTTTGCTTATTTTAATTCATGCAACTTAATTTTAAGCTTAAAAAAATGATTAAAGATACAAAATGAAAGATTAAATCCTAAGCTTTAATAATATATTATTCATTTTTTGATTACGCATTCAGGTTATAAGCAAACATTAATTGAAAACACGTTAAAAATAAAGAGAATACCGTGAAGAAAGACGAGCGCAGCGCCGCCGCGCGGCCTTTTACTGCATTCGTGTTTGTGCGAGCTGGTATATTGAGATTTTCAAATAATAATCTACTTAGACTTAAAGAGAGTATATAATTATATAATATCTACAAGAATTTCCTTTGAAATTATAAAGATTTAAGATGGAGGAAACTTGTTTTGTGTGCAAAAAAAGCTTGGATACACAAGAAATCGTTTGCGTAACTCGAGGACTTGATAAATTGAGGAAAGTTAGGACAGAAAGAAAGGATGGTCATTTTAAGCTACTCCGAGATGTAAGCAGCATAAGAATGCATGTAATTCGTCTGTTAATGGTGATTCGTTATCATCGACTTCACAAAAATTTAAATAATTTCAAAACCATTAACAGTTAATTGAGTGTAAAGACATTATATTACATGAAAATTAATTTTTTTCATCAATATAAATGCAATAAAAAATAAAAAAAGGTTTTCTGCATTTTTAACGAGGTTTCAACAAAGAAAATGAGCACTGATAAAGCAAAAAAATTGAAAATTTGTATGGGAACATTTACGATTGAAAATTAGGCTTTTTTTAAATTGAAATTCTTATAAAATCGAATAATAATTATTTTGCTTTCAAAAAATTACAGCTTATTTAAAATACAGTGAGTTTCATAAAAAATAATGTTTTTGCAACAGATAAAAACTAAAACCAAAAAAACGGTCTTTATCGTTTTTCTGAATAATTTTGAGGTTATGTTGAAAAATAATTGTTACAGTAGTTTTACATTTTTTAATTATCTACAACTTTTACCTTAAACTTTTTTTGATAGTATGCATATTTCAGCCACAAATCGTAAAAAACCCATAACCAACCCTCAAATTATATATTTAGCGCTACCCCCACCCCCCTTCCGGAACTTTTAATTTGAACAATTGATTTTTTTAATTTCCTTATAATTTACACAAAATTTTCCGACCATCCACATGCTGCTAAGATTTTTTTTTCTTTCGAAAATGATTGGCGATGGTCTCTGCGTAAAGTTTTCGAATTTGCTTTTTAATAACTTTTTACAGTGATACAAATTTATAATATAATTTTTAGTAAAATTTTCCTCTTTCACGTGGTGCTATTAGTTTTTCGAAATTTTTATTATTTTTTTTTTTCGAGATATAAGAAAAACCAAATTTTTGATTTTATTTTCTAAACTGTGAAGTTAGCATACACTTTAGAGCAGCAAAGATTTGTTTATCGTTTTCTACATCCTTTCAAGTACCTAAGTGCCAAGTTTCATCGAGATCAAATTTTGTCCGAGCTTTTGGTCAATATCCTTCTCTGGCAACTGGGATAAAATTAATATGCGATTTCATATTTCAGAAATATTAAAAATGATTTTTTCATGACTTTATATTTAAGGGGTGGTTGCTATAAATGTTGAGAAATATTTATTTTATTTAATTAAACGAGATTACTTACGCCAGAATGCTTAAATCTGCATTTTTTACCATTTTTAACAAAAGGGGTGGATTTCACCCCTAAAATGCAAAAATCGCAAGTCGAGCATATGTCATTTTTGAAATTGAGGGTAAAATATACTCAATCCCAAATTTTCATGCAAATCGATGGAGGTTCACCGAAATCGGAGGTAATAGCTGATTTTTACCTTCATTCACTGTAGTATGTTAGTTGTTTTAAAATATGCAAATTAATTTGTTTGAAACCAATAAAGTTTTTTTGTATAATTCTTTATCCTCTAGAATTATTTAAACAGTTTTATAATATGTGGTTCAATTAAAAGTAGATTAAACATGAAAAATTGTTAGCGTTAGTAAACTTTTATACCATACAGTTTATTTTCAATCAAATAAACAGAAACTGATTTTTTGAGGAAAAATGTTAGCAAAATTTCAAAAAATTATTCATGTTTTTAGACAAATCCTTAGGACTGTTTTATTTGTATCTGTTTCAATTTTTAACAAGAAATTTTAGACCTGACCTAACTTTTGTTAATATCAACATTGTTTTTGCTTAATGTTTGCTGTGTATTAAACAGCAAAGATCATTTATGTAAAAATTATGTAGAAATAGTATTAACTTACCTATAATAATTCTCTTATTTGATTCTATTTTTCCTAGCTCCTTCAATTCGTGGAACTCTTGAACAGGATCCTCCAATTGTTTTTTAATGAAACTAGTAAAAGCTTCTGCCGATCTCTGACCTCTATACTCCCTTTTAGCGGGTTGACCATTGCGTATAACTTTTAAAGTAGGATATTTTGTAATGTGAAATCTTGAAGATATTGAACTTTCCTTATCACAATCTACTTTTCCCATTACGACTTTTCCAGATTCTGGAAATTCTTTGGCTACTGCCTCTGCCGCTTCATCAAAGATTGGCATAAGCAAATTGCTGAATCTACACCAGTCGGCATAAAAATTTATAAAAACTAATTCATTGGAAGCTGAAAAATAGTTTTATGGGAAGATCTTAGAGAAAGTGTCATTTTGTTTACAAATAACATGTAAAAAATAAAAATCATGCACACTTTTTATCTTTTATAATATTTTCTATCAGAGCTATTATAATTTGCAATCAATACAGGAATTACAGTCCTTATTATATTTGTTAAACGTTTTTTATGCTTACCTAAAGTCATATCTATGTTTTGCTGCGTAAGTTGAACTGCTCCACTATCTGTTGGGTTACAGAAATATGTAATCTACAAATGAATGGTACTTTAATATATCACTATTTAGGGATAATTATATTTTCATTGACATTTACGATTTAAAACATATTTGTTATAAAAATAACGTTATCTTAAATGTACTGTTTAAATTTAGCGATTTATTTAATAATTTTATTCAAACTCGCGATAAATTGAACAGGTTAGATTTTTGTGAACATATACTTACAGTAATTAGTAGGAAAAAGGTAATCTTAAAATTGCAAATATTTAATATCTTAAAATTCATTTTATTGTTTTCCATTTATAATAAATTTCAGTAAAAAATAACTAGGTTTGCCGACTGAAATAAGTAAAAAACTCTGTAAACGGTTAACGTCAGCTACCTATTTTGACATATTAACAATGACATTGACATTGATGACAGTAGGGGAGCAAGTGATATTAAAAATAAGGTTGGTAACATATATTGCGCCCATTAAATATGGTCCAAAGTGATTGGACCAGATTTACACCTTTTGACCAATGATAAATGCGATAAAGTTTATTATTATTACCATGAATAAAGTATAATAATTTGCGGTACGTTACGTAACTCATAATACCTGAACTGATGTTCTTACTATTTATACTTAGCAATTTATCAACAAAATATGTAAAAAAAATTATTTGGCTCTTAAAAGTAACAGTTACATGCGAGTTCTGAGTTAACTTATGTATCTTTTACGTTATTTAGGAACTGTTCTTTCACCAGTTTCATCACCTTTATACCAAACATCTCAAAAAAGTCGAAACCATAGGCGTAACTTGGATATTGGGTAGTTATATAGGTAAATAGTAAATAATAAACAGCCAAGTAGCATTTTTCGTAATCGCCACGTTCCGTCCACGAAAAATGCTACTTGGGATATCGAAACGTTTTATAAAAAAGAAAATTTAGTCTCATTAAACTATAAGTTATATAAAAAATATACTTAAATCATTTCGATAATTTTTTTTGAAGCCGGACCTTTATTTTAATTTTGGTCACTAAGTCTCTTGATTATTCTAATCAAAGAGTACACCATCTAACAAGAGGCGAAATCTTCATCGGTTCCTTTGATGGTGGATAGACACAATGTTGAGAGAAAATACGTCACAGGATTGACACAAACTATTTGAGATACACTGAGAAAAGTAACATGTATTTATTTAAATTCGTACAAATCGAACTACACTAAGAAAAATAATAGTGTTGATAAATATACCTACCTCCCCGTTTAGTAGAGTCGATCTGGCGAAAAAAAACCCGATAAACGATTTCGATGTACGATGTGGGACATATGCGACCCGAGAAACCCCCGGGTGAGGTGTTTAGACCGATTTGGTAAGAAATTTCAGTAAAACTCCAGGAGATGACGTTTTTTAGACAGATTGCGTACACCAGATCCTCCGAAGGACAATTTCGATGTATGGTACAAGCGACTCGAAAAAACCCGGGTAAGAGTTTCGATCGATTTTTGATGAGTTTACGGGGAACTCCAGGTGAGGTTCCTGGCGCCGTCCTGACCTCCAGGGGCTTATTTGACCATCATATTCGGGTTAAGCGACTCAAAGCACCTCCCTGTACTGAAATTCGTATAATTCTGATTTCTTCTGTGCAAGATATGAATTTTTTCTTCAACACTTGGAAAGAAAAATGCACTTTTTCATGCAGCGACGCAATTTCAAAAAAGTGCAAGATCAACATATGACACAAAATTTCTAGAAAAGCTAACGAATCGAGTGCAAAAAAATTCCATCTCAATCCGACGTACGCTGCAGACACACACAACGATTTTGGACGTACGATAAATAGTACAGTCACTGAAGGTTTTCACCTCCGATTTCGTTGAACCTCCATCGATTTTCATGAAAATTGGTGAGTAGTTAGAGGATACCTCAAGAAACAAAACTGACATGTTGCCAACTTGCGCTTTTACCCTGGGGGTGGATGCCATCCCCTCTCTGGGGTGGAAATTATTTTATTAAAAATAACCCCAGAAATCGGTAGAGGTACCAATTCTAAGCAAAATCAATACTTTTTGAGTTATTAAAGATCAAAGATTCTTATTTTTCGTGAAAAAAATGCATGTTTTAAAGCGGTTCTTCATAAATAACTCAAAAACTATAAGTTTTTACAAAAAAGTTGTCATTACCAAAATTGAAGCTAATAAAAAATAAATTCCTTATTTGAAAAACCTTAATATTAATTCAAAGCGAGTTATAGGTAATTGAATGTATATTTTTTTTCGGCGAGTACTCAAATCTAAGTATTCAAGCTTAAATAACGGGAAAACGATGCATTTTATAAAATATACATACTGGACACATTTCAAAGTACTCAGAAATACCTATCAAATGAGCTCTAGAAGAAGTTGATAGCATGAAAATTAAGCAAGTTATGATGAAAATAAGAGGGCCCTTTCGAATTTTATAGAAAAAAGTGAATAATAAATCATACGCCATTTCCACAAAAATTAAAATTTGTAGTAATCCCTATAAGACTTTCTTTATTTTAGCGTAATATAACCTCAAAAATTTTGACCGGTTTAGAATGCATATTTTTGAAAAAAAATATGATTTAAAAAATCAGAATTTTTCAAATTTTCGTAAATTTCATTTTCTTCTGATAATAACACCAAAAATACTCGATAAACGTAAAAAATGATAGATAACGAAATTTGAGTTTTTTTTTAACAAAGATTCTACTTTTTTTTATTTTTGTAGGATAAACAATAGCCGAGATAGAAAGGTTTAAAGCCTAAATTTTACTGCGAGAACCATGTAACCGGGGATTTGAAAGATTAAATTTAATACGATGTTATAGCCCTTGAAATTACCTTTCAAATGGTTTTTGGATGAACCTGATATCATAAAAATTAACGCAGTTATTGTAAAAAAACCAATAACATTTTTTTGGAAAAATTTTTGGAGCAGAGATTTTGTATATATATATAAGAAAAAAGATAGTTAGATAGTAAGAAGTAGACGTGTCGATAGGTACATGCTCACAAAATATACATGTGTGGGTGTGTGTATGTATATTTTGAAGATATAAAAAATCGGATGTGGCCATGCACATGACTTTACCATACTGTAACGGCCCTACGGGCTCATAATCCAATTACTCGTACATATTTAAGGCAGGCCATGCCTGGCAAGAGCGTACAATTGTCTCCATGAAACAAAACACTTCTACTGCGCTTGCGCTATTATGCAACTATGTTATTCCATATTTTATTTTTAACTCGCTTATAATACAAAATTTGAAAAAGTTTTTAAACAAAATTTATAGTAAATTTAATTTAAAATAAATTTTTTCTCTTAATATTTTTACATAAACTTAATAGAAACGATAATAATTGCAAAAATCTGAAAATTCTCAAGAGTAAACCTCCACTTCCGGTTGTCCGATTTTGCCCAAAATCTAATCAGCTCATTAGCGTGTTGTAAAAATGCTAAATATAAAATTTGGTTAGGAAATTCCGATCGCAGTTGGAGTTAGAGCGCACACAAATTTTTCCGGACTACATACTCCATACATACATTTTCTGGAAATGGTCTTAAATGACTTAGGGGTCTCAAACCATGTAAATCCACTGAAAGCTGAACTTTTTTTTTGCGATTACATTACTTTACCTATGGTAAAGTAAAAGTGAAAGGAATTCTGTACATCTGCTCTTTCATACATCGAGATTATCGCCAACAAAAATAAAAATTAATAAGTAAATAAAGGTTATATTTTTATCGGTAAAATTCAGATACAATTAATTTATTAAATTTATATAATTTTGTATAATTAACTAAATAACAAATTAATATTCTATGATTCAATTTGAAACTTTGAAATCGTTTTGGATTTATAATGAAACCAATTTTTTCAACGATTCTGCTTTAAGGGAGTGGTTTTTAAGCGTTGAAATTTCACAGTCAACAAAAAATTATATCATAAACATTAAACGAACTGTTTGTGTAATGTTAATATGCGATTTCATATTTCAGAAATATAAAAACTTATTATTTCATGATTTTCGATTTAAGGGGTGGTTGCTAAAAGGGTTGAAAAATTAATTAAAAACATAAATCATGCACATAAATGTTGAAAAATATTTATTTTATTTAATTAAACGTGATTACTTACGCCAGAATGCTTAAATCTGCCTTTTTTACCATTTTTAACAAAAGGGGTGGATGCAAAAAACGCAAGTTGAGCATATGTCATTTTTGAAGTAAAATATACTCAATCCCAAGTTTTCATGCAAATCGATGGAGGTTCACCGAAATAGGAGGTAAGTTGATTTTTACCTACATTCACTGTACTAAAAAAGTCGTGCCGTGCTATGTGAAAAGTTCCATGCATATCTTCACGCCACTAAAGGAATGTGGACGTCATGACTTTTTATCGTATGTCCAAAATCGTTGTGTGTGTCCGCAGCGTAACTGCACCAAAGTTCCGGATCTGGGCTATTTTTGTGTTAAATTTCCTCGACTATTTGCTTTTTACCTTTTTTTGAATGAAAAGACAGTGTTGACAATATGACATTACTGGAGAAACTTGAACTTGATTGCATTCACGGCATACATAATTTTAGTATAGTATTCCTTACAATTTCTGAGAAAATGAAGAGTTTATTATTTTGGTCTATACCTATTGAATATACACTTTTTCTTTCAAGGATCTTAGTTCAGATATTTCCTGGTAGCATTTCTCATTTTCGGCAAATGCCAATAATTACCCGCCAAACGGCAATACCGCGACAATCGGAATAACGGAAATGATGATTGACATTGACAGTTAAAGTAGTTAAATGGCGCATGCGCATACAAATTTGTTATCAGGAAAAACCGCTTTCTTTCGCCTCTTGTTATATGGCGTACTCTTTGATTCTAATGTAGTATAGTAGGAAAAAAAGATTTGACTTAGTAATATTATTTTTACCTCTTCTATTCATCCTTGTATTTTATTACACACCACCCAAATTGGATTCAATTAGTTATGTAGAAAAATAAGAAGAAAATATTAATTATGAAATACACTGTATCGATGTAACGAATTGTGAGCATACAGAATGCTAAAAAATAAAATAATCCCACACAGCACAGGATATTCTGGGAATATCCTGTGCGTTTTGATGAAAGTAAGTAAACTTGCGTGTAACCAATTTAAGACACACAGCACAGGATATTCCCAGAATATCCTCACAAGATACCAATGTTCTTTTTGCAGAATATTCCTAAGCAAATATTCTGAGAACGATCATAGAATGTATTGGATATATTAAAATATTCTATGAATATTTATATATTATATTCCTAGTACATTAATATATAATATTCTAAATACATTCTATGTACATACTAATTATCTTTTATTAAAAATAATATTGATGGATTTTTTTATGTTGGTCATTTTCATATTTTCAACAATAAATAAGTGTAAAAAATAAGCGCGTTAATTTGAAACCTTAGGAAAAATCTATGAAACATTTTGTAGTTGTAAAATCTAAGTCGTAATGTAAATCAAATGCGCAAGCTCAAGACAGCATTGCCATCTTGTAACAAATTAATTCATATTTTTATTTATATACTCCTATACTAAAAAAATTTAATTAGGTTTGTACATTAATTTTCACTAACAAGAGTTGCAATAAACATTTAATTAAAAGTTAAAACCAAAAATCAACTTATGATAAATTCTATACGGCAACGTCACGTCACCCATCACTCCCGTCAGTTTTGTGGTTAGGTGTTAGGTTTACCTATTAGTTTATTGCAGGGCTCTTAGTATAAGATATATACTAAGGACCCTGGTTTATTGAAAAAAAAAGGCATGGAAGGTAAGTCATGACATATTTTTTTAGTTGTAAAATTGGAGCCCTACCTATCCCTACATTGACAATCACTTTTTACATAAACATGTTTTTTTGACAAATTATTCTATTGGCGGGATTCTTTATAAAAATATATTTTTGACATTGTGTATAGATAATATTTAAATAATAAGTAACAACTTTAAAGAGTAAATATAGTAGAGTTTTTATGTTAAAATGCCAAAAGCACGTCCAAGGTCCTACTATACCGAACAGTCAACAGAAGGTTAAAGAAAACTCTAGCAACTGAAGATGCTCATATAGTGCTGTTAGATAGTTTTGATGGCAAGAATGTGGATCAGTGACTACCCTTCTACTATATATATTCTTCGTAACTTAATAGAGAATTCTTATGAAAAACCATTTTGTCTAATTTTGGCTTTAATTTCCTATAACTAAAATGGTTCGATTTTATTACATATTATCACTTTAATATTAATACTCTGGGATACCCATATCCTGTCACAATCTGATGATTATGACATGCCATACTTTTTATTTTTAGATAGTGTAAGAAAACAATTTGGGACATCCACAGAGTCAGACATAGAAGCTGCCATCAAACTATATGGCTAGTGAAGAGCAACATGCATCAAAAATTTGAAGTTCTAAAACGTTTTTTATAACTTAAGTTTTAAGAATAAAACATAAGAAAATGTTTATAATTTTTTTTGGTCTATCCTCCTTTTATTTTACAAAATGCTATAAAAGTACCTAAAAGTATGGCATAGAATATTATAAAAACATTCTAATGGATGTCTCAGAACATTCTAATGGATGTTCTCAGAACGTCCTCAGCACTTGATAAGACCCTGGCCTTTGCCACATTCTAGGGAGATGTATATCAGAAATTAGTATATTCATAGAATATTCAAATATACTTCTTCAATATTCTACGCACATTCTAGAAAGGTGATTGTGCTGTGTGGGATCAGTCAAAATCTTAAATTAAAATTTAAATTGGAAGTTCTCTTTTCATTTTAGATAAAATTTCCTTTTATGTTTTTATTAAAAATATTTTTCCAGTCTCCAATAAATAAAATTTCGAAGTCTACTACTACATCCACAAACTTTATTTGCAAATAACACAATAAATATAAAAAATCTACATTTTTAATATAATTATAAAAATAAATAAATCTTATATCACTAAACTAATCGACCTTAACGTAATTTAAGTAAACAACGAAGGAAACAGTTCTGAAATACTTTGATCCCAAATATCTTCTTCAGCGATACTAATAGGTGAATCCAATGATTCATATCCCTTATCCGAATCGCTGCTAGAAGACATCGGAGATGGAACGTTTAAGGAATTCACTTCAGCGTCTGTTAAAAACATTTCTCCTGTAATAGGTTTTCCATCACCATCAACGATGATTGTGACGACATTTGAGACATCTTCCAATGTATCCACGATAATGTTATCGGTTTCCATGGGAACTATCGATGTTTCTATTTCTTCAGGTATCGCCACCTTCTTTGGTTTAATCAATTTTAGCTTTCTGTTTTTTGTAGTTGTCGATTTGATTTGTTTCGTGTTTGATTTTGGTGCTGCAGCATAGTTGTGGTAGAGTAGTAAATATTCCGATAAATCGTTTTCTAACAACTTTTTATCGGTTCGACTGGATTCCAATTCTGTTGATGTCTGCCCCACCACTTCTTCAGAACTATCTTCTCCACTGATTTCTGATTCCTGGAAAAAGAAGTTTGTTAATATTTGAGGGTAATAATAAGATTCATTCGTCGTAACGAAAAATTATCAGTATTTACAAACATAATGGGAGGAACGAAGTGACAACTATCATTTGGTAATCTCTGTGTAATTAATTTAATTTTCAATTTGTTTTAATGCATGTACCTTATAGTCCAATCAATCGCTATGTTCGCAAAAACGGTTTTTCGTGAATAAAAAAAAAGTACAACTCCAATAAAAAAAAGTAAATGAGAAAGTTGTAGATAATAAAAATATCTTTCGATTCAAGTCCCAATCGAGATGTAACTTATCGAAAAAACCGTCCAAAATCGCATTTTTTGCTATAACTTTATCAAATTTAAATACATTTGGGTGATTCTTCCAATAGAAGAATAATTATGTCCCTTTGGCTCAATTTTAAGTATTTGTAATTTGTGTTCAATATGTAAAGGTCTATCGTTGCACAAAAAATATGATATTTTCGACGAATAAAACTCATTTGCATTAGATTGCTATTTGTCATAAGTCTAAACATAATTAGTACGTCAAAATCATTCCCACACAGCACGCCATGGATATGTACATACTATGTATATTGATAAGATATACATGATATTAAGTCCACATTCATTCAACATACATAGCATATCCAGCAACGTAGATCCATTAGCGGATATACGATGTATATACATTAAATGTATCAGTTTGAATATACATTCTATAATGTTCTATGTATATACATTAGAAAATAAATTATGTATATACATTGCATGTGTTAGTAAGTATATACATTCAATGATATTTTATGTATATACATCGTATGAACCCTAATGTATATACATTATCAAATAAATTATGTATATACATTGCATGTGTTAGTATGTATATACATTTAATAATGTTCTATGTATATACATAGTATGAGCCCTAATGTATATTCATGAGCAAATATATGATGCATGTATGATGCATATACATTAGATGTGTCAGTGTGTATATGCGTTTAACGTTATTCCGTCTATATGCATAGTATAAGCCCTAACGTATATAAATATCCATAATTTGAAGTCACATACACTTAACATACATAGCATATCCAGTAATCGTATATCCATTAGCAGATATACGATGTTTATACATAAAATGTATCAGTTTGTATATACATTTAATAATTTTCTGTGTACATACATAGTATGATTTCTAATGTATATTCATGAGCAAATATATGATGCATATACATTAGATGTGTCGGCGTGTATATGCGTTTAATGTTATTCTGTCTATATGCATCGTATAAGCCCTAATGTATATAAATATCCATAATATGAAGTCACATACACTCAACATACATAGCATATCCAGTAACATATATCCATTAGCAGATATACGATGTTTATACATGAAATGTATAGAAAATAAATAGAATATTACGTCGATGTGTACTTAAAAGATCTGACTCTTTGATTCCGTCAACTGCCGTTAAAAGAAACAGTTTAATTGATATATGAGTATCTACGAGGATAGTAATAGACGGGCTATTCCCATGACAGCTAACCAGAAACTACCTCACAATGCCCGACGTTTCGTAGTTTATTTGACTACTTCATCAGGGTTTGTAAAGAGGTAAAGAGGTGCCAACTCTTCAGTAATTCACTGGCATCTGCCTACAGCTATCTTGGAAGGCGAAATAAACAGAAATTCGTCGGTTTAAAAATAGCTGATCTTCTGTTGTGTAAGTAAAATAATATATACATTCTCTAGTGTGTCGGTTATTATAGTACCTAAGAGTACTTTTTTTACAACTCTAAAAAAATTCTAATGTTCAATTATCTATTTATTTTATTCCACAGGTGCTGCAGAGAAGGCATATCCGAATAACTCAAAAAAAGAAATAGAGGACTGCTTGATGAAATGGCTGAGGAGAGCCAGTGAAAGAAAATAATTATTTTTAATTCATTTCTATAACCCACAGTGGCTTTGTACTTTAAATACTCTTCTTTATGTTAATTAAAACCACTTATTTTTTAAAAAAAGTCTTTTAATTTTGTTGCTGTCATATTTCTGTAAGTAATCCCATCGGATGTACAAGTACGTCCAATGGACGTTCTGAAAGGACGTCCACTGTTCCTTTTTTGGACATAACATGGACGTACATTGATCGTCCAAAGTAATCCCAATGGATGTGCAATGGACGTCCTGAAAGGACGTACATTGGACGTCCAAAGTGGTGCCGTATGGACGTCCAATGTACGTCCATTGGATGTTTTACGTACAATAAGGGACGTCCAATGGATGTTTTGAATATCTAAAACGTACTTTCAATGGACGTACATAGGATGTATATGTGCTGTGTGTATGTATGTGTATGTATCTGCAAAGGACATCATACGTATATCTAGCTCATATACTTTGCATTTTATGTATAACGGCATAAATATTCATTTTAGTATATATTTTAAAAATATACATATACATGCAATGTTTATTCAAATGTACATACTGTGGATATCTAATGTATAGAGACGTGGATTGCAATCTGTATATGCTGTGAATGTTAAATTCACATACATTACACATACATTGCATATCCAATATCCATTGATGTATATACATATGCAGCTATGTATATTCATCTCATATATGATTTTGCTGTGTGGGTTGTCGTGGTTGTCCTCAACCTTATTTTTATTTATAAAATAGCAATTTTATAACAGTTACAATTTTGTCAGCTACGATTTACTGTAAGGCATAATATATTAAAAAATATGAACTACAATACGTAGCAAACATAAATACAATAAGTCTTAAAGGAACAATTTATAAAATCTAAAAGTTTTGTCCACTAGGTGTTAAATCATTGTCATGGTCTAGTAGAAAATAGTGAAAAACTCGTCGTCGGTAACATGTAAGAAACCACGAATTCTATCATGCATTGACAAAAGAGCACTAGTTCCTGAACGGGAACTGCCGATCGCCCATTCCAGTTAGTTATTGATAAAATCAGATGAAACGTTGTCCAACTGTAGTGCGTATTTTAGTAAAGGCTCATTGACGTGGCAGCAACATTAGACAACAGTAAGTATTGAAAAATAAGCCAATATTGGAGTGTAGACGTGTTATGAGCCCTATTTATTGTACATGTAATTAGAATGTTCTTATGTTATGTATACATGTGTTTAGAATGTTTTAACCTCAAAACACCATTGTTGTGAATGTTATTGAATGTTAGAATGTTCTTATGTTATGTATACATGTGTTTAGAATGTTTTAACCTCAAAACACCATTGTTGTGAATGTTATTGAATGTCATTGTCGTGGACTTTTTCATTCTCGATAATGACCACCTTCAAATGTTTCTGTTTAATTTCATATAATTCTGAGGATGTCGCCTAAAAAAATGACGTGTGAGGAGAGGAAGAAGAGGGAAAGGGAGTGTGAACAGAGGAGAAGAGACAAAATTAAGAAAAAGTCGATAATATAAGAGATATATGGCTGTGAAATCGTGTCAATTTCGTCATTGTCGTGTATACAGATTTTTGAAAAATCCAAAATATGCGAATTTAAGCATGTCCTTATATACCACTGTAATCTTAGTCATTCTAGCTCATATACATATTTTTTTCAGATCTGAACAAGCCTTTTTAATTTTTGGAATTATTTTGCAATCATAAATCTACTTCTGTTGATAGAATCACCCATTTATTTGATACTTGACAAACATATGACTCGTGACATGTAGAATAGGTACGTATTTCAAATTTTTTTAAATATTTATTAGTTTTCGAGATATTTCGAGTTTTCGAAAAAAAAAGGCGCTTGAACTTATTTTCTTCGGAAAAACTTGTACTTTCATCCTATAAAAAGTTTATAGCAATTTTTTAAATTTTAAATACCAAAAAATGACTTTGAAAATTTGTTTTTTTTTTCGATCGCTTTTTTTAACTGTATCTTTTTCAATTTTAATTGTAACGTTACAAAAAAACACCAAATTTTCAAGAAAGATACTTTTATTATCTACAACTTTCTAATTTACTTTTTTTGATTGAAGTTATACTTTTTTTTTATTCGCGAAAAACCGTTTTGCTTAATATGTTTATAGAAAAAATGACACAAATGATACGAAAAATAAACACGACAATTCCACTCGTATGTAAAAAATGTCACGAAAATTCAAAAATCGTTGTTTGCTATCGGATATTTAGCCTATGAGGAAGGAAGAGAAAATATAACTGGATAAAAAATCGATAATACAACGTTAACGATGTTGTGTTTGTTATTTATTTGTCAAATTTAACATTGGGCCGTGACAGCTTGATTGGACTATTATTAATAGACGTACTTATTTCACGGGAAATATACTCTAAATAAAGAGGAGTGCAGTAAAAGTGGGGATATAACGTTACATTCCATAAGAGTACTTTGCAAAATAAAAATAAACCAGTAAATAACACGGAGGATTATATGTTGTTAATGGGATTAAATTTTTTTTAATATCTGGGCATTAGAACACTTCAGTACCTAAAATCAAAGATTAAAAAAATAAAAAGTTCAAGAACTATCTTTAAAAGTCACTGTCTTCACTATAACTACTGGTATCATTATCAATGTCTTTTCTGAGGCTTATTCACAGGCCCACAAAAAAAAGTGGAATGAACTTTTCATGTGAGTATGCTACCCGTATGGATTTTGAGCCCCTGAATCCGAATCCGGTCTCAGTTTTCCCCTATCTTAGCGGAAATTTCCCCTAGCCTAGGGGAAATGCGTGAAATCTTAGAAATTTCAGTATCTGTGAAAGCAATTTAGATCTACGCAAAACGATTATGTTTTCACGTATCTCGTGTCGCTTAGTTCTAATCTCACTGTAGAACTTCCCTAGAGTACCTCAAAATTCCACTAGCATAGGGGTAAGCTGCGCAAAACTTGTGGTTTCTGGAAGGTTCTATTTTTGCGCAATAAAGCTTATATATTTTCGTATTTTGAGTTCCTGAATTCATATTTGACGTACAAAATGTTCCACAGTACTTCAGAATTTCCCTAGCCTAGGAAAAATCTTTCCGTCTTCTGACATTACCGTGTTCATTTCTATCATCAGGATATTCATCCAGCTCCTCACAATTGCCCTAGCCTACGGAAAATTCCATTATTTATATATTTTATTAGTTTGTTCGTCTTTCCTTGTTCTTTTATCGTCAAACGTCCGACGGAGCGGATTCCTGTCTTTTTTTGCTTTCATCTGCAACATCCCTCTTCAACAACCAGCAAAAATCTGCCATCATGTGTTTATCCCATCGTCCCTGATAATATCGCTCAATTTCTTTAATATCTTGGTGGAAACGTTCTCCTTGTTCCTCAATGTAATCACCAAGATTTTCAGGGAAGTGTTTAAGATGGGAATGAAGGAAGTGAAATTTTCGCAACATGTTTTTCACTATTTTCTTATAGTAGTCGCTTTTAAAGTTACCTAAGAAATTTTTGACAACTTCCATGAAACTGATCCAAGCAGCTTTCTCCCTATCATTCATACTGTCAGTAAACTTGTCATCATTTAACAATTTACGAATTTGAGGACCATCGAAAATTCCTGCCTTCAATTTGGCGTCAGATATAGTAGGAAATTTAATTCCTAAGTTTCTAAAACAATCTTCTTCTTTGTTCAGTGATTTAACAAACTGTTTCATCAAGCCAAGTTTAATATGGAGAGGGGGGAGAAGAATTTTCGTAGGATCTACCAAAGGTTTCAGCAGTATATTTTTGGAGCCAGGTTTGAATGAACTCCTCTCAGGCCATTTCTGTTTTTTGTAATGATTCTTGCGATCTCTGCTGTCCCACAAGCACAAAAAACATGGATATTTTGTCTAAAATATTTCGTAGGCTATGTGTGATTCATTTTGTACGTCAAATATGAATTCAGGAACTCAAAATACGAAAATATATAAGCTTTCTTGCGCAAAAATAGAACCTTCCAGAAATCACAAGATTTGCGCAGCTTACCCCTAGGCTATTGGAATTTTGAGGTACTCCAGGGAAATTCTACAGTGAGATTAGAACTAAGCGACACGAGATACGTGAAAACATAATCGTTTTGCGTAGATCGAAATTGCTTTCACAGGTACTGAATTTTCTAAGATTTCACGCATTTCCCCTAGGCTAGGAGAAATTTCCGCTAAGATAGGGGAAAACTAAGACCGGATTCGGATTCAGGGGCTCAAAATCCATAGGGGTAGCATACTCACATGAAAAGTTCATTCCACTTTTTTTTTGTGAGCCTGTGATTATAGGGTCTATTAAGTTTTCCATTGCTATATCCACTTTCCAAAATGAATTTTCCACTTTTCTCAAATGTTCTCCATTTACATCTGAAACTGCCTTCAAAAACAAATTTCGCACATCAGGTAATTTAAATTTTGTATTGTTTTGAGAAACATAACCTTTTAATTGTGACCAAATCAGTTCAATGGGATTTAACTCTGCATGGCAATCTGAGAATTTCAATTTCTTTTTCTTGGGCCATCTCATCTATAATATATTTTTTGAATTTGTTTTTATGTTGCTTTGTTATTACGAGTAATTCTGCATTCAAGGGTTTAGGAGGACTGATAATATTTTTAGAATGAAGCCGTTTTGAAATATATGTTAATACATAATTCCGAGTCAGTTAAAATATGGCTATGAATAAGCAAAGACTGACATATCTGTCAAAAGAGAACGTTCATTACAGTAAAAACCATGGAAACATGATTAAATCAAACGAAATCTTTTATTGACCGGTATATAAAATTTTCATTCTAACTACAAATAAGCATTGAAGGATAAGGTAAAAATAGAATTTCTACCTCTTAAATCTGTACTACTTCTACAAATTAAATCGTTGTTCTAAATCAGTTTAATTACAAATTTCACGTAAAACGACTGGTAAAACCTTATACAGTGCGGATCATAAGTGTTACCCCCTATCTAACTCGTTACTGGACTCTTGTTAGGAAAATCGCCGAGATAGGTCGACTTTTAATTTCTACAATGTACATTTTTCTATGAATAGTTTACCCCCAATTTCATCCCTTACTGGAGGGGAGCAACCCTTTCGAAAAATTTAAATAGCATGGGGTGGTGAGTGATAGCCCATTTGAAAGGAGGTTTTATTCTCCATAGACTTTAAGGTTATATCGGTGAATATGACAAACACAATGCGCATGCCTTATGGCCACCAGCCATCCTCGTAATTGATCAATTTGATTGATCATATGGCATTAGCCGTCTAGTTTAAGGTTATGTCGGTGCCGTATGTCCGTTAGTTTTTGTGTTTGTTCAGTTAGTTAGTCGTGTTTATTTTTCGAATCATTTGTGTTATTCTTTCTATAACTATATTAAGCAAGTACAAAACGAAAATTTGCTCTTTATCTCTTTGAACTCATATAACCAAAAAGCAATGGCGAAATAGAAGACATGAATAACTGATAATTAACCGTTATTACGAAAAATCCCTATAATTAGTACACTTATTAAACATCATACAAGCTAGACCTAATTACAAAAAGTACCAATATCTTAAACATTTACTCGTTTTGTAGTAGGCGGCGATTTTTAACAAACAATGTCGGTAGAAATTGGTATTTTTTTATTACTCTACAATTAATTTCATGCCTTTATACAAATCATGCAATTCATTAACGTTAATGGATACTCAATCATAATGAATAAAACAATAATCATTTAATTTTATTATTTAATTAATTTTTTTATTTGTCGTACTGACCGAGTAATTTTATTACTTTAATATTCATATTATGTTTGTATACACGGTGATCCACATAAAACTCTCCGACCGAATATTTTGATAACTAATTCGGAAAGAACCTCGCACAAATCTTATGGGAATTGGCTCCCGGTCAAATTGGCTGAAATTTGGATATGTTGTTCGTTTCGGCATCCTGAGCAAAAGTCTCAATGGGTATAAAGCTCAATTTCGGCTCCTACGGAGCTCCAAAGCTCCACGAATTTAACATTACTTACTACTTAAAAAGTTTAGTATTTGCTGAGTCTAAAAAAGTACCCTCTTATGTTTTCTAGGTCGCTGCATTCAAATCTAATGCCAATATAATAATATTGACAGTTGACAGCTGTCAAACAAACTGTCAAATAGCATGTAACAATCAAAATTGATAAAATTGACATGTAAGCGTATGCCTTTAAGGTTGCTCAATTCAAATCTGTTGTCAAAAAGACGATATTGACAGTTTACAGCTGTCAACTAGCTGTCAAACAACAAGTAATAAAATAAATAAAATCCACATGTAAATATATATATTTTTGAGGTTGCTGAGTTCAAAACTGATGTTAAAAAATCGATATTGAGAGTTGACAGCTGTCAAATAACTGTCAAACATCATGTAACAATCGAAATTGATAAAATTGACATGTAAGCATATGTTTTTAAGGTTGCTTAATTCAAATCTGATACCAAAAAGACGATATTGACAGTTGAGTACTATCGTTAATTAAATATTTGACTGTGCATGATAATGTGTCAAGATAGAGTAATAATTAGGTGACAGCAAGCATGCTTCAGTTGTTTTTAAAATATCGTGTTTTTTACCTTCACTTTTGAATTTAGCGATCTCAGAAACATGTTTGCATGCGGATTTCATCCATTTTGATTGTAGCTTGCTTTTTGGCAGCTAGTTTTGACAGCTTTTAACAATTTTTTGACATTAGATTGTCACGTTGTATTTTCCTAGGGCTCCATAGCCAATTTTGTTGTTTTGCCATTACCTTTGTCCGGCTTCACTTCACTCGGGGAAGGGAAACATACGATGATTGAGGTTAGGGATTATTCAAAATAATAATTCCGTGGGTAATCAAAATAAGTAATATATATTCTAAATGAACTTCAAAAATAAAACAAATTACAATTAGATTAAAAATGATACATACGGAATGTTTACATATTAATTTTATCAATTTTGATTGTTACATGCTGCTTGACAGTGAGTTTGACAGCTGTCAACTGTCAATATTGTTATATTGGCATTAGATTTGAATGCAGCGACCTCTAAAACATAAGAGGGTACTTTTTTTTTAACGCAGCAAATACTATACTTTTGAGAAGATTAATGTTAAATCCGTGGAGCTTTGTAGCTCCATAGGAGCCGAAATACGCAAAATTGAGCTTTGTGCCCAATTTGACCGGAAGCCAATTCCCATAAGATTTGTGCGGGGTTCTTTGAATTTAATAACCAGTATTTAGTAGCTGTCCAATTTTCCACCGTGTTCCACAAAGATGGGTAATAATTTTGGACATTTTTTTTATAAATTGAATTAAAAATATTAAATTTTAAAGATTACCACTCAAAAACGTATAACTTAAAACATAAATAACAATTAAATATCCATTATGGAATTATTTTTATCTAACATCAACATTAAGGTGCAGTGCTTAGGTATACTTCGAGTGGTATGACATATTTCACAATTTTTGATATAAAATGTATAAATATGCATCACCTTAATACCCAAAAGGGTTCTAAGTATAGCAAAATCAACTCATCAAACAATCTAGAAAGAAATGAAAATACACATTATTTTTATTAAAAAAAAATACATAAAAAACTTTAATGCACCAAAAAATATTCTAAAATTATATTTGTTTTAGGAGAACAACTTTTATTTAATAAAATCCCAAAAATGGAACATTGTAATATTAACATTAACTCTCAAGGTGAACAAACAAAAAGTGTACCTTGTACAAACTATATACATTTTTTTTATTTATTCATAAACCCTATTAGAGACAGAGTTTCTAAAAGAAAGATTTTTTTGCCTATTGTTAATATATTACAATGACAGGCAATTTTGACTTTCCTTTCCGTGAAAAAGATCAATCAAAGGATGGGCAAAATCCAATCCAAACCCCCCCTTTAGTACGCCACTTACAATGTATAGATAAACGAATATACTACTGACGACGTGGTTTAATTACTTCGGTTTTTCTGCGAGTCCAACAAACCAAAAATGATTAATAATAGTGGAGTCGATCTGACGGAAAAACCCGATAAACGAACTCGCTCTTCCCCCCCCCCCCCTCCCTAAATTGAACTAGCGAGTTTAAATTTGGACACAATGCTTGGGTCACGACTATCAAGTCTCGAAGTCACTTTCTTCACTGCGAAAAACGCGAACACAGCTCTAGGTGTTTTCTCGTCGCGGCGAAAATCCATATACTTTTAAATCGCAATATCTCGAGAACCGCCAGTCCGATTTGGACGGGTTAAAATTCAGTTTATGCGTTTTCTCGAGCACTTTATTTTATAATATAGAAGTCGTTTTGACCCGAATACAACTCAGCGGGTTACGTGCGAAAAACCGATTTCCTATATCTTTACATGTCAATTTACCCCCTTCGCTTTCATATAGTGATCACGTGAAAGAGGGACCTCGAATCTATGTGATCACAAATTTTTTTTTTCGAAAAGAGCGACTTCGTT
This sequence comes from Crepidodera aurea, assembly GCA_949320105.2. Taxonomy (NCBI): domain Eukaryota; kingdom Metazoa; phylum Arthropoda; class Insecta; order Coleoptera; family Chrysomelidae; genus Crepidodera; species Crepidodera aurea. The sequence goes on along the minus strand of OX439479.2, from coordinate 23,729,679 downwards.
TTCAAAACCAGAACTACTCCACTATAATAATTTATATCTAAAGCCATGAAAACTGTCATAACAACAAAGTTTTGTATTTATTAACAAACGTCAATTAAAATTGGAAAAACTTCAGATTTTGTCATAAGCGAATCAACTGAATCTATAAATATAATATTATCGTTCTATTTATTATACAGTGAGTCCCAAAAAGTTTTATACAAATGGAGAAAAAGTGTATCTTACATTTCACAAAAAAAATTATTCTTGATAAAAAGCTCTGCATGACTTGTTGATCCATAATCAGGCACAAAATTTTTAAAACATTGTATGGAAAATAGGGAAAACAGAAAGTAATGATTTGGTCGGAGAGAAAAATACGTACAAACTGTAGTGAAGGGCAAAATGTTCATTGAAATTGTGAATAAGTAGCCGGATGACCGTTGTCCCGCACGTAAGAATTTACTATTATATCCTAGAAACAAATGTATTGTTATGGTGTTAAAATTTTGAAATGTTGGGGGGAATTATGTAAAAGGGACTTTAAAATTGACAGGGTTGTTATGGGATGTTTGTTTTATGTTGATGATTAGATCCTTTAGTTGATATGAAAGATGTCAGATTTGAAATTTTGAAAATAAAGATTATTAAAAGTTAAAAAAGATTTTAGTATTTCTTAACAGTATATAGGGTGGCTAAAAAAATTATTAGTAACAATAAATTGTAAAAAAAATCTTCCTTTAGAAATTTGATAAAACTCTCTAAAAAGCAAAAACTAAATGAAAAAAGTGGAATTACTTACTTCTTGTTCTGTTTTCTGAGCAGTAGTCTCCAAGTCTCTGGCGATATCTTGCAGGAGGCTTTGAGTGAGTTGTTCCAACGAGTTAAGGTCGACGTCGGCGTCAAGCTCGTCGAGTAGGTCCGGTAAAGAAGGCAGCTCAGAATGACTTTCAATAACAATATCACTGCTTGGTGGTTGATGCTGTCCAAAGCCGCTGCTGGGTACGTGACTCTTCCTTTCGGTTGAAGGAGGGATACTGTTGATCCGTTCAGGGTCTCATAGCCAACAGGCCGGTTTTGGATGCAGGACAAGCATGGAGATTGTAATCGTTCATAGAGATCTGCCTTTTCTTTTTCGAGCTTTTGATTGGCGACCTTAAGATTTTCGCATTCCGTTAAAAGAGATTCATTTTTGGAGAATAGTTCTTGAAGGGCGTATTCCATTTGATCCATTTTCGCTTTTTTGCGATCGCGGGACGTTTGTGCTGCCACCCGGTTTTTTAATTTCCTGAAAAAGAAAAGTGTACTTGAAATATTTTATATTGGGTTTCGTTTTTCAAGTGCCAGGGTTGCCACAACCGAATTTAAAAGTAAACAAAAAATTCGATCAATCTAGATATTAAACCAGTTGAGAATGCTCTTCTAGCATTGCCATAGACCGAACAAATTGTAATGAAAGTATTATAGTAGGGGAGGCCAAGCGGGGATTTTCCGCGTTACTCGAGCGCGTCAGAAATATATATGGGGTGAAACCTTGCACCCTGTAATGTACCCCTACCATATATGAACCCTTAATATAGGGGAGAGCGTTGAGGGCAGCCCGTCAGATTAGTAAAAAAAATCAATCCTTAGAAAAACTCGAGCGCGTCAGATTAAGAAAAGGTAAGTTAAGTACATCCAGAAAAGTGTATATTTCAATAATCTGTCAATTTGAGGGTGGCATAAGGAAAGTTGTAAAAGTTGTAAAAAAAACGGTCCATTTTGGCTAGACGGTTAATATTTTGAAAATTTTGTTTATTCATGGATATGTGGGTTGATAAAGACTACATTTTAAAATTATTTTGAAATATGCAGGTTGTACCAAACAAGTGTGGCGTATCAAAGTTATATTATTTCTTATGGAATACCCTATATTTTATTGCATTTATAGATTATACGTTAAAAATAAGATAAACTTTCTTAAGTATTCCCTATACCTAAGCTTTTTAGTTTTCGAGATATTTTGATATTTCTAAAAATGAAAGCACTTACAAGAAAACCAATAACTTGGAAACCTATGGAATCAGCCAAATCCTATTTTAACTGAAAAAAATTAGACTAACAAATGAAAGCAATAATTTATTTAGAGTTGTTTAAAATTATACAGTGCGTCCAAAACGGGGCGATTCTCTAATGACATATTCAAACGACAATATCGGTCTTATTTTAAATAGGACTCCCTGTATTTTATAATCCTATTATGTAGCTAATTTAAATTTAAAAATTATAAAGGTCTACTATGCCTAAATCTATTAATTTTGGAGTTATTTTTCCGCCGTAATGCCTAAATATAACACCCTGTATTTGATCAGCTTAGACTATGATCCGAAAAAATTATCTTTGAAACTATGTGTTTGGTTTTGACGTTATTAAAAATATTTCGAGATGCATCAAAATCTGTATGGTTAACCGTCAGACTAATCCATTATTATGAAAAGTGGATTCATCTGTATACAGCATATTATGAAAAAAAATTATCTTCGCTAACCTTCTCCAATGTCCATAAACAAAAAACTATCCGTCTTTTCCATACAGATTTTGATGCATCTCGAAACATTTTTAATAATATCAAAACCAAACACATAGTTTCAAAGATAATTTTTTCGGATCATAGTCTAAGCTTATCAAATACAGGGTGTTATATTTAGGCATTACGGTGGAAAAATAACGTAAAATTTAACAAAAATAACTACAAAATTAATAGATTTGGGACAACCTGTATATTTCAAAATAATTTTAAGATGTAGCCTTTATCAACCCACATATCCATGAAAAAATAAAATTTTCAAAATATTAACCGTTTTTTTTTTACATTTTTGAAAATTTTTACACGCTCTTCCCCCCACTAAAATGGAAAACTTAACATACATTTTTTTCGTTTTAGAACCTAATCTTCACAATCCAATAGGTCCCCATGACGCTTTAGTAACTGCAAATTTAGCATCTCGGCCTCCCCTATTATTAATAAAATTTTAGATCCACAGTTCTCATTCTAATTAACACAGCCACAGTCTACTCACTTTTACCAAAATCGTCATTCACTATGTGTCTACTTTAAATTCAATGTCATTTTAAACTTCAAAATTTTCCCGAAGAGGCACGGAGGGGCACATCAAACCCTAAGCTTACTTTTTTATGCTCTATCTAAATCTGAAGTCGGTGAACGTAAATAACTAGTTTAAAGAAATTATCGTTAGTTGAAAGTTAAATGATATAATATGATAACTGTTCATTTTATTGTTACAACTATTCATAAGTTTTTGTAATATTTCTTGTATTCTAAAATACTAGTCAATAAAATTTGAAATAAAAACACATTTAATTTGATCGTAGAAAAAATGTTATGTGATACTCGTGCAAAAAGCTATACTGGGCGTTTAAAAAATAAATACCTATTTGAATGTTTTCCCCTAAGTACGGGCCTGCAGGTACACCACTACAGTGTAAAATTATTTTAAGCCAATTAAACAAGAAATAGGTAAATAACGCGAAGTGAATTTTTAAAATTGTTAACGAAAAAATGAGTTTCATAATATGTTTTTTCTAAATTAAATGAAAATTATACTTTCAAAATTTTCCAATTCGAATCGGTGGCGGGATAAAAACAACAACTTGTTTCAATTCAGTTTTTTCCCCTCTATTCAAATCTAAAATGGAAATATTAAAATTGTGATATACTGGGTGTTGTTTTGATATTTTTAATATGTTTCAATTTTTCTTAAAGCCGAACCTGGATTTTCATATCTCGTTAATATTTCAGTACATTATTAGTGAAAAGTGTAATCTGTATGCCAAAAATAGAGAAGATATACTAAGTGATTCAAAAGTTCTGGCCAAATGAATAATTATGCATAATTGATAAAATACAGAGTGTTATGAAAGCCAAGAGACCCATTATATATAGGTTAGAATCGCCTTTGTGACGTCTACCTACATTTAAAATATTTCCGTTTACCAACGGGGCACCCTGTATATAAAAAAATAAGTGGATATTTTCGTGACTGTTCAATAGTAATTTATGTAGATTATTTTTTTCATCTGTCAAAACAGTCAGATTTTGTGGTTTCAGCCAATAACAGCTCAGGATCCTAACCAATCATTGTGTTTTATACTGATAAAACCGCTTCGTCGTTTTTGTTTTTTGATTAAACTGTGTTTACCTTTTTTGAGATGTCAAATGTAAACATTTATCAATTATTATTATACTAAAATGTATTGCAAATCTATGTTAATACCCAAATTTCAAAATATATTTGTAAACTAACCTGTTTTTATTTGTTTATTGTAACACACAACACAGCTCCATCCATAAATTCGTTTAAAACTGACATAATGTCAAAACGTCTACACTTAATAAATAATCTTAAATGCCTACTACTAGATAGGCAACTTATATTACGTTTGTAATATTTGGCGTTTAAATGTAAAAGAAAATATCGAACTTTTGAGTGTAAAGTGTCTTTTTCTGTTTTTAACACAAAATGATTCAAAAAATAATCTTTCAAAATACCACTCGTCCTGTCAAATTTTATAGATCAAATTTTCGGTTGCCATACTCAAACGCCTTTATTTCAGGCAAAACCACTCAAACAAACTGATTTGAGATAAAATCACTCGTCCTGCGGACTCGTGATTTTATCAATCAGTTTGTTTTCTTGGTTTTTCCAAATAAAGCCGTTTTCGTGAAAACCAAAAATTTAATCGATAAAATTTGGAGGACTCGTGGTATTACCTTTGATAAAATTAGTGGGAATCAGTCAATAGTAAATAAATTAGTACGATTTCTTCGTTTTAAGTCGAGCTTTCGAAAATGTTTATTTTCTTTATCAAGACGAATAACATAAAATTCAGAAAATATCACATACAAAATGACAATTACTAAAAAATCAGTATACAATTGAAACATGCAGAGTGAGATTATAAAATGTATAAGTATGTATAAATATATAAAAAATCAATTCAAGGAGGACGAGTTAAGAAATTTTTAAATAGATATGTGTATATTGTACTGATGACGTGATCTGTTCTTTTATTCATTGATTTTTCATTGTTATTTATATGAACTATTTCAAGAAAAAGACGCTTGTTGAGATTTCGTTCATTATCGAGAATTTTGGCATTATTATAGTCAATCACATGATCTCTATCTATTACATGTTCAGCAAGGCGACAAGATCTTACATTCTTTCTGTAGTCACTTTTATGAGAAGTTATTCTATCTTTAAGCATTCTACTTGTTTGACCAATGTATGCTGCATGGGATTTCATAGATTTTATTTGATTTATTTTTGAATGGTATAGGTGTTTTCAATTTAGAATGCATTTGTGAAATAGTTTTCAAATTGGTTTTAGCTATTTTAATATTGTCTTCATTTTTGAACAAATGTATGAGTTTTGATGTCAAACCGTGGTAAAGATTTAAAAATTGAAATTTGGTCAGTTGTTGGTGGATGGTTTGAATTTGAAACAGAAATAGAGGTACTAAATATAATTTTATTCACTAAAGATTTGGGATGTGATTTTTCAAAAAGAATGTTTTGAAGTTCTTTTAGACATTCATCTCTCAAAGATGGATAAGTGACCTTAATCACTCTGTTTTTGAGGTTATTAATTAAATTTATTTCATTAATTGGTTTTCTGTACCATCTAGTAATGATTTTATTGTTGTTCGTTCTTATTAGTTTTAAATCCAGGAATGGAACAGAATTATCAGTTTCTTTGTCAACAGTAAACTGAATATTTGGATCGAAACTGTTAAAAATATTTGAAGTTTCATCGATACAGTTTCCTGCTACAGAGAGAATAAGATCATCTACATATCTTTTGAGGAAAAGAATTTCGAATGTGATTTTATTTGTGCAATATTCTAGGAGTTCATCTAAAACGTAACTTGATATTATTGGAGAGAATTTTTGATTGAAGACAAGGCAAGTAGAGTCAAAAATGAAATCAATTATATTCATAAACATTTGTTTATTAATATTGCAGAGGTTGTTAATTTTGTTCCAATTTTTGTCGATGCAGAGTTTAACTAACTCTAAAGGTAAGTTAGTGAATAAAGATATCACATCTAAACTTAAAAACTATATAGGTAAAGTGAAATTAAAAATAATGGGGATCTGCAAAGTCCAATAATGTGTCTAAACACCCAGTTTTTTCCGTTTCCTCTTTTTCGTATTGACTTTGTTATTGTGATTTTTCATCGGCAGATTGCGTTTCACTTATTTGTGATAGGATATCAGGAAAAAGGTCAAACCATTTGTCGCTAATCTTTACACCAGCATTTTTATATGCAAATGTATTCTGTAAATAGTTGAGCTCTTGGAGTATACTATTTGGTCTAACAGCTTTAAAAAAACGGTTTTCTTCTTTTCGCCTATCTGGATCTGACAATTTTCTTTTTAATTCAACTCTTATGATATGAAGATTGGCTTCTTCACGTTCTTCCAAATCATTTAAATTTTGAAGTCACAATTTTAACATTCATAAACACAAAGAATCAACATACACACAGATCGAATTCAGATACCCAACAATTTGTTGAGTGGAAATAATAAATAACAATAGGACCACTGGATGGTAAAAAATATACATTTTTTCATTTTTATTTTTATTGCGAAAATAATTGAACTCACCTTGAAAATATAGAATATTTTATTTGTTACTTTATAATATCATTTTTTATTTTTACGTCAATATTTATTATATCTACACACATTCTATGCATATTACTTGTACATGTGTGTATATAATTATTATTGTGTTTACTACATTACTTATCATAATTTATATCACTTTTGTTTTTATTATTTTTGTAATTATTACTTTGTAATTATTATTTTTGTTACTATTGTATGTATACTGTAATGGTGTAAAATTATTGGAAGTATATTTTAAAAAGAATTATTAAAAAACTATGTAAAAAGGACTTAAAAAAATATATAGTTGTGATGGTGATGACATGTTTGTTATTAGAATCTTTATGATAATGATTTGTGAAATGTCAGATGTGAAGAATTTAAAATAAAGATTAAAATAATTAGAACACTTACATTATCTTAACAATTGGCGCAATAATGTGGGGCTCATTAAAATAAAGGGGCAAAATGGATCTTAGAAATGGGAGAAGAATAGGTTTACAAGCATAGGAAGAGGACATACTACCATTGTCAGAAGAGGAAGGACAAAGAGATAAGGAAATGCAAATAAATATTATTGGAAGACAAATTGGGAAAAATGATGAAAGAGGAAATTAAACAAGAAGTAGCAAATGTTTTAAAAAAATAGAAGAGTCAACTTTATATACTGAAATTAAAATAGAAGAGACGAAAAAGGAAATAAGAGTGGAGATGATAGCTAGAATAAATGAAGTAGAGGTGTCACAAGAGAAAAAAATAAAAGAAACAGAACAAATTAAAGAAAGAGATACAAGAAAACAAAAGTAACATCAATTCAAGAATAGAAAAAATTGAAACTAAAATAAAAACAAATAAAGAAGAGGTTAGAAAAATTGAAAGAAAAACAATGAAAGAAATACAAAAGTTAGAAGCTAAAATAAATAAAGATATAGAAGTAAATATGGGAATTTCAGAGGACGAGAATAAAGGTTAAAAAAGAATTAAAATTAGAAATCAGAAATATGCAGACAAAGATTGAAGAACAAATTCAAATAAGTAGTTGTGAAGATTTTAAAAAACAAATAAGAGACAGAAACAGAAAGATTAAATGAAAGTGGAGAGAGAAATTGGAAAAAAAATCGAGCATTGTTCAAAGACATAATAGTTGAAGATAAAAAATGGGGCAAAATTAGTAAAATTCGTTGGACTTTTCTTATTCATTACATTACAGGAAAAGTTCAACGAAATTTTAGGGAATGTTGTAATGGTGTAAACAATGGGTAAAAAATTATTGGAAGTATATTTTAAAAAGAATTATTAAAAAACTATGTAAAAATGACTTTAAAAAAATATAGTTGTGATGGTGATGACATGTTTGTTATTAGAATCTTTATAATGATTTGTGAAATGTCAGATGTGAAGGATTTAAAATAAAGATTAAAATAATTAGAACACTTTCACTATCTTAACAATACATATGAAACTACGTACAAGCGGAACTAAAGCTTCTGTGGTAGACCATGTTTATTTACTACCTCTTTATTATATTTCTTAGTGAATAAACTTTATTATTTATTATTATTTACTAAATAAGTTGAAGCTAAGTATAAGTACCTACGTCTATCTTACGCAACTATATCTACAAAGGAATAGAGAAAAGTTTTTTCAGTTTTATTTTTTTAAGTTTGTTTTATCAATATAAGTACACAAAAAGGATGTTCAAAAATAAGAAACTTTAACTGCTAATAACTTTTTAAAAAATTCAAATAAAAAATCTGCAATTATGAAAACAAGTAGGTATATCGATTTTTTATATACCTAATTCTAAGAAAAATATTTATTTAGCTTGAAATGGAAATGGAATTACAAACCCATTACAAATGAGTTGGTGGTTAAATAACCTTAACAGTAACAGTCTGGACAAATGAAATAATAATACTTACTAATAACATAACCAATTGTACACTGTATTTTTTAGTCGAAATGTAAGTTAAAATAAATAACACTAATGCCATTGATGTAAATATTTCAGCAGCAACATACTTTGCAGATTGCGTGTATTTGGTGTAGCATAAGTTTAAAATAATGCCAGCACATCAATAAGAAAAAAGTTTTTGTGTAAATGCACAATTTCCTTTTTGTAATGCAGGATTACCATTGAATCTTTTTGATTATAATAAACGGTTTAGATTTTGAAGCAAGAAATTTCTATTTATTTCACAAATAAAAAAAATAAATCCAGGTAATTTGTAATAATAAAGGAGCCACAAATAAAATTTAGATATGCTTCTTTGTCATTTGAATTTGCTACGTAATGTCCTATCAAATATGCTGTATACCAGCTATTTTCCAGAAATTTTTGTTAAAATTAAATTAGGAAACTTTTAAAAATAACTCACTTTCTTTGTATTTTTTCTTCCCATGTCAAATGATCCAGTCTTCGTTTTTTCGGTTTTGTTTCCATATTTCTATTCTGATCCATTTCGAAGTTCTTATTATCCAGAAATTTTAATATTGATGAGACAGTAGTACTAGCCATTGTTTCCGAATTCTTATTTTGTGTATTTATCCCAAAATGTAAACAATATCGTATTTATTAACTCCGTCACGTTGCAAATATAAAAACGAATGTAATCTTTATGCTAACAATTCTAATATTCTCCTATAACTCCACCACTCACTTTCTGATGCAATACTGAAGTATTTTTAGATAATTATTTTAGGTTGACAATTACGTAGTGGTGATATTGCGTTTTTGGGTTATGTGTTGTCATTCTATTGGCTTATCCAAGGTTCCGTGATACAGGGCAACCAATAGAAAGTAAAACTTTTTAGCGGTCAATTTAAATATTATCGAGCGAGAAATGAAAGAACGGATGATGAAGTCGGTGATAAAAGTTATGAAATGTATTTAATCATACAATTATGAATCATAACGTGCTGGTCATGATTTTAGGTGCCTATATTTTTATAGAGATACACCTACATTTTGTTTGAAAAATAATGCGAAGTAAATTTTCTTTTATATAGAATTATTACTTATTACTTATTTTTCTAACAAACATGGGAAATGTATACGTTTAAAAAAACAACTAATTTATTTATTAAAGAAATTTAAATAATGACTAGTTATAAATAAAACAAATATTTCAACAATAAAATATTAATTTTAATAAAATTAAAACGTACCTACTTACTTATTCATTCCTCTATGAAGTATTAAAGAATTTAATGTCTTTGGAGTTTAAATTGTAGCTCTTTTCAATTTTTTTACCTTTTATAAATAGGTTTTATAACATTTCATGGGAGAACTAATTCGAATGTTTACAAAGTTGTTAAACAAAGTTAGATTTCTGATGAATAGTCATGCCAAATTGTCTAAAATTGTCTTTCCACTTGACTAAAATTTTTGCATACAAAATTAGTGAAATTAATAATACTTATTTTAGCAAACTTACTTAGAAAGTAATGAACGAAAAAAAAATAGGGGACACCCGGGTTTGAACCGGGGACCTCTCGATCTGCAGTCGAATGCTCTACCACTGAGCTATATCCCCGTTATTTTTAAAGTTTCAAAACGGCTACATAAATAGAAACATGAAATCAAATACTGCTTTGTAAAAAACGTGAGAAACTTTGAAGAAAATGGAAGCGATTCCGGACTCCGGAGGAACTCGTTCTAAAGTTAATGATGTGGCTATAAATCATGTAGATCTGAACAAAAGTATTGAAATAAAATAAAATTTACGTTCACTTAAATAACTAAAAGAAAATACTTTACACATTATTCCTACTGAGAAACTCAAAATGTTGACATTTAAATTATAAATTTTTGATGAATCGAAAAAAGATATTTTATAAAATCTATATCAACAGCCCACTAAACATTAGAACTTACAAACACTTCCTGCAAGTTTATTTCCGGCTTGCAACTCAAACTTATATTTTGTAAGCGAGTGGAAAATTTGCAATAATCTTACAACTTTTAGTTTATAATCAAGAGTTTTTAGCAAGCTTTTCTAAGAAAATTTAAATTTTTAAACTTGAAGTAATCTTATTTCTGTGCACTTTCAAAAATCAAATCAGCAGAAAATTGTTATTCATATAAGTTCATTTTCGAAAATTTAATATAAGTTAAATATATTAGGTAGGTACAAGTTTATATTAAATTTAAAAATAGAAAATTGCTATTAAGTACATTTTTATATTTTGCAACTTATTTTTCATTATGATACCCACTTGAGAACTTTAATATGTTTCATTAGAGTACGCAACTTTTTGTGTTATATATACGGTTGTTGATATGAATCAACAAATGACAAGAATAAATAAATAAATTTAGTAATTTCAATTTGTTTTTAAAAGAATAAGATTTGTGAATATCATCTATATAATTATATATTATTTTGATATGCTGATACTTAAAAGTAACTATTATGCGTTTATTTAAACATTACGAATGCCTAAGGATGTGAAATAAAATCATACTTGTTCCCAAGAACAAGGACATTAAAAATGTCCTACACTGCACCAGCGTCTGGACTTCAACAACTACTCCTTGGGCTATATGCCCCACCAGGTATTGAATTACGAAAGTCCAGACGTGGTTTGGCGCCCGACCAAGTCGGGGCTTTAAACGAAAACCTTCGATTTTGTTATTAAAGGAGTTTGCCATTCTTAGACTGGTTTCGGCATTATTGTGCCTCGTCAGTAAGAAGCAGGCTGGCTCGACATCCTGTCCCTAAAGTATGTCTGAAAATGAATTCGACTCGCCTCGTTCTTCATAAAAGTGTTTGCGTTAGAGCACGTATATCACGAACGAGGAGAGCCCAACGCCATCTTCACTTTCATAACAAAATCAAAGCTTGCAAAACTATAGAAACTACACGAAGGTGATATATAAGAGTTTAAAGTGTATTTATAATGGTAAGTTTAATGGAGGTTTAAATATAACAATTTGTTAATCAAGTGCAATTTCGAAAGTTTACAGTTAATTTGTGATTGAAAAAGTACTAAACTAATTTTTATAGGTAAAGTCTCAATAAGTTTTAAATTGTTTGTTAACAGTAAGTTTATTTTTTTTAAGTTGTGAGTGAGGCAGATTCAAACTTGCTGAATGCTATTAATAGGTATTCTACGAACTTGCATTTATATTGGTAAGCTTGCAAACAATTTGCAGTAAGTGTATATTGTTTAGTGGGGTGTTACTTGCGAATTAATTTTCCTCGACTTGAATTAACTGACTGAGTAGAGGTATATGTATAGTTTTAGTTAATAACATTTACTAGTTTGGACATTTTCATGACTCTTGCCCCCTCGATCGAATAGTTCACGATCCACCACTGAAGCAAATATACATTTCAGATAATCATTAGATAGAAAAGACTTGGTACGTCTCAGATCTTTTGTGATCGCTTTTCCTCTTTTTCTTGTAAATATTTTTTTGGATATTACCGCCTTTAATATTATCTAAGAAAGTATTATTGATGTAATTTCAAAGATAGCGATGTAATAGTTGTATTTAAATTGTTCTAGTTCCGAATTCTTGCCGAACTCTGTATATACAAAATTATTATAAAGAAACGTGAGTTGAATATTTTCCCATGTGAAATTCAGTAATTTTAGTTGAAATTTAAACATTTAATTTTCTCTGAACCGTGCATGCGAACTTCTCTGTATAACATAAACGGTCGTACAGAAGGTACCGACTCAATTTGGGACCTACCTACCTAACTACTTAATAATTCACAATTTTTTTAAATTTGAAATTGTTAACAACCTATTCCAAATAATAATAAGCGTTCTTACTTGATTTAATAGTGTAGAAATGAATGAACATTTGAGAAACATTTATTTATCTCATATATAGAAACTTTGTATTGTCATGAAAAGATCGAGGGGTAAACTGCAGGATTATTCAAGGGCGGATTTACGGGGGGTATAGGGGGTAATTACCCCCCCCCCCCCCCCCTTCATGATTATAATATATAAAAAAAATTATAAAACATAATACACACAAAACTGTTTTACATAATAAATAAAGTGGTGCTTCTTATAACGCGATAAAAAAAAATGTATGCAGCTTCCTTATTTTACTAGACTTTTAATAGTAGCAGTCTAAAAGTGTTTTTTTTTGTTTTAACCATTTCTAAGTACTTTCCTAGTCTCTTTGTGATTATAATTTAGTATTAATAAAGTTTTTTTTAAACATGTTGTCTTTAGTCCAAGAAATGAAGTAAAATAATTGAGCAGAAACAGATCGACTTGAAATTTTTTGCAAATTGTTAGAAAGGTGTTTAGTTCAAAAGTAGAAACCTTTCGATAGTGGCTTTTTTTTCATCAAAAAGTGAGGTAAAAAAAGAAAATAAACTTGCGCAATCGATAAATTATCCTTTGTTAATGAATTAATGTTAAATACAATTTTTCATGAAAATAAACCCCTCCCGAGTTATAGGACGTAGAAAATTACGATTTTTACCATAAAAATCGTACATTTCTAAAAGTTTTTTAAATATAACCGAAAATCTGATATTATTACGTAAAAATTGATATGAACTAATTTTATGGCCTTGAGCTAACAATTAAAATTATTTTTTTTTATTTTTCTACGATTAATACGAAGGAAGATCTGGCAATTGAAAAATGGGTGTTTAAAGAAACTGTATCATTCTAGCGCAGGGGTTCTCAAACTGTGGTATAGTCGAACTCAATCCTTTATGAGAATGAAAAAACAGCAAAGGATTACCGCCAATAGAATAAATGCTGATGAACCTGGACATTGTTGAGCACTTTAATATCGAAAACACCGTCACTGTCCATATACATAAAAATAAAATAATATTTTGGCTATTAGGACCACTGTGCAAACATTCAATAACCAACTTAGCTGGATATCGTTATAGGGGAGAATGGCGTATAATTATTTATTATGAATTTAATATGAATTTACATTTTAATTTCTATAACGCATATTAGATTTGCATAGAGGTTGATATCTTCAGTTTTTGATCTCTTGTGAGTTTCACAAACGTTACTAATTAAAATTTTGTCTTAAATTAATTTAACTAAACTGTGGGGTGTGAGGTTACACTCATAAGAGGCGACAATGGAAGTGTGGTTATAGTTTTTACATTTTCAATTGCAGAAACAAAATTCTCAGATGTGCAGACAGGTTACTTTGGCGGCTTGTAGATGTGCCGACAAATAGCTTTGTCGGTATTAGCGGCATGTAGATGTGCCGACAAGTGTCTTTGTCGGTATTAGCGACTTGTATAAAGCGGGATCATTTTGTTCTGCAATTAAAGTAGGAAGTAGAAGTTAGACAAATATTGTCTTCAGTAGTGGGGGCTAGGAAAATATTCATGCAGTGATACACTGTGATTGTGTTCGCTCTTGATTTTTGATTTAGTGAATAGTAGGTGGTAGGTGATTCGTGGCGTTAGTTTATTTCAATTAATATTATTCTTGGCTTCCGTGTATATACATATTTTTTTTTTATTTTGAAACATTGTTACAGTGTACTTCTTATTTATTTATTCGGTGTCAATTTCAATATGTTTCGTTCTTGGGAAAATACAGTTTCTTTAAGTGGATCTAAAGAATCGGAACAATTACTAAATGATATTCCAATGGATTATGTGGTATCAGGTTGTAGTTCCAAAGATTCCTGTAGCTCCGATGAGGAAGAGAACATTTTTGGTGAAAGAACTTCAGAGTATCAAGAAATATCCACCTCGAAAAAACAATATCTATGTAAAGATGGCCAAACGATATGTATAAATGTTTATAACAATATTGTAACTTCCGAAGGTGAAAGGAGTGCCATTGAAAAAACATCTTTTTTAACAAATGTTCCCATTAGCACTCTTTATAGAATTATAAAGAATGGTCCAAAAAATCGTAAAGAGAGGTGTGATAAAGGATGTGTTAAAACTTTAGATCCTTCAATATCAAAATTAATTGGTAGTATTATTTATGAATCTTACCAAAGAAATGAGTTCCCAACAGTGGATAGTATATTTTCTTTACTAAAAAGTAAAAAGCCAGATTTAAGAATTTCTAAAAGCACACAACACAGCGCTGGATATCGAAAATTGGATAAAATACCAAACTATCAACAAGAGGACTGTAATAATGGAAAGCCAGATGATCATAAAATGGAGGATACAATATTTGGAAAAAATTAAGGCATCTCGAAATAGTAACAGAAAAATATATTATTTAGATGAAACGTGGTTGGATACGCCAAAGAAAGGATGGTCTGACGGAACAAGAAGATGTTCAGTAAATGTTCCTTGTAACAAGGGAACTCGACTTACAATTCTTCACTGTGGATCGGACTCAGGGTGGGTACAAAATTGCCTCAAACTCTCTGGAAAAAATTTGGAAGATTGTAATTTAGATTACCACAAAAATATGTCTGGAGAAAGTTTTGTTGCTTCAAGTATTAGGCACACAATCATTTGAAAAAAATTCTTTATTGATGAAATGGCATCAAAAAGGGGCCACGAGGTATTGCGCCTTCCGCCCTATTTTTGTGTATTTAACTCCATAGAATTAATTTGGGGACAACTTAAAAAAAGAATAAGGCGTCATAACGTGTTTCCGTTTGACGGGTTGGTTGCAAATTTGGTAAAAGAAGAAATTAACAAAATTTCAGCTGAAGAAAATTCTTATATAACGAGTCCGACCCAATTTATTATCAATGTTGATGACAGTGACAGTGGTGAGGACTGAGATAGGGTAGGTAAGCTTAATTAATTTATAATATTTATGACTTTATTCACCGTGTTTTTAATTTTAGAATTAAAATTTGAGACAAAATTTTAATTAGTAACGTTTGTGAATCTCACAGGAGATCAGAAAATGAAGCTATCAACCTCTATTCAAATCTAATATGCGTTATAGAAATTAAAATATAAATTCATAATAAATAATTTTACTCCATTCACCCCTATGACGATATCCAGCTAAGTTGGTTATTGAATCTTTGCACAGTGGTCCTAATAGCCAAAATATTATTTTATTTTTATGTATATGGACAGTGACGGTGTTTTCGGTATTAAAGTGCTGAAAAATGTCCAGATACATCAGTATTTCTTCTATTGGCGGTATCCTTTGTGTTTTTGTAACGTTTTTTCATTCTCATAAACAAGTGGGTTCTACTATACATGTACCACTGGTGGTATATTACAATGTTCTAGTGGTACAATTTAATATTTAACATATTGTTTTCAGAAACTCATATATTTTTCTTCAAGTTTTTGACTTTAACGGCTCTAGCTTTAATATTGAAATGACGACTTTTCCAAAAACTTCGCACAATTTCGCGACACATTGATTTTTAACGGCGAAATGCTTTTATGGTGGTACATATATTTTTGTTTCATATTTATGTGGTACAAAATTTGAAAAGTTTGAGAACCGCTGTTCTAGCGTAAATATCTGAAAAAATATAACTTCCACAAAAAAATGTATATGACATCTTAACGAGAGAACAACATTTTAAGAGCATCCAGAATCATTTAACTTAAGCAGAAAAAAGTTATGGACAAAATAAATTTTTTTCAATTTTTTTTTTCGGCATTTTTTAGCGCCATCTAGACTGTGGTATTTAACAAAAAATCCTTTTGCAGAAAGTCGTAGCATATGTTTTTACAATTGTTTTGGTCTGTTAAAGTTGAGCTAAATTTTTGTTTTTTATTCAATTTTTGATCAATACCGTGAAAAGTATTGATTTTTGAAAAAAAATTAAAGAGACAAGACTTTGAGCAAATGTTCTTCCGAATAATTACCATTTTTTTTATCTTTGCATTTATAACCGTCAATGTCATTCTTTCGGGTGTGAATAAAACACCTCCGTATTTGCACTGTAAAATTACTTATCGCACTGATGTGCACAACATAAACATTAGAAATAGGGGGTTAATGAGTGTCCCTCCTTTTAAAACTGAAATTTTCAGACGCTCGTTCAGTTACCAAATATATAGCCTTTACAACTCGATTTCATCAGAACTTAAAAGCTTAAGTGTTAAAAAATTTAAAGAAAACTTTAAGATATATCTTTTGAGTTATCAGCATTAACTAACTTATACTAGAAATAGGATTTATTATTATTATTATTATTATTATTATTATTATTATTATTATTACTATTATTATTATTATTATTATTATTATTATTATTATTATTATTATTATTTTTTTTTTCATTATAGAGCATCGACTGCATGTTGGTCATTAGCTCTTCTTTGGTATTATAGGTATTAGTTCTATCATTTTCGGATTTTTTCTTCTTTTTTTTTTATTTATTTTATATTTCACAGTAGTTTCCTTGAAATGTTGTACTTTTCTCGATAATTTTTCAAGGCGTCGCACTTGAGTAAGACATGTGCGACCGTCAATTCGTGATCCCCGCACTGAGGACAGCATCTCGGTCTTTGACCTAGTAATATGTGTCCATGGGTCAGCCTAGTATGTCCAATTAACAATCTGGTTATTACCACCTTGTCCTTTCGAGTAAGTTCTTTTGGATATTCATTGTTGTTAATATGTGGTCTTATATCTTTTAATTGTGTTTTTTCATTTAGCCACGCGTTCAGCCATTTATTACGAAGTGTTTCCTTTATTCTATTTAATTCGTCAGAGAGTCCTAATTCGTTTATGTCTATATGATCACGTTTAGCTGCGTTTCGTGCTAGTTTATCAACGGCTTCATTACCTTTTATGTCAACATGGCTTGGTACCCATAAGAATGTCAGCTCTTTGTCTTCATTTTGAATCTCATTTGTAAGTTGTATAATTCTTCTTGTTAACGTGGTTTTCGTGAAGATATCCTCCATTGCCATTAGGACACTTTTCGAGTCGACACATATTAAACTATTGTTGATTTCATTATTTTTTATAAACTCTAGAACTATTAGAATTGCTGTCATTTCAGCAGTAAATACGGAAGCATTGGTGTTTATTGAACGTGAATCATCCTTGTTACGTGATACGTAAGCACATCCTACCCCTTTTTCAGTTTTTGACCCATCAGTATAGAATACTTCGTATCCATTGCAGTCGCTTAGTTGTTGTAAAAATCGTTGTGAGTATTCTTCTTTTGTTGTACAAGCTTTAGTTGTTCTAGCTAGTTCTAGATTAATTTTAGGTTTTTGAAGTGTCCAACTAGGAAGACAATATATTGCTTGTGCGTATACCGTGTTCGGTTCTGTTTGCAGACTCTCAAATATTTCTTGCGCTCTAATATTAAGCGGGCGCGTTCTGGTTTGTGCCCAGTTATATTGTTGTTTTCTCTCTTCATTACTTACAATATCATAGTTCATATGTGTTGGGTTTGATTTGACTTTTGTCCAATAGATGAGTATTCTTTGTTCTCTTCTATACTTTAGTGGCATGATTCCGGTTTCTCGATAGATTGACGATATAGGACTTGTTCTGAATGCTCCGCATACTATTCTTACGGCTTTATCGTATATTATGTCTAACTGTTTTAATCGCGAAAATCTAGCAGAGCTGTAGACAATGCATCCATAGTCGACTTTGCTTCCTATCAGTGATTCAACGGTATCTTTTATTATTTCTTGATCCACTCCCCAAGTTAATTTTCCGATAGTTTTAATTATGTTGAGTGATTTTTTCATCTCGGTAATCAAATAATCTATATGTCTCTGCCAATTGAGCTTTTTGTCAACTATAACTCCCAGAAACCGGATTGATTCCTTATACTCAATTATTTGGTCTTGTATTTTAAGCACAGGTAATGTGTGGTACTTACGTAGTCTGCAAAAATGTATACAGTTAGTTTTATGAGCTGAGAGTTTAAAACCTCTACTTTGAGCACATTTGATGACTGTATCTATATCTTTCTGAATTGCATCTCCAATTTCTTCAATGTTGACGCCAGTTCTAATCAGAGCTAGATCATCGACAAATAGTGACGCCTCCGTGTTTCTTGTTATTTCATCTGCTATTCCATTAATTGCTATTGTGAAAAGACTCGTACTGAGTACGGACCCATGTGGTATTCCATTAGTTTGTGATTTTATCTCTGATAATGATGTACCTACTCGAACTTGAAATTGGCGCTCAGAAAGAAACCCTTGTATGAATTCAAGCATGTGTCCCCTCAATCCCCAGCGATGCAGTGTTTGTATTATTCCTTGTTTCCAAGTCATATCAAACGCCTTCTCGATATCAAAAAAGACTCCTATGGCATGTTTCCTTTCAGTAAAGCAGTCTTGAATTGTATTTTCAAGCTTAACAAGTTGATCGATGGCAGAGTGATTCCTACGAAATCCTGTTTGGTAATTATTAATTAGATGTTTATTATATAGCCACCAGGTAAGTCGCTCATTTACCATTTTTTCAATAATTTTGCTTATGCAGCAAGTAAGCGATATTGGTCTATAGCTGGAAACTGAACTTGTTTCTTTGCCTTGTTTGAGAATTGGAATAATTATGGCAAATATTATTAATAAACTCTAGAAGGTCATTTTTGTACGGGAAATTTCTTATGCATGCGTAGGGGATATCAGCGATTCCGGGCGTAGTGTCTTTATTTGCTGAGAGGGCATTAACTAATTCACTCATTTTAAATTTAACATTGTAGTTCTCTGTGTACTCTGAGTTTGACGGTAACTGTATTTGTTCTACTGTTGTTTTTGTTTCTAGGAATTCTGGTGTGTAATTGTCATTACTTGCCACTGTTTCATAATAGGTCGCTAGTAGATTTGCTGTGTCAGATGGTTCTACATATAGTTTTTCGTCGTGGAATATTATGGGATTCTGAGGACTTTGCCAAATACCTTGCAGGGCCCTGATTTTTTTCCATATATCTTTTGTAGGGGAGGGTGCCTTAATTTCTGACAGAAATTGTTTCCAGGACTCTCTTTTGGCTTTATTTTTTCTCTTCGTTCTTTTGCTCTCCATTGTTTGAATACTACTAGATTTTCAGTAGAGGGATGTTTTTTAAATCTATTAAAAGCTCTTTTTTTTTGTTTGTTTATAGCAGCGCATGCATGTGTCCACCACGGTGCTGGAGTATATTTTGGGTTGGTCGTTTTCTTTGGTATGCTTGCTTCTGCCGCAGCTTGAATACTTGTTGTCAACATTTGAGTGTCAGTCTCTATATTGCCGGTTAGCGGAGTTAGATTTAAGTTCTGGCTATAAAGCTCCCAGTTGGCTTTCTTGAGGTTCCAGGTAGGCGGCTTCTGATACGGTGTTCTTCTTTTGGTTAGAGTGGTCAGAATGGGGAAGTGGTGTAATTCTGCAAGGACGTTCCAATTTACTTTCGGGGCAATGCTAGGGGTGCTAAATGTAAGGTCTACTACACTAAGTTGACCTGTTCTTGCTACTAAATGTGTTTTCTCGCCTGTGTTAAGAGTTATTAGGTTTAGATCGTCTATGATTTCTTCCAATACGATACCTTTCCTGTCCGTATAGTCTTCTCCCCAAAGCGTATTATGGCAATTAAAATCACCCAGAATTATAGCATGACCTGATATTTGCATCAGTATACCTCTTAGTTGTTCTGGCCTCCATGTTTGATCCGGTAGGTATATGTTACAGATTGTCATCGTATAGGGGTACTTAACTTTTATTGCAATTACTTGAAGTTCTGAGTTAATCTTCATTCTTTCATGAGGGATGTTGTTTCGAATTAATGTGGCTACTCCGCCATGTGCTCTCCCCCCAGGTCTGATCTTGGCGTTGTTATTATATGTCGAGTATCCGTTAATTTTTATACTTTCATCATTGGCAAGATGAGTTTCTTGAAGGCATATTATGCATGGTTCGTATTTCTTAACCATATATTTTAGTTCATTAGTTTTTCTAATTATGCCTGAAGCATTCCACTGTATTAAATTCTCGATATCTTTTTGTTGTTGTTTAGTTTGGTAAGACATTGTAGGTTTGATATTTTTGTTAGGTAATATATGGTTTTATCTATTAATTTTAATTATTATTATTATTATTATTATTATTATTATTATTATTATTATTTTTTTTTTCATTATAGAGCATCGACTGCATGTTGGTCATTAGCTCTTCTTTGGTATTATAGGTATTAGTTCTATCATTTTCGGATTTTTTCTTCCTTTTTTAGCCTCGTGCTATTCAAACAGAAACAGAACCAACCCAAACGAATCAGGGCGAAGTCAATAGCCCTCGGGCTCGCTCTATCTTCCAGGGGGCAACACAGTCACTCTATTCAGGGAGTACTAACGGCAAATGCAGCAATAGATGGAATAGCAGTAACAATCATAATTGATACGGGATCCGAACAAAACATCATAAGTAAGGATCTGGCAACAGCCATCGACACCCGACAAACGGCCCACCTACTAGCAGTAGGCAACACACGAGTACCAACCCTGGAAACAACCGTAGTAAATCTACGAGTAGTCAACACAAGCATACAATGCACAGCTATTGTGGTAGAAAAACTACCAGTAGCACTAATATTAGGGATGCGATCGTTAACTGACCTAGAAGCAATTCTCGATCTAAAAAATCACGAGCTCCGATTTATATCGAACAGAAAAGAGTATACCGTAAGTCTAAATGCTAATAAAAAGACAACAAGGGACTTTAAGACTAATTGTCTAAACTTAACTCAAATAACGCCAGACGCAACAAATTACAAAAACATGTATCACACAGAATGTTTGGCTAACATAAAAAATACAATAAATCAGCCTACATTCAATGGTACAAATTGCGAGAACGCAAAGTCAATATCGGCGGCCCCTCGTAAAGAGGAAATGCAGATAGAAAAAAGTGCTGAGTATGAGATAATCGAAGTTTCAAATAACAATGAATACGACATACTAGCATGTAATTATGTTACAACCCCAGAAAAACCTTGTAAAGTAATTATAACAAAAGACTATATGTTCTACCCGGGAATGGAAACTACTATAACAGTAGACATACCAAACCCACCTGTTAAAAATAAATTACACTACCTCAACGAAAATCTAAAAAATATATCAAATATAGACGATATAATTAAAAGAAAAAGTATGGTAATATTAAATAAGAATTTCAGGAACGTTAAACTATTCAAAAATAGCACGATAGGTTATCTAGAAGAAATCCAAGAATCTCACGACAAATGGTGCTTCTTTTCACCTTCCGAAGAAGACAGAGTAACTATACAGGACTTCGAAACAACACACATCCAAAATGATAAATTCAGGAAGGGTTTAGAAGAATTGATAAAAAATTTTTCCGAAGTTTTCTCAAAATCGATGTTAACAATGGGATTAACGCACCTGACGGAACACAAGATCGAGGTGGAAAATACAACTCCTCTAAAAAGCAGAGCATACAGGGTATCACAAAAAGAAAGAGAGATCAACAAATCCAAGAAATGTTGGAACCCGACGTCATCCGACCGAGTCACTCTCCTTGGTCTAGCCCTGTGGTACTAGTCAAGAAGAAGGATGGTAAAACAAGATTCTGCGTAGACTACAGGAAATTAAACGAAGTTACCAAGAAATCCAACTATCCAATTCCTCAAATCGAGGATATTCTGACGTACCTGAACGGAGCCAAGTATTTCACGACTCTGGACATGTTTAGTGGATATTGGCAGGTACCGATGGAAGAAAGCTCGAAGCAATACACAGCGTTCGTAGCGCAGGGACATGGCCAGTACGAGTGCAACGTCCTCCCATTTGGCCTCACGGGAGCTCCAATGACCTTTCAGCACCTAGCTGATCAAGTCTTCTGGGACATGAAGTGGAAGGAAGTTGTAATATATCTTGATGACATAATTGTCTTCTCATCTGCCCTGGAAGAGCACCTGGAGAAACTCGCAAAGGTTTTCCAACGTCTACGAGAAGCCAACCTTACTTTGAAAACAAGCAAAAGACAAGGCACGCTACGATTCGATGCACCGCATATTGGACTTCAAGGAAGGCGACCAAGTAAAAGTTTTTACTCCTGTCAGGAAGGTGGGAAGGAGCGAAAAACTTCTTCTACAATGGTTCGGACCCTATTACATCGAACGAAAAATAGGGGAAGTAAATTACGAAATCAAAAAAGGTGCACACAAGAATAGTGCTAAAGAAACTGTTCATGTAAGTCGAATTCTCCCGTACAATGACCCATGGCTCCCAGAACCAGAACCCATCCCTGTAAACGAGAGGATCACATAGCCCTCAAATTAGAATTAGTTTTAAATTATTCTTAAGGTGATAGTATATCTATATATCTATATTAATTTTAACTGTTTTAAATTTTCTTTTATTTTTCTCAGGATTTTTATTACATACTAATGCTCCTTTTGTGCAGGATAATAGTGATTTTCGGTACAATAAGTAGTACCAAAACCGAAGAAGCCCCAAATCTCAAACTAGAGATAACTACTGGCGCCTTCTGGCGAGCACTACCAGAGACAGTAGCATATGAAGCTACTATCCCATTAGTATACGAATCTAAATGGACAGAACCAACGACACACGAACCTCCGTCATTACCTCCCAGTTGCTCCACTCGCAAAGACGCAAGTCAGACAAAAGAATGTCAATTGATGAACGAAATATACACGTTACAAAATATGTACGAATCTGAATTCAAAAACCGCCAAAAAACCTGGAGCCTTCGATCGTTACAGAATTTCTCATCAGATGAAAACCTGTACCGACGAAAGAGGGCCCTAGATTTTCTTGGGGATGGTCTGGCATGGTGCTGCGGTGTGGCAACACAACACAAACTCGATTCATTGGTAATGAACGAAAATGTGTTACAAAATCAAATAAACAAATTAAATATGAGAATGTCCTCATCAATTAAGTCAATAGCTCAAAATTCCATTAAATTCAAAGAATATGACCAAGGAATGACGGAGGCATTAAAACAAACAGAGACACACATACATAAAATTGAAAAACAATTTTCAGACTATAGGGATAACATACAAAATTATGAAAACGAATATCACAATACGGTAATCGAAACACTAGAGATTCAATACCGAACCCAAAAGAATGTAATACACCTATCTAGAGCACTTGATAGACAATCAATAATCTCTTTCTGTCGTCAACATCAAATTCCCATTCTAATTCTAAGTCCCGAAACCCTCCAGCCCTAAAAGCTGAGCTATCCCTATCACGTCAAGATTTAGCCATCCCCTTAGAGCATCTCTCAAAATTCTATCAACTCCCGATCTGTGACTGCAGTTTTACAAACAACAAAATTTTCATACATATTAGAATTCCAATTTGCCAGAAAAGTCTATCCTGGCAAATTTACGAACTAATAACTACCCCATTCGCTTGGCAAAATCAAACCTGTAGAATTCAACATGAAGTAACCTTCTTGGCCGTTTCAAATAACGAACAAATAGGACAAGACAAAATTAGACAAATCTCAGGCAGAGGTTTACAACACTGTAGGCCATTTTCCGATAAACTATGTTTCATCCCGAGATTTTCCGCAGACGCATTTCAAGGGCCCGCCTGTGCAAAAAAATTGTTCAACGGGGCCCCTATAGATGTAATTAATCACCATTGCCCCATAAGTTGCCATAAATCGGTGACAACGGTCATTACCGAAATTGACGAAGAAATATTCGTAATCACCCATCCAAAAGCGCGAACGGAAGTATCGTGTCCCAACAAACCTATTAGACTAATATTTTCGAAAACTAGCACCACTCCCGGAGCCCTAAGAATAAAACTACCCTGTAGCTGCAAGCTCATAATGCAAAATGAGGAACTCATACCTCCGAGATTCCCTTGTTTTTCAAATAGCCCCAACGGGTTAGAAACAACTCACATTATACCAGCAGCCTGGTCTAATTTAAAATCATTTATCTTAAACCCAAACATAAAATCCAACGCTCCCTCCTTCATGAATCACGCAGAATGCCTAAACATGAACTGGACACTAGAGATACCCCATCTAAACTTAACTTCCACCAAAGAGAGTGTACAAGAAATAATTTCCAATATACAAGATCTTGCCACGGCATATATTCCCTCCTATAGTACCCGGGGAGATACACTTTTTCTAATATGGAACTCTATAATCTCTATATACGTTCTCTATATACTATTCCACAAACGCAACGTAGCCCTATATGCGGCTCACCCTGTACCAACTCATGCATTCGCCCCTAGTAATTTTACGCAAGAAATGGAATTTGCCCTGATTTGTATAGCGCTTATCGCATTCATAGGATACTTAATAACAAAATTAATACACAAATGGGTCTCGACCAGAAAGGCACAGCAGTCATCTTCTCTTGAACAGATAGAAGCTCCCTCCCCAGATGAACCCAATGGTTCCACAGCAAGACGTCTCATACTGAACCTGGAAAACAGAAATCTGCAACCGCAGGACAGAGTGTACCCTGTCTACTGACAGCAGAAGAACAATAAAAATAAAGGCAAGTAAATAATATTGTGTGTGTTGAAGAGTATGCATGAACGGAAGTATGTGAAAATATGAGAAACTCAGTACCAAAAGTAATAAATGTGTTCAAAGAATTGTAGGTAATTTGTGAGAAAAAGTGAATGAATACACATGCATAGAGTATATATTATTATGATGAATTTATTAGGATGAAATGACGTGTACGAGTAGAGACATGTTATGATATTTGTTGAGGGTTCTGGAATAAGCCCTATGGTGTGCCAGTTTCCCAGGACGGCCAACAATGTGTTACCGCCTTTTTAAACTGCATCGTAGTTCGAATTTCGAGTGGACTGTAATTTTATATTGAAGAAATGTGCTGTAGTAGGTTTGCCTTCTCAACTTCATCCAACAAAAACAATGGACACTTTTATTTAACCATTTATTAGACTTGTTAAATAAATAAATGAACAAAAACAACAACGTAACAAAGATTACATTAAACTAGTAATCGTGAACAAAGTATTATAGTTAATTTAAAGAAATGACCACATCATTCAGAAAATATTAATTTGCGTGTGTTCTGCATGAGTGATAATTAGACACTGGAGGGTCCTAGCCTGGTTCGCAGCTAGCAACACACTGATTTTAAATTTGAATATGAAATGAAAAATAAAATGGACCGCCTGATACGCAGCTAAGTACCACTATGTAAAACGAAATATTTTTACGTTGAGCTGGTGTCAACGGAGGGATCTAACTTGGTTCGCAGTTAGACGCACACTGAGTTTAAATTCGACGAACCTCCGTCGCTTCAAAATCTTTCTTTCCGGATTGCGCAACACCTTCTCGAAAGATTCTTTAGCGTGAGCCGCGTAAACAAGTGTAAGATTTTTTCTATTGTCTAGACGCGACGGTTAAATTTACGGCTTGATACCATCATTAAAATAGAGCAAAAAATTATCTTTGTCGACACCGCTTCCTGGTTTGACGCCGCTCGCCAACGTATTTTGGTGCGGCGTTGCCGGTTGAACGAATAAACGAATATGAGTTTACATGTTTAATTATCTGAAAATTAAACAATATTTGTTTTTGAGTATAATGAATAAGTAATGAATAAATGATGTATGTATTCAAAGAATTGTAGATAATTTGTGAGAGAAAGAGAATGAATACACATGCATAGAGTATATATTATTATGATGAATTTATTATGATGAAATGACGTGTACAAGTAGAGACATGTTATGATATTTGTTTTTGAGTATAATGAATAAATGATGTATGTATTATAGAGCCAAATAAGGGCTCGAGACATAGACAAGGTGCACCAAGAAGTGCAATAGTGGGGAGAAGGGTTAGGAAGAATACTGTAAAAAATAGTTGATAACCTATCTCACCCTGTAACAGTAAAATAAAGATATATGAAGAATGTGTATAAAAAGATACACACTAGGAATTTTTTTTTGTTGCCAGCTGAAAAATAGTAGCTGGATATAGTCCTAACGAGTTTGTAAGAAATATAATCCAATATCTGTCGTGGTATTAGCCAGAGAAGTAGTTGTTTTTTCTTCAAACAAAAGGACAAGGTATATCGCATTAATAGTTGAATAAATAGTTACATGAGTTAAGAATATGAGAGAAACAGATGTATTCAAAGATTATAAAAATTGAGATACCTACAATGGATGTGTGTGCTGAGAGAAAATGTTTTTGTGTTTACTTCCTAAATCGTGTGCATGAAATTGCAATATAAATAGTCGTTAGTAATGAATAAAAGTAACGTTGACCCATCAAGTTTAAAAACAATAATAAAATAGCAGGTCAACAACTGTAACACATATGTTTTGAAATTGGATATTTCAAGTTCACTCCGGCTTCAAGACAACAAAATGTGTAAATGAACCGGGAAAATAAATAAAAACAGTATGGTACACATACAGGGGAGATTCTATAAATAGTTTTTCTTTTTTCATTAAATTTTTTCGTAATTATGTTAATAAGATGGGGGAATTAAATTAAAGGATATTAAATAAGGAAATAATGGAATAAATCTGTTCTGTGTATTTTTTGACACAAATAATAAAATATTAAAGGGGCAAATTATATATTTTTTTTCAATCTGTTGACAAGGGCAAATCGCTAAAAATAAATAAAGTGTAAGATAGGAAAAAAAATTATGTAAAGGGTTTGCTACTTGTCCAACCTAAATTAAGTTAGGATCAATTAAAATCAGTCTTAATCAATAGTCATACTACCTGTCAATTAAAATTAGTCTTAATCAATAGTCATACTACCTGTAGCTTTTCTTTTTTTCATATTAACGCACACCACCAGACAAACACTACCAACCACACAGCATCCAGCCGCTCAGACACAGCCAACCCAAAAGCTACCCTATGAGACAAAACTAAAAGGGATCACGGTGGCGAGATAATACCTGGTGCCAGCCCGTTAGTTCTAAACAGGAAACCAAGAGGCCAACAGAACCAACCACGAGAACGAAACCGCCAAAGAAGTTGTGGGGGTCATCTAAAACCACCCAAACGAAATAAAGTTGAGCAGGAGACAGTTTCGTCCTTAAAATGCGAAGTTACGTCACCCTTAGACGTTAGAGGGTCAATATTGGTCGCCCAAGACGCCTAGCAGATACCCAGAAGCGGTCGGCAAGACAACCAACCATGGGCACTCACCATTCCCTGCTCAGCGAAGCTGAGGCCATAGAGGAGGGAGTCAATCAGTGCAGTACAGCCAGGGGGTCCCCACTAACCAATGGAACCATAACCGGGATACTCTAACTCAGTGGAAACAATTCCCGGACGGTCCCATCCCACTTTTGGAACCAAGGCTCCCAGGTAGAGTCAAACCGCCCATAGCTGCTCTCAACCAAGCAGCAGCTATGACCAGATCCGAGTCTCCAGGTTGCTAGGACAAGCCACGCAGTAGAAGCAGAGGGCATCCTTCCAGGCTGGATGTGCAAAAACTAGACCCTGATGTGTAGTGTTTGACTATTACTGATTAGGAACTAGACAAGGTGTGCGGACTTTAGTGAATTGTTGTTGGTCATTTTAATTCTTTTTCTGTTAATTCAATTAGACTTTTGTTTAGCTGGATCTCTCTTTTTTTTTGTAGGATAGATTTAAGATTAAAGCTCGGGTCGAGGCTTTAGCTGTCGGGGGGCATGTCACGCTAAACAAAAGAACACTCAGTACATCGAGTTTGCATTTTTGTGTTTAATATAAGTTAAGTAAATTATATAATCAAACCAGCGATTCGAATAAACAATAACATTATTTTTTAATAACATAACATTGAGCTGGTCACGTCAGACCCAATTCGCGAGATATAAATATCCGCCTAGTTAGCAAAAAAGGTACTCTTGTCTTGGAGTCGTAATCGACTCTTGTCTCGGAGTGATAGACTCTTGTCTTGGAGTCGAAGTAGACTCTTGCCCAGGGGTCATTGTGTGTACGAGATCGTACAGCCCTATCTCCAAGCCAGCGTGACGTGCCCAACGAAGAGATATGTGTAACTTATGGTAAGGCCCTTTGTATTTTATAAGTGTATATTTTTGTAGTTGTTAATAAACTTGTTTACTGTTTAACCTGGTTTTATTTCATAAAGAAAGGTAGCAAATAATTATAAGTTAATAATTCTCACAACCATTAGGGTCGTGACAATACATCATGCTTATTTTTTATGCATTTTTTTTTCTCTTGCCAACTTTATTTATTTATTTTATTTAACAATAAGGAATTTTATGAGGGATGCATTCGCAATAACTTAGACTTTATACTTTTGTAGATTTCTAAATGAAACACGTCTCTGTTTTTGGGTTAAGTGGAAGAATATTTTTGGTTGAGTCCAGTACCCAACCAAAAATAACCTTCGCCCTTTATTTTCAACAAATCTATGTTTTTTTTATATAATTATGTATATACTTTATTTGAAAATAATAAAGACGTTATTATTATTATATTGAAAAAACGGTCATTCCAATGAAAAAGTTTGTCATAACATGATATTTCCGCGATATCCTAATCTTTAAAATGGATGATGATTGTACATTATTTAATATTATCAGCCAAAAAAAAGTTACGGGCAAAAAATACATTTTTTTTAGAAATGTACGATTGTTGTGGTGAAAATTGTAATTTTCTGCGCACTATAACTCGGGAGGGGACATTAATTTATTAAAAAAGGTAATTTAACAATTGCGAAATTTTTTTTCTTTTTTTCACACCCCCCCTGCCCCCACTCAAAACGCAACTAACGAAAGTTTTCTACTTCTGGACACCTTTCCTAGCAATTTGCAAAAAAATTTAAGTCGATCTGATCAGTCACTAATTTCTGCTCGATATTACAAAAAAATTTACTAGCTTTCTTGGACTACTTGGTAAGTTTTACCCCTCCCATAAAAAAAAGCTAAATCCGCCCTTGGATTGCTACTAATTCCCCTAATTCCCAAGATAATTCCCTACTATTTCACCAAATCTATTAAGAAGGATAAAAAATTAAAAATTAAAAAATTAAATTAAAAATGCTTATAAAAGAATCTGAAAAAAATAAACAATTTATTTTTACATCAAAAAACTTATGAAAGAAAGTATAAGTACTGGTTATTTAAGTATACAGGGTGGCGCAAATTTAATTGAACACTATATTGTGATTGCAATCGAGCTGGAGTAATATATCTGTCAGAATAGGAAAGTTCAGATGTGGTTGCCTATATATTATTTACGGGGTACATAAAAACCATCACTTAAAAATATTTTTTTTAATATATTATTTCGGTATGTAGGTACTTTACAAAATGTTTTTTGAGTTATTTGCAATTGTTATGTAAATGGTAGAGTTATCCTTAGATTATAGAAATCTCTAATCTAAGGTTAAATCGTTATTCTATCATCTTCTTGGAGATTACTAATGCCATGGAAAAACCAAAATGATAAGGGGGTGGGATTATAATATGGTTGGGTATGAAGATAAGATAGGCAGTTGCAGTTAGTATCTTGATCAGTTCCCAATATTACCTACCCTGTTTGATTAGCCTTCTATATTATCTATTACAATAAGACGTTGTGGTAATTTTCGGTTAATAGTGACAGTAGTATTGAAAAATGCAGTGTGGTTCAAGTTCAAAGTTTACACCTGTGAAACGTAAAAAAAAGTGTGCTTTGTCAGTTAACGAGAAAATATTTGTAAGTAATGTTTATAATTGCTTAAGAATTGAAAATCCTTCGTTTTCTGTTGACGATACTCTTGAGAAGACAAGTAATATGATTGGTGTAAGCAAATCAACGATATATAAAGTTATAAGTGGAGTTAATAAAACCACAAAGAAAAATGCAGGAGGTAAGAAAAAAGTGGAATTTAATGAACAAATTAAAAGCGGAATAAGAAGAAAAGTTCACGAATTTTATTTTAAAAAAGAGATATCAACACTTGCCAAGGTTTTGGACGCAATCAATATTGATCCGTATTTTCCTAAAATGGGAAAAACAAAACTACGGGAAACTCTAATAGATTTGAAGTTCAAGTGGGATAAACAGGACAGGAAAGCAGCACTTATTGATTCTGAGGAAATTGTTTGTTAGAGATGGAGATACCGCAGAACCATTTTTAAATTACGTGCAGAAGGCAAAAAAATATTTTATTTGGACGAAACCTGGGTGAATGAAGGTTACACAGTTAGCAAAATGTGGCAGGATACAAACATTCAATCTTCACGACAGGCTTTTTTGGAAGGATTATCTACAGGATTGAAGGACGTCTAATTATAACTCATATTGGAAGTTATGACGGGTTTTCAAAACGTGGTTCTTTAATATTTCAATCTAAAAAAACCGGAGACTACTATGAAGATATGAACGCTGATGTTTTTGAAGAATATTTTCAGCAGATGATAGAGCATTTACCAAAGGGTTCAGTTATGGAACGTGTGCCAAATACTTCATGGAAGAAAGATGATATCATTAAGTGGCTAACAGACAGAAACATTAACTTTCCAGAAAAATCAATAAAAATAGAACTGCTAGAAATTGTGAAATTAAATAAGACTCCAGTACGTTATGTAGTGGATGAACTTGCAAAAACACATGGTATTGATGTTGGGCGTCTTCCTCCCTATCACTGCAAACTAAATCCTATTGAACTGATATGGACACAAGTTAAAGGATATGTAGGTCGACATAATACGACATTTAACTTAAAAGATGTAGAAGCATTGTTAGAAACCTCCTTTGTTTAAGCCGCCTGTGCTGTAAAACTCCCATAAAATTTTGACTTATTACTCCGTGTCGTTTGCGATTTTACTATAACAATTCAAATGACTTTTTTTTAATTTTTCTATGATTAATACGAAGGAAGATAAGGCAGTTCAAAAATGGGTGTTTAAAGAAACTGGATCGTTCTAGGAAAAATATGAATTCCACCAAAAAAAAAATATATATATATATATATATTTGGGATTCGTGACAATACCTGGCTGGATGAAAATTCCTGCGGGCTCTAATATCCTGCTAGCTCAAAATTCCTGCGGGCTAGAATATTTATTTGAGTAAACAGTTTTATGACTCTTAACTCTTTTTGGCCGTTACAATCTTTTATAATCGAGTAATTAAATAAAAAGGCTTGCAGTTATTAATTTTTTTTAAATTTTTTAATTAATTTAATTAAAAACTCCCCTTTATGGTCTGACGTTTAGAACCGAATATATCCGAAATAATGTTATTTAGGGAAAAAATTATATATTATATATATAACGTCCTAATGAGAGAATACCTTGAGAACATTTTAAGACAAAGTTATGGACAAAATATTTTTTTTCAATTTTTTTTACGCCATTTTTTAGCGCCATCTAGACTGGTGGTGTTTGAATACAATTGCATTTATAACCATCAATGTCATTTTTTTGGGTCAAATATTGAAAAAACGGTCATTCCAATGAAAAAGTTTGTCATACATAACATATACATAACATGTCGGCGATAAAATGGTTTATTGTACATCTCGATATTATTAGGCAAAAAAAGTTACGGGCAAAAAGTATATTTTTTTAATGAAATTAAAAGAATCGTAATTTTCTACGCCCTATAAAAATTGTATTTAACATTAATTCATTAAAAAAGGATAATTTATCGATTGCGCAAGTTTTTTGTGTCATACGCAGTTTCATTCATGCCGGTAATCAGGCCGGATGAGATCGGATATATTGTGGAACTGATTGGGGTTGTTGACACAATTACACACTTGTTAGTGTAGACAAAGGCATAGTCCTGGGTTTAAGGTGATTGAGGACCGTGGTTCGGAGCACACGATAAGCTGTGGGTCCCGTCCTGTCCCAATTAGCCCAGTAGGTGCAGAAAAGAGACTTTAAAATAATAAGTAAGCAAGCAAGACATATAAATAATATAACGTTTTCTGTATGAATTATACCTGATTACATAGTTTCTGGCCACTATTTTGGTTCCTCTTTCTAAATTTGCAATTTTCGGCCTTTAATCAATATTTACCAACCCCAAAAACATAAATAACGATATTTTTTTCATCAATACGATTAAAATTATTGCAGTTACTTTTGATTAATTTAAAATCATTTTTCGAATTTTGCAATAAACTATTAAAATAAACAAAGATCGGGAAATTCTAATATATAAACATTTTAGTATTAGATTTTATAAATACAATGCAAAAAAACCCATCAAAATCGATTCATTGTCACTCTCGTTCGAGGTTTTCCACTTTTTACGATTAACGGCACTCCACTAAATATACTATTTTTTTATTTTATTTATAGTATATTATATAATTTTTGTGTATCAGGAAAAATTAAAACATTTATAATTTGTTTGATTAAACATATAACAAAAATTATACTTTCCAGTCCCTTTTGTTGGTTCGAGATATAAACGTCAGGTATTTAAATTTTATACTTGAATTTAATTAATTAATATGGTCTTACAATTTATATTTAGGATCACTACATATCCTTAAAAAATGTGGGTGTTATTTAAATCTGAATAAATTTTCCTTTGCATTTAAAATTTAAATATTCGGAACAGTAAAATTTCGTTTTAGTGGAGAATCAGCCCTATAATTTAAGAAAAATAATGGTAAAAAAGTATGTGCGTGCTAGAGGCGTGTCCTACGTGAGGACGTACTGACCCTCGACCCCGATCGGTGAGAAACAAACATTTTCATCGCCTTATCTTCTTCTCTCTGATCTGGAGGTATTGACCGAATACCGAACCGCACATTCCGATCCACCTTTTTGACATTTCTCTAATTTATTGTTTCTTTAAATGCAAAAAAAAATTAAAAATTGGTAACGCCTTTATTTTTATTAAACCTGTGCATTGTTTTGATAATAGGGCTCCAATAATTCTAATCTCAGGGTTTTATTGAGGTTTTCTGACAAAATTCTAAGAATTTTTGGAAAGTGATTGACGACACATCATCTCATGTCAAAACTTTTTTTATTAATCATTCTCTATATAGGGTATAACAATTTTTAAATACAAAACATTTTAAATACAATACAGTATACTTGCTTACAATAGGCAAGATCATTTTATTGTTGCCGTTTTTAATATTTCACGGGATTACCAAACAAATATCACTTCTAGATTCCGAAAACAAAACTTATCGTAAGTATATATTTAATTCATTTCAAATAAGATTAATTTGTTAATAACCGAGATCTAATATCTGCGTATAAAGTTGAGAAACTTAACGCAGTAACCATTTTGACCTTCAGACTTCTTCCAGCTTCGGACTATTTTATAAACGCGGCAATTTTGACATTGTTTGCGTTCGTTCTTCGTTCGTTCACCTTTCGACCCACTAAACATTAGAACTTACAAACACTTCCTGCAAGTTTATTTCCGGCTTGCAACTCAAACTTATTTTGTAAGCGTGTGGAAAATTTGCAATAATCTTACAACTTTTAGTTTATAATCGAGAGTTTTCAGCAAGCTTTTCTGATAAAATTTAAATTTTTAAACTTGAAGTAATCTTATTTCTGTGCACTTTCAAAATCAAATAGCAGAAAATTGTTATTCATAAGTTCATTTTCGAAAATTTAATGTAAGTTAAATACATACCTAAGTTTATATTCAATTTATCAATAGAAAATTTGCTAAATAGTATATTGTGTCACAAGGGCAGAAAATGAGCGTTAGCAGCCCGAGGCTATTAGCTGCCCCCCCCCCCCCAAAGACCAGGCAATGATGGGATATTTCTCAACAAACCCAAAATATTAAACTTTTATATACAGGGTGGTTCTTAAGTAATTGAACATAGCAGTATTGTAGATTTCTCACTTTAAAATATCAAATGTCAACATTACTGAAAAAAAATGTTCGGGCCATTTAAAAAAAAATAGGAGTTTTTTAGGGTATAAATGGACCTAGACTCTACAAATAAAATTCAAAAAAATTAAAATTTGGTTTACGCAGAATCAGTTTTGTATAAGAAACGATTGGCAATATCAAAATTACCGAAAAAAATGATCGCATGTGAGTCATTTCATTCCCGTTTTAATTCAATTTTGATTAAATGCACAATTGTATTTATTTGTAAATATTTCCAAAGTGTTAAGGAGCCTTTTAAATGTAATAAGAAAATTATTAGACGTAGACTGGATTTGTTGTAAAAGGTTACAATATAATAATGGCCATATAAATTGAATACATTTTGCATTATGTTTTCTTATAATTTAGATCTTGAAAATAATTAATTAAACAATATTTTTCATAACGATGAGACCCATATTACGTACCTGCATTAACTATTGAAAAGTCTTTGGTCCGTGTTAAAATATCAGGTATAAAAATAAATCTTTCCTTTTCCTTTGAATTTGATCCTCAATTCGGTGTTTTTATTTTTTTTGAAAGCAATGCTAGAAGACAACCCATAGATGGCATATGCAAGAAAAAAATTGAAAAAAAAATAAAAGTAAAAACTACCCAGTTATTCTGTATTCAATTTCAAATTGAGACTTTGGCGGCATGGATATACGTCACTGCTCATATAGAGGTTAGTTAACAAGTCGGCATTCAATTGTAAACATGTAAACAGTACGTCTGCGAAGTAGTGAGAAAGTTACGATTTCTGTTCCTGAATTTCAAGCGTTTCGACTGATTTTATCAATAAACACATTAAACACCCATCAAAATGCAGAAATCACAAAATAAGTGGTGTTTTGGGCCATAAGACATTTCTCTGTACGCCACAAGATGCATCTCGAAAAAGAAAATGGTTTAAAGCAGCTAGAAGAGATATGCTAAAATCGAAATCAATGTTTTTCTGCTGTGAAGATCATTTCAAGATAAGCCTAGGTATACCCTATGCCTAGCATCTGTCATATCCGTTATTTATAAATTATTTGAAGATACTTTCACGAATCCTTCTGACGACATTTTTCGTTGGTATTAATAAATCAAGATAATGATTCATTTAAAATAAGTAACAAAGTAACTCTAATCACAATAATCACACTTCAAATGTCAAAAACCATATTGATATGAGCTCTGACGTCAGATTGCGTTTCGATTGCCGTTTGAATTTGTTCATTTTCACCAACTTTCAAACTCATATTCCATTATAAATCGTCAACAATTTCAATTTTTAGTTGGTTTAGGTTTAGTGATGTCAACCTCCTATTTTACAATGATACACAAATTACATTGATATTTGCGTAATGAAAACACCGAATTTGTGTTGTATTTCGATAAGAGGATTAAAATGTCGCCGTGAGTACAGATGACCCGTTCCTCCGGCCCACATCATGATCTTATTATAGAGATAATATCAAATTACTGAGCAATATAATTTTATATATGTGCACTCCCGCAATAATCTTCGACGTACAGGTACAGACAAATTAGGGAGAATTGTGGGTGTGCGGACATGAAATTCTATTTAATTTATCGATATATTTCTCGAGACGCTTATTCTTCGAAAATTATCTACACGATCGCGTTCTCATTGATTGATTCTTAACACCTTCTCTGCAAAGATAATCGATAGTGGTATAGTTCGTTTCAAGATATTTGGTTGACTTTCTAAGTACCTCTATAGGAGTATCCTTAGGGTTGTGAATTCCTCATTATAAAATAAATAATAACAATAACAATAATGTTTTCGATGTAAGTATGAATAGGAATTTCGTTTATTTTAGGAAATTCCGAGTAATTAAAGTTTGTTTCCTTTCATATCACTTACCATTCATCGATACCCATGTACTTGTTCAAACAATTATGTAAATAACATTGTATGTACGCCATCGTAACTCGACTAAATCTGTATTTCCGCTAGTTTCACAATTGAATAGTTTACACTAGTAGAAAGATGAGGAAGAAAACATAAGAAAAGTTTTTTGGTTTCGGGTAATAAATCTGCTGTGGCTTCATTTGCTGTTTGAATTAAATCTGGAGGAGTACAAATATATTCTTCTTCACTATTCGAATCAGACATTTTTAACAGCTTACAACAAAATATTAAAATTTTAAATTGACAACTTGAAATGAATTACGTAAACTGCCACTGTCAGACGCCATCCATAGTTAACTATGAATATGCTTACGTTAGTAACAAGATTTGGATTAATCAAAACTACAGTAAAAAAGTTTCTTTTTAATATCAAACAATAATGTTTTGAATAATACTTAATGGCCAGGGGCGTACCGAGGCGGGGGTGTTGGGGGTTTGACACCCCTCAAACTTTTGTACCAAGTCGGGATTTTCGTCTTTGTCGGCATTTTCATGCCGTAGTCACCATGCTCGAGAGATATGACTGGGAAGTCGGCTAATCGTATTGCACAGTCGGTATTTTCAACATGACTCACCCCCCCCCCCCCCCAAACTTATGAGGCTCGATACACCCCTGTTAATGGTACCTAAGTACCTACAGTTACCACGTTTATAAGTATACTCAAATTACAAGGAAATAGTATATTGTGCAACAAGTGGGAAAAGTACTTTCCCCACGTGTTGCACACTATACTTTTTCTACAACTGCACAAATTTAAAGAATACAAGTAATGTAACAATATTTATTTTTATGATTAGCAAAACTAAAATAACATGAAAGTATCCTACCTTTTAACAGTTAAATACTTTTTTTAATTTTATATTTGTATTTCTTCTCCATTCCATAAATTTTTCGTATGCCAATTCACACTTTTTTCTTGAAATTACCGGCAACAAATCTAACGTTACTTTTGCGGCTCTTTCCAATATCTCTGGCGGAGTATTATCAAAATCGTCACTACTGTCATTACCCATATTATTTATTATAAATAGGTATGTCTTATTACAATAATATTTAATGGAAATTGCGATTTTTATCAAAGCACGAAAGCACTACCTTAGGAATTTAAAAAACTTCTATAATCTGACAGTTGTGACAACTATTTAAAGCTGAACAGCAGCCTACTAAGTTTTTGTCGATTTTTGTTGATTCTCCATATACATGTATGTGGTGTGGGGCAAAGTGCCGTGAGGAAAAGTATTCCCGCACGGTATGAGCAATACATGGTTTTGAAATTAAGTAAGCCATGAGAAATGCGCTACTTTTCATAGCAGTTGTAGAAAAAAATGTTTTCTTCAGATCGAACTCCTAATTATAGAGTAACAAAGTAAGTTACTTTTTGCACTAGTGCAACAAAGTAAAACTTTTGGCACAGTTTAGAGTTTAGAGTTTAAAGTAGTAACTTTTTACACGATGCACAATGAAATATATACATCACTTAATGATAAACTTTTCACAGCTTCAGTATTTTGTAACTTCCCAAAGGCCTTTGATTGTGTTAATCATGAAATCTTAATTAAGAAACTACAAATTTATGGCGTACGGGGTTCTCCTTTGCAATGGTTTAAAACTTACTTAGAAAATAGAAATCAGCAGGTACGGGCTAATGGTGAGGATTCTTCAAATCTGCCAATTAGCAGTGGAGTACCTCAAGGTTCAGTATTAGGTCCGATTTTATTTTTATTATTCATCAACGATTTCACAGACTTAAAAATAAATGGAAGAATTGTTTTATTTGCCGATGACACGAGTGTAACCTGGAGTAGTTCTGATATACAGACATTACAATCTAGCATTAACAAAGATCTAGTAACTATCAAGTCATGGTCTGACTCGACTGGGCTTTGTTTCAACACCAGTAAAACCGTAGCAATGTCTTACAGAGGTACTTTATAGCCTGTAACTCTAAGCAATAACCCAATTCTAACGGTGAACTGAATTAAGTTTTTAGGTCTTTATATAGACAAATTCCTGAAATGGTCCACTCATATTGAGACCTTGGCAAAAAAATTATCTTCTGTATGTTTTGCCATTAAAACTGTTTCTAAAGAGCTAACCCCTACTACTGCATTAATGACCTACTTTTCCTTATTCGAATGTCACCTTCGCTATGGTTTACCGTTCTGGGGTTCTTGTAGCTTATACCACTTCGAATCTATTTTCAAATTACAAAAAAGAGCAATTCGTTATATATTTGGTTTAAGTAGTAGGACACACTGTGAAAATTACTTTTTCCTACGACCACGTAGGAAAGTAACAGATATCGCACTCTGTACACCGATGGAAAGTGGTACTTTCCACACGTGTGCGGAAAGTTACTTTCTTACTTTCTTACTTTCTTATCTGTTCTACGAGATCATAGTTTTGTTTTCAAATAAATGTTAATTATAAATATTTGTATTTATTCTACTACAAAAGTGATAAAAAGTGGTAAATACAAACAGACATAGAACCTGTCTCAAATAAAACCATCACATTTCACAATATTTGGTAAAATTATAGCGTAGGAAAAATAGTGTACATAACTTGTGCGAAAGTGATTTTTCACACTCGTGGGATTGTCGCACTCGGCTTACGCCTCGTAGGACAATATTTCCCACTCATGTGAAAAATGTCACTTTCCGCACTCGTTATGTAATATACTATAAAAATTTCAAAATTCTAACCCTTCCTGCTCTATTTATCTTTGAATCCGTCTGCTTAGTTCGCAAGCACATTCAAAAGTTATCGGAAAGACCAACTCGTACCACCTCTGACCTACTAAAAAATTCTATTACCTACAATGCAAAAAAATTGTATAATAACCTCCCGATACAGTTCAAATCTATAAAATTCATATGATAAGTTCAGAAGATCGACTAGGGCTTTTCTTCAAGAAAGACCATTTTACACGGTGGCAGAATTCTATAACGTGCCATAGACTTTTGGGGTGCAGCATATAGGAGCAAGAATTAAATTAAGTTAATTTGAAAATTTTAATTTGAACAATAATTTATAGTGACGGATATTGCATATCCAATGCAATTGCTATTGATATTTTGTTTGTGTTTTGTTTTGTCTAGTAATTTATTTTTATTATGATTAGTTTCGCTTTGTCTATAAAATTTTTGTAATTTTTCTATGACAATAAAGCATATTCTTTCTCTCTCTCTCTCTCTCTCCCTCCCTCCCTCCCTCCCTCCCTTTCTCCTTCGCAAGTAGGTAGTGATCGCGTAATCGCCCGTCATCAGCGTAGTCATAGCAACTGTCAAAATTAAAAACTTTTTTGAGACAAATAAATAAGTTTTAATTAATGATTATAAGATACATACTGTTTAAAAAAGAATACCTACATTTTCAATATCTTAAGTGATAGTGATTAGGCGGGAATATAGGTATTGGATTTGAAGATAATTTTGTAAAATTGTTCGAAATAAAATTGTTCAAAAAATCTAAAGATGGAATAAAATACAGGGTATCCCATTTGAAGAAATTAAGTACCCTGTCATAAGTCCAGACTTTTGGCACACTGTATATGGCCATAGGCCATGGAATTTTTCCATTCGTGCGTAATACGCTTTTTACAACACTTGTTACGTAATATACTATTACGTTTTTGCCATTAAATTACCTATCTCGCCTGCACTATAAATAAAGACTACATTTTTGAATCCGAGACAAATATTGTCTCCCAAATTATATAGTAATACAAGGCAAAGCTGATAACGCCAAAAAAAGAATCAAATAAATTAAATTTTAAATTGAGTATTTTATATTTTATACAAAAACGACTTAATCTGCTTGAGCATGTACAAGTGTTTCATTCCCGTGCAGAGTTGGAACAAATGCCATCGGATGATAACCATCTTACACTCGAAAATTCCTCATTCCCTAACAGCTGATTAAATCTTCTTTCTCGAGATATATGCCTATTTAATTCCGTCTTACGTCACCTAATTATTACCTTCGGCCCAATAAGAAACTCATATCGTTAATTAACGATTCGGTTCCCAGTTCTCTTGTGAGAAAATATTCGCGGATTTCATTCATAAGTAATACGTAAATACATGAAATCGCTTTATTTTGTATTTTGTAATAACACTATTAATATGATTTATACAGGGTGAGTCACGGTAGACGCGACGGTCTATTGTGGCTAAGCAGTTAATATTTTGAAAATTTTGTTTATTCATTGATATCTGGGTTGATAAAGGCTACATTTTAAAATTATTTTGAAATATACAGGTTGTCCCAAAAAAGTGTGGCGTATCAAATTAAATTATTTTATATTATATTTTATTTCATTTATAGATTATACGTTAAAAATAAGATAAACTTTCTTAAGTACTCCTTATACCTAAGCTTTTTAGTTTTCGAGATATTTTGATATTTCTAAAAATAGAAGCACTTACAAGAAAACCAATAACTTGGAAACCTATGGAATCAGCCAAATCCAATTTTAACAAAAAAATTAGACTAATAATTGGAGACAATAATGTATTTAGAGTTGTTTAAAATTATACAGGGCGTCCAAAATGGGCCATTCTCTAATGACATATTCAAACGACAATATCGTTATTATTTTAAATAGGACACCCTGTATTTTATAATCCTATTATGTAGCAAATTCCATTACCTTTTAAAAATTATAAACTATGCCTAAATCTATTAATTTTGGAGTTATTTTTATTTTTGTTAAATTTTACATTATTTTTCCACCGTAATGCCTAAATAATACACCCTGTATTTGATCAGCTTAGACCGAAAATATCTTTTTATATTTTGCATCTATAATATTTTACATTATGATACACATTTGAGTACTCTAATGTTTCATTAGAGTACGTAACTTTTTGTGTTATACGGTTGGTACTATGAATCACCAAATGACATGAATTGACATTTGTTTATTGAAATTAAATTTAAAATATGCCAAATTTTAAAAATTCTACAACAGTGTTACCAACTCATTTTTTTTAAAGCAAACTTTTCTATAATATGCGAAGTATAAATTTATTAAAAAATTAATAAAATGGCAAAACATAAAAAGTATTATAAGCAACTTATTTCATATGGCTGTGTCATAACAGAATGCCATATAAAATGCGTTGCTTAATGTACTATTGAAACTATGTGTTTGGTTTTAACATTATCAAAAATGTTTCGAGATGCATCAAAATCTGTATGGTTAACCGTCATACTAATCCATTATTATGAATAGTGGATTCATCTGTAAACAGCACATTATAAAAATAAATCATCTGCTCCAATGCCCATCCATAAACAAAAATCTGTCCGTCTTTGAAAAACTGTTCCATACATATTTTGATGCATCTCGAAACATTTTTAATGTCAAAACCAAACTATAGTTTCAAAGATAATTTTTTCGGATTATAGTCTAAGCTGATCAAATACAGGGTATTATATTTAGGCATTACGGTGGAAAAATAATGTAAAATTTAAGAAAAATAAAAATAACTCCAAAATGAATAGATTTAGGCATAGTAGACCTTTATAATTTTTAAAAGGTAATGGAATTTGCTACATAAGAGGATTATAAAATACAGGGTGTCCTATTTAAAATAAGAACGATATTGTCGTTTGAATATGTCATTAGAGAATGGCCCCATTTTGGACGCCCTGTATAATTTTAAACAACATTATTGCTTTCAATTATTAGTCTAATTTTTTTCAGTTAAAATTGGATTGGGCTGATTCCATAGCTTTCGAAGTTATTGGTTTTTAGAAATATCAAAATATCTCGAAAACTAAAAAGCTTAAGTATAGGGAATACTTAAGAGAGTTTATCTTATCTTATACT
Source organism: Crepidodera aurea (assembly GCA_949320105.2). NCBI lineage: Eukaryota > Metazoa > Arthropoda > Insecta > Coleoptera > Chrysomelidae > Crepidodera > Crepidodera aurea. The sequence goes on along the minus strand of OX439479.2, from coordinate 23,687,558 downwards.
TATAATCTATAAATGCAATAAAATGTAGGGTCTTCCATAAGAAATAATATAACTTTGATACGCCACACTTTTTTGGAACAACCTGTATAATTCAAAATAATTTTAAAATGTAGCCTTTATCAACCCACATATCCATGAATAAACAAAATTTTCCAAATATTAACTGTTTAGCCACAATGGACCGTCGCGTCTGCCGTGACTCACCCGGTATAAGACAATAGTCTAAGAACTGAACGTTTTTTATGCCAATTGAAATTAAACCAAATTAGTAGTCATTTCTAAATTCTTAATCTTTGAACATTTGTCGTAATGCCGTTTAGACTTTTCAGGTATTCAATCAGAGAATTCTTGATTATTTTGTCAAGTATTGTTTTTTCAAAGCCATTAGATTTTTTTTGAGGTCCTACCGGAAGCAATTGATAATTTACATGGATATCATCGAACCTGCTATAGAGTGTTTACGACTGCAAATAAATTAGTTAAATAAAAATTAAATGTTCATCTATATCTTCTGATATAGAAAATAATTTATCTTTTGTACCTATATTCCAATTATTGAAACAAATCTTCCTAACTATATAATAAATAAATATCCAGTTATTTGTGTTTCCTCTTCTACGATATGATAATTTTTCAACATATACTTATTATCGGATATTACATCGCTAGAGCCTTTAATAAAATATCGAATAATTACAGTACATTTGTCGATTACAACTAACGGAATATGAAATGTTTTTTTTTTCTTTGAAATCTAAAAGAAAATTAATAATAGCCTGAAATAAATCGATATGTCAGAGACAATGTTTTATTTATAATTCATAACAGATGATATTATTACTATTTACAATAATACACTAATAATGAATTTTTAATGTTAATAGTTTAAGAGAACCCGACACTCAAAAACGTTTTTGTATTAGCTGAATATTGATAATCAATTAAAATGACTGTCCTAATAATGTTTTTTTACATTTTAGTGTAGGCATATAGGTAATTTAATGACAAAATAGTATATTGTGTCACAAGGGCAGAAAATGAGCTTTAGCAGCCCGAGGCTATTAGCTGCATGAGCGAGCGAAGCGAAGCTAGGGCAGCTAATAGTTAAGGGCTGCTAAAGCGTTTTCTGCATGTGTGACACACAACTGTTTTTCGCCTACCAAAAAAAAAAAAACAAAAAATAGGAAAATATAACAAAAATCTTTAATTTTATAAATACAGACAGAATTTAATGAGCAACTTAAGTAATAAAAATGTACAAATTTATTTATTGTATATTATTTCCAGTTGTTAAACAATTCATAGGACTTTTCGTACCATTGCGCGTTGTCTTGTTAAGTAACAAATTTAGAGAAACATTACTACCTACCTTCTTCTTGCAAGTCTAGTGGAGTATTCGTAAATTCTTCATCACTGCCTGAATTAGGTATTATTCATTTTCACTAATTCACATAATCACAATTATTCAGAATCAGAACGTATTTTTATTTTAAAGTTTAATTCTCTTGATTCTACACTGATGTTTAATGAAAATGTATGTGAAATGTCAAAGTCAAAGGTACGTTGATAGTGAAAATCGTTTTCTTTTTTATTTTTGCGGCCCAAGGACCGGAAATATTACTTTCGGTCTGATTTTTAGGGTTGATATGATTCATTTTCAGACATGGTAGGCGAAAAACGTAATAGTAGGTTATTATGCAAGGACGAGAAGTGACTCTTATGGTTTGCCAGCTTCGACTAACGTCTCAGCCGGCAAACTCCATAATCGTCCGAAAAAGAAACTTCTCGTCCGCGTTATCATACAATATTTTTTATTCGAATATAAAAAATATTAATAAAATAAAGAAAAATTCTACCTAATTCTACTTATAGTTTTGTAGTTTGCCAATGTCAATGGAGCTTGTGTTAGAAAGTGTAGTAGAATTTTTAAACGCGTTTCATTGCATTTGTATAGTGTAAGAAGTACTAAAATAAATAAAATATACACAATACTTTTCGCATGTAGAATTTATAAACACAAAGTTTTGACTAAACCAGTTTTATTAGAACTTTATCATTGAATTTAAAGGATGCGAATAGCTAATCAGTTCTGCCAGTGTAATATAGACTACACTAAAAATGAATAGAATACCAGTGCAATCACCTTGTGATTTTCTGGTTTAGGGCAGTAACGACCTAAAAAGGCATACTTTCACAAAATTTCATCAAAATTAAATTATTTTTGCGGAAACTAAAAATAAAAAACAAAAAAAATTTCTACTGGTATTTTTGACAGTACAATATTTGACATTTAAGTGTAAGGCGTAGTAACACCAGTAAGCGACGGATAACATACACTTGTGTTATGGTAATATTACAAATCGCACGGCATGCGATTTTTATACAAAAAGTTAAAATATTAATAATAGTAATAGAGCTAATATAATCAATTAAGGAATACACATGATAAAAGTTTGACAGAAATGTCAGCAAGTTAATAAATTATAGTGGACAATATTATTGCTATTCATTAATAAAGGTGTTATTTTAAACATTTTTAGTGGTTTTGGTTTTAATAAATAAATATACAGGGTGTCCCAACTAAAATTTGCACCCAAATATTTCGAGTTTTGTTCAAATTTTGAAAAAATGCCGAAACAGGTAAATTTTAGAGGGGGCTCAATTTTTATCGTAGTTTCAAACTTCGTTTTTCATCCCTCTAGCGTCCAGAACCACCCCTTGAAAAATCTTAAATGGCAAGGGGTGTTAAGTGGCACATCATTTTGAAGCTGCTTTCATTCTCTAAAGCAACCCCGTTCTTTTTTTTTATTTTGAATAACTCTTTTTTGAGAAAACTGCTTAGATTACACAGCCAAACAAAAAAAAATTGTTTGCGCCAAGAACTTCACTACCGTAACTAGGGGTTTTTGGGATCGCTGAATCCGAATCCGAGGTCCGCTTGACCTCATCAGGTCACGGTCAAGGTCATTTGAAGATCAAATTGATGAAAACTTCTAGAGAAATCTGAAAACATTCATACAAAGGTTTTCAGGGTCGCTGAATCCGCATCCGAGGTCCGCTTGATCTCATTAGGTCAGGGTCAAGGTCATTTGAAGATCAAATTGATGAAAACTTCTAGAAAAATCTGAAAACATTCATGCAAAGGTTTTCAGGGTCGCTGAATCCGCATCCGAGGTCCGCTTGATCTCATCAGGTCAGGGTCAAGGTCATTTGAAGATCAAATTGATGAAAACTTCTGGAAAAATCTGAAAACATTCATACAAAGGTTTTCAGGGTCGCTGAATCCGGATCCGAGATCCGCTTGACCTCATCAGGTTAGGGTCCAGGTCATTTGAGGGTCAAATTGAGAAAACCTTTCATAATAATCTAAGCAGTTTTCTCAAAAAAGAGTCATTCAAAATAAAAACAAGAACGGGGTTGCATTAAATAATGAAAGCGGCTTCAAAATGAGTTGTCAGTTAAGACCCCTTGCTATTTAAGATTTTTCAATGGGTGGTTCTGGACGCTAGAGGGATGAAAAAAGAAGTTTGAAACTACGATAAAAATTGAGCTTCTTCTACGATAAAAATTGAGCCAACTCTAGGTTAAAATTGACCTGTTTCGGCATTTTTTCATAATTTGAACAAAACTCGAAATATTTGGGTGCAAACTTTAGTTGGGACACCCTGTAGTACAAATAAATCGATTTAGTCGACATATATAACACTTTTAAATCTGTCATTACTATGAAATTAATTAGAAACGTAAATTTTAGAAAAAAAATAGTTATTTTGTTGAGGCGTAGATAAAGTATAGCACGTAATGCGGCTTCGTGCGTAATTTTTCCATTCGTGCGTAATATGCTACTTACAACACTTGTTACGTAATATACTATTACACTGTACTGGTGTAGCTACAGGCCCGTACTGTGTGTATGTATGTGTGTATGTGTGTACGTGTGTTGATTCCTTGTCTTAATGAATTTTAAAATTCTGACTTCAGATTTTGATAGAGCATCAAAAAGTAAGCTTAGGGTTTGATGTGCCCCTCTGTACCACTTCGGGAACTCCTCCAAAATGGGGTCCAAAATATGAAGATTTTGAAGTTTAAAATGACATTGAATTTAAAGTAGGTAGACGCATATATAGTGAATGACTATTTTGGTAAAAGTGAGTAGACTGTGGCTGTTGGCTGTGTTGATTAGAATGAGAACTGAGAACTGTCAATCTCAAATTTTATTAATAATGTCATTACAATTTGTTCGGTTTATGTCAATGCTAGAAGAGCATTCTCAACTGGTTTAAATGCCCATTATAAAGTAAAGCGAGACAATAAATGCTCATAGTAACTAACAAACATTTTTTAGTATTAACGAAATTGCTCAAAATGTCCACCATTTTGTTGTATGCACTTTTTTGCATGTTTAATGTCCCTTACTGATTTGGCCATAGTTGCATATGAGGAAGCTACACAACGTTAAGTTATCAAGTGTTGTACTTTATTTTCTATTATTTTTTACATGATACCTACTAATAAAGTGCCAAAATAAAATTATACGAGGCGATCGAAAAGTAATCAATTTAATATATTGTTTAAAGTATGTATCTGCTATTTTACTTAAAATGGTGTTAAAACGAAAAATTAATAAAAATAGAAATAATATAGCATTATTTAAGTCGAAAATAAATTCATTTTGAATATTAAACGATAAAAAAATAATTTTTTCTTTTTTTCACTTGTAATCTCCCAAGTGCTTGGATTATTACCGGAAACTTTTTTCGAGTCCCATGAATGTCTTAAAAATTATCCAGAGTCGAAGACGAGGGATAATTTTGAAAACATTCAAGGACGAGAAAAAATTTCCGGTTATTAATCCAAGCAAGCCGGGGATTCAGTAAGAAAATTTCACATCTAAAAAATTTAAAAGTAATTCATTTTAATTTGATAATAAGATTATTTATTGACATGAAGAAGGAAAGGCTGTGAGTGTTTGTTGGTACGTCAAAAATTATACCACGACAAAATTTTTTGTCATTGAGTAAACATGTCGCGTTTTGGAAACGCAAATCAAGAGAATATTAGAAAACAAGTAGAAAAGTTATTGTCACAAAATACAAAAAAAAAAGTAAAGAGAGTGCGTGGAAACTTTTTTTGCAGTTTTGTAATGAAAAATCGTATAATATCTGTTTTAATTGAATTTCAATTAAAGCACTTAGTCAAACATTAGAAAGAATTTAATCAATCTGTCTACCAAGTTTTCTCGGATTTGTAAAGTTAAGTTTAACCGAATTAGTGGCTTCTGTATGCCGGAAAAATATGAAAATATTTTCTAACGTAACGGTGGTGGTATAAACTCTTTCTGAGTTGACCATCACCCCCAAACGGTCAAAAACAACCCCTAAAAGGGGTGAAACGCGAACACCCCGCCTTATACCGAAAAAAAAAACTGCGTCACCTCCCGTTTTCGAGCATGCTGAACAAGACGGCGGTACTGTTGAATTTCTCCAAGTCAACCCCACCCCTTTAACGGCCAATAACCACCCCGAAAGGGGTGAAACATGAATATACCTTTTTTTCTTCAAAAAATTCGCAACCCAGAAAAAAATTAAGGAGAATAATTCAAGCTCATGGAAATTCGGTACGAAAATTTTATACCAAAAATTATTTTAAAAAGAAAATACAATTTTTGACAGTTTAGGAGTTTATTTTGCTTTGATGTTTGGTGCCTTAATAAATTAAGGTGGCTAATGGCTATGACATGACTTTTTTTTACGCTTTGATTGACAAGTTTCAAAGGTGTACCTAGTAAAATTTGTGATTAAATACAAAAAGAAAATGTCGTGTTTTGGAAAAGAAAATCAAGAAGCAATAAAAGCTGATTAAGTATATTCTATTAAAATCACACAATATTATAGTACTAGAGGATAGGAAAAAAATGTAAGTCTGTGGCTTTAAATTGAAAATAAATATTTGTCAAAAATAATCTACGCTTCTGTTAATCTGGCATCTGCACGTGACAGCTGTCAAGCCAGGGAAATTATCACTTATGAATTTTTCAACTAGTTCACATGACCCAAAAATTTTTCGGAAAATTCAGGTTTTCGTCATAGCAACCTATTCAAATCAAGGCATATGATTGCTTAAAACAACGGTTATAAAATTTTCTCTAAAATGTTACTTTCAGTTTAAAAATTTTCCTATTCGAATCGGTGGCGGGATAACAACAACAACTTGTTTCAATTCATTTTTCCTCTCTATTCAAATCTAAAATGGAAATATTAAACTTATGATATTCAGGGTGTTGTTTTGATATTTTTAATATGTTGATGATTCAAACTTAATTGTTTTTTATATTACTTTCTAACTAAGAAGCCTACATAAAATATTCAAATGTTTGCAATCAATTTCTTTCTTAGTAAAGAGGGTGTTTTATTTAACTAAATTTTAATATATTTAAATTAAAAAAAAAAAGACATTGGTAAGGAAAAAATAACAAAATGAGCGCAAAAAATCGGATAATTTTATTTCGAAAGATTTCTTCGAAAAATTAATTTCTCTATTCTAATTTTTAATGAGGATTTAATTCACATCAGTCAGTATTCATGCATAGGTAGTCGTTCTCTCTCTCTCTCTCTCTTGCTTTTCCACTTTCCAGGTGATCCCCGTATTTTGGAATCTCGCTATGTCTCGATATCTTCAGTTGACCACTGAAAACGTTCTTGCACTGATCGTGACGGTCTTCGTGAGAACGATCAACTATCGTGACTGTTTACGTCGTGTGTACCACCTAATATTTTTAATTTTTAACTCAACTTGACGATTTTGTTGGTATATTCTGAAGATCTATTATGTAATCCAAGTAAGATTTTTATGTTATTTTTAATATAATTAATAGTGGAGTAAAATTAGAATTTTATATCGATGTAAGAGCTAACTCAAATTTTTTAATTTTTTCGAATTTATACATAAAGAGAAGCTTGTAAAAAATTTGGGCATTTTTGGAATTTTTCGAGTGGATTGCTTCACTATTTTTTAAATATCTCCGGCTATAAGAGTCGTGGAAAATTAAAAAAAAATGCATCCTAACCTCAAAAAACGAATTTGCGCACATTACTTTTTTTTAACTGAACTGGCAATAAATAACCAAAGAATCCTCGAATTTTCTTAAAAATTGGAGAAAATATGTATTTTTATGTCGGGAAGACATGGTAAAAATTAAAAAAAAATGGATTTGTCCAGCCAAAATCGGAATTTTTCGAAAAAAATTGAATTGGCCGCCATTTTTGGAAAAACAATAGTACACAATTTTTTTTTAGATTTTGTGTCTACTTTTGTCTAAGAAAATCCAACATCTTATTTCTTTAATTATAGTGCCCAATTTAGGGAATAATAAAAAAAATCGATTTTCATTTTGTACCTATATTGATTTATATTGATTCGTTCCCTCACAAAAATCTTACGTTAGCCTAAAATATTTTTTTTACTGAAATACATTTTTTGGACTGAAATACAGTTTTTCTAAGAGAATCAAGCATAAATATCGCGTTAAACATAAAAAAATTGGAAAAAAATCGATTTTTTTTATTATTCCCTAAATTGGGCACTTCAAATAAAGAAATAAAATGTTGGATTTTCTTAGACACAACTACACACAGAATCCTTCTTTTTAAGATAAAAATTTTTTTCTCTACTATTGTTTTTCCAAAAATGGCGGCCAATTTAATTTTTTTCGAAAAATGCCGATTTTGGCTGGACAAATACACTTTTTTTTTTTAATTTTTACCATGTTTTCCTCACATAAAAATACATATTTTCTCCAATTTTTAAATTCTAGGATTCTTTGCTTATTTATTGCCAATTCAGTAAAAAAAAATATGCGCAAATTCATTTCTTGAGGTTAGGATGCATTTAAAAAAAACCTACTATACGGATCGATACTCTACTTCATAACGGTCATTTTATTTTTTTTCTATTTGTCCACGACTCTTAGAGCCGGAGATATTTAGAAAGTAGTGAAGCAATCGAAAAATACCTAAAATGCGGTTTTTGGCACATAACTCGCAAAGCTCCAGCCCAAAGGACCAGGCAGCCGGCTTATGGAGAAATGGGTTCCGGTTAATTTGCCTAAATTTTTGGTATGTTGAAGATATCGACTTCCTGAACAAGAGCGTCCATGGGCGGCATAACTCAATCCAATGGCCAGTTTTCAACTTATGACGAAGTTGAAAAATGGCCATTTTTTAAAACGTATTAAAATGTAATTTTCATAATGTATTAAGGATTTTTTGCTGTAATAGTATTCTAATAACATCAAATAATATTTCTTTGTGTAGAAAAAGTATTATTTGATACAGGGTGATTCAAAAATTACTAAAAAAATTGTTGATGCTGTGTATTCTACTTTACAGTGGGAATATGAAAATATTAATATTTGATCTGAATTTACTTTAGTTGGACTTCTTATAACAAGATAGAAACATATTTTATATAGGGTGAGTCAAAAAGTTGATCGACTCTGCAGGTTATTTTTAATGCAATTTTATATATTTTGTAATACAAGTCAGTAGTCGACATTGAACCATTTTCAAAAATATATAATTTATAAATTAAATACAAGGCGATTCAAAAGATATTTAAGGTATAAAATTACGAAAATTAATTTTTTCTTATTGTCTTTAATTTGAGTTTGTTAGTCCCCTATAGAAGTTTTGCGAAGTTACTATGATCAGTTTTTTTACATCGACTTTATGGTGACAAGCCTGTCACAATGTATGCTCATAACTATGTTTTTATTTTATTTAATCATTCCCCAGTAAACACAGGATATCCGATGGACATCTATCAAAAGTCCATAATTGGTCCATATGGACATGGACCAGAAAAGGACGTCCAATGGATGTCTAGTGGACGTCGTTCATGGACATACAATGGATATCCATTAATGGACATCCAATGGATATCCTTTTCCGGTCCATGTTTTATGGATCAATTATGGACCAATGATGGACCAAATAACTTTAACCAATTGGTAACATTGTTACTGTTGGCATTCCTGATGGTAATAATTTCAACTTCACAACTGACAATTGACAGGTTATTTATTTGGTTCCAAGTTGTAATGGATTTAGAATATTGTTAATAAGTTCTTCAAAAAAGAAAAGAGATTTATGTTTTGATCGCCAGGAAAGAATGGAGAAAAAACGTCGTACGAAAGAAGTACTTAAACAAAGTCTATAAGAGAACTCGAACAGAGAAAACTTATCTTCTACTAGTGACGCACAATTCCTTCCATCAAGTTCTGCTTTTGTTTCACCACCTGCTTCGAGTGTTCAGTCTGATCCCAATAGGCCTCGTGCAGATGCGCGCGCAACGCATTTTTTGAGGCCGCTTTTTTATATTTTAGACGAGCTGCGAACTGCGAAACGAAATTTTTTCAAAAAATAATAAATAAAACGTTAAAATAACTTTGTTGAAAGTTGAATGAAGTGATTTGCCATAATATTCATGCATAAAAGTAGTAAGTTTACGTCATAATATTTTCGTAATTTTTAGTTTTTAATAACTTAACCTCATTTCAGTTGTATTTTTAGAGAAATAATATAATATTCACGTAATATTATTAAAAAAATATCTGTGAATAGAACAATATTAAATTTATTATTTGATATAGATATTTTAACAGTCAACCGTTATTCTAAATCCGTTTAATTACAAATTTCACGTAAAACCTTATGTTAAGTTAATGGAGAGCGGCCTCAAAAAGTTTTCAAAATGCGCCACCTGTTTCACTGGTGTTCCACAGTGTTACCCCCACTTAGTAGTTTGCACGAGGCCTATATATATATCTAAGTGGATATTTTCGTGACTGTTCAATAATAGTTTAAGTAGAAAAAATTCGTGGGAATCAGTCAATATAAAATAAATTAGTTTGATTTCTTCGTTTTGGTCAAGCTTTCGAAAACGTTTATTTTCTTTTTCAAGACTAATAACATGAAATACGGAAAAAATTAAATACTTTATATATATATATATATATATATATGGTTTCAATAATTCAATAATAGTAATAATAGTAGGGAAAGTAGTAAAGATTGTGTTCAACAGTCAACAAATATCCTAAAAGTGGTGGTATTCAGTCTCATAAAACATAACAGTAGTGAAGCTGACTCATCGTCATCAGAAATGTACGCTTATTTCAGTTTTATTTTTAAATTAATTATTTATTTTATAATATTTTTGTTTCATGTTCTGTGTTTAAAACATTTTCATATTTGAATATATATTGTTATTTATATAAAACGATTTTTATTCCGTAAATGAGTTCATATACTGAAAATGGTGCTGATTGATCTATCTATATGTAGATTGTAGTAATAATGCTAGACGTCTAGGAAAATCTAATGCATTACATTATTTTTTGGATGGAAAGGCATTTCTCAAAAACTAGGAACTGAAGTCCATAAGATGTCCATCATTGGTCCAGGTAATGTCCATTTATAAGTCCAATAAACCTCCATCAGAGGTCCAGATAACATCCATGAAATGTCCATCGAAGATCCAATTATTGTCCATTTTGGTACAATTCACGTCCAAAATATGTCCATTTATAAGTCCAATAAACCTCCATCAGAGGTCCAGATAACATGTCCATCGAAGATCCAATTATTGTCCATTTTGGTACAATTCACGTCCAAAATATGTTCATATTAAATAAAAAATGGACATCCATTGGACGTCCAAGTTGGTGGCCAATGGATATCCATGGGATATCCAATGGACATCCTTTGTCCAGATAACATCCATGAAATGTCCATTGAAGATCCAATTATTATCCATTTTGGTACAATTCACGTCCAAAATATGTTCATATTAAATTAAAAATGGACATCCATTGGACGTCCAAGTTGGTGACCAATGGATATCCATTGGACGTTCTTTTTTCCATCAAAGGACATCCAATGGATGTACATAATGTACGTTTGGGATATACTTTGGACGTCCATTGGATATCCTTGTGTTTACTGGGTCATGATTTATGTCATTCTAACGTTATTTGTTTAAGGAAACAAATAATATGTAACATAATATCAACAAATAATGTATTAATAGTGAGCCAAAATATTATTAGTGAGCCAAATATCCGAAGACGCAAATATTATTAGGTTTTTCAGTATAAATTCATGGTATTTCGAATGACTATAAGGTCATAGTTTTTAAAAATTAAAGAAAATTGAGATATGAAAGTTAAGATTTTTTTACCCTCAATCTAGGATATACAGGGAAATTCAGAATGATAAAAATCGGTAATCCAAATTGTCGTAGAATTAACGTACTTTTTCCAGCTAAATCCAATACTTGCATGATATGTAATACTAATGAAAATATTCGGAGGCTTTCTATTGAGTGTAGATATTTATTATTTCATAGTTGTCCCTGACTATGTACGAATGTGACCAGCATCATCTTAACGAAGACGGTACTCTTTTAAACATGTTGCATGGTGGGTTACGTTCTCTTAACCGCCCATATGTAATAAATGATATACTTTAATTTCTCCAGAGTCTTCGAACAGCTGCTAATAGTAATCACAATCACGGTCGATACTGTGATGCTATAGATAATTTTACAGAAAACGAATTTAAACCATTATCATCGAATTCAAAAAATAATTTCAACGAATTGTATGAGACCTGCAATTTTTTTGAACAAGATGGAAATCGTGTAAATATAATAAGAAAATACTTGACAAGTTTTTTTCCTAAAAATTAAACATGGTGTATCTAATAATTTTTTAAAGATATACCGGGTGTATCAACGATGCGTGCGTGGAGGATAGCTGCTTCTCTTTTTAAGATAGGCAAAATTTTTTCAAAGAAAAGTTGTAGATAGCAATGAAAGCAATGTTCCAAAGATAACTACCAACATACAAGGTGTCCCATAAATGTGTGACTTATCAAAGTTATGTTTTTTTAAATGAAACACCCTATATATTTTCACTAGACTGAATTCCTTCGAAAAAGTGCTTCTCAAAAATATAGGGTTGTATGGGTTTATACCAGGTGGTTCTGAAGTTATGGTCACATTTATGTCCCAAAATGGGTTCATTCAACACCAAATATCTCAAAATCAGTAACTCGGAATAACAAAATTTTTTTCACCAAATATCCTCGAAAATGGTGTATTTTGATTTCATATTCATAAATTTACCGAATGGCACTTTTTCCATACAGGGGCAACCAAAACTCGGGATCATTTTTTTCTCACTTTTTTCAAATGGAACACCCTGTAAATAAGGTCATACAAGAATAGGCTACACTATGAGCTTCCAGAAAATGTAGGGTTTGCCTACTTGATTTTCACCGGTAATGCATCTAATTCTTAAGGAAAGTATGAAAAATGTCATAAAAGCAATAATGATATTTTTTTATTCAATGATGGATAAACATGGAACAAAAGAATCTCAAAAAAATGTAAAAAAACCGTCATTTCAGAGTAGATGTTCAAATAATCTCCCATTTTGAGCTATGCACAAATTGAGTCTATTTACCATGGCTCTTCGAACTTCAGTTAAAGTTCTTCTTGTAATAGAGCGAAAAACTTCTCGAATTCTATTCTTCATGTCTCCTGGTGTCGTTGGTTTCTCTTGATAGACCTCGCCTTTAACATATCCCTAGAGATAGAAATCTAGAGGCGTGAGGTCTGGGAACCTTGCTGGCCACTTCTTCCTATCCATTTATTTCGGCGCCATCTGTTTAAAAACATATTCACCTCATTGTGATAATGGGGAGGATCATGTTGATAATATAACCTGTATCTGGTCTCAATCGGTATATCCCACAACAAATTTGGTAAATCATCTCGAAGAAAATCTCTGTAAACTTCTCCATTCAGAGGCTGATCAAAGAAATATGGCCCTATCACCTGATCCCCAATTATGCCCCCCCAAACATTTATCGACCGTCTTTTTTGGTTATCAACTTGTCTAACCCAATGGGGATTTTCTGTGGAGTAGTAGTGGCAATTGTGTCTATTAACCATCCCATTACTTTTAAATGTAGACTCGTCACTAAACAAAACGTATTTAAGAAAATTTGGTTCCTCGCGAATGGAATTCAATATATTTTCGAAATAGCGAACTCTGGTATCATAATCCCTTTCATACAGTTCTTGATGTAATTCAATTCGGTATGGATGAAGTTTATTTTTGATCAATATTCTGTTCACAGAAGTATGACTTATATCCAGCTCTCTTGCAATTTCCCTCGAACTAACATGAGGATTCTCAACTGTTGAAAGCATTACCTTTAATTGATTTTCTTCATTTGTTGCAATCTTATTCACTACTTGCCTTTTCTTGTGCTTGACACTGCCTGTCTCTTCAAATCTTTCTTTAACCCTCCGAAAACTCGCTGGTCGTATAGATCTTGAATCAGGATATCGAACTGCATACATTCTACTAGCTAATAAACAATTTCTGTCACAGTTACCCAAAATGTAGATCATGTTTATCATTTCTTCGGTGGATAATTTTATTTTGAAACGAGAAAATATTAGATTTAAACTATAAATTCACTTCGATAATTAAATGTCATGTTTGTTGACAGTTCCTGCAACATTCAAATGTTCTAAGGGTGATTTGATATAATTGATAAAATGATCTGCATTCCGGATAGATGTTACAGAAACTGCTTTTAGCCAGTAGAATGTATGCAGTTCGATATGCGACTCAAGAGTTTTCGAAGGAGAAGTTTGTGGAAACAGAAAATGTGAAACACAAGAAGTGAGCAAAACGTGGAAGAAAAAAATAAATTAATGGCAAACCAACGACGCTGAAGGAAAAATAGAATTCGAGGAATTCTTCGCTCTACTACAATCAACTTTAACTGAAGTCGTAGATAGACTTAATTTATGCATAACTCAAAACGGGAGATTGTTTGAACATCTACTGTGAAATGACGGTTTTTTTACATTTTTTTGAGATTATTTTGTTCCATGTTTATTCATCATTGAAAAAAAAATATCAGTATTGCTTTTATGACATTTTTTATACTTTCCTTAAGAATTAGATGCGTTTCCGGTGAAAATCAAGTAGGCAAACCCTACATTTTCTGGAAGCTCATAGTGTGGACTACTCTTGTATGGCATTATATACAGGGTGTTCCATTTGAAAAAACTGAGAAAAAAATGATCCCGAGTTTTGGTTGCCCCTGTATGGGAAAAGTGCCATTTGGTAAATTTATGAATATAAAATCAAAATACACCATTTTCGAGGATATTTGGTGAAAAAATTTTTGTTATTCTGAGTTACTGATTTTGAGATATTTGGTGTTGAATGAACCCATTTTGGGACATAAATGTGACCATAACTTCAGAACCAACCCATACAACCCTATATTTTTGAGAAGCACTCTTTCGAAGAAATTCAGTCTAGTAAAAATATATAGGGTGTTTCATTTAAAAAAACATAACTTTGATAAGTCACATATTTATGGGACACCCTGTATGTTGGTAGTTATTTTTGGAACATAGCTTTCATTGCTATCTACAACTTTTATTTGAAACATTTTTTCCTATCTTAAAAAGAGAAGCAGCTATCCTCCACGCACGCATCGTTGATACACCCGGTATGTCAATATCCTTCTCGACAAGCAACTAGTTTAGTTATGAATAAGATGCGGTTATGTCTAATGCAAAGAATTTATTTATATTTGTTTTTATTAGTATTCGTTCCTTAAAGTATTTATTGTATATATTTGTTTGTTTCATTACAAATAGAACTGCATTTCCCAGGTAAAAAGGTATTAGGCTATTGGGGATACCACTTAAAAAAGAGCGCGCCAGGGAACTCTACCTCTATGGTCGTGAGGAAACGGGTTCATATGTTTGTTAATATGTTTACTACTTATAATCTACATACATTACACCTATATAAGTAACTTATTCGAACTGATTGCAGATATGTATGTATATAAATAACAATCATTTTTGCGTCTTCGGATATTTGGCCCACTAATAATATTTTGGCTCACTATTAATACATTATTTATTATTTGTTGATATTATATGTTACATATTATTTGTTTCCTTAAACAAATAACGTTAGAATTACATAAATCATGGATAATTAAATAAAATAAAAACATATTTATGAGCACAGGTATAAGCGTATACATCAAAGGTTCCCAAAGTGGTCCAGGTGGACCCCCAGGGGTCCATAGGAGACCACACGGGGGTCCACGTAGACGTGAAAAGAAAACAGGGGTTCACAAGTTGTAAGGGGGCGTCCACGAAAAATTTTCTGGTTTTCATAATAAAGAACAAAAATTTTGGCTTGGATTTACCTATCAACGTAGGCAGGTAGCATCATTCACTTGGTAGGTACTCAAAAATATTCGAGACTCAGTTCAAACACAGAATTGAATAGAACAATAGATAATAGTAATATCCTGGGCTGTGGGAAATTACGAGAACATTTTTTATAGTGTTTAGTGCCGTTACCAACCTGTTAACAGAAAAAAGGAGCAGATTGAAAATCACAGAACGGGGAGATTTGAGATTACTTCTTACAAAACTGAAGCCAAATATTGATAATTTGCTGTCAATTCATCAAGTACATCCGTCTCATTAAAAGTTCATTGTTGATTGTTTGTAATAATAAATGTTTATAATTTTGTATAACCACAAGTATTATTTTAATAAATAGCATACAAGAAAATGTGCTACTTTTTTTTTCTTCTTAACACCCCCAATTTGGAGTGATATTTTTTAGGAGTTTTGGGAATACAGTAGAAATGTATCAGCAGGGGGTCTACCGAAAATAGTAAAACTTTGAAAGTGGTCCACGAGAAAAAAAAGTTTGGGAACTTTTGGTATACATTGTGACAGGCTTGTCATCATAAAGTCGATATAAAAAAACTGATCATAGTAACTTCGTAAAACGTCTATAGGGGACTAACAAACTCAAATTAAAGACAATAAGAAAAAATTAGAGAAATTAACGGAGGAAATTTTAAATTACAAGGTGATTCGCAAAAAAATCAATTTTCGTAATTTTCTACCTTCAAATATCTTTTGAATCGCGCTGTATTTAATTTATAAATTATATATTTTTGAAAATGGTTCAATGTCGACTACTGACTTGTATTCCAAAATATATAAAATGGTATTAAAAATAACCTGCAGAGTCGATCAACTTTTTGACTCACCCTGTATAAAATGTTTTTATATCTTGTATATATTAATATTTTCATATTCGCACTGTAAAGTAGAATACACAGCATCAACAATTTTATTAGTAATTTTTTAATCACCCTGTATCAAATAATACTTTTTCTACACAAAGCAATATTATTTGATGTTATTAGAATACTATTACACCAAAAATTACATGACAAATTTTTGACAAGTTTCCCTTTATGTATAAAATCGAAAAAATTAAAAAAAAATTGACTTAGATCTTACATCCATTTTCAGAATATTTTCGTATAATTTCACTCCACTATAAATCCCTAACGAACAAATTCGTAACTCATTTTTTGAAATATTCCAGAAAAGTTGAGAGTTACAACTCCGGGGTTGAAAACAACAAAATAAATATGAAATACATTGGTTTTTTAGACTGGTTGGGGAGCAGATTTATTAAATATTCTTGACATAAAAATTGCCTTTAATTTTTAGGAATGATATAAAAGGAAACTCATTATTTGAAAAAAAAATTTTGTTGGCCAGTGATACAATTTTCTAAAGATATGTTATTAGTGGAGTGCCGTTCGGTATATTGCGGTATATTGTGATTGCGCGCAGCGGTCAAATACCTCCTGGGGTACTGAAATTTGGATACTGTGATTGCGCGCAACGGAAGGATTAAGGCAGGTAATCCAAATTCTTTAGAAAACGTAATCCATTTTCGTAAAGGACATTATGTGCCGTTAGTTTTTGCACTTATAAAAAATAAAAAGACAGAAGCTTATGAGCAAGGGTTCAGATCTGTAATATCCTGTATATTGTGATTGCGCGCAGCGGTCAAATACCTCCTGGGGTACTGAAATTTGGATACTGTGATTGCGCGCAACGGAAGGATTAAGGCAGGTAATCCAAATTCTTTAGAAAACGTAACCCATTTTCAATTTTAGACTTTTTATTATCTTAATTATTTAAAATTAGTAAATTTTCCGTTCAAACATATAAGAAGTAAATAAAACTTCCGTTTACTATAGTTTTAGACTTTGCGCGCAATCACAGTATACCTTTTTAAAGACATGCAGCATGGGCTTAGGACACCCTGTTGAGAACCCTGACCGCTGCGCGCAATTGTAGTCTGCCCGTGCCGTTAGATCTATACCTCGAACGAAGTTGGCAGTGATCGAATTATCATTTTCTCTTTTGGAATGTGTTTTTGACACTAATGTTTTGACCACAAAAATTGTACAGTTCTAAAAGTTTTTTAAATATAACCGAAAATCTGGTAGTATTACGTAAAAATTGATATGAACTAATTTTATGGCCTTGAACTATCAATTAAAATGATTTTTTTTTGTTTTTCTACGATTAATACGAAGGAAGATATGGCAATTCAAAAATGGGTGTTTAAAGAAACTGGATCGTTCTAGCGTAAATATCTGAAAAAATATGACTTCCACAAAAAAAATGTATACAGGGCGTTCCGATATTCGACCCACAACGCTTTACAGGTGATAGCCCTTGACAAATGATGGAAAATAGGTACATAAGCCCCTAAGATTCTTAGTTTACGAGATACAGGGTGTTAAAGTTGAGAAATTAAAATTATTTTTTTGTGATATTTCACCTACGGTTTTAAATTTTTTGTTCAAACTTGGTAGTCGATTTACTTTTTAGAAGCTTGAAAATTTAACAAAAAATATGCTTGGCGTACTTCATCCAGTGGCGCACAATAATAGGTAGTGGTAACTTCGCCCCCCAATTTTTACGATACTGTATAAATCAATTTTTTTTATTTTATTTAAATCTTTAGTTATTTATGTTACAAAAAGTTACTAACTTTTATTGCGCTAAAATCAACAATTTTGAATATATTTGACCTTGAAGAGAAGTCTACAATTCGTTTTTTCTATCGTCGATGTTAAATCTGGATTTTTTCATTTACAATATAAACCAGTGCCGATAATTTTAGAAACCAAATAAAATAATAGTAGGATGAAACTCATTGGAAAAGGAAGAGAATATGACAAAAATGATAGGAAAAATAATTTACGGGCGATCTGAGGTTGGGAAGTGGAAGGGGGGAGTTTTTTTATCTCGATTTCCGGCAAAACTACAAGTCCTCTGGAAAAAAGTTAAATGGGAAAGTTGTAGGTAATAAAAAGATATACAACTTTTAAATTTACACTTTTTTCACATAACCTCATAATTTATGTGAAAAATTCAAATAACCAAGTTTTTGGTTTTTTATTTTTATCTTTTACAAAAAAAAAATTTTTTTCACGTTTATTGAAAACTTACCTTTTTATGTCCCAAACACACTGTAATTTTTTTGTTTTAAAATATTTATTTTTTAACCTTATTTTGACTTAATATCGAAAAAGCAGTCTAATTTTCAATCGAAAATTCTCACGTCAAAATATCTGCTTTTTTAAAAAACTTGGTGGGCTTTTTGTTCGTTGAAATCTTTACTTTTTGATGGTGTAAAAAAAAATACATTACTATGGTAAATGTTCTCAAAAAATGCAAAGAAACGAAAAAAACTCGAATCCGAATTTTCTTTTTTAAATCATCATGTACAATTTTGATCTATTTATTAAAATGTATAATTACTCGAAAAACATCAAAAAGTAGAGATTTCAACGAACAAAAAGCCCACCGACTTTTTTAAAAAATTAGACTGCTTTTTCGATATTAAGTCAAAATAAGGTTAAAAAAATAAATATCTTAACACAAAAAAATTACAGTGTGTTTGGGACATAAAAAGGTAGGTTTTGACCAAAGTTCGTGAAAAAAAAATTTTTTTTTTGTAAAAGATAAAAATAAAAAAACAAAAACTTATTTGAATTTTTCACATAAATTTTGAGGTTATTTGAAAAAAGTGTAAATACAAAAGTTGTAGATCTTTTTATTACCTACAACTTTGCCATTTAACTTTTTTGACGGACATCGAGATAAACAGTTTTCTACCCTTAAAAGCTCGCCCCCTTCAACTTCCCGACCCCAGAGCGCCTGTAAATTATTTTTTCTACAACTGCTATGAAAAGTAGCGAATTTCTCATAGCTTACTTAATTTCAAAACCATGTATTGCTCATACCGTGCGGGAATACTTTTCCTCACGGCACTTTGCCTCACACCACATACATTTATATGGAGAATCAACAAAAATCGACAAAAACTTAGTAGGCTGGTGTTCAGCTTTAAATAGTTGTCACAACTGTCAGATTATAGAAGTTTCTTAAATTCCTAAGGTAGTTTTCATTCGTGCTTTGATGAAAATCGCAATTTCCATTAAATATTATTGTAATAAGACATACCTATTTATAATAAATAATATGGGTAACGACAGTAGTGACGATTTTGATAATACTAGGTCAGAGATATTGGAAAGAGCCGCAAAAATAACGTTAGATTTCTGCCGATAATTTTCAAGAAAAAAGTTTGAATTGGCATACGAAAAATTTAGGAATTGGAGAAGAAATACAAAAATAAAATTAAAAAATTATTCAACTGTTAAGAGGTAGGATACTTTCATGTTATTTTAGTTTTGCTAACCATAAAAATAAATATTAAGTTACAAGTTACATTACTTGTATTCTTTAAATTTAACAGTTGTAGAAAAAGTATAGTGTGCAACACGTGGGGAAAGTACTTTTCCCACTTGTTGCACAATATACTATTTTTAGAATTTCTCAATTATGACCTGGACGATTTTTTAACAAACTATACCACTAAAAACTAGAAATAAAAAACTACAATTTTCCCTACTCAAACAATTTTATCTACAGATCTGGTCAAATTTTACCGGAACATAGCATTTTCAATGTATTTTGAAGAAGAGCTCACGTAGAAGTCGACCAGCGTGATATATAAGTAATCTACGCGACGACGTATTGAACCACTCTAAATTATTGTATCCCTACTCTTCGCTAGCAGAGCGCCTGTCTGCGTTAGCTTAATAGCACTGACCGGCTGCAGTACGAAAATGTTAGGAGAAGAGGTGTGTATGTGAGGCTTTCAGGAACAGATTTTGCGACGCCGAAGTTCCATTTTATGCGAGAAATTATTTGTTGCAATAAATGTAACAAATAATTTCTCTTCTGAAAATAAATACTGTGGTTCCTTCTTGCCATAACGGCTTTGAAAATAAAATACATTCTACGATTTAAAAAACAACGGTAAAAATACATTAAAATGTAAAAAAAAAACTACGAATCTAATGTATTAAAGGTTCAAATAAACCTCCTTGTTGTGTCAAACAATAGCCAAATCTGTGATACAGCGATATTCTCATATCGCGGAGAAGATTTGGCGTAATGTTGGCACAAAGTTGGATAATTTTCCCCCTTAACTCATCAAGATTTGTAGCTCTCTGAAATTCATGCCGATAAGCGGATTCTTTCAGATATCCCCAAAGAAAGAAATCAGATGGAGATAAATCTGGTGATCTGGGAGGCTACTTGATCGTACCATGTGTAGATATCAATCGATCAGGAAACGTATTTAGGAGAAATTGTGTCACAAGTCGTTTATTGTGACTTGAACAACCGTCCTGTTGAAACCAAATATCCCCAAAATTAATAGGAAGTATCTGAAGTGTTGGAATAATTTGATTTTGCAGGAGCTGTAAATATTTGTTACCATTTAGGTTACCATCGAGAAAGAAGGGACCTATCATATAGTCTCCTAACATTCCTGTCTAAACATTGAGTTTTTTTGGGTATTGAGTACGCACAGGAATACTCAGATGCTGATTTTCCCGAGCAAAAACAAATCATTGCCATTTTGTTTATCCATCATGGCTTGACAAAATTCCATCCGTCTAATGTGGTCACGGGGAAAAATTTCCTGAGTTTTTTGTACTTTATAACAATGGTAACCATTCCTTTTCAAAATATGCCTAACAGTTCTGTCATTCATATTAATTTGATCTACAATTTGTCGGCTCGTGCAAGGTTCACTGGCTTCAACAGCGGCACATACACTGCAACAATGCAACAATAAATAAATTTATTGTATCTCGAATCGAGGGGCCCCCAAAATACCACTTTAAAATTTGTATCTTTTCTTCCTTTGTGAACATGATCATTTTATTTTCAATCGTTATCGGCTACTAATTTTACTGCGGCGTTGACTTACAGTAGACTGAGTGGCTAGTATCACGTGCCAGTTGCTCGAGGCAGGAAGGGGAACAGTGGTTCAATTGAATAGTTGATACGTCGTCGCGTAGATAACTTATATATCCCGCTGGTCGACTTCTATGTGAGCTCTTGTTCAAAATACATTGAAAATGCTATGTTCCGCTAAAATTTGACCAGATCTGTATAAAATACCAACGGAATGATAGAAACGAGTTCTGAAAAATCTAGTAAATACCTAAACCATTTATTTATTCTATGCAATTATATAAAATATACTAGCAAATTTGGCCAGTCCGTGTTTTAGGTGTATTTAAATCCAGAGAAAGTAAGACGTTCGTTTGAATGCGGGAAGAAAAGGAAAGAACTATTGTACAGGGTGGCCAAATAAGAATGCGAGGTACTGCATCTGGGAAACTATCCATCGTAGATGCTTGCGGCAAAAAAAAATTATTACTAAAACGGCCAAGAGAAAAACCTGTTTCTGTAAGGGCCGCTAGGTGGCGTAACTGCAATCTTGAATCTAAGAAAGTGATGTTTCTGTGAATTCCGCTACATTAACCTAACAAACAAATACCTGAACTTTAAAGTATAGGATAATCTGAACCTGTTTTGTTTGACAATGTTTGCTGTATCTCTAAAAATAAAGTGGTGGGGGGTATTCAAAGGTTTCAGTAAAAAACACCCTGTATATTCGAAACGGCTGAGCCGATTTTAATAAACTTGGGCTGGTTGAAAAGAGCTATTCTCGGGCTACAAATGCTATAATATTTGAAGTTTTGATAGTTTCAGATGTCACCGCTAGAGGGCTTTTTTTTCGACATTTCGACAAAAATGGTTAATTTTCTGAAAAAAATTAAATGATTTCTTTTTCATGAAAAAGTAACTAAATGATGCCTAAACAAGCTCGCGAAACCCGCATCTTGATATCTTGTTCCTAACCTAAAATTTAGGCCAAAGAAAATTAAATACGGAAAGAAAGGTTTTTAATGCCCCCGTAAATACTCGAAATGCTGACCATCACGCTCTATGCATTGCTGAAGCCTATCATGGGTAGACAAAACTGCAGCTTCAATTTCGGCTCTCGGTATGTTACGTAATGCATTACGAATCCGGTTTTTCATATCTTCTCTGGTCGTAGGTTGAGTCTGAAAATCAAGACAAGTTAAGTCTGGTGATCACGCAGTCCATGGAAACAGACTTCCTCTTCCAATCCAACGCTGTTGTAATACTGCATTCATATGATCTCGCACAATAATGGCGAATTTTTATTTCAAATTCTTTGAACCGATGAAGCCACCCTTAAAATCTGCACAATATGCATTATTGGCCTGCAGAAAATCCGCATTGGTCGCGTGGAGTTCAGCACCAATGACGTTGGAGTTTAAATGTGTGGTGTGGCATACTGGGAGGCCGAATTATTGGGCCATATTTTTTCGAGCAATCCCTAAGCGGCAATATCTTTCTTGACTTTTTGGACAATAAATTACCGTTGTTGTTGGAAGATGTGTCACTGGAAACACGCCAAAACTTGTTTTTGCAGTTAAATGGTTGCCCAGCTCATTATGCTATTATTGTGCGAGACCATATTAATGCAGTATTACAACAGCGGTGGATTGGAAGAGGAAGTCTGTTTCCATGGCCTGCGCGATCACCAGACTTGATTTTCAGACTCAACATACGACCAGAGAGATATGAAAAACCGGATTCGTAATGCGTAACATACCGAGCGTGATGATCAGCATTTAGAGCATTTACAGGGACACTATAATCTTTCTTTTTTAAATCGGTCCTTTAGGGCCACAACTCACATAAAAGGAATTAATTAGTTTCAAAAATAAATATTTAAGGGATTTCCGTATAAAATTTTCGTTCGCCTAAATTTTAGGTTAGGAACAAGATATCGAGAAGCGGTTTTCGGGAGCTTATTTAGGCATCATTTAGCTACTTTTTCATGAAAAATAAATCATATCAATCAATTTTTTTGAGAAAATTAACCATTTCTGTCGAAATGTCGAAAAAAGCCCTCTAGCGGCGACACCTGAAACTATCAAAACTTCAAATATTATAGCATTTGCAGCCCAAGAAGAGCTCTCTTCAACTAGCCCAAGTTTGTTGAAATCGGATCAGCCGTTTCGAATATACAGGGTGTTTTTGATTGAAACTTTGAATACCCCCCACCACTTTATTTTTAGAGATAGAGCAAAAATTGTCAAACAAAAAAGGTTAAGATTATTCTATACTTTAAAGATCAGGTATTTTTTTGTTGGATAGTTTCCCAGATACAGTACCTCGCATTCTTATTTGGCCACCCTGTTCGTACAATTGTCTTTACGAAATAGAGAAAGCGTTATGTGAGGGGTTATATTTTATGAAATGGATGAGGGACCTCTCAACTTTGACCAAACGAAAAGCGGGAGAACAGCCTTAAGTTGGACTTGAAAAGAAATATAGAGATTGTTGTTTATGAAAACGGAGAGAAACATTTCTCAAAAATGAATAATGTTTATAAAGATACATCAAGAAACCTAGAAAAAATGAAATCAGGTTCAGATTCAGGCAGTGAATCAGATTAGAACATTTTTTCTTAATTTTTAAGTTTTGTTGGTTAAATTTTTATTCTTTGTGTACCTATAATAAAGTTTAATATCTGGTCACCGAGCTTCGCTCTTAATATTCAAATCTACATTTTTAAGCAGACCTATGAGTATATAATTTAAGTATATTTATAACATGACAAATTATTAATTAATTCGCGAAAATCACGGAGTGGGCGACATCTACTTGAACTACTGATAGGGAGACAAATAAAAAGTTGATTGGCGATTGGCTTGAAAGTAGGCGGGAAAATTAAAAAAGCTGTCAGTGTTAATTTTCAATTGGCTGCAGCTGTTGTTGACGTTTATCAACTGCTTGTCACAGAGGTTAGTTAAATGCATTTCACCCTTTTAGGGCAACATCTACTGACGCTTGATCTTCGCGAATTGTCACGGTGGACAGGCCCCGTTTCCGGGACGGGCAACAGCAGCGTGTAGGGCACACGTCCCGTCAACAGAAGATCGCTCAGCTCACTCTACTTATCACTATACAAGAAAAACTCTATGTTCAATTGATTTTATTATTTATTGATCTGCAGTGAAGGAAAATTATAGGTCTGATATTCATACTTGGGTAAAAACCTCCACAAAAACCTGTGACCAGACTCTCGGCGTGTGGCAGATATTGATATCATATTTTTTCAAAAATTTTCAGTTACAAAAATAGTTCATTCGTACATTACATTACAATTTGCTCTTGGAAAATACAAAGTCACAATCAACCTTAAAATATACTATGAAAATAGAGAATTTTAAATGTCTCTTTAAAGTTTCTTGTAAAATAAAAAATTGAAATCTATGTTAATAGTACACGTGTACAAGCATTCATTCTTTTTCTCACTTTCTCTCTATGATAATGAAAACTTAAATATTAAAACTGTCCGCATAATAAAATAGTAGCCGTAAGGGGTAGTCTCACACTATCGGGGAAGGGAAGAACCTTTACCCGATGTGCATAAAGCATTTCCACCCGCCAAAAAAAAAGATTAGCTTTAGGTTAGGTTAGATCTTTGTAATAAATAAAGAAAAGTACGATACGTGTGACATTTTGACATTTGTTACATTCTGACAGGTGTCATATTTTGACATTTGTTCATTTTGAGATTTGTTCATTTTGACAGTTGTTACATTCTGACACGTATCACATTTTAACAGGTGTCACGTTTTTACAGGTGTCACATTTTGACAAGTGTCCATTTTAACAGTGTTACTCAACGTTCCTATAAATATTTACCTAAACCCATGATTTCTGAAATTGAATTGGCAACGTTGTATTTTCAACTTTGAATTTATGAGATGGCTGTCATTTGACAAGCAAATTATTTATGTCCGTTAAATAGAACCTTTCCTTTTTTATATAAAGCGGCAAATTTAAAATTGAATTCTTTCAGATTAAAACGCCAGAAATTAAATAAAGTCAAACCTTTTTACTACTATACTATACAGAAGAAAGGAGTGCAGTATTTAATTTGCAGAACGTAGTACAGATTCAAGAGGTAGAAATTTTATTTTTACCTCATCCTTCAATGCTTATTTGTAGTTAAAATTTAAATTTTAATACATCTGATCGGCCTAATATAGTTTTTGTCTAGATAAACCTGTTCTTTTGACAGATAAGTCAGACTTTATTTATTCATAGCCGTATCGTATGTATTTTAATTGATTCAGAATTTTGTATTAATATATATTTCAAAATGGCTTCATTCTAAAAATATTATCAGTCCTCCTAAATCCTTGAAGGCAGAATTATTAGTAATAGCAAGGCAACATAAAAACAAATTCAAAAAATATATTATAGATGAGATGGCCAGAGAAAAAGGAATTAAAATTCTCAGATTGCCTCCGAAGCACGCAGAGTTAAATTCCATTGAACTGATCTGGTCACAATTATTAAAAGGGTATGTTTCTCAAAACAATAAAACATTTAAATTTCCTGATGTGCGAAATTTGTTTTTGAAGGCAGTTTCAGATGTAAATAGAGAACATTGGGGAAAATGCATTGGTCATGTTAAAAATGTGGAAAATTCATTTAGGAAAGTGGATATATCAATGGATAATTTAATAGAACCGATAATAATAAACCTCAGAAAAGACAATTATAGTTTTAGTGAAGACAGTGACTTTTATAGATAGTTCTTGAACTAACTTTTTTTTTAATCTTTAAGTTTAGGTAAGTACTGAAGCGTTACTTTTAATGCCAAGAGATTAAAAAAAGTTTAATCCCAACATATACTCCTTGTTATTTATTGGTTAAATTTAATTCGTTCAATGTTAAAGTGTCAGATGCATAAAGTTTATTTTTGATTTTTGTAAATAATATAACTTCAAAATTTAATCTACGAAGTGCGTATATATATTTTATATGCTGTGACCTTATTTATATTATAGAAACTTATTTTGCAAACGCCTATGGAATGTGACGTTATATCCCCACTTTTACTGTACTCATCTATCCTTTATAGTATATATTACTATAGAAACAAGTTATTATATCTGCCGTTGCTAGGAAATAAAACTAAAAGCTTAACTTTTCTTGTAAATATCTCGGAAGATCGAATTTTCACAGACATGAGACCTACATTTTTTGCCGATTTAGATAGGAATTAGTCTACCCTGAAAGTTTCATTGAATTCTGACGAGTGGATTTCGAGATCCTCTGGACACACACACACACACATACATACATACAAACCTTGCTCGTTTAATAGTATTTGATTTTGCTGTGTTCCACAAAAGAAAAATTTTATTTAATATTGACAATTGCTTGACCCCAATATGTCAAAAAAACTGTAGCGACAAAGTGGCGACTTTTCATACTGATCGATGGCGAATTTTTACCATTGTATATAGATTATATATATATATATATATATATATATATATATATATATATATATATATATATATATATATATATATATATATATATATATATATTCTATATACAATGTTTTTACTTTGTTACCCTGGCAACACTGTCTACGCCCCTACGGTTACTGGTTAGTTTTGGTTAGTTATTTTCAAGCTGTTGAAGAAGAAAGATGGCATCTCGACAAGACCAAGTAAAAATTGAACCTAAATACAAGGATGAAATTTTGGATAATTTCAAAATTGAAGCAGATGAAATACATATTAAGGATGAAAGCGAGCAAGGATTAGAAGATGAGAACACTAAGATTTGACTTTTGAAGACTTTTGAAGAGGGCGATAAAGGTGATTATTAAAGTTTTACTATGGCTAAAGAAATATATTATAAACAGGTGGAAAATAGGTCATTACAGTCGATCGACAGGAATGACATTTCCACCAAGGTTTGGGTAAAATTTTACTATCGGGGCTCAGCCCCGATATTGATGACATATTTTTTTTGGACTAATTTTGGGTCGCTGATCACGAATCTGAAATCAGTTTCGTGCGGTCTTATCAAACAAAAAAGTTATGAATTTTTTAAGTAAAATAAATTGTCAACT
This sequence comes from Crepidodera aurea, assembly GCA_949320105.2. Taxonomy (NCBI): domain Eukaryota; kingdom Metazoa; phylum Arthropoda; class Insecta; order Coleoptera; family Chrysomelidae; genus Crepidodera; species Crepidodera aurea. The sequence continues at coordinate 23,660,194 of OX439479.2, read as the reverse complement.
TTTCTTTAATACTTACCAGATAAATATGTATATAAGTAGGTTTATATAAATATATATTAAAACCAAAGGTACTTAAGGTTCAAGATAGGTCAGGTCTGGTTAGATTAATGATGTACACAGTAATATTTCAGCTAAATATATTAAATTATAAAACATAACCTAAAAATTCATACAACAATTTGACGTACTGACATTTGGCAATACTAGGGTCCCTTGAGTTGCGATTAGCGTAAACTCTCGCTGTGGCTAGCGTCCCGTCCTTCTGAGACTCAATTTTTTTCTCGTCTGATGTATTGCGTATTACTTGAAATTAATAGAATCTGGCTTATTCAGACGACAATTAGTTATTTCTCAATAAACAACATTGGTTATCAGGATTCCTCAATGTTAAATTTTTCCAAGAAAATTTTTTTATGGACATATCCGACCTATCCCGAAATCAATAGGCGTCATCCTTGTATCATTTCAGTGGTTTCATCCCGATCGGTTCCATACGTATTTTTTCGCGTTTTTCAGGCCAAATAACGATGAATGAACGCAAAAAAAAATATTTTTTGGACTTTTTTTTGCACGATTACATTACTTTTCATCTATGGTATAGTGGAGGGCAGAAAAGTAAAAATTTTACTCACAAATATCAATTATTATTCTTCTGACACAACAAAACAAATGTGTAACAGACAAAATTCAAATAACCAATACTCAAAATAGTAGCCTGAGCCGTAACTTAACTACTAGACGATGTCATTTACGGCACATCACATTCACTGCTTACATTCTAGCAGAATCACTTTGGGATTAATAACTAAAAGCAACAAAGAAATGTTATTGAAATTTTTGAGTGTTTTTTTGGCACTGTTACTGTTCAGTATTTCACTTCACTTAATAAAACGTATGTAAAAAATCAATTGGATAGATATTATAAAAAAAGTCACAAACAATATTTACCTATATTTATAATAATTAAGACTTCATAGTATTTTTACAATAGTTATCAACTTTTCCTTCTACCAACCCCTACCAGTTGAGAATGCTCTTCTAGCATTGCCATAAACCGAACAAATAGTAACGACATTATTAATAAAATTTTAGATTTACAGTTCTCATTCTAATCAACACAGCTAACAGCCACAGTTTACTCACTTTTACCAAAATAGTCATTAAACTTCAAAATTTTCATATGTTGGATCCCATTTTGAAGGAGCTCCCGAAGTGATACAGAGGGGCACATCAAACCCTAAGCTTACTTTTTGATGCTCTATCAAAATCTGAAGTCAGAATTTTAAAATTCACAAAGACAAAGAATCGACACACATACATACAACAATTTGTTCCGTGAATATAACCAAATTCCCAAAAGATTGCCGTAACCTCTAACTAGACGATGTCATTTACGGCACGCATGCATATAATAATGAAGACTTTTCCTTCACTTTGTTTATTCAGTAGCAAAAATATAACAAAAAAAATTGTTATTCATTCGTAGATTACATTCAAATTTCCCAAAAGAGTGCCGTAACTTAACTACTAGACGATGTCATTTACGGCACGTCACATTCACTGCTTACACTTAGTAGAATCTCTCTGTTTAGTCTTTCACTTCACTTAATAAAACGTACGTAAAAAATCAATTGGATAGATATTATAAAATATTTACCTATATTTATAATAATTAAGATAATAGTCATCAACTTTTCCTTCACTTTGTTTATTCAGTAGGAAAAATATAACCAAATTCACAAAAGATTGCCCTAACCTCTAACTAGACGAAGTCATTTACTTTTACGTCACGCATGCGCAGCCACAACTGCCATAAGCCGTGCTAGACCAACGGCGGCTTATGGTGCCGTAAGCGCAGTCACTTCGTTTTAATTTAGTAGTCAGTGCATTTGACATTTGTCAAAAAAAACATAAAAACTGAGTGGCTATTCTTTTGGCCCAAGAGGCGAAAGCCATTCGAACAACAATAAAATTATAACATTAATTACAATGAGTTAGAAAAGGCCTACTTTCGAACCTCTATGAAAATGACATATTACTGACTCATTGTGAATAAAATATATTTCTCTATACCTACTAAATAAAAATTGAACCTAATCTAAGAATGAAGTTTTAGGGAGCGTCCAACAAGAACAAATTCAATTGAAAATTGAACATGAAGAAATACATATTAAGGATGAAATTGAGCAATGTTTAGATAATGGCAACACCATGTTTGAAAAGGAATTCAGATGCAAAATGTGTGATAAATTATTTACTCAGGAAGAAGGATTAAAGAAACATTTACTAATTCATACAGATGAAAATAATGTCAAGTGCAACATTTGTCAAAAACCAATAATTCATAAAAGTATTTTAAATAAACATTTACTGATTTAGATCTCTCTAAATAATAATTTATTGAACCGTTCAGGTAATGAGAAATTTAAATGCAACATTTGCGAAAAATCATTTATTCAGAAGAGCAATCTAATTACACATTTACTAATTCACACACGAGAGAAGAATTTCAAGTGCAACATTTGTGATAAATCCTTTACTGTGAAGAGCACTTTAGAACATTTGCGAATTCATTCAGGTGAAAGGAAATTTAAATGCAGCATTTGTGAAAAATCATTTATTCGGAAGTCTCTAATGACACATTTATTCAAGTGCAGCTTTTATGATAAACCATTTATTCGGAAGTCTCTAATGACACATTTATTCAAGTGCAGCTTTTATGATAAACCATTTAATCAGAAATACAGTCTCTTTATATTCGAAACCGCTGAGCCGATTTTAACAAACTTGGGCTATTCTTGGGCTACAAATATTATTTGAAGTTTTGTTAGTTTCACATGTCGCCGCTAGAGGGACAAGTTAAGTCTGGTGATCACGCAGTCCATGGAAACAGACTTCCTCTTCCAATCCAACGCTGTTGTAATACTGCATTCATATGATCTCGCACAATAATGGCGAATTTTTATTTCAAATTCTTTGAACCGATGAAGCCACCTTTAAAATCTGCACAATATGCATTATTGGTCTGCAGAAAATCCGCATTGTTTACGTGAAGTTAAGCACCAAAAACGTTGGGAGTTTAAATGAGTGGTATGGCATACTGGGAGGCCGAATTATTGGGCCATATTTTTTCGAGCAATCCCTAAGCGGCAATATCTTTCTTGACTTTTTGGCCAATAAATTACCGTTGTTGTTGGAAGATGCGGCCATTTCAGAAACTTGAAAATATTTTCCAGGTTTTTCTCTTGGCCGTTTTAGTAATAATTTTTTTTTTGCCGCAAGCCTCTACGATGGATAGTTTCCCAGATACAGTACCTCGCATTCTTATTTGGCCACCATGTACCTACACAAACTAAAGTATGATGTATCATATTCAAATTTACAGAATATCAGTTTTTCTAATATTCCAAATAAAGATAGAGAAGTTTTCCTCTTGATTTTGAAGCATCTCGAAACATTTTTAATGTCAAAACCAAACCATAGTTTCAAAGATAATTTTTTCGGATCATAGTCTAAGCTGATCAAATACAGGATGTTATATTTAGGCATTACGCATTACGGTGGAAAAATAATGTAAATTTTAAGAAAAATAAAATTAAATCCAAAATTAATAGATTTAGGCATAGTAAATTTTTAAAAGGTAATGGAATTTGCTACATAAGAGGATTATAAAATACAGGGTGTCCTAAAATAAGAACGATATTGTCGTTGGAATATGTCATTAGAGAATGGCCCCATTTTGGACGCCCTGTATAATTTTGAACAACTTTAAATACATTATTGCTTTCAATTATTAGTCTAATTTTTTTCAGTCAAAATTGGATTTGGCTGATTCCATAGGTTTCCAAGTTATTGGTTTTCTTGTAAGTGCTTCCATTTTTAGAAATATCAAAATATCTGAAAAACTAAAAAGCTTAGGTATAGGGAAAACTTTTTAACGTATAATCTATAAATGCAATAAAATATAGGATCTTCCATAAGAAATAATATAACTTTGATACGACACACTTTTTCGGGACAACCTGTATGTTTTCAATCACAAAGAATTAAACATAATTCAATTTCATTTCATTTTAGTAACCAAATAATCAAATTGGCAACATTGACAACGCCGCAAGTTTAAATCTTCAAAATTAATTATATCATATTGTTGAGGGTTTTCCATTTTAGTGGGGGGAAGAGCGTGTAAAAATTTTCAAAAATGTAAAAAAAAAACGGTTAATATTTTGAAAATTTTATTTTTTTATGGATATGTGGGTTGATAAAGGCTATCTTAAAATTATTTTGAAATATACAGGTTGTCCCAAATCTATTAATTTTGTAGTTATTTTTGTTAAATTTTACGTTATTTTTCCACCGTAATGCCTAAATATAACACCCTGTATTTGATAAGCTTAGACTATGATCCGAAAAAATTATCTTTGAAACTATGTGTTTGGTTTTGATATTGTTGAGGGTTCTGGAATAAACCCTATGTTGTGCCAGTTTCCCAGGACGGCCAACAATGTGTTACCGCCTTTTTGAACCGCATCGGTGTATTCGTAAAATGGACTGTATTTTTTAGATTGAAGATATGTGTACTGTAGTAGGTTTGTCTTCTCAACTTCATCCAACAAAAACAATGAACACTTTTATTTAACCATTTATTAAACTTGTTAAATAAATAAATGAATAAAACAACAACGTAACAAAGATTACATTAAACTAGTAATCATGAACAAAGTATTATAATTAATTAAAAGAAATGATCATATCATTCAGAAAATATTATTTTTGCGTGTGTTCTGCGTGAGTGATAATTAGACACTGTTTAAATTCTCGAAGCACTGAGTTTTGATTTAAATATAGAATGAACAATAAAGTGGACCGCTTGATTGCAGCTAAGTCCCACTGATTCGATGAAATATTTTTAAAATAAAATGGACCGCTTGATTGCAGCTAAGTCCCACTGGTTTGACGAGGCCTTGTTGCCCCGGAGCGTCGCTGAGCACTGAGTTTAAAATCGGCGAAGTTTATCGGTTTCAAATGTATCCCTTCCCGATTGCGCAACACCTTCTCGAAAGATTCTTTAGCGTGAACCGCGTAAACAAGCATGTAAAATTTTTTCTATTGTCTAGACGAGACGGTTAGATTTACGACGTGATATTTATTGTGAAATAGAGTAAAAAAATTATCTTTGACGATACCGCTTCCTGGTTTGAATGCTGTTCGCAAATGTATTTTGGTGCGGCGTTGCCGGTTGAACGAATATGAGTTTACATGTTTAATTATCTGAAAATTAAACACATATTATAAAAGTCAAAACTTCTGTCTCCAAGCGAGCAAGAAGGACACAAAATCTCTTTGTCTCATCGCCCTTACCATTCGGTACCAGTTACGTGGGCCGCTTCCGCTTCCGGACGAAGCGTTACAACATCCAAAATCTCCACGTAGCCAAAAGTCTATACGATGCCAAATTAACCAAATATATCGCTAAAAATATTTCATCTAACGGGTGTGAATGAGACGGCATTATACAAGAGTGAGATGCAAGACGAACGGATCTCGCTCAAAACGCCTACACACATATGACGTAGACATTCCTTTGCATACTACATGAGAAATAACACGTAGACCTGTTTGGGGTAGGGGCAGCGACAGGCTAAGACACGCAAATTAGAACACGTTTTAATCAGTACGATCTTTGCCGCGAACCAAGCAAGTCGTCTCCATTATTCAACACAATGTATTTCGTAATTAATCAGTAATACTTTGGCCGCGAATCAAGCCAGATTACTTAAAATATTTTTCATCTCCACTGTCCAAATACAGTACACAATTGATCGTTCAAATAATCAGTACTCCGATGAATTATTGTCCATCGTAAAATGTCGTTTTTATAAAAGATAAAATTATAAATGATTTTCTGGGTGGCTGCACAAATCATTTAAGAGTTATTTGTGTAACCAATTTTGTGTAGCCAATTAGTGTAACCAATGTAATATTTCTATTTATTACGTTTTGTTTATTTCCCGTTTAAAGTTTAAATAAAAAGTGTTAAAACGTAACGTGTGAGTTTTACTGGGAGTTTTTACAACAAACTGAATCTATACGGTCCACAAATTCTACATCGAATCCAGACAGCATTTAAAGAGGCGGCACAGTGACAACCTCCACCGGCTGACCTTGCAAATGGCTGCATAATTGTAATATTCACTGATTTACGACACTGTATATTTCAAAATAATTTTAAAATGTAGCCTTAATCAACCTACAAATCCACGAATAAACAACATTTTCAGAATATTAACCGTTTAGCCACAATGGACCGTCACGTCTACAGTGACTCACCCTGTATACTATTGGTTGCTTTTTTGCGTATCTATATTTTAGGCAAAGATACTTTAGTTTTTTCCTGAACGCCTTGCTTAAATATTTACATTCATCGGCTTGACGCGCGTAATTTTCGAATTCGCTATATATTTTTAATAATTTTTTATAGTAATACAATTTTTTTTAAAATAACTTATAATACAGGGTGATTCATTCGGAAATGCTCATAGAGTAAGGGTAGATGGAGGACACCGAGGTGCTTCTAAATAACCTATATTTTATGGGTCTATCGTTCTTTATAACCAAGGTGATTTATTCATTTTCCCCATATTTTCAATTAATCATAACTTATAAACCACCCTATACATTTTAATAATATTTGGTTCGTACGTTCTTTGTCCACAGTGGCGTCGATTAACATAATAAAAATAATAAAAAAAAAAGTCTTATTACAGGTCCGGTCTTAAAAAAATTGATAAGTAGGTTTCGAGTCGAAACAACACCCTGTATTTCAATATTTTAAAATTTTGTTTACAAATTTTGAGAGAGCAGAAAAAAATAAGTAAGACTAAATGAATTTGGTGTTTCCCATACAATTTTTTTACTTATTAACTTGAGTCAAATATAGATGTTTCGATAATGAGGTGGCACAAAATTTAAAAAAAAAATAAATTCTCTGCCCCAAATGGTATTTTTCCAGCTTTAATCCATAAAATTATCAACTATTTCTTTTTCTCCTAATTTCTGGATCCCAACCTTATTCAAAACCGAGAGGACAGGTCCGTATTTGGGACAAATTATTATTATCAATGACTAACTTTCAAACACCCTGTATGCGTAAAAAAATTATCAAAAAATTATAAAAATAAGGAAAAATGCTTATTCCGAAAAAACATCACTTTATTTTAAACAAAAATAATGTTGCAACAAATTGTTTTAAGTTAAACGAAAAGGTCATTTCTCAGATCCTCGCATGCGTCCTCAATTCTCCGTAGAAGGTCCTCTGTAGTGTTTACTTCAGTTGAATAAACTTTTTATTTTAAATAACCCCAAATATGGTAATCGATTGGATTAAAATCGGGCCCCCTTGCAGGCCAGTTGTGAGATCCTCCTCTGCCTATCCAATGATTTGGGAAGTTGTCATTTGAAAAAAAAATTCGTTGTATCAAATCTACATTTTAAAGGTTAAACGTAACAGAAAATGAAAAAAGACGACATATCGAGTTGGACCAAGATATTCTTAACCTTGTACAAAATGATCCAAACATTAGTACGAGAAGAATCAGTCACGCCACTAATGTTCCTCAATCTACTGTTAGGAGAAGATTAAAAAAAATCTACATCCGTACCATTTATAGCAAGTTCAGAGGCTACGACCAGGAGGCGAAAATGCTCGATTGGCTTTTAGTAGATGGGTATTACAAAATAATAGGATTATACAGAAGTGTTTTAGCGATGAAGCTCAATTTACCATAGACGGTGTTAATAATTTAAGGAATTCTCATGTTGCACAAAGGATGTGAAATAAAATCACACATGCTCCCAAGCACCAGCGTCTGGACTTCAACAACTACTCCTTGGACTATATGCCCCACCAGGTATTGAATTACGAAAGTCCAGACGTGGTTTGGTGCCCGACCAACTCGGGGCTTTAAACCAAAAACTTCGGTTTTGTTATTAAAGGAGCTTGCCATTCTTAGACCGGTTTCGGCATTATTGTGCCTCGTCAGTAAGAAGCAGGCTAGCTCGACATCCTGTCACTAAAGGGTGTCTGAAAATGAATTCGACTCGCCTCGTTCTTGATAAAAGTGTTTGCGTTAGAGCAAGTGTATCACGAACGAGGAGAGCCCAACGCCATCATCACTTTAATAACAAAATCAAAGCTTGTTTGGACCGAACAAAATCCATTCGCCATAAAACAAACACATTCTCAAGTCAGGTTCTCCTTTAATGTTTGGTGTGGCGTTATTAACAACCGATTAATTGGACCTCATATCCTACCTCATCTACTAACGGGTGAAGCCGATTTGGAATTTCTGCAAAATATTTTACCCATATTACTAGATGATGCAGGAGTTGATGTTGGAGGCATGCACTTTCAACATGATGGTGCTTCAGCTTATTTCAGGGTAATAGTGAGAGAGTTTTTGAATGACAACTTACCAAATCATTGGATAGGCAGAGGAGGACCTCACAACTGGCCTGCACGACGACCCGATTTTAATCCAATCGATTACCATGTTTGGGGTCATTTAAAATCAAAAGTTTACTCAACTGAAGTAAATACTAGAGAGGACCTTCTACGGAGAATTCAGGACGCATGCGAGGAACTGAGAAATGACCAAGCTATAATTAGAAAGTCAATTACAAATTTTACTTAATAATAATAATATAATAAACGTCTTTATTATTTTCAAATAAAGTATATACATAATAATATAAAGAGCACGGAAATGTATTGAGCAAAATGGAGGCCACTTTGAACAACTGTTATAAGTTACGTTGTTTACATTTTTTGTGTCTAATTATTTTCGTTTAACTTAAAACAATTTGTTGCAACATTATTTTTGTTCAAAATAAAGTTGTGTTTTTTTCGGAATGGCCATTTTTACTCATTTTTATCATTTTTTGATAATTTATATGCATACAGGGTGTTTGAAAGTTAGTCATTGATAATAATAATTTGTCCCAAATACGGACCTGTCCTCTCGTTTTTGAATAAGGTTGGGACCCAGAAATTAGGAGAAAAAGAAATAGTTGATGATTTTCTGGATTAAAGCTGGAAAAGTACCATTTGAGGCAGAAAATTTTTTTTTTTTTTAAATTTTGTGCCACCTCATTATCGAAACATCTAGATTTGACTTACGTTAATAAGTAAAAAAATTGTATGGGGAAACACCAAATTCATTTAGTTTTACTTATTTTTTTCACACCCTTTAAAGTACCTAATAGCATATAGTTCTTAATCTAAATACGGTTCTGGCATCTGGACTACTGGTCTTTCGGTCTTTCCAAAACATTAAAATATTAAATATTTTAGCTGATTTTACCGTTTTACTGATAATAAAAAGCACTTTTCTGAACGATTAAAAATCTATTGAAAGTTGTGACAAAAAACCATCCGTCCACACTCAACCTTATGGGTATATTTTACGCATCGATATCTTGTTTTCTCGGTAATCATTAAAAATGTTGGAATGTGATAGATAGATTACTTTACGATGTTAATAAAGCACCATAAAGATGCCTTGGCACATTCTCGACTCTAACACGTTTCGTCAACGAAGTTAAAGACCATAACTCAAACGACGTTTTTTATAACGAAAACCGCCATCCAGCTTCCGCTCCGACAGGGTGTTACACTCGAAACTTCTTAAATAAACTAAAGATATCTCAAAAATGGACTTAAAAATCTCCGATACTGGCATTATTTATAAGGAAATCCCTCGTATTTTCCGTTTTTTATATAATTTCTATTTTTGTCTATAGAATCTTTAGTTTTATTTCTTAACCTCAAAACGAAAGTAAATTTTGATATTGAAATCGTTTTTTTGTATAATTAGGCATTATGTGCGGAGGCCTTAGGAAAGTACAAGAAGTGAAGATACCTATATTAAATGAATGAGAAGATACCAATGCTGCTAACATATGATCAGAAGAGGATTATCCACACCCGAACAAAAAAAAACATTTGTTGAGCTTGTAATTTAGCTAAATTCTCAAAATGAAATATTAGTCCAATCAACCTGTCACAGTCCAATGTTAAATTTGACAAAATTCCAACCCGAAATCAAAAAATAGGGTCGTATAGACAAAAAAAATAATGAGTTTATTTGTTTATTTTACCTTGGATACCGTTGCTATAAATACACTCATAATGCTCTAGGGCCATACCGCCCGCTAATTTTACGAGGAGGGTCTGGCCCAGACAGCACCGGATATTCCATGAATATTCATAGAATATATTGGGATATTGGATTATTCCTAGAATGTGCTGCTGGCGAAAATTTTAGATATTCCCAGAATATTCTATGAGGAATGTTCCCGGAATATCCAGAATATACCCAGAATGTTCCAGGAATATCCTAAAAAGAATATTCCTATATCATCTGAGAATATTCCTTGTATATTCCAAGAATATTCAAAGGAATTCAAGAATATGATAGTAATATTCCCTAAATATCCAAATGGATTTTCAAAAAAAATATCACTAATCTGTTGAAAGCTTCTTTATTTTCCAATATTCTTTCTACATGATCCAACATTTGTGTATTTTTTGTAGGAAAGTCCAAAAAGAAATCCAACATATTGTTATTGTCAATAACGGATGGTAAAGATGTTCCTTTGAATAATTCTGTGAGGGTATCAACTTTGTCAGAAAGTTCTTGCAACTGTCGGGTGCATTCTTTCATCAATTTGCAATTTTTGGCCAATATTTCAATACACGTTTTTTTTAATTTGAAGTCTCATGTTCAAAACGACTAAAAATGAAATTATCATGTAATGAAATTAATAAATGTGTAGGTACTTAACTTACTTATGAGGCAGAAACACACAGGAATACCACAGTAGTCTTACAACTTCAACTTCCATCAAATTAGAGAGTTGAAGTTGTGCCAAGCACGTAAACGTTAAGACCCGAATTGACATCTACGCACGCGCATTTGTCTGGAAATAGCGTTAACGTGGAAAATAAGATTACGTACGTACGTAAGCTTACGTTCTCTCACGGATACCTTAAAAATCTACGTACGTTAAACGAAGATTATACGAGTGACACCGATAAATGGCGAATGACCCAATTTTGAATTTTGACTTAAAGTAAATTATTCATAACTTTAAAAAGACTTTCTTTATTTTTTTTTGTTAGATTACATTCAGTTGAGAAATTTCTATAGAAGTAATAATAATAATAATAATCCTTTAATTTAGCTCTTGGCTAGTATTATTTTTACATTTAGGTTTACAAAAAAAAAATAAATGTAACAAAAATAAATAGTTATATACTTATATTTACAACCTACATGTTCTTTTAAAGCTCATTAAATTATTGCAGTTTTTAATAAAATCAGGCAATTCATTGTATTGCTTTAATCCCTTATAAAACAGAATATTCTAACTATATAACTAGTGCTTACTCTGTCTAACTAAAAATTGTTTCTTGATCTTGTGGAATATTTATATGAATCGCTTACTGCAGAAAGGCATCATATCCAATGTTTTACGAAAATGGTTTATTTTATTAAAATTGTAATTAGGAGCAATACGCATCTTTTACTGCAGAAAGGAAACACGTCAACATTATAGTCTAGCTATGGCATCGCCTTTAATATTACGTTTACCGCAGAAAGGGATCTAGTCCAGGACCTGTTACAATTTTAATAAAAAAAACCATTTTCGTAAAACATTGGATATGATGCCTTTCTGCAGTTAGCGATTCATATATGTCTTTAACAAACCAACAATTATTTACAAGTTGAGGCACTATAGTTGATTAATCATTTTGTATATAAATAACATGGTGTTAAGGGTCACTCAAGAAGTTACTAAATATTCGTTTTTGTTTCATTTGATTTATATAATTTAGGAATTTAAGTGTGATTTAGAAGTTTTCAAAATAATTTCTTTATTTTTTTGTTATTAGATTACATTCGGTTGAGAAATTCCTATAGAAGTTACTAAATATTCGTTTATTATGTTTCTAAAGGTTATTTCTCATATTTCAGTAAGATAATAAAAAACTTTCAAGTTAAAACATTTTTATTATATAAATATCATCAGAATATTCAATTACCCAAATATTGTTACAGCTGTGGAGGCTCAATCGCCCATAAAGCACTGCTCGATTCCCAACAGGATCATTGTTGAATATATGCAGCAAGATTACCTCATCCATTTCATCTTCTTCGAAATCTGAATCGTTAAGTTGTGCTGCATCAAGAATACCTTCCATCTTAAATGAAATCAAATTGTGAAATAAATAGAGCCTAATTGAACATGTATGAAGACGTGCTTACCATAAAAATGTATCTTCTATTTTAGTAGAATTTCAATGAATCCAATTCCAATATATATTATTTTGTTTTTCATTTCTATAACTCATAGTGGCTTTGTACTTCAAATACTCTTCTTATTGGGTAGTAAAACCACTTATTTTATTAAAAAGTTTTTTAATTTTAACTTTTCGACTTTCTGCTCACAGAAAACAACATAAAAGCAAAATACAGACCAATTAATTAACGGTTGACAGTTGACATCTACGTAACGTACGTACATGAACACTTCAACTCAAATTCCATACAACTTTATTACGTTATATTTCGTACGCTATTTTCTACGTAAAGGTTTACGTACTGTGTTTACTTCAACTCTCCATTATCTACATATTTCACGTGCAAAAACCATGAAAGATACAAGCGTCATTGTAGACAAAAAGAGATGTCAAATGTCAATTGCAGCATTGCCTTGAGGTTAAGCTACGATTACTCGATAAACTACAGACGCTATAATGTGGTATGGTTCTGATTGGTCGTAATGGTACATCTCGATATTTCCTACCGATCATAAATTGGTTAGTACAATATTGTATTTTTTTCAATTTTCCTGAACAAAAACTCATCTAATTGCACTTCCCGTTTCACTTTTTTCATACGTTTCCTTTATTTTGATAATGATAATTGATTTCATAGAAATAAGGGAGAATATTCCTACAGGAATATTCTAACAAGAATATCCATAGTATATTCTCCCTAGAATATTCCATTATGAATATTCCTGGAATATGCTAGACTCATGTGTTTATTCTAGGAATATTCCATGGATATTGGAATATTTTTCTCTCTTTTCGGATATTTAGAGAATATTCTAGGAACATCTCGTGCTGTCTGGGGGATTACTACGGCAATACATTTTTGGTTGCTTTGGGGGCATATTTTCTTTGATATGTTTTGGAAAATAGATATTTATTTCCATTACTTTTATAAGACGTACTTATACAGATCTGGCAAAATTTCAACGGAACATAGGATTTTCAATGTATTTTGGACAAGAGCTCACGTAGAAGTCGACCAGCAGAATATATAAGACGACGTATCAACTATTCAATTGAACAACTGTTCCCCTTCCTTTCTCGAGCAACTGGCACGTGATACTTGCCACTTAGTCTACTGGAAGGCAATCACAGTAGTATTAGTATTAAGCCGATAACGACTGAAAATAAAATGATCACGTTCACAAAGGAGAAAAAGGTACAAATTTTAAAGTGGTATTTTGGGTGCCAGTCGATTCGAGTTAGAATAAATTTATTTATTGTTGCATTTGAAAATAGACCAATTCCGACACAGTCCACCATTTCTCGAATTATTAGAAAGTTCGAGAAATGTGGATAAGTTCAGAACTCCCGGAAGTGTGAAAATTTCGATGAACCACTTGTAAAAATTAATGAAGAGCGACAAAATTTGTGAAGCCATGATGAAAAAACAAAATGACAATGATTTGTTTTTGAAAAACATTGGAAACACAATCCATCCATTGCACGATATTGGTCTCGGATAAATCAGCATCTGAGTATTCCTGTACGTACTCAATACCCACAAAAACTCAATGTTTGGACAGGAATGTTAGAAGACTATATGATAGGTCCATTCTTTATCGATGGTAACCTAAATGGTAACAAATATCTACAGCTCAAATTATTCCAACAGTTCAGCTACTTCCTATTAATTTTGGAGATGTTTGGTTTCAACAGGACGGTTGTTCAAGTCACAATAAACGACCATTGACACAATTTCTCCTAAATACGTTTCCTGATCGATTGATATCTACAAGTGGTACGATCAAGTGGCCTCCCAGATCACCAGATTTATCTCCATCTGATTTCTTTCTTTGGGGATATCTGAAAGAATCCGCTTATCGGCATGAATTTCAGGGAGCCACAAATCTTGATGAATTAATGGGGAAATTATCCAACTTTGTGCCAACATTACGACAAATCTTCTCAGCGATATGATATTATCTCTTTATCACAGATTTGGCTATTGTTTGACACAACAAGGTGGTTTATTTGAACCTTTAATACCTTAGATTCGTAGTTGTTTTTTGAGTTACATTTTAAATTATTTTTACCGTTGTTTTAAATCGTAGAATGTATTTTATTTTCAAAGCTGTTATGGCAAAAAGGAACCACAGCACTTATTTTCAGAAGAGAAATTAATTGTTACATTTATTGCAGCAAATAATTTCTCGCATACAATGGAACTTCGGCGTCGCAAAAACTGTTCCTGAAAGTCTCACATACACACCTCCTTTCCTAACATTTTCATACTGCTGACGATCAGTGCAGCAGTGCTGTTAAGCTAACGCAATAACGCAGACACGGGCTCTGCTAGCGAAGAGTAATGATACAACAATGTAGAGTGGTTCAATTGAACAGTTGCTACCTCGTCTCGTAGATTTCTTATACATTCTGCTGGTCTACTTCTACGTGAGCTCTTGTCCAAAATACATTGAAAATCCTATGTTCTGTTAAAATTTTGCCACATCTGTGTAACACAAAGCAGCAATGACGTTCACTAAATATAATGAAACACTGACAGCAAACGTCAAAATATCAAAAAATCGGTTTTTCATTAAAATAAAACAAATTTTTCGTGAAAAATAAAATCTTGTATGCACCGCGAGCGTTACTGGATCCTAACGCCCATCGAGAAACATTCATCCCTCGGGCCAGAGGCTTCTGGGGGTTAGGATCTATATAACGCACTTGGTGCATAAATAACTATTCTGTTTCATTAAACGCGATCCTAGTTGGCGAAATTGCCTAAAAAAATTCGCAAAGTATAACTCCAATAAAAAAGTAAATAAGAAAGTTGTAGATAATAAAAATATCTTTCGATTCATTTTTTACAAGTCTCGGTATATATTAAAAACCGTCCAAAATCGCATTTTTTGTTTTGCTATAACTTTATCAAATTTAAATAAATTTATTTGATACTTTACAAAACTACAGCTCGTGGCATGTAGAATAGGTGTATTTCAAATTTTAAAAAATATTTATTAGTTTTTGAGATATTTCGATTTCTCAAAAAAAAGGCGCTTGCGAAAATCGGCTACTCTTGACCGAGGAGTGATCGTAGAATAAAGATCTTGAGCTTATTTTCTTCGGAGAAACTATAAAAAGTTTATAGCAATTTTTAAAATTTTAAGTAACAAAAAATGCCTTTGATTTGTTTTTTTTTCGATCGCTTTTTTTAAATGTATCTTTTTCAATTTTAATTGCAACGTAAAATCTGTAGCAGAAATGAAAAGCGGCATTTTTTAACGAATTTGAAAAAAAAAAATTAATCTACGTTGATCTGGAGCCGAGATATTTTTTTTTTCGAAAAATTCCTGTGACCCCAGTTTGTAGGGGTACGATTTTGTTGAAGTAACAGCCCAATTAACAGAAGTGTCATATGAGGTACCTAATAAGAAGAATTTATGCGTTTTAGTTTTAGTGTTGGGCTACACATAAAACTACACACACGATATTTAAATTTAAATATTACACCCTGTAGACGGCTAGCGAGTAGCAAGTTTGAAAATCGTGGGCAAATATATCCTATCGCCATTCCTCTCATTAGTCCCTCTGACAGTAGGCTTATAAATGAGACATTACTGGTCCGGCTTCCATGTAAGGGCATCCCCGCTATTGAGAACCCGACGCATCTAACGTCTCACCAGCAATCGCGTACCGCGACTTGTCGATATACAACGGTCTATTTGTTGTTCTGGAAGCTTTCTGCGACCTTTTTTCATCTACCTGATAAACAGTTCATTCATTTTAATCGAGAACCAGTGGCGTGTTTTCGAGGAGCGGATCCAGAACTTAATTTCAGAACGGGGGATACGGATATATGGCCGTTTTCTGATAAATGCGAAAATATTTATCAATGCGAGCAAAAAATACTTTACTCTTTACCACAAGTATTTACACTCCTAGGAATGTGTGTGGTAAAGGGGGAAATATTATTTGTTCTCATATCCCAAGGATGTTTCATTTACGTTCCCTGAATGTTTGTAGTACATCCTGTGTCAACCTGCATACATTCCGAAGGGATATTTTTAGAACATCGCAAATGCTGAACGTCCTATGGACATCCTGAAACGACTTCATAGGGACATCCTGAAAGGACGTCCTAGGAACATCCTGAAATATGTAAAAACAGTCATGAATTGACGGAGAACTGATGTTTTACACAACACATAATTGCAACAATAGATATTAAAGTTGCAGGAAAAAAGTGTCTTTCAAATTATAATATCAATATCATAATTCCTAATTCCTATTCAGTGCGCAAAGTTATGTTTTCCCGCATGGCGAAAGCTGTTAGACGAACGACGGGAAAGTGCAAGTGTGCGGGAAAGTGCTACTTTGCGCAGGCAAATCAATACGCAAAGTAGCTACTTTACGTACACTCGTAGTAAAAATATTAATTAAAAAGGAGTTCATTTTACATGAGAATGAGCAGGAATAGGGCCAGAAAAAAAACATTTTTGTCGACCAGTGTAATCATGCAGCTGATCCCTAAAATGCGATTATCTTATAAACCGTTAAGTTTTAAGGTTAATAACAAGTATGCTTTTTTTCTACTAAAATAACGTGGCTTTAATATTCTTTTACAAGAATAGCGCTAACTTAAAGAGAAAAAAAGTTTATCGCACATTTATGCCACAAATGTGGCCTAACTAGCGCCCTCTACAAATTACATCGAAGTAGGTACCAGATCATGATTTCTCATGCCCAAAAACCCCCAGTTCCAAATTTTTATGTATACATATCCAAAAACGTTAAAGTTATTGCAATAAATAAATCTCAAAATTTAACCTTTAACACCCTGTGTATATTCCTTATTAGCAACATTTTATTAGAGCAAGTTGGTTCATATCGTAATATTTTAAAGTGAGGAATCTACCATACTTCTACAGATGTTTGTAATTTTCGGTTAGCTTCTTCAAGGTCTTTTCCAACAGCGAGAATGGCAGTATCATCAGCAAATGTTGCAATAGTATCGTGCTGCTCAAGGTTAGGAATATCACTGGTATACAGTAAGTAGAGTAAGTAAGTAGAGTACACTACCTTGGGCTCCTGCCTTAATTTCTCTTAGATCAGAATATACATCTTCCTGTTTTATTCTGAAATATCTGTTTGATAAATAGGATTTTAAGAGTTCTGAATACTGACGTGGTAGTAACAAATTTAACTTGTGGTTAATGCCCTCATGCCAGACTTTATCAAAAGCCTAGGCCACGTCTAGGAAGACGGTGGAGCAGACTTTCTTTTCCTCTAAAGACTTTTCAATTATGTCTGTGATTCTATACACCTGGTCGATCGTTGAGTGTTTTTCTCTGAAACCAAATTGATGGGAGGGAATCAGGGTCTTTTCTTCTATTGTAGGTTTTAATCTCTTAAGAAGCAATTTTTTGTAGAGTTTCGAAATAACAGGCAACAAAGAGATGGGTCGTTATGACGTTACTTCTTGGGGAGGTTTACCTGGCTTAGGTATCATTATAACCTCTGCTACCTTCCATAGCTGAGGTACGTATCTCATCCTAAATGATGCATTGATAAGGTTGGTCAGTTTGGCAACAGCTTTACGTGGGGGTTGTTTCAAGATTTCCCCGGTAATGAGACAAATCCAGGGGATTTTTTAGGATTTATATTTGTTTCGATTTCCACATAAACTTCTTTTGGAGAAGTAGGTCTAATGACTGAATCTTCCTGTTCTGGTTCATTCCAGTCTTGGGTCTCTTCACCATCGTTGGTCTGGAAAGTCTTTTCTAAGTGTTCTGCGAATCTGGTTGCTTTTTGTATATTATTTCGTGCCCAACTCCCGTCTTCCTTTCTAATTGGTGGGTTATGTGTAATAGGACTTTTTAATCGTTTGGTTGCTTTCCAGAGTGAATAATCGGTACTGCTGTCATTAGTTAATTCACTCAAGTACTCTCCAATCAATTTTAATACGCTGAATTTCGCTTTTTAACTCTTGTGTTGCATAATTTAAAGCTGTTTTATCAGCTGGTGCTCTGGACTGTACTCAACACATTTACTTCCGTTTATTAAAAAAACAAAAAAAAGATCAATTTCGACCTTTTGGCTGACTGAAAAAATTCGTCACCCTGAACTTTTTTCTCGACTCTCCGAGAACTGATGAAAAATACTTGAAAATTAAAACAAGTTGAAAATTCTGATTACGGTATGCCGTACTATAATTAATAAATAGTAAGAATTTTCTTACAAGTAGTGAGTATAATATTCGTTGTCAATATGCTCCGTAACTATTATAGCCCACTCGAGTTAGATCAAAAAAGGGGCTAACCCGGACAAAATTGAAAACGGCAATTTTTCTTCGGGAATCGTTAGGGGGGGTCACTGGCAGTCTAAATTTCGATTTGTGTATGTTCAAGTCCATTGCGTCAGCCGCCATATTGAATTTAAGGGTGCATATTTATTTATTCAATAACTCGTTCATTTGCAATTTTACATGAAAAATGGTAATGACCAAAGTTGTCTGGAATTAAATTTCCTACAATTTTGGTCGTTATCACTTTTTCGCAAAGATCGATATTTTTCGACTAAGAGCCGAAAGAGGGGGTGAAATTTGAGAAAGAGATAAATTAAGAGAGAAAGATAGAATAAATTGATGAAAATGAAGAAACAAAACCAAAAAAATAAAAATTCAAAGATAGAAACCAAAAATGAAAAAACCAAAAATGAAAAATGAAAAACGAAAAACGAAAAAAAAAAAAAAAATAGAAAAATGAAAAGCGAAAAATGGAAAACGAACAATGAAAAATGAAAAATGAAAAATGAAAAATGAAAAACGAATAATGAAAAACCAAAAACGAAAAATGAAAAATGAAAAATGAAAAATGAAAAATGAAAAACGAAAAATGAAAAACCAAAAACCAAAAATGAAAAATGAAAAACCAAAAACCAAAAATGGTTTTTCATTTTTCGTTTTTCATTTTTCATTTTTCATTTTACGTTTTTCATTTTTCATTTTTGGTTTTTGGTTTTTCATTTTTCGTTTTTCATTTTTCATTTTTCATTTATCATTTTTCATTTTTCATTTTTCGTTTTTGGTTTTTCATTTTTCGTTTTTCATTTTTCATTTTTCATTTTTCATTGTTCGTTTTCCATTCTTCGATTTTTTTTTTTTTTTTCGTTTTTCGTTTTTCATTTTTCATTTTTGGTTTCTATCTTTGAATTTTTATTTTTTGGTTTTGTTTCTTCATTTTCATCAATTTATTCTATCTTTCTCTCTTAATTTATCTCTTTCTCAAATTTCACCCCCTCTTTCGGCTCTTAGTCGAAAAATATCGATCCTTGCGAAAAAGTGATAACGACCAAAATTGTAGGAAATTTAATTCCAGACAACTTTGGTCATTACCATTTTTCATGTAAAATTGCAAATGAACGAGTTATTGAATAAATAAATATGCACCCTTAAATTCAATATGGCGGCTGACGCAATGGACTTGAACATACACAAATCGAAATTTAGACTGCCAGTGACCCCCCCTAACAATTCCCGAAGAAAAATTGCCGTTTTCAATTTTGTCCGGGTCAAATTCTAACTCGATTGGGCTATTAAGCTATGCAACTACTGTAAATAGAATCAATTGATTTATATCTGTCTTAATTAGTGTCAGGGACTCTTATAAAAAATAACCAAGATAACTAGTTGTTCAACCGGCCTTTTTATATCATTTAACGACGATTTAAAATCTCTGATTGACCATTAAATTTTTCCTTTTCGCTAATTATCCTGCGATGTGAATAATGTTTACCTTATTTACTTTTTAAATGGTAAATCTAATTGAATTTACTTTACTATTAAAAGAATATTTCAAAATAGTGTTTAATTTTTTTTTAATAATGAACTTTACTGGCATCTCATAATAGCAACATTATGATGCTAGACTAAATCTAATTGAATTTACTTTACTATTAAAAGAATATTTCAAAATAGTGTTTAATTTTTTTTTTAATAATGAACTTTACTGGCATCTCATAATAGCAACATTATGATGCTAGACTTTACTTAGTTGAAACACTATCGTCGACCACTCAACCAAAACACAAATTTTAACACACTCCACGCGCGTTTCGCCAACTATGTTGGCATCATCAGGAGTTGATGATAGACTGTCTATCATCATCAAAATTTGTGTTTTGGTTGAGTGGTCGACGATAGTGTTTCAACTTAGTTGATAAACCAAAGGTTCCAATTTCCCAATTTAATAGACTTTACTTGTTGAAGAATATACTATTTCCTTCAAAAATCCCTTATATTCCAAAATTATCGGAAAAAATAAGAACGATTGGAGGAGAAACATCTAAACTTAATGAACACCAGTCGTACATAAAAACAAACAATCCGAAAAATCATTTTGCTCGAAATTATTTTCGTTATTTTGTTCTTCGCTAGATACTAGGGATACGCTAGTAGCAGCGTCTTTGTATTCTTTTCTTCGGGTAGTTGCGAATGTGGTTTCGAAATTTTCTTCTTCTAGGTTATCCCTAAAAGTTAAATTATTTTCTACATCTAAACACAAGAATTCTTTTAAATTTAAGACATTTTAAATTATTTTAAGACTTTTTTACCTAAATAGGTCATCATCGAAAGCAAGCTCTAATTCCGGTATAGGAGCAGACTCCTCTGTACTTTCTTCTATGGTATTCAAATTTATCAGCGGATCGTTTTCAAAACATTCCTCGCGTTGTCCCTCCCTCATGATCGGTACCTCCATATTCTCATTATCTTCTTCAACTCTGGAAAGTTCAGGTGAAACGAATCTTACTGTCTTCTTCTGGGACCTTTTCCTCCCAACTTTATTACTGACTTAGGGTTGAGGATTCGCGTCTATATCAGTTAAAGTAGAATTTATAACTGCGTTATTGGTAATGCCTTTTGCGAAATAACAGTATCTAGCAGGAAGTTTACTTATTATTCCTGGTCTTTTTGGTTTTTTAACACCTCTAGAGTGAGATCTTTTCCTTGTCCGGTGTTTGATTGGACCAGGAGGAACACACGGATGTTCGCGTATCCTTTCCAGTAAAACTATGGGGTAGAAAATATCGGTCTGAGTTGATATATCGCTTGTGCGACGTTTTTTTAGGCTTTGTGGATTCATGGCAGGTATGTGATTAAAATGACAACGCTCAAGGTCAAAATGATGTAGATGTCGTTTTTGACAAAAATTTTAAGGTTAATTTACATATTTTTTAATATTACATATTTACAATATTTCTGCTACCTAAAGGAATTTTATTTTGTGTTGTTTAATAACTTTCAAAAACATATCATGTTTTTGCGGCAATACTATTTTTCATTTTCGCTAGTCGCTTCTGGAGAAAAATGTCCAGAGCAATACGTGCACCGACACGAAACTGATGCATAAAATTGCAAAAGTTTTTTACAACCCTAACCCCCAAAAGATCTACAACGTTCGTTGAATGCTGTCAGGATTGTGGCCTCTATGCATAATGTAGGTTGTAGAACAGGTCCGGTCTGGTCCGTTTGTACTAAACTACTTGTTATTTCTGTTCATATTTGGTGCAGATCAGATTAAAATTAATAGACTTCCTAGATCCAATAAGTCTCTTATACGAATGCTGATGGGAGCTGCTGCTGCTGCTGAGAACTTTTACAACTTTTTCTTAATTCGGATCAGGATTTTAACTGTAATATGAAAGAAATCTACAGGGTGTTTCCAAAGTTATGGCGTATGAAAATGACAATAAGTAAGTATTGCATTAATTGAATTTTAACTTTAAAAGTTTAGTAATATATAAAACGAGATGTGCATTTATAAAAATATGTCACTATATCTCAGTTTTTGTAATATATAAAACGAGATGTGCATTTATAAAAATATGTCACTATATCTCAGTTTTTTCCATTATTTTCGGAGGTCTGATCCAATTTAAAAAAAAGCTGATGTACAGTGTGTTGTTTTAAGGATTTCAAATTTTACAAATTCTTCTTACTGCGTATCTGGATTTTAAGTGTAGTGTAATCCTTACATTATACGATTGGGCTACTAAAAAATGATACCTGTACCAAATATGAAAGAAATCTACCAGGTATTTCAAAAGTTACTGCTTGTGAAAAAGAAAATAATGCATTTGATGTAATTTGACGTTAAAACTCCAGTAGTAGAATGGGATGTGCACTTAAAAAAAATTTTCACTTTAACTCATTTCTTTTCCGGTTTTTTCAAATATCCATCCCAATTTTAAAAAATCTGATGTACATGGTGTTGTTTTGGGGATTTTCAAATTTTACAAATTCTTCTTAATCCGGATCTGGATTTTAACTGTAGTTCTTACACTATGGGATTGGGTTATTAACACAATATACCTGTACCAAGTATGAGAGAAATCTACAGGGTGGTTCTAAAGTTACGGCTTATGAAAATATTGGCCGAAATGGATGAAACACCCCGTATCTCGGTTATTAAAAGCGTTAGACCCAGTAACTAAGGTTATTTGGAATCAACTAACTATTTACAGTTAACGTATGTCAGTTTACTTATGAAACACCCTGTTTAAGGTTAAAGAAGCGGCACTGATATGCATAAATAATAATGAATGTGTTTTTAATTGTTCGGTCGATATTTTAAAAATTTGGATCGCTATCTTACAAAGAGAGTTATTTATAAAAAGAATACCTTCAGTATTGGGATGGTTTCATGATATTCTTATGATATTGTAATGAAAAAAGTACCTATAAATGTTTTCATAATATGCAAATGCGCTATCCTTCAAAAATCGTTCCCAGAAACGTCACAAAAAATATGTTGATAACAGTTTTCGACATCTTAAATTTCAAAATCTATTTCTTTGTCCAATGTTCTTATCATATCTTGTAAAATTGTCCAGTGAGCTATTTCTATATGCCAGCCTGATATAGGCTGGAGCCGCTCATGGGTTTTACATGATGCAGAACTTTTTATAAAAAGTAACTTTTTTGGTAAAACTCATAATAAAAAAGATTTCCATAAGGGGCAACTTAAGTAAACACGCTGTACATAATATAATGAAAATATAATTTAAAGTATTATTAAAAAATAAAAAAATATATTTTTTTGAAATCGATTACTTTTTTTATAAAGGTCTTAATCCGAACCTGTATACCAGTCACTTTGATCTTAGACGATCCGTCAATTTTCATGTCGTATACATTATAAACATGATGGAGTTTTTTTGCTTTTAGTGAGGCTTTTCTATCGGAAAATTGTTACATTGACCGACTTGAACCCACATCTCAGCATAACCGACATTTTGGACAGTTAATAACAATAAATAAACGTGTTTTGCAATCAAACTTATGCGTAACAGCGCGATCGGTTTAAATCAGACTGGCAATTGTTGTCGACACTGACCACTGACCACTGGCGTATAGTAAATTATTATAAAAAATTTTGTCATTGTCAATTTTTTGAAAACGGCTTTAGACTAAGAGTTAAAAACATTTTTTTTGTATATTATTTGTTTATTTTACCTTAGATACGGTTGCTATAAATACACTCATAACGCCCTATGGCATAATGAGCGGGCGTTATGGCCATGAGGAGGGTCTGGATTACTCCGGAAATATATTTTTGGTTGCTGTGGGTGCATATTTTCTTTAATATTTTTTTGGAAAATCGGTATTTATTTCCATTTCTTTTATAAGGCGTATATAACACAAAGCAGCAATGACTAAATATAATGAAACACTGACAGGAAACGTCAAAATATCAAAAAATCGGTTTTCCATTAAAATAAAATACATTTTTCGTGAATGCACCGCGAGCGTTACTGGATTCTAACGCCCATCGGGCAACATCCATCCCTCGAGCCAGAGGGATGTCACCCTCCGGGCGTTAGGATCTATATAACGCACTTGGTGCATAAATAACTATTTAATGTGGAAAGTAGTTTTATTATCCAGAAAGAAGAGTATGAATTACAGAAATGAATTAGAAAATAGAATGTCACATTGTTTTAACATGTGAATAACCTAGTTTCAAACAAATATTTATTTAACTTTATTTAAACTAAAAAGTTTAGTCGATTTAAATCGTTGTAATTCTGCTAGAAATACTGGCGCTCTTAAATAAGTAGAGTTAGCTTATGATAAATGATAAATGAAAATTTATTTAAAATTAAATAAAACGTTCGATTTTTATTTGGCTCACCCTATACATATTTTTAAATCTTTTACGGGGTAAACGCCGTTTAAAGATAGTATTGCGCGCGCCGTAAATTAAGTCGCTTTGGAATGGATTTTGCGTGGTAGGAGCTCACGAAGGTGAGATTTTAACATTTTTAAATTGAAGAATGGATTCACTGACAGAAATCCGAAATTTCAAGTCGAACAAAAATCTAGCTAGCCGTTTTAAATTCCGAGTTTAAAAGACCAGCCGAGGTACAAATTTAATTTTCCGTAATTTTCGTATTTGAACTATCGCCGTATTTGCCGTGTTAAAATCGTCGTATTTTGTTCCGAAAACGCCGTTTAATTTTGTAACGTATTAAGATACCGAAACGAACTATTTATTTACGTTTTGTTTTTCTGATTTTTTTTTTAAATCCGGTTTATCATTTAGTAATTTGAGAACAGTTTATTCATTTTTGGGGATTCGTAATTGTTTTATTTTAAAAGGAGAGTTATTTAGACTTTTCATTCCGATACCATTTTTAATTGTTGTTAATTATTTTTCCGAAAAATTAATTGAACGGGATTCATTTAATTTTGATTTCTTTTCGCGGCCGAATTTTAGAAGGAGAGTTATTTAAGTTTTCAGTTTAGAATTTTCTTTACGAATTCATTTTGTTAATTATCTTTTCCGAAAAATTAACCGAAAGTGATTCAATTATTTATGGTTTTCTTGAGTTAATTTGCTTTTAATTAAATCTCAATTTAGCTTTTATTTCTTTTCACGTCCGCAATTAAATCATTACCGTACTAATCATTTAGATTGAGTTATAGTAGTTTGCGCCGCTTTGGGATCAGATCTTGTCTTTGTTGGTTGCTACGGCTGAACCCTTAAACAATAGAGAGTTATTGCACATCATTTGGGGTATACGGTATGCCTTACAGTGACAGTTACGCGTGCGCAACAGTAAACAACCATTTTTAAGGTATAACGTCGTACGCTATATCTAAGGCATAAGGAGAGCCTTAAACCTTATACCTTATGCGTGTTGGGTGTTCTAAAACCAAAAAGCGGCTTTTTCGCGATCGATTTTAGAATTAAATAACAGAAGAAGAGCAATGTTAAACCGTATTCAATGGTTAACGTAAATAAAGTTAAAAAATTGAAAATTTGTAAACAAAATTTTTCGACTGAACATTAGACTTTAATAAAAACGATTATTCTCGATAATTTTGAGTTTATGTTGAAAAGTAATACAAATTAATACAAAAGTTTTAATTATCTACATTTATATTAAACTGTTTACGATATATTTCAGCTACAAATTCTAAAAATCCAATATCCAACCCTCAAAACATAGGGCTTCCGTACCATAAAAGGGTTTGTTAGATGAATTAGTTTATGAGTATTTTGAAAAATAAATTATTGCATTATTTCAAGGAACTTAGTCTGTTTGGATTACAACAGATTGGGAAAAACCTATAATCCAATCATTATAATGTAAATTTAACTGCTGGCTGGGGATTAAAGAAATCATTTTCCAAAATTCTGTGCTTAATTGTAATGTTTTGTCTATATGTATTTAAATATATATTATTGAAAAGATGTTAATTATTTAAAGTACAAAAAATGAAATTTTGCATTAGTTTTGAGATCTGATAGTTGCATTTTAGGTTTTAAATAAAAGTAAAAAACTATTAGTCTTAATTTATTGCTTAATAAAGGTAAGAAAGTTAAAAAATATTTTATTTTAAAGTAATTTAAACTTAATTCTACAACGTATTTCTATTTCTTGCTTTGTTTTTTGCTCCGATGGATCTTAAGTCTTTTCTTGTAAGAACTTCCTGGTTCCCGGTTTTGATTGTTGAAATTTCATCAAAACCCTTCAATCTATTCGTATAATCTAATCTTCTAAGCAAAATGCACAATCCTTCAAGTCCTGTAACACAAAATTAGGGGTAATAGGTTTTTACTTTCATTAGGAGAAAGTCAATAGTTTACCTGATATAACATTACTTCTTCTTGTTCTAATTACAGCTGGTAACATAAGACGTTCTGCTTAGAATACAATGTGTTCTCTTTCAAATCGGAAATTTGATTTTATGTAATGGGTTAACATTAACTCTAAATTGGGGCGATCATAGATATTTCTTCCTCGACCTTCCCTATTATTGATAAGGTGAAATAATATGGCTTCCTGTGTTGATCTTCATGTTCTTCGTCAACAAAAATATTGAAAAGTTCTTCCATAATTTCGTTAATACTCTTCTACCATCAACTTAAGCACAATATCCAATATTTATATTTAGACACCATTGACACCCCACTATTAGCATGTCAAACGTCACTACCTCGAGAAAAGCAACTGCAATAACTCACTATTTTACACATACCTTACATCGTCATAGCGCTAAGGTATAACGTATACGGTATACATTCTGCCAGTTTGCAATAACTCTCTAATATCTCCCCAATTGCAAGGTTAGGTCACCGTTTAGTAGTTTGCGCCGCTTTGGGATCAGATCTTGTCTTTGTTGGTTGCTACGGCTGAAACCTTAAACAATATCTCCCCAATTGCAAGGTTAGGTCACCGTTTAGTAGTTTGCGCCGCTTTGGGATTAGATCTTGTCTTCGTTGGTTGCTACGGCTGAACCCTTAAACAATATCTCCCCAATTGCAAGGTTAGGTCACCGTTTAGTAGTTTGCGCCGCTTTGGGATCAGATCTTGTCTTTGTTGGTTGCTACGGCTGAACCCTTAAACAATATCTCCCCAATTGCAAGGTTAGGTCACCGTTTAGTAGTTTGCGCCGCTTTGGGATCAGATCTTGTCTTTGTTGGTTGCTTAGGCTGAACCCTTAAACAATATCTACCTGAGAGTTCCGAGCGGGTTGTTTTAGTATTTACAGCTTCCGGACTGATCTTGTCTTTGTTGGTTGCTACGGCTGAACCCTTAAACAATATCAGCTTCTGCAAGCTTAGGTCCGTGAAATCCATCGTTTTGGGACTGATCTTGTCTTTGTTGGTTGCTTAGGCTGAATCCTTAAACAATATCGCTCCCCAACCCCGCGATCTGATATTACCCTGTTTATTTCATAAGATAAGAAAGCTAACAGTTAGTTAGGTTAGGTGAGTTACACCTGATTTAAGTTAAATAATTTAATAGTATTAATTAACATTTCCGGTTAATTATGATTATTTAGGAAGGATGTAAGGACATTTAGCCGATTTTAATTTAAGAATTTAACAATTTTAACAAAATCTACCATTCAGTTTCAGGAATAATAATATTAAGTAACTCTCCTGATTAATTATTAGAAGTAATAGAATTAATTAACGCTACCGGTTAATTTCGAGTACTCGCAAGGGGTTAATAAAATTCTTTCGGATTAATTTAATCATTTAATTCATTTAATAACTCTTCCGGTAAATTTCAAAATTTAAATAAATTTCAATAAGGTCTGATTGAGTCACTCCGTCTTTACCGTATTTCATAGAGCCGAATCGAACGTTTCTTTTAAAGAATTATTATTTTTTTTTGTTCAGGGTTAAAGTGGGTGGGCTTTGAAATAACAAACAAATTTTATTGTGTAACATAGCTAAAAACAATATAAGTGTCACGTTAATTTCCTGGTTTATATTCACAACCTTTACCTCTTTTCAGGTCTATTAAAAGTATATAATAAGTTAAAAATAATTAAGTCTGAAATCAACAATACCCCTGGAGAATACCGTATCTCCATCTGAAGTTACCTGTGCCCCTAAGACGCCGTTTCTAAGGGTCGTGGAGCATAGCATATAAAAAAACTGGCGCTCGAGCAATCTCCGTATTAAAGCGTCACTTGTAAGACATATTTTTCTTAGTGGCAAGAAAAAGCCTTACATACTTTTGTATAAAATAGTGTATTAAAATAAGCGTCTTTGTATTTTAGAATCAAGATGTCCATCTTAAACCCAACGCATAGTATGAAGAACCATCACTCGATCATTACACCTAAATGATATGGGTCAAAGGCCGTCCCGGCAACAGGGTCAAGGCATCAAGAAAAAGTTACCATTTTCTCTATTTCCACATAAAAATGAAACTACCCATAATCCCAAACCCCCGCAACCCATCAAATTCCAGTACAAAACGAAGAGGAAAAATAACTCCCAGGATTTGAAGTGCATCAAGCAAAATTGTGTAAATATAAACAGTCTGCAGGTTAGTTAATTTCTGGTTTGTCTTTTTTATGAAATTTTATTAACAGTTTTATAAATACATAAATATACTGTGTAGTGCGCTGAGTTTTTAGACATACAATTGTATTTAAAATCGGAAATTTTATCATTACATTTTTTTGATATTGCTGATTTTAATGTATGTATTCTCCTTCGATTTTGACCCCTATTTTTTCGTAAATTTATTGAGAATAACAGTTTACAGTTTGGCAAAAGCTGTCATATTCTTTGTTCCTCGTTCGTATATTCTTATCAGTCGTTTGTATAAAGAGTCTGTCATTGAGATTATAGCGTAAAAATATGAACATTTGCCATTTTTCTAAAAAAAGAGCTGTTTTAAGAAAAACTAGTGAACTTAGCCAAAGGGAATACTTGATGAAATTTGTAGAGCCTTTGTTGGCGCTTCTTATGGATCGATAATATACAGGGTGTTCCATTTAAAATAAGGAAGATTCTGCAAATTTTTATTGACAATATGTGGCAAGATGTTTTTCATACCCTGTATATCACAGGTCGATTTCAGATACATCGTTTGAGAGAGTCACCAATGTACAATATTTGACCAAAAATAATTTTTAACTTTATAATTTTAAATATTCTGAGTGACGAATATTGGAGAAGAAACTTATGGTGCGGCTGCTATTAGTCAAAAAATATATCGCGAGTCGTTTCAACGCTACAAAATGGGTAATTTCGGCGTGGAAGTCAAGTAGCGTCTCGGATCGGCGAAAAAGTTTGAACACGCAGATTTGGACAATGAAGATTCATGTCAATCGCAAGCGGACATTTTTTGTTTGCAAATATTTCGATTTATTTTGATTTGTGAAAACATCTCTTTTTTAACTAATAGAAATTTTTAGTTAATCAAGTGGCTAAAATTTTATATATTTTTTAATAAATTTTAACTTGACTGAGATATATTTTTCATATTTTTAGCTAAACAATGTAATAAACCCAAACCAAAGCAAAGAAACAAACGGCGATATAAAGTGCAAGTGGCTCAAAACTCAAAACGCACCAGCGAGGATTAAGTCTGATTCCAATTTAGTACCTGAAAGGACTAGAGAGAGATATCGCAATAACAGAAAGAAGCTCAAGAGTGATTGGAACTTTGACATTCCACAATTTGGATACGAAATTCAAGATATAGATGCTTTCCTGAATAAGGTAAATAAAAACAATAATATAAATTACGTAACAAGTGTGAAAAGTGATCAATTACGCACGAGTATTGCGAAACGTAACGAGTGCAAGAAATGCACTTTCCAACGAGTTATGTACACTATTTTTCCTACGACCCCAACAATTTTAATTTTCTAATTTCATTTTCACGACTGGCACTTGTGAAGACCATTTTTAATCAACATCAACTTTTTGTATTATAGTTTATATTTTTCCTTCATAAAAAATTGATTTTACGCCATCTATTGCTTACTAAGAGAATTTTAATCATTTTATGAATAACAAATGTTGGAATTTTTTAAATGGTGGAAGCTGTTGTGTGTATGTTAATTTGTGAAAAGTTGCTTTCGAACAACTCCAAGCTAGAGTGGTATTCGGTAAGAAAATTTCACACCGAAATATTATTAAACAAGTAGTAACGGCACCCGCTAGAGAGCTGGAACAATAGACTTCAAAACTAAACAAAAAATTATTTATTAAATTTGAAAAATCGTCGTAGAAGTTTCCAGTGCAATTTCATGCTCGTTCCCCCAAGGAAGAGACAAAAATTTCCGGAATTTTTTTTAGGTGCTATGGTAACGATACAAAATAAATGCTTTTAATCGGTCGAAAATGTTAGGTGTGGAATTTTCACTTATAATATCGCAAGAGCTTAAATTATTTCCAGGAATAATTTAAGCTTGCGTGGTATTCGGTAAGAAAATTTCACACCATAATTTGGAAAAAAAAATATTAATCCAACCTGACATTTTAAATTAATTTCATTAAATAAAAAAAAATTACCAACTTTAGTTAAACCAGGTACTAGGTACTAGGTACTAGCTCAGTCTATCGCCCTTTGGTTATTTTAGTTAACTAAAGGTGGTAGAAATATATTTTTTACAAGTAACATGATGCAATTTCAAAGAAATTCGTTTTTCTGAAGTCGCTCAAGAATGTCTACTTTCTCGGAGTAATTTTAGTCCCCAAAAAACGCTATTCTAGTATTTTAGTCCGTTGCTAAGCAACGAACTTTCCGGGATCGGCGTCCGGCATAATTTTTGCTGTACAAGGCCGTCAAAATCCAAGGATGATAAACTAGAAAGGAGGATGAGCCACTTCCATAAGAAGCAATGTAAATGTATTTTATGACGTCACGAAATACTTATTAGTTATGCCGGGTGCTAATTGTGTTGTTTCTGGCTGTAATGCAGAGTACTCTGTTTATAAGA
Source organism: Crepidodera aurea (assembly GCA_949320105.2). Taxonomy (NCBI): domain Eukaryota; kingdom Metazoa; phylum Arthropoda; class Insecta; order Coleoptera; family Chrysomelidae; genus Crepidodera; species Crepidodera aurea. The sequence continues at coordinate 23,629,082 of OX439479.2, read as the reverse complement.
AGGCAGGAATTGTATTATGTACAGTATTTCATGACGTCATTTACAATCTGACAGATTGAGTTAAGTGGCCCATCCTTCTCTATAGTTTATCATCATTGGTCAAAATCTACGTACTTTCCTGAAACGTCAAAGTGACAACTTAAACCAAAGAAGTCAAAAGTTTTGTCTGATGTACAAACTGAAACCAGATTATGTGTACTAAATGAATAAGGTACGTTTAGAATGTAAGAATTTTAAAATTACCTAGATATTTATAACGACGGTGGAATTTTTTGAACCATAAAAATACCAAAAAAGGACCAAGGGCGTAACAAAACTACCTAAGGATGTGAAATAAAATCACACTTGTTCCCAAGAACAAAGACATTAAAAATGTCCTACACTGCACCAGCGTCTGGACTTCAACAACTACTCCTTGGGCTATATGCCCCCTCCCCAGGTATTGAATTACGAAAGTCCAGACGCGGTTTGGCGCCCGACCAAGTCGGGGCTTTAAACCAAAAACTTCGATTTTATTATTAAAGGAGCTTGCCATTCTTAGACCGGTTTCGGAATTATTGTTCCTCATCAGTAAGAAGCAGGCTAGCTCGACATCCCATCTCTAAGGGATGTCTGAAAATGAATTCGACTCGCCTCATTCTTGATAAAAGTGTTTGCGTTACAGCACGTTTTTTGGTATTTTTATGGTTCAAAAAATTCCACCGTCGTTATAGTTTTCTACAGTTTTGCAAGCTTTGATTTTATTATGAAAGTGAAGATGGCGTTGGGCTCTCCTCGTTCGTGATATACGTGCTGTAACGCAAACAGTTTTATCAAGAACGAGGCGAGTCGAATTAATTTTCAGACATCCCTTAGAGATGGGATGTCGAGCCAGCCTGCTTCTTACTGATGAGGAACAATAATTCCGAAACCGGTCTAAGAATGGCAAGCTCCTTTAATAATAAAATCGAAGTTTTTGGTTTAAAGTCCCGACTTGGTCGGGCGCCAAACCACGTCTGGACTTTCGTAATTTAATACTTGGGGGGGCATATAGCCCAAGGAGTAGTTGTTGAAGTCCAGACGCTGGTGCAGTGGGCAGTGTAGGGCATTTTTAATATATTTGTTCTTGGGAACAAGTGTGATTTTATTTCACATCCTTAGGCACTAGATATTTATGTAGTCTTTACTATTTAGGTTGTTTTAATATTTAATCTTGCCGGTGAATTTATCAAAATTCCTTAATTTATTGCGATTTCAGAAAAAATAGTATGTGTACCTCGTAGTAAAAGCACATTCCCAGACTCTCAATGCTTGTTGGCCTCGGCTTAACGACTCGGCCAACAATTTGCATTGTCGTCCCGGGATGTATCGCTTTTACTACTAGGTAAACAATGTACTAATGTAGGTATATCCACCATATTTCGTTAAATAAAAAAAATTACCAACTTTAGTTACACCAAATGCTAAAAACTCAGATGGGTATTAGTTCAGTCTATCGTCCTTTCATAATTTTAGGTCACTAAAGGTGGTAGAAATGTATTTTTTGTTACATTACTTAATAGTTGTAGATCATATGTTTACCTTTTCAATTGTCAAAAAATTTCCACTTAAATATCGTGGCGCCTCGAAAAAATTTATTTTTTTAGTTGCCATGGTAACTAGTCAAAATTAAGGATTGGTTGAAAAGTAGAGGTGTGAAATTTTCAGGGTAAAATCGCTTGCTAATGCTCAACAATAAGGTTTAATGCCTGTACAAATATATAATTTTTTAATACGAAAATTATTTTTCCCCTAAAAACAATCTTGGTACGGCCTTGACGAGAGGCAAATATAAACCCAACGATCATGGTCACGGTTTTTTACTTTCTGCTTGTTGGTCCTGACACCACCCACAATTTCACAACGAACTTTCAAAGTGGTTTCCAACCGATACCAGTGGCATAACGTTAACCTTTTCAAATTTAATATATGTTTTGTTCAATCTTTAAATTTTGTAATCTTTTTCAATGAACCTGTAAGTAAGTAGCTCTGGAGTATCATGTTAAATAAAAATAGCCGTCCCCCTCCACGTAAGAAAAAGAGGTATAATAGGGAGGTTTTAAGCCACCTATTTCAACACCAATATACTTTAAACGTTATACATCGCATGCGCAATAGCGCTAAAATAAGGGAAACTTTATTAACTGATATTGTTTTACGTTATTAGAGGTGAAATAAGGTTCCCTTAATAACTGATATTAATTTCGCCATGGTGCCGCCTGTAGAACATTTATATTTAAGTTTTATCGTGAACTCCAAAGTTTATGATAAATACATGTGAAATTTAGAAGATTTGAGTAAGTCTATAGTTTTCACCATTCTTACCACTTTTTTTCTTAAATATGAAATGAAAACATTTCATAAAATTAAATGTTATGGCAACATAGGATATGGACATTGAAGAAATGTCACAACAAGTCTTTTACTTAACCTATCTTTTGTAGTATTTGTTTCATTCTGGCTTCATTTAAAAAACGATTTAAGGCAGTTAAAATAAAAAAAAAATCGTAAATGATTATTTAAACTATCACAAAGTGAGGGTTATCATTTATAAGGTTATAAATGTTTCTGGCATCTGTCACGTAAATAACGGAAGAGTGGGATGGCTTAAAAACTCATTTTCGAAATACCTTATTAACGTTCTGTGTTTACTTTAATAGCGGATAAAGGGATATAACGTATGACGCTCAAGTTGTGGCTTAAAACCTCCCTATTGAAGTGGTCTATCCGGCCGCTTTTTTTTTTTTTTTTTTTTTTATTTTCATTTGGTATATATTACATTTTCTAGGACATTTCATTTTCCTATTTCCCTGCTATAGGAGTTTTTCTCCTTTTCAGGGTGAGGTATATCCGGCCGCAAAGAAGTGTTTAATTTATAGTTCGGGAGCCAGAGTGGAAAGAGCTTAAATCAAAAAATAAAAAGATGGGCAAGGTTGTTTCTGTTATAATATTAGTCTCTATCTTTCTAATTTATATGTTTATCCTTACTTTTTATTTTATCAATAATTTTATTAAAGCTGTTAAAATGTTAAAAAAAGTATAACGATCAGACTAAATCATTGGGGTAATTACTGTCGTCATACAGAAAAAATTATTTTAGAAGATTTACAAAAATAATAAGATGATATTGAGTTGTTACGTGTCCGGTCAATTGTTCGAAAGCCAATTGTTCGAAGCCAGTTGTTCGAAAATTCATTTGTTCGAAAGCAAATTGTTCGAACATCATATTGACCGTGTACCAATTTTTCGAAAACTGATTGTTCGAAAAGTCATTTTTAGTAGGCAAGTAACATTTAACAAAAAAAGTTTATTTTAGAGCTTGTTAGGAAAAGGAGATGAGGATTAATCCCAATTAGGTCAGGTCAGATCAGATGCTTTATTTTTACGTATACAGTTCTTATTTTCGTATAAATCTATTAGTGGAGTACCGTTAGATTTATACCTCGAATGAAGTTGGCAGTTATTGAATTTTCATTTTCTCTTTTGGACATACTTAAATGTTTATATGTTTTTTTATCGCTTTTACTTTTCCGCCCTCCACTATACCATAGAGAAAGGTAATGTGAGGGAAAAAAAAGAAAAAAAAACTTGTAAAACTTAATGAATTAATGTTAAATACAATTTTTCATGAAAATAAACCCCTCCCGAGTTATAAGGCGTAGAAAATTACGATTTTCACCACAAAAATAGTACATTTTCTAAAAGTTTTTTTTAAATATAACCGAAAATCTGTTAGTATTACGTAAAAATTGACATTGAACTAATTTTGTGGCCTTGAGCTAACAATTAAAATGATTTTTTTTTATTTTTATACGATTAATACAAAGGAAGATATGGCAATTCAAAAATGTGTGTTTAAAGAAGCTGGATCGTTCTAGCGTAAATATCTGGAAAAATATAGCTTCCACAAAAAAATGTTTATAACATCCTAATGATAGAACATTTGGAATATTTCGCCGTATGGGATAATTATTTTTAAGTTTTGGTATGTTAAAGTTGAGCTAAATTTTTGTTTTTTATAAGACATTTTCAATTTTTGGTCAATATCGTGAAAAGTATTGATTTTTGAAAAAAATTTATAGAGACAAATGTTTTTCCGAATAATTTCCTTTTTTTTTTATCTTTTGTCTGTAACGAGATATGGTCGTTTGAAATTGCACACAATTGCTTTATAACCGTCAATGTCTTTTTTTCGGGTAAAATATTGAAAAAACGGTCATTCCAATGAAAAAGTTTGTCATAACATGACATTCGGCGATATCCTAAGCTTTAAAATGGTTTATTGAACATATTGATATTATCAGCAAAAAAAAAGTTACGGGCAAAAAATACATTTTTTTTAATGAAATTAAAAATACATTTTTTTTAATGAAATTAAAAAATCGTAATTTTCTACGCCCTATAACTCGGGAGGGGTTTATTTTCATGAAAAATTATATTATGCCTCCTTTTTTATCTCCTCAGGTCTACTTAGTCCTCCTCTTGTATTCTTTTCTAGAATTTTTGCTTTATTCATCCTCTTTATTATTCTATCTTCCGGCTTTAGTTTTGGTTCTTGTCTAATATTTCCATTTCTCCTGTCTCTCTTTGTCGTTTCTTCTTTTTTCTTTAAATACTGCATTTCTCTTGCCTGAATTATTGTTTATCTTTTTTAGTCATTTTCAAGATTCACTATTAGATAGATATCAATTAAGAAAATAAAAACTAAAAACATTCTTCTATTCTATAAAATAACGTTTTTTAGTTTAATGGGTAACGAGCCCTCTAGCCGTCCCTCTGGGAAGTCCTTGCCCCTTGACCCATCATGCGAATCGTTATTTAATTGCCCTTCTGACAGCCTAAATACCAACTCCGACGAGTCGGACCGCCGAGACTGTGAACTATGGGACCGACCGGAATCGTGGGTTCTGAACACTTTTTAAAGACTATTCTTAGAAAATCCACTCATTTTTTCGGATTGTTTTTTTCATAAACCATAGTGAATATATGGTGCGGAGACATTCATGAGGTTCCTTTCAAATATTAACAACTAGGTTTTATGTTTATTGCTTATTTAATATCCCTAAATTATCTCCATTTACTTCTTTGAAATTCTGATTTTGTTCTATTTCTACTTTTTCCATTCAATTAATCAATTGTTTCTTCTAATTTATCATTTGTATATTTTTCTATTTTTCTTTTTGTTTTTTTTTTAAATTTTCTTCCTTTCTTTTGTTTTCGGTATCTAAAATCGATCTGTGTGTATGTTGATTCTTTGTGTTTATGAATTTTAAAATTCTGACTTCAGATTTTGATAGAGCATCAAAAAGTAAACTTAGGGTTTGATGTACCACTTCGGGAACACCTTTAAAATGGGGTCCAAAATATGAAAATTTTGAAGTTTAAAATGACATTGAATTTAAAGTAGACACATAGTGAATGACGATGTTGGTAAAAGTGAGTAGACTATGGCTGTGTTGATTAGAAGAAGAACTGTCAATCTAAAATTGTATTAATACTTTCATTTTTCATTATAATTTGTTCGGTCTATGGCAATGCTAGAAGAGCATTCTCAACTGGTTTTCTATAGTTATTTGTAATTGATCTTCCTCCATTCTAGTAATGATTTTATTCCTAGAGTCTTTTATCGATATTTTATTTTATCATCTGTATATTTTTTCAATTCTTCTTTATCTTGTTTTCTTTCCTTTTCTATTCTGTTCATCAAATGTTCTAATTTATGGTTATTTTCAATATCTTATTTTATCTTCTCCAGTATTGACTATCTTCTTACTTATCTTCTTTATTTTTGTTTCTATTCTCATCCATCTTATTTATCAAAACAATGCAATATTTTTTCTCTTAAATTTTTCTTATTGTTTTTAATCAATTTTATCTCAAAACATTAATGAATTATCTAATATGTTCTAGTTCCCAAAAATTCCCTTAATCATCGTGATCTATCATTGCTATGGTTAATTTAATTTTATATACTAAGTGTCCTAATTTTATTTGTATTACTTACATTTATGATACTATTATTTTTGTGATAAACAAATTAAAAATAAAATTTTGTATTGCAAATTTTGCCCAAATAATGTTTCTTATACTAAATTTTCAGTAAAAAATCACTTCTTGATTAAATCATCAAAAAATAAATCGTTTACATATTGTTTTATTATTCTTTGAACAATATAAATTCATGTATCCCTCCGCTGCAATATTTCTGATATTTAATCAACGGTAATACTACGAGTCCTCCAAATTTTATCGATTAAATTTTTGGTTTTCACGAAAACGGCTTTATTTGGAAAAATCACGAAAACAAACTGATTGATATCGATTGATAAAATCAGTTTGTTTGAGTGGTGTTGCCTGAAATAAAGGCGTTTGAGTATGGAAACCGAAAATTTAATCTATACAATTTGACAGGACGAGTGATATTTGGAAAGCTTATTTTTTTAATCATTTTGTGTTAAAAACAGAGAAAGACACTTTACACTCAAAAGTTCGATATTTTCTTTTACATTTAAACGCCAAATATTGATATAATTGATTGTATACCTACAAACGTAATATAAGTTGCCTATCTAGTAGTAGGCATTTAAGATTATTTATTAAGGGTAACGTTTAGACTTTGACATTATTTGTCAGTTTTAAACGAATTTATGGATGGGGATGTGTTGTGTGTTAAAATAAACGAATAAAAACAGGTTAGTTTACAAATATATTTTGAAATTTGGGTATTAACACAGATTTGCAAAATACATTTTAGTATAATAATAATTGATAATACTAAATAAAAGTTGTTAAATATTTATATTTGACATTTCAAAAAAGGTAAACAATAGTTTAATCAAAAAACAAAAACGAAGAGGCGGTTTTATCAAAAGTAATACCACGAGTCCTCCAAATTTTATCGATTAAATTTTTGGTTTTCATGAAAACGGCTTTATTTGGAAAAACCACGAAAACAAACTGATTGATAAAATCACGAGTCCGCAGGACGAGTGATTTTATCTCCAATCAGTTTGTTTGAGTGGTTTTGCCTAAAATAAAGGCGTTTGAGTATGAAGATCAAAAATTTAATCTATAAAATTTGAGAGGACTCGTGGTATTACCTTTGATAAAACCGCCTCTTCGTTTTTGTTTTTTGATTAAACTATTGTTTTTATTGAAATATTGATAGTATTTTATCAAAGGTAATACCACGAGTCCTCCAAATTTAATCTATAAAATTTGAGAGGACGTGTGGTATTTGGAAGGTTATTTTTTGAATCATTTTGTATTAAAAATAGAGAACATAGTCATTTATGCAAAAGACACTTTACACACAAATGTTGAAAATTTTCTTTATCAATTTAAATTGAAACGTCATGATGAGCTGTTATAGTTTTAAATACAGGTCCACCAAGGTATACGGGATTGCGTTTGGCTTAATTCGGGTATAGAGTTTGACATTTGTCAGTTTTAAAGAGATTTATGGATTTTTAAGTATTTGGGTATTCAAAAACTGATGTTGTGTGTGTGAATAAACGAATAAAGAGGTTAGTTTACAAATATATTTTGAAATTTGGGTATTAACATAGATTTGCAATACATTTTAGTGGAATAATAATTGATAATGCTAAATAAAATTTGTTAAATGTATATATTTGACATTGAAAAAAAGGTAAACACAGTTTAATCAAGAAACAAATACGAAGAAGCGGTTTTATCAGTATAAAACACAATGATTGGTTAGGATCCTGAGCTGTTATTGGCTGAAACCACAAAATCTCACTGTTTTGACATATGAAAAAAATAATCAGTATAAAACTCAATGATTGGTTAGGACCGTGAGCTCTTGTTGGCTGAAACCACAAAATCTGACTGTTTTGACAGATTAAAAAAATAATAAACGATAATAATAAACAATAAAAAAAGCATCAGATTCGGTTCTGTTATTGTAACAGATAATTCAAAAAGCTTCACTGAGTATATATGTAGCTCAGTTGTCAGAGAGTTTGACCTCGCACAAAATGTGATATCGATGAAACTTGGCACGTTAGTACCTGAAAGGGTGTAGAAAACGATAAAAAAAATCTTTGCTGCTCTAAAGTGTATGATAACTTCGCAATTTCGAAAATAAAATCGAAAATTTGGTTTTTCCATTATAACTCGAAAAAAAATAAAAATTTCGAAAAACTAATAGCACCATGTGAAAGAGCGGAAAATTTTACTAAAAATTATACTAAAAGTTATTTTTAAAAAGAATTTGTATTACTATAAAAAATTATTCAAAATAAGAAAGAAAATTCCGAAAACTCTACGCGCGCCGAGCCGACGAATACAAATATTCAGGCGAGGCGTTCGAAAAAACTAAAGTATCTTTGCCTAAAATGTACTCAAAGAAAAAAAGAAAACATTTTAACGAGGAGACTCTAAGCTTTCTCAGAAAGCCATTAGTTTTTAATTTTTTTTGTTTGCTCTGTAAAAAATGTCATATGAAACTTCAAAAATCGTGGGTTACTATCGGATATTTAGCCTATGAGGAAGGAAGAGAAAATATAACTGGATAAAAACTAAGGATATCTATTAATAGAGGCATAAAAAAAATTCAGCGGCTCGGCGAGCGTAGAGTTATCGAATTTGCTCTCTTATTTTTAATAATTTTTTCGCTCTTTCACGTGGTGGTTTTTCGAATTTTTTCTTTTTCGAGATATAATGGAAAAACCGAATTTTCGATTTTATTTTCGAAATTGTGAAGTTAGCATACACTTTAGAGCAGCAAAGATTTTTTTATCGTTTTCTACACCCTTTCAAGTACTTAAGTGCCAAGTTTCATCGATATCACATTTTGTGGGAGCATTTGGTCAACTCGGCTAACACCCATCCTTCTTGAATCATTCTTTTAAACTTTTAAAATCGTGGCAGATCATCGCCAAAAATTTTTCTCGTTAAATGCTTATTTTACCCTTTAACAAAATGTAAAAAAATAACATTATTTATAAACCAACAAAAAATTAAACCGTCAACGAATTAAAAGTTTATTTTTAACTGGTTTGCAGAATTTTTTCGATTTTACCCTCGCAGCAATGAACGTGTTAAAACGTTTTCTAATCTGCTAAATACGCATACCCATAAATCCGCATCGTCTATTATTTACCAACAAACCCTTCCTTCGAAATAATAAATTCGTAGAAGTGACTAGCCGACCGACGTCCGTCTGCGGGTGCCATGCGATGAGACCGAAATACTAAATTATAGACCGCGATCCGAAAGAAAGATTATCGAGATTGCGGCAGATTCTCATGAATTCTGAACGCGCGAGTCTACACTTTTTTCTTTTCGTTTTTTTAGTTTCCCTTTTCAAGTGAATGAAGTTAAATGGAAAACAACGTCGCAACCTTGATTGATGAACAAAATAACTATGGATTGGTTATTACCCTGTATCGGACTCGATAAATCCCAAATACACAGGATGTTTCATTTGGAAACGAACGTTACCGTTTGCATCTAATTTGGCTGAAAATTACATTTTTATTTAAAACTATGTAGCAGTGGCATAGCCAGGAATTTTTTTCGGAGGGGGCCCACCATTTCTCGTAGATATATAGGGTGGTCCTTAACTAATTGTACATAGAAGTATGGTAGAGTCCTCACTTTAAAATATTACGATTTGAACTAACTTGCTCTAATAAAATGGTGTTAGAAAGGAATATACAGGGTGTTAAAGGTTAAATTTTAAGATTTATTTTTAGCAATAACTAGCGTTTTTGGATATGTATACATAAAAATTTGAAACTGAGGGTTTTTGGGCACGAGAAATCAGAATCTGGTACCTACTTCGATGTAATTTATAGAGAGCGCTAGTTAGGCCACATTTGCGGCATAAATGTGCGATAAACATGTTTGCTCTTTAAGTTAGCGCTATTTTTGTAAAAGAATATTAAATCCACCTTATTTTAGTAGAAAAAAAGTATACTTGTTATTAACCTTAAAACTTAACGTTTTACGAGATACTCGCTTACTAGTGGAGTAGATCTGGTTTTGAAAACGAAGTCGCTCTTTTCGAAAAAATTTTTTTGTGATTATATAGAATCGAGCTCCCTCTTTCACGTGATCAATATATGAAAGCTAAGGCAGGTGTGGAGGGGGGGTAAATTAACATGTAAAGATATGGAAAATCGGGTTTTCGCACGTAGCTCGCTGAGTTTTATTCGAATCGAAACGACTTCTATATATAAAATAAATTACTCGCGAAAACGCTTAAACTGAATTTTAACCCGTACAAATCGGTCTAGGGGTTCTTGAGATTTTGCGATTTAAAAATATATGGATTTTCGCCGCGGCGAGAACACACCTAGAGCCTTGTTCGCGTTTTTCTCATGGAAGAAAATGACTTAGAAACTTGTTTTTTTTCCTCCGATAGATAGTCATGACCCAAGCATTATGTCCAAATTTCAACTCGCTAGTTTAATTTGAGAGGGATAGGGAGGGCAAACACTGATTAATTTTTGACTCGAGGTAACTTTTTTAATTCTTGACCAATCCGGGTCAGCAAAATGGCAATCTCTTTCATAAGGACACTGCTATAGCATGTATTAAGGAGATGATGGTTTTCGCGAAAACGGACAAATGGCGACCGAATTTTTGATTTTACAAATTTTATTTTTCGATTTTCGCAACGAAAGAGTAAAGTGGGGAAAATTGTTTATGCGCCAACGGTTGCGGAATTTTTTTCTCTTTGATTTGAGCCCTACAGGGACTCGATCCCATAATCAGGAAGGAGGGTGGGGGGTAATCGCGTTTAGCCCTGTAGAAGGGCAACGGATAGGGTTAGTGACTTCGTGCTAGGCTCATTTTCAAGGGCAATCAGTTCTCTTTCAATTTTTTTTACCCCAAAGCTATATCTATATTAATGCCTGCGGGAGTGCGTGATATATTTATAAAAACGTTTGCGCTCGCTCAGCCGTCGTGAAATTAGATGCTGGAATAGTATTTGCGAGAGAGCAGAGAGATGATGTGAGAGAGACGAGATATAAAAGGGAGCGCTTAGCTCCTATCCCGGCATCTAATTTTTTAGCGGCTCAGCGAGCGCACTCGCTTTTAAAAATATATCACGCAAACCTGCAGTCCTCTATAAACTTAGAGCTTTGTTGTAAAAAAATCTTGAAAGAGAACTGATTGCCCTTGAAAATGAGCCTAACACGAAGTCACTAACCCTATCGGTTGCCCTTCTACAGGGCTAAACGCGTTTACCCCCCTCCCGGCCTTCCTGATCATCGGATCGAGTCCCTGTAGAGCTCAAATCAAAGAGAAAAAAATTCTGCAACCGATGACGAATAAAAAAATTTCTTCATTTTACTCTTTCGTTGCGAAAATCAAAAATTAAAATTTGCAAAATCCGAAATTCGGTCGCCATTTGTCCGTTTTCGCGAAAACCATCATCTCCTTAATAGATCCTGTAGCAGTGTCCTCATGAAAGAGTTTGCCATTTTGATGACCCGGATTGGTCAAGAATTAAAAAAGTTACCTCGAGTCAAAAATTAATTAGTGTTTGCCCTCCATCTCCCCCCCCGAATTTAAGTAGCGGGTTGAAATTCGGACATAATGCTTGGGTCATGACTATCTATCGGAGGAAGAAAAATCAAGTTTCGAAGTCATTTTCTTCCACGCGAAAAACGCGAACACGGCTCTAGGTGTGTTCTCGACGCGGCGAAAATCCATATATTTTCAAATGGCATTATCTTAAGAACCCCTAGACCGATTTGGACGGGTTAAAATTCAGTTTAACGTTTTCGCGAGTACTTTATTTTATATATAGAAGTCGTTTCGATCGGAATAAAACTCAGCGAGCTACGTGCAAAAAACCGATTTTCCATATCTTTACATGTTAATTTACCCCCCTCCACACCTCCCTTAGCTTTCATATAGTGATCAAGTAAAAGAGGGACCTCGAATCTATCAAATCACAAAACTTTTTTTTCGAAAAGAACGACTTCGCGGTTTAACATTTCATAGGAATGATGGGAGATTCGACGAAAAAAATTACTCGATTTCATCAGTCCGTTTTCGATTAACCAAAAATAGTATGTAGATATTTTACTTAGTGGTATTCAAAAATTATCTTGATAAAACATAACATGAACAAAGACAAACAATTTAGACGTCAAAACGGGGACCTCGAATCTATGAAATCACAAAAAGGAATTTTCGAAAGGAGCGACTTTGTTTATAGGGTTTTTTCCGCCAGATCGACTCCACTATACTGTTTACACTGGTGGGCAAAAAAATTTTTTTTCTGGCCCTGACACCATTCTTGCTGATTCTTATGTAAAATGACCTCCTGAATCCGAATATGACCTCAGTTTTCCCCCATCACCCACCGTCTTCGGGGGGTGGCCCTCACCCATTTTTATCACTTTTTTCATAATTTGGAGGAATGAAAAAAAAAGGTGGGTGATAGGGGAAAACTGAGGTCGGATTCAGGAGGTCATTCTACATAAGAATCAGCAAGAATGGTGTCAGGACCAGAAAAAAAAAATTTTTTGCCGACCAGTGTAATCATGCAACTGATCCCTAAAATGCGATTATCTCGTAAACCGTTAAGTTTTAAGGTGAATAACTAGTATGCTTTTTGCTACTAAAATAACGTGGATTTAATATTATTTTACAAAAATAGCGCTAACCTAAAGAGCAAAAAAGCTTATCGTACCCAAAAACCCCCCGTTTCAAATTTTTATGTATACATATCCAAAAACGCTAAAGTTTTTGCAAAAAATAGATCCTAAAATTTAACCTGTTAACGAGTTGGTTCAAATCGTAATATTTTAAAGTGAGGAATCTACCATACTTCTATGTACAATTACTTACCCTGTATATAAATACTTTTTTCAGCAGTGATGGGGTAAATATACAGGGTGACTAAGGGTTAAACCGTCAAACATTCAGGATCGGGTTTTCAGGAAAAAATAAGATTTTTTATTCCCATAATCCTAACTTCCCTTATTTTTAGAACAAATGAATTTTTTTATGAAACAATTTGGCTGATTTTGATAAAACTAGGCATGATTATTTGCGGCAATAAGGGGCTTCTTTCAATATCATTAGAATTAAATTATTAATTCCGGTGACGTCCCACAAGGTAATCTAATTGATATTTTTTGCCACTTCAATTTTATTCGTATCTCGCTTCGTTTTTAAGAAAAAAATTAAAAACTGCGAAATAAAAATCTTATTTTTTTCCTGAAAAACCGATCCTGAACGTTTAACGGTTTAACCCTGGGTCACCCTGTATACAATGTCAGCTATTTAAATACATTATTTTATTCAACAACAATTTGTTAATTATTAATATAAGATTAAAAGACAATTAATTATTAATATAAGATTGAACTTTGGATGAGCATTATTCTCAAAGGCCGCAATTCTGCGAGTATGTCTGTTGTAAAATTCGTCTTTGATTGCATTTTCTTCGACAACTATATTCCAATGCACTGACATCAAATCTAGGCCTGTTAATCAATTGGTAGATGCAGTGGTAACGGGTAAAACGGCTAAAATTTGGATTAGCGTAAAAATATTCGGAAACAAACAAGAATCTGCTACCTTTAAAGTATCAACTGCACTTTGAGGGAGACAGGAATCTACTTTTTGTCATTTCAATGTTCAAATATCCCATTCACTGCGTAGAATAACCGTGTTTATTTTTTGTAAATTATCTGAATATAATTTAATTGCTGGTTCAAAAAATTTTCTTATAAACTTATAGAAGTTTCGGGGGGGCCTTGGCTGCGCCTCTGCTATGTAGAGAGATTTTAATTTCTTTGTGTTTGTATTGTCATCTTAGTTTTCATTTTCTCGAAAACTTTTTTAGATCAAAACAAGGCGCCTTTACTTAAGGGAAAGGGGGGGCGGACGCCGCGTGAGGGACGCTATAAACTTAAAGGACCCCGCACAAAAGCATAGGAAATTGGCCCACAGTGGGATTTGTCTGAAATTTACATATGTTATTGGTATTGAGTTTCTGATCAAATGTTCTCATGGACCCAATCGCCCCAATCCTCTAAAACCAATGCTTTAGCTCTCAGGGCCGTATTTAGTAAAGGTGCCAAATAAACAATGACACTTTGTTCTCAAGCTCATAATTTTTTTATTTCCTATTAGAATTTAATTAAATAAGAAATATTGTAAAATCTTAGCATTTATCTTTTAGCACAAGTCCTTTGCGAAACATGTTTTGTTCTACAGGACCGTATTTAGTAAAACTGTATTGCCAAGTGATCCACAAAAAACCGAATCAAATTGATTTTGTTATAACTTTCTTATTTCTTGTCCTATTTCACTGGTTGATAGCTCGTTTGAAAGCAGTGGCGGACCCGGGATGGGGGGGGGCTCTGACACCCCCCCCCCCCCCCCCCCGGTCTTAAATTATTATTATCCCAAACTTCGTATTTACTTACAAAGACTCGTGTTTAATGCTTTTTTGCCTGGATTAGAGTCTGTCAATTGCCCATACATTTTATAAGGAGAAACTCTCCAAGCTTTTTTGCAAGGTTTTCGTAACATTGTAAATAAGAAATCCCAAGATTTTTGTGACGAAAATTCTTATTCGGACGACGAATTTAAAATAATGACTTCCATTTCGAAAAATCAATTTCAAGAATTGTTTGGGTATTGTGATGCTGTTCCCGGTGAAGGTGGATTCAGATATGTACTTAAGAAAGAACATTTCTGTGTAAGTTAAAACAAGGCTTATCTGATGAATTTGTAAAGATTATTTTTTATTTTTGAATTCAGCATCAAATTTTGAACAACAAATTATTAACATACCACAGGTCTAAGTTTAACAGTTTCCGAGATATTTGAGATTTTTATAAAAATTTTTGAAAAACATGCATTTATTTTAATTTCCGTATCTGGTTGTTATGCTATTAATTTTAAATTTTATACAGAGATTGTGAGAATATACTTTTAGCATACGGTGAAACGATAAATGTTATATTTTATACAGGGTATCTAGAATTTTCAATTCTCAATAAGTAGATAATTTCAAATGAAACACCCTGTATTTTATTATCACGCATGAATCAGTTTTTTCTCTTTCGATCTGTACTAGCATTCCCTATACCTAAAGTTACGTATTTCTGGGTTATTGCTAGATTTATTATAATTTCAAGATATTTACATAAATTGGTGGATAATATAATCTAGCATGCCATGAAAATTGAAATAGACAATTGTAATAAACAAACTATTGGACAATTAGATTATTTTATTTTTAGTCCCGTAACTTTAGGATTTCACTTCGGAAAAAGTCCAACCAAGCTGAAAATTGGTATACACTTACCTTTCAGCTCTCCAAATAAGTTGTGAAAAATCCCCAGAATTCAGTTGTACGCATAACTTGTGACAGCCCAAAAACGGTGAAAAAAATGACTTTGTTTAGGTTTTTTGCGAATATCTTCGTTTCTGTCAGTCTTACGGCTATAAAGTATACTTACAAAAAAAAAAGAACGGAAAATTCTCTACAAAAAAGATGAAATAAAGTTTATTGATAACGCTGAAAGTTTTCACGTAATTTGGCATTGAAACTCCAATATAAATTTTTGTATGGATATTTAATTGCATGTAATGATCAAAATCGAGGTTTCTGTGCGGTATCTTCACATTTTGACATTTTTATAGACATTCGGGTATGAATAATGCAAGTATACAAAATTACCGATACTGTTTTTTATTCTCTTATTCTAATATTACAAAAATGTAAAAGTCTACCATAACAAATCTAATTGTCTAGTAGTTTGTTTATTACAACTCTCATTTTCAATTTTCACTCTCTTCTTCGTATCCCTTTTAGGGATCAATAAAAGGGATACGACGAAGAGAGACATTTTGCCTAGAATCAGTCAAATAAAAACTTTGCAACACACAATGCAAATTGTATATGCAACCCCAATACATTGGGATTTTTTGTCAAAACTCTCTTCTAACCATAGATGGTAGCACATCTAAAAATGTTATCTTATAGCGGATATAGCTATTGACTTGTACCAGTTTAGAATTTTATTTATTGGATTCGAAAAGCCTAACTGACGAAGCCGAAAGGCAGAAACCGGTCTTAGGATGTCGAATCTGATAAATTAAAGTTCTTACTCGTTTGCTAAAATACAGGTTGTTTCATTTGAAATTATCGACTTATTGAGAATTGAAAATATTGACATTGGAGGCTCCATTCTAGACACCCTGTATAAAATATCGCGTTTGATGTTTCACCTTATGCTAGAAGGATATTCTCACAATCTCTGTATAAAATTTGAAATTAATAGCTTAACAACTAAGCCAGATACGGAAATTAAAGTAAATGCGTGTTTTTCAAAAATTTTCATAAAAATCTCAAATAACTCGGAAACTTAGATCGGTGGTATGTTAATAATTTTTCGTTCAAAATTTGATACTGAATCCAAAAATAAGAATAAAAATGGTACATGTCATTTGAAATAACATAGTTGATGTCTACTTCCGTTATAACCGAAAGTTGAAAATATTTTCATTGAGTAGAGCCCCGTAACTCAATGTTTTAATTTCAAATATCTATACTTCTTTATATATGGCTAATGGGCCATCTACGTGACACACCCTGTAGGTAGTAAAAGAACTCTCTAATAATAATCGTAACATCGTAACGCGATTTTTTAGTTTCGAGTAAACTTCATTACCTGGATATCAGATATTATCACGATTTATATTTAACAACCAATTATCTAGATTAAATTACCATAAATATACCTCAGATGATATTAAATGACAACAAACATGCTTGTCATCAAGAAAGATGGAATTTTCATATTAATTTTATATCTTCCAATCACGTAATACTACATAACTAGGTTATAACTGATTTATTCTTCCATTTTAATTTTTTTAAACAAAAATAGTCATAAATTATAGTTCTATTATATACAGGGTGTTTCATAGTTAAACCGACATACGTTAACTGTAAATAAAGGGTACTTAGGTGATTCCAAATAACCTTGGTTACTGAGTCTAACGCCTTTAATAACCGAGATACGGTGTTTCATCCATTTCGGCCAATATTTTGATAAGCCGTAACTTTAGAACCACCCTGCAGATTTCTCTCATACTTGGTATATTGTGTTAATAACCCAATGCAAGAACTATAATTAAAATCCAGATCCGGATTAAGAGGAATTTGTAAAATTCGAAAATCCCCTGTATATCAGATTTTTTAAAATTGGGATGGATATTTGAAAAGAACGGAAAAAAATGAGTTAAAGTGAATTTTTTTAAGTGCACATCCCATTCCACTACTGGAGTTTTAACGTCAAATTACAAGCAGTAACTATCGAAATACCTGGTATAAAATCTGCTATACAGGGTATTGTTTTGGGGATTTTCAAATTTAACAATTCTTCTTAATCCGGATCTTGATTTTAACTGTAGTTCTTGTATTGAATGATTGGGCTATGTAAACAATCTACCTGTACCAAATATGAAAGAAACCTACCAGGTATTTCGAAGATGTAATTTGACGTTAAAACTCCAGTAATAAAATGGGATGTGCACTTAAAATAAAAATATCTGGTCACCGAGCTTCGCTCTTAATATTCAAATCTACATTTTTAAGCAGCCCAATGAGTATATAATTTAAGTATATTTATAACATGACAAATTATTAATTAATTCGCGAAAATCACGGAGTGGGCGACATCTACTTGAACTACAGAAAGGTAGATAAATAGAAAGTTGATTGGCGATTGGCTTGAAAGTAGGCGGGAAAATTAAAAAAGCTGTCAGTGTTAATTTTCAATTTGCTACAGATGTTGTTGACGTTTATCAACTGCTTATCACAGAGGTTAGTTAAATGCATTAAAAGTTGCCTAGTTTATGGAGATTTCACCCTTTTAGGGCAACATCTACTGACCCTTGATCTTTGCGAATAGTCACGGCGGACAGGCCCCGTTTCCGGGACGGGCAACAGCAGCGTGTAGAGCATAGTGGTTTCAGTGGGGTGGTTTTAGTGAGTAACCGTAAGGGGTAGTCTCACACTATCGGGGAAGAGAAGAACCTTTACCCGATGTGCATAAAGCATTTCCATCCGCCAAAAAAAAAAAGATTAGCTTTAGGTTAGGTTAGATCTGTGTAATAAATAAAGAAAAGTACGATACGTGTGACATTCTGACAGGTGTCATATTTTGACATTTGTTCATTTTGACAGTTGTAACATTCTGACACGTATCACATTTTAACAGTTATCACGTTTTGACAGGTGTCACATTTTGACAAGTGTCCATTTTAACAGTGTTACTCAACGTTCCTATAAATATTTACCTAAACCCATGATTTCTGAAATTGAATTGGCAACGTTGTATTTTCAACTTAGAATTTATGAGATGGCTGTCATTTGACAAGCAAATTATTTATGTCCGTCAAATGAACCTTTTCTTTTTTATACTTTTCAGGTTTATTCTGGTTATAAATTGCTACTTGGGCATTTGTAGAATAAAAAAATGTGAAAAATATTTTTCCGCGCAAAAATTTCTATTGCTAAGTATACTGATTTTATCATGTTTTATAGCATCTGTGAAAATTTCATGAAAATCCCAGTCGGCCCCATTTTCTTAACGTTTAACCAGAGATGTGCGTGTCAGTAGTTATCAAAATTTGTAGGTCATTATGGATAAAAAGCGGCAAATTTAAAATTGAATTCTTTCAGATTTAAACGCCAGAAATTAAATAAAGTCAAACCTGTTTACTACTATACTATACAGAAGAAAGGAGTGCAGTATTTAATTTGCAGAACGTAGTACAGGTTCAAGAGGTGGAAATTTTATTTTTACCTCATCCTTCAATGCTTATTTGTAGTTAAAATTTAAATTTTAATACATCTGATCGGCCTAATATAGTTTTTGTCTAGATTAAATCTTGTTTCCATGGTTTTTACTGTAATAAACCTGTTATTTTGACAGATAAGTCAGACTTTATTTATTCATAGTCGTATCGTATGTATTTTAATTGATTCGGAATTTTGTAATAATATATATTTCAAAATGGCTTCATTCTGAAAATATTATCAGTCCTCCTAAATCCTTGAAGGCAGAATTATTAGTAATTCAAATTCAAAATTCAAAAAATATATTATAGATGAGATGGCCAGAGAAAAACTAATTAAAATTCTCAGATTGCCTCCGTACCACGCAGAGTTAAATCCCATTGAACTGATCTGGTCACAATTATTAAAAGGTTATGTTTCTCAAAACAATAAAACATTTAAATTTCCTGATGTGCGAAATTTGTTTTTCAAGGCATTTTCAGATGTAAATAGAGAACATTGGGGAAAATGCATTGATCATGTTAAAAAGGTGGAAAATTCATTTAGGAAAGTATATCCACTATCAATGGATAATTTAATAGAACCTATAATAATAAACCTCAGAAAAGACAATTATAGTGATACCAGTAGTTTTAGTGAAGACAGTGACTTTTAAAGATAGTTCTTGAACTAACTTTTTTTTAATCTTTGAGTTTAGGTAAGTTCTGAAACGTTACTTTTAATGCCAAGAGATTAAAAACAGTTTAATCCCAACATATAATCCTCCTTGTTATTTATTGGTTAAATTTAATTCGTTCAATGTTAAAGTGTCAGATGCATAAGGTTTATTTTTACGCACCCACGCACGCACGCACGCACGCACGCACGCACGCACGCACGCACGCACGCACGGATACCGGATACTTTCAAATTTAGATATACAATTTTTTCAGTCGTATACGAGATTTGTCAAAAAATATTAATTTTGCTCAAGAAGTATGAAAAAGAAGTTATTAAAAAAACTTGTTTATATTGACATTTTACGCCAACATACCGATTTTGAACAAGATATTCCAACTTTAAGAAAATTTTCATTTTTAACATTTTTTGATACACCCCCGTAACTGACAATTTTGAATTAATTGAAAAATTTAAGAATGTTCACAGGGACCCCATACTAGACTTCCGTTTATAAGCAAAAGTTAGCCCTGATTAAAAATTTTTGATTTTCCTACTGTCCCACTAAATATTTTCCAAATTTAATTCCTGCATATTGATTATAATGTGATGCAGAACTTTTTATGAAGATTTTTTTTAAATCAATAATAAAGGAATTTTTCATTTGTTGTCAACTTTTGCAGACATACTAACCACACCATCGAACAATATTAACAAAATGATGATGAATTCAAAATTATCAGTTACGGGGGTGTATCAAAAAATGTTATAAATGAAAATTTTCTTAAAGTTGGAATATCTTGTTCAAAATCGGTATCTTGGCGTAAAATGTCATTATAAACAAGTTTTCTTAATAACTTTTTTCATACTTCAAAAATAAAGGTACTTTTCTCTTGAGCAAAATTAATATTTTTTGACAAATCTCGTATACGACTGACAAAATTTTATGTCTGATGGTTGCATTTTATGTTTTAGACCATGCCTAACTTTTTATAAAGAATAACTTTTTTCCGAAAATTAATAACACAGGTTTACAAAAAAAAAAAAGGTCGGGACTATTTGACCAGACCACGCTATTCCTAGGTATTTTGGCGCCCTGAATCCGAATCGGGGCTCAGTTTTTCCCCAGCACGTCACGGAAACGAGATTTCAAGGTCATTTATAGATACTACATTCTGTGAGTCGGAAAAATATACAAAGGTTTTAAGCAGCAACCAAACCAACTCTCCCCCCGTTATCGAGGATGCTGAACACGATAGCGGTGGTGAAAATTCTTTAGGAGTTGACCCAACCCCCCAAACGGCCAAAAATCACTCCAAAAATGGGGTAATCGCGTATTCCGCATATTCCATCGGTAAAATATTCCCTATCCCCCGTTTTCAAGGATGCTGAACACGATGGAGTTATCCAAAATTACTTTCGACTTGACCTCACCCCTCAAACGGCCAAAAACCTCCCCCAAAATGTGGGAATCGCGGATTCCGCGTCTTCCACCGGCAAAATATATCTTCCCTCTCCTTTTCGAGGATGCTAAACACGATGGCGGTATTCAAATTTTTTTTAGACTTAGTCCCACCTCCCAAACGGCCAAATTTTTTTTTGATCAAACATGAAAACCCGCGAAAATTTTTCACCCTGTAGAGGGTGATTTTTGGCCGTTTGGGGGGTGGGACTAAGTCGAAAATAATTTTGCATACCGCCATCGTATGCAGCATCCTCGAAAACGGGGAGGGGGAAGATATATTTTGCAGGTGGAAGATGCGGAATCAACGATTCCCCCATTTTGGGGGTGGTATTTGGCCGTTTGAGGGGTGGGGTCAAGTCGAAAATAATTTTGAATACCGCCATCGTATTCAGCATCCTCCAAATGGAGGGCGAAGATATATTTTGCCGGCGGAGGTCGTGGAAGTCGCGGAATCCGCGATTCCCCCATTTTGGGGGTACTTTTTGGCCGTTTGGGGGGTTGGGTCAACTCCAAAAGAATTTTCACCACCGCTATCGTGTTCAGCATCCTCGACAACGGGGGGAGAGTTGGTTTGGTTGCTGCTTAAAACCTTTGTATATTTTTCCGACTCACAGAATGTAGTATCTATAAATGACCTTGAAATCTCGTTTCCGTGACGTGCTGTGGAAAAACTGAGCCCGGATTCGGATTCAGGGCGCCAAAATACCTAGGAATAGCGTGGTCTGGGACATACTTTAGTAATATTTCATAATAAACGTAATGTGTTACATAAACAGTTTTGATAATTGAAATAATCCATTTATACGTTTTAGGCTACAATAGAAAAACCTGCCAACATACCAGTTGTCCTAGCTTTTCCCAGTGTCTTGTACCAAACTAGGATTGGAGGATACCAAGCCGAAATCGCACTTCCACTGGGCATGGTTGTCAACGCAGTATTTAAAAATCAACATTGGCTGTACGTTCAAACTCCTCACGCCGAAGAAGGCTACGTTAGTTACGCTTCATGTCTTCCATTAGGTAAGTTAAGAATTATCCAGTAAAAAAATAGTCGACAAACGCTCATCCGCTATTCGATACTGTGTGTGTGTGTGTGTGTGTGTGTGTGTGTGTGTGTGTGTGTGTGTGTGTGTGTGTGTGTGTGTGTGTGTGTGTGTGTGTGTGTGTGTGTTGTGTCTTGGCATCAGGAAACATGGTCCTCAGCCACAAAAATAATTTAAGTTATTTTTTATAACTGAATATTATTAGCCTTTATAGTTAACTGTACCAGTCCACCAAAAATAATGTTTTTACTAATAGACAAGTTAAATTGGTAGGCAAAGAAATATTATTTGTGTTAAGCACTTCCAAAAATTCATTAGATTCAGTAGATTATGGGACACTTGAGCGGGGGATAGGGAATATTTTACCGATGGAATATGCGGAATACGCGATTACCCCATTTTTGGAGTGATTTTTGGCCGTTTGGGGGGTTGGGTCAACTCCAAAAGAATTTTCACCACCGCTATCGTGTTCAGCATCCTCGATAACGGGGGGAAAGTTGGTTTGGTTGCTGCTTAAAACCTTTGTATATTTTTCCGACTCACAGAATGTAGTATCTATAAATGACCTTGAAATCTCGTTTCCGTGACGTGCTGTGGAAAAACTGAGCCCGGATTCGGATTCAGGGCGCCAAAATACCTAGGAATAGCGTGGTCTGGTCAAATAGTCCCGACCTTTTTTTTTTGTAAACCTGTGTTATGTATGTAGTAAATTTGAAGCCGTACTGACGAAAATTTTTTTTTTAAATAACGCGTTTATTTTTCTCATCATTGCGACCTCAAAAATGGCTCCAAATATCTGCGTTTAGAAAATAAAACTTTAAAGTGATTTTTGTGTGACAAAAACCTGGCGAGAATTATTGCAATTATATAATCAAGTGCCGCACTTTAAAGGTAAGTGGCATTTAAGTGATATGGTTTGGTGGCCGTAACTATTATTTTCCACTTTAATACTTCTGCAACTTTGAGGAAGTCTCGCTTAGTTGTTATAATGTTTCAAACACCTTCAGTGGCACCAAAATATTATAAAACTATTAACTGGCTCCCAGCGGTGAACTTTTACGTGACTACAACTAGGCAAAAAAAAATGAAGTAATTCTTACTTAGTGATTATTACGTAAGAGCCACCCAATCGAAGTTGCGATATCAGTGTCTGTCACTATAATGCTACTTTGGATACGTAGGAATCTGTAATCGTCATTGACAGTACAGATTCCTACGTTTGCTTTCGACACTCATTGGCACTGATTACAGATTCCGACACTCACTGACAGGTAGCGCTGCAATTTGGATAAAAAATGGCGACCAGGCGTGACGCGGCCATCTTGAAAAAGGGGCCGAGCTTGCCATAAGCGAACAAAATTTTCCAACGCTCAAGTGTCCCATAATCTACTTCTATACTTCTATAATTGTATCAAATATGCATTTCACACCTTTCTAGCCATTTTCCACCTCGGTTTGTATACTATTTTATACATAATCAGAATTACTTAATCTAAAATTAATTAAAGAACATTCCCTTCAAATACTATTTTTAAAACTTCGATTAAGATTTCATTGTCATTTTCCTCTACATTACATTATCTGAGACGAGATCTGACAGTGCAAGAGACATTCAAAACTCTTTCATCCGAATTGCATGGCATCCTAACGTTGAAAAGTTGAAAAATGAAAATAAACACAAGAAAAGTTAAAAATAACTAATTGTCTAACGTACAACGTACAAAAAGGTTGTAAATATTTCTTTTATGAGGTAGCATCCTCCTCTTTGATTCAGCTATATTTCGTATATACAGATTCGGACAAAATATTTCTTTGATATAGACCCTCCATGTACGTGCGTGGAATGAAGTTGAAATATTTTTAATTTTAATATCTCTTCTTGAAATTAATCACATTATTAATTTTCATATACGATTTGTAAGTTCTCAGAATGAAATTAAAATATTTTTAATATAATATCTATTCTTGAAATTAATCAAAATCTTAATTATCATACATTACAGATTCCTATGTATATGCTATTTACCCAATTGGACACCGTGGCTCAGTTGGTTAGGGCGCCAGCATTTATTCTCTGGTCACTGTTCGAAGAGTAGGTTCGAATCCTGCCGCATTCAAGTGGAATAAAAGTCAGATAAGACTTTGGGCAAGTGCAAAAAGGTATTTGTGTCATACGCAGTTTCAATTACGCCGGTATGCAGGCCGGATGAGATCGGATATCTCATGGAACTGATAGGGGTTGGTGACACAATTACACACTTGTTAGTCGGTAGATCACCTGCATGACAAAGGCATAGTCCTGGGTTTAAGGTGATTGAGGACAGTGGTTCGGAGCCCACGATAAGCTGTAGGTCCCGTTCAGATTAGCCTTAGTTGCAGAAAGGAGACGTTAAAATTAACCAAACAAACAATGCTATTTACCGACATTAGATAGATTCTGACACCTAGGTGGCGTTGCAATTTTGATAAAAATGGCGGTCAGCGTGACGCGGTCGTTGTCGTTCTCTTTCCAACACATTGAATTTCCTATGTGAGCTGATAGCGGCGAATACCATCTACTCAACACTTCGGACACTTCGAAAAACGGTTGGGAAGTAGACTATTCCCCTTCTTCGTGATATGTGAGGAGAAATTATAATGTTCTCTCAACTTTTAACAAGCTTTCCTTTATGCTCTCGCTTAACCGTAATACCACAATTATTTTTTGTCCGAATCTGTATATTTCTTTAATTTTAGGTATTATACCGCCACCAGATGATAACCAACCGGCCCCATGTTGGGAAAAAAGTACCGATGTGTTTCCCAAACCATCAGGGAACATGACGGATACTGAAAAACTTAGCTCAAAATCAGATTGTGAAGGGGGAACGACGATAAGATGTAGAGCTAGATCTCGAAATGCTGTTAGTACGTGTGGAGAGAAAAGTATAGACAGGTACATCACAAAAAAATATATTAGTCCAATAAACGAATGTGCCAACCCAGGCATCAAGTCTGTCCGGCACCATTTTTTAATTTGCAGGTATTCATGGGTACATTCACCCTCGAAAATCTCAGCTGTCTGAAATTTGTGAGAGGGCGGGAAAATGGCCCATTGGTCTCAAAAATGTGTTTTTTTTCCGCCTATTTTCGCCGATATTTCCGAAAATATGCCACCTAGAGAGTTTTTGTTGGGACGAAAATAAAGATCAGTTCATTACCTACAACAATGATCCTCATCATTTTTGTCAAAAATATGATACTTTTCGACATAACCGGCTCCAAAACGAACCCTCAATTTTAGCTCCTGCCCTGCATTTAGAGAGCACGCTCTAAAGGAATGACACTCCCAAGCGGATTACAAATTTTTCAATAAATCACGTAAAAATTAACATTTTTTCATGACTCAAAGTTCAGATGAAAGAAGGAACCTGTAGCTATAATATCATGTTACTTTTTCCTTTTATCTATTTCTCTGAATTATTGAAAAACCAGGCCAAAGTTTGTTTTTGCTCGATATTTTGACCCTTCTATAAATTTAATCATATTTTTTTTTATCAAGACTAATTTCACCGAATCCTTTTGGATAATGGGGCGTTTTTTTGGATTTCCGGAATTTTCGAAAATGCTCGGGTCTATCGGGAATTAATAGATAATCAAGGACCATATTGGTTTTCAACGCACATCATTAGAAAGCTTAGCTTGTCCCCTTGTCGATGTCATTTTTCTTTTTTTTTTCATATTTTTTGGTTTCCGGAAAATTGAGAAAATTCTCACCAGTATGAAAAATCGACATTTTTTTTTTAAATTATTTTCTTTTCGTGCTAAATCAAATTTTTTGGGGTTAGGAATTGTACTAAATAAACGATCACATTCTGACCTTGTCACCAATATACAGGGTGAGTCAAGGTAGACGCGACGGAGCATTTTGGCTAAACGGTTAATATTTTGAAAATTTTGTTTATTCATGGATATGTGTGGCGTATCAAAGTTATATTTTTTCTTATGGAACACCCTATATTTTATTGCATTTATATATAGATAATTCGTTAAAAATAAATATTCCCTTAAGTATTCCCTATACCTAAGCTTTTTAGTTTTCGAGATATTTTGATATTTCTTACAAGAAAACCAATAACTTCGAAAGCTATGGAATCAGCCAAATTCCATTTTAACTGAACAAAATTAGACTAATAGTTGAAAGCAATAATGTATTTAAAGTTATTTAAAATTATACAGGGCCTCCAAAATGACATATTCAAACGACAATATCGTTCTTATTTTAAATAGGACACACTATTATGTAGCAAATTCCATTACCCTTTAAAAATTATAAAGGTTTACTATACCTAAATCTATAAATTTTTGAATTATTTTGATTTTTGTTAAATTTTATATTATTTTTCCACCGTAATGCCTAGATATAACACCCTGTATTTAATCAGCTTAGACTATTGCAACATCATTTTCTGTCTAATATGTAATGATACATTTTCCAACAGTTCCCAGAAACTTTTTCTTAAAAATTGCAAAAATTTCCTCCCATTTAAATGGCCATCAAAAAAATAGGGGCAAATAACTTGGTCGCCTATAATTCCACCGTATACAAATACATTAATGTTCCACCGGTTCTGATGATCTATTGTGTGGAACAAATGCTGGTTTTGAGTATCATAATAATGAAAGTTATGACGGTTAACTAATCCATTATTATGAAAAGTGGATTCATCTGTAATTTTTTCGGATCATGGCCTAAGCTGATCAAATACAGGGTGTTATATTTAGGCTTTACGGTGGAAAAATAATGTAAAATTTAACAAAAATAAAAATGACTCCAAAATTAATAGATTTAGGTATAGTAGACCTTTATAATATTTAAAAGGTAATGGAATTTGCTACATAATAGGATTATAAAATACAAGGTGTCCTATTTAAAATAAGAATAATATTGTCGTTTGAATATGTCGTTAGAGAATGGCCCCATTTTGGACGCCCTGTATAATTTTAAACAACTTTAAATACATTATTGTTTTCAATTATTAATCTAATTTTGTTCAGTTAAAATTGAATTTGGCTGATCCCATAGGTTTCGAAGTTATTGGTTTTCTTGTGCTTCCATTTTCAGAAATATCAAAATATCTCGAAAACCAAAAAGCCTAGGTATAGGGAATTCTTAAGAGAGTTTATCTTATTTTTAACGTATAATCTATAAATGCAATAAAATATAGGGTGTTCCATAAGAAAAAATATAACTTTGATACGCCACACTTTTTTGGGACCACCTGTATATTTCAAAATAATTTTAAAATGTAGCTTTTATCAACCCATGAATAAACAAAATTTTCAAAATATTAACCGTTTAGCCACAATGCTCCGTCGCGTCTACCGTGACTCACCCTGTATATATCAAGTATGTTATTAAGTGCACGAGAAAAAACTCTGCCTTCAAACTTTCTCAAATTTGATTTTTTACAAGAAATTTATTAATCAAGTGCAAAAAGTGAAAAAAAGTTGGTTATCATTGCCTTATCTTTTATCTTCAGACAAAAACGGGAGGATATTCAAGTTTTGGGATGATATTCAAATTTTCCCGTTTCATCACAATAATTTTAGATTCTCAAAATTGCGAATTTTTGAAACGTCGTTTTTGCAAAAAATATTAGTGTAGCGAAAAAAATCATAGGCACAACTTTTGTAGGTAATAAACTGCTCTTCATTTTTTTCTAAACAAAAATGATCATATTTCGGCAGATATCGTCGAAAAACGGATTTTCGGGAACTCTAGAGCCATTTTCCCACCCTTCCTCAAAATCCTCGTAGCTGAGATTTTCGGAGGTAAATGTACCTATTAATACCTGCAAATTAAAAAAAAATTTGATGGACAGGTTTGGGGTTTTTCTGGCGTTAATTTACTGGACTATATTGACAACAGATTTTGACATCTTAAATTTCATTATCGTTTTCTTTGTCCATAAAATTCCCGATGATTCTATAGTAAATTGTTATTGGTTTTGTGTCATTGCCAATTTTTTGAAAACAACTTGAGAACGTCGAAAATTAAAAATATTTTATTTTTATTATCCAGGAGGAATATTGTTTAAAACTGTTTGATTTTTGTAGGTTATACCTTCGAGCGGCGGCAAGTGCAAAGACAAAAGGCGAGCGACACACTTTACTGGTAATCATAACGGATTTTTGTGGAAGTGGAAACAACAATATCTTGGTGAAGAAAGGGGATGTTGTATTTCTTCTGGACGTTAGCATCAAAGGTTGGTTCTATGTGAAGAACAAAGATGGCGGAGAAGGATATATACCAGCTGCCGTTGCCGGTCACGGATTTTTGTAAATATGTTATATAATATTTATTTGAAATAAAAGTATGGACATTTATTTAAGTGTTTTAGTTTAAAAAATTCAAATGGACGTCATGTGTCCTAGTAGAGTCTATTTAATAATATATTATGTAACAAGTGTTGTAATAAGTAGCATATATTACGTACGAATGGAAAAGTAATTCCATGAGTGCGTAACTGCTTTACAACACGCATTACGTACTATACTTTATCTACACCTCAACAAAAATAACTATTTTTTTTTTAATATAAATTTTAAACACTGACATTTAAATAATAATTGACGTTTCCAATTAATTTTAAACACTAAAAGATGTTTAAAATGACACCTTTATTAATAAATAGCAATAATTGTCCATTATAATATGTATTAAATACTAAATTCAAACATTTGTAACACACCCCACCTGACATTGAATTACGCACTTGCCGCTAAGCGGATTCGTGCGCAATTTTTCTATTCGTGAGTAAAATGATTTTTACAACACGTTTTACGTAATAGACTATACCATAGTTTTGCTAAGATGCAAACGAAAAATGTAAGGGGAGAACTGATAAGGAAGAAACTATCAATACTGATCCTTATTTCACATCAATGATATTTTTACCAATAAATTATGTTAAATGATTTTTTTATTTTATTTATTTATAGTGTGTACCAAAAAGTAAAGCAACAAATGGAAAACTTGGTGACATATACCTTTGACAAGAAAGGATTTACCAGTTTACAGTTATTCAGGCATATAATCCCACCGAAATTTCCTTTTAATTCGTCCCTGACTGAAAATCCTCATAATTTCAGTCATAAGTAAGTACTTCACTATTCTATCTTTAGAAAGTACTCACGGTAAAAGTCTATATTTCAGTGGTCATGAATTCCACCCCTGTCATGACAAAACGGTTTCACTGCGCATGTTCATCATTGTTCCTTGTGCTACAGGCTACAGTAGGAGTAGGGATCGTTCCAGCAAAAAGGTATTGGCCTTCTAGTTCTATGAGTTTTGTTAGTGTTAAAGAGAGGGGGTCATTTTATCTAATAATTGGCCATATCTTTTTGAAACACCCATATAATATAGACACCTGATATGTATAGTTATAGTTTTAGTATTGAGAATCGAAATTAGTATTGAGGACCCCAAACCTTTAATGTCAGAAATCCCTTGATTCCCTTGCGACAAGCTCCCAAACTCTGTGACCACGCTGTGCCAAACTTATCGCATAACCTAATGCACGAAACATGTTGTCAAAAATTAATAAAATGTAACATATCAATAATTTACAGGGTGAGGTCAGGTAAGATATATAAGGGTACGTCAGATCAGCTCAGCTCAGAAAAATGATGTACATACAAAGTAATATTTCAAGTAAATATATTGTATTGGCATTTGGCAACACCGTGGGCACTCGATAAACGGATAGGATTTAGAGGCACCCGTGCCTTTGAGTCTTTCGGACATAGCACTGGCGGATCAGAGGGGGGGGCCATGGCCCCCCCTAGAGTTCTGAATAGTTGATATTGGTTCAACAACTAGAGTCTGGATATGCAAGTAAACCTTTTTATTGGTTTTCAACAAGAAGAAAACACACGTTATACAAACCAAAATTATTCGTTGTATTGAATATTTTCTCAAAGACTCAAACATCCCAAATTTTTATCACTTAATCACTTTGGTTACAAAGGACCCCGCAGTTTTTGATAGGAAAATGGCTTTCGGTGGATTTCTCTCAAACTTCGGAAATTTATTCTTCATCCCATCCCGATCAAAAGTGTTCACGGGCCCAACTCAATCCTATGTACAGATTTCGAGCTAGCGCGAGTTTAAAATGATTAGGGGGAACTCGATATATGCGCATTTATCGGCAAGTTAGGCGTTCACCTCTTTACGTTTACGGTTTATATGATGGATATATGTCATACACACCCAGATACACACACACGCACACATTTAGCGTCTTTTAGAAGATTTTATTTTGATTTCTAATTTTTTTTTATTGACATTACATTTTTCATTTTTCAATCACTTTTTTGTTACCATGAATAAAGCTAGACTATGTCCGACATGGGCGTTTCATTAACAGGGTTAAACACAGCCGGACGGACACCTTGAAATAAATACAAAACTAAATGTTCAATGGAGAAATACTCTTTGTAAGAGAACACTTAACAATTATGTCCAGCATAAAATTAACATTGCTAATGAATTTAATAAGAGCTTTAGCAAACCAAATAAAAAGCGATGAAAATCTATCCTAATTGCACCTATTTTGATTTAAAAAATGGGAAAATCGTTGGAATAGATAACACAAAGTCTGAAATAATTAAATTAAACTGTGATTATCTTTTAAAACTATTTACACATACTCTATCTAAATGTATAGAACAATTCTTACTATATTACATAAAAAGGGAGATGTAACAACATCAGCAATTACCAATACATATGGTTAATCACCCACTTCTCAAAAAAGTTTGAAAAATTAATTAAAAATAGATTAGTTTCATACCCAAACAAATATGAAATACTCTCAAAACAACAGTTTGGTTTTAGATAGAAAACATCCATACAAAACGCCGTTAGTGTCCTAACTTCACAAGTACCTAAGTGAATCACTTAATGAAAGCAAGCCCTGTTTGTGTATATTTCTGGATCTTTCAAATGCATTTGACACGGTTAGTCATCATCTTATCCTGCAGAGGGTGCCATGGCTCAGCGTTAGCATATACACTTCTCAACGAGACGACCCGGGTTCGATTCCCAAGAAAATCAAGTGGTTCATAATATCGGCAACCCACCATGGCTCGGTGAGTACGTATAAACCGTTGGTCATGGCTATGTAACTGTAGTCGTTAAGCCATGCAGAAAGCGGTAGTCGCGGCCTGAACCACCCGTCACACGAACTTTACTTTTTTTTTCTCCTGCAGTGCTTGGAACGAAATAATTATTTAAATCTTTTTAAAAGGTATCTCACCAATCGACAGCAGACTGTGAGAATAGATGATGTACTTAGCAGTGCAAGAGTTGTTGAATATGGAGTGCCGCGAGGACCCATACTTGGTCCTATTTTGTTCAACATATATATTAACTGCTTGTTTTCTTTAAAAACCAGTGAAAACGTTATTGGCCTCGCAGATGATACTGCTATTTCATATAGGGCAGATAATTGGGAAGACCTAAAACAGAAAGCGAAGATAAACTTTTTAGAAATAAAAAAATTGATAGACTTTAAAATGTTAACTGTTATTTAAAAATGTTATACTTCGAATTGGTCATCTTCGTTATGGAATCATTGCGAGGGGTGCAGCACTCAAAACTCACCAGTATGCTCTTGAAGTAATCCAAAAAATGTTTTTAAAATTAATTTTGTCTAAAAACTCGAGGTATCCGTCAGATCAATTATATACTGAAATAAAAATAATGGACATAAGACAACACTACCACTTGTGTTTGTTTGTTAGATTTCACCTTCATAAACAGCAAGCTCCACTTCCATCTCATCAATATAATACTCGCCACAAACATTGAACATTTATTTAGTTTTTTAATTTATTTCAAGGTGACTGGCTGTGTTTAACCCTGTTAATGAAACGCCCATGTCGGACATAGTCATGGTAACAAAAAAGTGATTGAAAAATGAAAAATGTAATGTCAATAAAAAATAAATTCTTAAGTAATAGTTTAGAAATCAAAATAAAATCTTCTAAAAGACGCTAAATGTGTGCGTGTGTGTATCTGGGTGTGTATGACATATATCCATCATATAAACCATAAACGTAAAGAGGTGAACGCCTAACTTGCCGATAAATGCCCATATATCGAGTTCCCCCTAATCTTTTTAAACTCGCGCTAGCTCGAAATCTGTACACAGGATTGAGTTGGGCCCGTGAACACTTTTGATCGGGATGGGATGAAGAATAAATTTCCGAAGTTTGAGAGAAATCCACCGAAAGCCATTTTCCTATCAAAAACTGCGGGGTCCTTTCCATTAACTGATGCCAAAAATTCTTAGCACTATGTGGATGGTCGGAAAATTTAGGGTAAATTAAAAAAAATCAAGTGACAGAGTAAAAGTTCCAGAAGGGGTGTGGGGGTACGTAAATATATGCTTTTAGGGTTTGATATAGGATTTATACAATTTGTGGCAGAAATATACATTCATTTCGGAAGCTCATAGTGGTTTGTATTTTAATTTCTCTCTCTCTTTCCACTGGATCAAAACCACTTAGTTGTTAAAAAAGTTAAGAGGGGCCTTGCCACTGCCGACCTCGTTTTCAGTTGGCAATACTGAATATGCATAAAAATTTGACGATTTTTTGGAGAGTTAATCTCGAGAACGGAATTTTTGTTTGTGGAAATATTTATACCCGTTATAGCTTATACCTTGGAATAGGACATCTCCTTTTTTGAGTCAATTTTAAGGATTAATAAAAAAGATATCAGCCATTTAGTGGAGGTGTGTTTTTGACAGTTTTGACAATTTGTGATCACCAATTTTAACGTGAAAAGGAGATGTCCTAAATGAAGGATACAGAATTAATTTCCGAGAATACCAATTCGCAAAACTTTATAATTTTTGAGATTAACTCTCCAGAAAAAAAAAAAAAAAAAAAATTATGTAAGTTGCCTATATCCCAGTAAGATTTTCTCTTTCCATAGTTCAGGCGTTTTCCGCCTGACACTTTGAGACAGTGGCGCTTTTTGGTTTTATTTTGAACGATGTATGCAACCAGTTTTACGAATACGAAGTTAGGAAGAAAGAAAGTTTAGATGTTTAGAACTGACATTTTGGGCATTTGAAGTGTTCACATCGCTCGACTGCTGGAAATATCTTGAAGGTATCTATAAGGGATTTACTAACTATTTATTTGTTTGTTTATTTCTATATAACCTTATTACTTCCTAACCCATTCCTATAATATAAAATTGTTTATCAGGTTTCCTCCAACCTAAAAATGGAGGATTCGGAGGAGCCCCCCCCTAATAGCGGTAATAGTAGTAGTCAAATAATTAAGGAAAAACAGGATAAACAAAAAAATTTTTATTCAAATTCTGACTCTGGCCCTTATGAAGTTTATGTTCAGGGAAATGAGGGAAATGTAGGGAATTTACACATTTTGAGTATTGCAAAGACAATTTTCAACCTAAATTTAAAACAAATAGTCAAGGTCAACCGAAAAGGTAAAAACCGGATTGGTGTTATTTTTTCTGATTATTCGTCTGCAAAAATGGGAAACATTAAATTACGAGGTTTTTATACCCACCCCTAATATTTCTTGTAAAGGTATAATTAGTAATTAGTAGTAAATCACTTTTCAGAGGATGAAATTAAGGAATCGATTGATACACAACTGGCTTTTTGCAAAGTTTTAAATGTGAAAAGACTTAATAGAAGGGTCGCTGAAGAAGGTAAAGAAGTAGTTTATGTTCCAACTGGAACTGTATGTTTAACTTTTTCTGGTAAAATTATCCCAAAAGAAATCCTAATATACGGCCTCCCCATCAAAGTTTCCCCTTACGTTAGCCCTGTACTAATATGTCAAAATTGTTTACTATATGGACACAGTTCTAATCAATGTAAAGGTAAGGCTAAATGTATGAAATGTGGCAAGCCTGCTCATGAGGAAAATGACACTCCTTGCAATTATTTTTGTATTCATTGTAAAAGCCAGGACCATTCATCTAAAGACCAAAAATGTAAAGAGTTTCAGAGGCAAAAAGAAATCAAATTCCTTATGTCTCATGCCAATATCTCCTACTTCGAGGCAAATCAGCAGATTCCCAAGTATCATAATAATAACGTACCGGTGGATAAAGCCAATTTTCCCCCATTAAGTAAACAATCAAGCGAAAGTAACCAAATCCCTATTCATGAGAGAAGAGCTGCGATAATAAATTCTTCAAATAATTTTCCAACCTACAGCCAGTCAATTAAATCTACAACTAAAAGAAGAAGGTCCCATGACAATGGATATGACAAGAAAGCTCATGAATCCCAGCTTATTAACCCCTCAGGGAGAGTCCCCTGCAACCCCGTAAAAATCCAAGGCCAATCAACCTCTAACCCCCCCCCCCCCCCGCCAGGAAGAGGAAAAACAAAGGTATTTTGACTTTATCCAAGTTATTTCAAGACTTTCCCCCCAACATATGGACATGGTAATGTCCTATATAGGTAATCTTATAAATAGTTTTTACTATCCTCCCCAAAATGTATCACAATGCTCAGGAGATGTTGCTTCACCCTCGTCAAGATCCGTATATAAAAGCAATTCCCAAGAAGAAGGAATGATCTATTCCG
This sequence comes from Crepidodera aurea, assembly GCA_949320105.2. Classification (NCBI taxonomy): domain Eukaryota; kingdom Metazoa; phylum Arthropoda; class Insecta; order Coleoptera; family Chrysomelidae; genus Crepidodera; species Crepidodera aurea. The sequence continues at coordinate 23,594,456 of OX439479.2, read as the reverse complement.
ACGATTCGGAATATTAATTTCTTTCTTCCAGTAAATTTTTTATCACGTTCACTCCACTAACTATAATTCCCTGCATTTTTCTAATTTCCTAATTTTTTTTTAAAAAAAAAAGGCAAATTTAGACTAGCTGGTCATTAGACTGGTTGGCAAATTATAGTAATAAACAATCATTTTATTTTAAAATTGTTAATCAATTGTATCCATCTCCATGGTTTTATAGATTTTCATATATTAATAGAAGACATTTGACTACTATTATTCGCATGAGGACAGGACACTGTCTAACCCCCTATCACCTGTTCCATATAGGAACTAAAGATGATCCTTTTTGTGAGTGTGGTCAAGTTGGCTCCTTAAACCATATCATTCTTGAATGTCCAATCAACTTAATCCCAGGGTTTGACTTATATCAAGAAATAATTAAAACCAACCTTCCTACTCCTTTTGATATTTGTGTAATTCTTTCCAACATTAGGGAGGTTTTAAGCCACAACTTGAGCGTCATACGTTATCCCTTTATCCGCTATTAAAGTAAACACAGAACGTTAATAACGTCTTTCGAAAATGAGTTTTTAAGCCATCCCACTCTTCCGTTATTTACGTGACAGATGCCAGAAACATTTATAACCTTATAAATGATAACCCTCACTTTGTGATAGTTTAAATAATCATTTACGATTTTTTTTTTATTTTAACTGCCTTAAATCGTTTTTAAATGAAGCCAGAATGAAACAAATACTACAAAAGATAGGTTAGGTAAAAGACTTGTTGTGGCATCTCTTCAATGTCCATATCCTATGTTGCCGTAACACTTAATTTTATGAAATGTTTTCATTTCATATTTAAGAAAAAAAGTGGTAAGAATGGTGAAAACTATAGACTTACTCAAATCTTCTAAATTTCACATGTATTTATCATAGACTTTGGAGTTCACGATAAAACTTAAATATAAATGTTCTACATGCGGCACCATTGCGAAAACAATATCCGTTATTAAGGGAACCTTATTTCACCTCTAATAACGTAAAACAATATCAGTTAATAAAGTTTCCCTTATTTTAGCGCTATTGCGCATGCGATGTATAACGTTTAAAGTATATTGGTGTTGAAATAGGTGGCTTGAAATCTCCCTATTAATGAAGATAGATTAAACCTAATAATAGGGAGATTTTAAGCCACCTATTTCAACACCAATATACTTTAAACGTTATACATCGCATGCGCAATAGCGCTAAAATAAGGGAAACTTTATTAACTGATATTGTTTTACGTTATTAGAGGTGAAATAAGGTTCCCTTAATAACGGATATTGTTTTCGCAATGATGCCGCATGTAGAACATTTATATTTAAGTTTTATCGTGAACTCCAAAGTCTATGATAAATACATGTGAAATTTAGAAGATTTGAGTAAGTCTATAGTTTTCACCATTCTTACCACTTTTTTTCTTAAATATGAAATGAAAACATTTCATAAAATTAAGTGTTACGGCAACATAGGATATGGACATTGAAGAGATGTCACAACAAGTCTTTTACCTAACCTATCTTTTGTAGTATTTGTTTCATTCTGGCTTCATTTAAAAACGATTTAAGGCAGTTAAAATAAAAAAAAAATCGTAAATGATTATTTAAACTATCACAAAGTGAGGGTTATCATTTATAAGGTTATAAATGTTTCTGGCATCTGTCACGTAAATAACGGAAGAGTGGGATGGCTTAAAAACTCATTTTCGAAATACGTTATTAACGTTCTGTGTTTACTTTAATAGCGGATAAAGGGATCTAACGTATGACGCTCAAGTTGTGGCTTAAAACCTCCCTAATACCTTTAAAATTAACCTATAAAATCAATTCTTTTCCTCTTTTTAGTCCTGGGTGCTCTTACTATCACCGTTGGTAGCATTTCTGGTTGTGTTAAGCTTAGTGGCTACCCCTAAGCGAGAAAAGTTATCTCCTCTGTTGTATTGTTTACCTATATTAACTACCAATCCCTTAGAGAAGAAAGAAGAAAAAGGACAAAGTTGAAGAGTGATTGTGATTAATCAAAAGTTTGAATTTTAGGATTGTTTTATTGCCTCGAGCAAGACTATTGAGACGAGCACAACTTTGAAGCGACACCACCGGTATTAATTTGAACCTTCACGAAAAGCATAATTTTGTTTGTTTACCTGCAAGTCGAACGTGTGTTTTGATTTTGTGCTTCGTGTATTTTGCTGTTATTTGTTAGTTAAACGTTAAAAATGCCCAATAAAAATAATACAAGCTATTGCGTTTATGGGTATACCTCTAGAAAATCTAAAAATCCGGAATTACACTTTCATTATGATCCACCCAAGAAGCAACAAAAAAGGTGTCATCGAGGAAGTTGAACGTCGTAAATTCCGGAAAAAGTGTAATCAATTTTAAATCTGAAGATTATATTACAAAATCAGGTAAGATAAAGATGAGCATTTCTGAGATTATTTCTTGATTACTACTGAAATGTTTTTAGGAATTATTTCAAACAAAATAGCACCCAAGTAGTGCAAAAAGTTTGTGCCATCACATCATTTGCCCAGTAAGCCACTTGATGTTAAAACCATTAAATGTGCAAGGAATGATGGTTAGTTCGAAGACAGCAAAGTGTTGCCTATAAACTAAGTAAACTTGTCCTTACAAACTGTCGAAACTGTGTACAGTTGTAATTTTATATATGTAAACTTAAAATCTAATTAGGTGTGCACATCATTGCTGATATTTCAACTTATCATTTTTCTAAAGGTAATATTCAGTAAAATAAAACCTTTGTCACATCATAATTTTAAAAATACCCTCTTGTACAACACCTGTTTTCAATAATTATACAGTTACAATTAGTAATGAATTATTATAATAAAATGTTAAAATAAAGGATTAAAAAATATACATATATACAAATATACAGGTACATTTTGTGTTTATTTTGAAAAAAACAAAGTAGATAAACGAAATAAAAATTTTTACATTTGATGGCCTATGAAGTGTTTTAAGCCAAGAAAAAAATTTCTTAATTTTTTATATTTTAATTTGATATTGATTTAAAAAATAATTTTGAAACAAGGAATAGGATATATTTTACCATAAATCAATCAAAAGTAGGTTCTTAGAAATCATTTTTTATTTAAATCACTTTTACAATTACAATTATTATCCTGAAAAAATCGAAATAAAATTTATCAGCAGAAAACTGTTGTATGTTTCTTTGGCATATGATTTAGCTCCCTTCCAATATCATTCTATATTAGTAGAGATGAAGATGATAATACCTCTAGGCTATATTCATCCTGAAACACAAAAAAAGCACACAGAAACAGAAGTAAACAATAAATTTCTGAAAAACGTAAGATATGCTAAATAAATAACCTCAATTTTAGAATAACGACACAAAAAACAGGTTCAATTGAGTCTAAATACTTACATGTACAGGTATATTATGGTAATTTCCAAATCAAAAACCTCAAACAATCACAAAAAGTCTTAAAATACTACAAATAAACCATTCACTCAGTATAACTTAATGCACTATTTACCAAAAATTACGCGTTTCGTGAACAGCTGATCGACGTGTGGCGCCGCCATCGGTAATTATTTGTCTCAATAAACAATCCTGCCGAGTTAAGCTGGGTAAATTGTCCTATGGACACAGCCCATAAAAAGAATTGAAGAAGAAGAAGAAGAAGAACTGACATTTTAGGTTCTGTTGGCTAATTTATTCGTGTTTTGCAATTTTTTTAATGAGTAAATTAGTATTAACTCAAACCAGTTCTTCAGTTTAAAGTATTTCAATTAATGCCGTATACCTCATGTAGGACATATTTCACTTTAAAATTGGTGATCACAAATTGTCAAAAGCACACCTTCCACTAAATGATTAATATGTTTATTATTCTTTAAAATTTGTTGAAAAATGGAGATGTCCTATTCCAAGGTGTAAGCTATAACGGGTAAAAATATTTCCACGAACAAAAATTCCATTCTCGAGAGGATGTTCAAAAAATCTTCAATTTTTATGCATATTCGAAGGAAGTGTGAAAAATTAGTGATTAGTAATATGGAGAATGTGCAATTCAACTATAACAGTTTTTTGTGATTTTTATTCGTGCATTCAAAATAGTGTCTGCATAGTTGGGAATCACAGACATTTGCAGAAATTAATATTTACAGTATGTCTCACATATTAACCCGTCCATGGGACTCTTGATGTAGGTTTGTTACACATTTTATTTGCTATTATGTCTTTTGTCCATTGCTAAAAAGCAATGCAGTTTTTTCATAGTGTATTGTTTTGTTTTTGTTTTAGTGAATAACTGTAATTAGGTACTTTTAAATAAAGAAATAATTATTAATTGTTCAATTTATTTTCTTACTAAAATGATTTTATAATATTTAATGATTTACAATAAAGTTAACATTAAAGAAATGAGTTTACGATTAAGACATGCAAGTATATTAGAACTAAGAATCTGAAATAAATTTATGATTAATAAATGCAAGTACTAGCACTTATTTATTTATTTATCGTATCACTGCATATGTCATAAAATACATAAAAGATATAGTTAGTTGGCAGATCTTGAGACTTGGTTCAAGATTTCTTGTCGATAGGTCTTGAGGAGGACCGGTTGGATTAAATGTCGCGTCAGGCATCATGTGCTTTAGCCCGGAGATCAAAAGATTGTATACTATTGTACTAGTCAACCCCTTGCCCTTTCGGCGTTCTTCTTTAACACTTAGTTTTCCGAGAGTACATATTTTGGAATGATCGTATTGTAGATTAGTAGCCCAATCCAGTACATACCCAAGTTCTACAATTCTCATACCTGTTATCGGGTTCTCAGGTTTCGGTACTCTCTCATATTCTAGCTCATGTTTGTTTATGCTAGAAAATTAATGAAATATTAAATTATACAGGGTTTATCATAAGGAATGGTCAATATTTTAATCATAGGTTCAGGACCTCGAAATATTAATATTTTACTAAATAACTCTGGGTCAAATGTTATCTACTACTAAGATACAGGGTGTTGAAGATAAAATGTATTTTTCGTTTTTTTTGCAATAATTTCTTTATTATTTAATATATTGACTTGAAATTTGGTATGGTTATATTTTTAAGAAATTATTGCAAAAAAACGAAAAATACATTTTATCTTCAACACCCTGTATCCAGGCCCGGATTCAGAGCCGTGATTTGGGGGGGGTGTTCCTTCCGGGGGGTCCAGAAAATTTTTGAAATAATGTATTTATTACCTTTTAGTTATTTATTTGTATATGTGATTTTTTGCGTTTGGCTCAGGAAATCCTCTTCTAAATTTTCTTGTGTGAAATCCTCTTCAATATCTTCTGTATTTCCTTCTCGTGGAAAGTCATTGAGTTGGATGACCTCTTCTAAAATATCCTCTTGCAGAAAACTCTCCTCTTGATTGTCGGCTTCTTTCTTTCTTTCTTGTGGGAATCCCTCTTTTTGGATGTTCTCTTCTGGGACACTTTCTTCATTAAACCTAAGAAAATGTACATAATCAAAAAATTGAAATAAAAAGCTAGGTATATGAAAATTACTTTGACAGACTTTTGATTATGGGTACTTTATAGGAAAAACTTATAAAAAATAAAACTTTATGAAAACTTACAATTCTTGTAATATTTCGCTGCAATCAGTTGGGAATCCCTCTTCTTCGGTGTTCTGTTCTGGGACACTTTCTTCATTAAATCTAGGGAAATGTACATAATCAAAAAATTGAAATAAAAAGCTTAATAACTTATAAAAATATGGCTAAAATATAACTTTAGAAAACTTACGATTCTTCTAATATTTCTGTGGAAATGTCCCTATTTTCTCTATTTCCCCAATTCAATCGCACTGCTGCAGTGCGTTTGTTCTTCTTTCTAGTTTTACGCGAACTTCGAGGCATCTTTGGATAATAACCTACCCTACATAAAAAATAATAAAAAAAAATTGTCTTTTTTCACAAAAATGAAAATGATGTATTTTTCACCGAGGAGGGTAAACAATCAGAATCTAAAACCTAAAAATACTGTTGTGTCCGTTTCACACCACTTTTGTACCGTAATAATATAGCTCTAATGGAGATAAAAAAAAGCAAAAATGCAATATGAGTTAGCGTGACCTGCTCAATCAGAGACCAACCAAATCATGACTAATAACAATAACTAAATTGTAAAATCACGTCACAAAACGGATGGAAAAACCGCCAAAATCACAAAACATTAGTTGCAAACATTTTCAAAGAATCCCCGCTCGAAGACACAATAAGAACTGCTTCCGCTCTTTGTCTAATCATTAAAATTAGTAGTGTTATCTTATTTTATTTCAGAATTAGAGAGCGGACAGAGCCAAAACAAAGACAAAACAGCAAAAAACTAAAAACTGAAATGAAAAAACACACCAATGTTGCCGTAATGCCCGCAACCTCTAAATTATCAATTACTAAAAAGCTGTTTTTCACTTTTTTAAAATAAATGTACATATTATATTTTCCATTTAAAATATTTTGGAATGTAATATAAAAACGATTTCATATAAATTCATATCGTATATTGATAATAAAGAAATATCTAGGTAGGTATTTTCGACACTGTTCTGATGCTGCGGTAAATAAATAAAGTATAAAGTTTAGTATGGATACTAAATACGTGTCACTGGTTTTTTGGGTAAAATTTTAAAGTAGGTTTATTGTTGTATATTATTCTTATAGGAAAAATCACACTGAATACAATGGTGACATTAAAAAATTTATAAATAGCCGTCTTCATTGTTAAAAGCGATCGTTTGTGAGCATTTTAATTTTTCAACCCTATTTTTTGGACTTTTTAACGAAAATGGTGACACTTACAAAAAAAATTTCAAGGGATCAAACATGAACAATTTATCATAACCCATGGTTTAAGACTTGCAGCGATTTTTTATCTGTAACCGTTCAATTGTTATATACAAATTAATGCTCCAACATTAACAATTTTTTTTTATAAAAGGACTTGCAGATAATTTATTGTGGTTACAATGTTGCATTTTGTTCATAGAACGCAGTTTTTTGTGTCGATAACTCATGTATTCTGCAATTGTTTAAACAAATAGATATTGATAAAAATATTTTGCGTTTGGGGCCGCCAATTATTTAATAATTAATTTTTTAAAAAAATTCTTGCTTCACCTTAAAGATTATACATTTATATAATTCTCAATTTTCGTATGAATCCATTGATGTTTAAATATTTTTTTTATGTTAGAAATATTATTTTCCGAGCTCCATTCCTATCTGATGTATTTAATGAGATTAGTCGCGTGGCAGCGCTATTTATATTAAAATAAACGGATTTATACCAAAATAATTGAAAATTAATTAAATTAATAAAATATAAACTCTATTTTGATGCTAGAAAAAAAATAGTAAACAAAAAAAATTAAATTAAATTAAATTAAAACACAAACCACTATGAGCTTCTGAAATGAATGTATATTTCTGCCACAAATCGTATAAATCCTATATCAAACCCTAAAAGTTTTTTAACAACTAAGTGGTTTTAATCCAGTGGAAAGAGAGAGAGAAATTAGAAATATACATATCCTATCGCAAAAAGTAGTAGATAATTAACCAAGCAAAAAATACAAATTATCTACGAAGAAGCGGCTTGGACTATCTCAAAGAAAAAATGAGAAAGACATGGCATTGGAACAGAAAAGGTTAAACATTGAAGGAAGAAAAGTAGGTGTGGCAGAACAGAATGTTGCCCTAGCAGAGAAAAAGTTTCGTTTGGAGTCCGAACAGCAACAAAAAGTGTTCGATAATCAGACAGTCATTAATAAATTACTAGAAATAGTTCAAAAGCATATTTGATGTAGTACATATTGTATATATTTTTCATTCACAATAAATATATGTACATATATAAGTAATACATACTTTTTGTTAAGATATTTAGATATTTACGGGGCCCATTTAAGATATAAATTACAATTTTAAATTATAATTAAAATACAAAGACAATATATATGTGTAAGTATAAATCAAAAAATTGATATAACAAAAGATATAATAATAAATTATTAGTAGTAGTCTTCCTGGTCATTAGATGGTCTGCATATATTAGGTCGAACTGTACCATCAATAAATTCCAGTTTGGGACAGCTGCTCCCATGTTGGTTATCGACAATGTGAGGGTTATCATTTATAAGGTTATAAATGTTTCTGGCATCTGTCACGTAAATAACGGAAGAGTGGGATGGCTTAAAAACTCATTTTCGAAATACGTTATTAACGTTCTGTGTTTACTTTAATAGAGAGTTGAAGTAAACACAGTACGTAACCCTTTACGTAGAAAATACCGTACGAAATATAACGTAATAAAGTTGTATGGAATTTGAGTTGAAGTGTTCATGTACGTACGTAAAATAGATGTCAACTGTCAACCTTTAATTAATTGGTCTGTATTTTGGTTTTATGTTGTTTTATGTGAGCAGAAAGTCGAAAAGTCAAAATTAAAAACATTTTTAATAAAATAAGAGGTTTTATTATATCCATTAAGAAGAGTATTTGAAGTACAAAGCCACTAATGAGTTATAGAAATGAAAAACAAAATAATATATATATTGGAATTGGATTTCTTGAAATTCTACTAAAATAGAAGTTACATTTTTATGGTAAGTACGTCTTTATACATGTTCACTTAGGCTCTATTTATTTCATTTAAGGTGGAAGGTATTCTTTATGCAGCACAACTTGGGGATTCAGATTTCGAAGAAGATGAAATGGATGAGGTAATCTTGCTACATATATTCAACGATGATCCTATTGGGAATCGAGCAGAGCTTTATGGGCGATGGAGCCTCCACACAACTGGAACAATATTTGGGAAATTTAATGTTCTGTTCAGCACACAAAGATTTTCAAAATCCATCGTGCTGATTAAATTTTAGTAAATGAACCTAGATTGATTTTTGTAAAGTTAGTATCGCAATATTAAAGTAGCATACCTTTTATCAAGCACAAACAACTTTAATGTTTGTTTTATTACCAATATTTTGTTTGCATTTTTTGCTAGTTTTAAGATGTAAAAAGCGCCATCAACTAAATTTAGTTGAACATTTCTACACTTTGTAAATTTTATTTTTATTGAGTATATTTTCTAAAAATGTTTTATTCGTTGTTTTGTAGTTTTAGAGATAAATATTCTGTAATATGGTTTTGTTATTGTTATTGTGATTAATAAATACATATTTATATAATAAAAATGTTTTAACTTGAAAAGTTTTTTATTATCTTACTGAAATATGAGAAATAACCTTTAGAAACATAATAAGCGAATATTTAGTAACTTCTATAGGAATTTCTCAACCGAATGTAATCTAATAACAGAAAAATAAAGAAATTCTTTTGAGAACTTCTAAATCACACTTAAATTCCTAAATTATATAAATCAAATGAAACAAAAACTAATATTTAGTAACTTCTTGAGTGACCCTTAACACCATGTTATTTATATATAAAATGATTAATCAACTATAGTGCCTCAACTTGTAAATAATTGTAGGTTTGTTAAAGACATATATAAATATTCCACAAGATCAAGAAACAATTTTTATGTAGATAGAGTAAGCACTAGTTATATAGTCAGAATAGTCTGTTTTATAAGGGATTAAACCAATACAATGAATTGCCTGATTTTATTAAAAACTGCAATAATTTAATGAGCTTTAAAAGAACATGTAGGTTGTAAATATAAGTATAAAACTATTTATTTTTGTTACATTTTTTTTTTGTAAACCTAAACGTAAAAATAATACTAGCCAAGAGCTAAATTAAAGGATTGTTATTATTATTACTTCTATAAGAATTTCTCAACAGAATGTAATCTAATAAAAAATACTAAACAAAAAAAATAAAGAGTCTTTTTGAAGTTATAAATAATTTACTTTAAGTCCAAATTCAAAATTGGGACATTCGCCATTTATCGGTGTCACTCGTATAATCTTCGTTTATCGTACGTAGATTTTTACGGTATCCGTGAGAGAACGCAAGGTTACGTACGTACGCAATCCTATTTTTCACGTAAACGCTATTTTCAGACAAATGCGCATGCGTAGATGTCAATTCGGCTCCTAACGTTTACGTACTTGGAACAACTTCAACTCTCTATTAGAGAGTTGAAGTTGTGCGTACGTACGTAACCTTGCGTTCTCTCACGGATACCTTAAAAATCTACGTACGTTAACCGAAGATTATACGAGTGACACAGATAAATGGCGAATGTCCGAATTTTGAATTTTGAATTAAAGTAAATTATTCATAGCTTCAAAAAGACTTTCTTTATTTTTTTTTGTTAGATTACATTCAGTTATAATGTAATATAATAATAATATAATATAATATATAATAATAGTTGAGAAATTCCTATAGAAGTAATAATAATAATAATCCTTTAATTTCTCTCTCTCTTTCCACTGGATTAAAACCACTTAGTTGTTAAAAAAGTTTTTTTATTGACAATAAAAAAACTTTTTTAACAACTAAGTGGTTTTAATCCAGTGGAAAGAGAGAGAGAAATTAAAATACAAACCACTATGAGCTTCCGAAATGAATAATCCTTTAATTTAGCTCTTGGCTAGTATTATTTTTACATTTAGGTTTACAAAAAAAAATAAATAGTTATATACTTATATTCCCAACCTACATGTTCTTTTAAAGCTCATTAAATTATTGCAGTTTTTAATAAAATCAGGTAATTCATTGTATTGCTTTAATCCCTTATAAAACAGACTATATTCTGACTATATAACTATAGTGCTTACTCTGTCTAAATAATAATTGTTTCTTGATCTTGTGGAATATTTATGTCTTTAACAAACCTACAATTATTTACAAGTTGAGGCACTATAGTTGATTAATCATTTTATATATAAATAACATGGTATTAAGGGTCACTCAAGAAGTTACTAAATATTCGTTTTTGTTTCATTTGATTTATATAATTTAGGAATTTAAGTGTGATTTAGAAGTTCTCAAAAGAATTTCTTTATTTTTCTGTTATTAGATTACATTCGGTTGAGAAATTCCTATAGAAGTTACTAAATATTCGCTTATTATGCTTCTAAAGGTTATTTCTCATATTTCAGTAAGATAATAAAAAACTTTCAAGTTAAAATATTTTTTATTATATAAATATTTATTTATTAATCACAATAACAATAACAAAACAATATTACAGAATATTTATCTCTAAAACTACAAAACAATGAATCTTTACATTTTTAGAAAATATACTCAATAAAATTACATTTATAAAGTGTAGAAATGTACAACTAAATTTAGTTGATGGCGCTTTTTACATCTTGAAACTAGCAAACAAAATATTGGTAATAAAACAAACATTAAAGTTGTTTTTGCTTGATAAAAGATATGCTACTTTAATATTGCGATACTAACTTTACAAAAATCAATCTAGGTGCATTTACTAAAATTTAATCAGCATGATGGATTTTGAAAATATGTGTGTGCTGAACAGAACATTAAATTTCCCAAATATTGTTCCAGTTGTGTGGAGGCTCAATCGCCCATAAAGCTCTGCTCGATTCCCAATAGGATCATCGTTGAATATATGTAGCAAGATTACCTCATCCATTTCATCTTCTTCGAAATCTGAATCCCCAAGTTGTGCTGCATCAAGAATACCTTCCACCTTAAATGAAATAAATAGAGCTTAATTGAACATGTATAAAGACGTGCTTACCATAAACATAAACTTCTATTTTAGTAGAATTTCAAGAAATCCAATTCCAATATATATATTATTTTGTTTTTCATTTCATTAGTGGCTTTGTACTTCAAGTACTCTTCTTAATGGATATAATAAAACCTCTTATTTTATTAAAATTTTTTTTAATTTTGACTTTTCGACTTTCTGCTCACATAAAACAACATAAAACCAAAATACAGACCAATTAATTAAAGGTTGACAGTTGACATCTATTTTACGTACGTACATGAACACTTCAACTCAAATTCCATACAACTTTATTACGTTATATTTCGTACGGTATTTTCTACGTAAAGGGTTACGTACTGTGTTTACTTCAACTCTCTAATAGCGGATAAAGGGATATAACGTATGACGCTCAAGTTGTGGCTTAAAACCTCCCTAATAACTCTCATAAACCAATCGTGACATTTCGTAATACAGGATACTTTATTACAGGATCCTTTAATAAAGTTTGGCTTTGCAATAACTCTCTAATAGCCATTTGACCTATTCGCCATAAAAATATCGTACTCAGCCTACTCTACGCGCAGTGTTGCCATTTGGAGCGACAAGTCTCCAAAATGACGACTTTTTGTCTCTATGGGAGTGTAGCGGCGATTTTCAAAAAAAAGCAGGTGAAAAAATGTCGGTATTCATAGAAGCTAGAAGCATATCAATATTTTCAATATGCACGTTTTATACAATACATAGGAAGAAGTAACGTCACAATAATAATTATTATTGTTTCAAGAGATTTCTGATCAAGAGAATATCGGAACGCTCCACGAATTGTATGTAAACTTTTGGGAATTCCCGGAAGCAAGAGGCTGAATTATGTTGAGCGACATATTGTGGGTTAAGTTGGACTTGAAAGGAAGTAGAGATTGTTGTTTAAGTTAGGAAATCGGCGAGAAACATTTCTCTAAAATGAATAATATTTATAAAGATACATCAAGAAACGTGGAAAAAATGAAATCAGGTTCAGATTCAGCCAGTGCGAATCAGATTAGAACAAATTTTTATTCTTTGTGTACCTATAATAAAGTTTATTTTGCATTGTTCCATAAAAACAAATCTGCCGCATTCGGTTTTTCAGGTTTGTAGTTTACAAATTTTACTTAGTAAAATTAGACAAATATGCAATTCATATTCATTTTATTACCAGCACCAACTGAACAGAAATATTATATTGCACCAGATGTGTTGATAAGCGGAGTCAATAACATAAACAAGGAATACCTAAATGCCTAGTTTCGAAGGAATCGTGACATTTTAATTATAACACAAAAACAAAAAGTTGCGGCGCCCGCTTGAGGGTTAATATTGACAAGTTCTTGACCCCAACATGTCAAAGAAGCTGTAGCGAGTGTAGCGACAAAGTGGCGACTTTTCATACTGATCGATGGCGACTTTTTACTTTGTTACTCTGGCAACACTGTCTACGCTCCTACGGTAGAGATGGGCGTTTTCCGATTTTTTTAGTATAGATGCTCATCGATATTTAAAATTTCGCATTGGTTTTTGGCATCGTTATCAGATCGAAGATTTAAAAATTTAATAAATGACAACTTCGTGCGATGCCAATAATTTGGAAGCATTTTGCAAGTAAAAGACACACCATATTTTTTATTACCACTTTAATAAAAATATAAAATCAGTTACAGTTATTCTGTTAACGATAACTAACATTCTAACAAATAAATAAGAAAAATATTAACGTGAAATTCGAATCGATGTTCTCGCATCGCATCCGTTTTTTCAATATCGATATTCGATGCGGGTATCGAATAGTGGCATCCGATGCCAATATCGTCATTGTAAATACGCTCATCTCCAGGGTTGCCAATTTGTGAGTAATTACTCACATTTGTGAGTATTTTACTAGTAGTGTGAGTAAATGGCAATTGTGAGTAATCAAGAGGTCAACTATCGGTAATGGTAATTATGAAAAATTCTAATCTGATAATTTATTAAATCTTTAAGTTTACGGGCTCAAGAAGTCATCAAATTTTAAAGCTTTTTAGATTTACAGCGTACTCTATCGGTTTGCCCATATAACAGTAAAATTGGTAAATAAGGTATCTAGTGATTTCTATCTGTTAAGACGCTAGATGTCGCAGAGTGTTGTCCTTTGTTATAATTTGGCCATTGTATTGAGACAAATAATTACCGATGGCGGCGCCACAGTCGTCGATCAGCTGTTCACACGAAACGCGTAATTTTTGGTAAATAGTGCATTAAGTTATACTGAGTGAATGGTTTATTTGTAGTATTTTAAGACTTTTTGTGATTGTTTGAGGTTTTTGATTTGGAAATTACCATAATATACCTGTACATGTAAGTATTTAGACTCAATTGAACCTGTTTTTTGTGTCGTTATTCTAAAATTGAGGATATTTATTTAGCATATCTTACGTTTTTCAGAAATTTATTGTTTACTTCTGTTTCTGTGTGCTTTTTTTGTGTTTCAGGATGAATATAGCCTAGACGTATTATCATCTTCACCTCTACTAATATAGAATGATATTGGAAGGGAGCTAAATCATATGCCAAAGAAACATACAACAGTTTTCTGCTGATAAATTTTATTTCAATTTTTTCAGGATAATAATTGTAATTGTAAAAGTGATTTAAATAAAAAATGATTTCTAAGAACCTACTTTTGATTGATTTATGGTAAAATATATCCTATTCGTTGTTTCAAAATTATTTTTTTAAATCAATATCAAATTAAAATATAAAAAATTAAGAAAATTTTTTTCTTGGCTTAAAACACTTCATAGGCCATCAAATGTTTCTGTTGCAAAACTTTTTGTTTTGTTTATCTACTTTGTTTTTTTCAAAATAAACACAAAATGTATATTTTTTAATCCTTTATTTTAACATAAGTTCAAAGCTAACTTTGAATTATTCAGTTTTAGTAGTATTTAACATTTTATTATAATAATTCATTACTAATTGTAACTGTATAATTATTGAAAACAGGTGTTGTACATGAGGGGAACATAATAATGGTATTTTTAAAATGATGATGTGACAAAGGTTTTATTTCACTGAATATTACCTTTAGAAAAATGATAAGTTGAAATATCAGCAATGATGTGCACACCTAACTAGATTTTAAGTTTACATATATAAAAGTACAACTGTACACAGTTTGTAAGGACAAGTTTACTTAGTTTATAGGCAACACTTTGCTGTCTTCTAACTAACCATCATTCCTTGCACATTTAATGGTTTTAACATCAAGTGGCTTACTGGGCAAATGATATGATGGCACACACTTTTTGCACTACTTGGGTGCTATTTTGTTTGAAATAATTCCTAAAAACATTTTAGTAGTAATCAAGAAATAATCTCAGAAATGCTAATCTTTATCTTACCTGATTTTGTAATATAATCTTCAGATTTAAAATTGATTACACTTTTCCCGGAATTTACGACGATCAACTTCCTCGATGACACCTTTTTTGTTGCTTCTTGGGTGGATCATAATGGAAGTGTAATTCCGGATTTTTAGATTTCCTAGAGGTATACCCATAAACGCAATAGTTTGTATTATTTTTATTGGGCATTTTTAACGTTTAACTAACAAATAACAGCAAAATACACGAAGCACAAAATCAAAACACACGTTCGACTTGCAGGTAAACAAACAAAATTATGCTTTTCATGAAGGTTCAAATTACTACCGGTGGTGTCGCTTCAAAGTTGTGCTCGTCTCAATAAGGATAATCCTTATACAATGATTTGGCTTTGTGTGATTTTTTTTAAATATTAATAAATAATATTACTTCTGACCACCACCAACCCCTCCACCAGCCAATAATATATACTTGCCGCTGATATTTAAAAAAAATCACCCCTTTCGGCGGAGAGAATTGAACGATGGAGGGATTGGTGAGAAGCAATATTCAATGCCACCACCGTGCTCAGCATCCTCGAAAATGGGTGGAAAGTGTGTTTTTCTACAGGGAAACCTTGTAAAACGCGTTTAACCCTTCCAGGGGGTGGTTTTTGGCCGTTTTGAAGGGGGCATGACGTGACCTGAACCTCAGATTCGGTTTCAGCGACCTCGAAAACGAGATTGAAAGACTAAATTGGCCCAGTCCGGAAAAAAAGGCAAAATCACCTCAATTAAGTATGTTCCTTGCTTACAAATTTCATGTATGAATTAAAGAAATGAAATATTGTTTTGTAAATATATTTTTCACGTCAACAAAAACAAAATATGTGTCTAATCAATTCACATTTCTTTCATTTTTAAAAATAAATTGTGGCCCTGAGAAGAGCCCTTTGCATTTAGTTTTTTTAAACTAAAATTAAAGCCTTTATTAAAAACATACACTAAATAGAAATGAATTTCGATTAATTTTATTGCTTTTAGATGAAATAGTTTAAATTTATGTTACGCAGAATTGGTGACGATTTTTTTGGCATTAATTCAGATATCCTATTATATTAAAAATTGTGGCCCTGTTGCATTAAAAATTATTTTCTTTTGATTAAACACAAATCACTTTAAAATAACCTAACTAACAGATGCTAACAATTTTGAAGTATGTCAAATTCTTAATTTTTCATATTAGCCAACATGACAGAAAATCTGGTAACTTCGCGCGCGCATGAGCTCTTCGACGAAAAGTGAAAGTGGCTGTAGTAATTTCCCTCCAATGACATAGCTATTTCATAATCCCCTCTAATAATAATAAGATAAGAGCTTTTTTTTAGGTCACTTACGATTTATAACAAAAACACTTACTATCATCTATTGATATTTTGAAGTTGTGAGTAATTTGTGAGTAATTTGTGAGGAATCCACAAAAATTTTGTGAGTAAACCGGTAAAGCCTAGTTGGCAACCCTGCTCATCTCTACCCTAGGCTCGAGCTGTTTATGTGTTTATGAAGAAAGATGGCGTCTCGACAAGACCAAATAAAAATTGAACCTAAATACAAGGATGAAATTTTGGATAATTTCAAAATTGAAGAAGAAGAAGAAATACTTATTAAGGATGAAAGCGAGCAAGGACTAGAATATGAGAACACCAAGATTTTAACTTTTGAAGAGGACAACAAAGGTGATTGTCAATTTTATTATGGCTACAGAAATATTACATTACAAACCGAGGGGGAAAATATGTCATTACAGTCGAGCGATAGGAATGACATTTCCACCGAGGTTTGTATACTATTTTATTCACAATCAGAATTACATAATCTAAAATTAATTAAAATTTAATAATGTACAAAACATTTTAATTTAGTAGTCCCTGCATTTGGCATTTGTCAAAAAAACAAAAGAGGCGAAAGACATTCAAACAACAATAAAATTCTAACGACAATGAGTTAGAAAAGGCCTACTTTCGAACCTCTATAAATGACTTATTACTGACTCATTGTGAATAAAATATATTTCTCTGTACCAAATAAAATTTGAACCTAATCTAAGAAAGTAATTTTAGGGAGCATCCAACAAGAACAAATTCAATTGAAAATTGAACAAGAAGAAATACATATTAAGGATGAAAGTGAACAATGTTTAGATGATGACAACACCATGTTTGAAAAGGAATTCAGATGCAAAATGTGTGATAAATTATTTACTCAGAAAGACCAGTCAAAGAAACATTTACTAATCCGTACAGATGAAAATAATGTCAAGTGCAACATTTGTGAAAAATCAATAATTCATAAAAGTATTTTAAATAAACATTTACTGATTCAGATCTCTCCAAATAATAATTTATTGAACCATTCAGGTAACAAGAAATTTAGATGCAGCATTTGTGAAAAATCATTTATTCAGAATCGCTATCTAAAGAAACATTTACTAATTCACACGGGAGAGAAGAATTTCAAGTGCAACATTTGTGATAAATTATTTACTCACAAGTTTTCTCTAAATAATCATTTACTGATTCATTCAGGTGAAAAATTCATATGCAAAATGTGTGATAAACCATTTAATCTTAAGTGCAATCTAACGAGACATTTACTGATTCATTCAGGTGAGAAGAATTTCAAGTGCAACATGTGTGATAAATCATTTACACATAAGTTCTCTCTAAATGATCATTTACTGATTCATTCAGGTGAACAGAAATTCAGATGCAAAATGTGTGATAAACCATTTAATCTGAAGGGTGACTTAAACAGACATTTACTGATTCACTCGGGTGAAAAGAATTTTATATGCAACATTTGTGATAAATCATTTACTGTGAAGAGCAATTTAAATAAGCATTTGCGAATTCATTCAAGTGAAAGGAAACTTAAATGCAGCTTTTGCGAAAAATCATTTACTCAGAAGGGCAATTTAATGAGACATTTACTAATTCACACCGGAGAGAAGAATTTCAAGTGCAACTTTTGTGATAAATCATTTATTCAAAAGCACTATCTAAAGACACATTTACTAGTTCACACACAAGAGAAGAATTTTAAGTGCAACATTTGTGATAAATCATTTACTCATAAGATCTCTCTAAATAATCATTTATTGATTCATTCAGGTGAAGAGAATTTTAAATGCAGCATAAATGATCATTTACTAATTCACACAGGAGAGAAGAATTTAAAGTGCAACTTTTGTGATAAACCATTTAATCAGAACTACAGTCTAAAGAGACATTTACTAATTCATACAGGTGAGAAGAATTTCAAGTGCAACATTTGTGATAAATCATTTAATCAGAAGAGCAGTTTAAATACCCATTTGCGAATTCATTCAAGTGAAAGGAAATTTAAGTGCAGCATTTGCGAAATATCATTTATTCAGAAGGGCAATTTAATGGCACATTTACTGATTCACACAGGAAAGAAGAATTTCAAGTGCAACATTTGTGATAAATCATTTACTGGGAAGAGAAATTTAAATGAACATTTGCGAATTCATTCAAGTGAAAGGACATTTAAATGCAGCATGTGCGAAAAATCATTTACTCGGAAAGTCCAGTTAAAGAAACATTTACTAATTCATACAGGTGAAAAAAATGTCGAGTGCAACATTTGAAATGTAACAAAATTTGGAAAAATTATTAACGCTTGTTTGAAAAATAAACTTTGTATTTATTTTATTTTTCTTTTATTCTCTCTATATTCTGATTTAGGTATAATATTAACTTTTCTTTACTGTTACATTGATGACTAGATAATTTATATTTTGTGGTAGAAAAAATAGTGTATGCAACTTTCATGTAATGGCTTTTAATACATTCGCTTGAGATGTTTAGCTATCATTACAAGATCATTGACTAATGTACTATTGACATACTCTTTTATCCGAGATTACATCGACACCTGATATTAATAACATTGTAACTATATTTTACTTAGTACAGGAGAGCACTTTGAAGATTTTCGGCCCATATTTTTTTTTGCAACATTTTAATTTTTTTACATAAGTATCAATAATTTTCTGGAACTTTTCTTATGTTTTTTTCCTCATCTTTCTACTAGTGTAAACTATTCAATTGTGAAACTAGCGGAAATACAATTTTAGTCGAGTTACGATGACCTATATTTGAATATGTTCCCATGAAAATCATTGTAACTATACATACAATGTTACATAATAGTCTAGGTATTACATAACAAGTGTAGAAAGTGACTTATTTCACACTAGTGAACGTTTAGCATGAGCCGCGTAGCGGGGAGTGCGGAAACGGAACGATTGTGAAAATCACTTTCTAACGCGTTATGTACAATATTTTTCCTACGACTAATAATTAAAATAAATTCCAAAGATAAAAATTATTTAATAAGAAATTAATTATTATATTAGTATACTTACTTTTAAACTTTGTCAATGATTTGACAGTTCCTGCCTTCTTTGTTTATTTTACCTTGGATACGGTTGCTATAAATACACTCATAATGCCCTAGGGCATAATGAGCACGCGTTATGACCATAACGCCCGCTAATTCTACGAGGAGGGTCTGGATTACTCTGGCAATAAATTTTAGGGTGCATATTTTCTGTGATATGTTTTGGAAAATCGATATTTATTTCAATTACTTTTATAAGACTTATATAATACAAAGCAGCAATGACGTTCAACTCCGGGCGTTAGTATCTTTATCAAAAAAATGCAGAATTCATCTTTATTTCTTCTGTTATACCCGAATTATAATGAAATGTTCAGGTAATTATGGTTCCTTGTTAAAATCACCACCTTTTGACACACCCTTTCCCCCACCCAATCCCAATGCACTAAAGCTAATTTTCTTCTCTGATGAAAGCCAACCATATTCATCATGTTGGTATTGATATTAGTTACTTTTCGGATCGATATCATCCCATATATGATGATATAATTTTGAATAACGCCATCGTGTTCAGCAACCTCGAAAACGGGGGGGGGACATATATATTGCAGCGATTCCCCATTTTGGGGGTGGTTTTTGGCCGTTTGAGGGGTGGGATCAAGTCGAAAATAATTTTTAATAACGCCATCGTCGTATAGATACAATTTTTTAATTATTTGTTAATTATCTAATGACAGATGTCTACATAACTGCCTATCCTTAAAAATCAAATAACTCACTTATTTTTCATCTAAACTTTAACATATTATACATTTTCGGAAAGGGAAAGAGTTCACCTTTCAGATAGAATAAAAATATATAGGGTGTGTCGTTAAGAAAATCGACGTTATATATGCATTTGAAAAAGACCGTTTTTTTAAAACACCCTATATAAGATTTTACGAACAAAACATTTATACTGAAAAAAAACTTTATATAAAAAGAAACTGTTTAGTGAACACCGCACCTTCCTATCGTTTCTGAGTTCCGAGATATTTGCAGTTAAAATGGGTCAGAAACTTCTGGGACACCTGGTATTTAAACTGACGTGATGCATAAATAAATAACAAATACACATCGTTAACCGGGCAACGTGGTATTATCGATTTTTTATCCAGTTGCACTTTCTCTTCCTTCCTCATATACTAAATACTCGAATCGCTTCTCGTCCTAACTGATACGCCCTCTGGTGAAAACTGCGAAAACTGAGCTAAGGAGTAGTTTTGACATTTTGGGTTATTTCTTTAGCGTTGTTAAGTAATTTTCATAGTGTTTTTGTCTTGTTTTTACAAATAATTTTGATTTGTTGATCTTTTTTATAATGAGTAATCATTATTGTTGTGTACCTAAGTGTTCATCATGGGGAAAAAGAAACCCTGAACTAAGTTTTCATTCGTTTCCAAAAGCAGGAACGTCCAAAGTTTTTTTTGAAACCAAACTTGGCAATAGAGAATTAGTGGATAGGAAAAGATTGTGGATCACAACATTAAAAATTGGCAAGAAAGTTTCAAATACCATGAGAGTGTGTTCTCTACATTTTGCTGAAAGTGATTTTATTCAAAAAGGTATGGTAAAAATATTTAATTATTATTTACAACTTTGCTTTGATTTATTATTTACAGTTAGAGTAAAACGGAGAACATTAAAGCCTCATGCTATTCCTAGCAGAAATTTGCCAGTAACTTCAATTGATCTACCAGGATCATCTTCCAGACCCAAAACATCTAGAAGAATTCAGACAGGTGATGAAACAATTTCAAGTGATATTCAAAATGTGTCTGCCTTGTGAAAATATGCTTGTTGTTGAAGGCCAGAAAGGTAGGGAAGCAGCAGAAACCTTAATTGCCCTACTTAATTTTACAAAAACATAAGAGGTTCTCCACTTTTACAGTGTTAGAAATAGATAATTTCCCAGTAATTTCATGTGAATTAGATTCCAATGCACTCGTTTGTAAACACAAACCATATATTTCTATCCACTCATAAGTTTCTATGGTCTTTCCCGCTAAAATAAGATGTCCTGCATTAAGGACATTTTCACCTTCAACTACAGATTTAGAATTAGCCGATCCGCCCAAATAGTTCATGTACTCTAAAATGCTTAACTTCATTTCTAAAAAATAATGGAAACAATAATTTGAGACTAAAATGTATTTGAGTAAAACTCCTGACTACTACTTCACCTAAATACAACTGGAAATATCACACTTTAAAAGATATAAAATAAATGTTTATGTATAGTTTATAAAATAAAATGAATGTCACACTAAACACTAGACAAAAACAATACACAATTTACACCTAGAAATAATTCAAAAAAACAAAACTGATACCAAATAAAAAACTTAAATACACATGAAATATCCCATAAGAAAGCACGAAGTAAACAAACTACTACTCCTTAGCACAGTTCCAATTTCACCGCATGAGCGCTGCAATCTTAATCCAAGTTACCTACGATTTTTGAAGTCTCATATGACATTTTTTACATATGAGTTGAATTGTCTAACTACATTCCGGAAATCAGACGGGTTGCTACTTAGATCATCCTCGACCCGGAAAAAGAGTGTCATAAGTGCTAATTTGCCAATTTTACAGGAGAAGCATTTGAAAATTCGAAATTACAGTATTTTGATACATGGAGGAGGGCGTCACAAATGCTCCCAGTGTCTGTCTTTGAAAGTATAGATGTGACACTTCTTCCTGTAAAACTAGACCACATTTTGAAAACATTGCACCAATAAAAACGAATTCGCTGATTTAGCATATGTGACACTCTTTTTCCGGGTCGACGATATATGCTTCCCGTAGCATTTATGAGTTAAGGGTTGCTATGAAACACACTGCGCTTAGATCAGACGCTACGCGCAAAATGTCTGAAAATCGCATTTCTGCGTTAGTCCAATAAACGAAGGTCTGTGCGGCACCATTTTTTTAATTTGCAGGTATTCATGGGTACATTCACTCCCGAAAATCTCAGCTGTCTGAAATTTGTGGAAGGGCGGGAAAATGGCCCATTGGTCTCAAAAATGTGTTTTTTTCGCCGATATTTCCGAAAATATGACATTTAGAGAATTTTTGTTTGGACGAAAATGAAGATCAGTTCATTATCTACAAAAATGATCTTCATCATTTTTGTCACAAATTTGATACTTTTCGACATAACCGGCTCCAAAACGCATCCCTATTTTTAGCTCCTGTCCTGCATTTAGAGAGCACGCTCTAAAAGAATGACACTCCCAAGCGGATTACAAATTTTTCAATAAATCATGTAAAAATTAATATTTTTTCATGATTCAAAGTTCAGATGAAAGAAGGAACCTGTAGCTATAATATCATGTTACTTTTTCCTTTTATCTATTTCTCTGGATTATTGAAAAACCGGACCAAAGTCTGTTTTTGCTCGACATTTTGTAAATTTATTCATATTTTTTTTATGAAGACTAATTTCACCGAATCCTTTTGGATAATGGGGCTTTGCAAGGTGTTAAATATATTCAGAAAGATTCAATAAATTATTTTTGTGTATTTTCATAAACAACATGTTTTTTTAGAGCATTTTTTTTTTGGATTTCCGGAGTTTTCGAAAATGTTGGGGTCTATCGGGAATTAATAAGTAATCAAGGACCATATCGGTTTTCAACGCACATCATTAGAAAGCTTAGCTTGACCCCTTGTCGATGGCATTTTTCTTCTTTTTTTTTTGATACTTTTTGGTTTTCCGGAAAATTGAGAAAATTCTCACCCACTACAAAAAATCGACATTTTTTTTGAGGATTATTTTATTTTCGTGCTAAAATTTTTTAAGGTTAGGGATTGTACTAAATAAAAGATCACATTCTGACCTTTTCATCAATATATACCGGGTGTAACAACGATGCGTGCGTGGAGGATAGCTGCTTCCCTTTTTAAAATAGGAAAAAATGTTTCAAATAAAAGTTGTAAATAGCAATGAAAGCTATGTTCTAAAAATAACTACCAACATACAGGGTGTTCCATAAATGTGTGACTTATCAAAGCTGTTTTTTTAAATGAAACACCCTATATATTTTCACTAGACTAAATTCCTTCGAAAGAGTGCTTCTCAAAAATATAGGGTTGTATGGGTGTATACCAGGTGGTTCTGAAGATATGGTGACATCATTCAACACCAAATATCTCAAAATCAATAACTAGAAATAACAAAATTTTTTCACCAAATATCCTCGAAAATGGTGTATTTTGATTTGATATTCATAAATTTACCGAATGGCACTTTTCCCATACAGGGGCAACCAAAACACGGGATCATTTTTTCTGTTTTTTTAAATGGAACACCCTGTATATAATGCCATACGAGAATAGTCCACACTATGAGCTTCCAGAAAATGTAGGGTTTGCCTACTTGATGTTCACCGGTAATGCATCTAATTCTTAAGGAAAGTATGAAAAATGTCTTAAAAGCAATAATGATATTTTTTTATTCAATGATGGACAAACATGGAACAAAATAATCTCAAAAAAATGTAAAAAACCGTCATTTCACAGTAGATGTTCAAACAATCTCCCGTTTGAGCTAAGCATAAATTAAGTCTACCTACGACTTCAGTTAAAGTAGATCTTGTAGTAGAGCGAAAAAATCCTGTAATTCTATTTTTCCTTCAGCGTCGTTGGTTTGCCGCTAATTTATTTTTTTTCTTCCACGTTTTGCTCACTTCTTGTGTTCCACATTTTCTGTTTCCACAAACCTCTCCTTCGAAAACTCTTGAGCTGCATATCGAACTGCATACATTCTACTGGCTAAAAGCAGTTTCTGTAACATCTATCCGGAATTTTATCAATTATATCAAAGTTTTTCGCTCTATTACAAGAAGAACTTTAACTGAAGTTCGAAGAGCCATGGTAAATAGACTCAATTTGTACATAGCTCAATGGAAGATTGTTCGAACATCTACTGTGAAATGACGGTTTTTTACATTTTTTTGAGATTATTTTGTTCATATAATCTATCGATTCCGTGTGGTTTTAGCCAGGGTGCTATGAGGCAAAAATCTTGGTTGTCATCTCTCTAACTATAAGTGAATCTAAAATTGAAATAGTAGCAAGCAAGAAAGTTTTTCTTAGATGTTGAATATGTATGTAAACGCAATTTGTTAGTACAGTTAGTATTTCTAATTTAAACTTCATTTATCTTTAAGTTTTATATAGAAAAGAAACTAATGATACAACGATAGCTGTTGGTTTTTGTACATAAAATTAGAACAAACATCTATCTTCGGACTTGACCCCGCTAAACACAAAAGACTGAACGGTTCTTCCTGGTGTACCATGCTGTAGATAGTTACTGCCGAAACGGGAATTTCTGATATAATTTCGCCCACAAATGACATTTGGTAGAAAAACCGCGATCTTCCACCTGCTAAGATTTTTTCTTTATATATTTCTGCCACATGAATAGCTTTGTCATCAATAGGAAATACAGTAGAATTCGTAAGAAATCGGTAGTGCCATAATGATAATCTTGGTCCTCCTCCACAGAGCTAAAAATAAGTATTTTTGTTTATGTTCATTGATATAAAAGCTTGTATTCTTTTCTAAATACGTTATTAGTGGAGCACAGTTAGATTTATACCTCCAACGAAGTTGGCAGTGTTCGAATTATCTTTTTCTCTTTTGGAATGTGTTTTTGACACTACATACTTAAATGTCTATATATTATTTTTTACCGCTTTTACTTTTCCGCCCTCCACTATACCATAGAGGAAGGTAATGTGAGGAAAAACAAAGAAAAAAAAAAACTAAATAAATTATACTTTTTTAATGAATTAATGTTAAATACAATTTTTCATGAAAATAAACCCTTCCCGAGTTACAGGGCGTAGAAAATTACGATTTTTCTAAAAGATTTTTAAATATAACCGAAAATTTTATTTTTCTACAATTAATACGAAGGGTAGGTATGGTAATTTAAAAATGGGTGTTCTAGCATAAATATCTGGAAAATTATGACTTCCACAAAATAGTTATCTTTGTATTAAGTGCGTAAAATGAGTGTTTTTTTAATGGCACATGAGAGTGTTAATTTAATTTAATTCTCTTATTTTTCTACAATTAATACGAAGAAAAACATGGCAATTCAAAAATGGGTGTTTAAAGAAACTGGATCGTTCTATCGTAAATATCTGGAAAAATATGACTTCCACAAAAAAAAGTATACAACATCCTAATGAGAGAACAACATTGGGAACATTTTAAGACCATCCAGAACCGTTTAATATAAGCAGAAAAAAGTTATAGAAAAAATAATTTTTTTTTACGCCATTCTTTTAGCGCCATCTAGACTGTGGTATTTGAAAAAAAATCCTTTCGCAGAAAGTTGTGACATATGTATCTACAATTATCTAGTAATTTTTAGCCCTATCGGATAATTATTTTTTAAGTTTTGGTCTGTTAAAGTTTAGCCAAATTTTTGTTTTTTATAAGACATTTTCAATTTTTGGTCAATAGCGTGAATCGTATCGATTTTTGAAAAAAAAATTAAAGAGAAGACTTTGAGCAAATGTTCTTCCAAATAATTTCCATTTTTTTATCTTTTGTCTGTAACCAGATATGGCCGTTTGAAATTGCATAAAATTGCATTTATAACCGTCAATTTTGATTCAGCTATTGGAACTTATATTATACACATTTTACACAACAATCATAATGCACATACATGTCATTGTCGGTATAATTAATATTGACAGAACTCATGTAGATAGATATATTTATTTGACTACTTTTACATTTTACAATGTTTGTAGCAAGTCAGTTGACAAAAAGTTCTATAATATAAACAACAAATATCTCTAAAAATATTGACAAAATCTACATGTAGATATATATTATTGCTATATTTACAAAACACTTACATTAAACAAACAAAATACATAGAAGAGTATTCAATGGGCTTGTTCACTAATGTAAAAACATTACTGATCCTGACAGCTCTCAATGAATTCAGTGACAGAATAAAAACAAAATTGTAAAAGAAAGGTCTTAAGCTTTATTTTAAACTTATCTAAAGTAAGAGCTTTTAATTCAGATGGTAAAACATTATATAAATGATAATTAAGTGAGTTTTTTTGAGACCTGTTTAGACGAAAACGATTCACTCGAATATTATTAGAATATTATTAGCATGCCTAGTGTTATGTTCATGTATATCTGAATTTTTTGTAAGGGAATTAAAAATTTTGTGTATTAAGCGTGTTAAAGATAAATAAAGTAGGCAGAGGCATGCTACGTAGTTTTATAAATAACGGCCGGCAATGGTCACGGAAACTAGCATTGGCTAATATCCGAATTGCCTTCTTCTGCAATTTGAAAATATCTATGGCAAACGAGGAGTTGCCCCATAGAACTAATCCGTAGCTGATATGAGAATGAAGCAACGAAAAATAAGCAGTTTTCAATGTTGTAAAATTAGTAACCCGTTTTAGTTGGCAAAGTACGTGTATCTGTATGTATCTAAGAATTATCAGTAGTAATACCACAACTGATTGAATTTTCGTGATAAGTCTGTCGATTGATTTCATAACGAAACTGAGTTGCTTAAAAACACCACGAGTCCGGAGGACGAGTGGTGTTTTCTTCAAGCAACTTAGTTGAGGTATGAAATAAGAGACATACTTATGAGATAAATTCAATCACGAGTGGAATTGTATTAGACTATTTCACAAACAAAGTAAAAGGTAAAAAATCTGAAATTCGGCAGAATGAGAGGAAATTAGCAAAAAAGGTAAGAAGTTGATCAGAGAAATTAATAAAGTTTAATAAACAGAAAACATTGACATCGAACGAAATCCCAAATTTGTTCATTTCTAAATGCGTGCGAAGACTTTTACATCAAATGACATTTATAAAAGAAGCTCCCGATGGTTTTTAATAATTTAA
The DNA here is from genome assembly GCA_949320105.2 of Crepidodera aurea. Classification (NCBI taxonomy): domain Eukaryota; kingdom Metazoa; phylum Arthropoda; class Insecta; order Coleoptera; family Chrysomelidae; genus Crepidodera; species Crepidodera aurea. The sequence goes on along the minus strand of OX439479.2, from coordinate 23,566,962 downwards.
CATTTATAAATAAATTGTATAAGGAAATTAGGGTATGGCTTGACCAGTTTTTCAGTTTCAATCGAGTTTATTTATCCACAATTTATTATTTGTGTTGTAAAATATTCAAGTTAATAACACAAATCTTTTATTCCATTTGTGTTTGTTTATACTTTACTTTATGATAGATAGATCTTTATTAATTAGGAATCCTAATATACATATAAAACTAGACTAAAAATTACATATAAATCTAAAAGTAGCATAAATAAAAACCCTTAAAATACATATACACATTTCAAATATAAAATACAAGTTTAAAATAGTATAGACAAAAATAATATACATCAAAAACATCAAGTAATGGAATTAGTAAAATCTTAATTAAATTAAATTAAAATTTTTAATAAAGCCCTTAAGTTTAATTTTAAAACAGTTTATTGTGGTTGATTCGTGTATAGATAAAGGGAGATCATTGAACTTTTTGAAACCTTTAAAGAATAAAGAATTCATAGTTTTTTGATATGCAGTTCTTGCAATGTAGATGCTATTTGTACATCTTGTATTATAATTATGGATATTATTGTTGGACGTAATATATTGTTGGAAGTATTCTGGTGCCATATGATTTACTATTTTAAATACTAAAATCATTGTAAAATAGTACATTCTTTTCTCTACTGGAAACCAATTTAGAGTATTTAACATTGACGTAATTGGAGTAAGACGATTTGTTTTCAGTATTACTCTCATTCCACGATTTTGAAGTTTTTGTAGCATGTTTAATTTATTTAAGTTGAATAAGTATAATATAGATGCGCAATAATCAAAATGAAGCTGAATTATGGTATTATATACAGTAATTTTGGTTTCAGTTGATAAGTTTTGCGAAATTCTACTGAAGAAATAAAGTTTTTAGATATTTTTTTATAAATATAGTTAAAGTGGTTATCGAAATTTAAGTAATTGTCTAGTTGAAATCCTAAATATTTGATATTAGAAACAATTTCAATGTGTTCATTATTAATGTTCAAATTTATGTTTTTAACGTCGATACTACTATATTTGAATTTCGTTGTGAAGACCATTGCTTTAGTTTTTCTTACATTTAATTTTAGCTTATTTATGTTCAAGTATTTATTTACCGATGATAATGAGGCATTCATTTTCTCTATGGCTTTATCCAGATTAGCATCACTACATGTTATTAAAGTATCATCAGCAAAAAGATTAATGAATTCACAATCAACAAAGAGTTCAATATCATTAATATATAAAATAAAAAGAAGAGGACCCAATACACTCCCCTGAGGAATCCCTATATCATTATTTATGTTTGGTCAGCAAAACGGACTCTCTGCTTGCGATTATTTAAATATATATAAATAAACCACTGCAATACTCTACCCCCAATACCGTATTGTTTCAATTTTGATAACATTATTTGTCTGTCAATTGTCTCGAAAGCCCTTTTTAAGTCCAAAAATACTGCTACAACATATTTATTTTCATCTAATTTAGTTTGAATGTTACAAAGTGTAAGTTGTAGCGCTGATTCACATGAAAATTTTTTTCTAAATCCAGCTTGGTTACATATTAGGATCGAATTTTCAGAAACATGATTCATTAATTGATTATAAACAGCAATTTCTATAATTTTTTCTAGTCGAGGCAAGGTATTAATTGGTCTAAATTCATCAGCATTATTGGTATTGTTTATTTTTGGGATAAGTATAACTGTACTGATTTTTAATGAATTAGGAATTCTGCCAGTATCAAGTGACGTATTTACTAGATTTAATATGACATGACCAATAGTTTCAAAAAATACTTTTAGCATTCTACAGTTTAAAATTTCGTGTAACGAGAATTTATTATCCAAATTGTTAATTATTTTTCGCAAATCATTCATAGAAAGCATTTCAAAATTCTCAAATTGTATGTATAAGTTACTGTTTAAATTGCACCATGTTTCAGTACTATTGATACTATCAACAATATTTCCAATACTTTCACTTGTAATCTCCCTAGAGCTTGAATTACTATCGAAAATATTTCAGAAAACATGAATTTTTTAAAAGTATCCCGAGTCGAAGCCTGTGGCTCGTGGTGTAAACTTTCATACTGGTGCAAAATATGCTCCATTTCGTGCTCATTGCATAATATTTTCTATTTTCTATTTTCGGGTCAAATATTGAAAATACGGTCATTGCAATGAAAAAATTTGTCATAACATAACATTTCGGCGATATCCTAAGATTTAAAATGGTTTATTATACATCTCGATATTATCAGCCAAATAAAAGTTACGGGCAAAAAATACATTTTTTTATTGAAATTAAAAAATCGTAATTTTCTACGCCCTGTGACTCGGGAGGGGTGTATTTTCATGAAAAAATGTATTTAACATTAATTCATTAAAAAATGATAATTTTGATATAACGTTTTTTGTTTAATTATTATGATTACAAAGTTTCTGTCCACTATTTTCGGTTCCTCTCTTTCTAAATTTGCCATTTTCGGCATTTAATCAATATTTATCAACCCCAAAAACATAAATATTGATATTTTTTCATGAATATAAAAAAGTATTGCAATTACTTTTGATTAATCATTAATTTAAAATCATTTTCGGAATTTTGCAATAAACTATTAAATAAACGGCAAATTCTAATATAGAAACATTTTAGTATTAGATTTTAGAAATATGCAAAAAAAACTCCATGAAAATATATTCACTGCCATTCTAGTTCGAGGTTTTTCACTTTTTACAAATTGTTCGGTACCTGAATTCGATCTGTGTGAGTGTGAGTGTGTGTGTGTGTGTGTGTGTGTGTGTGTGTGTGTGTGTGTCTGTAGCTTTTTCGTGTTTATGAATTTTAAAATTCTGACTTCAGATTTTGATAGAGCATCAAAAAGTAAGCTTACGGTTTGATGTGCCCCTTCGTACCTCTTCGGGAACACCATCAAAATGGGGTACAAAATATGAAAATTTTGAAATTTAAAATAACATTGAATTTAAAGTAGACGCATAGTGAATGACGATTTTGGTAAAAGTGAGTAGGCTCGTAGGCTGAGGCTGTGTTGATTAGAATAAGAACTGTCAATCTAAAATTCTATTAATACTTTCATTACAATTTGTTCGGTCTATGGCAATGCTAGAAGAGCATTCTCAACTGATTTTTTAATACTATTGATTTTGAGTCTTTGATATTTCTAGGGATACCTATTGTTAATACTAATGGGTATCCTAACAGGGCACTGCCGGCTGAGAGGCCACCTAAAGAAACTCGGATTAGTAGACAAAGAAGAATGCAGATTCTGCAAGGAAGAGGAGGAAACCTCTATCCACATTCTCTCAGAATGCATTACCCTGTGAAATCCAAGTACGATACCTCGGAGAATATCAAATAGAAGAGGAAGATCTACCTAACCTGAAGCCTATCGACATCCTGAACTTTTTGAAAGCAATAGGACTGGAAGTACTGCTCTAATCTTATAGGTCTTATAGGTCGCAGTGTATCGACACCCCCATCACAGATAGATAGATATGCCAATTCATAAAAAAACAGTTTTGAAAGAATTTATAAAACTTACAATATAATCATCATTAGCACTGACAGCTCCAATCCATTTTCCAAGCTCTGGTCTTGTAACTAAACCATTTAGATGGGGTTCAATTTTATTTATTACTTTATATGATCTTGTGTCCCATATATTGACAACTCCATCTTCAGCACCAGAAATCAAATCTGTTCCTCTAGAAAATAAGAAAATGATTCCATAATTGTGTACAAAATATAACTCATTAGTAACTTACGAATCAGACAAACAGTGAATGTAATCAGTGTGTTTACTTAAAGTTTTTATTAATTTCCTGGTTTCTAAATCATACACATAAATATTATTATCTCCACATCCAACAAATATATGATTTCTGTCTTTATTATAATTAATTACATTAACATCGGTAATCTCTAATGAATCTTTTCTATTAGGAATATCAATGCTCCAATCAGGTTGTGGTCTTTGAGGATTTGTGTTTTTAATAGATTTCCAACTATAAGCAAAAATTTCTCCAACAACACCAACTATAAGATAATGTGGCGTGCTCAGTAAACTATTTATTTGAAAATTTTCTTTAACAATAATCTTATTCCTTGGCAGTAAGTCTTCTTTGCTTAGGAGTATGTCAGGTTGAGTAATTTTAGATAAACTAAAAAAGAAAGTAATCAATATTTGGAGTAGGTACTAGGTAAGGGATATTGAACAAATAAAAAATGTCAATCTCAAAGAGATTTATTCTTATTTGCTTCTTATCTGTGGAATCACAAAATAAGTTACTTACTTGAAAACTGATAATTTTCCGTATGTATCCCCTGTTATTAGATAGTTTCCACAAGGACTAATGACTTGTGATAAAATCGTAGAATAAAAATCTTTAGTTAACATATCTGGTCAAGGTTTTATATCACCTACAAGTTAACTAAAACTATGCCAAACAAACGCGGTAAACATAAACAATTACCTAACCTCTAAATCTGAGAAAGACAAACGCACCCACCTCTATCGCTACGTTCCACTAAGCACCGATCATACTCACGACCAAGGAAGGTATACTAGAGAGAGAAGAATGGACCACTTAGCTCAATCTGTCAGACTGTAAATGACGTCATGAAATACTGCACATAACCTCAAAACTACGTAAAAATATAAACAAAACAAAAATGGACTTGTGGTGTATTTGCAGTTACCTTATATATTTACTGTGAAGCTTGTAATCTCTAAAAATAAACACGTGCTGGATATAATTTAAAACTACATAATAAGAAATCAAAAGGTCATTTCTAGACTTAACTCTGACTATGTTTTGAACATTTTTGTCCTCAAATAATACAAAATTGACTAATATTTTTCCTAATATAATTTATCTAGGACAAATTCTATTTAATCAAGAAATAGTATAGTCCGAACAAGAATATCATATTGTTTTATTATCCCCTATAACATATATATAAATAAAACACTATTTAAAATATATCAAAAAATCAAACATTTTATTAACTTAATTATTAAATATTTTGTACTTAAATTAATTAATTAATTCAAACAAAGTAATAAACTCAGTCAGAGGCCAAGAAGCGACTACATTAATAATAATAATTTAGAATTAAAATATTGGAATTTGAAGAATTAGTTTAAAAACGTTATATTGTCCATTGTCCTAATTTGTTATTAGGGAGGTTTTAAGCCACAACTTGAGCGTCATACGTTATATCCCTTTATCCGCTATTAAAGTAAACACAGAACGTTAATAACGTATTTCGAAAATGAGTTTTTAAGCCATCCCACTCTTCCGTTATTTACGTGACAGATGCCAGAAACATTTATAACCTTATAAATGATAACCCTCACTTTGTGATAGTTTAAATAATCATTTACGATTTTTTTTTTATTTTAACTGCCTTAAATCGTTTTTAAATGAAGCCAGAATGAAACAAATACTACAAAAGATAGGTTAGGTAAAACACTTGTTGTGACATCTCTTCAATGTCCATATTCTATGTTGCCGTAACACTTAATTTTATGAAATGTTTTCATTTCATATTTAAGAAAAAAAGTGGTAAGAATGGTGAAAACTATAGACTTACTCAAATCTTCTAAATTTCACATGTATTTATCATAGACTTTGGAGTTCACGATAAAACTTAAATATAAATGTTCTACATGCGGCACCATTGCGAAAACAATATCCGTTATTAAGGGAACCTTATTTCACCTCTAATAACGTAAAACAATATCAGTTAATAAAGTTTCCCTTATTTTAGCGCTATTGCGCATGCGATGTATAACGTTTAAAGTATATTGGTGTTGAAATAGGTGGCTTAAAATCTCCCTAATTTTGGAACTTTTTTGTCTTGTAAACGTTTTTTGTAGTAAGTCACTTGGTTTTGTAACCTTATTTTTAAAAGTGACTTTCTGAATTTTGTATTCATGTTCATAAAAAAGCATTTTTTGGTTAATTTTGTTATGTTCTGAAAGCAGTTCCAACAAGGGCGCCCATCTGTAAAAATCTAGGACTGGGCAAATATACATTTATAAAGTAGAATATGTAGGTGTAAGCAGTGAGTTGGTGGGGTTCGGGGTGGTAGGTAAGAATTGGTAGAGGGAGTGCGTAGCCCCCGCGAAAAATAAAAAAACAGTAATTTTAGTATATAATCATCAATACGACCTTTCATTGATATCTACCAAAAAATATCCATATCTACAAAAAAAATATCGATATCGAAGATGTAAAATTCGATACAAAATATCGAAGCCTGAAATATCGATACTTTAAAATATCGTATCGTATCGCCCATCTCTACCAGTGTTGCCAGAAAGGACGACAAGTCGTCAAAATGACGACTTTTTACCTCTATGAGAGAAGGACGACAATTTTTAATAAAAAGCATATTTTTGACGACTTTTTACAGGTAAAATTTCGGTATTCATAGAAGCATATCAATATTTTCAATAATTTTATACAATACATAGGAAGAAATAACGTTATAATAATAATAATTATTATTGTTCCGAAAGATTTCTCAAAAAGAATAATCTGAACGCGCCACGAATTGTACCTGTATATACGTCAAATGTCAAATTTTGGGAATTCCCTGAAGCAAGGGACTGAATTAAGCGGCATTTTATTTTATACGTTTTAAGTGTGTGTTTACTTTTGATGATTTTTGCGTGTATTCTCTGAATTCTTTGGTCATTGGCGATACTGAAATGAGTGATATTACGAGATATTTTAGCTCGGCGTCCACTTCTACAATGGGTAGGTTGTTTTCTTAGCCCAATAATTTGGGCAACTAATTTTTAAATTTTGTTAAAAATATGTGTTTCAGCACTTCATGAATGAAAAATATTTATAATGACTCAAACCAGGAAAAAATTCAATCAGATTCAGACAGACAAAACAATTTTTTTCTAAATTTTTTAGTTTTGTTTGTTAAATTTTTATTCTTTGTGTAGTTTCTGTTACTATAATAAAGTTTATTTTGTTTTGTTCCATAAAAACAAAATTGTTTATTTAATCCCAATATCTCAAAAAAGCTGTGACGACAAAGTGACGACTTTTCATACTGATCGATGACGACTTTTGCCTTTGTTACCCTGGCAACACTGATCTCTACCTACATACCCAACAGTACAGTCCAAGAGTAGAGGCAGAGACAACTATGAGACGGGTAACTTAATTGAGACGAGCACAACTTTGAAGCGACACCACCGGTATTAATTTGAACCTTCACGAAAAGCATAATTTTGTTTATTTACCTGCAAGTCGAACGTGTGTTTTGATTTTGTGCTTCATGTATTTTGCTGTTATTTGTTAGTTAAACGTTAAAAATGCCCAACAAAAATAATACAAACTATTGCGTTTATGGGTATACCTCTAGGAAATCTAAAAATCCGGAATTACACTTTCATTATGATCCACCCAAGAAGCAACAAAAAAGGTGTCATCCAGGAAGTTGATCGTCGTAAATTCCGGAAAAAGTGTAATCAATTTTAAATCTGAAGATTATATTACAAAATCAGGTAAGATAAAGATTAGCATTTCTGAGATTATTTCTTGATTACTACTGAAATGTTTTTAAGAATTATTTCAAACAAAATAGCACCCAAGTAGTGCAAAAAGTGTGTGCCATCACATCATTTGCCCAGTAAGCCACTTGATGTTAAAACCATTAAATGTGCAAGGAATGATGGTTAGTTAGAAGACAGCAAAGTGTTGCCTATAAACTAAGTAAACTTGTCCTTACAAACTGTCGAAACTGTGTACAGTTGTACTTTTATATATGTAAACTTAAAATCTAATTAGGTGTGCACATCATTGCTGATATTTCAACTTATCATTTTTCTAAAGGTAATATTCAGTAAAATAAAACCTTTGTCACATCATAATTTTAAAAATACCATTATTATGTTCCCCTCTTGTACACCACCTATTTTCAATAATTATACAGTTACAATTAGTAATGAATTATTATAATAAAATGTTAAATACTACTAAAACTTAATAATTCAAAGTTAGCTTTGAACTTATGTTAAAGTAAAGGATTAAAAAATATACATTTTGTGTTTATTTTGAAAAAACAAAGTAGATAAACGAAATAAAAAATTTTGCAACATACATTTGATGGCCTATGAAGTGTTTTAAGCCAAGAAAAAAATTTCTTAATTTTTTATATTTTAATTTGATATTGATTTAAAAAATAATTTTGAAACAAGGAATAGGATATATTTTACCATAAATCAATCATAAGTAGGTTCTTAGAAATCATTTTTTATTTAAATCACTTTTACAATTACAATTATTATCCTGAAAAAATTGAAATAAAATTTATCAGCAGAAAACTGTTGTATGTTTCTTTGGCATATGATTTAGCTCCCTTCCAATATCATTCTATATTAGTAGAGGTGAAGATGATAATACCTCTAGGCTATATTCATCCTGAAACACAAAAAAAGCACACAGAAACAGAAGTAAACAATAAATTTCTGAAAAACGTAAGATGTGCTAAATAATGAGGTTATTTATTTAGAATAACGACACAAAAAACAGGTTCAATTGAGTCTAAATACTTACATGTACAGGTATATTATGGTAATTTCCAAATCAAAAACCTCAAACAATCACAAAAAGTCTTAAAATACTACAAATAAACCATTCACTCAGTATAACTTAATGCACTATTTACCAAAAATTACGCGTTTCGTGTGAACAGCTGATCGACGTGTGGCGCCGCCATCGGTAATTATTTGTCTCAATAGGAAAAAGTGTTCGGCAGCCCATATAAATTCTATATATAACTTTCTTTTTCTCTTACAATAATCTATCTAATAAATCTATCTCCGTTGTTCAGGAGGGAGGCAGCCGTTGAGGTCGCTGGTGTTGCATATTTTGTGATTGACGTTTGAGGTTTTCGACAGTGTCAGACGTTGGATGTTATTGGTTGTTGATATGGATTTGAAGAATCCATTTTGTTTATTTCTCTGTGTGTGATATTGTTGTGTTGAGTAATTTTAGTTTGTATAGTGATGATTGTGAGACTTTTAAAAACAATGGTGAATTCTTGCTTAATTTGTGGTTGCAGTGACGTCGAAGTTTAGAAACTGCGTTGTTTTCCAAGAAATAGTGACATGTAAGCATTTTATCTTCTCATTTAATTAAGCAATACACATGCAAAAAATACAGTTTTATTAGTAATGATTTTAATTCATATTAGGTGCAACATGTAGTGCCAAAGTCTGGGTGTAACCTATCCAAACATTAATATGAGGAACTACACAATCTGCAGAAATCATTTTAGTAGAAATAATTATACTAATGAAATTGGTTGGAAGTTAAAACTAAGCGCTGTACCACTTAAATTCAAAGAGGCAGATCTCAACACTGTAAATGTAGTGGAAGAGGGCGGAATTAAAGTCCAGTGCTCTACAGCTGAGCCACCAACCCCCATTATTTTGTATAATTGTTAGTGTAGTTTGTTATTCTGTATCTTAAACAATACACAATTTATAGAAAGCAAAAAGAGTTTGGTCTATCATTTTTCTAAGTCTAAATATTAATAATCTAGTGTAATTTGTGTTTCTTTGGCAAAATTTACAGGAGCAATAAAAACGTTATTTTCACTACACATATTGAACTGTAATTTTAACATTTTTCAAGTTTGTAGTAAATGACAGTTTTTATTGTCCTGTAAATTTTGTATAGAAACATGATTTATTTCTAATATATACATTTTCGGGTCCAGTATAATTTTAAATTTTCCCGCCACTGATGAATGGATACTCACAGCAGTAAGAGGCCTTGAGAAAGAAGAATATTGACTAGTGCGCCCTCTCCTATTGCCTTCCGTTTACAATCGCCCAAACAACTTTTACCGAACAAGAATAATACATTGAGTTGCCCGTCTCATAAGTTGTCTCTGGTAGAGGTTCCTGTGTTGCTTAATTTCTAGGTCTTGACGGTTGCTTCCAAGGGCGAACAATTACACCATGATTCCGACTTGAGAGAGAGCTGAAAATGGCCCCTAAAAATGGTTTCCCGCTAATATCTGCCACAATATGTAAATTACCCAATTTTTGTTTAGATAAAAAATGAAGATCTTATCGTTATCTACAAAAATGGTCCCTATCATTTTTTTCGGGATTTCGATAGTTTTCGAGATAACCGGACCCAAAAGTTCCCTCATTTCAGCAGCTGCTCTACCTCTATAGGAATGCTGCTGTCTGTGCATTAACTTGTAAACGGGCGGACGAATTGTTTCAGAACTCGGGCAAAAATTGATATTTTTCGATGATTCAAAGTTCATTGCAATGGAAAAACCCATAGGTATCGATCCATCTGCCTTGAAGCCCGTTCTTTCCTGTCGAGAACATTGAAAAAAGTGGTCAAAATTTTATGTTTTCCCAATATTTTGGACCATTTTAGTAATTCATTCATACTTTTTTTTTTTTAATAGTTTTTTATCCCATTTTTTTTAAATGGGATCTTGAGATGTCTCGAATGATCTCATAATTTTTTTTTCAGTATCTTTCTGGCGTTTTAATAAAAAATTGATTTGTTTATTTGCATTTTTCAGACGTTTTCGGAGTTCTAGAAATCTTCGAAACAAACACGAATTAAAAACTCATATTCCATTATATTTTTATTCAATGCACACCATTTTAAAGCTTCTACTTTTCGAATGAATTTTTTTATTTCGAATAAAGTTCCTCCATTTTCCAGAAATCGGGAAAATTGATCACACCGGTGAAAACCGGACTTTTTTTTTAAATACTTCGTTTCCGCTGTTAATTTTTTGGGGATTAATATCCAGTGAAGCTTATATTCTGACCTTTCTGTTTATATCAATTGATCCCTATATTCGAGCGCGGTTATTAAATGTTCGTTAGAATTATGTCCCCCATTTTTACGCTCTCCGCCTGAGATCCATGATATTCCACATAACCTAACCACGTGTATCCACGCGCCCACATTAGTCGTCTGCTTTTGTTGGTATACAATCTCTGTTATTTTTGGAGTATTTTATCAAAGGTAATACCACGAGTCCTCCAAATTTAATCTATAAAATTTGAGAGGACGTGTGGTATTTGAAGGATTATTTTTTGAATCATTTTGTATTAAAAACAGAGAATATAGTCATTTATGCAAAAGACACTTTACACACAAATGTTCATTATTTTCTTTATCAAATTAAATTGAAACATCAAAAAATATTGAGCTGTTATAGTTTTAAATACAGGGCCACCAAGGCTTACGTGATTGCGTTTGACTTAATTCTGGTATAGAGTTTGATATTTGTCAGTTTTAAAGAGATTTATGGATTTTTAAGTATTTGGCAAAGCGCCGGGATTTGAGACTGCCACATGAAAAAATAAATTTTTGCAATTTTCTGATAAATTTGTAACTCAAATTACACAGAACATTCGCTAATACAATTGAGAGACCCCAAGCGCTACTTTACAGAAAAAAATCACTCGAAATCCGCCAATAATTGTCGAAAAATCTTTACCGACTTATCTACAGCTTTGCATATTTTCAGGTCTTCAGTTACTGGACTAATAAGGTAGTTATAAAAATGTAGAGTTCATATACTCAAAGTTATTTCAAGGACAGTTGCATCTTAGAACCAGTGTTGCCAAAAAAAAATAAATCACCATCACTAGATGACAAAGTTGCCAGATTTCAAATATTTTTCACCAGATTTTAAATACTACTTATTTTTAGAATAAAAAAAGGTTTTTGAACTTTATTAAAAATGTAATAATAATAGTAACAATAAAAACATTATTTATTTTCTAAATACATATTTTTATTATGCTTTTTTAACATATATCATAATTATGACATACTTTGCCATCCTTACTTACTGTGTAACAGACCACTTAACGTAGTTGCACTTAATCAATTTTTCTTGTTTTAGTTTTATTTAAATTGATTGAGCTGAATATTCGCTCAACACAAGCACTGCTATGAGGAAGTGTTAATAATATAGATTACTTCTCTTTAGCACAATTAGAATTTAATTAAATTGGAAGATTTCTGATGTAACTATTATCGATAGTTAACACTAACTTAGATATACTGTTACATGAAACTTCTGTAGAAAGTAGTAAAAATCACCAGTTATTAGGTATTTTGTTAAAGTTTTCACCAAATCACCAGATTGATATTAAAATCACCAGATCTGGTGAAATTTCACCAGGTTTGGCAACGCTGCTTAGAACTGAATAAGGTCGTTTAGGTTTACATAAAGTGGTTGAACTAAGATCACCCAATACTAAGAAGGAGGGGTTCCATATATATACTGTATACGATGATGTTTGACGCGAAAAAGTTGTATTTATAAAATCAGCAATAGTTTAAAGTGCCTAGCTAGTTACAATGATCGGTAAGTTATTCAATGTATACAAAATATTTTAAAGTTTCATATACAAAATCACCGAAATATTTTCTTATTAATACAAAACAATTTTTTCTAAATAAACAAGAATAATTTTTACAGTATACATTTTTAATTTAATGACTAAAACTGTTTTATTTGAGTTTTATAAAGAGAGAAAGTGTTACTTACTTTTTAAACAATAGAATCATTTTTTAACTATTGTTCAACATTACTTACTTAAACACTTCTTTCCTTGCTATGAATAAAATAAAAAAATAAAAATTAAAAATTTCTTAAGACCATTATTATAGGGTATTGGAAAAGTCAGTTTTTTACAAAAAATATATCAAAACATCACATAACAAATAATATAAAAATATTATACACATATATTAGACCGAGTGGAGAAGATACTTATTTGGGTAAAATTATAGTATTCATGTACATTATAAAAACAATTCTCTAACAAAAAGTTTTTTCTTAAAAGAATTAAAATTTGGTTCATCTTTTATGAATTATGGTGTGTTCAATTTTCAATCTAAAATTGAACCTAAATTTCATAGTTAAACCTGGTAGATTTCTTTCATATTCTGTACAGGTATCATTTTTTAGTAGCCCAATCATAATGTAATGACCATACTACAGTTAAAATCCAGATACGGATTAAGAGAAGTTTGTAAAATTTGAAAATCCCCAACGCAACACGCTGTACATCAGATATTTTTTAAATTGGATCAGATATTCGAAACGAATGGAAAAAACTGAGATATTTTGACATATAAATGCACATCTCGTTTTACATATTTAGTAGAGTCAAACTAGCATGAAAAAACTGAAAACCTGTAACTTTTTTCGGAGAAATCGGAACGACATGCGGTTTTTTTTTAAATTTTCGAAAAATTATCAGTAACAAAATCTACAACTAACCTCTTTACGCTCGGACATTTATAATTATTTATTTAACAAATTGGACAATTTTCTGAGAGTTTCGCCGAGGGTATGGAAAACATGACTGCCTGTTCAAGAAAAGGTCCGGAAAATTTTCCCGTGCGGATTTTTGAGGCCGCTCATTATCTTTTGGATGTCGAAGCTATTGTTTATTGTTCAATTGTTGTAAACCGTCTAATTAACAAATTGATAACACTGCCCCCCAAATACTTAGAGGACTCGAATTTTTTTCCAAATAAAACTCTGGGTCCCCGGGGAGTAGCATGCCCACAAAGTTGTAGCACATAATTGTTTATTGTTCAATTGTTGTAAAATGGCTAATTAACAAATTGATAACTCTGCTCCCTAAATACTTAAAGGACTCGAATTTTTTCCAAATAAAACTCCGGTTCTCCGGGGAGAAGCATGCCCACACAGTTGTAGCACATAATTGTTTATTGTTCAATTGTTGTAAACTGGCTAATTAACAAATTGATAACTCTGCTCCCTAAATACTTAAAGGACTCGAATTTTTTCCAAATAAAACTCTGGGTCCCCGGGGAGTAGCATGCCCACAAAGTTGTATTACATAATTGTTTATTGTTCAATTGTTGTAAACTGACTAATTAACAAATTAATAACTCTGCTCCTGAAAATTGTCCAATTTGTTAAATAAATAATTATAAATGTCCGAGCGTAAAGAGGTTAGTTGTAGATTTTGTTACTGATAATTTTTTTGAAATTTAAAAAAAAAACCGCATGTCGATCCGATTTCTCCGAAAAAAGTTACAGGTATAATGCTAGTTTGACTCTACTAATTACTAAACTTTTAAAGTAAATTCAATTAATGCAATAAATATTGTCATTTTCATAAGCCATAACTTTGGAAACACCCTGTAGATTTCTTTCATATTTGGTACAGGTAGATTGTTTAAATAGCCCAATCGTTCAATATAAGAACTAAAATTAAAATCCAGATCCGGATTAAGAAAAATTTGTAAAAGTTGGTAAAATCTAAAATATGCTGTATGTCAGATTTTTTAAATGTAATCGAATACCTATTTAAAAAAAGAAAAAAAAGACAAAATATGTGTTATACTAAAATATTTTTATAAGTGCACAAGAGTGTGTTCTACAAAAAATATACAGATTTAAATTTTCGGATTAATTCCGGATACAAAACTCATTAAACAGTAAGCTTCGGCAATAACACATTTTTTTTTTTCAAATAGGTATTCGATTACATTTTAAAGAATCTGATATACAGGGTGCGATTTTACAAATTTTTCTTAATTTTAACTTTAGTTCTTGTATTGTACGATTGGGCTATTTAAACAATCTACCTGTACCAAATATGAAAGAAATCTACAGGGTGTTTCCAAAGTTATGGCTTATGAAAATGACAATATGTATTGCATTAATTGAATTTACTTTAAAAGTTTAGTAACATGTAGAACGATATGTGCATTTATAAAAATATGTCAGAATATCTCAGTTTTTTTCATTCGGTTGGAATGTCTGATCCAATTTAAAAAATATCTGATATACAGCGTGTTGCGTTGGGGATTTTCAAATTTTACAAATTTTTCTTAATCCGTATCTGGATTTTAACTGTAGTATAGTCCTGAGACTCAAGTAACTACAAACCCAAAGCATTTCTGGCAATTTGTAAAGTCAAAAAAAGGCAAGTCTAGTACTATCGATGCTATAAAAGATACTAGCAACAATCTAATCACCGATGGCCTAGTAATCTCTGAGACTTTTTCAAATTACTTTAGTTCTGTTTTTAACGCCCCTAATCCTAACCCTAACAATACTACTATAACTAATAATTATAATACTAATAATATACCATCGTATCACATCCCCTTAAACAAAATCGTTGACAAAATTAAAAACCTTCAGGAAAATCCTGCTGGTGCAGACAAAATACCAACTTCCTTAATCAAAAATTGCGTTAACGAAATAGCCCGTCAATTGTGCTTATTATTTAACAAATCCCTAAGTGTGTGGAAAATAGCTTTAATAGTTCCCATTTTTAAATCTGGTAGTAAATATTTAGTAGAAAATTATCGTCCAATATCTAAACTTTCCATTATTGCTAAATTGTTCGAATCAATCATTTGTGATTACTTGATCACAGATGTTAAACACATTATTAATGAAACAAACCTATTTATTTATAGTGAATATTTATTAGAATATATGAATAAAGGTTTCCAGGTAGATGCTATATATACTGACTTCAGCTAGGCCTTTGATAAGATTGATCATTCAATTTTATTGGATAAACTTGGTGCAGTCGGTATACATGGCAATCTACTCCGATGGTTCAAATCATAAGTAATAGGTCTCAGGCGGTAGTCATAGGTAAATATATATCACCTTTTAGTGATGTTACTTCAGGGGTACCTCAAGGATCCCACTTGGGGCCTTTACTATTTAATATCTATATCAACGATATATCTAAATGTTTCAATTTTTGTAAATATAAAAAATATGCAGATGATTTAAAAATATACCACACAATTAGTAATGCTGCTGATTTTGAACTGATACAAGGTGATCTAAACAGGCTTGTTGCTTATTGTAAAGAAAACTTCCTTTTCCTGAATTTAAATAAATGCTACTCTATTAGTTTCTCTAGAAAACGATACATACATGATTTCCAATATTCTCTTGAAAACCACTTAATAGAAAGGGTCTCGGAGATAAAAGATCTTGGAATCTATTTTGATTCAAAACTTATCTTTGACCAACATATCAATTATATATCAAAAAAAGCTAACCGGGCATTAGGTTTTATTTTCAGGATTTGTCATGACTTTAAAACGTCATGCTCATTACGGACTTTATTCATGGCCTATGTAAACAGTGTTTTAAGTTTCGGATCAATAATTTGGAACCCTCAGTATCTAGTATATATTGATAGACGACCATATTCAAAATAAATTCATAAATCACTGCAATAAGAAATTGTTTCCTGAAAAGAATGTTGCATCAGTCAGGCGGAACTTGAATTTAATTTCCCTGGAAGTTAGACGTCAAATAAATGATGTTAAGTTCTTATATAAAATTGTTAATAATCTTATTGATTCTAACGAGATAACCAGCCTAATTAAGTTTAGTGTTCCAGCCTATAATATAAGAGATTTTAAAGTTTTTTATACTAATTTTAGTACCACCAACTATTATCTAAATTCTCCCTTACATAGGTGTTGTAAATCCTTTAGTTCAGTGTGTAACCATGTTAACATTGATATATTTCATGATAAATTATTTAGTTTTTGTAACAACTTAAAAAAGTTATATATAAATAACATTGCCACGTTCTAGATTTTTTAGATCTTTTATAAGAATATACGCACATATATATAGTGAATACTGTATTTGGGTACGTCCCGTTTGTATTCTGTAATAAAATAAATAAATAAATAAAATAAATAAATTATACGATTGGGCTACTAAAAAATGATACCTGTACCAAATATGAAAGAAATCTACCAGGTATTTCGAAAGTTACTGCTTCTGAAAATGAAAAAAAAGCATTTGATGTAATTTGACGTTAAAACTCCAGTAGTAGAATGGGATGTGCACTTAAAAAAAAAATTTTTCCGTTCTTTTCAAATATCCATCCCAATTTTAAAAAATCTGATATACAGGGTGTTGTTTTGGGGATTTTCCAATTCTGCAAATTCTTCTTAATCCGGATCTGGATTTTATTTGTAGTTCTTACACTATAGGATTGGGCTATTAACACACTATACCTGTACCAAGTATGAGATAAATCTACAGGGTGGTTCTAAAGTTACGGATTATCAAAATATTGGCCGAAATGGATGAAACACCCCATATCTCGGTTATTAAAGGCGCTAGACCCATTAACCAAGGTTATTTGGAATCACCTAAGTACCCTCTATTTACAGTTAACGTATGTCGGTTTAACTGTGAAACACCCTGTATAATTGTATTCCAGAATAAGACGGACATTTTTCATAAAACGTTGTTCTATGATTTGGAATTCTTAATAACTTACCATGCCTTGTTTCATAGTTGTGACTTTCAATTTTTTTTAAATTCATTGAGTTTTTGTCTAATATATATTATGCACTGATATAGAAGGTAATGTTAAAATCTTAAATTGTTGGAAATATGATTTACATGATATTCTGCTGTTTAGACCAAAAATTAGTCTAATAACCCTCTTTTGTAAAATGAAGAGGATGATGAATTTCCCCACACTATTATATTATATGACAAATGAGAGTATATCATTGCGTAGTAAATATTTATAAGTTGTTGTTTGTTTAGGTTATTTTTGAGTTGAAATATAGCATAATACACACTAGTAACTTTTTACTAATGTAATCACAATACAAGATTGGAATGATAATGTGCTATCAAGAAATGTTCCCAGAAATTTTGTACAGACAATGTCATATTTAGAGTATCTGTTGTCACTGTTATTATGTTCTCAGTGTTATTTGTAATGTTAAATTTCATCAATACAGTTTTTTTAGAATTTAATATTAAGTGATTACGGTGGCACCATTCATTGAATTTGTTATATAGAAAATTTAATTGAATTGAAAGTTCCTTAACAGAATTTGAATAGGAAGCCACTGTCATCATCTGCATATAGAACAATGCAGTCTGTGTTCAGGTACGTTGGTAAATCATTTATAAATATGAGAAATATCAACGGTCCTAATACGGATCCTTGCGGTACATGGGCGCCGTTACTTAAGGGCAAGGGGGGCGGACGCCCTTCCCTGGATTTTAGATTTATTAGCCAAGACGCCGTCATAAAATTCCCTAGCGATCCCTCTTTCCCTCTATTTTTGCTTCGGATCTTCATTCTCGCGGAATTTGACTCCAAAAAAACTAGATTTGCCCTTAAAATGGCCACAATCATCCAAAAATTTTTACATATCAGAAATCGTTCTACAGAAAACTGGGAAAGTATTGGAAAAAACTCTCATCTGACAAAAATTATTTGTACACATTCGGGGAATCCGCAAAAATTTTTCCAGAACTTTTGGGCACATTTTTGGACATTCAAAAAAATGGCCACATACAGAGATTTTCCCCATTAAAAATCTAATCTCGCAATAGATCGCAATAGATCTCCAAAAATGTGCCCAAAAGTACTGGAAACTTTTTTTGCGGATTCCCCGAATGTGTACAAATAATTTTTGTCAGATGAGAATTTTTTCCAATACTTTTCCAGTTTTCTGTAGAACGATTTCTGATATGTGAAAATTTTTGGATGATTGTGGCCATTTTAAGGGCAACGGAAAATTTCTCCCAGAATTCTAAGTGGACAGTCTTGTAGGGTTTTCCAAGACGAGCATTTCCCCATAAAAAAGTCCGGCAAAATCTCAATTTTGTGCGAAAAATCTAGTTTTTTCCATGCAAACCCATTTTTGGAGTCAAATTCCGCGAAAATGAAGACCCGAAGCAAAAATCGAGAAAGAAGGATCGATAGGGAATTTTATGACAAACATTTAAAAAAAATCACCTCAAACGGTCCAAATCTACGGGGGGGGCGTACATCAATTTGGGTGCGCCTGTGAGATGCGATAAACTTAAATTTGCTGGAGTATCAAATTTCCATTTCGCAATTTTTTTTAAACCACACTCGTAGTAAGTATTGTTCAAAAGGATATTCATTTCAATTTAATGCAATACTTTGATTTCAAAAAATGTGCCCCCCTGACATTTTTTGTAACGGCGCCCATGTTGCGGTACTCCTATATCTACATTATCTCTATTTGAATGAGCTTCATTCACTTTTACAATAATTTTTCTGTGTCTTAAATATGACATTAACCAACACATTTCCTCGAAAACCCAAAGAATAAAGTTTCGTTTCCACATATCCCAAATCTAAGCAATCAAAAGCTTGTGTAAGATCAAAGAAAAGTGCTCCAATCATTCTATTATGCATAGCTTTTTCAACTATTTTACTTATGACATTAGATACTGTTATTTGTCTATAATTGTTCAAACTAACCGGATCATCTGTTTTGTATAAAGGAGTTATTAGTCCTACTTTCAGTTCCTCAGGATATTCACCAATTTGAACGGAAACATTAATTATATTTGCCTACATGGTAGGCAATATGTTTTATAATTTTAGTGGATATACAATCTACCCCAATAGAATTAGTATCTTTTAAATTTCTAATTATCTCTAAGACATCTTGTTTATTTACTGGGTCAAAGAAAAACGAATTACTGTTATTCAGATGACATTTTGTACAAACTGTTCTAGCGGTTCCAAAATGTTTTTCATTTAATATTTTCATTGAATTACTATAGTGATTGACAAAACTATTTGCTACCTGAATATTATTTTCAATTATCTGTTCACTGATTTTTAGTTTAATTTGTTGATTTGACTTTACCTTGCAGCTTTTTTCTTTAACTAGTTTCCAAACATATTTTTGCTTTTCAATAGGGTTTTTCTTATTGTCAATTGAATTTTGATAATAAGATACTTTATCAAATTTTAATTTTTGTTTATAGTTTTTAAATTTTAAATTATAGGTTTTAAATTTTCATTATAAAATTTCTTCATTAACCAATGAAGGTTTTTTACTCTATTGCCTATTTCAATTGTTTCGGCGGTAATCCATTTACATTTCCTATTTTGATTTAAACAAACTGTTTTCTTAACCATTGTACAAAACTTATCAATTGCAAAATTAATAATGCCATAGAATTCATCTAACATGTTATTAATATTTTTATGGTTGTTTAGTTCAATAAAATTATGTTGCAAATAGTTTTGTAGATCACCAATAGCCTTTTCACTCAGATTTCTAAATAATATTTGTTTTTTAACTGCAGTAATTAATTCAGATTTTATATTTAAAACCGAACCAAATTGATCACCTAGATTCATATCGTGAACAGATTCGTCATAAAGATCTGTAGGGACATTTGTAAATATGTAATCAAGTTTTGATATTGAAATGCCCCATTATACTTTTTATGCACTCTTGTGGGATCTGTGTTTTTTATTGCCAAATTATAACATTGCATGATATCTAATAAAACATTTTTATTGTTAGATTGAATCAGGTAGTCAATATTCAGATCTCCACAAAAAATAACATTTTTGTACTTCTTAACACAATAATCTAATATATGAGTAACATGATAAAAAAAATATCTACATCATACATCATACAATATCATAAACTAAACATCCATAAATAAAAATCACTACTCAATAAATCATTCACATACTATTTTTAAATACTGAATATAATAATTTTTCTCCACGGCCACTACTGAATGTAGTTATTCTGAAACCACTTATAATAACAGAAAAGAAACATTCTCGCTCTTGAGATTGAAAGAAAATTCTGAAACTTTTGTCTCTTATGTATTTTATATGTATTACATTCTATCTCTAGAGCTAGAATCTGTATTCCGTGATTGTTTACAAGAATAAGGTTTGCCATGAATGTCAAATTAAACGTCAGTATTAGTTGACGTGGTCTTAATATTGGTTTGTAAAAACTTTTAATTTATTAAAAAGGAGAAGAAAATCAAACGATTCAGATGTAGAATTTGAAAATACTCCTCCAGAAATAAAAAAATTGCCGATAATATAACTCAAAATTTGCTACCGCAAAAATCCAAGCTTGAATATAAATATACTACCTACACAATGTTAAGAGATTGAGGTTTCATTTTACTATATTTAATTTCTACTTTCTGTGGCCGTGGAGAAAGTACAGTCTGTTACTCTGTTGGAATGAAAATCCGACACTCGTGGTTCCTCACGCTCGCGTTCGGAATCCTCCACTCGTGTCGAATTCTCATTCCAACCTTGTTACAGAATATACTATTATTCAAATTATGTTTATTTTTATTAAAATCAAATATACATTCTCTAATTATAAGAAAAAAATATTTTTTAACCCATTTTAATCAATTATATGTATGTTTCAATTTAACTAAGATAATGAATTATATTTTTCTTCAAAATAATTTTTGGTTGCATATTTGAGTAGGTGTTTAAAGTTACTATTAATAAAACAATTATTTTAATGCAGATGTGGTGGATGTGGAACGCCTGCGAGAGTTTCTGGTTGAAATATATGACGACAACCTGGATGGAAGTCACAAAATTTTTATTTTTATTTTAAATTAACAACTATAAAATTTTAGAACTATTTTTTGATGTATGACTTCGGTCCCACACAATCCCCACAATATTTGTTTATGGGGTGGCTACTGGGGACCAGAATATGGGTGCATATATCCCACGATAATGTGATGCAAGCTTTGATTGAATAGTAAGTTAATTAAATTAAAAAAAGTTTTATAACTAATGTTTCAATATTTTTTTAGATTCACACAAACTAATTAAAATAATAAAAATTTGAAAAAAAAAACCACTATTTATATACCGGGTGTTTCAACTATGCGTGCGTGGAGGATAGCTGCTTCCCTTTTTACGATAGGAAAAAATGTTTCAAATAAAAGTTGTAGATAGCAATGAAAGCTATGTTCCAAAAATAACTATTAACATACAGGGTGCCCCATAAATGTGTGACTTATCAAAGTTATGTTTTGTTAAAAGAAACACCCTATATATTTTTACTCGATTGAATTCCTTCGGAAAAGTGCTTCTCAAAAATATAGGGTTATATGGGTTTATACTAGGTAGTTCTGAAGTTATGGTAACATTTATGTCCCAAAATGGGTTCATTCAACACCAAATATCTCAAAATCAATAACTAGGAATAACAAAAATTTTTCACCAAATATCCTCGAAAATGGTGTATTTTGATTTCATATTCATAACTTTACCGAATGGCACTTTTCCCATACAGGGGCAACCAAAACTCGGGATCATTTTTTTCTCAGTTTTTTCGAATGGAACACCCTGTATATAATGCCATACCAGAATAGTCGACACTATGAGCTTCCAGAAAATGTAGAGTTTGGTTACTTGATTTTCACCGGAAATGCATCTAATTCTTAAGGAAAGTATGAAAAATGTCATAAAAGCAATAATGATATTTTTTTATTCAATGATGGACAAACATGGAACAAAATAAACTCAAAAAAATGTAAAAAACCGTCATTTCACAGTAGATGTTCAAACAATCACCCGTTTTGAGCTATGTATAAATTAAGTCTATCTACGACTTCAGTTAAAGCTGATCTTGTAGTAGGGCGAAGAAATCCTCTAATTCTATTTTTCCTTCAGCGTCGTTGGTTTGCCGCTAATTTATTTTTTTGCTCACTTCTTGTGTTTCCCATTTTCTATTTCCACAAACCTCTCCTTCGAAAACTCTCCGAGTCGCAGACATTCTACTGGCTAAAAGCAGTTTCTGTAACATCTATCCGGAATGTCGATCATTTTATCAATTATATCAAATCACCCTTGGAACATTTGAATGTTACAGGAACTGTCAACAAACATGACATTTTATTATCGAAGTGAATTTATAGTTTAAATCTAATATTTTCTCGTTTCGAAATGAAATTATCCACCGAAGAAATGATAAACATGATCTACATCAAATATTAGTTTTAAATTATAAATTCACTTCGATAATAAAATGTCATGTTTATTGACAGTTCCTGAAACATTCAAATGTTCCAAGGGTGATTTGATATAATTGATAAAATGATCTACATTCCGGATAGATATTACAGAAACTACTTTAGATTTAAACTATAAATTCACTTCGATAATAAAATGTCATGTTTGTTGACAGTTCCAGTAACATTCAAATGTTCCAAGGGTGATTTGATATAATTGATAAAATGATCGACATTCCGGATAGATGTTACAGAAACTGCTTTTAGCCAGTAGAATGTCTGCGACTCGGAGAGTTTTCGAAGGAGAGGTTTGTGGAAATAGAAAATGGGAAACACAAGAAGTGAGCAAAAAAATAAATTAGCGGCAAACCAACGACGCTGAAGGAAAAATAGAATTAGAGGATTTCTTCGCCCTACTACAAGATCAGCTTTAACTGAAGTCGTAGATAGACTTAATTTATACATAGCTCAAAACGGGTGATTGTTTGAACATCTACTGTGAAATGACGGTTTTTTACATTTTTTTGAGTTTATTTTGTTCCATGTTTGTCCATCATTGAATAAAAAAATATCATTATTGCTTTTATGACATTTTTCATACTTTCCTTAAGAATTAGATGCATTTCCGGTGAAAATCAAGTAACCAAACTCTACATTTTCTGGAAGCTCATAGTGTCGACTATTCTGGTATGGCATTATATACAGGGTGTTCCATTCGAAAAAACTGAGAAAAAAATGATCCCGAGTTTTGGTTGCCCCTGTATGGGAAAAGTTCCATTCGGTAAATTTATGAATATGAAATCAAAATACACCATTTTCGAGGATATTTGGTGAAAAATTTTTGTTATTCCTAGTTATTGATTTTGAGATTTGGTGTTGAATGAACCCATTTTGGGACATAAATGTCACCATAACTTCAGAACCACCTGGTATAAACCCATATAACCCTATATTTTTGAGAAGCACTTTTCCGAAGGAATTCAATCGAGTAAAAATATATAGGGTGTTTCTTTTAACAAAACATAACTTTGATAAGTCACACATTTATGGGACACCCTGTATGTTGGTAGTTATTTTTGGAACATAGCTTTCATTGCTATCTACAACTTTTATTTGAAACATTTTTTCCTATCGTAAAAAGGGAAGCAGCTATCCTCCACGCACGCATCGTTGATACACCCGGTATATTGGACATTACATTTTTGAATTTATAATTTTCTATTTTTGTCGGTAAAAAACCTGATTGTTGGGGTTAAACCAGGGATTGGCAACTACCCGTCCGTTACGATTTTAAAGTATCCCGCAGTGTTTCGCAATAATGGAATATTATCATTGTATAAAGATAATATAGTAGTATAGTAGTATCACGCTCTAGTTAAAAGTGTTTGATGCAATCTCGCGCGGCATCTATTGACGATTTTATGAAGTTATCAATTTCTAATGCTATACAGATACATACATACAGATACATCTTTTTTCACATGGCCTTTACCAAGTAGTTCCTTCAGCTAATAAAGTTGTCTGTAATATTGCACTTACGTATTTAATAATAAACATCTGTTGAACAGATATTACATTTTCAACATTCAATCCGGATTTTCTACAAAACTTATGATATGATGTGCTATATCAATTCTGTTTAGAATTTTGAGCAGCATTGAAATATGGAAGAATATACATTTTTATTTTAAAAATAGTGTTTATTTATTTATATAAATTAGAAATTATTTTTTTTTAAATAAAGTTAAAAATACACTTTATAATGTACATAGGCGGATTCAGACGATTTTCAAGAGGGGGTGAGGCTGTCTTCCACCGGGGTGGTGAGGGTCTTGAGGTTATGGATTATCCCCTGCTCAGCGGAGTGACCGAGGGGCCTCCCCCAGAAATTTTATTAAATATAAAGTACTTGAAAACTTCTTTTCGGGCTATTTTAAACCAAGAAATTTAAATTTTTTCCCAATGTAACATGAAAACCATTTTATTCTAATACGATACATTTGTATATTTATTTTAATTAATAAACATCTTTATACAATTTTATAATAGCCCAGTTGCCAGAGCCACATTTATACCAAAATCTCTCATAAAATGTGATATCTCTGAAACTATTAGGCTCTTAGTACTTTATTGGGTGTAGAAAACGATAAAAAAATCTTTGCTGCTCTAAAGTGTATGCTTAAGTTTACAATTTCGAAAACAAAATCGAAAATTTGGTTTTTGCGTTATCTAACATCTCGAAAATCGAGAATATATAATAGCACCACGTGAAAGAGCGAAATATTTTATTGATTTATATTATTAATTATATATCTAAATTATTATAAATATGAAAGCAAATTAGAAAACTCTATGCGCGCCAAGTCGCTGCTGAATACAAATATTCATATGAGGGAAAAAACAAAAGTATCTTTGCCTAAAATGTGCAAAAAAACAAAAAAAAATCATTTTCAAGAGGAGACTAAGCTTTCGCAGGAAGCTATTATCTTTTAACTTTTTTTTTGCTCATAGAAAATTTGATCGGAAGATATAATTTCTAAAATTCTCACTTCGTAATTCTTAAGTTTGCTTTTAAAATTTTACTAGTATAATGAAATGTGCAGTTTCAAAAACTTGAAAAAAATGAGCACTGATAAAGTTAAAAAATTGAAAATTTGCATGGGAACTTTTTCGATTGAAAATTAGGTTTCTTTTTAAATTTAAATTCGTATAAAATCGGAAAATAAATATCGCTTCGAAAAAATTTCAGCTTATTTAAAACTCAAAGAAGAACGTTTTGACCAAGTTTAAAAAAAAATGATTGCGGGAGTTAAAAGTTAAAAACGAAAAAAACTTTTTATCGTTTTTATGGAAAATTTTGAGGTTATGTTGAAAAATAATCATTAATTATCTACAACTTTTACATTAATCTTTTTTCGATAGGATGCATATTTCAGCCACAAATCGTAAAAAAAAAACAATATCCCTCAAGTTGTATATTTAGCTACCCCACCCCCCTTCCGGAACTTTTAACTTGTCCAATTTATTTTTTTATTTACTTATAATTTTCCCTAAATTTTCCGACCATCCACATACTGCTAAGAATTTTTTTTTATGAATTCGGGTATGTAAAATCGGTTTGGACCTAGTCTACAAATCATTCAAATCCAACGAAAACTTGATTATTGATTAGTTTTTATTATCAGATTCTGGTGACCTTCAATTAACAACGCAAATCTATTCAAAACTATTTATTAACCCTATAAACAGGAAAATTCCACTGAACCACAGGTTGTCTTGGTGCGTCTAGAGTTCTCGACGACAGGCTTGCCAACTAGCTTTTACCTATTTACTTTCAAAACTATGGTGGATTACTCACAATTTTAAAAATCAATCGCAAGACAGTTTTTTTTAGTATACGAAACCAACATCAGATAAAAAAGATTAAAACAATCATATAATATCCATATTATACTTTAAGAAAAAATATTTCGATTTAACATTGACTCTCTAGTTTTTGTGCTTTTTATTACAAATTTTAATTTTAAAAGTTAAACGGGTTTAATAAATTATCAGATTAGAATTGTTCATAATTACCATTATCGATAGTATACTACTGACCTTTTGATTACAATTCACAATTGCCCTTTACTCACAAAATTACTTACAGACTAGTAAAATACTCACAATTTGGTAACCCTGGTTTCTCGGGAGATTATTAAATATTTTTGGCCTTCAATTTCATACGTCTTCCAATTCCGTTTCTTCGTAACTAAATAACACATTAACAAAAGACAAGCAGAAATGAAAAAGAAGATTTCAAATTATAATTTCACTCAAGCAACGACATGACTTATGTCCACAGGGAGTGCTGCCATCTATATTCCGTTCACATAGTCCTACTGATAAAAGTCGGTAAGGCGATACTTTGTACAATGATATTATATTCAGTGTTCCTTGAGATACGGCAAGGCGCACAAGTGCATGACTTATTTGTTTTGTGGTTTCATTCTGGCCCGTATCGTTATAATAAAATTGAAATTGGCCCGATGATGAAGAAAGTTGTCCACCCCTGGGTTAAACCCTGGTTTCAAGGGGTATAAATGTTCATATATAAAAAAATCAACGAGACCATTTAGAAAAATTATATTTTAAAACTCTGATGCTTCATCATGTAGCAAGGATCGTTGGTTTTCGGAGTTATGTATATTAAAATATGTTTATTATATCAGTATTTTAGGTTTTAATAAATCTCGAAAGCAGAAAGGCTCGTTCAAGAGGCAAAGAATTGAGAATTATTCATTTGAGATAATTGCTAAAAATTTAAAAGATCTTGCTGAATTAGAGATTCCTTATTGTGATCGATTTGGGTATGTATTTATTATTATCTTATTTTCTTCTCCTTTTTATGTTAACTAACTTTTGACATTTTTTCGCTTCGTTTGATTCTTTCTGCTTGCTTTTCTTCGTTTTTGTTTTATTTTCTGATAAAACTCTGTTTACCTTTTTTGAATTGTCAAATAAAAACATCTATACTCGACACGGAGATCGGTTAGAAAATGTACTTCAAAACATGAGAGCATATTTATGTAAAATGGCAACATCGTAAAATTTCTTCCGTACATTTATTCGTGATATTGTCGGACTACCTGGAAAAACATGATTCACTCAGTTTACAGAACTTTTATTTATTATTATCAATCAATCAATTATACTAAAATGTATTACAAATCTGTGTTAATACCCAAATTACAAAATGTATCTGTAAACTAACCTGTTTTTATTCATTTATTTTAAATCGCTTTAACACACATAACTTGAAGAAAGACTTTTTCCATTTCAGTCTATAAACACGGAAATCTCCATAAATCCGTTTAAAATTGACAAATAATGTTAAGCTCTAAACGAATAAGCCAAAGGCAGTCACGAATGCCTTGGTTTTTATGTACTAGTTAAGTATGTAGGTACTAGATTTCATAAATTGTTGGATTTAGAATAAGTTAAAAAATTCTGAACACATACACAAATTATTACTTCAATTAATAATTATAAACGTTAAGAATATGGGGCCGGCTGGGATTTACATGAAATTTTCACAGATGCTATAAAACATGATAAAATCAATGTAGCAATAGAAATTTTTGCGCGGAATACTATTTTTCACATTTTTTTTTTTGAAAAAATATATGTTGGGATACTCACTCCCAAGACAAACCAATAAAATCCGTTGGACGGAGTATTTAACGTATTATTTTTCAATTCATATGCACTGTGTTAAACCGAAAACACTTCTACATACAGAGAGGTAGCAATTCACGAGCAAAATAAAACTAAAAAGTATGAACAAAGTAAAAAACAAATCATTATTTAAAAAAACATTAACAATCAATTCAAAGTCAATTTTGCCACGTTGCAAGTTCAATTTTCAGAAAGAATAGATTTAGGAATAAGTAATAGATTTTTAGCAGAAAAACTTACTTTGGTATAATATGGCCTTTCAATCTTCCGATCTGGGTTTTTCAAACTGTATGGGCTGTCAGGTTAGGTTAGCGTTAGGTTAGGTCAGGTTAGCTTTAGGTTAGGATAGTTTAGATTAGGTTAGGTTAGATCTTTGTAATAAATAAAGAAAAGTACGATACATGTCAAATTTTGACAGGAATCAAATGATGACAAGTGTCACGTTTTGACAGGTTTAACAAGTGTCCATTCTGACAGCTGTCATATTTTGACAGTATTGATTGTGTATCTTTACATTGGTTGAAAAATCTATAGATTTTCATTTCGTTGGGCTTATACAGGGAAAATAAAAATATCACTCTTAATATTTTTTTATTTAAAAATTCTACGCACATTTTACTTTTGTATTATGAATGAAACAATATGATCAAACATTCTAATTATTATATTTCTTTTTAGATCTAAAAACAAAAATTACAACGTTTTTGACGAGATTATGGGGGAGCCAATAAGGGTAAGAGGGAAGATCATCACTCACCAACAGTACCTGGGGGTGGTGGAGGACTACAGCATTTATTTGGTGGAGATGGAGTCCCTAGTTGGTATTTGGGCTCTAAGAATAATAGGTAAGTAGGGAATTGTTATTATTTATTTTATTAAAGAATTCAAGCAATAATAACATTCATTCTGGGCTGAGACAGGTCCATAAAATGTTTGGATTATTTATTTCATTTTTATGATGTATAAAACATGGAAGTCTAATTTGTAAATTAAAGATGGTTTTATATTTCTCTGGTAATTTGTGCCATACAGTAAGAGTAGTAATACAAGGCGGATTCTGGAACAGATCTGAAGTTAGCTACGGGTCCAAAAGGGCGTTAAAGTTAGATATGAGGGCCTAACGGTAGCTGAGAAGGCCTATATGTGAAGACAGGTGTCTAGAAAAGTTAGGTTGGTGTTCAGATCTGATTTAGGAACTAACCTAGCCGCATTGACAGATGACAGGACCCCCAGAGAGGTTAAATAGTCTTCGGGTCTCATTAGAATCTAACCTAATCAATATTTTATGTCCTATGTGCGAGCCCAGAAAAGATTGTGCATGGGATTTGTAACAGAAGCTAACCTAAACAATATTTTACTTTCCCCGTATGTGTTTTACGTCATGGGGTCAAACCCAACCAATTTATATTATGTATTATTTATGTTAATTATTTAGAGAATTGTTTTTCAACCTTGGTGTATTTGAGGAATTTATATAAATTAATGTTTAATTTATGTAAAATAATGTATTATTCATGCTAATTATGAAGAGAATTGTAAATAAATTGTAAAAAGGATAGACAAAATTAAAAAAAAATATTTAAGAAAAAACAGGTCTACCAAATTACAAGGTTCTTTTAAATTAAAAGCAGTCGTGAAAAAGAAAATCTAACCTGATGTAATGTCCTGATAATAAAAATTAAAATAAATGATGTATCACTAATTTAAAAAAAAAGTAATTAAAAATAAACTTACCTTAAATAAAAATTTGTAATCATTTTAATATTCTCGGTTAAGATCGTAAATTTCGAGGGATCCCATTGGTTTGTTGATAAAAAAAAGAGAAAGAGAAGACGTTAAAAATTTTGGAAGTTAGGATTTTTTTTTAAAGAAAAAATAAAACAATTACCCAGAAAAAGTTTAATTATTACATGTGTTAGAAGTAAAAACCCAATTTCCAATTAACAAATTAAAAAGGTTAGTAACAAAAGTGATACCTCAATTCACTGAAGAAAATCAAAATAGATTGGCCCAGAAAAGATCACCGTGATGTCCAATTTCCACATATAGGACCACCAATATGGAGAAGGAATAAGTCAGGAGAGATAACTCAATTTAGAGGGACAAAGTTTGAAGGTATAGAACTGAACTATTTTAAAACAAAACTCGTGTTGTTAAACAACTCAAAAGTGAGGTTACATTTCTTTGGTAAAACATTTTAAATAAGCGCTGTGGCTATTAATGTAAATAATTGGAATCAAATAAAATTTAAATTACAGTTTGTGCGAGTTTTTTTTTGTGTTTGATCTACTCACTAATAGAGGGTAGTAGAGGAAGATTAATGTAGAAATAATAATAGTTAAATTGTACTATAAGATATTGTGTGGGTATAAAAGGTTGAATGAAAGAGAGTTATTAAGGTAATTTAATTAAAAAGGTTATATTAAAATTCTTGTTCACAGGTTATTTGTTATAATTGTTTTATTTCTAATTTCTTCTTAATTATAAAAAAAAATTAATTAAATAAATGATTACAAATTCTATCTGAGCTAGCCAAATATAGAACCCACAAGAATTACATCATCTTATATAAATAATTATCATTTCATTACAAATTAAAAATTAAAGAAAATATCACAATATATTAGTAGGAGAACAATGTCACTATCAGACCACTTTCCTTGAACCAAAACTGCTTTTCCTCACTCCATACTATCAAACCTGTCAGACCAAAATCTAAAAAAGACAGACCAAAATCTAAAAAAGACTCGGAAGAAGCCTCAAACCGGAGAATTTCGACTTCTAACCTTTCCCTTCGGCCTCTAGGACCACCAAACAGAAGCTGCAACCCCCCAAAAACGATCCACCCCCAAAAAGGACCTAAAAGAAGTTATTAAAAATCGCAAAAAATTATCAAACGCCCCGCGGCTGTAATTAAAGTAATAAAAACATTAAACTATCTTAAAATTAAAGGTGTAAAAATTGCCCAAATATTTCCCAAATTTTCCGTAAAATTGTGGTGCATACGTGATACCCCATATACCAGTAGTCACATTAAGGATTATGTAATATGTTATTGCACATTGTAATGGATTTTTATTTTTATGTACGGGAAAGCTATCATGCTAGTAATTAGTTGATTTTTCTACCTAGATAGGTATATATTTTTTCAGAAAATTAAATTGTCATGTAAACGGAATGATGTAACTATGTATTAGAAAGTAAGGAGATAATATAAAAGCCTGAACTGTTCATTAGTTATTCAGTTGCATTTCATCATTTAATTGAAGATTTTCCCCAGTGAAGATAAAGTGAAAAGGCAAATAATTATTTAAATATTTATTAAATCAAAGTTTATTTCTTATTTAAAGTATATATAACAGTTTTTATTATAACCCTTTGTGTGAGGATGGATGTATCTAAGTAATTTTAGTACTTATTTTATTTACATTCACCACGCAGGGTATTCTAAGATAACAAGATCACAATTTGTATTATTATTATTCATATACATATTATTATAAATAAGAAAATAAATAAATAAATAAAAGAAAGGAGGGATATTGATTTAAGTGCTTATGTTTTTGGTTTGATGTTAATTGTAGCTATAAACAGCGCTGCACAACTATCCAGCAAACCAATTCAGAAGCTCAACGAACTTGATATAGGCAGACCCTACAACACAGTACCTGCATAGTTGGTGAAAACCAAATTTGGGCCATCAATCCTACTGGAGTTAGAGGGTCAATCAATATTTCTGCCGAAGCGGATGAATAGCTGTTTGGAGGGGAAAGAAGAGGAGTTTAATTCGGGCAGATACCAATTAATCTACGAGGGTGCCAAAGACGTGGGGAAACCGCACCCAGCCCAAAAGTTCCAAATAAACAAGAAATGAGCAGTTATTGTCCGGAGTGTGTAAAAATTTTCTGTTTTTGCAACAAATCGGTAAGATTACATCCATTTAAAGTATACCATCCTCCAACACCTGTATTATCCGTACCACGAAGAGTATCAAATGTTGGTCTTTTTATTGTTATGAAACATTAAGTCCAAGCCCTCCCGTACAGAACAATACAAATAGAAAAAGCCGTTAGCTCATATTTAGATTTGGTAATATCAAAAGTTTGCTTATAAAAACATATTCAGATTCATATTATACTAAAATCAATAAATTTTAAATCAGCAATGAGTGCAGAGGAAATCTTGTCATTAAGTGATGACATAATTATTAATTTTAAAAAAGTAGAACGATTGGTAAAAGAACACTATAAAGGTAGGGAAATTGAAATTTGGAGTAAACATATAAAACGGAATATCAGATTATGTAATAAAGCTGTTAGAAATGTTGACCTTTCAATTGGAGAATTACGAAAATTACAAACAAATTTAGGCCATTTAAAAACTTTTCAAATATCAATTCAGGATATATCAAGACATCATTTGGGGTGGGGTTTAAATGTAAATAAAAATAATCTATCTGATAGAGTAAAATGGCAAGAGGTTACCGCGTTTAGTAGTAGAGTAAAGAACGGGAATTATAATAAATTTAAAGCATAAAAATCTTAGACAATTTTTAAGTGACTGTGAAACTTTATTTAGCAATCGCGTTAAACGATTGCTAAAATCTTATGGAATGATTAAAGTTAATTGTTGCTTTTGTGGGGAATTTATTAAACATGGCGTGGGGTTATATCCAGCAGCCAACCATTCTGATAGAGTTTCATCATATTCCAAAATTTGAGAAATTAAATAATATTTCGGTGAATGTTTATATATTAGAACTTAACCAAACACAAAGTAAATCATTTTACACAGTAACACCAGCACGATTAACAAAAACAAAAATGGTGAATCATATTAATTTATTGTTAATTCAAAATTTTTATGTGCCTAAAGTAAACGATTACGATGTTTTAAAATCAGATGATAAACATAATATAAACATTAAATACCACTATTGTTGGATTAAAGATTTATCAAGATTAATAAATGCTCAGATAGGTAAAAATATTCATAAAAAAATTATTTGTGATAGATGTTTAAATTATTTTAGAACTGATGAAAAATTAAAAGATCATTTAATTTATTACTATACTTAAAAATCCAATAGTTAATTTTAAAGATTTTGTATTCAAACAGATATGTTCCATTTGTAATTTATGCAGATTTTGAATCTATATTATTACCTCTGAATGATGAGCCAATATCTAAAACTACGAAATATCAAAGACATAAAGCTTTCAGTGCCTATTATGTTAAATGTGCTTATGATGATACTCTTTCTTAGTTATGAAGGGGAGGACTGTATGGGTTGATTTCCAAATCAATTGTCTCAAATAGCAAAAGAAACAATCCAAAATTAAAAATATAGTACCAGCTGCGGAAACACATATTGAACCTTCTGATATTTGTGAAAAAGCTTTTCATCCTAATGATATCATTGTTTTAGATCATTGCCATTTTAGTTCGTTAGTCAGGGGGTTTGCGCATCAGTCTTGTAATTTAAACTATAAGAAAAAATTTAATATACCGATGGTGTTCAACAATCTTTTTGGTTACGATAGCCATTTTGTTATTAGAGATCTGGCAACAAAATGTCGTTATATATCATTTACCATTTACCATACTTAGATTTTTGGGTGCTTCTTTAGATGAACTTGCAAAATCTTTAGATGTAGATGATTTTAAAAATATGAAACGTGAATTTGCTGACATAGAAACAGAAAAATTTAAATTACTTAGACCAAAAGGGGTGTTCTGCTATGATTATATTGATAGTTTAAACAAGTTAAATGATGTAGAATTACCAGCTATTGATTGCTTTTATAACAAATTAGAAGATAAACATATTTCTTCAAGTCAATATGAACATGAGTAGTGGATCTATGGGAACATAAGAAACTAGGTCAAACTAGCCGCCCCCAGCCCGCCCCACCCGTGCGAGAATCGAGTGCGCTCTCATGTATCTGAAAATCCCTTCCTTTTACAATTATATGCTCTCATACATATCGAAATAGTATCTAAGCCCTCCCATACCTATCAAAATTATCTAAGCATATCTAAGTGGGAGAGAACGAACTTCATTCATCCAAGGATCTCCGAAGAATGAACTTAATTATATTATTCCTTATTATTAACCAAAAAAATTCTAATTTTTGAATTAATATAATCTTTGAAAAAGTCCCAAAACGAAAAGTTTATGTACGCACATGTTAGCAATTGAAGTAGGTTTTTGTATAAAAATGCACACATACTCAAGAAATTTCTCACAAGACCAGCTTGATAACTAACTCATTAGAAAATGAAGTTTATAAAAATGTTGAGTTCATATACTCAAAGTTATTTCAAGGACAGTTGCATCTAGGATGTTTTTAAAAAAATGTTTAGGTTCACATAAAGTGGTTGAACTAAAATCACCCCATACTAAGAAGGTGGGGTTCCATATAAATACAGCATGCAATCAAGCCTGATGCGAAAAAGTCCTATTTATCAGATTGTTAAAAGTTTAAGTTTTAAATAGTTAAAATGATTGGTAAATTATTTAATGTATACAATTATAGGAGGAGAAAAGGAAGGCCTACAACCTCATGGACCGATGGTATACGCAGTATAATGAAGGACAGAGAAATAAAAGAGGATGAATGGAAAAATAAAGATAAATGGCGGTCGAAATGTGGGATGCGGCAGAGGCTGTAGGAACCCCACTATATATATATACAATTATTTTAAAGTTTTATATACAAAATATTTTCTTATTAATACAAAATCAATTTATTCTATATAATAAATAATTTTTTAACAATAGATACATTTTTTAATTATTGTTACTGAAACACACGCTATGAATATCATAAACTAGACTTCCATTAATAAAAAATCTTTATTCAACAAAACATTCACATACTATTTTTTAAATACTACACATAATAATTTTTATTCAAGTTTATTAAAATCAAATATACAATCTCTAATTATAAGAAAAAAAAAAGATTTTTTAACATCAATTATATGTATGCTTCAATTTAATTAAGATAATGAATTTTTCTTCATAATAATTTTTGGTTGTATATTTGAGAAGGTGTTACTATTAGTAAAACAAATTTTTTTAATTCAGATATCGTATATGAAAGACTGAGGGAGTTTTTAATTAACATTTACGAGGATAATTTAGATGTAAGTCACAAATTTTTTATTTTTTATTTTAAATTAACATCCATAAAATTTTAGAATTATTTTCTAACGTATGATTTTGGGGCACCACCATCCCCAATGTATTTGTTTGTGGAGTGGCTGTTGGGGACCCGGATATGGGTCCACATTGAGGATAATGTAATTCATGCATTAATCGAATAGTAAGTTAATTAAATTAAAAAAAGTTTTATAACTAACATTTCAATATTTTTTAGATTCACACAAATTTTATTATAAAAAAATTTTATAATAAAAAAATTAAAAATACAAATAAAATATTTTATTTAAATTAAAGAATAAAAGAAATTTTATCATTAATTTTTGAATTGGTTTACTCTTAATATAAGATATAAAATTCAAAACAGGTGATAAGGAAATTATTATATCATATGAGAACGCAATTATAAAAAATTTAACCAGTCGTACACATCCAACCTTGAAACTAGCTCGAGTTCACATTGCGCCATTCACTCGTAATCACCATGGGAATATAATAAGTGCATTCAACTTTCGTTGTACATTAACCTTTTGTAAACATATGGGGAGATGCATTATAAATAAGACATCTTTTAAAAACAAATCTTTAGTTTTCAAAACGTTACAGTCTTTAAACATATTATGAAATCTGTGCAACTGAAGTTTCCACAAAATTCCAAGAAAAGTTTGAAATTACAATCTTTTCAAGATCAGACTGCTGCACAAGATGCAATTGATTTAATTTTACTAAATGCTGGTTTTGATGGTGAAAAATCAAGTATGCCATCTCTTGACATTATCAACTTGTAAAAGCTGAAGAGAGTGAACTAAATATTTTAAATACATCACTAACATCAATAAGAACCCTTTTAAAAACGAACAAATCTAAGAAGAAAATGGTCGATGCGAAAATTACAAATTTAAAAAAAATTTTACTTAACTTGGAAAAAGTGTCCAATTATACAAATTGTAACATTAAAAAATTTGAAAAAACCTTAATAATATATGAATAAATATTATATAAATCATATTTTTTATTAGTTCATAATAAAAGTTATATTCATAAAGAATATCTGTGTTAACTCCGCCTATAATAGGAAGGAGATCTCCTACTCAGAACTCAAAATTTCATTGGCTAGCATCTTTCGATTCTGTAAATATAATTCCTCAGTAACTATTTGATAGTACATGTTTAAAGTTTAATGAGTGCAGTTATAAAATGTTACCTAAAAAAAGGTTGCGTTGTGACACAATTGAATGTGTAGAAGAAAATGTTATCAAAATTTCATCGGCTTTCAAAAATAGAATTAGTACCTATAGGATTTCTTGTAAGAATAAAAATAATTATATAGATTTTCTAACAGGTGTTAAACCAAAAGTAATCAACTTAATACATGATCATATAATTATTCACAAAACATTAAAAGTTAATGTTGAATTATTTGGGATATTTATTAAACCTGATAAAGAAGTAACAGATATAAAATCTTTAAATACATCCAACAAAATTATTACAATTTCATCTAATTTGGAGAAAATCTATGATGAATTTGCAGATGAACTTTTAAACCAAGCTTCTGAGTTCCAAGAAAAAGATTCCAATTGGGCTTTGCAAGAAATAATGTTTATAGACCTTAACATAAATAGATTTATAAGCATTTCTGCTTCTTCATACATTAAATTACCAATGGAGATAATAAGAAAACGAGCAGTTGTAAACATTGAAAACAATGATTTTTTTTGTTTTGGTTGGTCAGTAAATGCTGCAATTTTTCCAGCTAATGGCGACCCAAAAAAAACCACATCATATCCACATTACAACACACTATTAAATTTTGAAGGAATCCAGTTTCCAGTAAAATTAACACAAATTGAAAAGTTTGAAAAACAGAATAATATTTCAATAAATGTTTTCGGATTAGAAAAAAATACAAAAAACATTTATGAGATTATCGGTCCATTTTATTTTACATCAAGACGTCAAGCAACACACGTGAACCTTTTACTAATTGAGGGTGAAAATGGTAACATACACTATTGTCTAATAACAGATTTATCAAGACTAGTATCTAAGCAAAAATTAAATCATCATGGAAGAATTTATTTATGTGATGGGTGTTTGCAGACTTTCAAATCCAACCAACATTTAGAAAATCACCAAATAAACGATTGTAACCACATTATAACAAATTTACTTACTGAAAACTTGATAAAATAAGTGTGGTGAGACGCTCCCAGAGAATATTTTGAAATTTACCAATTTTGAAAAACAATTTCAAACTCCATTTGTGATCTATGCAGACTTTGAATGCATTTTAAAAAAAGTCCATACAACCACCCCTTTTGATGGGGTTTCTTACTCGTTAAAAACGCACGAGCATATTCCTTATTCATTTAGTTTTTATGTAAAGTGTTCCTATGACGATAATTTATCCAAACTTGAAATTTATAGTGGTCCAAACACAGCAAAAGTTTTTATGGAAAAATTGGAGAAAACTGTTAATATTTATAACAATCATTTAAAATACGTTCATCCTATATATCCATTAACTCCTGAAGAACAAGAACAATATGATAATGCAACTATTTGTTATATTTGTGAAAAACCGTTTACTCAATTTAATATAAAAGTTAGAGACCATTTCCATCACTTAGCTGTAAATAACTTTTTAGAAGCAGCTCACAACACATGTAATCTTAATTTTAAAACACCGAATTTTATACCAATTTTATACTAATTATGATTGTCACTTATTTATTAAGGAACTGTCAAATACTGGTGAATCTGTTTCAGTTATCGCTCAAAACAAAGAGAAATATATTTCGTTTTCAAAAAAAATGTTGGTTGACCACGCTGGTATTATTTCCCACTTAATTGTTAGGCTTAGTAATCTGGGGTATACACCACATCCTGAGCCTTCTTTGGGTTTGGAGCCGTCTGTGTATATGCGTATTGCAGTTTCAGCATCTGACTCCGTGTTCTGTTTTATCTGTATTTTGTAGGGTTTGTTAAATACAAACTTGGGTTCAATTGCATCGGTGACCGCCTCCAGCAGAGGTAGTGAATTAAGCGCTCCTCGCCATAGGCTTAGTCTCATTTGACCCACTCCTACTTCGTTGTTCACACCAGCCGTACGCAATCGTAACATGGCCATCAACGCAACCTCTTTGACGTGCAGGTCCAGAGGGGTCAGACCATTAAGCTGAACATATTGCCTTCGGTTATTTAGGTAAGAACTAAAGAGGTCAAGGAGAGCGTCTGAAAGACAAAACCGATAGAGTTTGTGAAGTAAAAGCCCATGGTCAAGCCTGTCGAAGGCTTTAGAGAAATCGTCTGTTTGGCACCGCCTATCGATACTTTCAGCAATGTACCGCGTTACTGTGACTAAGTTAGTGACAGTTGACCTACCTTTCATGAAACCGTGTTGACTAGGAGATATTGCTTTATTAACATGACGATAGATGGTTTTTTCTAAAAGCATTTCAAATACCTTGCAGAAGTTGCATATGATAGATATTGGGCGATAGTTTTTAATTGCGTTCCTATCACATTTCTTATAGACAGGGCAAACTTTCAATGACTTCCAGATTGCGGGAATCATAGATGATTTTATGCAAATATTAAGCAAGACTGATAAAGGATAAGAAAGAGATACAGCACAATCTTTTATAACAAAAGCTGGAATGTGATCCTTACCTGTGGTCATTTTCGGTTTTAGCTGCATTAATGCTTCATACACTTCTTTTTCACTGAAGGAGCTAATATGCAAATGTGGGAAAACGGAGTTATTATTCCCAGAACTGTCATTGGAAGTAGAGGTGATATATGACATACTAAAATAATCAGCAAAACGATCGAGTATATCGATAGGATTCTCTAGTAATATGTCCCTATTTGACATTCTATTACTTTCATTAGAAAGAGCATTTTAGGTTGGACTATCAAAAAATAAAACAATATGTTACTCTTCTTTTGGTTGCGGCATTTTTCAATCAGGACTTAATAAGCGAACTTTTTCAATTCAATTCAACAAACTTGCTAATAAGAATAAGTTAGGTTAAACTGTCAAACAATGAAGGCATAAGGCGACTCGATGGGTAAGTCGATATGTTTAGACTGAAATGCGATAGATGGAGACACCTTGACATTGTAAATTAAAGAGACTTTCAGGGGAAATTCAGAAATTTTTACGTGATATAATGAATTGCTTCTTAATAAATGTATATGATATATAATATTCATATTTTGACACGTTTGTTTGGAAAAAAATTCTATTTTATATTACATCAAAATAGTAGGAGCATTACGTAGCAAAAAGTTTACAAATTATCGTAAATTTAATGCATTTAAATTTTTTTGCAAGCAAAGGGAAATTGTTTTAGTTTTTGAAATTGAGTTGGGACGCATCCAAATATATTTGTAATTGAATACTTTTTGCATGTTCTGTATTGGAATACTTTCAAAATTATGTATCGCATCATCACAACCAAAATTTAGTTATCTCGAGTTCGGAACTTCTGGAAATTATGTCATCCGCAACCAAACGTTCATTTGTAATTTTCGTTATTCCAAAAGCTACTAATTATAGCTTAAAACAATTGCGAACTAATCAGCGGCGATATTTTTTTTGCAAAAGAGGGTCACGCTGGGTACATGCCTATTTTATCTCGAATTTCAGTTCCCACAGATGTTGGGTTTAAAAAAATGTTCTCAACGTTTAACCTTGGGAACGTATTTATCTTTTCAAAGAAAGTTGATAACGTTTTCAAGATATTATTGTTATGTTTACTACCGTTTTATTTGCATTCTATTTAAAAACTGGTTACTACGTCTAAGCTTTTAACGTTTTTTATAATTTCGCGGCGGTTATAGCAATTTAAAGTAAATTTTGAGAAGAATATATATTTTTATACAAAATCATCTGGCAAGGACCCACAATGTTTGATATGTGCCAAACACTACAAGAGTGTAAAAAATCCAGAAACTGAGGTCTCCCACCCTGCAAATTACAGAGAGTACCCCACATATTTAAAACACATCTTATACACCAAATATTAATGATAAATTTATTACACTAAAATTCGTAGACTCTTTCAGATTTTTAGCAAAATCACTTGACAAATTAGCTGACACATTAGATTTAAATCAATGTAATGAAATACGAAAATATTTTCAGTAGTAATACCCCTAGGGCCTTGATAATACCGAGATAATTTTGTCATAGAGAATGCTGAAAGCGTGTTGCTTGATAATGGCCCGAGGCCGAAGGCCGAGGGCTATTATCCTTAAGCAACACGCTTGAAGGATTCTCTATGACAAAATTTTGAGGATTTATCAAGGCCCGAGGGGTATTCGATAAGATAATTTTTTACTTTGTAGATTTAAACATTTTTAAACTAGTTGTCAGTTTGACGTTTAATTAATTTTTAATCAAAAACTTGACTTGCTGAAAACACCAAACTGAAAACACCACATGTAGGGTGTTATCGCTGTAATCCATAGCTGATTGGATGAAATTTGACACATGACTCTAAATTAAGTAATTTGATTGGTTACAATAGTTAGTAAAAAATTATCCAAATAATGTTGATATGATGCGTAGAAAAGGTGTATTCCCATATTCATACGTGGATTGTATAGAAAAACTCGAAGAAAATTGTTTACCTTCAAAAAACAATTTTTTTAACACACTAACCGGTGAATATATTTCTGATTTAGATTTTCAAAGAGCTAATGATGTGTGGAATACTTTTAATTGTAAATCTCTAAATGAAATTGTTTACTTTATTTAAAAACCGATGTTCTCTTGTTAGCAGATGTGGTTGAAAATTTTAGAAAGGTTTGCTTAAGAATGTATACATTAGATCCCAGTGGATTCATTAGCTGCCCCCAGCTGTCTTGGCAAGCTATGTTGAAATATACACAAATAGAATTAGAATTATTAACAGAAATTGAAATGGTTCATTTTTTTCGTAAAAGTATTCGAGGAGGTGTAGCGGTTTGCACCAAACGAAAATCATTGGCAAATAATAAATTTTTATTAAATTTTAATCCAAGCGAACCGGAAAGCTTCATAATCTATTTAGACGCTACAAATTTGTACGGTTCAGCAATGTCTGAGCATTTACCGTATGGAAATTTTAGTGGATGAGTGAAATGGAAATTCAAAATTTTAATGTCATGTTAATAAAAGACGATTCAGTAAAAGGGTATGTCTTAGAAGTAGATTTGGAATATCCAATAAATTTACATGAAAAACACAATGATTATCCTTTCTGTTCAGAAAATATTATACCAGCAGGTTCAAAATTAAAAAAATTCATTCCAAATTTGCATAATAAATCAAAATATATTATTCACTACAAAAATTTAAAACAATGTTTAAAATACAGGTTAAAACTTACTTCAGTTTATCGTATTCTAGAATTTTCACAATCAAAATTGTTGAAAAAATACATCGACCTTAATACATCATTAAGAAATCAAGCAAAAAATGAGTTTGAACGTGATTTGTATAAACTTTTAATTAATGCAATTTTTGGGAAAAGTCTTGAAAACGTGGAAAAAAGATCTGATATAAGATTATGTACTCATTGGCAAACAAAAACGAGTTGTCTTGGAGCCAGAGCGTTAATCTCTAAGCCACAGTTTAAATCTTGTTGTGTTTAATGAAAATCTGGTTGCTATATCTTTAAACAAAGTAAAAATAACATATGATAAACCTTTATATGTTGGATTTTCAATTTTAGATATTTCAAAAACTATAATATATGAATTTTTTTATGGTTGTATAAAAAACAAATATGGTGATTCTGCCAATCTCTGTTATACTGACACAGATTCATTAATTATTGAGGTTTATACAAATAATTTTTATGAAGATATGAAAAATAATATTGAATATTTTGATACATCAAATTATTCTGAAAATAATATTTACAAAATTCCAAAAAATCCATCAATTATCAGCAAAATGAAAGATGAGTTTGCAGGAATGCCAATTAAATCTTTCTATGGGACCGGAGCCAAAGCCTATTGTGTTGAAACAGAGAATTCAAACTGCTTAAAAAAAGCTAAAGGTATTTCAAAAAATGTTGTTAAAAATCAACTTCATTTGAATAATTACAAACAAATAGTTGAAAATGGTGGGGTTGTTTATAGAAAAATGTTTGTATTTATTTCACATATGCATAATGTTTTTACAGAACTCAAAAACAAAATTGCATTAACTGAAAAAGATGATAAAAGATTCATCATTCCTGGCGATGTAAAAACTCTTGCGTGGGGACATAAAAACATCCCAAGAAATTAAAAGAATTACACTTTATTTTAAAAATATGTATTTTAAATAAATAAAAAATTTCTATAATTTTAAAATAATTTTAAAATTTTTTGGTGGACAAGCATTCACCAAAATTTTAAATTTATTGCAATTATATTTTTTTTCTTAAATGTAAATTATGTAGTCTTAGAAATAGATATTTTAAATAAGTTGAAAATGTAAACAATAAAAATTTCAATAATTTTTAATTAATTCAAAAATTTTGTTACATAGATAAAAAACATTCACCAAAAAATTTTTTTTAAATTTCAAATTTTAGTGGTCAACCACCAAAAAAATTTTAAAATAAATTATTTTAGATATGTTTTTTAATTTAAAAAATACTAAATAAAGTTATATAAAGAAGAAATCTTGAGTAAGGAAAATTTAGTTTACAATGTGTCTTGAAGATGAGTCGGACTTGTTAGATTCCTTTGAATACAGATTATCAACTTTTAAAAAATGGCATGGTCTTGTATCACCAGTAAACTTGGCTCTAGCAGGATTTT
Organism: Crepidodera aurea; assembly: GCA_949320105.2. Classification (NCBI taxonomy): domain Eukaryota; kingdom Metazoa; phylum Arthropoda; class Insecta; order Coleoptera; family Chrysomelidae; genus Crepidodera; species Crepidodera aurea. Next base: position 23,523,846 of record OX439479.2, on the reverse strand, counting down.
ACTTTTTGGGATATGAAGACATTGTTCAATGTTTTAAATGTCAAATACAAATACATCGTTGGGAATCATGTGACATACCAATTATGGAACATTTAAAATATAATCCAAAATGTAGTTTTGCTCGAGAAATAAAGATATATGTTCATGAACAATGTAAAAATTCATTTTTCTCTAGTTTTATTTTATGGATTATAGTAATATTTAATATGTTATCCTTTATTCTACAAATGTATTTTAAATAAATATATATAGAAATTTATGTTTTTTATTTAAAATTAATTTTTTTTAAATAAGATATTCCATGGTTTAAGTTTAATTATCATTATACAAGTAAGAAATATTGATGAAACAGCTCCTGTTAAAATCAACCAATTTGTATCAATTTCACAATTTTTAACAAACAAAACCCAATCTGACTGAGATACTTTATTGTTTTTCATTACAAAACGTAATTTGTAACTCGTAGCATTCGTAGGAAGAGAAATAGTAAATACGGGGATATTGTTTGCTGAATATGGAGACATTCTAGTCCATCTTGAAGGCCAACTATCATTCCTCATACCATTATTATCAAAACAAATAAATGCATCTATTGTGTCATATGGTTGACCGATAAATAACACACCATTAAGAATTGATGATAGAATGATATAATGCGATGGCAACATTTTAATAACTGAAAAAATAAATTAAATGTTTCTAGTATTTATATATTTTTTTCCTCAATTAAATATATTTTTATTGAATTATTTTAAAATAAACCAAAAAAAATGATTTAAGTTTTATGTGTATTTAAATAATTAAAACGAATAAGTGTATAAAAAATATTTATTGTTTCATTATAAAGGTATCATACAAATAGAACACATTAGACATTGCACAGATACAATTTTCACTTGAATGAGAAAAGCATTTTGGTAAAGAAGGTTGAATTGCTGGATGTTCATCAAATTCACATACGTTTGCTGATGTATATTTTTTAATATATTTAGCTTTCTCAGAACCTTTCACAAAAACTGTGTCAACTTTTTTTGTTAACTCTGTCATAATAGATGCAAATTTATGCATCGGTGTGAATCCAATATCCCAATCTATGTGGTGATAATTTTTCATTAACCAAACAGCTTGTCGATGTAAGTCTGGTGATAATAATCGTATCGGAAAAGGTGATTTAAAAATATAATGACTAATTCTAATACCATCAAAAGCAGCAAATTCTTTCACAATAAACTTGTTATTTTCACTTTTAAATCCTTGAACATCAACCACTAATGACATATTTTTAAATTTTCAAAATTTTTTTTTAACGTTTTTAATCTTTGATATTGAAGAATGACTTGTTTTAGTTTCTGTAAATTTTCAAGTCTTTCTTGATGCAACATGTTTCAACAAAATGATGTATTTATATGATTTTGAATGTTTTTAATATTGTCTTACTATTTTTGTGGTGGGATTATATGAAAATTCCTTTTCATGTAATATTAAACAATAAGCACTCGTTTCAACAGGAGTGGGGGAACTCATGTCAAATTCTATTCTTAGACTTATACTACCTGCCTGCAGTTGCTCCCACTGACGACTACAATCTATGTTAATGATTGGTGCAATGGTTTTATATTCATCTGGGGTAAAAAGGGGTTGATTTGATCGAAGACCATAATAGCTTTCTTGGAAATTTCCAAACATTTCATAAAGCTCTTCAAACCGATTGCTAGAGAAGTCTAAATTTAGATCATGATATGGATATCTTTCAGAATTTAAAAATAATTTAATATTTGTTAAATTACAATGGTCAAATTTAGACATATCAGAAGTGAGGGATTTTTTACGATTAGTTTGAAAACCTACAATAACATATCGCGGAGATTCCACCAATGAGCTTGTGCAAACTTGCCATGAGTGACGAGTTGATTAGTTGAGAGATGGATATTCTATTAGTTGCCAAGATCTGAATTTTAAAGGTATATCTTGATTGCTGTTAGCTATTTTTGTTAAACGAAGCTGTTGACTTAAGTTTGGTTTAACGTGTGGCACCTTCCAATAAACTTTTGATAGTTCAATTTTTGGTTTCTCTGTGTCATCACTGGATATAATGCAATCAGTATCATCACTTGCCCTAATTAGAATCAATTCTTGTTTCATATTTAAAATGATTTTTGTATAATCCTCAAAAAATCCTAATAAGAGACGTAAAGGAATACACACATTGAAATTTCCATTTTTATCAACTAAAATGCTTTCATTAATTCTTTTTGGGAACCAACCAGCTTTTTTCATGTACTTGCTTTCGTTTTCATTGTGACTTAGATAATTTTTTAATGATGTTGAAATCCCCAAAACGCGACATGTGTCAATTAAGGTAGAATTAATTTCGAAACGAATTTCTTTGAAGAGAAATGAGATGCAATTGCTAATAAATTTAAGTTTTGTGGGTACTTTATCATCTATTGTTAGCAATTTTCCTTCAATGTATAAAAAACTATTACATGGTAATGTATATATATCTAAGTCTTGAATGCAAATTCTAATTTCATCATTTGGTTGAATATTTCCACTAATATTTGGTTGATAAATATGAAATTGATAATCTTCAATTGTGTCATCATTAAACGTTTGTTCGGTTACATTTAATATATCCATTTATACTAATACTTTTAACCCCAATGAAGTTAAAAAATTTTTATTTTCAGTTGTTATTAACTTGAAAGGTTTTTTAAAACTAGGTTTTTTTTTAAACTATGCCTTTTATATTGATTTTGAAAAAATCTTAAAACCATAATTTACAACTGTACTCTTCTAATTTGTAATTTGACTGTTATTTCATCCTAAAAATACCTCTTTTATATTGATTTTAAAAGTTGATTTCTAAGTTGTAATTTGACTGTTACTTCCTCCTAAAATACCTCTTTTATATTGGTTTTGAAAGTTGTTTTCTAAGTTGTAATTTGATGGATATTTCCTCCCCTCGAAAATCTATAAGATCACCAGATTGATCTATAACCTTGATTGTGATATTTGCAATTGATTTGAGACTTACAGGATAATATAAAATTTTAGTTGGTTGTTGTATAATCTTGAAACCTTGCGGCACCCTGGGAAAGAATTCATAAATGATATGAGCCGGTTTTCCATTCAAATATGAGCCATTAGCAATGTTGCAATCAATTCCAATATTGTTAACTTTTAAAATTTTGACTGGGTGATCAGATGTGAAAGTTTTATTAGGAGTAATTCGTAAAATATCAAACCCAAGTAATGAACCTATTGAATTTGGATCATTAAAACTAATATTTTGATTTGTGGTTATTGATACTTTAGATGTATTGAGATCGGGGACTATATCAATGTTGGCATTTTTATCTATGGTAAACATGTGTTTTTTTAAAATAAGTATTAGATCTTTTAACTCATATGATCCTACAGGAATTTCAAATCTGTGAATGTTTGTTAAATTTTGATTACTAAACCATTGAAATACATTATTGGTTAAATCTATATTGGGGATAGTATTGAAAGAATAAAAATTTATCAATCCTATTTCATAATCAACGTTTTCCTCCAAGTATATTGGTGGATTATTAAAATAACTCAAAACTGATGAATTTCCCGTTAATGTAAACGATAATGACATCTTTGTCTGATTATTGTAATAGAATGAATATTAAGTTTGATTGTATTGGTTATATAGAAATTCTAGTGAAAAATGTCCACATCTATATAAATCTTTTTGAATTCTATCATAATTGTAAATAATTTGTACTTGACCATTGCTGTAAAAATATTTGATTAGTTCTGTGGGGGGTGGTAAATTACCATAACTATCAAAATAAACTATTTGATTTTTTTGTTTTGCATATGCTGTCCAGTGTGTACCTTTACCACTGTTTATATCCAAATTTACAATCCCACTTTCACATTTTTGAATTTTTTTAGGTAATTTATCTCTCATAAACACACCCCTAAAATAAGGAATTTTTAGATGGTGTGCAAATTTTTCCAACTCTATATTTGTGAGAGCTCTTTGTGGCAAACTTAGTTTTTTGACCTGTATGGTCGTAAATATAACCCATTGCCCCGTTTTTCTAGAGTTATGTTGTGTCTTTTCAATTCTTGAAGAGCTAAATCGTCTGATTTTTTTTTATTTATGGCGCTGGCTATTGCAGCACCACCCATTCCCAAACTAGCCAGGGCGGTTATAATTGGTATTATTGGAAGGAATCCTCCAATTTTTTTTTGGTGATTGAATTATTCGTTTCTTTTTTACTAATCTTTTTTTTTTTGTTTGTTTTAAGACCAGCTCCAATTCGTCTTTTCACATTCATCACTGTTTTTACTAATAAGGCTGCTGCCTTTTCTTTTAAAGAAGAATTTTTTGATAAAAATCGGTCCAAACTTTCTTTTTCTAAGATTTTATCTGCAATATGTCTAGATTTTAAATCCTTGTTTTTAGAATAAGCAATATCGTGTTCTCGACAAGCTTCATCCAGGGGGTTGATGCCGATATCACCCCTTGCTAAGCGTTTTTCTAGTTGAGTTCCAGGTCCGCAAAAGTTAAAGCCTTTCAAATGATATTCACTTTCTAAATTATTAATTAGAGAATTTAAAAGGCCCTTCCCAATACGATGTGGTCTCTTTGAGTTTTTAAGAACCATTATTCTATTTAAACCACTGGGGTTCTATATATACTATTAGTAACATTCATGCATTTGAAAAATGCGGTTTGAAAAACAGAATATATCTCTACCAGTTATAAATCATGATATTAATGCTCAAGATTTTAAATTTAATAAACATGGTTATTTGTTTGGTGAATCAAAGCGAGCTTTAATTATTGGGCCAAGTGGGTGTGGAAAAACAAATGCCATGATGTCATTAATCGAACATCCTAATGGGTTGAGATTTCAAAATCTTTATGTCTATTCCAAAAGTTTACACCAACCAAAATATTGTTATTTACGTAATTTGCTTGAACCATTGAAAGAGATTGGATATGAAGAATTTGATGACTCTGAAAAAATTGTCCAACCTAACCAAATCAAACCAAACTCTCTAATTATATTCGACGATGTTTTAACATGCTATCAAAAGATAATTCAAAGCTATTTTTGTTTTGGACGTCACAAACAAACAGATTGTTTTTATTTGTGTCAGACTTATTCAGCGATTGCCAAACAGTTAATTCGAGACAATGCTAATTTTTTATTAATTTTTGAACAAGACATATTTACAATGATCACGTTAATATTCATATGTCATTCAAAGATTTTCTTAATATGTGTAAATTTTGTTGGAAAGAAAAATTTGGTTTTCTTGTCATTGATAAAGATATAACATCTTCTGGAAGATATAGAAATCAATTTGATACTTTTCTATATAAATAGGTGATGATTATAAAAAATATTTATAATGAATCCACAACTCACTAAACAACTAATTAAAGCGAGAAATGCTTTAAAAAAAAATATAAAAGTTTAAAAAATAATTTACAAAAATCCAAATCACGTTTAAGCAAATCCTATGAACCTTTAACTGAACCACTTAAAGAGTTGGTTAATGTTTTATCAAATCCTAAGATTAAAGAGGAACCTTTTGATTATATAAAAAAAAAATCTCCTATTTATAAACCGTTTACTTTCATAAGCCCTCGTTCTGCAAATAGTACAAATCAAACTGCAAAATGAAACAAACCAATCAAATTTTTTACAAAATGAAGAAGTTTTTGAGTCTCCTGGCTATCAACCCAATGAATCTCTAGAGGATGCATTTATAGAAGATAGTATTTCACAATATTATCAAAATGTAAATAATCCAAATATTTTAAATGAATATTTAGAACAGTATACATCCCCCCTACCTCGAGAGTTTGTAGAAAATATGATTAAAGATGTTGCTGGAGAGTTTGACCATACACTGGCAGCTTTCACACTTGGCAGCACGGTAACGACACGACATGGAGTAGGGATGAATTTACATTGAAAGCGGTGGCTTCGTCGATTTCAATGTAAATTCATCCCTACTCCATGTCGTGTCGTTACCGTGCTGCCTAGTGTGAAAGCTGACATTAGGTTTATTTCATAATGCTGAAGAAGAAAAATTTTCTATTGGGGATTCTGAAGCAGATTTTGTTGGACCTGATATAAAAATTAAGGGAATCATTTATAAAGGTGTATGAATTACTCTTCAAAAAAAATCCTATAATTTATACTAGAAAAGATATTGATGAGTATATTGATATACTTAGAAGAACGAATGCGATTCACAGAGAGTTTAAACCTGATTTACCTGTAAAAAAATTCCCGGCAGATATTAGAGATAAATATGATTATATAATTAAACCTCGAATGGAGACAAAGCCACAAAAACCAAGATCTAGTTCAATACCGTCTTCGTTAATTAAAGGAATTATGACAAGAAGTAAGGGTCGTGTTGGTACTGGTTTAATGATGGAATATAGAAACAATCCGATCGATTATAAATATTATGATAATTATAATGAGTTGGTTGAAAGGCTTCAATTACTTCATTCTTCTCAAGCAACAGGTCATACAGGACACAATAATGAGATGAATTCGATTATTGAAGAACTGACAGAAGCTGGTATTATTGAATAGTTTAGATTGTGTCAGGTCAAGATAAATAAATAGACTAACAAAAAGTTTTGAATCAGTTTACATTAGTCAGTTGAAATATACCAATTAATAAATTTGGTAGTCATTTCTTAAACGAAACTTCCTTTTTTGGAAACAATTTAGGAATTTTAAACCCTACAAGTCCTTTTTATATTTGTGAACCTAAATTATTTCACAGTAAATGTTTTATTAGATTTAAAGGAGTTAAACAAACAAATAAAAATAAACAATTATATATATTGGATAATCAAGGTACTGCCTTTGTTTTCCCTGTTTCTGGTCTAATAGAATCAATCAAACATTATTCTGCTGATGGTGATGTTTTGTTAAACTCAAAATTATATAAATATCATACTTTATCGGGACAAACACTGCAGAAAATAGATAAAATTGAATTTAAGCTAGGAACACCAGATATTATGTGTGCAGATTTTGTAATTCAATGTCCATTAGAAAAAAATGAGTGAAAAAAATATTGTTGTTAATGAATTACATAAGCCAGCTAGAATAAATTTTCGAAGACGACATGTTATTATTAAAGGATTGAATGATTTGATTCAGATAGATTTAGCAGTATTATCACAATTTTCAAAAGAAAATAAAGGGTATAATTATATTCTTATTGTTATCAACGCTTTTAGTAAATTTGTGTGGGCTGAGCCGATAAAAACAAAATCTGGAAAAGATGTTGTTAATGCAATGTCAAAAATCTTGTCTCGAATGGATAAAATACCTAAAAATTTACAATCCGATAACGGAACAGAGTTTTATAATAAAGATTTTAGTAATTTGATGATGAAATATGGAATTAATCATTATTCTACGTATTCAAATTTAAAAGCATCCATTGCAGAGCGTGTCATTCGTACTTTGAAAAATTTATTATTTAAAAATTTTAGTTTACAAGGTTCTTACAAGTGGTTAAACATTCTACCTGATATTGTTTCAAAATATAATAATACACGACATTCAACAACGAAACAAATTCCTGCTAAAGTTAATAAAAAAAATGAAAATAAAATAAAAGCTTTTAATCAATTAAAAGTGGTTGATCCACAAAAACCTAAATGTAGAGTAGGTGACCCTGTTCGAATTAGTAAATATCGACATGTTTTTAAAAAGGGATATACTCCTTCTTGGACAACTGAAATTTTTCGTATTAAAAAGGTGAAAATGACTAACCCCATTACTTATTTACTGCAAGATGTTAATAATGGTGAAATTAAGGGTGGTTTTTACACACAGGAACTACAAAAAGTGAGAAACCCAGATATCTATTTGGTAGAAAAATTTTGAAACGAAAAAAAAATCAATACTATGTAAAATGGTTGGGATTAAATGAAAAGTCTTGGATTAATAAGAATGCTTTATTGTAATTTTTTAATAAAAGTATACAAATTAAATATAAACTTTATTTCTTACATAAATTTTATTTCTATGTGATATATCTAAAATTGGATTAATTAATTTGGAAGCTTCTTCTATACGAGTCTTGAATCGGATTTTATCTAAAATTATTGATTGCCAATTAGTTTTTATTATCGTCTGGTCAACCTCGATAATGTGAATTGTGTTTTTGCTTTCATCGAATCTAACATTCTTCATAATCGAGTAGTTCTGGATATTTATAAAATACTTCACAGGCTATACCATAAGTTATGGGATTAATATTTTTAATTGACTCCATTATTTTTAAACCTGTATTAATTTTATCAGTTACAGATTTAACACCCATTTGAAGAACTTTGAGTGTGCTACCAAATTGTTGATTTTTTAATTGTCCTAATTGTATGTTTATTAGTGGTACAATTTTCCATAATTCTTCAACTGTATTTGATGCTAAGATTATATATGAATATTCGTTTGATATCTTCAACACATTTGCATATGCTAGATGTTTTAACTCTAGAAATATTTTTCCAATACCCACAATCTCTTCACTGGCTTCTGAATTATTGAAAAAGTTGTTAATTTTCTCTTTATGGTTTAAAAAGTGCTTCCATGTTTCTTCAGGAAACGTTATATAGAACCCTTTGCTGCTACTAATTACTACACAAGGTGCATATTTTAAATCACATGATAAACTTGAAGAAACATATTTTGTTTTTGATCGGTTTAAATAAGTGTATCGTTCACCCAAGAAAATATCGGATTTTTCTATGTCACCCATTGTTGAAATTTTAAATAAATTAAACGCAGTTTGCCTTTACAGTTGCTTTTATTGGATTTTAGTGATTAGGTGGGGGAAAATAAGATACATGAAATGATGAATTACAATTTTTTATTTATGATTAAAATTGTATAAAAATTATTAAAACCGTTGTGAATTTTCCTCATCAGAATCATCATCATAATCAACATTTTCTTTAATGGATTGTATTTTCTCTAACGTAATTGGATTCACATGTTTTTCCTAAATAAATATATAATTTGAGAGTAATGAGTTCATCCACCAAAGTCTCAATTGAAATTTCACCTTCAAGAAAAGCATCACAAACTTCTGTTGCTGTATCATATTTTTCAACCAAAAGTGTACATTCTTCTTTAGAATAATAACCATTTCCATAAATGATTTCATGGGAAGCGTCGAATTTTAAATTTGCAAACAAGCGTCTTCGATCTTCAACAGCACTTTTCAGATCTGTAATTTTGGATTCGGGTTGATAACACATCCACATATCGAATGAGTACTAGACTTTAACTTTTGAAACTAAAGTTATCAATGTCTAGGGCCCTGTATTTATTTAATCCTTGTTCCACACACTCTCATATGATTAAAAAAAGTACTTCGGTTTATCACTCTCATGTGATTAGAGGTAAATAAACTTGTTAAGTTCATTATGCCTTTAGTTGATCTCTCATATGTTTATAGGTGAATATACTTGTAAGGTTCAACACACCTTCACTTGATCTCTAATGTGTTTATATGTGAATATATTTTGTTGGGTTCATTACACCTAAGGTCGAATTTTATATCATATATTAAATGAGTATACTTTAATCTACAAATTTTTGATTAAATATTAAAATATGGTTATTAAAAAATGAACAGATTACACAACAATGATTTAAAGATCGTTTAATGTATTGGTGAGTTAATAGACGTTTTTATTAACTTGTTTTTAATTTTTTTTTTTTTTTTTTATGAGTCTCAACCCATGATTTTGGTAACTACCAAAGGAATTAATTTGAGTCTCAACCCGGATGAATATCAAAAGTTATAAGATGGAAACCAGGAATTGATTTGTCTCCACCAGAAGGATTTGAATTAATTTCAACAATGAATAATTAAATTTTGTTTTTTTTACCAAAAATATATCGAATATAGAATTTTTTGTTTGATTTTATTTCTTCCCAATTCATTTTTCAAATTTTTTATTAGTAAATTAATTTTTTAATTCAAAGTTTATGTGTGTGCATTTTTTATAGAAAAAATTACAATCATAAGCATACTGTGATTAAATTTTTGATATTGGATTTTTTGAAAGATTATATTAATTCAAAAATTAGAATTTTTTTGGTTAATAATAAGGAATAATATAATTAAGTTTATTCTTCGGAGATCCTTGGATGAATGAAGTTCGTTCTCTCCCACTTAGATATGCTTAGATAATTTTGATAGGTATGGGAGGGCTTAGATACTGTTTCGATATGTATGAGAGCATATAATTGTGAAAGGAAGGGATTTTCAGATATATGAGAGAGCACTGGATTCTCGCACGGGTGGGGCGGGCTGGGGGCGGCTAGTTTGACTTAGTTTCTTATGTTCCCAAACAATCACTACTAACATGCAAAAAATGTGTGGGAGGCATTTAATATTAAAAATTTGTCAGAGTACAGTCAGTTATATTTAAAAACTGATATACTGTTATTGAGTGACATCTTTGAAACCTTTAGGAGCGATTCTATGGAAACCTATCATTTAGATCCCAGTCATTTCTATACGCTACCAGGTTATACCTGGAGTTGTATGTTAAAATATACAAAGGTTGAATTAGAATTACTCGATGACGTAGATAAAATTATGTTCATTGAAAAATGTATGCGTGGTGGAATTAGTCAGTGTTGTGCTCGATTTTCAGAGACTAATAACAAATATTTTCCTAATTTTGATCCATCAAAACCATCTCACTATTTGATATATTTAGATGCAAATAACCTCTACGGTTGGGCTCAATCTCAATTTCTTCCTTAAGGAGGATTCGAGTGGGTTGATACAAATATAGATGTATTGTCTATACCTGACGCCTCCCCAGTGGATATATTTTAGAGGTTGATTTGGATTATCCAGATCATTTACATGACCATCACAAAGATTTTCCATTACAGCATTATGGAGACGGTATAATAAATAAAATAGGATGTAATTTTAACCTATATATAAAAATATATTGTTTTCAAATATAATTTTAACCTACGTATAAATGTAAACAAATTTAAAAATATATATGTTTGTATAACTTTGAAGTTTAATTGTAACAATTTTAAATGTGAAAAATATTCTCTTCAATTGAAACAATTTTTCACAAACATGTTAATACCTGCTGTTAGAATAATTTAACGAACAAGTATTAAACTAAACAATATTTTATATAGTAAATATGTACTTTAAGCATACTTAAAAGTATGTGTATTAAATTTACTATCTTTGAAAACAATCTTAAATTGAATGTTGAAATGTAGCTAATAAACGAATAAAATTTCAAAATTGCTTTAAATTCAACTGTTCCGATTTCACCTCTCATCACCCGTACTAAACGTCAATCCTAAAATAAAGTTTAATAAAAATTAAATTTTAAACAATAAAACTCACTGTTCCGATTTCTACTCTCATCACCCGTACTAAACATCAATTCCTAAACGCGACCTGAATTTCATGTGGGCTATTCTATCTCAACTCAAATAAAGTTTAATTGTAAAAATTGTTCAGTCTGTATAAGCAGTTCTAACATTGGTTTAATAAAAATTAAATTTTAAACAATAAAAATAAAAATTTGAAACGTGAATTTGCTGACGTAGAAAAATTTAAATAAGTAACCTCAATACTCAATGCACCAAAGCCGTATAGGGTGTCCCGGGAGCCGGTACACTCTGTGGCCCATCACCGTCCCAATTTCTACTCCTCCCCGCATATCTATTGGGAGCCACATATTACAAAAAATGGACTGAATTTCCGGCGGGCACACCGATATTAATATAATTGCCGGTTGGTCCTAAAAATAAAAATCTTTAATATATTTACAATACATAGCAAATAAAAATAATTACTTTAATTAAAATAATACTCACACGCCCAGTTGCCGGCAGTAAATTTTTGGCCGCGGCCATCAAGGCGTTTTCAAATTCTAAAAGAAAATCCTATATGAAATAGCTATTTTAAACTAAAATTTAACTTTCTAATTCTATTCATCGAAGTCATTGCCACAAGATCTTACATTAAAATGAACTCACACTGGGCCAAGGGGAGAAATCTCATCTCAGGTCGAGCGAGCGGTTAATTAATTTTACAACCGTTTTAATATTTATTTTACGATCGTTTTATTTATTTTGCACTTAAAATGTGTATATGCAGTACTTAAGTGTTTAGAATTTACAGTTAATTGATTTCAACAGAGTTAAATACATTGTATAAAACTTTCTTATATACGGGATGTCACAACATATGCACCACAATTTTACGGAAAATTTGGGAAATATTTGGGCAATTTTTACATCTTTAATTTTAAGATAATTTAATATTTTTATTACTTTAATTACAGCCGCGGGGCGTTTGATAATTTTTTGTGATTTTTAATGACTTCTTTTAGGTATTTTTTGGGGGTGGATCGCTTTTGGGGGGTTGTAGCTTCTTTTTGGTGGTCCTAGAGGCCCAAGGTAAAGGTTAGAAGTCGAAATTCTCCGGTTTGAGGCTTCTTCCGAGTCTTTTTTAGATTTTGGTCTGACAGGTTTGATAGTATGGAGTGAGGAAAAGCAGTTTTGGTTTAAGGAAAGTGGTCTGATAGTGACATTGTTCTCCTACTTATATTGGTTTGTGGATTTTAATCTTAGCTGCCACATTTAACCACATCATTTAAATGAATATAATAGAATCCTGCTAACGCTGTTGGATTATATTAGAAAAGCACAGATGTCGAGTGATTTATTTTATTATTATAAAACAGGTGCATAACATGAACAACAATACAACAAAAGTAACTTGACATATGACAATAATACCAACTTAAACCTAAGAATATAAAACAATATTGTTTTAATTGTGTTTGTCAACAAACGCTAAGTCTATTGGAGATAGAAATCCACTCCAATCTTCAAACGTTTTCAATCTAAATTCAAATAATTCTAACATAGCCATGAAATATTCCCTTGACTTATCTTCACCACACATCTTTAAATAATAGCCAATAAGGGTAAGATGTGTTAAGTTTATTCTCTTATTTATCTTATTTATAACACTCAGTCCACTCAGACTTAATAAAACACGATATTTTTATATCCAAAAACGTTTATTATACCAGCGAAGGCCGCTTCTTATTAATGAATCGCTGTCACCGCTCGATTTTCAGCAGTACCAACCTCCGCAACTCGTTGACAGGTGACTGACGCGGCGCTAAATTTAAATATAATAGCTAACATTTGGTTTTAAAGATTTTTTAGATAAACTATCGCTTATTTTTTTAGAGTCGACAAAGACTTATTTTGGTGGATGATGTGTACTTTCATCAACCTGGGGCGCCTGGGGTGCTGTTGGGGAAGGTAGACGAGTACACAATATACCTGATAGAAATGGACCTCTTAGTGGGAATATGGGTGTTACGAATTGATGGTAAGTAGAGAATGACTATTATTATTTTGTTAAACAATTTAAGCAAAAATAGCATTCATTTTGAGCTGATACAGGACCATAATATATTTTTGGATTATTTATTTCATTTTTATGATGTATAAAACATGGAAGTCTAATTTGTAAACTAAAGATGGTTTTATACTTCTCTGGTAACATATGACATATATTCAACAATTCCCATGGAAGAGCATTTTTTAATCAAGAGTTAAAGATTTCAATTCATCCTCTGAGTAATCTATCAAACTTCAACACTCTACCAATGATATATACAATTTATTATATACACAAACAAGATTAATAGTCGTATGCTGTTAAAAGAAGTCTAGTGCTAGCTACGACTACTCTTGAAGTATCTATTTCGCTCTTTCTATTAATTAGAAAAAGATGATGCCAACGGGAAAAAACTTTAGAAATGTGACAACTGAAATTATTTCATTGGTCCACGTCACGATTTATAATACGTCACGATTCATAAATTTAAATGTAATTTCCCAGGCGCCCTTTAATAGTGAAGCGGAATTTTTTTCCAAATGTATTCTACCGGTCTTAATGTTTCAGAAGGGCCAATAAAAAAATTTCATTACTAAGCCTCATTGGACAAATGAAATTTTTACAATTATAAAGGTTAATCTAACTAACCCAACTACCTACTTGTTGGAGTATAGTAAAAAAGAGGAAATTCAAGGATGTTTCTATACTGAAGAGTTACAAAAAGTTAAATATCCGGATGTTTATTTAATTGAAAAGATTGTAAGAAGAAAAGGAAATCAAATTCTTGTGAAATGGCTTGAAATTGATAATAAACACAATTCATGGATAAAAAGAACTATAAATTAAAAAATTGATTTTAATTATAGCTTTTAATAAACATTTTAATACTCCCACTTAATTATTAAAAATAATTTGTTCATCATCATGTTAGGGTAGGATTCTCTATAAAACACACATGAAATATTTATTTTATAATAATTGTTCAAAATGAATTCTCAAAGTGGTATGTCAAGTGAATTTTATGGTGATGGTGGTAGAGAAGACTATGGAGAACTTGAAAAAGTTGCGCAACATTACTTGCTCCATAATTATATTGAACATGGAGCATTAAAAATTCAATGTAGTCTAAGTCCAGCTAGGTCATTCAGTCCAGCTATCGTTATATCCCTCCCTGATAAACGATTTAGTGAAATATTTCGAATGTATGAATGGTCTCAGCTTATAGACTTACTAGTACAGAGAAATATTAACTTTTTTAATCAACCACTATCAACGTACCTAAATGAATATGATCAAATAGAATTTTCATGTGGGGATTTTTGTACAGTTAGACAATTGGTCTATGATGACATGCTTGATATCATAAAACATAGTAATGGGATCTATCTCACACATGAAAATGTTGAAGAAATACTGGAGGTTGACCTCAGTCTAATATCACACCGAGTATCACTGTTAGAACAACTTTATTTCTGCTCATACTACAATACTATTTTAGATAATATTAAAACAAACTTTGTAGAATGTAATAGTGACTTTAATAGATCAAAACTTTTATATGAGTTATGTGAGAAAGTTGTGAGGTATCTACAGAAAGTTTATTAAGTCTTGCGCTTAGAGAATACATCTCATAAAAATAAATAAGTTTTTAAAAAATTAGTAGTATGTTTTTCCCCTTACTTTTATCAAAATTAAATGTCAACATGTGCAAATATGTTAAGCATGATAATTAAAATAAATCATTAATTTCAGGAACCACACCGTCAACATCATAGTTCCTCCTCCATCCAAAAGGAAATCGGTGTAGTGCCTCCCCAGCCCATAAGAAAGAAAATAATTTTTTTTTGTCTTTTTATTTGAATACATACATCAATTAAAATAAGTTTTATTTCCATTTAGTGGAGTCGATCTGGCGGAAAAAAAGCCGTTCGCTCTTTTCGAAAATTTTTTTTTGTGATTTCATAGATTCGAGGTTCCTCTTTCACGTGATCACTATATGAAAGCTAATGGAGGTGTGCAGGGGGGGGGGGTTAATCAACATGTAAAGATATGGAAAATCGGTTTTTCGCACGTAGCTCTCTGAGGTTTATTCGGATCGAAACGACTTCTATATATAAAATAAAGTGCTCGCGAAAACGCTTAAACTGAAGGAAACCACCATGAACTACAGAAATGAAATACATCAATTATTTTTAAGGTCACTAAATTACATTAGACATACACATTATTCTATGATACTATAATGCCCCCGAGGAAGGGTGTTATGTTCATAAAACGTTTATCATCATATCTGCTCTATACTGTGGATATTGCGTTGGGTTTCAATTTTAGTTTTAGTTTTCTTCAAACAATCTAAAAATCATCGAAAGTTATTTTATTTTTTATAACATTAGATTTAACTCCTTTAGATTTTTTTGTTACACCAAAGTATACTCATGTAATTGATCATCCTCAACTTTTTTTGTTCATCTTGTTTTTCCTCCTCAGTTTTATAAATTTTAAATGAATACATTTTGGATCGAAGGCCAACGAAATGAGTAATAATTGCCCCTTTAGTTTCATCTTTCATTAAGCCAGGCATTTTTTTTATTAAAGGTATATTGTAAATGTTATTTGGAGCATAGTCACTGGTATCAAATTTGCTAATATCTGCTTTAATAATCTCCTCATATAAATCACTCCAAGTTATTTCATATAAAAGACTATCATTATCCCTGTAAAGGCGTTTGACTTGACTAGATGGAAATTTATTTAATATATATGTATAATGAAATTCATACATTAAAGTTTTGGATATATCTAAAATCGTCATACCTGCAAATAGTGGTTTATTGAATACTATTTCAGATTTTTTCAACTCAATCGCCATTAAATTATCATCAAAAATAGTTCGATTATAAAACTGAGGACAAGATATCATATTGCCCCATATCGCCCCTCCCATACATAGATGATACGAATTAATCTATGTTTCCTTATATTTTCCATACTTTTACCAAACACAGCGTTATTCATGAGTTTATAATTTGCTTTTTAAACTCATTTGAAGTTTGTGTCCTCAAACGAGGAGATTGTTTGAATTTCAATACCTTACGAATTTTATTCTTTATTTTTATTATATAGGGTGGTCATCAACTTAGGTAATTTTTTATTTGGAAGTTTTCTATCCTCAGCACAAAAAGGCAAATCCTTATGATGATCATGTATATTTATACCTAATTATTATTCAGCACGTACCTACTTAAGTTAACAGTTATGTCATTTCCGCGCGTTAATTTGAATTCTAATTCGTCTTTTCACAATTCGGGGATAAGCTGAATCTGAAAATGTTTTTGCCAACTAGCCGACTTCCTATTCATATTTCTCGAGCATGATGACTACTCAGACGAAAATGCCGACTCGGTACAAAAGTTTGGGGGGTATCACACCCCCAACACCCCCGCCTCGGTACGGCCCTGGGTTTTAGTTAAATAAAAAATCATAAAAATGTAAATTTATTTGCAAATACAATTGTAAAAAACAGATCACTATTTATTCCATTTGTATGTAAAAAGTCCATTTTACATTTCCACCAGATACCAGCAATTTACCAGTGGAAAGACAACTGATGTCGCATTGTCCTTTCAAACTTTGAGAGCAACTCACAATGATTTTGGTAGGTTTTCTCGATTTAATTTCTTCAGAAGAAATTTTAAGCTCGAACATCTTTGAATCCAAGGAGTACGTGAATTCTTGAGTTTCGTTGAACGGATTGAAAAATGGTATCAAAACGATGCCGCCGTATTTAATTAAAAATGGACCTTTGGGTGTTGGTGGAATGCATTCTCCGTGTAACTGGAATCTTTGAATAAACAAAATTAATAAGTAAAATGTGAGAATTGTATTATTCGTATTATTTGGAGGATAAATATGCGCGGTCAAAGATCAAGTCGCTGAGTGTGCTAATTGTTTCAACTAAGCTACTAGGTACGTTTTAATTTATGATCTATATAATAGTGGAGTCGATCTGGCGGAAAAAAACCCGATAAATGAAGTCGCTCTTTTCGAATTCTTTTTTGTGATTTCATAGGTTCGAGGTCACGTGATCACTATATGAAAGCTAAAGAAGGTGTGGAGAGGGGGTAAATTAACATGTAAAGATATGGAAACGACATCTATATATAGAATAAAGTGGTCGCGAAAACGCTTGAAACTGAATTTTAACCCGTCCAAATCGGTCTAGCGGTTCTCGAGATATTGCGATTTGAAAGTATACGGATTTTCGCCGCGGCGAGAACACAACTAGAGCCGTGTTCGCGTTTTTCGGATGAAGGAAAGTGACTTCGAGACTTGATTTTTTTTCCTCCGATAGATAGTCATGACCCAAACATTGTTTCAAAATTTCAACCCGCTAGTTTAATTTGGCGGGGGGAGAGGAAGGGAAAACACTGATAAATTTTTGACTCAAGGTAACTTTTTTAATTCTTGACCAATCCGGGTCAGCAAAATGGCAAACTCTTTCATGAGGACACTGCTACAGGATGTATTAAGGAGATGATGGTTTTCGCGAAAACGGACAAATGGCGACCGAATTTCGGATTTTGCATATTTTATTTTTCGATAGGCTCTAAACAAAAATGCTCTACGGGTCACATTTCGGCAGATAGCGTCGAAAAACGGTTTTTGGGGAACTCTAGAGCCATTTTCCCACCCTTCCACAAATTCCACGTAACTGAGATTTTCAGAGGTAAATGTACCTGCAAATTAAAAAAAATTTTGACGGACAGACTTGATGCCCAAGTTTGGGGTTTTTTGGCGTTAATTTACTGGACTATTTTGTAAATTATTTATTTTGAAATTTCCAATACAAGATCCAAACAAGAACTGTGTTTATCGAATACGCTGCGAATGTGGGCAATCATACTTAGGAGAAACCAAGAAACCGCTGGAAACCAGGATTAGTGACCACAAGAAGAACACCCAACGAGGGGAAACTAGATTTAATTTTCGAGAGGGGTCTTCCTGTATCCATGCTTCGTTTTAATTGTAAATACTTACACGTAAGGTCCAGAAACAGTTGAACTAATAATAAGAGTACTTTCTTGTAAACCAATATCGCTTGGTTCAAAGCAAACGGAAAATGAAGCCGTTTCGCCATGTGAAACTGTTCTTGGGTACTTTTCCATTGTGAATTCTGGATCGTTAAACTGAAAATAACGAGAACTTATTAATGTAAGTTTATAATATCTTCGAGCAAAGGACTCTTATGGAAATTGGGTTTCGGTCAAATTGCCTGAATTTTAGATATGTTTTAGTTTTCGAAAATCAATACTTTGGCTGCTACGGAGCTTGAAAGCTCCAAAGTTCCACCACAGATTTACTTATTCGTGCAGTTTTTATAGATTTTTAAATAACTAATTTTTTCGATTTTAATGTCTAGGTTTATGATTTTGAGGTTGCTAAATTCAAATCCGATGTCAAATTGTCCTAATTGACAAGTGACAGCTGTCAAAGTGCTTTAAAAAGTGCAAATCTTATTTTTATGTTATGAGTTTATGCTATTTAGGTAACTCAGTTAATGTGAATACAATAATTCGACAATTGGCAGCTGTCAAAGTGCAATAACATCATACCGGGTGTTTCCAAATGACACTTACAACGTCTGGCTGTAGATACCTCTCGTAAAATTGGACAAAATGATATAAGGAATGAGGGGTCCAACTCGATTACTTTTCGAAATACAGGGCGTTAAAGTTAAAAAAAAAATAAATGTTTTTATTTAAAAACTTTAAAACGGATTAATATATTAATTTGAAATTTAGCAGGTCGTTTTTAAATGTAAAAAGACATATTTCAGTAAAAAATCATGTTTCATATCTAGATCCAGTGGCGTGCAGTTAGAAGAGTATATCCCCTTTTCCCAACCATTTTCTACGCCCATGGTATTTGAAGCTATTTTTATTTTTTTTTGTATTCCTTAACAGTTTAAGTAAAAAACGAATAACCTTTACATACCGAAAATCTTGTGGTTTTTAAGATATTTAATGTTTTTATGAAGTCTGTAAGATCTTTTATTAATGGTTATTAAAAAATGATTAAAGAAATCCAAGAAAAATATTGTTGGTTATTTCATTAATAAAAGATCTTACAGACTTCATAAAAACATTAAATATCTTAAAAACCACAAGATTTTCGGTATGTAAAGGTTATTCGTTTTTTACTTAAACTGTTAAGGAATACAAAAAAAAATAAAATAGCTTCAAATACCATGGGCGTAGAAAATGGTTGGGAAAAGGGGATATACTCTTCTAATTGCACGCCACTGGATCTAGGTATGAAACATGATTTTTTACTGAAATATGTCTTTTTACATTTAAAAACGACCTGCTAAATTTCAAATATTAATCCGATTTAAAGTTTTTAAATAAAAACATTTATTTTTCTTTAACTTTAACGCCCTGTATTTCGAAAAGTAATCGAGTTGGACCCCTCATTCCTTATATCATTTTGTCCAATTTTACGAGAGGTATCTACAGCCAGACGTTGTAAGTGTCATTTGGAAATTTTTTTATTTTTCGATCGTTATTTAACAACTTTCAATTTCGTAAAACTAACATCATATTTAAATTCAGCGACCTAAAAAACAAAAACAAAAACTGAAGATTTTTTGTTTTATAACTGCTATTTGACAGCCTATTGATAGCTGCCAATTGTATTCACATCATGTATGAACTGAGTTACCTAAAAAGCATAAAGTCATAATAAAAAAATAAGATTTGCACTTTAACAACTAGCTGACAGCCTGTTGACAGCTGTCAATTCGCATAATACATGAACTGAGTTACCTAAACAGCATAAACTCGTAACATAGAAATAAGATTTGTACTTTGTTAAGCCACTTTGACAGCTAATTGATAGCTGTCAATTGTCAATTTGACATCTGATTTGAATTCAGGAACCTCAAAAACATAAACCTAGACATTAAAATCGAAAACAAAGGTTATTTAAAAATCTGTACGAATAAATCTGTGGTGGAGCTTTGGAGTTTTCAAGCTCCGTAGCAGCCAAAGTATTGATTTTCGAGCTTTGTGTTCATTGAGACTTTTGCTTTGGTTGACGAAGCCTAAAACATATTAAAAATTGATAGCCGAGGCTAGCAAGCAGGCGAGACAATAGACAGTTTTTCGCCGAGGCGCATATTACATTTTTTCGTCGACCTCTACAGAAACGTACTAATTTCCGAAAGAAAAATAGACCACTTTTGAAGGCAAGCATTTTTCATCCGCAAACACTTTTCGTCCGCTGTGGTCACTAGGACACGGCACGGTGCCAGCTGTGGTTACTACAAAAATAGTTGACTTTTCATTCGGAAATTAGTACGTAAATAGTAGTTTATGATGCAAGGACGAGAAGTGTTATTTTTTCGGACGATTATGGAGTTTGCAAACCATAAGAGTCCGAAGAAGAAACTTTTGCATTTTACGCACGAATGGAAAAATTGCGCACGAAGACGCGTAGCGACTAGTGCGTAATTCCATGAGCATTACGTACTATACTTTATCTACGGCCATATACAGTGTGCCAAAAAGTCTGGACTTATGACAGGGTACTTAATTTCTTCAAATGGGATACCCTGTATTTTATTGCATCTTTAGATTTTTTGAACAATTTTACAAAATTCTCTTAAAATCCAATAGATTCCCGCCTCGCTATCACTATCACATATTGAAAATGTAGGTATTCTTATTTAAACAGTATGTAGTATGTATCTTATAATCATTAATTAGAACTTATTTGTCTTTCAAAAAAGTTAGTATTATTTTGATTTTGACAGTTGCTATGACTGCGCTGATGACGGGCGATCCTACCTACTTGCGAATTATTAAATGTTCCGCTTACTTTTACGTATAAACTGTGCGTTTTGTGTTTACCTTGCGTAATAAGCTATATACTGAGGCTATGTGTCGTGTGTTTTTGCCTGTTTTCTATAGTGGCCGTAGGTAAAAAATATTGTACTTTTAAGTTATGTTTGTATGTTTCTTTAGAAATAAAACTATAGTACGTGACAGACGGCGTTTTTCTCATGCAAATCGGGCCAATAGTAACGCATGTTGTTTGTTTACGTCCCCGTATACTACAATGACGTTTTTTCCATTCAAATCGGTCCATTAATAACGAAGTTAGACCTACGGCCCTTCTGTCAACGTCCCTGCGTATTGTTTTTGTTTATGTATTAAATCATCAACCCCTCTATTACACAATGCCGTTTGTCCCATTAGAATCGTACCCCTAACAACGAAGATACCGCGGTCTCTGTCTAACGTGTCACTAAATTTTCTAGTAAAATGATCGTGATCGCGTTCTCTTTCTAACACATTGAATTTCCTATGTGAGCCAGTATTGGCATAGCCCATCTACTTACACAAAATAAAAGTTTCGCTGGTCGTTGAATGCTCTTGTAGTTTTAAAATCAAAAATTCAAAAATCCTGTTATTGTAATGAAACAGGAAAACTTCGACCGAAAACAAAATTAGATAATCGGAGACAGTCTTCACGTGCTGTCCGTATTATAACAGCACGATTTTATAGTTTTTCACTATCTAGACACCTTTGACTATCACTTGCGTACTTTGACGTTTTCATTAAACGTCAGTGTAAAGTAAAGTTTGGAATCAAGAAAACAAAATGTAAAATAATAATATGTCATTCTTTTCTTCGTAAAAATACAAAGAAAGGAATTCATCGAAATTTGTTTTTATCATCATTAATAAAAAAAATATTTTAAAAATTGGTTACTTGTTTACGTGTTCATTTATTACGAAAATTTTTAATTTAAATTTAAAAGCGAAAGGATCAGAAAAATTTACCTTAATTGAAACATCCATTGGGACTGAGAACTTGTTTTTTATTTCAGTCGTTGCGTAACCTCTCTCCCCTAGTTCGACGACAAACTTTAAGATTTTCTGAACCTCTGGCATATTCGCTGTTAGATTAAGAGTATAAGAAAATACTCCAAGTTCTTCACATCTTGCGTCTAGGGTAGTAACAAACTCCCCATTCTTAACTGGATAGTAGGTTACTTCCAATTCTTGCTGAAATTAATATAAAAAAGTAATATGCACTGAAAAATTATTATTTGCATGATCGACGCGCCACCTTACAGATTATTTACGAAACAGCGGTAGTATTATTTTGAATGAATCGCATGTAAACTGGTAGAAATTCGCAGTTTATTCATTAAAAAACTAACAAGTTGTGCAAAATCCAGTTTAAATGTGCAAATAATTAAAATATAACCACTAAATGACATGTTTAAATAATTTTTATTACAAATTATTATTCTGTAATATTTTAAAAAACACCATTTGAAATGGATAAAATTTCAGAGAACATTTCAAACAAGTCACTTGGAGGCGCGGTGCTTCCGTTACTCGGCAATTTACGCTCGATCTTCGTTCGTTCGTTCGTTCGTTAACATTAATTCCAAAAGTTTTGAAACTTCGATGGTATATTAGTGTACTAATGAAAACAAACTATAACATTTTGCAGAAGTCTGCGATGAACGGAACATTGTTTAAATCACAAAAAACGCTTTATTTTTTTATTTTTACACCGAAAATTGCAAAAGTTCTGCAAACTAGGAATATCGCTAGTAATAATGTTTTACAACATGCATTAAGTTTGCAACCTTTCAACAGCTACGGAACCTTGTTTTTTTCTCATTTGTATAAGTTTTTTATTGTAATTTGTTTAAAAAAATTACAAAAATTATGCAAATTGGGTAAGTAAACGGAAAAAAACTAACATATACTGGTAGATTTGCAACCATTTCTGAAAAACGGATCATTTATTTATCAAACCTTTTTTCTCGGCGGGGCCATTTTCAATACACACAAGCCTCGAACTAATTACAAAAGTTTTTTATCATGGTTGCAAATAAAGAGAATATCGGTCTCAGTGGATATGCAACTTTGCAACCCCATACGAAAAACGGAACCTTAATATTTTTACTAATATTAGTTCTGCCAATTGCAGTTATAGTCCAGTCAATGAGTGGGTTGTACGCATGCGTAACGTCATACGCGTCTAGGAAACCACGGCTTTAGAACCTGGCGGGTGACTCAAAATGTCCGTTCTCAATTTTTTTTTCAACACATTTACTTCCCTCTATTAAAAAAACAAAACAATGGACGTGTGGCGATAAAAAAAATAGACCAATTTTTTTACATATTTAAAGATCAATTTCGACCTTTCGGGTGACTAAAAAAATCCGTCACCCTGAACTTTTTTTCTTAATTCTCCGAGAACTGATGAAAAATTCTGTGTGACAATAAGTCAAAAATTCTGGTTACGGTATGCTGTACTATTAGGCAACAGCCTCAAACTATTTCATTATGTTTCAGTAATTAAGGTAGTACCCTCGTTTTTAGAATTACTGTTCAGAATTTAATGAAACTTGATGATAATCCAACAGTACTTACCTTACTATATGGTTCCATTGGAATAACCTTCTGGAATTGCAATTCAGAGCATGGACTTACTATCTGGTATTCAACTGGTATGTTTATGGGATTTTTCAAGTTGATTTTGCCTTTTACAGGTTTTCTTATGCACGTTACCATGTTTACGGTGTCTATTGGATCAGGAGGCAAAACTTTAACCGCTATCTCGTAAAACATGTATTCGTTTGGATTCTTACTGTCTTTGAATTTAACCTAACAAGTGTGTAAAAATTAGACTCACGTTTCTTAGTAGAGATATTAGTAAACTAAGCATAGTTATTAATTTTGTCTAGAAACACTATATCAGACACTCAGCTAGTAATTTCTGAAAGTATTCCAAAATTTCACACTTTAACCATTTCATAAAACTCACGTATAAAAAGAAAAGAGGAAAAAGATGATCTTACTTGAAGGTCTAGATGTTCCTCATTTATAGCGTAAATATTCCATTTATATTCTTTAGTCTCTCCTGGCAAAAGAATTATCGAATCTAGTCCAAACGTTTTATAAAGAGTCTTCGTCGTAGGCAGGCTTGTAAGAATTGTTTCCACTTCGAAATGTTTTTTCAAGTCCGTCCAATTATGCACGGGTAGAATTTGGCAGTGGTTGTGTTTGCTTCGTATTTCGATTGACATCTTTTTCTCGGGTAAAGGTGGTAGAGGAATTCCGATAAATTCGTATAAAATTTCTTCGTCTGGGAGGATCAATATAAGGGTGGCCTAGAATACATGATAGAAAATGAAGAAAAATATATAACAACAATTAACAGATTGTCGTTTTTGAGGTTTAGGATAATAAATCAAACTTCTTAATTAAAAATTGCCGACGTTTCGGCCTTTCATTAGGCGTTCCTCAGGGCTACAATGATATAAGAAAGAATTGTTAGACCACTCAAAAGACAAGTAAGTAAACAAAAATCATGTACGCTACTTACTTGTCTTTTGAGTGGTCTAACAATTCTTTTTTATATCGTTGTAGCCCACAGGAAGGCCTAATAAAAGGCCGAAACGTCGGCAATTTCGCAACTATATATAACAACGTTTTTGTTTTACGATATCTTGAAAATGCGCATTTTTTTTATGAAAATCGGTATATGGGGTTAAAATTATATTCCGAACAACTTTTTCTAATAAATTTTCTCTAGCGCGAACAAAACATCAAGAATCGGTCCTATTCGTCAATTCGTACTAGGCTGAGTTTAAAGTTCAGCCTGTATGACTGTGCAAAAATTTAAATCTGTATTCCTTCAAATAACGAAAACATGAAGGTGTTTTCAACAGTAATACCACAAGTGATTGAATTTTCGCGATAAGTCTGTCGATTCATTTCATAACGAAACTGAATTGCTTGAAAATACCACGAGTCCGCAGGACGAGTGGTGTTTTCTTCAAGCAACTCAGTTGAGTTATGAAATAAGAGACAGACTTATGAGATAAAATCAATCACGAGTGGAATTTTATTAGACTATTTCACATACAAAGTAAAAGGTAAAAAATCTGAAATTCGGTAGAATTAGAGGAAATTAGCAGAAAAGGTAAGAAGTTGATCGGAAACATTAATAAAGTTTAATAAACAGGAACCATTGACATCGATCAAAAATCATATTGAATTAAATCAGTATTAACATAACGTACGTAGTAGTATTTCTCAATTGTAATTATAAATGGTGCAGTTATTATATACAATGCTTTGAGCTGACTATTTTAACACCCGCTTGTACTTGCAATAGTTGTCTTTACGACACATTCCTTGTAATCAGAACCATTCATTTTTATCATGTTGAAGCTCCAGTCCTTTAATATATCAGCTAGTGTCTCGACAGGCGTTGCTCATTTTTAGCGTTGTTATTTATATTTGACGTTTAACTGTCATACGTAAATCTGAAAACACCGAACTTGATAGGCCAATCAGAGTCAAGAGTCAAGTTCAGTATTATCGATAAGCCAAACTTGACTGGAGCTCCTGATTGGTTCATTTTACAAGTACAAGTTTTAGTTTTACCTTTTCATCTATAATTTGCTTTGGATAATATTTCACTCGAACGGTGCTTACAGATTCGGGTTCAACTACAATCTCTGAGGGTACTTTAAAGTTTTTATTTGTTATAATTGGATAAAGGTGCCATAATGTCGTGGTTCTGTAAAAAAAATATTATTAGACCATTGTACCTTGTACCTACATATTTCGAAAACCAATACAAGATATCTCATGGCGATCTTAAACTATATGTATGTCAAAAACTACTAAAGTGACATATATGTAAATGTGTCTTTCTTTATGCTGTATTAACTACGTCTCTTAAGCTAGCAGAAAAAGTACACAGCAGAATTAAAAATCAATACATGGACAATTAAAAGCTCATTAAAGGCTAATTAAATGCCCTAATTTAAAATTTTTTGCTCTGCGAATTTTCGCAATAATTACTGTTCTGCTAGATTTAACTTAAGTGAGCAGAACATGACTGAAAAAGTGGTTGAAACAATAAAAATTGCAATTTTCTTTGCACAGTTATTAAAGGCTCTAGGAATACACTAATCGTGAATTTCAGGCTCGATTTATTTCTTTGAGAAAATGTAAAAAGTCACGACGTGGTGGTAAGGTCTGCAAAGCATGGCGGAGAAACGATTTTAACAATGAAAACCAATGTTTCGGTAGTGTAGTCGTTGAGAACTTATTAATGGCTGACAAAATGAGCTAATGAAAAATTTTCGGTTCCTCAAATTTTTGCAAAAATGACTTCTGCTAGCTTTACCTTAAATGAGCAGAACATGACCGAAAAAGTGGTTGAAACAATAAAAATTGCAATTTTCTTTGCACAGTTATTAACGGCTCATTAAAGGCTCTAGGAATACACTAACCGTTTTTCCGCCATGCTTTGCAGAACTTACCACCACGTTGTGACTTTTTCCATTTTCTCAAAGAAATAAATCGAGCCAGAAATTCACCATTAGTGTATTCCTAAAGCCTTTGATGAGCCGTCACTGACTCCGCCAGATGTCACATCGAGAGATGTCGGGTTGGCGTATTGTATAGGTTTTTATATTATTAGAAGAAATATCGTTAACTTACATATTTTCAATTTCGACATTTTGTGCAGTCTGCTGCCTTACAGGGCAACTAAATGTTACTGTTGAAATTGGAGGTTTATGAATCGAATTGGCCACCAATGTCAGTTCTAATGGATGTTTATTGTTTATGATGCAAATGCACTACAAAATAATAAAAGATTAAAAGTTACTAATAATAATTAAGTAGAGATTCCGTGTATACACTGATGCAGACAGGTTGGGGGTGGAAACATGACATGTGTGATTGTACTATTTCTAAAAAGGTGGTTAAAATTCATAGTCAATTCAAAATTCAATTATGGAGAAGCTTTCTTCAGGAATGCTTAGTAGGTGTTCTAGTAAGTGTTTAGGACTCGGGTGGACATCCGCCACCTTGTATATGGCGATTAAACATCTTCTGAAATGGGAAATGATACAGGAGTTCCGCAAGGCATTGTACTTGGTCCACTGCTATTTATAATATACATTAACAATATGTTACTATTCATAAAATGCGACTTTATCAAGCTATTTGCAGATGATACTTTTACTGCAGGCACTGACTTAAATTTAGAAAAGACTATTCAAAAAATGAATGATATCTTAAAAACTTTGAGTAAATATTTAGACAATAATAAATTAAAACTAAATGTTTCAAAAACCCACGCTATGATAGTTACAACTAAATACAAATATAATTCATTGAATACAAATAATAAACGGTTTTCAGTAACCGATAGGTTATTTTATTTTTCCATGATTTTGGTTTATAAAATTGTAAATCAGATGGCTCCGGAATATTTGCATCAGTATATTATTCTCAGCAAAAATGTTCATTCACACAACACAAGAAATATTAATAACATATATATTTCGCGAAGTTACTATAAAAGTACAATGAATTCATTGTTTTTTAAAGTTTTCTCAAACTTTACCAATCTACCCATAGATGTAAAAAATTCACAATCTATCAATGTCTTTAAAATAAAGATCAAAGTTGGTAATAGTTTTTTTTTTGTATTGTATTATATTTTTTAATATGTAATAATAGTTAGAGAGATGGCAACCAAAACCATGTTTCATAGCACCCCGACTAAAACCGTATAAAATCGATAGATTAGATGACCCTAGTATGTTAACCATACAGGAGGAGAAATTGCTGGGATTTGGTTGAGGCAGGATGGTACGGCTGGATGCGTCATACTACTAGCGGAGGATGGTACGGCTGGATGAGTCATACGACTAGCGGAGGATGGTACGGCTGGATGAGTATGCTGAATCGCAGGAGTCCATATCGGAGAAAGAAAATATCCTTCGTCCCGATTGAAGTTGTTGGGATTTTTCTTTATTTCGATGGATTCTCGGATTTTTCTGTGGTAGAAGTGGGGGCAATTTACTAGGAGTTTGGAATTTTCAAATAGGATCCTATGTCCAGTGTCATACTGATGTTCTGCAATGGCTGAACGATTCCAAAGTCCTTTCCAAATACCACTCGTTCTCTCAAATTTTATAGATTACATTTTTGGTCTCCATACTCAAACGCCTTTATATATTCCAAATAAAGCCGTTTTCGTGAAAACCAAAAATTTAATCGATTAAATTTGAAGGACTCGTGGTATTACCTTTGATTATATACAATGTATATAAAACATATTTCTACTGTTTTATAGACTGTTTCTGCTATTATCCTGTCTGATTGATATGCTTTTGTTACTTCGTTGGTTCTACCAGCTTTTGTTTTGTTTTTCGTGTTTTCACAATTCTTTGTAATTGATATTATTAAATTAAATTAGTTTGTAGTTGTTACTTCAATAATTTCATAATAAAATTACCAATACTTGCCTTTTTCATCGACTGGAATATAACAGTGTTAGCTTTAAAAGAAAAATCAACTTTTATATCAGATTTTGGCTTCATATATCCTTCAATTGGATGTACTGTGAAGTTCTCTAAATGTTCGAACTGCCATTTAAATCTGAAAACAAAAAAAAATTGGTTGCAGCGTTAGGAATTTTCTGAGTTGTGTTATAATAATAAATTACCTAATCGGAAGATCTCCTGTATTCCTTAATAATACAAATTTAAGCCGTGTCATTCCTATTACTACATTAGAGAAGGTTAAAATTTCCTTATCAAGTGAAAATTCTGGTACCAAACATTTTCCTTTCACCAAACACAATGGTGCTACGAATTCTTGAATTTTGTAAAATATCTAAAACATTAAATAAATTCTCAAAATCGGTACCGCACAAACCTTTAAAAAATCTAAGGAAACCATTGCACCGGGTCTTTGAACAGGGTCCTGCATATAGGAGTGGGTTCTCAGGAATCAAATAGTTGAGTTAACTTAAACGCTTTAATACTAATACAACAAAAAAAACTACAATTCACAATCTATCAATTTCTGCTCCAATATTCACGTCTGTCAACCACGTTCCGCCATCTCGGACCTCGCTGCTCCTAAATTCGGACAGGGTTGGCCTGGCACATCTTTAAATCAAATAACTCCCTGTAGGACAAAGGGCCCTATAGGTATTGGATTACTCCATACCAGACTCGTGTTCATCCGAGCATTTCTGATTCTGTTATTAGAGGATGAAGTGGTTGGATCAAACAAGGGAAGATTAATACTGCCATCTATACTCTAATAATATAATCACAATTGCAGTAATAATAGAAAATTGTAATGGATAGACCAAATATCAAAAAAATGAAATCTAAAAAAAATCTAAAAAATATTTATCTAGAATTAAAGTGAGGATTTAAATGTTCTTTAGTTATAATTAAACTCTGTGTAAGTAACAACAAGAGAAATTTACTTTTTGTGAAAACTTTTCCAATCGTACACTTGGTCGAAATTCCACAACGAATTGATATTTTTTATTGAAATCCATTTTGACAGAATCTTTGGGTTCGATGAAAAAACTTGACTTTTCCGGTATGGCTACCTGTAACCTAAAATTCAATATTTTTTTTAAAAAAAGTAGACTTCCGAGATTTTATGTTAAAAATTATCACTAGTAATCTCCCTAGTGCTTGAATTACCATCTTTGTCAAACAGATCGAGTTAAATTGCCTATGTGAAACTAAATACGAGAAATCAAACTTACAAAAAATATCTTGCCCAAAATCTGAGCTCGAGCTGGTATTTGATTAAGACAATGAATATTTAATAATTCAAATATAACCACTAAATGACATGTTTGCATAATTTTTATTACAAATTATTCTGTAATATTTTGAAAAACACAATTTGAAAATCATAAAATTTCAGTTAACATTCAAACAGCTAGTTGGAGGCGCTCGATGCTACGTCTCAAGTACTATGGTTGCTACTATAACACCAGATATCCTGAGAAACGTTACGAGATCTTTTGAAAAACGAGTGCGGTTATGCATAGAGGAAAATGGTCATCATATTGAACATTTATTATAGTATTTTTTTTCATAAATGTTAACGTCTTGATCTTAGTTTAATTTCTAATTAAGTTTTGATCCCATACCTATTTATCAACAGTAATAAAAAAATCATTGCCTACTAGAATGTAAACAAAAAAATAGAAATTTTAGAGAAAAATCCTCTAATAACTTTTTAATCGTTAATTTTATACATATGCATTACTCATAGTTTTTGATTGAAAATGAAAAGTTTTTTCACATAGGATAAAAAATACAGGGTGGTCCATTTAAGTTAAATGAGTTTTTGATGTTTGAAAAATATAAAATTAGAATCCTTTTCCTAAACACCCTGTGCAAAATATCGAAATTCTACATAGTGCAAATGAAAAAATGTCATAAAATACAGGGTGTTCCATCTAAAAAACCTAACTTTGATAAACTACAATTTTCTGGATCACCCTGTATAATTACAAATAATTTAAACAAGTAGATCTTATCAATTTACATATGTCACCAAAAAATTAAGCTGATATCTTATACCGTTTAGGCACCAGAGAACGAGGGAATAGTCGTGGGACACCCTGTATACCTCATCTGGAGGAAATAGTCCATGCTCCAAGTGGAGTTTTAGTTATACAATCAAAAATAAAACTCAAAGTCGTCTCCACAAGTTTAATATAACACTTTAAATCCTCAAATGGGAAGTGAAAAAAGTCAGTTAAGGTCAAAGACAAAAACTGTTACAAGTATAACATGTTTTCGACTACAGAAGTATTCATCATCAGTACAAAAGATTTTTAAAAATATAGGAGAAAAAGGCTGAAACAATGGAGAAACCAAAAATTGGACGTTGAAAAAATGCTAACAATTCAATTAAAAATAAAAAATCATAAGACAAATAAGTAACCGAGGGGTAAACCGCGAGTTAATTTTTTTTACACTAATGGCTAGTAATGGCTCCTCACTATTGGCTAGTAATGGCCGGTAATGACTGACTCATGGCTACTAATGGCCGAGTAATGGCTACTAATGGCCG
Source organism: Crepidodera aurea (assembly GCA_949320105.2). Lineage (NCBI taxonomy): Eukaryota > Metazoa > Arthropoda > Insecta > Coleoptera > Chrysomelidae > Crepidodera > Crepidodera aurea. Next base: position 23,492,419 of record OX439479.2, on the reverse strand, counting down.
AGTAATGGCTACTAATGACTGAGTAATGGCTACTAATGGACGAGGTTGTACACCAAAATGGACCTCGCGGTTTACCCCTCATAGGTAGCCGTAGCCATTTTGTCTTATGGTTTTTTATTTTTGATTGAATTGTTAGCATTTTTGGTTTCTCCATTGTTTCAGCCTTTCATTCTACTGTAGTTTTAAAAATCTTTTGTACTGATGATGAATACTTCTGTATTCGAAAACATGTTATCTTGTAACAGTTTTTGTCTTTGACCTTAACTGCCTTTTTTCACTTCCCCTTTGAGGGTTTAAAGTGTTATATTAAACTTATGGAGACGACCTTGAGTTTTATTTTTGGTTGTACAAAGGATATGTTCCTAGGATTCTAGTGGTATGAAATAAATATTTGTTGGTCTAAAATAATGTAATTAATGGTGTATTTTTATAATTTTTGTTTGTCAGGGTTATGCATTTGGGTACGCAGGAGGAAAATACTTCCGCAAAATTTTGTGGTTGCTATAAGCTAAGTGTCCATCTGAGATCAAATCAAATCTCGAGATTTGTCTCAGGACAATGGACCTTTCCATGAACTATGAGGGAACACTGTAATTAGAAAGTATATGTGCTAATATCACTGAGAATTTTGTTTTTTAAATTCTCTGATAGCTAATTTTTCCATAATCTGGAAAAACATGTGCTTGTTACGTCACGTTCATCGAAATTAGATTTGGCATCGGTGTGCGAGTTATGCACAATGGAACCTCGAATTGCAGTTACATCTGAATTGTAGGTTCGTTCGTTTGCTGCACGGAGCAAAATATTGTAAATCTTTTTCTCTCTTCAGATCTCTTTCCTTACAATTATCTTAGACAAGATAATAATATGAACAAGAAATTGTATGTAATGTGTAATGTTATTAAAAACAAAAACAAACGTTAATCTCTAATCTCACAACTTTTATTACTCTGAGCCACCAACATAACCTTAAACTAGACGGCTAATGACATATGATAGAAATTGATCAATTACGAGGATGACTGGTGCCCGTAAGGCATGCGCATTGTGTTTGTCATATTCACCGACATAACCTTAAAGTCTATGTTCTGACATTGGCGCACCTTAGGGAAAATGATTGGGATGAAAACAATTTAGGATTTAGGTTGGAGTTTTCATTGGAAATAGTATTATTTGTGAGAACAGAATGTTTTCTATTGCAAAATAGTATAGTATAGGTATAAATAGCTGTATAGTTCGAGTAAGACATATAGTATCCTCAATTTATAAGCTTTAAAAGGCGGCTCCCTTGATACCACTAAAAAAACATGACCCTTTAAGCGTAAGTAAAAATTGCATCTAAACTGTATTTTTGAGTTTTCTTTTTGTGAAAAAGTAGATTGGAATTTCAATTTTCCTTACGGCTCCTACATAGAAATCATGCAAAACCCTATCCTTGTTTGAAAGGAATAATTGAAATATAAGTAAACAAAATATATATTTCAGGATGAAGGAAGTTTGTATATTTTTTACAAAATAAAAAAGAAAATGCTCAAGTCATAAAATAAAAAATAGCAATAGCTGCCAGTCTCTAACCAAATCTAATACATGTCACATTAATATCAATACAAATACATTTTATTGGTTTTGAAACAATATCAATTTGGTAGAGAGACGTTTTGGAATGTTCAATTGGATGAGTTTCTTGTGTGGTAGACATATGGATATTAAGGTTATGTCGGTGCTCTGAGCATACACCTGACAACTGTTGTTCCGTGAGAACTGTGTTTAGGATTTGCGGTGTTGCCAATGATCGTTCTTCATGAAAACGTAGGTAGGTTCAGAAACTTCGAATGTTTTAGATAAAGAAAACAGTAGCTAAAATGTGGAATTTTATAGATGAGTCGATCAATTGACAGAGTTCAATTATATATCAATGGTGTATAACAAACAGTGAGCTTTATTTTTGGGAAGAACAGTGATGCGTATTTCTGAACGTAGATTATGGAGGGGGGTGTTTCCGATGAACGTGACGTCGAGGGTACACTTTCAAAAGCGATATTTTTTTTAAATGAAAAATATATGGAGGTACTGTAAGTGAATTGGACGTTTCATATGAAATACCACCGATAAGTTTTGGAATGTATTTTTCGTAGATGTAAAGGTCCATTCCGTGTCCACTTGAGAGTCAACCCGCAGTCTGATGTGTGACTTGATCGCAGGTATATGTGTCAAAATGGATTCGCGTACAAAATTGTGCAAAAACGGAAAATAAATAAGAAGAAGTGTTGTAAGATCGTCGAATTGACTTGGGAGCTGGCTCAACTCTCGTAAATGAGTTGCGGTTGGAGAATGCACAGCAGTTTCAAAGTTTATTCGGATGACTGCAGTGGAGTTGGAACTGGTTTTAGATTTAGTAAAACATCGGATTGTCAGGCAAGTCACAAAATTTCGAAAAGATTAATTAATTGAAAAATTTTCTCATCTGTCCATTGTCGTACACTCATTTTATCAAATTAACTAAATTAATTAACACACTTTGCTCCAAAATACAAGGTTTTATTTTCATATCCTAAATTAATTTTACCACAAAAACAAGCAACACGCTGTCAAAAGTCTGAGAGTGCCCTCAGCTCTTCTAGCATTGACGGAAGACTTAAGACTAGATCTCGAATGCTGAAATAAACGAATCCACTTGCGACCAATAACGGCTTGTCTCCGAGAGTGCTCTAAGGCCCATATCAATTTGTGAGTCTAGTGTCGATACTATTTTGTCTCAGGTGGACACGTAGCAGTTGAATTTAAAGTCAAGTTAGTGTTTATTGCTAAAATTGCTTTGATCGATCAAACTTTAAGGACTCAATTAACAGATGAGTTTTTATGGACCTGATCAAAATTTGTCGGACCGTTTGATTCAGCTTGGATGACAGATTAGATGGTTGATTGATTTTGAAAAAATACAATACATAAAGAAAGTATTTTACCAAAGAGCTATGCTCAACTACGATATTACGCACGGCGCATAGTGGGGTATTTACTTATAAAAGCTGGCCAAAAGTAGATTTATTCAAGTCCGCCCTAAAACTAAATCAATCTTTTTATGGCAAAGGCCAGTATATGCACCATGAAATGCTGCAATTGTTTTGTCTTTCGAGTTGACAGTGATGTAACAGTTCAGGCGGAATTATATAGTTCTTTGGCTGCACGAGATATTGTTTTCGGCATTATCAAACAGAAACTATTTCAAAGTGTTTTTCCAGGATATTCTCAACAAATAGTAAAATTTTGCATTATGAACCGTTCAATGGCAGGTACATACAATGTGTTGACTATTATTAAGTGACAATCCACTGAGTTTTTGATAAAAATATGCCCTCGAAAGTTATGGTTATTTTTGATATTGGTTGTTATAAAATATTATGGACTCGAAGTGATTTAATATACTTCAGGGTTCGTCCTGGCCCTAAATTTCCATAAAAGGTGACGGTTGAAGGGTTTTTCTAAATACCATAACAAAAATCAGGTCCGGATTGGTCCGGACTGACAAGTACCATTCCAAAGAAGAAGACAAAGCCCTTCCTTAAAGAAGCAATAGAAATGTTTCTTCCCGTAGAAATTGATATATCTCAAGAAGCTACGTCTAATGAAGAAACTGCTGCTCTACATGTTAAAGATTCATCAGATGATGAAATATGGACTTCATCACCTGAATAATATTTTTCTGTAATAACCTGTGATATCATAAATACGTATTCGTGGAAACAATTTCGTATTATTTTTAAGACAAAATTCCCGTTATTTTTGCCATTTACATTGTTGGTGAACTGAATAAAAGAGTTTAAAGCAATTTCTATTCAAAAAATAATTTTGGCCAACTTTTTGGTGTGAATACCCCTATGTGCGGCGTCCCTAAAGGATTCGGGATTCACCCGCGTCTGGACTTCTGTAATTCAATACCTGTGGGACTAGCCCAAGGAGTAGTTGTTTGAAGTCCAGATGTTGGTGCAGTGTGTGACATTTTCTAATGTCGTATTTCTTGAAAGCTGTGATTTTATTTCACATTATTTGTACAGTATTATTAATCCCAATTTAAAATATTTTGGTTTCAAAATATTTCATTTCTTCGTGCGATACAGTTTTGATTTTGTTATTAAAGTAAAGATGGCGTTGGGCTCTCTTCTACTTACTTCGATTCAACCAGTTGTTCTAAGTATCTGTCGATGTCGAGCTTGTCTATTTCTTACTGATGAGGCACAATAATGCCGAAACCGGTCTAAGAATGACAGACAGACAAAATCAAAGTTGTTGGGTTTAAGTCCCGAAAGGATTCGGGTTCCACCCGCGTCTGGACTTATGTAATTCAATACCTGTTAGGGCATATAGCCCAAGGAGTAGTTGTTTGAAGTCCAGACGTAATTCTTGGGAGCTGTGATTTTATTTCACATCATTTGCACAGTCCGATACTACGGTTACAGCGCCCTGGTCAAAATTTTGTCATTGAAAAAGACGCAATAATTTTGAATGATCCATATTACTTAATAGTTGGGGGTCGGAACCTGCCTTAAGAGGGTCCTTCACAAAGTTCGATAAAGTGATGCTTTGAGTTCACGGTTTATTAAAAATTATCGATTTTTACTGGTTCAAATTTCGCGACCGGGCGGAGCCTTGATTGTGGTAAATTGTTTGTCTACAAATGACCATGAGCATGCAGAATGTTTTCAGAATTATTTTATTTTGTTCGTTTGATTTTTATATAGTGTACATGATTGGCTTTTATTATTTAGATTAGGTAAACATGTAAACATACGAGCAATAAAATGATTATTTTTTATACCGTATTTCCTTGTTTTCTTCATCTGATAAACTTAAACGTAAGTTTTCATTGGTTTTCCTGCCTTTACGTGTTTCTTTCACTTCAACTACGTGTTTCTTGTCTTTCGGGCTAAAACAATTAGTTATGTGAAGAATCTATGGATTCAGAAACTGTTTTTTTTATAAAATATATTATAAGACTACGTTAGTGAATTAACAATAGTCAAGAAAAAAAAACGTACCTAGGTGCCGGTGCAACAACTGTTACTGGTACAACAATTTCAGGTCTCAATCTTTCAAATTCCTTCTTTTCCAGTGGAAAATCTTGAGACAGAAATAACGTCGTATCTAATTGTGTTGGAGTTTTATTGATTACAAAGAAAGTATATCTCCTTGTTTCTCCCATTTTCACCTATAGAAATGTACCATTTTTTTTGAGGTTAAATTAAATTGAAATCCACAGTGAAAAATTGCAACATAAGTTAAAAAAAATCAGGCAAAAAAATTACCGCGCAAAAAAACAAAACGTATTGAAATAACCATCAGTGACCTCTAGGATTCTAGCAAGGGATAAACAAACAACGGATTCGAATTCAGCGACCAAAAAAACATATATATGATTTTTTTCAGATTTTTTTAGGTTATTCCTGGATTTGACCTTCAAATGACCTTGAACCTGACCTGATGGAGCTCAACTGACCTCGAATTAAGATTCAGGGAAAAACGTACACATGAGTTTTTTCAGATTTTTCAACATGCCCTTGACTGTTTTATCTAAAATAACCTTCAATGACCTCTAGGATCCTAGCAAGGAATAAAAAACAACGAATTCAAATTCAGCGACCAAAAAAATATATGTATGAATTTTTTCAGATTTTTTTGAGGTTATTCCTGGATTTGACCTTCAAATGATCTTGAACTTGACCTGATGGAGCCTAATTCATCATAAATCGTAATCAGCGACCCCGAAAACCCTAGGATACCATCTCCGATGCCCGTGTACAAGACTGGATAAAATGTTGACCTGTGTAATTGCTCTAAGAGCTTCAGAAATCTGATCTCATAGTGGAGTCGATCTGGCTTTCGAAAACAGACTCCCAATCGATGAAGTCAGTTCCCCCCATCATTTCTGCATGAAAGGAGGGGAAAATCCTCTATCTAAAGAACTTAAAAACGGTTTTTCCGACAAATCTCAACCGGGTTTGATCCCACAAAAAAATATTCTTACCAAAATTGAAGAACTTGACAAAACACGTAATCTAGTTCCAACCTGAACCCGATATCTCAAGTAGTTCGCGAATTATCGCGATTTGAAATTTCAAAAATGATAAAAATGAAATAATTATTTCTCGAGAGGCAGTGGAGATAGGGCCTTAATTTTTTGTGAATAAAAGGGTAATAACGAGTACTTTTAAGTGCCGGAGGGTGGGGGTGGTGAGACAAGTAGGGGGGAGAGATGGGGGGAAAACCAACATTATTGAAACGCTTGTAACTTCTGTATTAATTGAGACAGCGCAACCAGCCGGGGCTCAAATTGTTCACTTTTTCATCCGCTAAAAGATTGCAATACGAAAAAAATTTCAATGCCGCAACTGCGCGCAAAATAAAAAATGGATAATTTTTTGCCCGCGATTTAAGGCATGAGGAAGTGGGTTGGAGAATTCTTTTTTTTCATTTTTCGAGGCCATTTTTTTTACCTTTCATTTGAGCCCCGCAGTAACTCAATGCGATAATTAGGAAGGGCGCTACGAACTGGAAAAGTCGTTGCCATATAGCGGGAGAATGGAAAGGAGTGGGGGGTTCTAACCGAGCTCAAAAGAAAGACGAGAAAATTTTTTAACCATTTATTCATTTTATTATTTTGCCATGTCAGTATCTTGCCCGTCCGCGCGAATTACAAGTGGAAAGATGGAACGAAACCGGACGAAGATGACAGAAAAGCACCTCACACTCACACACATGGGCACAAGCGTGCGTTTGTAAACCGCGGGGGCGTAAGCTCCGCCCTTTTCTGTGGTTTTCGTCCTGTTTCGTTCCGTTTTTCCATTTGTAACTGGCGCGGGCGGGCAAGATACTGACATGGCAAAATAATAAACCGAATGGGCGCTTTCACACTTGGCGACACGACATGGAGTGGGGATGAATTTACATTGAAATCAACGGAGCCACTACATCGATTTCAATATAAATTCATCCCTACTCCATGTCGTGTCGTCAAATGTGAAAGCGCGCAATAAATGGCTAGAAAATTTTCTCGTCTCTCCTTTGAGCTTGGTTAGAACCCCCCACTCCTCGCCATTCTCCCGCTATATCGCATTGAGTTACTGATAAAGATAAAAAAATGCCCTCGAAAAATGAACGAAAACCTTTTTTCTGAGAAAACATTTGATGAAATGGTAAATATATTCTATGACATACTTTATTCTGTATTTTGAAAACTCTCATATTCTCGAAGAAAGCAGCACATAAACGTTTTAAAGCCCATACTTCTCAATAAAACTATCTATAATTCAGTGAACTTAGATACAGATGTAAACTCCTTTCTAAAGAGTGCTATAAAAATTACGTAACTGATACTGAATCACGTATACAGTCAAATCCTCTATGTTTATGAAAATATGTAAACTCAAAAAGAAAGTCTAATACCATACCCAACAGAATGTACTTAAACAACAGACATGTCAGCTCCGGTCAAGATATTTCCAATTTGTTTGCAGACTATTTTGCATCAGTTTATTCAGACACCACTTGCCAATCACCCGCCCTCGAAACAGCCCACAATATTAACATACCTAATTTCCATATCAAAATATCTGAAATATATGATAAAATCTGTAATCTTGATCCAAATAAAGGTGCTGGACCTGACGCAGTACCACCTTGCATTCTCTTGTCTGATATAAAAAATTATCGCCCCATATCCATATTAAGTACCATTCCAAAACTATTCGAAAGCATTATTTATCAAAAGTATTCTCAAGCGTCTTAATTCAGGAGAACTATGGATTCCAATCAGGTAATTCAACCGAACTCAACTTGATTAATTACATAGACTACTTGTCGGATGCCCTGGAGACCGGGTATCAGGTTGATTTTATCTACACTGACTTCTCCAAGGCATTCGACAAAGTGAATGACAAGCGGTTGATACATAAACTAAGTAGTTTTGGCATATCAGGGTCAATTCTAAACTGGATTCAAGATTGCCTCCATGAGCGAACTCAAGCCATAAAAGTAAAAAACTTCATATCCACCGAAATTGTATAAATATTTTTATTAATGACAGCATCTCTAATGGAACAACTCTCTTATTTGCTGATGATCTCAAATTTTTTTCCAAGATTGCTTGTCCCAGCTTGTCCCTAAATCTTCAAGCCGATCTGGTGCAACTTAAATGGTATGGTTATAAATGTCAACAAATGTCACCTGATGAGATTCTACCGTTGCAAAAGACCAATCATTACGGATTATCAAATCAACAATTGGATGCTGTTCCTAACATCAGAGACCTTAGAGTCATCCTGGATCCGACATTGAACTTCAATTTACATATTTGCTCTACAGTAAACAAAGCATTGAAACTACTTGGGTTTATAAAAAGGATAACACGGACTTCACAAACGTTTCCTCGTTACGAACTTTATATTGTGCGTTAGTCAGACCTCACCTCGAATATTGTTCTCTTGTTTGGAACCCTTACTATAACGTCTACTCTCAAAATATTGAACGTGTTCAACACAGATTTCTAAATTTCGTCAATTTCCACCCATATCCCCCCCTACTTGAACCACCACCCCCACCGTCCGGCACTTAAAAGTACTCGTTATTACCCTTTTATTCACAAAAAATTGACGCCCCATCTCTAATGCCTCTCGAGAAATAATTAATTAATTTTTTTCATTTTTGCAAATTCAAATCGCGCGATATTTCGCGAACTTATTGAGTCTTCGGGTTCTGGTTGGAACTAGGTTACGTGTTTTGTCAAGCTCTTCAATTTTTGTAAGAATATTTTTTTGTGGGATCAAACCCGGTTGAGATTTGTCGGAAAACCGTTTTCAAGTTCTTTAGATAGAGGATTTTTCCCTTCCTCCACCGCTGCATGGGTCGAACATTTCATGCAGGAATGATGGGGGATCTGACTTCATCGATTGGGAAAAAAAATTTTTTGTCTGTTTTCGAGCCGTTTTTTTCGCCAGATCTACTCCATTACATGCAGATTCTGCGATGATGCAGATGAGCGGGGGAACATATTATCTGCAATTGCAGAGTAATTATTCGTCAACGCCTTAAATACCTGGAACAGGTCTTGATAGAGCCTGATCGGGTGTCAGTAGTAGCTCCAAAACGGATAATAGTCTACACAAAAGATCTCATAGGTCGCAGTGTGGTATGGCCAATCGGGCTAATCGACCCCCCTTGTAATCTATAATCAAAATAATAATAAAAATTAAGGTAAGCAAGAGAAGAAAAAGGTAATGAAAAATTCAAAATAAACTAAAGAAACTGACCACGACAAAAAAAATTAAAATTAAAAAAGAATACAAGAAGAACAAAGGTTTAAAAAAGCAAATATAAAAAAGAGTAGTAATAAATAAACAAAATTCTTAGTCTTTTTAAAAATATGAATGAAACCTAATCCAAATAATCAGAATGAAATAAAGAATGATAGGAAGAGAAGAAATATTAAGGAAAATAAATAACAAGAACAAAAAAAAACAAAAAAGGAACAAAAGAAAATAACGATAAAGTTACATAAAAGTAAACTAAATAAAAAAAGTAAAAATGAAAAAGTAGGAAAAAAAAATAAAAATATTTTTTTTTCTAGCACCTTACCTCTCCCAAATCGATGAATTTATCAGAAGGATTCATTAACTGCAAGTTAATTTTAACTCCAGTACCGGTTATTTTTATGAAACGTTTAGTACAATTCAAAATAAAGGGTACCATAAATTCGTATTGACCTTCTTTTCTCGGATGGAAGTAAAATGGTATAATTGCTTTGCATTGCGGTTGAATCAGTTCGGATTTAAAGTCTACCGTAAGATTTTCGTTTTCTTCGAAAAAATTGTCAAGTCTAAAAAAAAAATTAATTTAAAAACCATGCGTTAGGCGCTGATTTAAAACCAAAATTTTTTAAAAAGGTTACACACAACGATTTCGGACGTACGGTAAAAAGTCGTGACGTCCACATTCCTTTAGTGGCGTGAAGAAATGCATGGAACTTTTCACATCGCACGGCAAAATATCAAAGGAATCCGTCGACGGTAAAAAGTCAGCCGTCCAAAAATCGTTGTGTGTGCTTCGAACACACTAGCATTTCTTTACGATGCGTTTCACCTTGTTTTTCGCCGCCGTTACGACCTGGGCCCCGATGTTTGAAATGTGTGAGTACAACTCGTCTGCGAGAATGTACCACGTGACCATCTCGAAATCGTGTCAACGTTGCCAAATTTAAATTTGGACATTTTAACAAAAAGTAGAGCGAAACATATATTTTAGTTCACTTGAAACCTTCGTACAAGAAGAAATAGAAGAAGTGATTAAGACAGACAGCCAAATTATTGGATTCAGACCAATTATAAGCTCTTTAGATCCGTTATGGAAATATTAATTCTTTTATTAAAAATAAAAAAGATTTTTTAGAAAAATTATCAAAAATTAAAATGACAATTTTTCAGAGCAAAATATCTATTTTTCAGTTATACGAAGAAAAAGCCTAATTTTCAATCGAAAAAAAAGTTAGTTTATAATAATTAATAATTTAATTAAATAATAATTAACAATATATATTGTTTAAAAAAAGTATAATAATTATATTTTTTTTAATATAAAATCGAAAATTCAATGTTTTGTCTTGGCAAAATTACAGGTTATTTAAAACACAAAAAAGAAATTTCCAAATGTTGCTGTCTCTTAATCTTATGAGAAAAAAGTAGACAAGTTATAACATTAAAATTATAATTGAAATTGAAAATATAACAAAATTACCGTTTCTTGATGTACTAATAAACATCAATAATAATTTGTTTTAAAACATCAGCCTTTAGAAGATAAAATACAAATACGATAAAACCATGTTTTTCGTTTTTAATTTTTATCTCTTGCAAAAATAATTTTTTTATGAAACCTCTGGTGAAAACGTTCTTTTTTGTGTATTAAAGTAGTAATTTTTTCAAAGCAAAATATTTAATTTTCAAATTTATACGAATTTAAATTAAGAACAAGCCTAATTTTCAATCGAAAAAGTTAGTTTATAAATTTTCAATTCGTGTGCTGCGAGAATGTACCACGTGATCACTCCTCACTCTCTCAGCGTCACAAAATCGGTATGTTTGAAACCAAGAGAAATCATCCACAAGTTCGCATAGAAGTGCTCTACTGGGTTGTACCAGTAGAGTTGGGTTTAGTAAGAGAGGAAACATGCGCAATAGCGCCGTGAAGGCGTTAAGTGCAGTGTTGCCGATGCCAATTTATCATATTCCCCAATATCCCAAGTCAAATTCCCAAAATTTGGGGACAAAAATCTGCTGATTCCCCAAAAATTCCCCTCAATAGGTTAAGTACCTTACCTTAGGATTATCTTCTTTGTTTTAACCTTTTATTAACCATTTATCCATATTTGCACAAAATCGTATCGTCATTTCGCGACAGAATACAAAATCAACTTATCTAACGCAAAGCTAGCAAATTAGAAGCGTCTAAAACTAAGGGAACCACAGAAAGGTTTTCTCTATGTGTTTGCGTTCGCGGAGATAAACAAACTTACCCGATTATAATATGATTTATTATAACAAAAGTAGGTACAATGGACAAATGATTTGCTGATGTGCAAATGGTCTTGAGTTCTATGCCCAATCTGAACTGTTTCTTTATTTTAATTTTAATTCCTGCATGATTATTTATTATATTGTTTAACGATGAGATTTCAAAATCCCCGCATTTTCCCCGCATAATGCCAATCCCCAATAAATCCCCAATCATCTTGAGATTCCCCGCAGTTTGGCAACGCTGGTTAAGTGTCGAAACTATCAAGTCAAATTTATATTAATTGTAATCTATATCTTTGATATTAATAGTTTGGTATGTGATTTGTAGTTTGTATTTTATTATATATATCATAAAAAGAATAATTATATGATATTTAAAATTAATAAAATCTATAAAATGAAAAAGTTCTATTTGAAAAACAAACACCAAATAAAAAATATATTAAAATATTTTAACTTACCAGACTGAATCTACAAAACTGGAAAAATATTGGTAAACACAAAAAAATATATTTTTATTGGCTGCGAACTTCACTAAACACTATTTGTTTTAGGAATAAATAAAATATTTATTGGAAAAGAGAATTTACAGATTTCTTTCCCTTAAAGTAGGGGAAACCAGGACTATTTTTATTATACTAATTTCCGTGTATACAGATAAGCCATATTAAGCCATCACTGTTGTAGACTAACGCCGATTTACCCTAAAACAAATTTCAAAAGGTCCTATTTATTATAATCCTAAACAGATTTGAATGTACTTTATTGCCAACATATTCAAAGATTTCCTGTAATATACTTTTATGATCAATTCTGATGAAATTTCAGATATCAAAACCGGTAACCAGAAAGTTCATACAAAAAAATACTCTTTATTTTATTATTATATTAAAAAGACTTTTATAACTAACAGTTTTTTATTTAAAAACCTAAAATACAACTATCTCATCAAATTTTTTCAGTCGTATACGAGATTTGCCAAAAAATATGAAATTTACTCAGGAATAAAGTAAGTACCTTTATTTTTGCAATACCGGGTGTCCCAGAAGTTTCTGACCCATTTTAACTGCAAATATCTCGGAACTCAGAAATTATAGGAAGGTGCGGTTTTCACTGAACAGTTTCTTTTTATATAAAGTTTTTTTCAGTATAAATGTTTATTTAGTAAAATCTTATATAGGATGTTTTAAAAAAGCGGTCTTTTTAAAATGCAAATAACGTCGATTTTTTGAACGACACACCCTATATATTTTTATTCTATCTGAAAGGTGAACTCTTTCCCTTTCCGAAAATGTATAATATGTTGAAGTTTTGATGAAAAATAAGTGAGTTATTTGATTTTTAAGGATAGGCAGTTATGTAGACATACCATTAGATAATTAACAAATGAGCTCTGGATAAAATTATAAATTGAAAATGTATAAACTAATTTTTTCGATTGAAAATTAAGCTTTTTCTTAATTTAAATTCGTATAACTGTGAAAAATAAATATTTTTCTGAAAAATGTTTTATATTTTGAATTAATATTTCCATAACGGATCTAAAGAGCTTATAATTGGTCTGAATCCAATAATTTGGCTGTCTGTCCTAACCACTTCTTCTATTTCTTCTTGTACGAAGGTTTCAAGTGAACTAAAATATATGTTTTGCTCTACTTTTTGTTAAAATGTCTAAATTTAAATTTGGCAACGTTGACACGATTTCGAGATGGTCACGTGGTACATTCTCGCAGACGAGTTGTACTCACACATTTCAAACATCGGGGCCCTGGCCACAATGCCGTTTTTGTGTTTGTTTCCTCATCTTTCTACTAGTGTAAACTATTCAATTGTGAAACTAGCGGAAATACAGTTTTAGTCGAGTTAGGATGACGCATAATTGTTTGTACAAGTACAAGGGTATCGATGAATGGTAAGTGATATGAAATGAAGCAAATACAATTGTTATTTATCTATCTATTACACTACAGGAATGGTACAACCCAGTAGAGCACTTCTATGCGAACTTGTAGACGATTTCTCTTGGTTTCAAAAGGTCTGTTCCAACATAACACAAAACCAGTTTGCGTACTGTCGGGATTCTGCGCAGTCTCGATTTAGTGACACCAAATCTAGTCTGCGCAGAATCCCGACAGTACACAAACTGGTTTTGAGTTATGTGGGAACAGACCTAAACATACCGATTTTGTGACGCTGAGAGAGTGAGGAGTGATCACGTGGTACATTCTCGCACACGAATTGAAAATTTATAAACTAACTTTTTCGATTGAAAATTAGGCTTGTTCTTTAAATTCGTATAAATTTGAAAATTAAATATTTTGCTTTGAAAAAATGACTACTTTAATACACAAAAAAGAACGTTTTCACCAGAGGTTTCATAAAAAAATTATTTTTGCAAGAGATAAAAATTAAAAACGAAAAACATGGTTTTATCGTATTTGTATTTTCTTTTCTAAAGGCTGATGTTTTAAAACAAATTGTTATTGATGTTTATTAGTACATCAAGAAACGGTAATTTTTTTATATTTTCAATTTCAATTGTAATTTTAATGTTATAACTTGTCTACTTTTTTCTCATAAGATTAAGAGACTTATTTATCGACAGGAACATTTGGAAATTTCTTTTTTGTGTTTTAAATAACCTGTAATTTTGCCAAGGCAAAATATTGAATTTTCGATTTTATATTAAAAAAAATATTATAATTATTATACTTTTTTAAACAATATATATTTAAGAATTTTAAACTTCAAACTATAACACAATTAAATTGACTTCTTATAAAGTTTACCAGTCTGCATGGTGCATACCTGTGCTGTAATCCAATCAGACAAAGTTTCTTGAAATACAGCGATAACCAAGGAAGAAAATGAGCTCTGATAAAATTATAAATTGAAAATTTATAAACTTTTTTTCGATTGAAAATTAGGCTTTTTCTTCGTATAACTGAAAAATAGATATTTTGCTTTGAAAAATTGTCATTTTAATTTTTGATAATTTTTCTAAAAAATGTTTTGTATTTTTAATAAAAGAATTAATATTTCCATAACGGATCTAAAGTGCTTATAATTGGTCTGAATCCAATAATTTGGCTGTCTGTCCTCATCACTTCTTCTATTTCTTCTTGTACGAAGGTTGCAAGTGAACTAAAATATATGTTTTGCTCTACTTTTTGTTGAACTGTCTAAATTTAAATTTGGCAACGTTGACACGATTTCGAGATGGTCACGTGGTACATTCTCGCAGACGAGTTGTACTCACACATTTCAAACATCGGGGCCTGGCCACAATGCCGTTTTTGTGTTTGTTTCCTCATCTTTCTACTAGTGAAAACTATTCAATTGTGAAACTAGCGGAAATACAGTTTTAGTCGAGTTAGGATGACGTATAATTGTTTGTACAAGTACGTATGGGTATCGATGAATGGTAAGTGATATGAAATGAAGCAAATACAATTGTTATTTATCTATCTATTACTTGACGAAAATAAATGTAATTTACATTCTCAAGAGTTAATAAAAATGTTCGAATTTTCTTAAAAGCACAATAAATGAGTATTTTTAAAATTTTAATTTATATCCTAAAATTAATATACCCAATGATTAATATTTTATAAAAAAAAATAAAATTAGAATTTAAAAATTTTGGGGTCGTAGGAAAAATAGTGTATATAACTCGTTGGAAAGTGCATTTCTTGCACTCGTTACGTTTGATGACTTTCCACCCTTGTTACGTAATATACTAATTAATATTTTATTTTAATGTCTTTTAAGGCGACCCTAGGATATTTGTTGGTGCATCGCAATGCTTCAGAAACGACTTTATCTTCATCCAGTTGAGATGAAGTGTGGAATGTCATCTTTGTTTTAAAAATCGCGCTAAATTCCTCAACGTCCACTTTAACCCACCTAAGCAGATGAGTCGTTGTGAGCTTTGTGTGAGCGAAAATAATCACGTCATGAGTGACGTTTTCGCCGCGGCCACAACGACGGTGATCGTCATGTGGAACGGCCGAAGGAGTATTTTGAGCGTTGTGAACGCTTAGTGGAAAGTAGCGTAAGAGCAAATACGATTTAAACTTAACGTGCAGGGGAAAAATAACTGTTAAAGGTTGGCAACACTTCGCGCGACGTTGCCGTTGTTATATAGCGAAAATTCTTGAAAATGCTTAATAGTCAACATTTTATTGTTCTATAGACTAGCAGTTCTTTTTTACATCCATTCCAATCTTCAATCAAGTTGATAGCACATTAGATGCAATTAGATTCAAGCTAGGAAAAAAAGTAACTGGCACAATTTTATCTTAAAGTGAACGAAAAAAAAATCTACCTGGCAACGCCGTATATTTTTGACGTGTGACGTCACTGCCTCGCTAAAATAAATAAGGTATATCTTCGTTATCTTCGTCACTGCTGTGTATCAAAACTGAATCATTGTTGGAAACTGAGAAAACTATTTATTCTTAGGAAAGAGGCCATGACATATATGTCGTGTTATGTGTAGAAAAAGAAGAATGTAGTTAGCCTTCTAGTATAGTAAAACGTGGTTGTATTAATTTGTATAGTAATAGAATGAAACGTTCAATAAAAGAAAACTGGTTCACGTTATTTGTTTATTCAATAACTTAATTTAACACCAAATTTAATAATCACATTTATTTTATTCACAATCATTTTATCTAACTCATTGTTATTACTGTCAGAATTTTATTGTTGCCACGATAGTAAGTGTCTGGCAATGGATGACGTGATTTCTAATATTTTTGAAAGATTGGTCATTTTTGACTGTTTACCATATCTATTTTAATGACAGTAGCATTTACTAACATCAAAATTTTCTGAACGGTAAGTAATTCACTTACCGTTCCGAATTTTTACTTACCGTTCAGATTTTTCACTTACTGTTCAGAATTTTATAGATTTATAGATACCGCAATTTTGATTTTTCAGGAATTATTGCGGCACATCCTTTTTCCCATACCCATTCTATTTCTTCAAATTCACTTTCGTCGCTCATATTTTAAAAATTATAATAATGAAAAAGCAACGCTCAAAAACCAAACTTATTGACATAACAATATTTTAAGTGATAGCAGAAAAAGCCATGTTCATACTTATTATGCATCGTACTATCTATCTAACAACCATAACATGTATCTTGATATGATGAATCGAAATGTTGAATATGAAAAAAAAAAATGGATAATTTAATAGTTTATTATTGCCCAATCGTACAAAAAACGTTATAAGCATGTCGAACGGTAAGGGTTGTCTTCCATCGGTAAAAAGCCCTTTCCGTTCTCCAAACTTAATATACCATATTCCAAAATGATGATCTTATTTTTGCCGTTTGGGGGGTGAAGTCGACTAGGGGAGAAGATCCAAAATCACCATAGCATTCAGCATCCTCAAAAATAGGAGATGACGCGGGATTTTCCGTTTATAGCGAAAAACAAATTTTTACCAATTAGGGGGTGGTTTTTGTCCATTTGGGGGGTCGGATCAACAAAGAATTGTAACCACCGCCATCGCGTTTAGAATCCTCGAAAACGGGGAGTTCATGTTAGTTTTGACGTTGGAAGACGCGGAATGCTCCTTTTGAGGGTCGTTTTTGGCCGTTTGGGGAGTGAGGGCCAACTCCAAAAGAATTTTGACTTCCGCCATACTTTGGGGGCGTCTAAATTTATTGTATTTTTCAAGGTTTTTTCCGATACGTATATTGTCAATATAATACATGTACTAAGTAACTGAAAGATGCGCAGTGAAGGGTCGCACTATCTCACTCGCATCTACTCGAATGTATATTGCCTCGCGCTTGCACCTACAGCTACCCTATATGTTTGTCTGGCTAGGGGTTAGAACTGTCGAAAGTGTCTGGCTACTGAGGAAACATCTGCTAATAGTTACCTAAGTAACATGTATAAGCGAGCAAGCCAATATGAGCTACAAAAATATTTTTATCCACGGCCACTACTGAATGTAGTTATTCTGAAACCACTTATAATAACAGAAAAGAAACATTCTCGCTCTTGAGATTGAAAGAAAATTCTGAAACACTTGTCTCTCATGTATTTTATACGTATTTCATTTTTACACTAGAGACAGAATGTTCATTCCGTAACTGTTTAAAAAAATAAGGTTTGCCATGAATGTCAAATTAACTGTCAGTAGTTGACGTGGTGTTAATAGTGGTTTGTAAAAACTTTTAACTTATTAAAAAAGAGAAGAAAATCAAACGATTCAGATGTAGAATTTGAAAATACTCCTCCAGAAATAAAAAAATATACCGATAATATAACTGAAAATTTGCTATCGCAAAAATCCAAGCTTGAATATAATAATACTACCTACACAATATTGAGAGATTGAGGTTTCATATTACTATATTCAATATCTACTAGAAAGACACTCGTGGTTCCTCACGCTCGCATTCTCTCACGTTCGGAATCCTCCACTCGTGTCGAATTCTCATTCCAACCTTGTTACAGAATATACTATTTAATGTTTACGGTGTGAGAATGGTTTATGAAAATACTTACTTGACAGGGTAAGGTTCTAAATTTTTGACGACTAGCGGTTCTGTATAGTTTTTAGTAAAAAAAGGTTGTATTAGGCAGTTACCAAAATTGAAAGAAACAAAGGACAATTTACATGTAGGAAATTCTGCTGCTACGAATAACTTCAAGTTATAAACAGGCCCGTAGGAAATCTAAAAAATAAAAAATCTTATGAATGAATGAATGAAACTTTATTCACCTATAAGGAGTATACAAATACAATAATACAGTAATATAATTGCATAGCATACACTATCAGGCTAGTCAAAACAGTTTTCAGATATAAAAATGTAGTAAAAATATAGTACATATTATAGATGTTTAATTTTCAATCATAAAATTAAACATAACATTCAAAATGTTCAATCGTATCAACACGGCGCGATTGTAAATCATATCGGATCTTACCACAAACCGGCAACGCTGCGAGTCACGTAGGTGTCCGGATGTTTAAAAACTTTTAAAACAAGATAAAATACATTCAATTTTGTGTTCTGAATAAGAGGAAGTAAGACGGAAAGAGAGACAGATATACCGGAAATACCGATAGCCATCATCGTTTCACATTCCCACATGATTTGAAAACTTCCAGATTATTTGTCTAGAACGCTGTAAACATTTAATTACCATTACTAGCAATATTATATCGACAAAAAGTTACATTACTATGGAAATTTCATAGTTCTCACCGAAACACTGGTTTTCAGTGTTAAAATTTTTGCAAAAATTTGAGGAACCGAAAATTTTTCATTAGCTCATTTTGTCAGCCATTAATAAGTTCTCAACGACTACACTACCGAAATACTGGTTTTCAGTATTAAAATCGTTTTTCCGCCATGCTCCGCAGACCTTACCCCTACGTCATGACTTTTTCCATTTTCGCAAAGAAAGAAATCGAGCCTAAAATTCACGATTAGTGTATTCCTAGAGCCTTTAATAACTGTGCAAAGAAAATTGCAATTTTTATTGTTTCAACCACTTTTTCGCTCATGTTCTGCTCACTTAAGTTAAAGCTAGCAGAACAGTAATTTTTGCAAAAATTTGCGAAGAAGAAAATTTTAATTTAGGGTATTTAATTAGCCTTTAACGAGCCTTTAATTTTCCATGTATTGATTTTTCATTCTGCTGACTTTGCTCAGGGACGTTCTGTAACCATTAAGTTTGAATGTGAGTAAATCACATTAATTTAAAGTTTATTCAATGTATAGAATGTATGTTGGAAATAACTGCATTTAAAATTTAAAAAAATGCCTGTAACAAAACTTACTTCAATTTTCATTGGATAATTAGTAAGATTATATTTTTTGTATGTTTCGAATGCGACTTCGCGCTTAACTGAAGTGCCTGACGGAACAAATTCTTTATCTTTTTTGGGTGAAATGTTAATCAAGTGCTCGATATGTTTCTTTTTATAATGCCAAGTATAGAAGAATCCAGTTTTGCCGGTATTTGTAAATATAAAACTAAGGGTAGTTTTCGTTTTGATGCCAATCTAAAAGTAAAAAAAAATAATAATAAAATATTTAATAATTAATAGATATTTATTATACAAGGAAAAAAATATTTTTAGATTGAGGTATGCTAACAAGATAATATTTTAACATCTTATTAAATTTTAAAATCTTTTTCTTTTTTTCTTTATTTCTCTGGATTAAAACCACTTATTTTTCTTAAAAAAGTTTTAATTTAACGTTTCGGCTTTCTCTATCGAAAGCCTTTTTCAAAATGACATAACAAAATAAATAAATTTACTATAGAAACAGAACACTTGATAATCTTGCAAAAATATGTCATATGTCATATTTTTGCCAGATTATCAAGTGTTCTGTTTCTATAGTAAATTTATTTATTTTGTTATGTCATTTTGAAAAAGGCTTTCGATAGAGAAATCCGAAACGTCAAATTAAAACTTTTTTAAGTGGTTTTAATCCAGAGAAATAAAGAAAAATTGAACTAGCAAACCACGATGAGCTTCCGAAATGAATCTTTTTCTTTGTCCCATGTTGTCGTATTATTTTTATAGTAATTTTTATTTTGTATGTCATCAATTAGTGATAACGACTTTCGGAAGAAAGTCAGAACATGAAATAATTAAAAACATTTGTAATTAATTTAATTTATAGAATATATAAGAAAACCAACCACTATGAGCTACAGAAATAAATATTAAAGTTGGTTTAGAAAATTAAAAATCGAAAAAACACAAAGTCGAGTACCACAACTAATATAATATAAATTATATTGTATTGCAATCGCGTCCAAATCGAAAACAACTACTCCTGTGACGTTGAATTACAACGATTCAGACGCAACTTGGAACGTTGTTAACCAAACGAACACTTTGATTTTGTTATTTGAGGAGCTCGTCATTCCCAGACCGGTTTCGGCATTTTTGTGCCTCATCAGTGAGAAGTAGACAAGCTCGACATCGCATCTACAGAATTCGTTGGATTTACCAGGTACTTATAGCCACTGGACGCGACGAAGCTCCTGAGTCGGTGTCCAACGCCCTCTTCACTCACATAACAAACCCAAAGTTTGCAGGTAGGCAACCCATCAAGCAGGTTAGGAAAATATCAGCCAGACTGGCAGTTTTTGAAAACAGATTTTCCATATCTCAAGTGTGGCCCAATTTTGCAAATTAAAAATCGAAAAAATCAAATCAAGTAACAAAATTAAAGCGTTGGTTTGGTTAACAACCTTCCACCTCGCGTCTGAATCGACGTAATTCAACGCCTGTGGGGGCTTTTGTCCCAAGAGTAGTTGTTTTCGATTTGAACGCGATTGCAATATAATATAATTTATATTATATTAGTTGTGGTACTCGACTTTGGAGTTTTTTCGATTTTTTCGATTTTTAATTTGAATTACAAAATTAGTAAGAATAAATTAGAGAAAAACTAAAATCCTGATAGGACTTT
The DNA here is from genome assembly GCA_949320105.2 of Crepidodera aurea. Taxonomy (NCBI): domain Eukaryota; kingdom Metazoa; phylum Arthropoda; class Insecta; order Coleoptera; family Chrysomelidae; genus Crepidodera; species Crepidodera aurea. The sequence goes on along the minus strand of OX439479.2, from coordinate 23,471,386 downwards.
TTTGGACAACAAATATTGAAAGAAGTGAAAAAATTGTAATAAAAATTCTTTCAACTTAGATTATGATAAAATATTAAATACATTACCTTTCCGAGATTAATAAAATTTTCATTATTTGGATCCAAAGTAGTTTCTTCACCACTTTGATTAATGTAATGTATTTTACATTTAACCTGCAGGCATTTGGTGGAAATGTTTAGAGTTAAAGGACTAGTCATTCTGGCTACAACACACTGTATAGAAAATGTCGAATCTCCTGTGGTTTCAGCATTATAAACTAATCTAAAAAATAAAATAATTCATAGGACAATGCAAAACTGTATTAGAAAAATATTCGCTAAGCACCACAGAATAATGTTTTTACATGGGGGTGATAGCATCAAATTGCTTGAATTCAAAATACTAGTAGGAGCTTATGAATTAGAGGTGAAATAAATCGGAGAAGGTAAACTGCAGTCTAAATTTTTACAAAAGCCGAATTGCAGTCTAAATTTTTGGGTTATCGGACAGGTACAAAATTGTAATCTTAACAAAAGTATAATTTTTGGTATATACCGGGTGTATCAACGATGCGTGCGTGGAGGATAGCTGCTTCCCTTTTTAAGATAGGAAAAAATGTTTCAAATAAAAGTTGTAGATAGCAATGAAAGCTATGTTCCAAAAATAACTACCAACATACAGGGTATCCCATAAATGTGTGACTTATCAAAGTTATGTTTTTTAAATGAAACACCCTATATATTTTTACTCGATTGAATTCCTGCGGAAGAGTGCTTCTCAAAAATATAGGGTTGTATGGGTTTATACCAGGTGGTTCTGAAGTTATGGTGACATTTATGTCCAAAAATGGGTTCATTCAACACCAAATATCTCAAAATCAATAACTAGCAATAACAAAATTGTTTCACCAAATATTCTCGAAAATGGTGTATTTTGATTTTATATTCATAAATTTATCCCATACAGGGGCAACCAAAACTCGGGATCATTTTTTTCTCAGTTTTTTCAAATGTAACACCCTGTATATAATGCCATACCAGAATAGTCCACACTATGAGCTTCCAGAAAATGTAGGGTTTGCCTACTTGATTTTCACCGGTAAAGTATCTAATTCTTAAGGAAAGTATGAAAAATGTCATAAAAGTAATAATGATATTTTTTTATTCAATGATGGACAAACGTGGAACAAAATAATCTTAAAAAAATGTAAAAAAACCGTCATTTCACAGTTCAAACAATCACCCGTTTTGAGCTATTCATAAATTAAGTCTATCTACGACTTCAGTTAAAGTTGATCTTGTAGTAGAGTGAAGAAATCCTCTAATTCTATTTTTCCTTCAGCGTCGTTGATTTGCCGCTAATTTATTTTTTGCTCACTTCTTGTGTTTCACATTTTCTGTTTCCACAAACCTCTCCTTCGAAAACTCGAACATTTGAATGTTATAGGAACTGTCAACAAACACGACATTTTATTATCGAAGCGAATTTATAATTTAAATCTAATATTTGATGTGGATCATGTTTATCATTTCTTCGGTGGACCTGATCTGTTTTTAAGTGGGATATACCTAAGATTTGTTTTAGTTTTTTAAACCTATATAAAATAGTTCTGAGTTTATTGACAATAAATAGTAGTGTGAATCCCATTTAAAGTGTGAGTCAATAATTATACCTAAGTATTTTATTTTCTTTTCAGGATAGATGTTAAAAGTAACATTAGTTATGATAGTTAGTTGGTCAAAGGGAGGTATTCCGGAAGTGTTACAACAAAAGGGCAAATATTGTTTTTTGTCTACGTTTACTGTTAATAATTTTTTATCCAGCCAACATTTTATTCTTGCAAAATCAGTTTCTACCTTTGTTTTTAACTTATTCCAATTATCATCTTTGTAGAAGATAGCTGTATCATCTGCAAAGCCGATAATTTTTTCCACTGTTACTCATTGAAAACAAGCCATCAATGTAAATATTAAATAGGGTGGGCCCTAGCACTGAACTTTGAGGCACTCCATACTCTATCTCCTTGTAACAACTCAGAACATCATCCACCCTTATAGCCTGGTATCTTCCTGTTAGATAGATTTTAAATAGATTAAGAGTGTGGCAACGCATGCCTATATCTTCTAAGGACTGCAGGAGTAGATGATGACTGACAGTGTCAAAGGCTTTTGCTAGGTCTATAAATATACACAAGGACGGCTTACCCGTGATATTTGATGTCAATGAAAGAATTGCATCTTCTGTAGCAACCTTTTCCCTAAATCCAAATTGATTTATCGAAAGAATATGAAATTTATTGATATAGGAAGTGAGCCTTTTTTTATTAATTTTTCAACAACTTTGGATAAATGAGTCACTAGAGAGATTGGTCGGTAATTTGTAATTAGTAGTTGGTCACCCCAATTGCTTTCTTGAATTCGGACGGATAGATCCCCTGATCCACACACATATTAAATACATAAGCCAGTGGGTCTGAGATAAAATGTTTAATTAATTTTATATTTTCTGCTTTTAGTTCATCACAGCCTACAGATTTATTATTTTTAAGTTTCGAAATCGTATCTCCAATCTCAATAGTAGTTATTGCTTCAAAATCGAATGAATTTGAACGAGATTTACGCTTTAAATCAAAGTTAGCATTATTTTTAATTCTCTCGGCCAAGTTTTTTCCAGTTTCAACAAATGAAATGAAATGATTTATGTAATATCATAATAGATAATTTACAAACAACAAAAAACATATTTTACCCTACAAATATCCAAATTACATAAAAAAAATAAGATAACATTATTAAATTAAACAAATGAGTAACAACAAAAGAAACATGTGAAAAGAAAAGAAAACTCGGGTCGATACAATTGACACATTATTGCTAAATGTTAAATGTTGGTTTTTATAAAGTGGATTAATGATCTCTTAAAGGCACCTACATTATGGCTATTTTTAATATGCCTCGGTAGATTATTGAACTGCACAATTCCCTTGTGAAACAAACTTTTCATCGAACTAGCCTTGTTGGTTGCTTTAACATAAAAATTTAATGATTCTGCAGCTCTAGTATTATGTGAATGAACACTTGAAGTTAGCACCAGCTGATTGTTCAAATAATCAGGTAGTATATGGTTTACCATCTTAAATACGAATATCATTGACTGCACATATATAAAATGTTCTACCCTTAGCCAATTTAGTGTATTTAACATGTCTTGTATTCGACTATATCGATTGCATCCTAGTATTACTCGCATGGCATTATTTTGAAGAATTTGAAGTATATCATAATTTGAGCATCCTGTATATATCAGCGAACAGCAATAGAAAAAGTGAGACAATATTAACGAATTATAGACTGTTATTTTAGATTGAGTACTCAGAAATGGTGATACTCTTCGAAAAAAACGATTTTTTTTCCTATTTTTCTGCAAATATAATCAACGTGTTTACTAAAAGTTAGTTCCCTATCCAATATAAATCCCAAATATTTCATTTCCTGTACCATTTCAACTTTTTCATTATTTAATTTAATATTAATATCAAGACTTAAGAATTTCCCAAAAAGAACATTATTACCAATAAACATGTATTGGATTTTAACTCATTAACTTTCAGCTTATTAAGTGTAATTTATGGTTTATCGTTTCCACTACTTCAATAAAATATTCCCCATAAAAATAGATTAATGTGTCATCAGCAAAAAGGTGAATTTTACATTTGTTCAATACATTTCCAAAATCATTAATATACAATATGAAAAGTAGAGGTCTAAGTACACTGCCTTGGGGCAATCCAATATTGTTTAACTGAGGATTTGAAATTTCACTATTAAACCTAGTTATCTGGTACCTATTTGACTTTCTTTTAACTTTCTAGCTAATCAAAAACAGTCCCATTAAAACTATATTTCTTTAATTTTAGAAGTAGGATACTCAATTGTCTCAAATGCTCTTTTGAGATCTATAAAGACTGCAAATGTACCGACCCCTGATGTATCTAAAATACCTTTCATATCTGATACCACCAACTGTAATGCCGTCTCACACGAATGAGAATTTCTGAAACCAGATTGGTAATTATACAGGATATTATTAGAAGATATAAATTTAATAAGCTGGTTATACACTGCAATTTCTAAAACTTTTTCGAACATATTTATTGGACGTAACTGATCAATTTTATTAGTATTAATAATTTTCGGAACAGGAATTATAGTTGAAGTTTTGAATCGCTGTAGAACCGCGCCCTTTTCTAAACTCATATTAATTAGATTCAATAATGGGTACCCTAACACATGAAATAGGTTCTTGATAATATCAAGACCTATTTCATCCGTATATCATACAGTTGATTCAGAGTTATGCTCTCAAACGTTTCCAATTTTACTTCAATTGAAATCACAGTCCGTAAACTTTGGCCAACATCACTATCTGAGTCAATACTAACGATAATATCTTTAATACTGTTAACATAATATTGATTTAATATGTTTGCCATAAATCACTAGTTGAAGTTGAACTTTCATGTTCAAGATTTTGATACTGTTTTTTGAGTCCCTACTAATTGTTTAAGATGCTTCCACATCTGTTTAGAATTACCCTTATTCCTATCAATGTTTGACTCATAATATCGAAATTTTGCTTGCTTTAAAGTTTTCTTTCTTGCTTTTTTATAATTATTCCAATCCTCTCCCTCGTTAGTGAACAAAAATCTTTTATAAGCAATGTTTTTAATGTTAACAGCCAATTTAGAATTGTTGTCAAACCATTTATTACCTATATTATTAATGTTCACTGTTTTTACTGGTGACACCTTATTCAATACATCTAAAATATTAGTGATAAAAGTATCAGTAATTTCATTGATTTTTACCGAAGAGTAACCCCATTCCTTTTCTATCAACATGTTTACCATCTTATCATATATTATTTTACTACGAATTTGTTTCATTTCAACTATTTCCTTTTTATTTACTTTATTAGTGACTACTTGAACAATAGAATGATCAGTTATTATGTAATCTTTTTCTACGTGCGCAGTTAATGTACAGTCATTACTTATGACAAGATCAATCATAGATTTTGAATCTTTAAAAATTCTGGTATACTCATTGACAAGTTGCTGCATTCCATTATTTTCTATACATTCTTTTAGTTTTCTTATCATAATGAATGTTGAAATCGCCGGCAATGACTATACTACGACTGCTATGTAATTCATAATAATCATCTATCCACTTTAAAAAAAACTCAATGAATTCATTTACACTACCACTTGGCGATCTATAAACACCGACTATTCCATAATAAGATCCACTAATCCCAACATCTAAAGACAAAACCCACAAATTCTTATCACTAACATATTTTTTAATGGTATCTACTTTGATATAATCTTTGGTATAAATTGTCAGGACAAAAGCACGGAAAATCCTTCATAAGAAGATCATGTTCTAAAAGAACAGCTGAACTACTCCTACTGAGCAGAAGTAAGCTGAGAATGATAACAGGACTCATGACTGGTCATGCACCAGTAAAAGAGTTCTTAAACATAATTGGACTGTACAATGAAGACCTTAGGTGCAGGCTATGCAATAAGGAAACAGAGACAGTGAAACACGTACTTAAGCGATTGCGAGGTATTGGATCGCAACCAACGTTATACCCAAAAAGTTTCAACAGACGCCCAGTAAAAGAACTGTACAAACTAGTACAGGCTACAAAAATACTGGACTGGGTGGATAGTCCAGTAAATGAAGGACTGAAAAGATCGAAAGCTGGGAATAAGTCGGGCATGAGTTCCCACATAGCGCAATTTGTAGGTCATCGCAGGTGTTTTAACATGAGAAAATCCTTAACGCGTTGTGGTCAAGGGGAGGAGCTGAAAATGGGCCCCAAAACCTGGAAAATGGGTTTCCCGCTAATATCTGGCTAAATATGCCAATTAGAGAATTTTTGTTCAGACAAAAAATGGAGATCAGCTCATTCTCTACAAAAATGGCCCTTATCATTTTCCTCGAAAATTCAATAGTTTTCGAGATAATGGCACTCAAAAGTCCCCTCATTTCAGCTGCTGCTCTACCTTCAGGAATTCCGCTTTCTATGAATTAACGCGTAACCGGGCGGACGAATTGTTCAATATCTCGGGAAAAAATTAATATTTTTCGATGATTCAAAGTTCATCGGAATGGGAAAATCCGTAGCTACAATTCCATGTGACTTGAAGTCAGTTCGTATTTACCAAAAATATTTTAAAAAAGCGGTCAAAATTTTTTTTAATAATATTTAGAGGCTTAATTTATTCATATTTTATTTAAAAATAGGCATTTATTCTAATTTTGCCTTGATAATGGAACCTTAGGGGGTCTTGAATGACCTCAGAAATTTACTTTCATCTAATTATTAATCCTCAAGAAATAAAGAGCGGGGAACAAGAAATGGATAAACAAAAAAAGGCCGGTTTTGACTCGTGTGACCAATTTTCCTCATTTCTCGAAAATTATTAGACTCTATTAAAAATAAAAAAATATATTCGAAAAGTAGACCATCTAAGCTTTGAAATGATGTGCATTGGAAATCAATATAACGGATCATAAGATTATAATTCGCGCTTGTTCCGAAGATTCTCTGGAACTTCGAAATCGGCTAAAATATGCAAATAAACAAATCAATTGTATATTAGAACGCCAGAAAAGTATTGCAAAAAAATTTCTGAGGTCATTCAAGACCCCCTAAGGTTCCATTATCAAGGCAAAATTAGAATAAATGCCTATTTTTAAAGAAAATATGAATAAATTAATGAAGCAGCCTCTAAATATTGTTGAAAAAAACTTTGACCACTTCTTTTAAATATTTTTGGTAAATACGAACTGACTTCAAGTCACATGGAATTGTAGCTACGGGGTTTCCCATTTCGATGAACTTTGAATCATCGAAAAATATTTTTTTCCCGAGATATTGAACAATTCGTCCGCCCGGTTACGCGTTAATTCATAGAAAGCGGAATTCCTGAAGGTAGAGCAGCAGCTGAAATGAGGGGATTTTTGAGTGCCATTATCTCGAAAACTATTGAATTTTCGAAGAAAATGATAAGGGCCATTTTTGTAGAGAATGAGCTGATCTCCATTTTTTGTCTAAAAATTCTCTAATTGGCATATTTAGCCAGATATTAGCGGGAAACCCATGTTCCAGGTTTTGGGGCCCATTTTCAGCCCCTCCCCTTGACCACAACGCGTTAAGGATTTTCTCATGTTAAAACACCTGCGGTGACCTACAAAATGCGCTATGTGGGAACTCATGCCAGACTTATTCCCAGGTTTGACCCTTCAGTTACTGGACTAGGAATAATAAATGGGCAACAAATGCAATAAGCCAATAGGCTTCAGCGATATCGGAGATCTTGAATCAGACGGGCCCAGATGGAAAAAAAAGTAATGGAAAAAAAAATCGATTGTCCAAAACATATAAAAACTTTATTGTCCGAGTAATACAGACCCTCTATGATATAGTGGACGGCGGAAAAGTAACAAAATAGCTGGATTGAGAACAGGATTATCGCCATACTTAATGAATTTAGGAAAAAATAATGGTCAAAAATAAAACTATTACATTTTTCAAATTCTGGGAAATTACAGGAGTTTGGCCAATTTAATTGGATTCGATTTTATTAAATGATTAGTGTATACTTACTGCATTGCGATTTGTGTTTTGGGTGGAATACACCCTGAATTCGGGACAATCTTAAGTTTTTGAAGGTGATCATATGAATACAAACTCTCTTTTAAAATCTTAAATTCCAGTTCATCGTCTTCGTCATTATTCAGATAAATTGTTTCATGCGTTGGTATCCTCAATAAAGTCGGCGTCAAGTTGATGTGCGCTGTTTTGAAATACACTCGTGGATTTTTACATATTCCAACAACCAAAAATTGCGTTTGTAACAATTCTGGTTCGACTTCAGTTTCGGAAGATTTTTCGAAATTCGTTTTGAGTGGTATTCTATCGGTAGTGAACATGTAATCTTCCTCGAAGGTGCCTAGTTCTCGGCTGGTAAAAGCGAAAACTAATTCGAATTTTTTTCCTTTTTCGATTGTACCTGATGGAGTTTTACAACTGATGAATGACAGATTTCCCTGGACTATTGGTTCTAGTTTGAAATTTAGTGGAAAGTAACTTGTATTTAATACGTAGAAACGTCTAAAAATGAAAATGAATAATAATAATAATTTTTAGATGTGCTGCCATCTATGATTAGAAGAGAGTATTGACAATTACTAAAACCAAAAAATTCCCGGTGTATTGGGGTTGCATACACAATTTGCATTGTGTGTTGCAAAGCTTTTATTTGACTGATTCTAGTCAAAATGTCACTCTCTTCTTTCGTATCCCTTTCAGAGATTAATACAAAGTTAGAAAACGAGTAAGAAATTTAATTTATCAGATTCGACATCCTAAGACCGGTTTCTGCCTTTCGGCTTCGTCAGTTAGGCTTTTCGAATCCAATAAATAAAATTCCAAACTCGTACAAGTCAATAGCTATATCCGCTATAAGATAAAATTTTTAGATGTGCTGCCATCTATGATTAGATTTTTTCTAACTTTGTATTAATCTCTGAAAGGGATACGAAAGAAGAGAGTGACATTTTGACTAGAATCAGTCAAATAAAAGCTTTGCAACACACAATGCAAATTGTGTATGCAACCCCAATACACCGGGAATTTTTTGCTTTTAGTAATTGTCAATACTCTCTTCTAATCATAGATGGCAGCACATCTAAAAATTTTATCTTATAGCGGATATAGCTATTGACTTGTACGAGTTTGGAATTTTATTTATTGGATTCGAAAAGCCTAACTGACGAAGCCGAAAGGCAGAAACCGGTCTTAGGATGTCGAATTAAATTCCTTACTCGTTTTCTAATAATAATAATAATAATATACGCCGCTCAATGGACCTTTCTGATAACAAAATTCTACTGAGCTTTCCAAAAAGTATCGTTAGCAAGAATAATTTTTATAAACTTAATTTCTAATTGGTTGAAATTAAAGTTGGTATCGAGACTCAATGTGACAGTTGACATGTTTCGTTGTCAAATGTCATTTTACCGACGTCATTCGTTTTGTTAGCCGGAGGCTTCTCACGACAGTTTTCACCCCGAGTATCGATACAAACTTTAATTTTAACCAATCAGAAATGGAGTTTATTAAAATCATTATTTTTCTAAAACGATATATTCTCAGTAGCTTTTTGTGAAAATATTAAATCATTACGGAAATAATAAAGTAGATTTTGATAAAAAATAACGCTTCCCCGATGGTAGACCTTTTTCTGACCTGTCCATGGTGTATGTATATCAAGCAGTGAGCTTTATTTTTGGGAAGAACAGTGATGCGTGTTTCTGAAGGTAGATTATGGAGGGGGGTATTTCCGATGAACGTGACGTCAAGGGTACACTTTCAAAAGCGATATTTTTTTTAAATGAAAAATATATGGAGGCACTCTAAGTGAATTGGACGTTTCATATGAAATACCATCGACTTATATAAGTTTTGGAATTTATTTTTCGTAAATGTAAATGTCCATTCACCCCCTTACGAGTGAACCGCAGAATCAGAGCTTGTGTGGGGGAGGGTCTTACTGATGCTTGATGGCGCATTTGCTTTACAGTTGTGGGATAACCCAGAAAAACCTGACAACACCATCAAAACAATAACAATACATTTTTAGTAGAAAATGATTATTATAAAAGAAAAAACGGTTTAAAGTTTTTCAAAGGTAATACCACGAATCCTCCAAATTTTATCGATAAAATTTTTGGTTTTCACGAAAACGGCTTTATTTGGAAAAACCACGAAAATAAACTGATTTTGGGCTACTAATAAATATGATACCTGTACCAAATATGAAAGAAATTTACCAGGTATTTCGAAAGTTACTGCTTGTGAAAATAAAGAAAAATGCATTTGATATAATTTGACGTTAAAACTCCAGTAGTAGAATGGGATTTGCACTAAAAAATTTTTTTGACTTTAACTCATTTTTTCCGTTCTTTTCAAATATCCACCCCAATTTTAAAAAAGCTGATATACAGGGTGTTGTTTTGGGGATTTTCAAATTTTACAAATTCTTCTTAATCCGGATCTGGATTTTAATTGTAGTTCATACACTATAGGATTGGGCTATTAACATACTATACCTGTACCAAGAATAAGAGAAATCTACAATGCGGTTCTAAAGTTACGAAATGGATGAAACACCCCGTATCGCGGTTATTAAAGGCGTTAGACCCAGTAACCAAGGTTATTTGGAATCACCTAAGTACCCTCTATATACAGGATAATAATTGAAAATATGTGAATTATTCTACGTTAAGTATATCTAAAAGTAAAAATATCAGACATATAAAATTTGGCACACTGAGTGTGCTCCTGAGCTCAATAAAATAAGTTTTTAAAAAATTTTAATTTCAGGTCTGGACTTAGTTTTTTAGATTTTTATTGGTTTTTTAATAACAACACCCTATAAGCCAGACCAGACAAATTTTATTTTTCTCACTTTAAAGCTTAAAGATGATACTAAGCAACAATTCAAAAAAATTGAAAGCGGAACTTTTTATTTTCTGCAGAAAAAAATAAAACTTCGAAAAATGGTATAATTTTAATAGATTCACATTCTTCTTCTGAATGATGCGGCACTACTTCTATAGCACATCATCATTTTTCAACAAAAATCATAAGGAACGTTAATTGTACTCGATATAAAGTATTATTCAATGAACCGTTGAAATTTCAGGGCCGTATTTATTTTTTTTATTAGTTTTTATTGATCCTGTAAAAAAACACCCAGTAAAGCGAGTTGAACAAATTTTCTTTCTGTCACGTCAAAGGGGATGATATTAACCGAAATAAAAAAATGCTGGTTGGCATAGAAAAAAACTGTTACTTTTGAAAACATTTATTTAAAATAAAGTCGTTAGGAAAGTATCACTTACTCACTCGATTGAAAGAATGATGTTACAGGTCCTAACTTAGTTTTTTTTTTAAGTTTTAATTGGTTTTACATAAACGATACCCTGTCACCTTTGAGGATGGCTAATACTAAAAACTTGAGGAAAATTGGAGGATGGCTAATACTAAGTACTTGAGCAAAATTGACAGGGTATCGTTTTTACAAAACCAATTAAAACGTTAAAGAAACTAAGTTAGGACCTGTAACATCATTCTTTCAATCGAGTAAGTGATACTATCCCAACGATTTTATTTTAAATAAATGTTTTTTCCGATGTAGTGCTGTATTAGCCACAGTAGAAATCCATACATTTGCCCTGTTTTCAAAAGTAACAGTTTTTTTCTATATGGCAAACGGCATTTTTTTAATTTCGGTTAATATCATCCGCTTTGACGTGACAGAAAGAAAATTTATTCAACTCGCTTTAAAGGGTGTTGCTTTTACAGGATGTGCTATCGATGTAGTGCCGCATCAGTCATAAGAAGAATATGAATGCATTAAAATTATAACATTTTTCGAAGTTTTATTTTTTTCTGCAGAAAACAAAAAGTTCCGTGTTCAATTTTTTTTAACTGTTGCTTAGTATCATCCTTAAGCTTTAAAGTGAGAATAATAAAAATTGTCTGATCTGGCTAACAGGGCGTTATTTTTAAAAAACCAATCAAAACCTAAAAAAAACTAAGTACGGACCTGAAATTAAAAATTTTTAAAAACCTATTTTATTGAGCTCAGGGAGCACACTCAGTGTGCCAAATTTATTTTTACTTTTAGATATACTTAAAGTAGAATAATTCACATATTTTCAAATATCTCCCTGTATATGCGTCAAAAACGCAACAAGGCGTTTTTTAATACCAGATATGAAATGGCCTGGGTCCATAGTACTTATGGTTTGACTATGTACCTACTGTTCGTCGTGGGACACCCTGTATAGTAGAAATATTTTTTCTTTGTGTCTAGAAAGGTCACGTCATGTAATTAATTTGGTTTTAATATTTTTTTTGAACATGTTAAAGTAGAGAAGAAATCACGCATCGAGTATACAAGAAATACCTTAATACCTTAGATCATATTATATGCTTTGCTAGATACGGCATCCTATAGTGTTTGTTTGGCTCTAGAGGGGTAAAGACGAGAGGGGATGAAGGGGCAATAGAGTACTATGATACAGTGGCGTACCATTTGGAATATTTTGGTACAGTGTAATATATTGTCATATTTATACAACACATATTTCAATTTTATTTTCTAAGGAATGAATGAGTTCCATGTAGATTACAGTAAAATGGGAATTAATGTGAATCGAAAATAAATAAAATACTATGGAAGACTACGAAAATTGTTTGGAATCTGAGAAGTTGAATACCATCATATCTTGCGCTTCTGTTTATTTCAAATGCTATATCATATAATATGCTTTATGTATCTAGTATTAATTTTGTAGATGTTATGTTTATGCCATACATAATTGTATTATAGTCCAATCATATTAGGGGTTTCACCTCGGAATGAGAGATAAGCTGGAAACTCGTACACACCTTCATTATGGTGTTCTAAAAGTTGTCTCAAAAGTCACATAAAATCTCGTGTCTGCGTGGTAAGTTATTCGAGGTCAAACGTCACAAAAATCGGTCTTTTGCGATTTTCACGGTTTCTATAGCTCCAATGATGTTAACATCTATTACAAAAATTGTAGGGCATCAAATTTTCGACAAAATTTGTTTCAAATATTTTTTCATACGCTCAACCGTTTATGAGATAAATAGGGCGGAGCGCTCTGTCCTCAGCAATACATACAAGGTCAACCGTGAATCTGGGTGATTATTTCCCTTGCCTGTTAAATATCAATTTTTAACCAATCACGTGCTTGGAAACTGATTTGACGCAGCCAATCAAAACAAAATAAAGCGACTATTCACCTTGGTGGTAAATATTCGGCTATACTAATGGTATTATAAAATTGCTTATAGTTAATAAATTATCAATCTTTAGTAGCAAATACACAAATCCAACTGATTTCGCACTTTTTCTAAATATATTCATTCATTCCTTTCTATGTAATACCGCCCATTTTAAGACAAACATACGCTAATGTCAATCTGAATTTTGACAGTTTGCCATTAAAGTTTATTACAGAATTAAATTTGACACATTTTGTCAACAATGAGTAGATTCGGGAGTAAAAATTTTCAAGAAATTGAATATAATTAAATTAAACGTACCTGCCAAGACAGTAAAGAGCAAAACTAGTATAATTTATACGTACGTACAGAATTTTTTGTGACTCGGGAAATAATCTTATTAAATATAACGCGACCTTGACAAATTAGCTACTATTTTTATTGCTACTAAATTTCTCGTATATTTTACAATTTGTCTCGACAATTTTGGCATTAATAATCAAAGAATAACTCCCTCGAGCTAAAGCTCTCGGGAGTTATTCAGATTATTAATGCCAAAATTAAGTCTCGACGAATTGATCCTAAAATAAACTCGAAATTTAGATACAATAAAAATAGTCGGCTATTTGTCAAGGTCTTGGGATATTACTGTCGAATAATACGTTGTATAAAGTTAATAAATCATTAAAATATCATTAACAATGAATACTTTGTATTATTTATTAATTAGTACATTGAATTTATTAACATTTTACATATAAGTATCTAATATATTCATTTAATAATATTTATATCTACTTATTTGTTTAATCAAAAACTTATCAACAGTAATACCACAAGTGATTGAATTTTCGCGATGTCTGTCGATTCATTTCATAACGAAACTGAGTTATGAAATAAGAGACAGATTTATGAGATAAATTCAATCACGAGTGGAATTTAATTAGACTATTTCACAAACAAAGTAAAAACTAAAAATCTAATCGGCAGAATTAGAGAAAATTAGCAAAAAAGGTAAGAAGTTGATCAGAGAAATTAATAAAGTTTAATAAACAGGAAACATTGACATAGAACGAAATCCCATATCTGCTTATTTTTAAATGCGTGCAAAGCGTGATTATTTATATTTGACGTTTAACTGTCACATACACAAATCTGAAAACACCGAACTTGACAGGCCAATCAGAGTCAAGAGTCAAGTTTGGTGTTATCGATAATCCAAACTTGACTGGAGCTCCTGATTGGTTCATTTGAAAAGTGCGTGAAATAGTCAAGTGAAATACTTACATTATTGTAGGTATCTTAATTTTATATTAATTAATTTTAAGTAGTTTTCAAGTAGAAGTAAAACGAAAAAATATATTGCTCGTTATTTCGATTGGACGCACTCAATTGCATCATGAAGAAATGTTCCTTAAAAAAGTTTGAAAAGGCAATGTCAAAACACAAATCTATTCTTCAAAAAGTTTTCATAAATATCACCTTTCTAAAAAAACATATTTTATTTTTACATGCATTCGGTGGCTGTGATACAACTTCTGCGCTGTTTAAAAAAGGAAAAAAATCTTTCATCAAATCGCCAACTTGCCAATATCGACCAACTGGATAAAGTTTTTCTAATAGAAAACGGCCCTGTACAACAATTACATGAAAATGGAGTACGCATCATACTAGCGATATACCATGCTCCTAAATCTGAGGACAATAAATATCGATCATCTTCGATATACTCAGTTTGTTAGATCTACAAAACTTCATAAACCGGTCCAGTTGTCTATCATCTACCAACAAGCGCAGCAGCCCATCAGCATATAAATCGTGTATATTACCAAGTATAAAAATGGTTAGGGCATGATTTAGAACCCCTGGAATGGGGTCGAGTACTGCAAAATGAATTCCTGGAGCCAATAACAACAATATTACTACCAGCTCCAGATGAATTACTTAATACCATATTTTGTAATTGTAAGAAAGGATGTGGTTCACGCTGCGGGTGCAGAAAATCGGGATTGCAATGCACTTTAGCTTGTGGTCAGTGTAATGGGCAAACTTGCCTCAATGTTGTAAGCGAACCCGAGGAAGAGAGTGCATTTGAGCCGGAAATTCTAGAAGGCCTGGAAACAACCATTCAAGATGACAACGATACAGACATTTTCGTAAGCCCGGAAGATGACGATGAAGAAGAAAATTAAAACTTTTGTTGTTTAAATTATTAAACATTTGTAAATTTGTAATTTTTATTATTATTTGTAATTTTTAATTCACTTTAATTTAAATTGTAATATTTATCGTTTTATTTCAACTTAAAATTAATTAATATAAAATTAAGATTTTAAAAATCATGTTTTTGTTTGTTACCTCTTAATTGTCACAGCTTGTAATGATGTCCTGTACTGGGTTTGTCCCGTAAATAAAAAAATAAAAATAAAATAAATAATGTAAGTATTTCACTTGATAAGTTTTTGATTACACAAATAAGTAGATATAAGTATTATTAAATGAATATATTAGATACTTATATGTAAAATGTTATTAAATTCAATGTATTAATTAATAAATAATACAAAGTATTCATTGTTAATGATATTTTAATGATTTATTAACTTTATACGTATTATTCACCCAGATTCACGGTTGACCTTGCATTGTAGTATGTATTGCTGAGGGCTGAGCGCTCCGACCTATTTAATTTAAACAAATGTAAGGTTTGTTCCAACATAACACAAAACCAGTTTGCGTACTGTCGGGATTCTGCGCAGTCTAGATTTTGTGTTCCAACAAACTTCGGACTCAAACCTGTACAAAAATTTAGTGTTCCAACACAACCAAAACTAATCACAAACCAGTTTATGTACTGTCAAATCTGTTCCTGGGTTTGAGTAGGTACAAATTGTCAAGACTTGCGCAAAACGAGTTTGTAAAACGTCAGTAAACGTCATTCTAACCTGAAAATTTTATGATTGTATTTTTATTATGTAAACATTCATATTATTTAATAGGTACACTTGTGTAAACACATAATTATTATTTAGGATTGTAGACATCCAAATTTATAAATATTTTCATTAGTTTTTGTTATTTCTCAAATTCAAAATTTGACATTGGTTGTGACGTTCCTGACAGTATAAATTTGACAAAAAATTTGTTGGAACACTTCCGAATTGAGTGCCCGATCCTCGACAGGTCATCGACTAATAGTCGTTGACATGTCGTCGACAATAAGTTGTGGACAAGTTTACGCACAGTCACAAAATTGTTGGAACAAACCTTTTGTCGCAAATGTTATGCCCTACAATTTTTATAATAGATGTTAACATCATTGGAGCTATATAAACTGAGCAAATCGCAAAAGACCGATTTTCGTGACGTTTGACCTCGAATAACTTACCACGCACACACGAGATTTTATGTGACTTTTGAGACAACTTTTATAACACCATAATGAAGATGTGTACGAGTTTCCATCTTATTATTTCTCATTCCGAGGTTGACCACTTTTTTTGCTTAAATGATTGGAGTATTATTCATTTGGTAGCCAGCAATAGACCCATATATTTGAAAATAATCATACATACATTCTATTCACGTTGTGATTAAATTTTCTTGGCTAATTTTATCATGATATCAATGATCGCCTTTATTGGTTTCAAATCGTCATTAGCAACAATAAGTAAACCTAGCAATTATGTCAATTCAATCAACAACTCAAATATTTTTTTATAGCAAATTGAAAATCCTATAAATTTGCTGATGAACATGGTTTATTTTAATAAAACATAAATTGACATACAATAGATAGATATTTAAACAATTCATTTACAATTCAAATAAAGTATACATAATTTACGTTTAGTTCTTATTTTCACTTCCTGTCCTATCCAACAACACGCCTATGGAATACATACCTATGAAAAGATCTGACAGCACCTTTCTCAAATTTGATCTTGTACACTTAACAAGACTTTGGCATTTTGTTGAGAAATGCGACCACAGTTCTCTAAACTAATTGTACATAGCAAAAATTTCAAAAACTATAAAAATACACAAGATTAGTAAATAATTCCCAAAAAACAAAATATCTGACATCTGTCAAACTTTACGATATGAGCGGGTATCGTCAAAATTTGAAATCGACCAATCAGTGGATTAGTACTCTAAACTCCCCCCTGGTAATCAAAACAAATAACCTGAGTACCGTATCTAGCGTAGCATATATGATCTAACCTTAATACTTACTTAACTGTTGTTACGCCAATACCAACTGCTTGTATCTCTAATATTTTTAAATTTGCGTAAATTTTAAGGCACCTTTTCTTCGTACGTCTTAATAAATAATCAGATTCTTCTAATTCAAAATAGTACTCTGGTAGAAAACTTTCAGATATTATTGGAATAATTATATTCTTTAGTCCAGGATGGAGTGAGTCGATATGTGATATGAGTCTTGCGGTGTATTTACAAGCGACACGGGGTGAGAAAACTACAGTAAATTTTCCTTCTTTATCCATTGGGATCTCCGTTTTCATCGGTATTATTTGCAATATTTGCGAATAATCAATATATTCAGATTCAGGTTCTTGGCTGATTGAAGAACTTAGGCAGCTTTCAAACGAACAAACTGCTAACAATTTAAATTGATCAGTAAAAGCAATTGCTTTTTGTAGTAATAATGTAACAGCTTTTTTATTAAATTATTGTTAAAATATTACAGTGAAAATATAAAATTTAATGATGTACCTTCGCCTATAAAAGAAGGGTCATCTTCTGGTATTGGTTTGATAATTTCAATTGAGGGATATTTTGGGGATATATCGTCGACAACTATTTTCCATTTAATATATAGTGGTACTTTTCCGCAATTTATAATTTTAAATTCTAGCTCATTTTTCTAAAACATAATTTTATAATTAAGGGCGCGGTCTTGTACGTCAAATGTCAGCGAAATTATGTCAAATAAGGTGCTGTCCGGGAGGTGCTGGTATCTCGTGATAAATGCTTAAATTAAACAAAGTAGTTACAGAAACCTTCCTTTGAAATTTTCTCATTACAGAAACCGTTCGAGAAATTCATTGTCTGCAATATTTAATACAAGGGGACAACAATATTTAGTATTACCAAAATGTATAATCTTAACTTTTTATTATTCATTTATGGGCAGAAGGACCTCGGTCGATAGCTCTTTGTAAGTGGTTAGCTAACAATAAAGAACATAATGATAAATAATTATTCATTTATTTTCTTTGTAGGTATATATTATTTATACAGAGCCTTTCAATGAAAACTATTCATCCATAAAATCTTTCTTTTAATTCTTAAAATTAAAATAATTTGTTACTGGGGCATTGATAATATCAAAATAACATTTTCTTTTCAGTTATTTATATGAAGTGATTTTGTTCCTCGTTATGAAGTATATGAGAAACGAAAGAAAAATTTACCACGCAAACAATTTATTTATTTATGTATTACGATGAATTACGATTTAGGTAAACATGTCAAAGATATTTACAAGTAGGAAACAATTTTTTACTAGGGTATAATTGGTATTAAATTTTCGAAATAAAATGGTCCTTTCAAATGTATACAGAGTGATGTTATTGCTCATTTCAAAGTTAGTATATAGCTATGAAAACTATTCCAGAATCGACACGTGTCAAGTTGCGTCGGCGCTTCTTTGTAGATCAAAGAATCGTTTTTTTAAGTCAAGGCGGGCAGGCATCGCTTGAACTTTGGTTCAGCTCACGGTGGCCCTAGACTCCTAGACAATTGCATCAAAGGAGTAAGCCGCTTTAGCAATTTTTTTTCACCGAACTTTTCTTGAGGACTATTTAAACCCGAGATCCTTGATTTTATATAATAAAAAGTGCGTTTTATGATCTACTTATATTTTTGTGTTTTGAAGAAATATTAATTTTAAAATTATGGCAATTCTATTTGTATTTTTAGTTTTATCAAAATGCTTAACTATAAAAACCAAGAAAGTACAAACTGTAAAAAATTAAAAAATGCCAAATCTCCAATTAAATCACGGTAATAGGTTATGTCGAAAGAGATTTCGCGAACAATCGGACGGCGTTATTTAACTCGGGTCGCTAAGGCAAATGCAATACGCGTATAGTTCGTGTGATACATAAAGTTGCCCCAATTTAACAGCTTTAAAGCGGCGCCTTTGTTGCTACCAAAAAAACTTCTAACGTACCGGCATATCGCGATTATAGTTTAAGTAATCGCTATAATCCAGCGATCGGATAATAAAAAATAAATAGTGAAAGGGCCTACAATGATCACAAAAAGCATTGTACTAAAAACACAGAAGAAAACAAAAATTATATGTTTTATCAATGAATTTGTTTATTAATAAATTCTTAAACAGATAAATGAATAATTTTAAAATAAATTTATAAATATATACTTTATAATATTTTTTTTTGATTTTTCAATAAGGTTGGGATCCAGAAATTAGGAGAATAAGAAATAGTTGATGATTTTATGGATTAAAGCTAGAAAAGTACCATTTGGGGAAGAATTTTTTTTTTATTTTTGTGCCACCTCATTATCCAAACATCTAGATTTAAGTCAAGTTAATAAGTAAAAAAGTTGTAAGCGGAAGCACCAAATATATTTAGTCTTACTTATTTTTTTCTGCTCTTTCCAAATAAAATTTTAAAATATTAATATACTGGGTATTGTTTCGATTCGAAACCTACTCATTAACTTTTTAAGGCCGGACTTGGAATATGTTAATCGACACCACTGTAGACAAAGAACATACGAACCAAATATTACAAAAACGTATAGGGTCGTTCATAAGTTATGATTAATTGAAAAAATGGGGAAAATTAATAAATCACCCTGTATCTTGGTTATAAAGAACGATAGACCCATAGGTTATTTAGAAGCACCTCGGTGTTCTCCATCTACCTTTTCTGTATGCGCATTTCTCAATGAATTACCCCGTATAAAGTGATTTTGTTCTTAGTTATTAAGTGTGAGAAACGAAAGAAAAATTAACCGCGCGAACGATGAATTACGATTTAGGTGAACATTTCAAAGATATTTAGAAGTCCCAAACAATTTGAAAATAAATATATCTCTATAATTTTCAGATTAATGAATTTGAATATAAAATATGAAAGATTACATATTGATCGACATCTACCAAAATCAGAACTTTTTTTAACCAATTTGACAACAGGAAGTTGATGTTTGAAAACAAAACAGAAGTGAAAATTTACAGTTCTATGCCTATGCACAAAATTATTACATTTTTTTTAATTTGATAAATTAGAGTTCCATGGAAAGTAATAATTTGACACATTGACAATTTAATAGTTATTATAACTGATTAAAAAAGAAAAATCATGATTCCGACACATACTAACTATTAAAAAGTAAAAATTAATTTATTATGAAAGTCATACAACATATCAGTTATTTTGAATATATTCTTATCTTTTACTTTATAATATTCCCTAATTCTTTTCTAAAATACTTTCTATATTTTTATTCTAATGCATAACATACACAAATAATTTCGAATTCTTTTTAAAAATTCCCGCGTTATGACAGTTAAACGACATGCGCAAAAAGCATCTCGTCCTCGAGTAATAAAAAATATATCTATAAATACTCTAAAATCTCGTCAACTTTCAGACAAAACGTTGCCTAACCACTGATTCGACGTTGCCAAATGAACTCTTATCAGCTGTGAGTTCCTGCGAAAATTTAAATTCATGATATATTATTAAATTCGGCGTACTTAGAATGTTCCTTTCTGATTAAAGTTTTTTAAATGTTTGGAGAGCAAAAACTTTACTTTACTTTATTTACAAAGACAATAAATACAATTGCAGCGTTCTTTTTGTGTCTTGAGTGCATGTTTCTTTTATTATGTGCCAACATTGCTATATTCTAAACCATAACAGATAGGAATACGATGAAATGGGAAACAAATTGAATTTTTGGAAAAAATTAGAGATAAAAAAAATCTACAGGGTTTATTGATTTTCTTGAGTTGTACAGTAAAACCAAAAATGGCATTTTTATAGTTTGAGATAAAATTTGCTATAAGTGACGTTTATAGTTTACAAAATATCAATAATTTATTGTAGAATAATGAAAACAATTCAATGAATAAAATGAAACTGTTAACAAACAAAATATAAAATTAGCAATATAATTTGAAAAGAAACATTTAAGTATATTACATTAAAATAAAATTTAAAGTGAACAAATGTTATCTGAAATATAAATAATAGTAAAATTTTTTGCTGTTTCACGTGGTTGTGCTATTAGTTTTTCGAATTTAGCATACACTTTAGAGCCGCAAAGATTTTTTTATCGTTTTCTACACCTTTTAAAGCGATATCACATTTTATGAGAGGTCAAAGTCTCTCACAATTGGGCTAATTATGGTATCACCCCGCTAAATATCTCAGCTGATGGGTTGGCATGGTAAAACCTATAAGATCTATATATAATTATATATATATATATATATAATTATATATAGATCTTATAGGTTTTAACACTGTAAGAAAGATGGTGCCCGAAGCAAATCAAATTTGCAATGGATGCCAACCCATCAGCTATATATATATATATATATATATATATATACTGAATACCTATGGGTAAAGAATTTTTAGACGCCATTGTTTGACCAAACTTTCAAATTAATTTGAAATGACTTCAAAATTTCAAATCGACTGATTTCATAAATTGAAGTATTTTGATGTATTCTGATTAAACCACATTGTAGATAAAGGTCTAACTTAGGTCAAGTTAATGTTTATTTTTCTTATTTTTTCAGAATCGAGGATATATAGATTGTTAAATGCCACTTTTAAGGTTAAAAAAATTAGATGATTTTGAAGCTGTCGTTTTCATAGAAAATAATAAATTTATCAATTTAGAATAGTAAGACTACCTAAGTTAGACCTTTATCTTTAATTTGTCTGAAAATTATATTTTAAATCCCATTACATTCGGAAATCAGTCGATTTAACTTTTGGTCTGCAGCATAGGATTTTATACACAGGAAGACCGCGCCCTTAAGAATAATTTCAATCAATTACAAATTAGTGGAGTAGATCTGGCGAAAAAATGGCTCGAAAACAGAGTGATGAAGTCAGATCCCCCCATCATTCCTGTATGAAATGTTCGACCCAGGCGACGTGCGGCGGTGGAATAGGGGGAAATCCTCTTTCTAAAGAACTTGAAAACGGTTTTTCCGACAAATCTCAGCCGGGTTTGATCCCACAAAAAAATGTTCTTACCAAAATTGAAAATCTTGACGTCATCACAGAAGCAGGGACGGCATCTCAATGAAAAAAATTAAATGGAAAGGGGGAATCAAACTTAGCTCAAATGAAAGGGTTTTTTATTTCAAATTCAACAGTGTATCACAATGAGGGTACCAAAGTAATAATTTTACCAAATTTTCAATTTAATGTTTACTTGCAACAATAACCAGTGATATTTAAAATGCCGCAATAATTATCATGTCCAAATTTACTTCTGATTGGCCTATTTTTACTTTTAACTAGTTTTTTGAAAGCTGAAGAAAACAGTTGGCGTTGGAATTCTACCTTAATCGCTTTCTGATTGACATTAGTAAAATCTAATAACGCATTGATTGTTGTCACTTTTTAAATATCTATTACCGTTTTAAAACAATTCGTAGTGTGAATCCAAAAAAATGCCATTCCTATTCACACCGAATGAATATGTAGATATGTTGCTAATCTATGGTGAATGTAGGAAAAATTCTCGAAATGCTAAGGCCTTATACCAGGAGGGTTTTCCCGAAAGAAGAACACCTTCGCATATGACTTTGGCAATGGTTGAAGAGAAGATGCGACAAGGTTCATTTCCAAACTCAAAACATAGTCATCATGACAAACCAATACAGTCCGAACAGAATATGGTGAATGTTTTAGCATATGTAGCGGTCAATCCCCATGTGTCCATCCGAACTATTGCTGAGGAAATTGGTGTTTCTTCAAGTTCAGTGCACTGTAAGGCTTTTTCTTGCCACTAAGAAAAATATTGCCTTACAAGATGACGCTTTAGTACGGAGATTGCTCGAGCGCCAGTTTTTTTATGTGGTATGCTCCACAACCCTTAGAAACGGCCTCTTAGGGGCACAGGTAACTTCAGATGGAGATACGGTATTCTCCAGGGGTCTAGTTGACTTCAGACTTAATTATTTTTACTTTATTAGATACCTTTAATATCCCTGAAAAGAGGTAAGGTTGGTGAATATAAACCAGGAAATAAACGTGACACATATATTGTTTTTAGCTAGTGTAACAAAATAAAATTCGTTCTACTTCAAAGCCCAACCCTATTTAACCCTGAACGAAAAAATACTACGTTTAAAAGAAACTGAGATTTAATTAAAAACAAACTAACTCGGTTAATCTATCGGAAAAGATAATTAACAAAATTAGAAATGTAATCGTAAATAAAATTCTAAACTGAGAACTTAAATAACTCTCCTAAAATTCGGCCACGAAAAGAAACCAAAATTAAATTAATTTTTCGGAAATTAAAATAATTAACAAAATTAAAAATGAAATTACGGGTCCCTAAAATGAATAAACTATTCTCGTTTACTAATTCGGAAAAATAATGATATTTAAAATTAAATTAAACCAGGTACGCCACTGAGAATGAAAATTTAATTATAAATAAACTAAATTATAAAACCGGAAAAATGATCAAACTATTTCAGCCAAATTATTCAAGAAATAAAAACGAGAACTAAAATAAAATCTCACGCAATTCGGTATTTTGATTTTTAAAATCTAAATAACTCTTTGTAATAATTAAATGAATTCTTTTACTAATAACTAAATTATTCTCAAATTAATACCGGCGAAACAATCGAACGAAAAGCAAATGATATAAAAAGAGAAAGTCGGAACGGTACAAAAAAACGTAGGTAAACAGTACACGACGCGGCGTCTTATCTTTTAAAAATAAACGGATGTGATTTCGGATCAAAATTAACGCGATTCTAATTTATCTTATTAACACGGCAAAATCAAATGAAAAATTACGGAAAACAATACTAAGAATTTTATACCTAGGAATATTTCTTGGAATTTCGGAACGGCGGAACGACTAATGAATTTTAAACGCGGCTGTTAATTTCGAATCGCAGGAATAGAATTCTTAATTTCAAATTATTTCTCACCTAAGCTCTGAAGAATTCCTACTACGCAAAAATCCCTTCCAAAGCGACTGGATTCGCGGCGCGCGCAATACTATCTTTAAACGGCGTTAGCTCGTGAAATATTTTAAAATATGTATAGGGTGAGCCAAATAAAAATCGAACGTTTTATTTAATTTCAAATAAATTTTCATTGAATCCCGAAATTATTCAAATTATTTAAATTGTGAAAAATAACTTCATTACAGCACAGAATTTTGAAAACCCACAATTACCATCCATTTAAATTGCATTTAACTCATGAATTGCGACCCACCGATCCGGATAGGAGATTAACCTTTATAGCCATCATGCAAGTTATGATGCAAGACACTCCCAATTTGTTGAGTAAAATAATTTTGTGGAGTGATGAAGCGTGTTTCCATAATAATGGCGTCGTAAATCGCCATAACTCTCACTATTGGTCAGTGGAAAATCCGCGGTGGGTAAGGGAAACTCGCTTTCAAACCAGGTGGGGAGTTAATGTTTGGTGTGGTTTATTCAATGGTCGGTTAATAGGCCCATATTTCTTTGAAGGCTATTTAAATGGTCAGAGATATTTGAATATTCTAGAAAATGAGCTACCTGCGTTACTGGATGATATTCCTTTGAATGAAAGAAGAGACATGATATGGCAGCAAGATGGCGCACCTCCACATAATAACGGTATTGTAGCAAATTATCTTAATGCCAGATTTCCAAACAAATGGATTGGAACTCATGGACCCTTTCGATGGCCTTCACGATCGCCGGATATGACACCACTAAATTTTTTTGTATGGGGATATTTGAAAGATCTGATTTATAGTGTGCGTGAACATGGAGGTACTGTGATCTTTGTGAAAATAGGTCTTGAAGTCCAAGAACTTGATTTTGTGAAGTTTTCGGAAGAAATGCATTTCGAAATTTGTGCTGTCAAGTTAAATTTGGCTAATAAAAAAATTTTTGTGATAAGTATTTAAAGACCACCTAGTGGTAATTTTGAAATATTTTTAATGAAATTATCTCATATTCTTCAACACTATAGTAAGTCATTTAAACATTTATTCATATGTGGCGATCTTAATGTTGACTATTTGGATGAATCTAGCTCCTACAAGCAGTTATTTGATGATCTTTTAATTAGTTTTGATTTAAAAGTAACTTCCCTATACCCGACCAGGGTTTTTGTAAATAAAAATTATCATACATCATCTTCCAAATTAGATTATATTATAACGGATAAAAAGGCAATCAATTACTCAGCAACGGCATTCGAAGCCAATATAAGTGACCATAAGGTTATTAAATTAGACTATAGTATTAATTCTGACCTAAATCCAATTGTAAAGGATACACCTTCTAGGACATTTAGAAATTTTTCAGATTCAAGTTTAAGTAACCTCTCAACCGCATGTAGCGACACTGACTTTAATGAAATATATAAACATTCTGAGGTAGATATTAGTTTTGAAATATTTATTAATATAGTAAAGTATCTAGTTGATAAATGTTGCCCGCTGAGACGCTATGATAACACAAGATGTATTAAATCTGAATGGATTACTTTTGAAATAAGGCAAGCTAGCCATGATTTAAAAAATTTACACTGGCTAAAACAAAATCTAAAATCGGAACAATTTGATACCATTTATAAACAAGCTAAAAAAAGCTATAACTGCTTACTTAAAAAAACCAAATTTGATTATAATGAAAACATTATCCTTAAATCTAATAATAAAAATAAAACTGTGTGAGAATCTTGTTAACCATGAGACTTCCAGGAAAAGAACAGAAAAAAGTATTATTTTAAACATAGGAGGAACTCCATTATCTAACCCTAAGGAACTACCCATTGCTTTTGGGGATTACTTTTCCACTATCAATGTTGAGAGTTTAAGTAATTATTATGGTAATATTATGTCACAGTCGTGCAGCGTTTCAAGCATTTTAAATACTACCTTCTTTTTCGAACCTGTAACTCCTAATGAAGTTGTCGATTTTATAAGAAGTCTAAAAAATAAAAATAGTACTGGTACAGACTACATTTCCGCAAAAATCTTAAAAGCTATTGCGCATCCTGTTAGTGAACATTTTGCTTTCCTTATTAATATGTCTATTACTACTGGCATGTTTCCTTCGATACTAAAAATGGCTACTGTCATTCCGATCTATAAAAAAAATGCCGCTGATAACATTGCAAATTATAGGCCAATTTCAGTATTGAGTGTTTTCTCTAAAGTTTTTGAAAAATTAGTATCAAGTAGGATGTTAAACTATCTAGCCAAATTTAACATAATTACTGAGAGCCAGCATGGCTTCAGAAATGGCAGATCAACCCAAACAGCTGCCTATAAGTTTACTGAATTCATCTACAAATCTTTGGACGAGAGGCGGCATGTTACTGGATTATATTTCGATCTCTCACGGGCATTCGATTGTCTTAATTTTAAGTTCATTGAAAATAAATTATATAACGTCGGTTTTAGAGGCATATTTTTATATTGGCTTCGTAGTTTCATCTCGGATCGATCTATGATGGTTAGGGTCAAGAATTGTAGATCTGACAGTTATCCGATAGATCTAGGTGTACCTCAGGGCTCGGTTTTAGGACCTCTTTTGTTTTTACTTTTTATTAACGATTTGCCTCAGCATATTGATGCTACTATGTTGACCTTGTTTGCTGATGACACATCTATAGGTGTCTCAGCTAAATCGATTGATGAGTTGATCGAATTATGCGATTCTTTAATCCTACAATTTATTGATTGATGTCACATTAATGGTCTGATGGTTAATGTTAATAAAACTGAATGTACTTATTTTAATAACCATCCAAGTGAATACCCCTTAAACTTATCCTATAATGGCATGGTTTTAAAATCAACCAATACCGTAAAATACCTTTCATTTGAGCTAAGTTTGATTCCCCCTTTCCATTTAATTTTTTTCATTGCGATGACGTCCCTGCTTCTGTGATGACGTCACAGATACTCTGTATACCTCAGGTCCCAAAAAGATTACCCAATTTTCAAAAAAAATCTATTCGTTAGTTCCTGAGTTATAGCCTGTAAAAAAAATCTTGGGACACCCTGTATATATATTCTTCGTAACTTAATAGAGAATTCTTATGAAAAACCATTTTGTCTAATTTTGGCTTTAATTTCCTATAACTAAAATGGTTTAGTTTTATTACATATTATCACTTTAATAAAAAAAATATTAATACTCTGGGAGTCTCATATACTGTCACAATCTAATCTGACATGCCATACTGTTTATTTTTAGATAGTGTAAGAAAACAATTTGGGACATCCACAGAGTCAGACATGGAAGCTCTCATCAAACTATATGGCTAGTGAAGAGCAACATGCATCAAAAATTTGAAGTTCTAAAACGTTTTTTATAACTTAAGTTTTAAGAATAAAACATAAGAAAATATTTATAATTTTTTTTGGTCTATCCTCCTTTTATTTTACAAAATGGTATAAAAGTACCTAAAAATATGGCATAGAACATTATAAAAACATTCTAATGGATGTCTCATAACATACTCAGCACATTCTAATGGATGTTCTCAGAACGTCATCAGCACTTGACAAGACCCTGGCCTTTGCCACATTCTAGGGATATGCATATCAGAAATTAGTAGGTATATTCATAGAATATTCAAATATACTTTTTCAATATTCTACGCATATTCTAGGAAGGTGATTGTGCTGTATGGGATTGTCACAAATATAAAGGCAAAGGACAAAGTCAATTAATCGAAAATGGGGTCACACTTACCCAAGTTTACCTTACCTACTTTGAGTTTGAAAAAATAATCGTGCCGCTACGAGCATTAGAGAAGGGTCGCATATATGTGCATATTTGTATGTGTTGGTCGTTTATATGTATATATCAGTGCCGGATCTAATTCTCTCCCGGAAATTTCTCAGGGGGGGCAAGTCACCTACATGTCGCCCAGTTTTTTAAATTATAAAGGATCATTTTTTCAATCCCATTTTGCCGCCTGGAGCAATTGCCACCTTTACCCCCCCTCCCCCCCCCCCCTCAATCATCCGGTACTAGTATATATTCTTGTATTTGTATACACTACAAGTTTGCATTGGGTTTTTTTATACGAATAATCAGAACAGAGATATTAGCGGAAATACGTATCAGAGTCTACACTTTTTTTTTCCTTCAATATCTCGAAAACGATCGAAGATACGTGAAAAATTCATAGGACCTTTTTTGTAGCGCTTGAAAAAAGCAACAAAATAAACTACTACAAACAAAATTCTGTCCTTTTTCAAGATGGCGACGAAAAGATATAGGGAATCTGGTCGACAATTTCAAGGTAAGATATTATAAGCCCCTACTAGAACATAACAACATAATTTTCTGAGATACATAGCTTATAAACTGGGTGCCCCCAGTGATTATGAATCGATAGAGCTTTTTCTTAGCATCCCCTCCTTAGAAACTAGGAGAAAACAGAGAGACCTCACATTACTTTTTAATATTATCAATGGCAGATGCGGCTGTAGTGAACTTCTATCAAAAATAAATCTTCTTGTTCCAACCCGCACAACTCGACAGCAACAAACTTTTCATGTACCTTTGTATCGTTTAAACCAAGCGTTTAATAGCTGCATCCCAAGAATGTTAAGGGCGCGGTCTTGTACGTCAAATATCAGCCAAATTATGTCAAATAAGATGCTGCCCGGGAGGTGCTGGTATCTCGTGATAAATGCTTAAATTAAACAAAATAGTTACAGAAACCTTCCTTTGAAATTTTCTCGTTACAGAAATCATTCTAGAAATTCACTGTTTATTATGTTTAATACAAGGGGAGAACAATATTTAGTATCATCAAAATGTATAATCTTAACTTTTTATTTTTCATTTATTTTCTTTGTAGGTATATTTTATTTATACAGAGCCTTTCAATGAAAACGATACTTCCATAAGATCTTTCTTTTAATTCTTAAAATTAAAATAATTTGTTACTGCGGCATTGATAATATCAAAATAACATTTTCTTTTCAGTTATTTGTTCCTCGTTATGAAGTACCTACTTATGTGAGAAACGAAAGAAAAATTAACCACGCGAACGATGATTAATTACGATTTAGGTGAACATGTCAAAGATATTTACAAGTCGGAAACAATTCGAAATAAAATGCCCTTTTCAAATGTATAGATACAGAGTGATGTTATTGCTCATTTCAAAGTTAGTATATAGCTATGATAACTATCGACACGTGTCAAGTTGCATCGGCGCTTCTTTGTAGATCAAAGAGCCACTCTTTAAGTCAAGGCGGCAGGCTTCCTTTGAACTTTGGTTCAGCTCACGGTGGCCCTAGACTCCTAGATAATTGTATCAAAGGAGTAAGCCGCTTTAGCAATATTGTTTCCTCGGTTTTATTGGTTCAAATTTTCTCCCGAATTTTTCTTGAAGACTATTTAAACCCGAGATCCTTGATTTTATCTGATAAAAAGTAAGCTTTATCATCTATGCTTATTATTTTCTACACCTTTGAAAATGAATATTGACTATAGCTCAATGTTTAATTTGTTAATCCTTAACTAAGACCTAAATAGAATTAAAAAATGCAAAATCTCGCATCCCACTGTAATAGGTTATGCCGTTGTCTCTATAAAGGTATATACAGACAACACTCGTTATGCTATGGTTTTGTGAACATCTCAATCATGGAAGAATCACAGTACCTATACAATCTCAAATTTCAAATTATCCGCCAAGCCGGTGTAAGGTCGGAAAAGATTTCGTGAGCAATCGGACGGCGCCGGCGTTATTTAACTCGGGTTACTGAGGCAAATAATACAATACGCTTACCGTATTATAGATATTAACTTTTTACCTTTTTACTAATCCAAAATATTCACGAAGTGATAAATGGCAAAGGTCCGGAATTGCACAAGAGTCCCGCTGCCTGCGCATGCGTGTGTGAACTTGGGATTTGTTTTGATTTCAGTGTGTTTACAGTTTACACTGTTAAATTCTTTTGTCGTTTAGTGTTCTTTGAAGCCTAAAAAAATCTTACTGCTGTATTTCTTGAAAAAAATATTCCATAGAGTGTACAAAGCAGCGTTGATAAAAGTACTATTAAAGATTAAAAAAAATTGTCTGGAAATTAAATTTTAAATCCTATTACATTCGGAAATCAGTCGATTTAACTTTTGGTCTACAATATTATTGTTTCTGCACGGAAGACCGAAAAATATTTTTTTTGTGAAAACGTTCTTTTTTGTGTTTTAAATAAGCAGCTGTAATTTTTTCAAAGCAAAATATTTATTTTTAGATTTTATACGAATTGAAATTCTATACGAACAATATTTTTTTCATATCATCTTAAAGCCGAGGTTTTACGAAGAAATCGAGCACTCTGATAAAGTTAAACAATTAAAAATTTGTAAACCAACTTTTTCGATTGAAAATTAGGTTTTCTTTTAAATTTTTGCACAATTTGACAAAGTGACGGGTCATATTTTTTAAGATAATCAGATAAAATCAGAACTTCAAACTCTCGATATTTTGCTTCGCGTTAGAGATATCGAAAAACATTAGAAAAAGTTGTTCAGAATATTATTTTAACCCCATATACCGATTTTCATGACAAAATTCGCATATTTAATTTTTTCATTATATTGGTCTATACACAAACTTATTACATTTTTTTAATTTGATAAATAAGTGTTCCATGGAAAGTAATAATTTGAAACATTGACAATTTAGTAGTGATTATAACTGATTAAGAAAAATCATGATTCCTACACATACTAACTATTAAAAAGTAAAAATTAATTTATTATGAAAGTCATACAAAATATCATTTATTTTGAATATATTGTAATGATGTAAATGTTGTCAATTGTTATTTAGGAATTTAGTTATTTTAAAATTATGTGTAGGGGTATTTAAAATTTGACAGGGTTGCTATGGGATGTTGATTTTTTTTTTTTGGTTTGGGAAGAGGAGATGTTTGAAAGATGTCAAAGTGGACAAATGGAAAATAAATTTTAAAAAAAAAGTAAAATCGTATAATTTACGGAATTCATCTCAATATATATTCTTATCGTTTACTTTATAATATTACCTCTAATTCTTTTCTAAAATACTTTATATATTTTTATTCTAATGGATAGATAACATATCGACACAAATAATTTTGAATTATTTTTAAAAATTCCCGCGTTATGACAGTTAAACGACATGCGCAACAAGCATCTCGTGTTCAGAGTAATAAAAAATATACATGCAAATATAAATGCTCTAAAATCTCGTCAACTTTCAGACGAAACGTTAGCTAACCCACGTTGCCAAATGAACAGTTTCAACCAACAGCTGTGAGTTCCCGCGAAAATTTAAATTCATGATATATTATTATATTCGGCGTACTTAGAATGTTCCTTTCTGATTAAAGTTTTTTAAATGTTTGGAGAGCAAAAAATTTACTTTACTTTATTTACAAAGACAATAAATACAATCGCAACGTTCTTTTTGTGTTTTGAGAGCATGTTTCTTTTATTATGTGCCCACATTGCTATATTCTAAACCATAACAGATAGGAATACGATGAAATGGGAAAAAAATTGAATTTTTGGAAAAAATTAGAGATAAAGAAAATCTACAGAGTTTGCTATAAGTGACGTTTATAGTTTACAAAATATCAATAATTTATTGTAGAATAATGAAAACAATTCAATGAATAAAATGAAACAGTTAACAAACAAAATATAAAATTAGCAATATAATTTGAAAAGAAACATTTAAGTATATTACATTAAAATAAAATTTAAAGTGAACAAATGTTATCTGAAATATAAATAATAGTAAAATTTTTTGCTGTTTCACGTGGTTGTGCTATTAGTTTTTCGAATTTAGCATACACTTTAGAGCCGCAAAGATTTTTTTATCGTTTTCTACACATTTTAAAGCGATATCACATTTTATGAGAGGTCAAAGTCTCTCACAACTGGGCTAATTATGGTATCACCCCGCTAAATATCTCAGCTGATGGGTTGGCATCCATCGCAAATTTGATTTGCTTCGGGCACCATCTTTCTTACAGTGTTAAAACCTATATGATCTATATATAATTATATATATTTATACTGAATACCTATGGGTAAAGAATTTTTAGACGCCATTGTTTGACCAAACTTTCAAATTAATTTGAAATGACTTCAAAATTTCAAATCGACTGATTTCATAAATTAAAGTATTTTGATGTATTCTGATTAAACCACATTGTAGATAAAGGTCTAACTTAGGTCAAGTTAATGTTTATTTTTCTTATTTTTTCAGAATCGAGGATATATAGGTTGTTAAATGCCACTTTTAAGGTTAAAAAAATTGGATGATTTTGAAGCTGTCGTTTTCATAGAAAATAATAAATTTATCGATTTAGAATAGTAAGACTACCTAAGTTAGACCTTTATCTTTAATTTGTCTGAATATTATATTTTAAATCCCATTACATTCGGAAATCAGTCGATTTAACTTTTGGTCTGCAGCATAGGATTTTATACACAGGAAGACCGCGCCCTTAAGACTAGCCAATACTCACAGTAATCTTGAGATGTTTAACTCCTCCCTTCATCATTTTAAAATTCAATTACTGAATACAGAGCTTTAACGTTTAATGTTTTAATGAACCTTTTTTGTCGTGTCCTTTATATTACCAGCTTATTTTTATTTTTACTATGTATGACAAGTGATTATGCCACTTTTATATGTTTATATGTTCTTTGTTCGTATACTTTTTAAATTGTAATTCTTTATCTTAAATGGGCTTGCCCGTAAATAAATAAATAAATATGAAAAATCCAGCCAGTTCGCTTTATTTCCGTTTATCGGGCTTATTTTTGTATAGAGTGAATGGACTGTTATGAAAATTTGATTATGGTATTTATTTCTGGTTCCATATGAATGAAGCTAAGAGTTTTTTTAGAGAATTATTTTGATGTACACTCTTACATGTATAAACATTTCATAAGGTAAGGTAAGGTAAGTAAAATTAAGTTTTTAAATACGGATATGCAATGTTGTTTATTGAAAATTTAACAAAGTTTTCATATAATTTTTCTCTCCTTATATGATGAAATTTTACGTCGTCTGATAAAATATACAAATATGACTTTATTTTAGAAAATCGTTCACATCTTTCTTTAAATAAATCGTATCACTTCCAAATTATTCTCAATTGATTTCTCACGAAATTTTGTAACTAGCAAATATGTTTGGACTACAAAAATTCTTAAGTACGTTAGAATGTTCTAAAAATTCTAGTGTATGTATAAATTATTACTTACGTCTCTAACAAATGTTTCAGGAAAATGTAACTTCTTAGTCGAATTTGTGAAAATTGCATAATCAGTCGTCAATGATAATAAAATATCGTTAGTTTGCCATTCGTCTGATGTAAATACCACGTCAGGTTCTTCCCGTTCCAGTGACAATTTTAATTTGTCTTTTACTTGATCACTTTTGCAATCTTCTGATCTAAAAAAATTACAAGTTATGCTGTACAAAGACAAAACATATAAAGAATAAGTTGATAATGGTCGTATAATCCAGCTTTTACAGTAATAATGTGTTTGCCACTGTGCTACCATCTATCATCTAAACTGATAAATAGTAATAATAATAATAATAATAATAATATACGCCCTGCAATTCACTCCCTTACGAGTGAACCCCAGAAGCTCTGCAGCTTGTGCGGGGAGGGACGGCTATTATTATTATTATTATTATTATTTGCCGTGGCGCTCTGGGGCGACTTACTGATAATTGATGGCGCATTTGCTTTACAGTTGTGGGAAAACCCAGAAAAACCACACAACACCATCATCGACAGAAGTGAGTTTTGACAATTTTACAAAGCAAAAAATTCCCAATAATATATTTGACGGCTCAGTGAAAAGACGGGAAGTTTATTTTAAACATTCAAATTTAAATTGATTTGAAGTTGGCTTGAAAATGTAATACAATAAAATTTTCCCATTGCAAAAAGTTCTACAGTTACACATAACGATTTTCCGTTTGTAAAAAAAGTTGTCTATTTTTGATATCGCCACAGCTCCGTTCTTGATTTATTATTATTATACAGGGTGGGCCAAACTTCTGACGTCGAAGGATTACGTCGTTGTAGTAAGAGATAAAACTTTCAAATTTTGTGTGAGCTAGTACAGTTACTCGGTGCATATTTTGAAAATAGTTTCGATTGTGCAGGGTATTCCACAAACTCGTGGCAGCACAAACTTTCTTTTTTTTAAATGGAACATACTATATTTTATTCAAGAATCGAAAAGATCTTACCGAGAGCGCTAAAAAAATATGGTATGTTAATATATTATATGAGTGTTTCAAAAAGATATGCCCAATATTAGCAAAAATGACCCCATCTTTAACTTTCTGTAAAACAGTAAATCAAAATAAATCAACAGGTATTTGTATTCAAATGTCATTCTCATATCGTTGGCTATGCTCACTATTAATTACTTTTTTATCTATGGATTCTTTAATACCGTGTGAAACAGAACTCAAATCAAGCATTGGATATGTATAC
Organism: Crepidodera aurea; assembly: GCA_949320105.2. Taxonomy (NCBI): domain Eukaryota; kingdom Metazoa; phylum Arthropoda; class Insecta; order Coleoptera; family Chrysomelidae; genus Crepidodera; species Crepidodera aurea. Next base: position 23,436,703 of record OX439479.2, on the reverse strand, counting down.
AAAAAAATTTGGAACTGGGGGTTTTTGGGCACGAGAAATCATAATCTGGTACCTACTTCGATGTAATTTGTAGACGGCGCTAGTTAGCCACATTTGTGGCATAAAAGTGCGATACACTTTTTTGCTCTTTCAGTTAGCGCTATTTTTGTAAAAGAATATTAAAGCCACGTTACTTTAGTAGAAAAAAAGTATACTTGTTATTAACCTTAAAACTTAATGGTTTACGAGATAATCGCATTTTAGGGATTAGCTGCATGATTACACTGGTCGGCAAACATTTTTTTTCTGGCCCTGATACCATTCTTGCCGATTATTATGTAAAATGACCTCCTGAATCCAAATCCACCGTTTTTCTTTTTCATTCCTCCAAAACATGAAAAAGTGATAAAAATAGGTGGGAGGCCACCCGCCGAAAACTGTAGGTGATGGGGGAAAACTGAGGTCATATTCGGATTCAGGAGGTTATTTTACATAAGAAACAGCAAGAATGGTGTCAGAGTCAGAAAAAAAATTTTTTGCCGAACAGTGTACCTACCTAATCATTATACTGATCCCTAAAATGCGATTATCTCGTAAGCCGTTAAGTTTTAATACATATCCAAAAACGCTAAAGTTATTGCAAAAATAAATCTTAAAATTTAACCTTTAATACCCTGTATATTCCTTATTAGCAACATTTTTTTAGAGCAAGTTGGTTCAAATCGTAATATTTTAAAGTGAGGAATCTACCATACTTCTATGTACAATTACTTAAGGACCACCCTGTATAAAAACATGCATGAATTCACGGAGAATGGAAATTTTACACCGCCCATAATTGCAACAATATACAGGGTCTTGAAACAGTGGCGCGGTGGTCCATATATCTGTTTAGGAAAGAGATAGGAATACAATTTTCTATCATCTTACCTTACTGATCGAGCTCTTTAAAATAAAAATAATTTCAGCCACACATGGTGTTCATATTTTTCTGGGCTGATTCCAACTTTGTTTTTTTAAATGGCAACCTGTATTTTTTATCACTTTTTCGGTTTCTACATGAAAAATAAAAGATACTTTATGCATGTTTATATTTCGAAAATATTGACGGTTTTCGAGATTTTTAGCATTACAAGTTTTTTTTTCCAATATTCGTTACTCAGAATAATTGAAATTATGAAGTTATGGCAAGTCCCATTAAGGGCGCGGTCTTGTACGTCAAATGTCAGCGAAATTATGTCAAATAAGGTGCTGTCCGGGAGGTGCTGGTATCTCGTGATAAATGCTTAAATTAAACAAAGTAGTTACAGAAACCTTCCTTTGAAATTTTCTCATTACAGAAACCATTCGAGAAATTCATTGTCTGCTATATTTAATACAAGGGGAGAACAATATTTAGTATTACCAAAATAGCTCTTTGTAAGTGGTTAGCTAACAATAAAGAACATAATGATAAATAATTATTCATTTATTTTCTTTGTAGGTATATATTATTTATACAGAGCCTTTCAATGAAAACTATTCATCCATAAAATCTTTCTTTTAATTCTTAAAATTAAAATAATTTGTTACTGGGGCATTGATAATATCAAAATAACATTTTCTTTTCAGTTATTTATATGAAGTGATTTTGTTCCTCGTTATGAAGTATATAAGAAACGAAAGAAAAATTTACCACGCAAACGATTTATTTATTTATTTATTACGATGAATTACGATTTAGATAAACATGTCAAAGATATTTACAAGTAGGAAACAATTTTTTACTAGGGTATAATTGGTATTAAATTTTCGAAATAAAATGCCCCTTTCAAATGTATACAGAGTGATGTTATTGCTCATTTCAAAGTTAGTATATAGCTATGACAACTATTCCAGAATCGACACGTGTCAAGTTGCGTCGGCGCTTCTTTGTAGATCAAAGAATCGCTTTTTTAGGTCAAGGCGGGCAGGCATCGTTTGAACTTTGGTTCAGCTCACGGTGGCCCTAGACTCCTAGACAATTGCATCAAAGGAGTAAGCCGCTTTAGCAATTTTTTTTCACCGAACTTTTCTTGAAGACTATTTAAACCCGAGATCCTTGATTTTATATAATAAAAAGTGCGTTTTATGATCTACTATAAAAACCAAGAATTTTGTAGTCTATACCGGGGACGAAAATCCACTATTCATTGAAAAAATAACTTTTCAACCAACATTTTTTCAAAATATGGTTGAAAAGTTAGATCATTTTTATATTCAATGTATGGGACCTGAAATAATTCTCAATAGAAGAGGACGAGGTTTAAAATGTTTGGATTCACCCTATCAGGACCAGGCAGTTAGCTAATTAACAAATGAAAAATAGTTATTTTACCTATATATATATATATATATATATATATATATATATATATATATATATATATATATATATATATATATATATATATATATATATATATATAAATATAAATAAATGATTTGAAAATACTTATTGTTTTATTGTCTTCTATAACCTCAGATCAATAAATAAACCATAGATAGGCCTAATGCTATGTAAACATCCCATTCGCTGAAGCAAAGACAACTGTGTTTATGTTTATGTTCAGCTCTGTTTTGTTTTCAAACATGTTGTCAAATTGGTTAAAAAAAGTTATGATTTTGGTAGGTATCGATAATTATGTAATCTTTCATATTTTATATACAAATTCATTAATCTGAAAATTGCAGGGATATATTTATATTCAGAAAAGTGGAAAAAGACATTATATATTCGACCAAAAAGATTTTTTCCACTTCTCTGAAAATAAATATATCTCTATAATTTTCAGATTAATGAATTTGAATATAAAATATGAAAGATTACATATTGATCGACATCTACCAAAATCAGAACTTTTTTTAACCAATTTGACAACAGGAAGTTGATGTTTGAAAACAAAACAGAAGTGAAAATAAACATTTCTATGCCTATGCACAAAATTATTACATTTTTTTTAATTTGATAAATTAGAGTTCCATGGAAAGTAATAATTTGACACATTGACAATTTAATAGTTATTATAACTGATTAAAAAAAAAAAATCATGATTCCTACACATACTAACTATTAAAAAGTAAAAATTAATTTATTATGAAAGTCATACAACATATCAGTTATTTTGAATATATTCTTATCTTTTACTTTATAATATTCCCTAATTCTTTTCTAAAATACTTTCTATATTTTTATTCTAATGCATAACATATCTACACAAATAATTTTGAATTCTTTTTAAAAATTCCCGCGTTATGACAGTTAAACGACATGCGCAAAAAGCATCTCGTCCTCGAGTAATAAAAAATATATCGATAAATACTCTAAAATCTCGTCAACTTTCAAACAAAACGTTGCCTAACCACTGATTCGACGTTGCCAAATGAACTGTTATCAACAACAGCTGTGAGTTCCTGCGAAAATTTAAATTCATGATATATTATTATATTCGGCGTACTTAGATGTTCCTTTCTGATTAAAGTTTTTTAAATGTTTGGAGAGCAAAAACTTTACTTTACTTTATTTACAAAGACAATAAATACAATTGCAGCGTTCTTTTTGTGTTTTGAGTGCATGTTTCTTTTATTATGTGCCAACATTGCTATATTCTAAACCATAGGATGAAATGGGAAAAACATTGAATTTTTGGAAAAAATTAGAGATAAAAAAAATCTACAGAGTTTATTGATTTTCTTGAGTTGTACAGTAAAACCAAAAATGCCATTTTTATAGTTTGAGATAAAATTTGCTATAAGTGACGTTTATAGTTTACAAAATATCAATAATTTATTGTAGAATAATGAAAACAATTCAATGAATAAAATGAAACAGTTAACAAACAAAATATAAAATTAGCAATATAATTTGAAAAGAAACATTTAAGTATATTACATTAAAATAAAATTTAAAGAGAACAAATGTTATCTGAAATATAAATAATAGTAAAATTTTTTGCTCTTTCACGTGGTTGTTCTATTAGTTTTTCGAATTTAGCATACACTTTAGAGCCGCAAAGATTTTTTTATCGTTTTCTACACATTTTAAAGCGATATCACATTTTATGAGAGGTCAAAGTCTCTCACAACTGGGCTAATTATGGTATCACCCCGCTAAATATCTCAGCTGATGGGTTGGTATCCATTGCAAATTTGATTTGCTTCGGGAACCATCTTTCTTACAGTATTAAAACCTATATATAATTATATATATATATATATACTGAATACCTATGGGTAAAGAATTTTTAGACGCCATTGTTTGACCAAACTTTCAAATTAATTTGAAATGACTTCAAAATTTCAAATCGAGTGATTTCATAAATTAAAGTATTTTGATGTATTCTGATTAAACCACATTGTAGATAAAGGTTTAACTTAGGTCAAGTTAATGTTTATTTTTCTTATTTTTTTAGAATCGAGGATATATAGATTGTTAAATGCCACTTTTAAGGTTAAAAAAATTGGATGATTTTAAAGCTGTCGTTTTCATAGAAAATAATAAATTTATCGATTTAAAATAGTAAGACTACCTAAGTTAGACCTTTATCTTTAATTTGTCTGAAAATTATATTTTAAATCCCATTACATTCGGAAATCAGTCGATTTAACTTTTGGTCTGCAGCATAGGATTTTATACACAGGAAGATCGCGCCCTTAAAATTTATTGTTGGTCAAATATTCTACATTGATGACTCACTCAAACGCTGTATCTGAAATGGACCTGTGATATACAGGATATGAAAAACAGCTTGCCACACATTGTCAATAAAAATTTACAGAATCTTCTTTATTTCAAATGTATTTTGTCTATAATGTATATTATCGATCCATACGAAGCGCCAATAAAAGCTCTACAAATTTCATCAAGTATTCCCTATGGCTAAGTTCACTAGTTTTTCTTAAAACAGCTCTTTTTTAGAAAAATGGCAAATATTCATAGTTTTATACTATAATCTCAATGAACGACTTTTTTGGCGACTGATAAGAATATACAAACGACTGATAAGAATGTACAAAGATATCTTGTTTCAATTATGTACATTATAAGGTGTCCAAACAAATATTTTTTTCATGTATTGGTGTATATTCATAAATTAAAGTCTGAGCTTAAGTTCTACGTATTTATTTATTTATTTATTAATTAATTAAAGTTGCTAATAAATAATTCCTGTCTGATTCACCTAATATGAAAATCATATCAATTAAATCAGTTTTTGAAATCAACATTCTGATGAAATTATATCGAAAATTTTAATACTTATTATTACAGGCTAATATTTTGATCTGTCATTTGCCAGACTACTTGATTTCCAAAAAATATTTTATTCGCTTTTGTTTAAAAGGTTGTTTTAGACCTTAAGATTGTGACAAAAATTTCAAGATCATTCAAATTATTGTAAATATTCCAGAACATATATTTTAATATGAATAAAAATAACTACAAAGTGGTGGTGTAATTCACAACTTGTTTATCTAGCAAACAGGTAATTAGGCATGGGGCAATATTTTAATGTTGTACAAAAAGTAAGAAATTAGAAAATGTTCCATTTAGAGAAATGTGTTACAAACATAACATATATGTCGATCACAGCTGTCAAATATAGATTTCACACTAAAAAAATCATTCATTGAGATTATGGTGACGAAATACGAAGAATTGCCATTTTCCGAAATAAAACTTTTTTATGAAAAACTGTACACCTTATAATGTGCATAATTGAAACAAGATATCTTTGTATATTCTTATCAGTCGTCAAAAGAGTCGTTCACTGAGATTATAGCGTAAATAATAATAATAATAATAATAATAATATACGCCCTGCAATTCACTCCCTTACGAGTGAACCATTTCTAAAAAAAGAGCTGTTTTAAGAAAAACTAGTGAACTTAGCCATAGGGAATACTTGATGAAATTTGTAGAGCCTTTGTTGGCGCTTCTTATGGATCGATAATATACAGGGTGTTCCATTTGAAATAAGAAAGATTCTGGAAATTTTTATTGACAATGTGTGTCAAGCTGTTTTTCATACCCTGTATACCACAGGTCGATTTCAGATACATCGTTGGAGAGAGCCACCAATGTAGAATATTTGACCAAAAATAAATTTTAGTGGGACTTGTCATAACTTCATAATTTCAATTATTCTGAGTGACGAATATTGGAAAAAAAAACTTGTAATGCTAAAAATCTCGAAAACCGTCAATATTCTCGAAATATAACCATGTATAAAGTATCTTTTATTTTTCATGTAGAAACCGAAAAAATGATAAAAAATACAGGTTGCCATTTAAAAAAACAAAGTTGGAATCCGCCCAGAAAAATATGAACTAAAATTATTTTTATTTTATAGAGCTCGATCAATAAGGTAGAAAATTGTATTCCTATCTCTTTCCTAAACAGAGATATGGACCACCGCGCCACTGTTGCAGGACCCTGTATATTAAAGTTGCAGAAAAAAAAGGGTCGAAAAAAGTTACACCCACAGGATTTTTTTTTAAATTATAAAAAGTATTATAAATATTAATAAAAAATATTGAACGGACATTTTCTACCGCCCGCAGCCACACGAAATTAAATATAGAGTCGCATCTTTGCAGTCAATTCAGCTGTATTCTGTGACTCGGACGACCATACAAATAATTTTTGATCCCCCAAGTACGTCCCCCCCCCCGTTTTCCCGGATGCTGAACACGATGGCGTATATTATTAAACAATGGCAGCAGACACTTTTTAATGGTCATTTGATATTCCCCATAGGGGCCTAATTACGAAGTATGACCCTGTAGAATAAAAATAATTTTTTTGTGAAATTTTTATCTGTCTATGAGAATTAAAAAAACTCTTCTGTCGTGTTTGACACCTAAACAACGAATTGGTTCTAGGCGGAGTGAAAAAAATCTTTAAAGATGTTGTACTTACTTCAAAAATGTTTCGGTAGCTGTATCGACACAATTTCTAAAATGTTGCTGGATCTGAGCATCTTCTTGAATTCCAATCCCGGTTTCTAACCAGGATAGTAATTGTTGTCGTTCGTCCCAAGAAATTGCCACTGTCTCTTCAGTAAGAAATCTGATAGGAATGTATTGGAACGTTATCACTTCCTAAAACAAATTTTGTTTTCTTCTTAAAACAGATTAGAATAAAAAAACTGATGTAAAACAAATGGATAAACGTCCTTGCACTTTTAGAAGTACCTATCTATTTTATAATACAAGATTTAATAGTATATTATGGAACGATCATGTAATATTAATACACGAGCTTAAGGTAAGTTACGACATGAGCCTCAAGGAGAGTGTCGTAAATCTTAAGCGAGTGTATTAATAGCCATTACATGAAAGTTGCATACCCTATTTTTTCTACGACAAAATATAAATAAGTACTTTAACTGAAAACTATTAATTTATTTGATACATTTGACACAACAAGAATAATTTTGACATTAGCTTTCACAGAACTGTCAATATAATATCTACTATCTACCAACAACCTACTTGATTACAACGTAGAAATTTCTATTGGTGCAAAGACAGTTTTATAACAGAAAGAAGGGGTTTCTATTGGTCAAAATCAGTTTTATAATAAAAAGTGTGCTATAATGAGGTTTAATATAAAACGGATAGCGCACATTTAATAAGTACAGGAGTAGAAAAAATACTTCACTTATTAGAAGTCTTTTACCAATTTTAAATCAGTCGAATCAATGAAGGTTATAGGAAATAGTTCAAATTTTCTAATCTTTAAGAACATGTGCGATTTTAATGAAAATTATTAAAACAGAATAGTTTTTAACGAACTTTTAAACAAATAGACCAGGGCCAATCATTTTCGTAACAAAAGAAATTCTTAGCAGTATGTGGATGGTCGAAAAATTTAGGGGGGTGGGGTGGCTTAATATACAATTTGAGGGTTAGAAAACGAGTAAGGAATTTAATTTATCAGATTAGACATCCTAAGACCGGTTTCTGCCTTTCCACTTCGTCAGTTAGGCTTTTCGAATCCAATATATAAAATTCCAAACTCGTACAAGTTAATAGCTATATCCGCTATAAGATAAAATTTTTAGATGTGCTACCATCTATGATTAGAATTATTTGCTTTAAAAATTGTCAATACTCTCTTCTAATCATAGATGGTAGCACATCTAAAAATTTTATCTTATAGCGGATATAGCTAGTACGAGTTTGGAATTTTATTTATTGGATTCGAAAAGCCTAACTGACGAAGCCGAAAGGCAGAAACCGGTCTTAGGATGTCGAACCTGATAAATTAAATTCCTTACTCGTTTTCTAACTTTGTATTAATCTCTGAAAGGGATACGAGAAGAGAGTGACATTTTGACTAGAATCAGTCAAATAAAAGCTTTGCAACACACAATGCAAATTGTGTATGCAACCCCAATACATCGGGAATTATTTGCTTTAAAAATTGTCAATACTCTCTTCTAATCATAGATGGTAGCATATCTAAAAATACAATTTGAGGGTTGGATATTGGTTTTTTACGATTTGTGGCTGAAATATGCATCCTATCGAAAAAAGTGTAATGTAAAAGTTGAAGATAATTAAAAGATGCAAAACTTGTATTAATCAATTTTCAACATAACCTCAAAATTATTGAGAAAATAATTAAAAACCATATTATTGGTTTTTAATTTTTATCTCCCACAAAAATAATTTTTTCTTATGAAACTTGGTGAAAACCTTCTTTGTGTTTTAAATATGCTGTAATTTTGTCAAAGCAAAATATTTATTTCTCGATTTTATACGAATTTAAATTAAAAAAAGCCTAATTTTCAATCGAAAAAGGTCACTAATAAATTTTCAATTTTTTAACTTTATCAGTGCTCATTTTCTTCGTTGAAACCTAGACTTTAAGATCGACTCCACTATTACATGGGTGACACACCGGGGCAAAGGTAAACGAAATTACAGACAGACTAAGAAGAAACGGGGCCCTTTATATAGGACCCGCGCCTTTCGACGGACTCAGCTCTAGTTAAATATTAGGAGAGATCAAAAGAGAATTGAAGAACAAAAGATATGACAATCGGAAAGATCTTGAGGGACTAAGACAGGCTAAAATATTACTTTTAATTTAAAGAAACTTTAGAATGGTGCCATATGTTACAAAGTATTCTTTAGAAACGTTTTTTAAATTTTAATGGGAAAAACTCGAAATTTTTTTAGATCAATTAAACTGAAAACTGCACTGTTTACCTTTATAAAAGTTCTTGGTACATTTGATATATTCACAACTAAAATTTCTTTAAAACTGAGGGGTTTGATATGGCCCACTCTGGGTATGAATTTTATAGTATCCACATTGTAATTGAATTCAAATCTGTACGTTTTTTCATCAGAATTATTCCTTATTTTAAAACGTTTTTTTGGTATCTGCTTCAATGGAGTGTGTCCAAAATCGAGAATATATACTACTGTAGTATTGTTTCCTTTAGCCTTACGTGCTTCCAACGAATCGATGTAGATGTCTCCACTGTAACAGTGTGCAAATACTTGAATCTAAAAAAAAAAAAATTAAAGCAATGTTGAACGATAGTATTTTAGGTTTGCTATCGTTCTTGGGAAGAAAGCAACTATTTTAAAACCGTCAATAACCCAATTTATAATCTCTACAAAACTATTTTTTATTTAAAACATTTTAATATTTTTTTAAACAGGGTAAACATTGTACAATATTGAAACTGGTGTTAGACCAGGTAATGACTGTTCAAAATATCAAAATTTCATCGTTTTCGAGATAATGGACATTTTTTGAATTTCTGGAAAATCGCTGCCTCACCTTGGATTTTTGAGTGTCATGTCTACAAATTAAGACTAATTGAAATATCTTTGCTGCATCACTAATGAGTGATGCTTTCAGACGTACACAACAGTTTTTCAGAAATTAATACAATTTTTCGAGAAATGTGGGAAAAATGTTAGATTTGATTTTCACCAATTTTTAGTTAAGAACTTTGACATTATTGTCTGATGAAACTATGACCATTTGGAGTTGAAAATTTATCACAAGAAGAGCATTTTGTACAGATTGTAAAATGTTATAATTATTTTCAGAAGGAGAGGTATTTTGATTATATTAGAGTGTGGTGTTATTCTTTTGACAACACACCACACGAAGCCGTCAAAAGAGCACTAGAAGAAAGAGGGGTAGACAACACGACAACCAGATTGATGTCGCGACTACTGTCTACCAGAATAGCAGAGACTAAAATAAGACACTATTTCCATCTGCACAACCAGAGGATGCCCACAAGGAGGAGTGGCTTCCCCACTTATGTGAAGCCTAACAGTTGATCGACTTCTCTGCGATTTGACCGAGATTGGTATATAGTGTCAAGGCTATGCAGATGACATAGTCATAATCGCGAGAGGCAAATTCGAGAATAACTTCTGCGATATAGTTCAAAGAGGGCTTGACTCCACTAAAGAATGATGTCAATCGATGGGACTTAGCGTCAACCCCATCAAGACTACCTTAGTTCCATTTACACGGAAAAGAAACATTAACCTCAAAACCATCGAACTGGACGGGAAAGTTATTGAATGGAAGCCAGAAGTCAAATATCTAGGACTAATACTAGATCTGGAATAAGCACGAAAAAGAAGTAATCAACAAAGCCACGAAAGCTCTAATGGTGAGCAGAAACTTTGCGGAAAAAAACTGGGGATGTAACTCAAAAACCCTGCAGTGGATGTACACGTCAATAGTGAGACCGGCCAACACTTACGGAGCAGTAGTCTGGGGCAGCAGAACTAAGCTGGTCAGTACAAAGGCAAATCTAGCGAAAATCCAAAGACTAGCCTGCTCATGCATAACAGGTGCAATGAGAACGTGCTCAACGGCCGTCATGGAGGTATAATCCTCCATATAGTAGTGGAGTATAGCGATAAGAAAGCAAATTTCGACTCCTTCCTGGAAATCACCAAACCTGGGACATGACAAAGAAGTTTAGCTTTGTGAAAGAACTTGTTGAGGGTTCTGGAACCAACCCTATGTTGCATCAGTTTACCAGGACGACCGATGTAATATCATCGCCTTTTTAAACTATGTCGTATCTTCTAAGTGGACTGTAGATTTTATATTGATTGTGGATGTACTGTAGTATGTTTTATTTTCCCAACTCCATTGACAAAAACAACGAACACTTTTTATTTAACGGTTTATTTAAAATTTTAAGTAAATGAGTCACAAACGACTGAGCAATACATTACTTTAATAAGTAATCAACGACAAATTGTAAGTAACATATGTGTTTAACAAACACTAACACATATTAGTAAAGAATTAAAAAATGATCACATCATTCAGAAAATATTTTTAGGTGTTGTATGTACGAGTGATAAATAAGCACTAATTTTTGCTGCACTAAGGAGCACTGAATTTAGGTTTAAAAAATAATAAAGTGGACCGCCTGATTCGCAGCTAAGTACCACTGTGAAAACGAAATTTGCTGCACTAAGGAGCACTGGCTTTAAAATAACAATAAACAACAAAGTGGACCGCCTGATTCGCAGCTAAGTACCACAGTGAAAACGAAATTTGCTGCACTAAGGAGCAAGGTGTTGTGTGTGTGAGTGTTGACAAGGCACTGGTTTAAAAGTTTGCGAAGTTTGTCGCTTCAAGTTTATCCCCGCCGTCCGCGATTCTTCTAGAAAGAATTTGTTGGCCTACGTGTTGTTTCTCATGTCTTTAGAAAAAATGACCGTTAGAATCTGCGCTGCAGATATTTGGATACGTGACATTGTGCATGTAAAATAAATATTCGTTGAGACTTCCTGTCTCAGCGCTGTTGTCAGGTTGAGCGGGTTTGTGTTTCCTTTGGTTTGAAAATTAAACAGATGCGCTGTTGTTGATTTGAGTTTATTTGTTTAATTTGTTTTGAAAATTAAACAGAACTCAACACAGAACTAAGTAACAAAAGCGAATGGGACAATGACATCATCCCAAAACTTAAGAGAAGTGTCATTAAATAGGAGTATATGAACCTGGAACCAAATATTCCGAAAGTATAGGTAAATCTCCGAGCATTTTTCAAGCTGAAATCTACGCCATCGGAAAATGTGCCCAGTTCAGCATAGAAAGAAATTTTCGCAGACAAGAGATCATCAACATGTCAGACTGCCAAGTAGCCATTAATGCTTTGAAATCGCACGTAATCAACTCCAAGATGGCTTGGGAGTGCCTAGAGAATCTACACAAACTAGAAAAGAACAACACTGTTACCCTACTATGGGTTCCGGGACAAACTTGGAGGATAATGAAATAGCAGACGTACTCGCAAAAAAGAGGCGGAAACACCATTTCTGGGACCTGAACCCTTCTGCGGAATATGCACCAGTACAATACTTGATGAATTTGGAAAAGAAGTAAATAACAAATGATCCCAATACTGGATAGGACCACAAGTAATGAGGCAGGCCAAGACACTACTGAGAAACTATAACCAGAAGAGATCTGACGACTGCATCAGTAAAAGTAAAAATAAGCTCAGAATACTAACGGGTATCCTAACAGGGCACTGCTGGATGAGAGGCCACCTGAAGAAACTCGGATTAGTAGACAAAGAAGAATGCAGATTCTGCGAGGAAGAGGAGGAAACCTTTATCCACATTTTCTCAGAATGCATAACCCTGCAAAATCCAAGGGTACGATGCCTTGGAGAATATCAAATAGAAGAGGGAGATCTACCTAACCTGAAGCCTACCGAGATCCTGAACTTTTTGAAAGTAATAGGACTGGGGGAACTGCTCTAATCGTTGAGACATCCTTAACGATTGGGTAGCAGAAGAGGGCACAATAGATCTTATAGGTCGCAGTGTATCGACACCCCCAGTTAGAATCAACTCTTACGACTTTGTCGATAATGTGTTTTATTTTGATCCGATCAAGATGAAATAATTTTGAGTAATAACGAATCAATTGCTTAGAAGGATTCAATGAGACGTAAAAAAGTGAATACTAATTCAACGTTTTCTTTAATCAACATACAATATAAACCACAATAACGATTATTCGACATCGCACTGAATAATATTACAATAAATGTATGCAGAGACGACATCTTTTCAAGAAGGACCTTTTCAAATGCGTTATAGCCCCCGAATCAGCAATTCTCTGAGCGGCAGTGTGAATACGCCGTACAATGATTGTAAAGTCGAAAAAAGTGGGACTTAATATAAGGAACCTTCCAAAAATCCCCAAATTTTTTACATAGGCGTATTTTGGATTCCTAAATAAAAATCTGAGGTGACATTTTGGAAATTCTATAAATTCAAAATGGCCGATCCAATATGGCGCATGAAAATCTAAAATTCTTTGCGATAAAAAAAATATTCCGTCTCTACCGGAGTAGTGTTTTATTTCACCCGCAAAGATGTATCCTCCCGAATTTTCCTTTTTTTTTCAAACCATTCAAGAACTATTAAAGACAGAACATAATCTTGAATCATGTATATGTATATGGAATTTTTAGGGTTGCTACAAAAATATCTGCAGTTACTTTAAATTTTTTACAAGCAAACAATTTTAGCAAAATTTGTTTTTTGAATTTGTTGAAATCGAATAAGAGTGAACAATTTTTTGGAGTCAAAATATTTGTCCTAAGAAGTTCAGTTTTCCTCATGACACACACAATTAAAATTTTTCCACATTCCTAGATAAATTAACCTAAAGTAAATACCAAATACCAATTCTTGTTAAAATATGGTGATGCAAAAACACGTCGCTGTAGCTCAAATTTTAGGAGAGATATTCCTACCCATTTTTATATTTTTTATTTTTTTTTTATGAAAAACTGTCGATTGGGAACCTAAGACGCTCGTATAAGTATTTTTCGAGTCATCATTCGATCTTTACTTGCCTGATATGTTTCAAATGGATTTTCGACTATGTAGATACTGATCAATGTGTCAATCATTACTTCTTTATCTGGTTTGAAAACCAAACAAACATAAGTAGATTCTGAAGGATATAAAGTGATTTTCAAAGAAGATGAAACAAAATTCTCTTCTGCAATAAAGAAAAAATTATTAAAGTAAACTTGGGAAAATTGGCCAAAGTCTAAACAGGATCTCTAGGTTTTTCTTTGTTGCTTGTTTCAAATGAATTTAGACCAGGGCAGAGGCGCATCCAGACTTCCGTTTTGGGGGGTCACGAAGTTATTTTTATGGTGGAGGGGGGCGTATGGGTATAACTGAACCTCGAAAAATACTTTTTTGATTCAGATAGTAAACTCAACCCCAAAAAATCAGGCCCGGGCTTAAAAAAATAGTTCGCTTGGTTCATATAAAAAATTTCACCCTGTATATGGTATTTGAAAACTCTAATAAGGATTTTACAAAGTACACAAGTAGACAACAAAAATGGCTATTTATTTTTTCTGAATTTCTAATAAAAAAAATCAAATTTGACGATAAATTAAAAGTTTAGCAAAATGAACCATAGATTTCATGCAAAAATTTACTTTTTTGTACAAACATTTAATTTTTACCTTTTGAAAGCCGATTCTGGATATTGAAACGGTCTTATTATTAAAAATATAGCACGAGCTGTGGTGGCACTAGTAATTATAAATTAAATTCTTGTACAGAAAATTAAATTTTTGCAAGAAAAGTTATATTTTCTGAAATCTATGGTTCATTTTGCTAAACTTCTAATTTATAGTCAAATTTGATTTTTTTATTAGAAATTGAGTAATCGTGTGGGGAAAAAATAAATACGCCATTTTTGTTGTCTATATTTACACATACTTTATTTTTAATGAAACGCCCATCTCGGACATAGTCTAGCTGTATTCATGGTAACAAAAAAGTGATTGAAAAATGATATATAAAATAAAAATAAATTATTAAAAAAAGTTTAGAAATCAAAATAAAATCTTCTAAAAGACGCTGTGAATACCTAACTTGCGCATAAATGCGCATATATGGAGTCCGCTCTAATCAGGTTAAACTCGCTCTAGATCGAAATCTGTACATAGGATGGACTTGGGCCCGTAAACACTTTTGATCGGGATGGGATGACGAATAAATTTTCGAAGTTTGGGAGAAATCGACCGAAAGCCATTTACGTATCAAAAACTGCAAGGTACGTTCTACTGACAATAACGTTACAACAAATGCCAAATTTTGAATTTGGGAAATAATAAAAAACTAATTAAAATATTTATAAATTTGGATTATTAGATGTATGGAGGGTTAGTATGTATATTGCAATGCAAATATCAAGAAACTTTCAAATGTAAACGTACCTTTGTTTTCTTGTTCTTTACTGAATTCCAGCAAATTATCGCTCTGTAGCAAATGAAACATAGAAGTACCACTATCAGCAAGGGCAATAATTACTTGACACATTATGACTCCCGTATTTGTTATTTTAACTCTTTGGGTCTCAGTTTCCTTTATGTTTATGGATCTGAAATGAACCTTGTAGAGATTTTCTGTTCCTTCTAGAGGCGGCAGTCCGGAAAGTTCGATTTGTGGAGCGTAACTTCGACCACGCAAATAAATTTCAATGTTGTTGTTGGTCGTCGCATTCGAGCCTAATTCGAGTCTTCCCTCAAATGTCTAAAAATTAAAAGGATTTTTGCAAACTTTGTTTTTCGAATTTTCTAATGCTATCTAGATTTTTTTGGTTCAATACGTACACCTAGATGTAAAATTTCAAGAGAAGTTTTAAAAGACATGGATATCATACAGGGTGATTCATTGGGAAATGCGCATACAGTAAGGGTAGATTGAGGACACCGAGGTGCTTCTAAATAACCTATATTTTATGGGTCTATCGTTCTTTATAACCAAGATACAGGGTGATTTATTAATTTTTTCCATTTTTTTAATTAATCATCAGTCATGAACCACCCTATACATATTTATAATATGCCCATAGTGGCGTCGATTAACATAGTAAAAAAAGTATTATTCCAGGTCCGGACTTAAAAAAATTAATAAGTAGGTTTCGAGTAGAGACAACACTCTGTATTTCAATATTTTAAAATTTTTAAAGAACACAAAAAAATAAGTAAGACTAAATGTATTTGGTGTTTCCCCGACAAGTGTTGATGCAACTTCGGGACCCTGTGACACTCTTGCCCAACATGTGTGGAACAACAAAACTCTCTTCTTGTATCCAATAACAGTAAGTGAATTAAAAAAATATCGTTAATGATTTATCAAATAGCACAGCTTTAGATGTATTTGAAATAAGCAATAAACTATTGAAACTTTTAGCAGAGGGATATATCCCACTCACAATAATAATAAATAATTGGTTTCTGAACGGTACATTCCCAGAACAATTCAAAACTTCCAAAATTTCCCCTATATATAAAAAGGACAATGAATTTCTTCCTGAAAATTATCGTCCAATTGCCATAGTGCCTATTTTCTCAAAACCTATTGAGAAAGTCGTCAATAATAGACTGTTTGAATATTTGAACAAAGATAATTTACTTTAACAGTTCTGGCGGGAGTGCCGCAGGGTTCAGTACTTGGGCCAACTCTATTATATTATATATAAATGATCTTCCTTATTATATAAACTGGTCATCTTGCATTCTATATGCAGATGATACGACTTTATATCACTCTAATAAATGTGAAGAAAACTTAAAATGTACAGATGAAAGTGCCATAACCACTTCTCGATCATGGTTCTACAAAAATAATCTATGCATAAATGAGGACAAAACAATCAAAATTTTATTTACTTTAAAAGGTATACCAAAAGAAATTAAAGAAGCCAAATTTCTGGGAATCGCATTAGATAGCAAATTGGACTGGAAACAACACATCATCTACTTATCAAAAAAAAACTATCCAGTCTTATTTTTTTACTGAGAAAATTTTCAGCTAAAACATCAGCTGAAGTAAGTCGTATAGCTTGAGACTATTTCAGAGCTTGCTAAACTATGGGGTAACTCTACAGAATTTAACAAAATCTTTACTATACAAAAAGCAGCAGTCAGAGCTATTACAAAAAAGTCATCTATGGAATCTTGTAGGCCTATATTTAAACAACTACAAATTCTAACTATTCCCTCAATATATATTAAATTGGTTTAAAAAACAAAAATAAAGAAAATACTACTTGAATCTGCATTATACAATCTACAAGAATTCTATGATTTTGATATGACCACAACCAATTTTATATTTTTATTTTATTTTATTCATTTTGTGCTCTGTGTAATCACCATCAGTGGCAATTTTATCTCAATTTTTTTTTAAACTTTACTGTTACTTATGTTAGGACTTTTAGATATTCCTTCTTTTCTCTTTTGACAATGCTAAAACAATGTTACTTGTTACTTAAGCAAATAAAGAATATTATTATTATTATATTATTATCATACAACTTTTTTACTTATTAACTTGAGTCAAATCTAGATGTTTCGATAATGAGGTGGCTCAAAATTAAAAAAAAATTCTATCGCAAATGGTTCTTTTCCAGATTTAATCCATTAAAATCATCAACTATTTCTTCTTCTCCTAATTTCTGGATCCCAACCTTATTGAAAAACGAAAAGACAGGTCCGTATTTGGGACAAATTATTATTATCAATGACTAACTTTCAAACACTCTGTATGCATAAAAAAGTTATCAAAAAATTATAAAAATGAGAAAAATGCCCATTCCGAAAATAGCATAACTTTATTTTAAACAAAAATGATGTTTTGCAACAAATTGTATTAAGTTAAACGAAAAGGATTAGACACGAAAAAATGTAAACAACGTTTTTCAAAGTGGCCTCCATTTTGCTCAATACATTTCCGTGCTCCGTAGAAGATATTCTGTAGTGATTACTTCAGTTAATTTTAAATAACCCGAAACATGGTAATCGATTGGATTAAAATCGGGCCCCCGTGCAGGCCAGTTGTGAGGTCCTCCTCTGCCTGTCCAATGATTTGGGAAGTTGTCATTTAATCTCTGAAAGGGATAAAAAAGAAGAGAGCGACATCTTGACTAGTTTCAGTCAAAATTTAATGTTAATACTCTCTTCTTACCATAGATGGTAGCACATCTAAAAATGTTATCTTATAGCAGATATAGCTATTGACTTGTACGAGTTTGGAATTTTATTTATTGGATTCTAAAAGCCTAACTGATGAAGCCGAAAGGCAGAAACCGGTCTTAGGATGTCGAATCTAATAAATTAAAATTCCTTACTGGCTTACTCAAGTTAATAAGTATGGGGAAACACCAAATACATTTAGTCTTACTTATTTTTTTGTTCTCTTTCCAAATTTGTAAATAAAATTTTAAAATATTGATATACAGGGTGTTGTTTCGACTCGAAACCTACTTAATTTTTTAAGTCCGGAACTGAAATAAGACTTTTTTTATTATGTTAATCGACGCCACTATGGACAAAGAACATATGTACCAAATGTTATAAAAATGTATAAAAAAAATGTGGAAAATTAACAAATCAGCCTGTATCTTGGTCATAAAGAACGATAGACCCATAACATATAGGTTATTTAGAAGCACCTCGGTGTCCTCCATCTACCTCTACTGTATGCGCATTTCCCAATGAATGTTCATTATTTTTATATTCAAAACAAAAAAATTTGTCTTTGCCAGTGAGCCGGTGATCAGCAAGAATAAAAAAACTTATTTGTAGGAATTTATCTATTAAGGTAACACTACATAAATTATAGTAAGTAACCGACTAAAAGGAGAATTTGGTGTGCCACAGGGCACAGTACTGGGACCACTCTTATTTAATATTTACGTAAATGGACTCCTATCACTATTGGAGAAATAATAATAAGTGGTTCCACCTGGAGCGGAAAAAGCAATAGCAAAAATTAAAAAGTGGTTAGATAGTAGCCTTCTCAAACATCTAGAACTATTCCCTTTTGATTAAAAAAAATTAATGGGCGGCTAAAAGTTACATTTTTAAATGATATATACAGAATATACCCCATAGACTCCTAGAATTTTAACGGTTCCTTTTTAGGCTTTGTAGTAGAGGGATAAAAATAAACTAACAATTCTTTTTGTAGTAAAATCTATAACATTAGAAAGAACATACTAGGAAATTAATAATTACAGCTTACATTTATGGAATCAGGTCGAAATGTAACAGTAATCACTCCTGTAAGATATGGATCAATTGTGAATTGTGCAGGTGAAACTGTAAAGTTGTTACACTGGTAAACTTTTCCCGTTACAACAGCGACCAGTTGACCCAAATTTTGAAGGTATATCTTAGCCTGGCATTCTTTTTTTACACATACATTTTCGAAATATAGTGTGTTTTTTGATACAACGAAATACGTGTGGGTTCCAATCTAAAACAAAAAATAAATAGTTTATAACATTATACCTTAAATTTTACACACAATTATAGAAGTAATCATACTAAACCCGGTTCACGTTAAGTTTAAAATGACGTGGCGTCTGTGAGTCGGAAAAGACCATAAAAAATGGACCAAAATTTACTCGGATCGAGAGTACCTTCTCTCCCCGTTTTTGAGGATGCTGAACACGATGGCGGTATCAGAATTTTTCTTTTCGCCAGCCGAACCCCTAAAAGGGTTAAACGTGCAGCACATCAATTTTGACCTGTAGAAGGATTGGTGGGGGTCGGAAGTGATATTGATCACCTCCATCGTTTTCAGCATCCTCGAAAACAGACGTTTTGCCGCTGATATAAAAAACAAAAAAAGCACTCCTGTCGGGGGTGAGTTTTGGCTAAGGAGGGATTGGTGAGGATATACTGTAAAATTTATAAAAACTTTTCCATCACTGTGTAATAAAATGAAAATTTATTTAAAATGAAATAAAATGTGATGAAAAATAAAATGGATACAGCTACAAAAATATCTGGATGGATATTGGGACCTCATTCATCTCACTCTTATAATTACTACCTAAGGTTGTGAAATAAATCACACTTGTTCCCAAGAACAAAGACATTAAATGTCCTACACTGCACCAGCGTCTGGACTTCAACAACTACTCCTTGGGCTATATGCCCCTCCAGGTATTGAATTACGAAAGTTCAGACGTGGTTTGGCGCCCGACCAAGTCGGGGTTTTAAACCAATAACTTTGATTTTATTATTAAAGGAGCTTGCCATCCTTATACCGGTTTCGGAATTATTGTGCCTCATCAGTAAGGAGCAGACTAGCTCGAATTTCTATCTCTGGAAATCGCTTTGAACCCACCAACTCTTAGTACAAACGGTTAAGTCGAGAGAGTCGTAATTCACTACCTGAAGGGGCATATAGCCCAAGGAGTAGTTGTTGAAGTCCAGACGCTGGTGCAGTGTAGGACATTTAATTAATGTCTTTGTTCTTGGGAACAAGTGTGATTTATTTCACAACCTTAGGTAGTTTTTTAGCATTTTTATGGTTCAAAAAATTCCACCGTCGTTTCACTCTTATAATAATCAGACCCACCAAAATATTAATGTTGATATGAATTCAGTTCCCACCATCAATTTACACCAATGTGAAAATGCCAACATAAGCATAAATATTAATAAATAAGACTGATTTAATTATGATTAGTTCACTTAAGTATATTTCGTATTTAGTTATATAGTAGATGTTTAATTGTTTCAATATTTTCATAAAACAAATAAAGTGATACCTAAATCTGGTTAAATTTATTTGACAGTCGTGTACAAAGTATAGTATTCTACTCGCATATAATATACCATTATATGCTCGTTGAATAATATACTATTAAATGGAAGATATGGAGAACATAAAAACTTATACTACCGGATGTGGATAAAATAGTAAGAGGTCAATTCTCATGTTACAGTGTAATTGTTTTGGATAATCCCTTGTACTATACCTGGCCAACTAGTCGTTGGACATTTACATTTGATTTTTGTAATTTATCTAATGTTTTATAATTTCGTTACCTTGTTAATTATGAATAAAACTTACATCTGAAGGAACAACAAGCTCGTCTGGACTATTAACGATATAATGCTCTTTGAACACTTTGTTAAAATTCTGAAAATCAATCCAAGGCTCCGACGCTTCTCCATATAAAATGATCTCTTTTCCGTTTATGTGCTCCTTTGCTGGTTCAGACACATTAATGAGCATCGTTTGTTCGTAGATTCCAAGAGCCGTTGGATGAAAAGTTAACGTTATCTCTGCATTTTCTCCCCCTTGAACAATTCCTACGAATGGACAGATTGTGTAACCGGGCATCTCCAGTGTGTCTGTTGTTTTTAAACTGTGGATAAATATAAATAATAATAATATACGCCCTTAAATTAACCGCCTTAGAAGTTAACCCAAGAAAATTATTAAAAAACATATCTTAGGTATACAGATTCGGACAAAAAATAATAGTAGGGGAGCCCAAGCGGGAATTTTGCGCGGTACTCGAGCACGTCAGAAAATCATATGGGGAGAAACCTTGCACCCTCAGAGCTCACTGCTATCTCCATCGCCGCAAAAGAGACTACCAGAAGAAACATTACTGGTAATAATATTTACATCCTCACGGACAGCAGACAGGCACTACTGGCTCTGGATAGACCACGCATTACATCAGGTCTAGTACTAGAATGTCACCAGGCCCTGATCGAAGCTTGCAACAACAACGTGGTCACTTTAGCTTGGATCAAAGGTCATGAAAAATCAAAAGGCAACCGTGCAGCTGACTCATTAGCTAAGAAAGCAGTCTCCCATAAACTTTTGGGACCTGGCACTTTCATAAGCTTATCGGCATCAGCTGTGGCTGACCTACTAAAGAAGCACTCCCTTGACAAGGTTAAGGGTAGATGGGACGACGAAATAGGCTGCAAGCTAGCTAAGGAACTATTACAGTATCCGAACAGCGAAACAGCCAAAAGATACATGACTATGAACAGACAGAACCTGCGCACAGCCACAGGTATCCTGACTGGCCACTATCATCTACGAAAACTCCTCTACAGGATGGGGTTATCTGACACTCCATTTTGTAGTGGATGTGAACAGGAAGACGAGACTGTCGAACACATTCTTTGCGAATGCCCGACACTCTCACAAATAAGACATTTTCTTTTTGTCGAGCAGTGGCTAACACATGCCAACATGAGGGAGCTACCTTCAGGCGACGTCATCACCTACTTTAAACAAGTAGGCTGGCTGACGAGCTAGAAGGAAGGCTCAAGCTCAGAAGGACGCACAATGGGCCAAATGTGGCCTACGTGCTGTGGGGTGACCCACCCTTCTAGATTTACAGATACAGATACAGAATCTTGCACCTTGTAATGTGTACCCTACCTTAATATAGTGGGGTGCGTTGAGGGCAGCCAGTCAGATTAGTAAAAACATCGATCCTCAGAAAAACTCGAACGCGTCAGATTAAGAAAAGGTAAGTTAAGTATATCCAGAAAAGTGTATATTTCAATAATCTGACAATTTGAGCGTGACATAAGGAAATGGGCAAGTCACAAAGTTGTAAAAAAAACGTCACCTCGAAATACTCGAGCGCGATTGTTTTTTTTTTTCATTTCGATGGAAATTCTATCAGGATTACGAAAAACATAAATCTGACGGTTTTCATGGGGCGATGTAGCTAAAAACATCGATAAAGGATGAAGCGTACAGATGCTGAGAACTGTGTACTCCCAACTTTGCGCCACTCGTTTCTTCTCACTATTTTACTCTCTCGCACAGTTCTCACGCTAGCGTCTTCCATCTCAGCTCACAATAACGTGTTCGTTTTTGTAGGTGTACGACGCTTTGGTTTGTTTGTTGTGTTTTAAAATAATTTAGTGAATTTAATGCAATAAGTTTCATATCCATTACAATAATGAGTGATGTGTGAAATGTGTGGGTATTTTTTGAAAAAGAAACTTGTGAAAAAATCAAAAAGTTTACACCAGAAACATTAAAAAATGTATGACTATTTTGGAGTATCGTAAAGTGAAACCTGTTCTAAGAAAATCTAGCAACGCTTATGCTACGGTCGAAAAATACCGTCCGATTTCCGAAGGCAAAATGAAATTACATGAAAGTGCACAAGAATGTGTTGATTTTTTAAAAAAAATTATTTTAAAATTGTCAGATTAACAGTATCCCTCCATATAATTGTCAGATTATCATTTAGGACGACGCGCACGAGTATTTCAAGGTCACATTTTTTTACATTTTCAAAAAGCCAGTAGCAAAGACAAGATCAGTCCCAAAACGACGGAAGTGTAGCTCACGGACTTAAGCTCGCAGGGGTTGATATTGTTTAAGGTTTATGCCGAATCCAGCAGCAAAGACAAGAACAGCCCTGAAGCTATGAAAATTACAACAACACTGCCGAAACTCTCAGGTAGATATTGTTTAAGGCTTATGCCGAAGCCACAAGCAAAGACAAGAACTGATCCCAAAGCGTTGAAAATTATTACACAGCGAACTAAACTTGCAGTGGGTAGATATTGTTTAAGGCTTATGCCGAAACCCCCAGCAGCAAAGACAAGATATGGTCCCAAAGCAGTGAAAATGATTTAACGCGTCAATCGGAATGATCAAAGCGGTAACTAGTTTTTAGTTTCGGACGTGGAAAGAAACAAAAGCTTAATTAGAAAATTTCACACCAACATTTTTTAACCAATAAGGAGCTTTCGTTTCAGCTTATTACTGTAGTAACCACAAAACGTGGCGATAGTATTTTCCTCCTGGGTACCCGGTACCACAGCGATAGTATTTCTGTCAAGTGTCAAATTATAAAAATACACCCTTCCGTTCACTGTAAAATGATACAGATTGGTTGATAGATAATAGATAGATTATTTTAGACCAACAAATGTTTATTTCATACTACTAAAATCCTAGGAACATATTCTTTTGGTATATATGAAGATATCTTACGAAAATGTCATGTTATAATTTTTACTTTACCATACCAAGTGGTGGTAAAGTATTGTAATCGCAAAAAAAAAGTTCAGCTTTCAGTGGATTTACATGTTTTGAGACCCCCTAAGTCATTTAAGACCATTTCCAGAAAATGTATGTATGGAGTATGGAGTATGTAGTATGTAGTCCGGAAAAATTTGTGTGCGCTCTAACTCCAACTGCGATCGGAATTTCCTAACCAAATTTTATATTTAGCATTTTTACAACATGCTAATGAGCGGATTAGATTTTGGGCAAAATCGGACAACCGGAAGTGGGTTTACTTTTGAGAATTTTCAATAGTAATACCACAAGTGATTGAATTTTCGCGATAAGTCTGTCGATTCATTTCATAACGAAACTGAGTTGCTTAAAAACACCACGAGTCCGCAGGACGAGTGGTGTTTTCATCAAGCAACTCAGTTGAGTTATGAAATAAGAGACAGACTTATGAGATGAATTCAATCACGAGTGGAATTTTATTAGACTATTTCACAAACAAAGTAAAAGGTCTCATTTTGACGTCTGTAGCTGTAATTATACAAAGTAAAAGGTCTCATTTTGACGTCTGTAGCTGTAATTATTTTTTTTCAAAATGTCAAATTTTGTTTTGTATTTCGTATCCATGGTTACGCCGTGAAAATACCACGCTGATAGACCAATCAGAATTGAAAGACAGCTGGTATTATCGCGATAATACCAGCTGTCTTTGGTTTGTGATTGGTCAGATTTTGTGAAAATTCGAAGATGAGTGAAATAGTCAGATTTTCGCAATTATTATCGTTTCTATTAAGTTTACGTAAAAATATTAAGAGAAAAAATTTATTTTTAATTTTGTTTAAAAACTTTTTTCAAATTTTGTATTATAAGCGAGTTAAAAATAAAATATGGAATAACATAGTTGCATAATGGCGCAGGCGCAGTAGAAGTGTTTTGTTTCATGGAAACAATTGTACGCTCTTGCCAGGCATGACCTGCCTTAAATATGTACGAGTAATTAGATTATGAGCCCGTAGGGCCGTTAAAGTATGGTGCATGGCCACATCCGATTTTTTATATTACTTTGGTGTGAAATTTTCTTACGGAATCTCCCACGATCTTGAATTAATATCTGGAAATATCTCCTCAAGCATGAATTTTTTTAAAAAAGTTTCCCTCGTCTCCGACTCGTTATAACTTTAAAAAATTCATGCTTTCGGAAATATTTCCGATAGTAATTCAAGCTCTAGGGAGATTACTAGTGATAGTATTTTTCAGTAATATTGTTTTGAAAGTTTCATCAGTTATAAATACAATAAAATTGTAATAACTGTTTATATTAGTATAAATTCTGAGAAAAACAGGGATTTTTACTTGTAATCTCCCTAGAGCTTGAATTACTACCGGAAATATTTCCGAAAGCATGAATTTTTTAAAAGTATCCCGAGTCGAAGACGAGGGATACTTTTTTAAAAAAAAATAGGTTGAATAGATTCATACAAGCTCTTTAAAAATTTAACTGGTTCATTCCCAATTCTGAACAATATTTCTAAAACCGAGAGTACCTACTACAGCAAGAACACAGGTTGAGCATCGATTTGACCAGTTTGAAATGAGGGTAAAGGATAATTTTAAACAAACTAAAAAAGGGTGTTAAATTCACCATTTTTGACTAGAAAGTATAAAAAGAAATTCTTACTTGCTTACGCTGCTTTCTCCTCTACGCTTTTTTGTAGTCTTTTGCTTTGTTGCTTCGTTTACTAAAGGAGTGACAGTGCCTAAAAAAACATTGTTTTTAACACCAGACAATTTCGCTAGTTTTCTAATCTAAATTTTAAATTCTTTAGGTAGACAATTAAGAAATGTCAAATCTTTTTTACGAGCTTTTATGGTTTTAGATCTTGGTTTTAAAGAAAATAGTATTCCTTAAAAGCCACCGTTTCGTCAATTTATTTTGACATCTTCAGGGCACTGTAAGATGAAAGGGGTGTTTCAAATTATAAATAAAAAGAATAGTGGAGTCGATTTGGCGGAAAAATACCCGTTAAACGAAGTCGCTCTTTTCGAAAAAAAAATTTTGTGATTTCATAGATTCGAGGTCCCTCTTCCACATGATCACTATATGAAAGCTAAGGGAGGTGTGGAGAGGGGGCAAATTAACATGTAAAGATATGGAAAATCGGTTTTTCGCACGAAACGGATCGAAACGACTTCTATATATAAAATAAAGTGCTCGCGAAAGCGCTTAAACTGAATTTTAAACCGTCCAAATCGGTTTAGCGGTTTTTGAGGTATTGCGATTTGAAAGTATATGGATTTTCGTCGCGGCGAGAACACACCTAGAGAGAGAGAAAAATTATAAAATATAAAAAACGCGTCTATAATATGGTAATTTTGCTTTAAAATAAGCGTGCGGGAAAGTGCTTCAAGTATGCGGGAAAGTGCTACTTTGCGCGCAAATCAATGCGCAAAGTAGCTACTTTGCGTACACTCGTAGAAAAATTTTTTTTGCATGCCAAGCTATCTTTTAGCTGGTTGCGCTAGCTCAATTAGTACAAAACGCTTGTTTCAACAATATTTGTTTTCCCAGCATATCTCCCCCCCTACTTGTCCAACCACTCCCACCCTCCGGCAAATAAAAGTACTCGTTATTACCCTTTTATTCACAAAAAATTGACGCCCCATCTCCAATGCCTCTCGAGAAATAATTAATTTTTTTTATTTTTGCAATTTCAAATCGCGATAATTCGCGAATTAATTGAGTTATCGGGTTCAGGTTGGAACGAGATTACGTGTTTTGTCAAGCTCTTCAATTTTGGTAAGAATATTTTTTTGTGGGATCAAACCCGGCTGAGATTTATCGGAAAACCCGTTTTCAAGTTCTTTAGATAGAGGATTTCCCCTCTTCTACCGCCACCTGGGTCGAACAACATTTCATGCAGAAATGACGGGGGGAACTGATTTCATCGAAAGTTTTCGAAAGCCACATCGACTTCACTAGTATTATATTTTTGAAATAGCAATAGTAATATAGTTAAATACTCACCAGTTGGATTAACGTAAGAAATAGTATAGGTGAACTTAGATTTTCCGGTATTTTTCAACTGCAATATTTGTGTTCTCTTATTAAAAACTTCTAGAGAACCAAAATGTACGTTGCTAGCTGGGCAAATGGAAAACCTTAAGAAAAAAAAATATTTAATTAACTTTATATTAAACTTCTCTGGGGAATATTTTTGTAATTTATCAGGAAATTTTAGGATAGATTTAATTTATAATCATTTGTAATTTTTCACTGTATTGCACAAATAATGCAAATATATTTTTAGATAACTGTCCCATTGAAATTGACGCAATAACAACGAAGTTAGAAGCTAAAAAAAGGCTTTTTCGTGCCACAAAGAAAATTATGCCTTATGCGTGACGCCTTGTAACGCAGCTCGGGCGTCATATTATTTAATGTGGTTTACTCCACAACCCTTTATAAACGACGTCTTAGGGGCACAGATAGCTTCAGATGGAGATGCCGAATCTCTAGGGGTCTTATTTCCACTCGTTTGCTAATTATCTTTGAAAGTAATAGGTAAAGGCTAGTTGGCAACCCTGTCGTCGAGAACGCACGAAGGCAAGCTGAGGTTCAGTGGAATTTTCCTGTTTATTGGGTTAATAAATAGTTGAGATTTGCGTTGTTAATTTTGTATTAACTTTTATATATATTTTAT
This sequence comes from Crepidodera aurea, assembly GCA_949320105.2. Classification (NCBI taxonomy): domain Eukaryota; kingdom Metazoa; phylum Arthropoda; class Insecta; order Coleoptera; family Chrysomelidae; genus Crepidodera; species Crepidodera aurea. The sequence continues at coordinate 23,409,131 of OX439479.2, read as the reverse complement.
TTATTAGATTTTAAATTCAATTTAGAAAACTGTTCTAGTACTTATTGTGTCGAAATTGGCCTATTTTCAAATGCAACTATAAATAAATTTATTGTATCTAGAATCGAGTGACCCCCAAAATACCACTACTGCGATTGACTTTCAGTAGATTGAGTGGCAAGTATCACGTGGCCAGTTGCTTGAGGCAGGAAGGGGAACAGTGGTTCAATTGGATGATTGATACGCCTTCGCGCATATCTCTTAGATTTTGTGCTGGTCGACTTCTACGTGAGCTCTTGTTCAAAATACATTGAAAATCCTATGTTCCGTTGAAATTTTGCCCTAACAATTATTATGTCACTCAATGTTAATTGATTTTTTAATAAACTACTTTGATTTCACTTAAGGCTCGAACGTCTCTTACTTTGACGGTGATATGCAATAACAGTAGGTATTGTATTTCACCGCGCAAATGGGGGTTACGCGGATGGCGCCATCTAAGATATTTATTTTTTATCTCACGATAAATAGGCTGATTGACTATGTAACCTATAGGTAAGAGCTGTGCTAAGCAACAAGTATTACTAAATTAATTATTTCGTTATTACTGTAGATAATAAAAAATACTCACTTCGATAATAAAATGGTAGCCGAATATTTGATTTGAAAAGATATAACAACGTTATCTGGTTTGTTCGGGTCCAAAATTTTGCAACAAAATATGGGTACTTCCTTGAAATCCATTTCTTCAGTGGGATTAAATTTAATTATTATTCCTGAATGTTTTTGTGGTTGCACAATTTCTGAGTTCACGCTGTATTGAAAATTGCGTCTGATCTTCCGAAAATTTGTGTCAGATGGGTTTACTATTTTGTCGATCCTGAAAATGGTCCTAACATTAACTGTTTTGCACATACGCTGATTCTAATATTTAATTTAAAAAATCAATTAAAAAACTAAAATCCAACTACAAAAAGTGAAAATCAAGAATTTATGACTATACGCCTGCCAATTTCAATTTCGCTTGACACGAGCGCCGCTATAACGGAATTTTAGGTAAATGTGCATTTTGCAATTGTTGCGATCGACTTGTTGCACTGTGTCTGGATGAAAGAACACTTTTTTCTTCATTTGGGGTTGTCTGTTCGCAATTTATTCCTTCAAACGCATCAATAACGCCATATAATACTCGCTTTTAATGATTTTCTTTTAGCGACCAAAACCTTACCAGCTCACATTTGCGTATTTGTCACTTGGGATTTCCCCGTTTGCTATACACTCAGCTGACTGCCCATTTGACTCTGAAGTGTAGTATACAGGGTGTCCCATGACGAATTGTACATAGTCTTTTACTTTTACTATTCTTGGGAATTTTGAAGGCACCTGTTTTTTTTCGAAATTTTGTGTCATACTAATAATAAAGTCTCAAAGAGATTTACGAAATATATCAGTTTATTATTATTCTGTTGTTCATCACGTAAAAGCATAATTTTGAAATAAGATAAGGCCATACATAAAATAAATGTATTCAAGAGAGAGAAACTTATAACCTATTATGAATATGAGAGGATTGACAAGTGACAGGAAGAAGTAGCAGGACTTGGTAACAGAAAAATTACCATGCAAGTTTTATAAGGGCTTCCGAAACGAAACACATATAACGTTATATTACGTTACTAAAGGTGTTCAGCTGCAGTTATTTAGGAAGTTATATAGCGGTTTCCATAACGTTTCTGTTCCTTGTGGTAACAAAACTTAAAGCTATATAGCGTTACTAAACAAAGGTGATCGTAACTTCTATAAATGCTGTATTTAAGCTCTTTAAGGGGTTTATAAGGGCAACGGTGAAGCAGTATTTATCACTGCGCCCCCAAAATATAAGTAGATAATGAGTTTTGTTAAGGGGAAATGCATCAATCAAGTGGTAGGTATTAATACCTTTGGAACATGTCCCTTGCAAACTGCACGTTATCTTAAATTAAATAAACGCTCATTTTTGAAAGTTCTATTTAAACATACTGATACGTGCTTTAAATATGTAAATTGGGGCACCAATAAAAAAAATTATTTTCATTGTGCTTAAACAGCTTCAAACAACCCTCTGAATCGTCAAGGCGTTGTTTTTGATCTACTGTGAGCAAACACGCTACCTGCTTATACCAGAGCTTTCTAATGGACAAATTTTCATGCAAAATGTTTAGAAATATAAAAATAAGGACAGAACAGGTATGAATAGTTTAGAGTAATGTAGAATATTTTTGATAAAAATGTAATAAAATTTCAACTTTTAATATACTTACACCATTAGTAACACCGTCTTCCCATTATTAGATAAGTCAAGTGGAAACTTATATTCACATTTTCCCTTCAGCTCACCAAGTTCGACGTGATCCTTATATTTTACAAGATATTCTACAGCTTCCGATAGCAATGTGATGGAATCAACTAAAACGGGGATGTCTTCCGAGCAAAGGGGGTCGAAAATCTAGAAAAATTAACTGCAATTTCAAGAATCTCGTTTTTACTTTATGGATCGTTTTTTACAAAAATTAATTGAAATCTCTGATGAGCAAAATTAATACTACTACTACTATTACTACTAAGGTTAAACCACAAACACTTTTTACGCAAGAAAAAATGTATTAACCCTGGCCATTAAAAGTTATAAACAAATAACCTAGCTTCAGGTAGATCCTACACCGCCCAGTAGCCCACCAAAAAAAAACTTATTATAATTTACTAACCTTTTATTAGAAATTTATTACGCAAGAAAAAATGTATTAACCCTGCACATTAAAAGTTATAAACAAATAACCTAGCTTCAGATAGAACCTACACCGCCCACTAGCCCACCAAAAAAAACTTATGATGTAATTTACTAACCTTTTATTGGAAATTAATTACGCAAGCTAAAGAACTACATAAATATCTAGGTAATTTTAAAATTCTTACATTCTAAACGTACCATATTCACTTAGTATACATAATCTGGTTTCAATTGGTACATCAGACAAAACTTTTGACTGCTTTGGTTTAAGTTGTCACTTTGACGTTTCAGGAAATTACGTAGATTTTGATCAATGATGATAAACTAGAGAGAAGGATGGGCTACTTAACTTAATCTGTCAGATTGTAAATGACGTCATGAAATACTGTACATAATACAATTCATACCTTCTTATAAACAGAGTGTACTTTGCATTACAGCCAGAAACAACACAATTAGCACCCGGCATAACTAATAAGTATTTCGTGACGTCATAAAATACATTTACATTGCTTCTTATGGAAGTGGCCCATCCTTCTCTCTAGTTTATCATCCTTGGATTTTGACGGCCTTGTACGGCAAAAATTTTGCCGGACTGTTTTCGATCCGGGAAAGTTCGTTGTTTAGCAACGGACTAAAATACTAGAATAGCGTATTTTGGGGTCTGAAATTGCTCCGAGAAAGTAGGCATTCTTGAGCGATTTCATAAAAAATAGTTGTACTCAGCTATTTGCAAATGTATTTAACTAATTACTTTACCTGAATATCTATGGTTCTGGAGGGATAAGTTTCTTCCTTTATGGGTTTAAATTCGAATTCTATTTTTTCCGTAGAGTATAAATTAACGATTCCCCGTAATTTGTGTATTTTATAAATTTTAGTAGCCCAATCGCATTTTACGAATTTCCATTTTAAATTAACCGAAGTTGAATTTGTTAATTTTATGTACTGTCTTGCGCAGTAATCTAGAGGAATCTTATCGAAAATTAAACCTTTTGGAGAAATAGTGAAATCTATAGGGACAATCTCTGATGTTAACTTTAGCCTAAAAAATAAAAATAAACCATTTTTTTAAATTTATAACATCTCATTTTATATAATTAACAGTTAAATCTAAAAGCAAAAACTGTTAAAGGGTTTGTCACACCAAGGTAAAATATTCGTGTTGTGAAATCGTTGCTTCAATATCTACGTTTCTTTATGAGTTTGAATATAACTTACCTTAATGTAAATGTGCACACAAAAAACTGCTATTCTCAACTCGTGCTCGTGTTTACCTGCTCCTAAAAATTACTGACCAACTCGTGCTCGACCGAATACCAGGTAGAAAACTAACTGACCAATTCGTGCCCAACGGTTTTAATTCTTAATAATTAATATATTGCAAAAAATATTGGAAAAGTTTTCAATTATCTTCATCCAAAAAAGTTATTAACGGATTTTAAGCCAAAAATTAAAAAGGTATTATAAGACATTGGGATCCTTAACTTCTTTTTACATTGGAATACACTTCATTGGAAAATAAAGGAATTATTATTATTATTATCATTGTGGATCTAGATCCAGTCTTTTTCACTTCTTGACCACACTACATCTTCAGTAAGTCCATAGATTGCCAAGGGTTTAAACCCAAATTCTAGATAAAATATTAAGTTTACTAATTTCTTTTAGGCCAAAAAAGCATCCAGCTTTTCCTGCTTCCTGCATTCTAATTTCTTCTGCTATTTTTCTCTAACCTGCTTTTCGGCATTATTTCAATCTTGTACCACTGGCATTGGCATCTGCTTAACTAATTTGAGGACAGCTTACTCTACTTCCACACCTTCCTGCACACTTAACGCTTGCGTGTGCCATCGCTTAAGCGCACATTTGAGGTAGTTGCTCCTTCGGGTTGGTTATTATACCCTTGGGCTTTGCTCATATCTGCCTGCCTTTAGCACCTGAATGAACTCAAGTAAGAGATTTCCATTATTTTTTTTTACCTATCCATCACTGTGAACCACCACTAAGAATCTTCAAGTTACCACCGTATTGTTCAACTCTATTTTGTTTAATGTAACTATTATTTATTATGTAAACTGAATGGTACCACTCAGAGATTTTAATATAAAGTATTGATATTAAAACTGATTAAATTCACTAAGGTTAACATAATAAATTATTTTCTTCCTGACATATTTTGAACCCCCCCGACTCTACGGGATATTTTCTTTAAATAATCATTTCTCTGAGCTAGCTGACTTATAATAAAAATACATGCATTGTGTTTTTTTGATTTTTTTCACAGGAAAAATTAGATGCCCGAATGGTGTTTGACAAGACTATTTCATGAGTAACAGATTATTCTGCATACACATAGCTTACAAAACATACTACCTATTATACATATTTGTGCACACATTTTTATTTCTTTTGTATTTAATTCTGCCTTCTCTGCTGCATTTTTCCCACTGGAGTGTTTTTGTATCATCCACTTGATTGTTCTTTGTTCCATAATGGGTTTATTGTTAAGAATAATCTATCAGTTGTTGATGATGAACGTTTAACCATTAGAATTTTAAAAAGACAGACTGGACAAAAGGTAGAGTTCTTCGGATTGGGAACTAGCCATTTACTATCGGCCATTTTTTTTCTCCACCCTGTGCCGTTTTATTGAATAGCGAATTATATTCTACTCTTCCTAAAAAGTAGGATTTTTGAAAATCAGTTATTTTAAAAAATATGTAACTATGTATGTAATAATGAACTCTGCAATTGACTGCTTCTCCACCTCTCCAGGCAAGTTCTACTGAAGCGATGTGGTAAAATTTTCGCTGGAGTCCCGCCGGAGTGTCTTCGTCCCATAATAAAACTATTGCGATGTATTCTTCCAATTTTAATGAAGCAGAGCTCGATTTCCTTTTATTGGCGCACATCTGCAAATTCCTTCGTTTCGCATTACGAGCTTCCCTACTATAGTTAGAGAGATGACAATCAAAACCATGTTTGATAGCACCCCGGCTAAAACCGTGTTATAGCGATAGATTAGATGACACTAGAGCCGACTGGTGAGTAGTAACTTCCAGAAGTGTAGCATCTTCGCGGGGGGCTATTTTTGTTTTGTAAAAAAAATTGGTCGACTGTCTTATAAGACCCCGTCTGATATTGAAAATGTACATAGATATTGACATTTCATCACTAAAATTTGCGTTTTCAGAAATTTTGCGAGAAGCGTTTGACCTGAGTGTATTTTCAAAAATGTCAAAAAATATGACCTGAGTGACTCATTCCAACCCGGTTCATTTTTGTTTCAAATCATTCGTATGGATGCGTAGATTACAAAAATACTGTTTTCAGACATTTTGAGTGTCGCCTATTAGTCCAGTCGAGAGGTTGAAATATATGGGGTTAGGCGGAAAAAGGGTCGGAAGTTAATGAAAGTTTAGGATGTTGTTCAGGGATGGTTAATTAACATTTTCTCAAGTTTTTAACCTCGAGGAGCCTGTGCCAAAAGAGGAGGGGGAGAAAACTGCAAAATTTTCGACCTTCCGCCAGTTTTTCCTCAATTGTTTTTTACCCTTACGTCCTACGGCAAAGGCACACACGTTGTCGTAGAGCGTTAAATTTCCTACAATTTTGACTATTCGAACATAGCGCTTCGATGAAAAGGTCATTTTTCAAATTTCGCTAAAAAATGCCAAAAAATGATGAATTCCACCTTATTTCTTGTTATATCCGAATTATAACGAAATGTTGTAATTATGGTTTATTGTTAAAATCACCACCTTTTGACACCCCTTACTACCCACTTTCCCCTTCCCCCACCCAATCACAATGCACTAAAGCTAATTTTCTTCTCTGATGAAAGCCAACCATATTCACATTATGTTTGTATTGATATTAGTTACTTTTCGGATCGATATCACCCCATATATGATATGATATAATTTTGGATATCGCCATCGTGTTCAGTAACCTCGAAAACGGGGAGAAGATATATATTACAGGAGGAAGACGCGGAATCCACGATTTCCCATTTTGGGGGTGGTTTTTGGGCGTTTGAGGGGTGAGATTAAGTCGAAAATAATTTTTGATAACGCCATCGTGTTTAGCATCCTCGAAAACGGGGGGGGGAGATATATTTTTCCGGAGGAAGACGCCGAATCCACGATTCCCCCATTTTGGGGGTGGTTTTTTGCCGTTTGATGGGTGGGGTCAAATCGAAAATAATTATTGATAACGCCATCGTGTTCAGCATCCTCGAAAATGGGGGGAGGAAGACGTCGAATCGATTTTGGCGCTAGAAATACGTTAATAATGAGCATAGCTGTATCGAAAAGTTTTCTGATTAGTTATATGCTACATTCAATTTCAGACAGATTGCTATGAGTCAGTGACGTCAGATTTGTTGACACATTCGAAATGCTATAAAAATGTAAGGCGACAGGATTTTTTTCTGAAAATTGATTTTTCCGCATCAAGTGACCCGACTTTACCTATAAAAGTGACTTTCAGACGGGGTGCTGTAAGTTTTTTTTTTTATCATTTTTTTTTTTTGAAAATGGTCTCCTGAGTAAACGCTACAATCTCGGTTTCTGAAAACTGTGTTCTCGGTATCTCAGGGTTATTATCTAACTACGTTCCGGAAATCAGACGGGGTTCTATGAAACACTTAGGTCATATTTTTTGACAATTTTTGAAAATGTCTGAAAATCGCATTTCCGCGTACCGGGTCATATAATCTATCAATTCCATGTGGTTTTAGCCTGGGTGCTATGACGCAAAAATCTTGGTTGTCATCTCTCTGACGACTAGACTTGAAGATAATATCTTTTTTTTTTTTTTATTTAATAATTTGCATCAACCCAGAGGGTTATTAGCAAGAGGCAAAAATATTACAGTTTTTTTTTCTAGATATTTACAATTCGAATAGCTTTCAGGTAATTTATAATGTTTTTAAAAATACAATTAGGTCCTAGAGCCTGCTGGATATTTTGTGGTATCTGGTAGTTGCTTCTCTCTTCGTTGTATTTTGGGCATTCCACCATAAAGTGAGAAACTGTAAGCCGCACATCACATAAATCACATTTGGGTTCTGGATCTTTGGTTAAAAAATGTTCGTGGGTGATTTGTGTATGGCCAAGCCTTAATCGCGTGATGATAACTTCACTTTTCATATCTGAAGGTAACTCCGGCCACGGTTTCACTGACTTTTTAACGTTTTGAAGTTTAGATGTCGTTGTTTGCCACTCACTATAAATTTTGGTTTTTACTAAATTTTTACTGTCATTTAATAGATAATATGTTTAAATGGATCAAAAATTGCATTTTTTTGCAACGGTGTTGCACATTGTCTTCACAACTAGTTCTTTGTAATTTTCACCGTTTTCTTTCTTCATATTCCACGCCCAATCTATCAGGATTAGGTTTAGTTGATCTAAACTTGTAGTTTCCAAAAGCTCGTATTTCTTTGCCCTGCAGAATTCCGTAAACTGTTTCCATATTGACGTATGTGTTTTAACGGTATTGTACGGTACACTTTTCTCCATCGCCAGATCAATATTAGTCATAGAATCACTTCCAAAGCGACTCATTTTCACTACATAAGCTTACTAGCACTGCTTGAAAACAATATTACAAAATTTATTGACAATAAAATCAGAAAAATTGTTTAGCGTCGTTTTCTGGTGTTTTAGGAGACCATAATTACTTGATATCAAAGGTATTGTAATTTTTGGTGACAAGGGCTGTTTTGCCGCGGGTAAACTCGAAAAAACTGCTGACAGTTTTCTCATCTAGAAACCATTTGTAATTTAAAATTGCGCATTTGCGATTGTTGGAAATTAAGACGAGGGAAATAGTCATATATATTCAAAATAAAACTACTAAAAAATATATAAGTATAAATTTATTACTTATACGAAAATAAAATTTTAAACTTAATATTATTGAGTACTATCATACCATGACATTATTTTAACAAAATTAAACGTTATATTTTATTTTTAAAATTATCAATGGTAGATTTTAGAAAATCTTGTTTTTTTCTACAAGACGAATTTTTGACATTTTATAGCAGTGTACACATTTTACGACATTTTATATGTCTCTTCTTGAATTTTTAGTAATACGTCAACAAAAACGAATAATTAAGGATGTGGATTATAAAACGAACTATTCAAATGGCTATGAAATGATACGCATGCATTTAAATCTATGAATTTATTAGTTCCTAGATTTAAATTAGATTGGTTACTCTGGTATATTTTTCAAACGGGTACGAGTTGGGCATACGGATTAGAGAGACCTTTACACTTTTACCTTTTAAAGGATTAGTGGGCACGAGTTGGGATATGCCCCACAAAAAAAAGTCAAAAAATAAATTTAGAGGGTTTTTGAACCCCTAAAACCCCGAAGCTTAGCACTTTCTCGAAAAGTTTTTATCGAGATGCGACCTCTTTTTCATTATTCTTTAAACATTTTGAGTAACAAAAAGTAAGTTATTCATGTATTCATGTTATTCGCAGGTATAAAAAATATGTACAAATGTGTAGTATTTACTATAATAAATGTTCGAAATGGCCTCCATTTTCATGAATTCACATTCGGCACCGTTATAAAAAGGAAAACCGAATTTTTTGGAAGATCACTGACTTCTGACGAAATCGATTTGCACTTTCAATGATTCGATGCCTCAGTTGTTGTTCGTCGATTATTTCAAAACCCCAGAAGCAAAAGTCAATAGAGTTAAGATTTGGACTTCCGGCTGGCCAAGAAATAGGTGCATCTGGGCTCCTTCTAATCCAACGTCCAGGGTACAGACTGAAAAGATATTCCCTAACTTAGTGATCGAAATGCGCTGGAGCTCCATCTTATGGAACGACGTTTTACTTTTTATTGGGACAAATAAATGAGAATATTTTTAATGTAGATATTAAATTTTTAAACAATCATCTAAATACCTTATTAAAAATGTTTGTTTTTCTTTTGTTGGTTGAATTAAAATGTTACATGAAATAAAATGACTGTTGATGTTCAGAACCTACATTTAAATATTAGATGTGAAAGGTAACTAATGAAAATATTTAGTCAGATTAATTTTAGGAAGTTGCATTTTTATTCAGTAAACAATTTAAACATTCTAAATTATTTCAAGTTATATTTTAAATAGGTCAATAGGATAAATTCTAAAATGTTTAAAAATAGAAATGTAAATAATGTAGTCTTAAAATATTTAGGTACTTTTTGAATTGTTTTCTTTATTTACTTTTTAAATAACTAGCAGTTGTATGTAACTAATTTACCTGTTTCTATAATATTTTAAGTACTATTAATCTGTTTCTTCAAAAAATTTTAACTATTTAAAATGTTTGATGAATAAAATTGTATCTTGATAAAAATTGCGTAAGTCAAATATATTTGATAGGTATATTTAAACCCTTTAATTTTTAGGATGCAATTAAAATTATGAACAGTCATTTTAATTCATGTAACATTTTAATTCAACCAACATAAAAATAACAAACATTTTAAATAAAGAATTAAAACGATTGTTGGTCATTTTTATTCCTCAATGTTTTGGTTTATGTAACTATATGTTTATGTTGGTTGAATTAAAATGTTACATGAATTAAAATGACTGTTGATAATTTTAATTGCATCCTAAAAATTAAAGTGTTTAAATATATCTATCAAATATATTTGACTTACGCAATTTTATCAAGATACAATTTTATTCATCAAACATTTTAGATAGTCAAAGTTTTTTGAAGAAACAGTTTAATAGTGCTGAAATAAATGGATAAACATAAAACTGAGTTGAATAAAATGGATTTATGTTTAAAATTGAAAAAAAAACATTTATGAATAAAAAGTAAAACGGCGTTCCATACCATCTTGTAAATACCAAATATTTTGCCTTATTCCTAAATTTACCTCTTCCAAGTATTATGGTAAATCATTTTGTAAGAACTGCTAGTAATTTGCACCATTTAAATTATTTGGAAGAAATATTGGTCGCAAAGTACCCGTCTCTTGTAAACGACGATCAATGGAAATAAATAATCGTCTGTCTGGTGTATTCCGATTGGGATATTTTTCCGCATAACGCCTTACAGTTGCTGCACTATTCCCTTGGCATTCACCTGTGATTACCAGAATTACAAATAATTATCTGAAACCTTGTTTTAGCCTAACCAAACTTACCCAGAATTAAATACAAATCTGCCATTTCTGCAAACGTGTAAGGGTCATGGTACAAAAACGGGACAATCTGTGTCCTGTTGATTTTTTCAGGTGAAAACAGGTTATTACTTGCCTCATAACACGTTTTATCTAGACATTAAATTGTTCTATATATCTCTTAAGTAAAAACACCTTCAAATATAATATTATTAGTGGTTTTGCCACATTTACAGCTAAAACGTCAACAACGTAGGGTGTCCAACTGCCTGTTTTTATTTATATTTAAATATTTTAACTTGACAGATAGTCCAAATATAACCATAATGCTGTAAACATTCGAAAACGCGTTGAATTTTAGTAACTAGTTATGTCCATTGAAAGTTTTTGATTAATTCTCTATTTTTATGACATATTAATAAGTGTCCTACAAGTTTGGCATTAACACCGTTCTCAAGGATGATGTTGCAAAATGGAGTAAAGTAGTGGGAGTAAATATGCGATTGAATTTCTATTCGAACAGTTAAAATCTCGTTAGTTGAGCGTAAGGTGTCAAGGAGGAAGGCTACTTGTTCTTTTTTTGTGCTGTGGTGACGTTAAGGCAGGCGTATGTTTATTATCGTTAACACCGTACGTTGCGCTAAATCTATTTTCTTCGTTCATTTTTTTGTCATATTTTTTTACCTATTGTGAATAGTGACGATAAGTTTACATTTGGAGTTTTACTCTTATAAAATGATATTAAACAGTAAAATTTAAGCTTGAAGTATATTTTGGTCAACACCAAAGCCATCAACACCGTAAAATTTCGGCTTGAAGTATATTTTGGTCAACACCATAGCCATCAACACCATCATATTTTCAACTCATTGCCGAAGAAATACAAACTGAATATGTGTTAGAAGTGATTTTGACTAATTTGTTTATTGTTTATATTAGAATTTTTGAGACTTAGTTTGATCTTATATGTTTTACTAAATACTAAACATTAAGAATTTTTAATTTGATCTTATTCATCAATTATAAAACCGTCAACACCATAGGCAGTGAGTCAACTCCGAAGTCCAGTAAAACCTAAAATCACTCGTGAAAACCCAATCTATGATTTCTGCTGCTCCTCATAGTGGAGTATGTATGTCATACTGTATTTTGAAAATGTCTTTGATCAATTGTCCCACTTTTATGGAATGTCCCGTAAACCATTGTAACAGAAAGTTTAATTTTTCGTAACACTCTTAAAATGCACAATAATCGAAAGCTTCAGTAGATAGTACGTAATTGTTAAAGTAAATGTTTGTTATTTATCCGTAAAACTGAACATCCAACTAAAGAATTTTTGAAGGATAATGAAAAAGAGACCGCATCTCGATAAAAACTGGCTTTTCGAAAAAGTGCTAAGAGGCAAAAAAATTTCAAAAACCAATGGTGTCACAATACTAATTTAATTGTAACGCATACAAAAGTTTGGGTGTTTTAGGGATTCAAAACCCCCACTAAAATTTTTGTGGCTGTATAGATTTTATGGTTTTATATGAAAAAGATGCTCTTACAATTAGAAGGCCATGTATCCATTTTCATTACAAAATGTTAAACAGTTCATGAAATATTGGAAAAAATCGATTTTCATTTTGTACTTTTCAAGGGCTCTACCTAATTTTACTTTCCCCTCGCCAAGGAAAAGTATTGTGAACGCGCTAAAAAAATTTTTTGAGATAACGACGGATATATCCATTTTGAGGTCCCCTGAGACGATTAAAACGATTTCCAGATGGAAGTCTGTACGTCTGTCTGTCTGTATTCTTCCACGATAGCGTCCGCACGCTTAATTCGATTGAGCTGAAATTTGGTATATGGGTTTCGGGTGATCGGGATTGAACCTATTAATTTTTGGTTGAAATCGCCCCACCATCGCGAAAAAATATAAAACTTAAAGGTTTTAATTGATATTTAGGTGCCTCACTGGCTTGTAAATATATCCTGAAATTTTCATTCCTTAATTTTGAACCTAACCTAAAAAAAAAAATTTTTTAACTAAAAAATCGCAACCCGTAGCGTCCAAACGCTTGATCCGATTGAGCTGAAATTTGGTATGTGGGTATCGGATCATCTCGGAATGAATCCGTTTGTTTTTGGTTAAAATCACCCCACCAGGGGCGCAGTAGCCCTATGTACCTTACAAAAATAATAAAAGACCTAAAGTTTTTATTTGGTATTTAGGTGCCTTATTGGCTTGTAAATATATCCTGAAATTTTCATTCCTTAATTTTAAAACTAAGCAATGGAAAAAAAATTTAAAATCCAAATGACATTTGACATGTCAAAGAAAAAGTAAACAAAATTCCGACTCTAAAAAATTGTTTTAGTTTTTTTTGACAAATGAAATGTTTTTCCTTTTATAATATTTCAAATGTCATTTTTACTTTAAAAAAATTCGAAACGAAGTTGTTTTTTGTGATACCAAATATCACTTGATTTGGACTTTAAAAAATTTTAACACCAAATTAATTTTTTTAATTTTTATTTTATAATTTCCGGGAAAGTCTCGTGGCGACACAACAGATTTCTTTTTGTGTGCACATTTGCATTAAGGTAAGTTATGTTTAATCGAGTTATTTTTGACCCCAGAATATGCGTTTCAATTTATGACCTACCTTTTTGTTACACCCTGTAGAATTATGCTATCAGGTCCGCATTTTGCATCCGCCCTAATAAACATTTTAAACACCTGTTTTTAAGGATTAAGACATTTTGCCGATTTTGACCCGACTACTTGAAAATACCTCGATTTTTCCAAAAATATGACACCTGATCTATCCCGGGGTTCCCAGAAATTTATGAACCATTTTAACTGCAAATATTTCGGAACTCAGAAACGACAAGGAGGTGCGGTTTTCACTGAACAATTTCTTTTTATATGAAAATTTTTCAGTACAAATGTTTATTTTGTAAAATCTCAAAACAATACAACATTTAAATTAGGTACCTGATGTGCGAAATTTGTTTTTGAAGGCAGTTTCAGATGTAAATGGAGAGCATTTGAGAAAAGTGGAAAATTCATTTTGTAAAGTGGATATAGCAATGGAAAACTTAATAGGCCCTATAATTATAAACCTCAGAAAAGACAATGATAATGATACCAGTAGTTATAGTGAAGACAGTGACTTTTAAAGATAGTTCTTAAACTTTTTATTTTTTTTTAATCTTTGATTTTAGGTACTGAAGTGTCTCTTTTAATGCCAAGAGATTAAAAAAAGTTTAATCCCATTAACAACATATAATCCTCCGTGTTATTGATTGGTTTATTAGTATAGTAGCTAAAATAAAGCATATTTAAGGGGTACAGCGGTAGAGCACTGGACTCATAATCGAAGGGTTGTGGGTTCGAATCCCACTGACGGCAGAAATCATTTTCTGATTTTTAATTAATTAAAAATTTGGAAATTGATTTTCATATATAATATAATAATAATAATATACGCCCTGCAATTCACTCCCTTACGAGTGAACCCCAGAAGCTCTGCAGCTTGTGCGGGGGAGGGACGGCTATTATTATTATTTGCCGTGGCGCTCTGGGGCGACTTACTGATGCTTGATGGCGCATTTGCTTTACAGGTGTGGGAAAACCCAGAAAAACCACACAACACCATCGACAACGATGGACTCCTCCAGGATTTTTAAATCTTTGCAGCGTAAACTAACATCAAAGTAATTAATGTTAAATACGCTACAAATCATGCCCAGAAGTAGGCAATGAACATTTTTATTTAAAAATCTCATTGTCTAGACCGGGGCACGAACCAGAGCACGGGCAGACCTATTAATGGTACTTATTGAAATGTAACCGTCTTTGCCAACTGAGCCATCGTCGCCGATATACCAGGTGTTATTCCCCACTCGATCATTCACTGTTGGGTTCTAATTAACAGTGGTGTGCCTAAAGTGGCACTGGGAAACAGTAACAAAGCCTACACAGAACACGAGGCGAAATAACCTTAGCAGTTGAAGTCGTTGACAAGTAAAAAAAAGCGTATTTAAAAAATGTATAACCTGTACACCATAGGATTATTCTTGATTACTATATATAATTCCGAATCAACATGCCCTATCCTGGTTGCTTGGAGATATATTTCTAACTCGACTTCTTTTTCGGGAGGAATTTCATATTTATTTGACATGATTACGAAATCAGAGCCGGTTAAATCTACAGTAGTCTCACAGGTTATTTTAGAATTGTTTTTCAAAACAATCTTTGTGCTGTAAGGTGGCAAGCTAAAAAATAAAAGTGCTTCGTGAAAACATAAATCTGCTTCTATGATCATCAATTTTAATTTAAATTTTATTGTAAACAACAATAATGATATGGAAGAGATTGTGATAGGTATACAGGATGTGAATCAAACAAATATTTTGTTTATATCTGTTTTTTCAAACACTCAGTTGAAATTTGTAATTTTGTTTGTTCTATATTTTTATCCAGATGTACATATTATGTTCTATATTTTTATCAATACAATTAGTTAAATTCGTATCATCCTGTATATAGTATTTGTATCCATTGTGTATTATTGTGTACGTCCTTGATTAGCATTGTTTGTACTTGTGTGTAAATTTATAAAGCTGTGAACTTTTGCTAAATTTATGTTATGTTATATTGAATAAATAACTAAACGTTTTGCCGCTGATATAAAAAATAAAAAACACCCCCCCCGGGGGTGGCTATTGGCTGGTGGAGGGGTTGGTGAGGGTCTGAAGTAATCTTCAACATTACCACCGTGCTCAGCATCCTCGAAAACGGGGGGAAGGCTTTTTTTTACAGGGAAATGATGTGCTGTCAGTTTAACCCCTTTAGGAAAGAGAAATTCTGATACCGCCATCGTGTTCAGCATACTCGAAAACGGGGGGGGGGGGGGGGTAGGTACTCTCGATCCGGGTAAATTTTGGTACATGTCCTTCCGACTCACAGACGCCACTATTATATTATTATGGAAATACAAGAATATTGGTTTAACAATACTGAAAGGCAAAAAGTTGGAACGATTGAAAGTTTACTGTCAAATATAGGTATTGTGGCACGCACCATTAGAATACTTCATAATTTAAGACAAAAATTAAAATTGGTAAATATTTTATCATGGAAATTAAATACTTAGATGCTTCAAACTGAATTTTTTATCAATCTTTGTTATTGAAATCATTAATTATGTATGGAAATGTAGTAAATTTGAAGAAAAAAATGTTTTTTAAATAGCGCGTTTATTTTTCTCATCATGGCGATCTCAAAACTGGCTGCAAATGTCTGCGTTTAGAAAATAAAATTTTAAAGTGATTTTCGTGTGGCAAAAACGTGTCGAGAATTACGGCAATCACTTTAACCACTTTAAAGGTATATTAATGGTTCCCAAAACGACACTAAAACTATCACGCCCACTTTAAGATCACTGCCACTTCTAAGTGGCAGTGATCTTTAATGTTTTTGCAACTTTGAGGTAGTGTCGCTTAGTTGTTATAACGTTTCAAACACCTTTAGTGGCACCAAAATATTATAAAACTATTAAGTGGCTCCCAGCGGTGAACTTTACGTGACTACAACTTGGCCAAAATAAAAGGAAGTTATTCTTACTATGTATGGGTAAATTTAGTGATTATTACGTAATAGCCACCTAATCGAAGTTGCGATATCAGTTTCTGTCACTATAATGCTACTTGGGACAGCTACTTTTAAGCATAATATCATGTTCAATTTTCCTCGGTACTACAAACAGTCTTATTGAGCCACCCGCTACATGAAGTAGTATCTAAATTTGATTTATTATTAAGGAGAATAGGGCAAAAATAACTCACTTTGCATTTGGGTGAGCGTGAATAACCGTTCCAAAATCCAACATTTGTATGTCTTTAATGTAAACAAAATGATCGCCGATTTGCTTATCTACGACACACTCTATACATTTTGAAAACATATCTTCCGGTGTATAGTTGAGTTTCGGCAAATCACTGTTAGCCTGACATTTTATAAAAATGCTGTGGCGATATCCGATTATCTCGAGTCGGTATTTGTGTGTGAATTCTCCAAGATATTGGGGGTTGAAGCTTATTCCGTATTTTAGTATTTCACCAGGAGCAATGATAGTTCGAGTGCAGAAGTCTTGATCTGGAAAAATGTTAAAAAAACTGTAGCAAAATTACGAAAAACAACACAAAGAGAAAAATGTCATAATTTAGTAAAAATAATCCAAAACCAGTTGGAGAATGCTCTTTTAGCATTGCTATAGACCGAACAAATTGTAATGAAAGTATTAATTACATTTTAGATTGACAGTTCTTATTCTAATCAACACAGCCACAGTCTACTCACGTTTACCAAGATCGTCATTCACTATGTGTCTAATTTAAATTCAATGTCATTTTAAACTTCAAAATTTTCATATTTTGGACTCCATTCTGGAGGTGTTTCCGAAGAGGTACGGAGGGGCACATAAACTCTAAGCTTACTTTTTGATCCTCTATCAAAATCTAAAGTCAGAATTTTAAAATTCATAAACATAAAAAAGCTACAGACACACAGATTTAATTCAGATACCGAACAATTTGTCCGGTGATCAAATGTATTTAAAATTTATTAAAACCTCACTGAATAAATAAAAAATTGTGTATCTTTAGCAAAAAGGATAAATTGAAAAATGGTGCAAGTGCATAATTTTTAAATTTCATTAATTTAAAACATACAATTATGCAGTTTTTGCGATCAATTTGTCATTTTCTAAATATTTTTTTTGTGATTTCATATATTCGAGGTCCCTCTTTCACGTGATCACTATATGAAAGCTAAGGGAGGTGTGGAGAGGGTTGAGGTAAATTACCATGTAAACATATGGGAAACCGGTTTTCGCACGTAACAGGCTGAGTTTCTTGCATGATTTTTGTCTGCGAATATAATCTACACCGTTGAAATAAAATATGAACATAATATAGGCTTTAATTAATGTTGGCAGCCATGTTGACAGATGTTTGTGACCACCAATCGAAGTTGATAATCCCTGTCTCGGAAGGGGCCCCCCAAAGCGAGATATAGACTAAAATCCTTTCGACAACGTTTCTGCGCATCCCTGTATACTACAATGCTATTTTTTCCATTCAAATCGAATCAATGAAGTTTGGGCTATTTTGGCAACGTCGCTGCATATGATTTTTCTCGACGTCCCTATATACTACTATGCCGTTTTTCCCATTCAAATCGAATCACTAATACCCTAGACTAAGGTCCTTTTATGACCTCTTACCCCTGAAGCCGACCCATAATAGCGAGTCGCCACTACCCGCCGACGTTATTAATGCTAAATAATCTATAATTCATGTTTTCTGCAATAAACTCCAATAAAACAGGTCTGTTATGAGAAATCTGGTTACAAAAAAGTGGTATTTCCGATGTTTAACACCCTGTACTTCGAAAACTAGCCATAGGATTGGTTTGAGCCAATGGACACTTTTTGTTTGATATATCTCGATAACTTCCAAAAAATTCGAGAAGAGGTCTTCATTAACATATAACTTTCGCAAAGAAAACTTTCCCAGACTTTATGAGGAGCTTCTAAAAGTGGATTGGTCATTTCTCGATCATGCTAACAATATCAATTCTGCTTGCAGCGAACTGAACCTTCTCTTGGATAAGCTATTCTCAAGGCACGTACCTAAAAAACTTATTACTAATTCTTCTTACCCCCCTTGGTTCACAGGTAGTATTATTGCGAAATTAGAAAGGAAAAATACATACCTTCGAAAATTCATAGCAACCGGCGACATATCTTATCAAGAAAAGATTAAAGCTACTCGTAGGGAAGTCAAAAAGGAAATGTCTTCAGCACGAAATAATTTTGCAACTAATATTGAAGCTAATATAAAAAACAACCCAACCAAATTTTGGTCATATTTAAATATGTTACGAAATAAATCTCGCATTCCTAATTCTATGAATTTCCAAGAACAAGATTTATCTGATTCTGAAATAATAATTAATGCATTTGCTAACTTCTTCCAATCAGCATTCATCAACTCGACACCTTCGAACAACATAATGGATGAAGTTTCTAATGTACCTACACTATCAACCCCTTATATCTGGGAAGAACTTGTACTCGAATGCATGAAACGGCTGAAACCTAAGATGACCACCAGGCCAGATGGTATCCCATCATTCATTGTGAGGGACTGCGCCATAATAATCGCTAAGCCGCTTACAAAAATGTTATCAACGTGTTCATTCCCTGACATTTGGAAAGAAGGTAAAAGGACCCCGCAGTTGTTGATAGGAAAATGGCTTTCGGTGGATTTCTCTTAAACTTCGGAAATCCCATCCCGATCAAAAATGTTCACGGGCCCAACTCAATCCTATGTACAGATTTCGAGCTAGCGCGATTAGGAGGAACTCGATATATGGGCATTTATCGGCAAGTTAGGCGTTCACCTCTTTACGTTTATGGTTTATATGATGGATATATGTCATACACACCCAGATACACACATACGCACACATTTAGCGTCTTTTAGAAGATTTTATTTATTACTGAAGAATTTATTTTTTATTGACATTACATTTTTCATTTTTCAATCACTTTTTTGTTACCATGAATACAGCTAGACTATGTCCGACATGGGCGTTTCATTAACAGGGTTAAACACAACAATAAGAGCTTTAGCAAACCAAATAAAAAGCGATGAAAATCTATTCCTAATTGCACCTATTTTGATTTAAAAAATGGGAAAATCGTTGGAATAGATAACACAAAGTCTGAAATAATTAAATTAAACTGTGATTATCTTTTAAAACCATTTACACATACTCTATCTAAATGTATAGAACAATTGTTACTCTATTACATAAAAAGGGAGATGTAACAACATCAGCAATTACCAACACATATGGTTAATCACCCACTTCTCAAAAAAGTTTGAAAAATTAATTAAAAATAGATTAGTTTCATACTTAAACAAATATGAAATACTCTCAAAACAACAGTTTGGTTTTAGATAGAAAACATCCACACAAAACTCCGTTAGTGTCCTAACTTCACAAGTACCTAAGTGAATCACTTAATGAAAGCAAGTCCTGTTTGTGTATATTTCTGGATCTTTCAAATGCATTTGACACGGTTAGTCATCATCTTATCCTGCAGATCGTGCCACGGCTCAGCGTTAGCATATACACTTCTCAACGAGACGACCCGGGTTCGATTCCCAAGAAAATCAAGTGGTTCATAATATCGGCAACCCACCATGGCTCGGTGAGTACGTATAAACCGTTGGTCATGGCTATGTAACTGTAGTCATTAAGCCATGCAGAAAGCGGTAGTCGCGGCCTGAACCACCCGTCACACATCCTCATAATCTACACAAAAAACTGCTAAAAAAATACTAAACTTTCAAACAAAACGCAAAAGAACAATGATGATAAAGACACAATTTTTTTACACATAAATACTTTTCTGAAATCACTAGAAGGTTGGATAGGTTGCCAGCTTTGTGAACATTGGGGTAACAATGTTTCTGCCGGTGTGGATGATGAAGACGCCGAAGAAATGCACATTTGTTCGTTGTGAAAAAATTTAGCTTTCACAATCATACCCCATGGTACGGGGTAAGATGGTTTTTCACATGTTCCTTTTTAATAATTCATGTTAGAAAGATCCGTCAACAAGATTATTAGATTGAAGGTGGACCGCAAGTGATGGATGTCTAGATTATAGAACATAGAGTTAAATACATGTTACTTTAATAGGGGCACTATGAAAATGAGCTGAAATAAGCATCGTTGTTATTTCGCTGCTGGCAAGATGGTTTTTCGTATGTTCCTTTTTAATCCTTCATTTTAAACAAATATGACGAGTTGATGTCCCAAAGACTACGCCAAATTGTAGTTAGATTAATAACACATGTGCTATAAATAAATAAGAATAATAAACATAATTATTATGCTGCATTTTTGCTCTATGCGAGTCGTTTAGATGAGATAACGACAAGTGACGCTTGTGCTGGACATATTAATTGTTAAGCGTTCTCTTACAAAAAATATTTCTCCATTGAACATTTATTTAGTTTTTTAATTTATTTCAAGGTGACTGGCTGTGTTTAACCCTGTTAATGAAACGCACATGTCGGACATAGTCATGGTAACAAAAAAGTGATTGAAAAATGAAAAATGTAATGTCAATAAAAAATAAATTCTTAAGTAATAGTTTAGAAATCAAAATAAAATATTCTAAAGGACGCTAAATGTGTGCGTGTGTATGTATCTGGGTGTGTATGACATATATCCATCATATAAACCATAAACATAAAGAGGTGAACGCCTAACCTGCCGATAAATGCCCATATATCGAGTTCCCCCTAATCATTTTAAACTCGCGCTAGCTCGAAATCTGTACATAGGATTGAGTTGGGCCCTCGAACACTTTTGATCGGGATGGGATGAAGAATAAATTTCCGAAGTTTGAGAGAAATCCACCGAAAGCCATTTTCCTATCAAAAACTGCGGGGTCATTTGTCCTATTTTCAAGAAAGCTAACAAAAGTCATATTGAAAATTACAGACCCATCGTCATTCTCTGTAATTTTAGCAAATTCTTTGATATAATTATCTCAGAGTTTTTATCAGCTCATGTTAATTCACAAATAGTGACTTATCAGCACGGCTTTGTACCAGACAGATCAACAGTCACCAACTTGCTCAAGATCACACAATTTATTTCCGATAATTTGGATGATTCAGGACAGGTTGATATCGTTTACACTGATTTTTCGAAGGCGTTTGATTGGCTCGATCATGGTATTCTCCTCAAAAAACTCACCAGTTTTGGTCTTACTGGCGATCTTATCATATTCTTCTACTCTTATCTCACCAATAGAACTCTTAGAGTGGTATACCATGGTCACGGATCAACCAAAATAACTGCAACTTCTGGTGTCCCGCAAGGCTCTGTTTTAGGCTCCTTGTTATTCATAATATTTGTAAACGATATCGGACTTAGACTGAATTGTAATCTTTTACTATACGCGGATGACTGTAAATTATATGGACAAATCGAAAATTCAACTGACAGCTTGAAAATGCAAGAAGATCTGAGAATTCTTCATAATTGATGCGAGTTTAATCCACTTCCTTTAAACATAGGAAAATGCAAAATTGTATCATTCACGCGCAAGAAACAACCAGTTATTTTTGATTACGATCAGTAGATGGGGAGTATCCTGCACGAGGTATTCCTCAGGAATCGTTACTGGAACGTTTCGGTACTAACTCATTGCAGACACGTCGTACATGTCACAGCATAATTTTCCTTTTCAAACTCCTAAATAGCAAACTAGGTTCTCCCCACCTACTCTACTGAATATTCATGTACCTAGATGGTCTGCACGATCGTATAACATGTTTTATTTGCCAGCACCTAATACGAATTCACGCATGTTTTCTCCTATACATCAAATTTGTGTTAACTGTATGAGATACCAGAACGAGATAGATATTTTCTACACATCATTAACCGAGATCAGGAAAGTGATTTTATGATTACTCACTTCTGTTTTCACCTATTCTTGCAACTTTGCATGTGAACTTTTTTCTTAACAAGTTTTTTTTTCAGTTCACATGCATAGTTGTTGCATGTAAGTCTCACCAATTTATCTGGTTTTCTTTTTTGTATTATTTTTTAATCATTGTATTGTAATTTTTGCTCACTGTATTTTTCCCACCCTGCTAAGGCATCAGCTGTAAGGGTGGTGTAAACCTAAATAAATAAATAAATAAAGTTACATCTCGATCGATACATAAAAAATGAATCGAAGGATATTTTTATTATCTACAACTTTCTCATTTACTTTTTTTTTATTGGAGTTATTCTTTTTTTTTATTTTAGTTTAATGAAACAGAAACTCATATTATTTTTTTTCTCTATACGACCCTATTTGTTGTTTACGTGTTGGAATTTTGTCATCACTTCATACCTATTGATTGGACTATTACCCTTTTGGTAACGTTACTGAGCATGATTTTTGTTTACGATGGGAGGCCACTTACCCCTTAGACCTGCCCATGTGGCGGATCCAGATACCTTGGGGGGAGGGGGATAAGATTTGACTTTTACCTTTTGGGTGTAAGTCTATTGCAAAAAAATGTAGTCAACTAACTATTCTGGCAAAATTTTTGAATTTTGAAGTCCAAGGGGGGGTAAATTTCCCTAATTTCCCCCCTATGGATCCGCCACTGAAAATGAGGGTTTTTGCGTTCGACTCTTTGCTGCTAACTTAAGGTATGAGCGGAGCGTCGATGCAAAGTATTCTTTAATGAAATCTATATGTAGTAGAGGTCAGGAATCGGAGTGACACCTTTTTTTCCGGACAGGGCCAATTTAGTCTCTCCACCGAATCTTTTTACCTTCGGCATCCCTTCAAAACGGCAAAAAACCACCCCCCAGATGGGTTAAACGAGCTTTACATAAAGAATATTTTGCATTGACGCTCCCCGCTCAGCCTAGTGCGGTCTTACCTTTACCCTTGTTACTTATTTCTGGATATTTCTTTCGCTTAGCTCTACTAGTCCCAACTGACGATATAGTAGATAAGCCTTTGTAAGATGCTTGGTCTTGTTCCTGTTCATGTTCACGTGTATTTTGCAACTAAAAAAGAAGGATATATTGTTGTGTTATAACTTAATACTTACATTTAATTTCAAATCTTTTTACGATTTTTTGAATGATGTCTCTAAAACCCAAAAAACGACACGTTTTTCGGGTTTTAGGTCTTAGATTAAAGAAAACAATATTTCTAAAAGCCAACGTTTCGTCAACTTATTTTGACATCTTCAGGGCACTGTAAGCTGAAAGGGGTGGTTCAAATTTATAAATAAAAAGAAGGAAAAACAATTTCAAGAAGAAGATAAAACGCCAGGATCGTACGCGTGAAAAAGCAAGGGAAATAAAAACAATAAACATTGTTAATATAGATGCCTTGAACTCCCACGTAATCAACTCCAAGATAGTTTAAGAGTGACTAGAGAATCTAAACAAACTAGGCAAGAACAACACTGTTACCCTAGGCAGGCCAAGACACTACTGGGGAACTATAACCAGAAGAGATCTGACGACTGCATCAGTAAAAGTAAAAATAAGCTCAGAATACTAACGGGTATCCTACCAGGGCACTGCTGGATGAGAGGCCACCTGAAGAAACTCGGATTAATAGACAAAGAAGAATGCATAGTCTGCGAGGAAAATCCAAGGGTACGATACCTTGGAGAATATCAAATAGAAGAGGAAGATCTACCTAACCTGAAGCCTACCGACATCCTAAACTTTTTGAAAGCCATAGGACTGGAGGAACTGCTCTAATCATTGAGACGTCCTTAACGACTGGGCAGCAGTAGGGGGCACAATAGATCTTATAGGTCACAGTGTATGGACACCCCCATCACAGATAGATAGATAGATAATATAGAAAATATTAGTGTTTTTGTTTTAATTCTTGATATCAGATTAAAATATAGGCTGTCTAAGTTTTCTAGACCTTTTCTATGGTCAACTTATCGTATTTTCATTATTTCCTTTTGAACAGAGAAGGAAAAGTTTGGTACGCCAATGAGATTATTCAATTTAGTTCTTAAACTTAATGTATTAGAGATACTACCAATTGTTTATTTTTAAATTTTAATTATCTCTAACATTTAAACATTGTTTATGTTAATTCAATTACTTTTATTTTATTGGTTTATTTCAAATTCTGTCTTGGGGCTCGCGACCTGGCTAAAAATTTTGTCGTCACCATCGAGCAACATTCACCCCTCGGGCTAGGGCCCTCTGTCTGAATATTATCCTCCGGGTGTTAGGATCTATATAACGCACTTGCTACATAAAGGAATTATTGTACACAAGATAACCTAAAAATTTGGAAGATCTAAAACTCCTAGAAGTTTCCCGCAAAAGAGTAATACTTAAAATGGTAACGACTGCATGTACTAGATCACTCGTGCAATTGTTTGAAAACTTTATAATTTGGGCATAACTACAGTTTAGACAGTTTTTATTAAAAAAACCTTCCATTTCTGTTTCGACTTTTAAATACACAACTCCCTGTATCCTTCATCTATGCAGCCAGTACCATAAAATACCTATATAATTATTGTAATTGTCTTGAAGAACACATCAAAAGATCATGTTATAAAAATAAAAATATAAAGTATTCTATTCAAAATTAAAAGTTGATACTATGTGACTCTAAAACTAAAGTTTTCGTGACCTTTTTTCCAGTCTATTGATGAAAATTTAAATGAATTTAACCTTTACGAAATACCAGTTAAATGAGACTTTGGGGACCACAAGAAGTTGAAATACTAACTAAACTAAAAACACGTGCAAATACATGTTAGTTAATTAATGCTAACGATTATGACAGAGACTCACCTCTCCTGTCTTTTCTTCCATCTTAAATACATCGGAAAATTTTTTGTTAAATCTAGATATGCCTGTTACGACAGAGTACATAAAACTCGATTCTTGAATACATTCTTTCGAAAAGGATTTCATTTCTTCAAGTGCTGCGTTAAGGTCATGGTTCATATCGAGAACTGGGTTTATCCAAGTGGACAAGTCCTTGTCAACAATCATCAAAGGTATACCTTAAATCAAGATTTAACACTTGATAAATGTTAAACAATTTTAGAAGAATTGCAATTTGTGGTATTACAATATCTTAGTATTTAAATGTTTTTGGAGGATTTATCAATCCCTTGTTATTTGTTATTCATAAAAATCGAGCATTAGCTGAGAGAATATCATATAAGGAGTTCGGAAAATATAGGCTGCCTACTTTCCCTTCACCACAAATGTGAAGTTGCCAGATATAAACAGGTGAGTAAGCGTTATTAGTATACTCTCATCAGTTATTTAATCGATTTTTTTATGAAATGAAAGGCTATTCCTTACTTAATAGTATTAGGTTGCCTTAAAGGTTCGTTTACACGTGACATAAAATCGTGACTTTTTATGTCATGACATTAGGAGTAATGTCGCTTTTGTGTTTTGATGCATAGCCTTCAAAATATATTGGACAAATTGTTTTGATCGTTTTAAGTTACAGGCCTATTCCTTGAAAAAAAATAGCTATTGTCACGACCCTAATGGTTGTGAGAATTATTAACTTAATAATTCTTTGCTACCTTTCTTTATGAAATAAAACCAGGTTAAACAGTAAACAAGTTTATTAACAACTATAAAAATATACACCTATAAAATACAAAGGGCCTTACCATAAACTACACATATCTCTTCGTTGGGCACGTCACGCTGGCTTGGAGATAGGGCTGTACGATCTCGTACACACAATGACCCCTA
Organism: Crepidodera aurea; assembly: GCA_949320105.2. Taxonomy (NCBI): domain Eukaryota; kingdom Metazoa; phylum Arthropoda; class Insecta; order Coleoptera; family Chrysomelidae; genus Crepidodera; species Crepidodera aurea. The sequence goes on along the minus strand of OX439479.2, from coordinate 23,382,852 downwards.
GACAAGAGTCTACTACGACTCTAAGACAAGAGTCTATTACGACTCCAAGACAAGAGCACCTTTATTGCTAACTCGGCGGATATTTATATCTCGCGAATTGGGTCTGACGTGACCAGCTCAATGTTATGTTATTAAAAAATACTATTATTGTTTATTCGAATCGCTGGTTTGATTATATAATTTACTTAACTTATATTAAACACAACAATGCAAAGTCGATGTACTGAGTGTTCTTTTGTTTAGCGTGACACTATTTGTATTACTAAGCTTCGCGTCAGGCAGTAAACATTCAAGGGAGGAAAAGGCACTTTACTCCCGTGTAATACATATGATTTTTCCTCCTACTCACTTATTAAACCTTTTTTTTGAAAATTTATTTACAGCACAAATAACGAATGTATCAATAATACTTATACGATATAATTAAGCACACAAGTATTATTGTTTATTAAACAAATTTATAAAACATCATCGATGTCTTCCATTAAGAATGTATTTATTTCTTCTCTTGTAAAAGTTTTAGCTTTATTTGGTTTGTATCCGGCATTTTGACGTTCCAAATATGCTATCAACTTTGGATATTTAATATCGTTAATATCTGGTCCACGCTGTTCAATATAGCGTTAGACGGAGCGATTAAAGCGATAGCTCGGGGAACTATAATTTCTCAAAATATGACACAAATAATAGGATATGCAGACGACCTCGCATTAATTGCAAGAAGTAGAAACAGCCTGGATAAGATGCTAAGCGACTTGGCTGGAGAAGCGAAAAGTAGAGGCTTGGAAATAAATGAAGAAAAAACTAAATACATGATAGTTAGCAGGGAAACAACGGAGAATATAAACGAAATAAGAATACAGAATTACAAATTTAGAAAAGTAGAAAACTTTAAATATTTAGGTGTGACGATAAATGAAAAAAATGATAGAAAAGTAGAGATAGCAGAAAGAGTAAAAGCGGGAAATAAGGCGTACTGGAAGTACAATAAATTGATGAATGACAGACATTTAAGTAAAAACACCAAATTGAAATTGTACAAAGCTGCTATAAGACCAACAATGACATATGCCGCAGAGACTATGTGTTTGACAAGTAAAAACGAAGAAAACTTAAGGATAGCTGAGAGAAAAATATTAAGGAAAATTTTTGGCCCAGTGAAAATAGAAGAGGGGGAATTCAGAAAAATGATGAATCATGAAATTAGAGAAAAGATGAAAGGAGAAGATATCGTGAGGTTCATAAAAGCTCAAAGGTTAAAATGGTATGGACATGTAACTAGAAGGGAGCCATTAACAATAATAAGAAGAATAACAAACTGGACACCACAACTAAGCAGACCAAAAGGAAGACCGAAGACAAGATGGGAAGATCAAATTAGAGAAGATATACGAAAAATGAATATAAACAAATGGAAAATAGATATAAAGGACAGAAAAAAATGGAAGAAGATAACAGAAGAAGCAAAAACTCATAGTAATTTATAAAGAAAAATAAATAAAGAGAAAACAACGGAGTGATTCACCGCAAAAAATGAATCTGATGAGCTTAAATCAGCGGCCACCATTCCGACAGGAATGAATAGCCTATATATATAAATATCTGGTCACCGAGCTTCGCTCTTACTATTCAAATCTACATTTTTAAGCAGCCCAATGAGTATATAATATTTAGTATATTTATAACATGACAAATTATTAATTAATTCGTGAAAATCACAGAGTGGGCGACATCTACTTGAACAACTGAAAGGGAGATAAATAAAAAGTTGATTGGCGATTGTCAGTGTTAATTTTCAATTGGCTGCAGCTGTTGGTGACGTTTATTAACTGCTTGTCACAGAGGTTAGTTAAATGCATTAAAAGTTGCCTAGTTTCTGGGGATTTCACCCTTTTAGGGCAACATCTACTGACGCTTGATCTTCGCGAATAGTCACGGCGGACAGGCCCCGTTTCCGGGACGGACAACAGCAGCGTGTATGCCACAGGTCCCGTCAACAGAAGATCGCTCAGCTCACTCTATTTATCACTATATAAGAAAAACTCTATATTCAATTGATTTTATTATTTATTGATCTGCAGTGAAGGAAAATTATAGGTCTGATATTCATACTTGGGTAAAAACCTCCACAAAAACCTGTGACCAGACTCTCGACGTGTGGCAGATATTGATATCATATTTTTTCAAAGTTTTTTAGTTGCAAAAATAGTTCATTCGTACATTACATTACAATTTGTTCTTGGAAAATACAAAGTCACAATCAACCTTAAAATGTACCATGAAAATAGAGAATTTTAAATGTCTCTTTAAAGTTTCTTGTAAAATAAAAAATTGAAATCTATGTTAATAGTACACGTATACAAGCATTCATTCTTTTTCTCTCTCTCTCTATGATAATGAAAACTTAAATATTAAAACTGTCCGCATGATAAAATAGTAGCCGTAAGGGGTAGTCTCACACTATCGGGGAAGGGAAGAACCTTTACCCGATGTGAATAAAGCATTTCCACCCGCCAAAGAAAAAAAGATTAGCTTTAGGTTAGATCTTTGTAATAAATAAAGAAAAGTACGATACGTGTGACATTTTGACATTTATTACATTCTGACAGGTGTCATATTTTGACATTTGTTCATTTTGAGATTTGTTCATTTTGACAGTTGTTAAATTCTGACATGTATTATATTTTAACAGTTGTCACGTTTTTACAGGTGTCACATTTTGACAAGTGTCAATTTTAACAGTGTTACTCAACGTTCCTATAAATATTTACCTAAACCCATGATTTCTGAAATTGAATTGGCAACGTTGTATTTTCAACTTTGAATTTATGAGATGGCTGTCATTTGACAAGAAAATAATTTATGTCCGTCAAATGAACCTTTCCTTTTTTATACTTTTCAGGTTTATTCTGGTTATAAATTCCTACTTGGGCTTTTGTAGAAAAGTTATGTATGCGTAATGGAAAAATATGTTAAATAACCGTTTCAACGCACTGAATTTGTTTGTCTTGGGAGTGAGTATCCCAACATATTTTGTCATAAAAAAATGTGAAAAATATTTTTCCGCGCAAAAATTTCTATTGATAAGTATATTTATTGATTTTATCATGTTTTATAGCATCTGTGAAAATTTCATGAAAATCCCAGTCGGCCCCATTTTCTTAACGTTTACCCAGAGATGTGCGTGTCAGTAGTTGTCAAAATTTGTAGGCCATTAAGGATAAAAAGCGGCAAATTTAAAATTGAATTCTTTCAGATTGAAACGCCAGAAATTAAATTGTCAAAAGTAGTTAATTGTCAATCATCGATCATCGATGGAAATCACATCATATTTTTGTGTGAGGGGTATTCCAAAGCAACGTTCAGTAACGTAGTCCCGATACATAATGTTGGTCTAGCAATGGCCGGCAAAAACGTTGGTGCAGTGATGATGGAAAATCGTCATAAGAAAATAAACTATTTTTGTAAATATAAACGTCAAGGTATGACTTTATTTAATTTCGCCATAATAATCTACAAATTTTGACAACTGACAGGCACATCTCTGGGTAAACGCTAAGAATATGGGGCCGGCTGGGATTTTCATGAAATTTTCACAGATGTTATAAAACATGATAAATTCAATATAGCGATAGAAATTTTTGCGCGAAAAAATATTTTTCACATTTTTTTAAAAAGAAATATATATTGGGATACTCACTCCCAAGACAAACAAACTCAGTGCGTTGAAACGATTATTTAACATATTTTTCCAATACAAACGCATAGGCACTTACATAACTTTTCTACAAATGCCCAAGTAGCAATTTATAACCAGAATAAGCCTGAAAAGTATTAAAAAAGGAAAAAATGTTCATTTGACGGACATAAATAATTTGCTTGTCAAATGACAGCCATCTCATAATTTCAAAGTTAAAAATATAACGTTGCTAATTCAATTTCAGAAATCATGGATTTAGGTAAATATTTAATGGAACGTTGAGTAACACTGTTAAAATGGACACTTGTCAAAATATGCTAAACATATGTGTAGTAGTTTTGCTTTTAATCATCTTTTTCTGAGTTAAATATTTGTATGTCTATGCTAGATTTTAATATTGAAACTCGGTTTGTTAAATTTAATACATTTTCGGGCAAATATCGTTTTGGCGAAGAACATCGTGACTTTTTTTTTAAATGAAAAATGTAAATGTTTATCATTATACAAAATGCATGGTAGAATCAAAAAATTTTGTAGGTCCAGATATTAAATACAGAAACAGGGTAATTTTAAATCTTGTGGAACAATCTTACAAAATGTTGTATGGATATTATGAATATAAAAACCGCAATGAGGAGGTTTAGGGTTTAAATTTTGAGGCATTATGTAATGTTAAAACAAAGTATCCGTTTATCCAAAAAAAATGTATTTGTCGAGCCAAAATCGGCATTTTTCGAAAAAAATTGGCCGCCATTTTTGGAAAAACAATAGTAGAGAAAATTTTTTTAGCTAATAAAATCCAACATTTTATTTCTTTATTTAGGGAATAATAAAAAAATAAACAATCGATTTTCATTTTTTATCTTAATTTATATTGATTCGTTCCCTCACAAAAATCTTACTTTAGAACCGGAAATATTTTTTTAAACATTTTTTGGACTAAAATACAGTTATTCTAAGAGAATCAAGCATAAAAAATTGGAAAAAACTGAAAATCGAATTTTTATTTTTTATTATTCCCTAAATTGGGCACTTTAAATAAAGAAATATAATGTTGGATTTTCTTAGATAAAAGTACACAAAAATCCTTTTTAAAATAAAAAATTTTTCTCTACTATTGTTTTTCCAAAAATGGCGGCCAATTCAATTTTTTTCGAAAAATGCCGATTTTGGCTGGACAAATACATTTTTTTTTTAATTTTTATTATGTCTTCCCGACATAAAAATACATATTTTCTCCAATTTTTAAGAAAATTCGAGGATTCTTTGGTTATTTATTGCCAATTCAGTAAAAAGAAATAATGTGCGCGAGTTCGTTTTTTGAGGTTAGGACGCATTTTTAAAAAACCCTACTATACGGATCGATACTATACTTCATCACGGTCATTTTAATTTTTATTTTATTTTTCTACGACTCTTAGAGCCGGAGATATTTAAGAAATAGTGAGGCAATCCACTCGAATAATGCCGTTTTTTATTTATTTATTATTGAAAATTTTTTACAAGATCCTCTTTATGTATAAAATCGAAAAAATTAAAAAAATTTAACTGGAAAGTCGGTAATGTAGATTTCATTTTCGAGTTCCCATTATGATTGGTCCTAAAAGTCAAATTTTTGGCTAGCTGATCCGGTACATTTTTAATTCTTTATACGAAGCGCGCGATACCTATGTAGAAATAGTAGGGAAAATATCCGGAGAAGGGACTGTTGAGAGTCTAAATACTTTAATAATTTTGAAATAAGATTCATTCTTGTTCTACGATTTCTCCGATCAAAACTAAAATCCGAATGTGGACGGACGCCCGACTTTTTACTGTACGTCCAAAATCGTTGTGTGTGTCTGAGGCGTTAAGCTTGAATATTACTGCTATTTCGGACACGAATTGTTTTAAAATTCTAAAAATGGTACGTACCAGTAAGTGTTAAATCATCTACAATAACTATACTTGTGAACTTTACTGCTCCACTAATAATTGTTTTTTTCTTAATTTTCTTATCAATCTTAGTCATAGACGTCGGCGCAAGCTAAAACAAAAATATCTGTTTAAAGGTGGATTTTACAGGGTTATCTACTTTAAATTACCGACCCTTTATCGTTTTTGTTATTATTACATTAAATAAAAGTTGTGTAGCTATAATGTGGCTTGTTGAAATAGGACGAAAAACTGTCAATTATAGTCGGGACTGCAAATTGATACCCGAGGCTAGCAAGCAGGCGAGACAATAGACAGTTTTTCGCCGAGGCGCATATTACATTATTTCGTCGAGCTCTACAAAAACGTACTAATTTCCGAAAAAAAAAAATCGACCATTTTTTAAGCATATTTCGTCCGCAAACACTTTTCGCCCGCCAACACTTTTCGTCCGCTGTGGTCACTAGGCTAGGGCATGGTGCGAGACATTTGAGGAAGAAAAGTACTTGCCTTCAAAAATAGTTGACTTTTCATTCGGAAATTAGTACGTAAAATGTCATTTTTTGTAGAGGTCGACGAAAAAAAATATTTTTTTAAAAGAGATACCCTATATACCGGGTGTATCAACGATGCGTGCGTGAAGGATAGCTGCTTCCCTTTTTAACCCTGGAGCGGGCGCGCCAGCGGCAGATTCCCGCAACTTTTTGTTTTTGTGTCATAATTAAAATGTGACGATTCCTTCGAAACTGGGCATTTAGGTATTCCTTGTTTATGTTATTGACTCCGCTTATCGACACATCTGGTGCAATATAATATTTCTGTTCAGTTGGTACAAGCGAAAGTTCCAAACCAGGCCGAATTTGCAACGTGTTTGCGGCAGATTGCCCCGGTCGTGTAAGTTTTATTTATTACTAATTTTTTCAGTTTATCTAGATTGTTTGCTATAATAAAATGATTATGAATAGCATATTAGTCTTATTTTACTAAGTAAAATAAATTTTCTTCGTTATTTGTAAACTACAAACTTGAAAAACCAAATGCGGCAGAATGCCGCGGCGCGCCTTCTCGTGTAATTCTAAAAAGCGCGCCCGCTCGAGGGTTAAGATAGGACAAAATGTTTCAAATAAAAGTTCTCTCTCTTTCCACTGGATTAAAACCACTTAGTTGTTAAAAAAGTTTTTTTATTGACGTTTCGGCTTTCCAGATCGAAAGCCGTTATCAAAATGACATAAAATAAATAAATTTATATCTTATATCTTTACATCTTCAATCTCAAAATCTTATTCTATGTATACTATGTTGATGTCATATTTTTGCAAGATTATCAAGTGTTCTGTTTCTAGTAAATTTATTTATTTTATGTCATTTTGATAACGGCTTTCGATCTGGAAAGCCGAAACGTCAATAAAAAAACTTTTTTAACAACTAAGTGGTTTTAATCCAGTGGAAAGAGAGAGAGAAATTAAAATACAAACCACAATGAGCTTCCGAAATGAGTTTCAAATAAAAGTTGTAGATAGCAAGGAAAGCTATGTTCCAAAAATAACTACCAACATACAGGGTGTCCCATAAATGTGTGACTTATCAAAGTTGTTTTTTTTAAATGAAACACCCTATATATTTTTACTCGATTGAATTCCTTCGGAAGAGTGCTTCTCAAAAATATAGGGTTGTATGGGTTTATACTAGGTGGTTCTGAAGTTATGGTGACATTTATGTCCCAAAATAGGTTCATTCAACACCAAATATCGCCACTGTGCCACTGTGCCATACCAGAATAGTGGATTATATTATTATTAAGAAAATTAAGAAAATTGTAAAAAATTATGAAAAAAAGATTCAAATGGTTCAAAGCACTTTTGAGATTGTGAAAAATTGCGTAAAATTACATAAATTGTGAAAAACTGAGAAAATGGTGTATTTATAAATTAAGATAAAAAAAAATACATAAAAAGAAGAAAAAATTAATAAAATCTTGAGATACAGTTATATTTAATTACTTACGATCTTTAGCACACAATTTTTTTTATCCCACGCTTCGCACAAATCTTTTGCATAAAGGAGGAAATTGCCAAAAGTTTTAAACTTTTCATCAAGTTCTTGAGGAACTGCACTTGTGATTTCTGAAAATATTGTTAGAGAAAAATAAACTTTAGAAAATAAATAAATAAATAAATAAATTGTAAACTTTGTTTTATCAGATTAAAAATAAATTGCAGAAATTATTAGTTGACCGTTAACTATCAAAAATATTTTCCGTCACATCAAAATTTTAAAAAAAATTTGGTGATTCCTATTTTATGTCTATTCCCGGACACCTTTTCAAGTTTTAGCAACATCGCTATAAATTAATATGCTTGCAAGACAGACTAGATTCCATTAGTCCATGGCATCGGTTATTTTTCACTACTGTCGAATAAGCGAACGAACGGTCTGTAAGGCGCAAGCCAGAGCAGCGTGCGTGCGCAGGAAGAGCGACAGCTAAAAGTAGCTTAGTATTAAGCTTCGTTTAGATTGGGCACAAGTATCAGAACTTGTATGAGATTCATGTATATTTGTCAAATCGCCATACAAGTCATGATACATTTACTCACATATTATGTATGCGCAGACGTGTTGCTTTGACTGTTCCGTATACATTTTGTTGAGCTTCGTTTAGATTGGGCAAAGAAAAGTTCTGATACTTGTGCCCAATCTAAACGAAGCTCAACAAAATGTATAGGCCTCGTGCATACTACTAAGTGGTGATAACACTGTGGAACACCAGCGAACACCATGGACACAGTTTCGCTTGTTTATACCTAAAATGCAAGCAATCGTCAAATGAAATGACGATATCGTGCGTATGACGAGCGGTCTACGTGGTCAGTAAGCCTTAGTCACTACTCTGGTACACTAGTACATAAAAGCCGCTGAGCCCGAGCGAAAAACCCAACCTACGAAACAGCAACCCTAATAAAAAATTTTCTTTTAGGTAAAATTATCCCAGGATTAGAAATAAAAAAAATCGAGGATATATGCCAAAAATTTTGGAAGAATTTTGAAAGAATTTCGATATACATCGTGATTTTGAAAATTTTTGAAAGAATTTCTTACATACATACATCCACTAATAATTTCTATTTCAGCTAGCCCAACGAAGAAAGAAAACAGGACAAAAGAGTAACAAACCTAACATAATAAAAACTAACAAACGGTATCTTTCTAGTGTCAAGCCTACTGTGCAGGGGTTAACAGCCCTTGGGTGGTGAGGCTGCCACCCACTAGTTGGATTAGGGACCCCCCAATACTAACAATCCAGACCCAAAAAATTGTTCACAATGGTGAACACTCGCACCCTGTATATATAGTAACCATTCCCATTCGAACATGCGTTGCTCAATACCAATTGCCACACACACGCTCGCACGTCCTCAAACACCAACGCATGGATTTGTAGGTACGCAAAAAAAATAATGAAAAAAAAAACATTTCGTAAAATACAAGTACCATTTAAATTAACCATATCGTTATAGCTACTTTACTGACCTTGTATTTTCTCATCTAGTTTATGATCTATAGTACTTAGGCTGGGAGTTGTGAAACTACTAGAAATCTTAGTAGAACTTCCAGAACTCTTAGTAGAACTTCCAGATCTCTTAGAAGAACTTGTAGATGTTTCTTTTCGTTTTTCTTTACCTAAGGAATTAGCTTTAATTTTAATTGTGAAATTTAACATTTTAACTTAATAATTACTTACGTAGGATGGATTCTGGATGGGATTCCTCTAGAACTACTTCATCTAAAAAAAAATCGTAAAAGTGTTTTTGAACTAATATGGTACTGATTAAACATTTCAACATATTTCTAACAAAAATCCGGAATAACTATGTTGAAATGAAAAAAAAATTAAAATTAAATATTATTATATCCTTAATATTTTCTGAAAAGTTTCTATTTCTAATGAATGATGAATGAATGTAAAATTAATATGGCACGAGGCATATTCTATTTATTAACGTCTCTTAAGCTAGCAGAACAAAGTCAGCAGAATTAAAAATCAATACATGGACAATTAAAGGCTCTGTAAAGTCTAATTAAATGCACTAATTTAAAATTTTCTGCTCTGTAATTTTCGCAATAATGACTGTTCTGCTAGCTTTATCTTGAATGAGCAGAACATGACCGAAAAAGTGGTTGAAACAATAAAAATTGCAATTTTCTTTGCACAGTAATTAACGGCTCATTAAATTTCCACAGTAATGTAAATTTTTGTCGATATAATATTTCTAGTAATGGAAATTAAATGTCCGCTGAAACGCTAGCAGAACAGCAACGAGAATTAGCAGACCACAAAATTTGTAATTGCCTTTTTTTATCAGCCATTAATAAGTTTTCAACGAATATACTACCGTAACACTGGTTTTCATTGTTAAAATCGTTTTTCCTCCATGCTTTGCAGACCTTACCACCACGTCGAGACTTTTTCCATTTTCGCAAAGAGATAAATAGAGACTGAAATTAGCGATTAGTGTATTCCTCGAGCCTTTAATGAGCCGTTGATAACTGTGCAAAGAAAATTGCAATTTTTATTGTTTCGACCACTTTTTCGGTTATGTTCTGCTCATTCAAGATAAAGCTAGCAGAACAGCAGTGGCGTAGCCAGGAATTTTTTTCAGAGGGGGCCCACCATTTCTCGTAGATATACAGGGTGGTCCTTAACTAATTGTACATAGAATTATGGTAGATTCCTCACTTTAAAATATTACGATTTGAACCAACTTGCTCTAATAAAATGGCGCTAGAAAGGAATTAAAGGTGTCAAAGGTTAAATTTTAGGATTTATTTTTTGCAATAACTTTAGCGTTTTTGGATATGTACACATAAAAATTTGGAACTGAGGGTTTTTGGGCAAGAGAAATCAGAATCTGGTACCTACTTCGATGTAATTTATAGAGGGCGCTAGTTAGGCCACATTTGCGGCATAAATGTGCGACAAACTTTTTTGCTCTTTAAGTTAGCGCTATTTTTGTAAAAGAATATTAAATCCACCTTATTTTAGTAGAAAAAAAGTATACTTGTTATTAACCTTAAAACTTAACGTTTTAAGAGATACTCGCATTTGAAGGATCAGCTTACTGATTACACTGGTGGTTAAAAATGTTTTTTTCTGGCCCTGACACCATTCTTGCTGATTCTTATGTAAAATGACCTCCTGAATCCGAATTTGACCTCAGTTTTCCCCCATCACCCACCGTTTTCACCTATTTTTATCACTTTTTCATAATTTGGAGGAATGAAAAAAATAAGGTGGGTGATGGGGGAAAACTGAGGTCGGATTCAGGAGGTCATTCTACATAAGAATCAGCAAGAATGGTGTCAGGACCAGAAAAATTTTTTTTTTGCCGACCAGTGTAATAATGCAGCTGATCCCTAAAATGCGATTATCTCGTAAACCGTTAAGTTTTATGGTTAATAACAAGTATGCTTTTTTCTACTAAAATAATGTGGATTTAATATTCTTTTACAAAAATAGCGCTAACTTAAAGAGCAAAAAAGTTTATCGCACATTTATGCCACAAATGTGGCCTAACTAGCACCCTCTACAAATTATATCGAAGTAGGTACCATATTCTGATTTTTTTATGAATTGCTCAAAAACAATTTGGCTGATTTTAATAAAACTAGGCATGCTTATTTGCGGCAATAAGGGGCTTCTTTCAATATCATTAGAATTAAATTATTAATTCCGGTGACGTCCCACAAGGTAATCTAATTGATATTTTTTGCCACTTCAATGTTATTCGTATCTCGCTTCGTTTTTAAGAAAAAAATTAAAAACTGCGAAATAAAAATCTTATTTTTTTCCTGAAAAACCGATCCTGAACGTTTAACGGTTTAACCCTGGGCCACCCTGTATACAATGTCAGCTATTTAATTATCTTATTCAACAACAATTTGTTAATTATTAATATAAGATTAAAAGACAATTAATTATTAATATAAGATTGAACTTTGGATGAGCATTATTCAAAGGCGCAATTCTGCGAGTATGTCTGTTGTAAAATTCGTCTTTGATTGCATTTTCTTCGACAACTATATTCCAATGCACTGACATCAAATCTAGGCCTGTTAATCAATTGGTAGATGTATTATTCCGCAAATATGATTTCAGTCTTTTCATCGTTGAGAAACTTGCACAGATGCAGTGGTAACGGGTAAAACGGCTAAGATGTGGATTAGCGTAAAAATATTCGGAAACAAACAAGGATCTGCTACCTTTCAAATATCAACTGGACTTTGAGGAAGACAGGAATCTACTTTTTATCATTTCACTGTTCAAATATCCCATTCAGTGCGTAGAATAACCGTGTATATTTTTTGTAAATCATCTGAATATAACTTAATTGTTGGTTCAAAAAATTTTGTTATAAACTCATAGAAGTTTCGGGGGGGGGGCCCTTGGCTACGCCACTGCAGAACAGTCATTATTGCGAAAATTCGCCGAGCAGAAAATTTGTAATTGCCTTTTTTTAACAGTCATTAATAAGTTCTCAACGACTATACTACCGAAACACTGATTTTCGTTGTTAAAATCGTTATTCCGCCATGCTCCGCAAACCTTACCACCACGTCGTGACTTTTTCCATTTTCGCAAAGAAATAAATAGAGACTGAAATTCGCGATTAGTGTACTCCTAGAGCCTTTAATGAGCCGTTGATAACTGTGCAAAGAAAATTGTAATTTTTATTGTTTCAACCACTTTTTTGGTCATGTTCTGCTCACTTAAGTTAAAGCTAGCAGAACAGTCATTTTTAATTAGGACATTTAATTAGCCTTTAATTTTCCATGTATTGATTATTAATTCTGAAGGCTTTGTTCTGCTAGCTTAAGAGACGTATTTTCTTAGCACATTATACAGCGTGCTTCATAGGTAAACCGACATACGTTATCTGTAAATAGAGGGTACTTGGGTGATTCCAAATAACCTGGGTTACTGGGTCTAACGCTTTTAATAACCGAGATACGGGGTGTTTCATCCATTTCGACCAATATTTTCATAAGCTTTTCTCTCATATTTGGTACAAGTATATTGTGTTAATAACCCAATCCTATAGTTTAAGAACTACAGTTAAATGTTAAATTTTATAGATTCTTTTACAATTACCATGCTAGAACTAGTTTAAAACATTGTTTTTAAATGATATTCTGTCCTGTGATTACTCAAAATACAATAAATAATGATTTTATTCATATTAATAAACTTATCTGATTCTTTTTAATTATGTGTGCTAGATATTAAATTTTTTATTCTCTTTTCGAGCTATTGGAATTAGTTAACCGTTACAATACTTAGAGCTTTGTGGTAAAAAAATCTTGAAAGAGAACTTGAAAATGAGCCTAGCACGAAGTCACTAACACTATCCCTTGCCCTTCTATAGGGCAAAACGCGTTCACCCCCTCCTACCCTTCCTGATTATCGGATCGAGGTCTTATAGGGCTCAAATCAAAGAGAAAAAAATTCCGCAACCGATGGCGAATAAAAGTTTTCTCGGTTTACTGTTTCGTTGCGAAAATCGAAAATTAAAATTTGAAAAAGCCGAAATTCGGTCGCCATTTGTCCGTTTTCGCGAACACCATCATCTCCTTAATACATCCTGTAGCAGTGTCCTCAAGAAAGAGTTTGCCATTTTGCTGACCTAGATAGGTCAAAAATTAAAAAAGTTACCTCGAGTCAAAGATTAATCAGTGTCTGCCTTCCCCCTTTCCCCAAAATTAAACTAGAGTTGAAATTTTGGCACAATGCTTGGGTCATGACTATCTATCGGAGGAAAAAAATCAAGTAACTTTCTTAACTGCGAAAAACGCGAACACGGCTCTAGGTGTGTTCTCGCCGTGGTGAAAATCCATATACTTTCAAATCGCAATATCTCGAGAACCGATAGAACGGTTTATGCGTTTTCGCGAGCACATTATTTTATATATAGATCCGAATAAAACTCAGCGAGTTACGAGCGAAAAACCGATTTTCCATATCTTTACATGTTTACATTTTTTTCCGCCAGATCGACTCCACTATTACGGTTACGCTAATTAAATATCAATACCACCTCTTATGAAAAAGTAAATAAAAAAACGGTTTTTTTGAAGCGGTAACTTTCAACACCCAATCACCGATTTACTCAACTGTGCTCTGCTTCTTCGTCCAGAATTCTTTTAGCTTCATTAGTGATATATTCCTCTAGTGTTAAGGACAAAACAAATATTTCAATGTACCTCATATTCCCTATTCCATGTAAGAGACATTCCAAAGCGGTGAGTGGTGAAAATATAAAAATGCTGTTCAAACTTTCTATTATCTACAAAAGTTTAGGACATTTATTATTTATTTAAAGTTTATACATTTAAAAAAATTTAAATTAAGCCATATACAGGGTGGCACAAACTTGTGATATCGAAGGATTACATCGTTGTGGTAAGAGACAAAACTTTCAAATTTTGTGTGAGCTAGTACAGTTACTGAGTGCACATTTTGTAGATATTTTCAATTATACAGGGTGTCCCACGACTATTCCCTCGTTCTCTTGTGCCTAAACGGTACAAGATATCAGCTTAATTTTTTGGTGACATATGTAAATTGATAAGATCTACTTGTTTAAATTATTTGTAACTATACAGGGTGATCCAGAAAATTGTAATTTATCAAAGTTAGGTTTTTTAAATGGAACACCTTGTATTTCATGACATTTTTAGATTATACGTTAAAAACTAAGTCAACTTTATTCAATGTTCCATATATCTATCTCTTACCAATTTTGAGAAAATCGTGATTTTAAGAAAAATATTGTATTTAAACAAGAACTAAAAACACGGAAATCTCTTAGTTTCAGTAACACAAATTTATATCGATTTATTCTGACTTTTAGGGCTTTCATTTGCACTATGTAGGATTTTGATATTTTGCACAGGGTGTTTAGGAAAAGGATTCTAGTTTTATATTTTTCAAACATCAAAAACTCACTTAACTTAAATGGACCACCTTGTATTTTTCTTATCCTATGTGAAATAACTTTTCATTTTCTATCAAAAACTATGAGTAATGCATATGTATAAAATTAACGATTAAAAAGTTATTAGGATTTTTCTCTAAAATTCCTATTTTTTTTGTTTACATTCTAGTAGGCAATGATTTTTTTTATTTTGTTGATAAATAGGTATGGGATCAAAACTTAGAAATTAAACTAAAATCAAGACATTAACATTTATGAAAAAAAAATACTATAATAAATGTTCAATATGATGACCATTTTCCTCTATGCAGAACCGCACTCGTTTTTCAAAAGATCTCCTAACGTTTCTCATGATATCTGGTGTTATAGTAGCAAACGCATCCTTTATTTCAATCTTCATGTCATCAGCAGTGGTGGGGGGAGTGTTGTAAACTAAATTTTTAATGTAACCCCAAAGAAAGAAATCCATGCTGGTTAAATCAGGAGGTCTAGGTGGAAATTCATGTGGACCTGCCCTTCCAATCCATTTATTGGGGAATTGTCTACTTAAATAATTCCTTACATTCCGACTAAAATGAGGAGGGGCACCATCTAGCTGTAACCACATTTTTTTTCTCTAAAGAAACTTCACCTTTAAAAATTCTTGTTTTAAAAACCGTAAATATTTTACGCCGTTCAAGATTCCATCAAAAAAATATGGAAAATCACATGGTCTCCAACAATTCCACCAAATACATTGAGACTCCACCGATTTTGGCGGTCAACAGTGTGATACACGTGACGGTTTTCCGTATCATAGTAATGAAAGTGGATTCGTCGGTAAATAAAACATATTTAAAGAAGTCATCATCTTCCCCAACTTTTTTAAGACTCCATAAACAAAAATATAACCTCCGTTGAAAGTCTGGTCCATATAAATTCTGGTGAAGTTGTAAATGATAAGGATGGTAGGTACTTATGTTTTTTCAAAATTCTGCACACTTGTTTTACTAATTACAGTTTGTCTAGAAATTTCTCTTAAACTGGCATTTGTATTTTCAACTACTGATTCTAAAACTAAGAACTCATTCTCCTCATTATTTACAATATACTTTGCTTTGGTAGGTTCTTTGTAGGATAAAGTTTGTAGCAGTTCCTCAAACGCCCTTTGGTCTGGATGTGGTCGATCGGTATACTTTTCTGCGTACACCCTTGACGATAACAAACAATTTCTAAAACATTCACATAGGATAAAGGTCATGTCCACTCTATCCTCTTGAGAATAGTGTTTTATGTTTAATAATCTCTATTGAATATACTACTATTGAAAACTATACCACTACTGAAAATAAATTAATAATTTAGACACTATCTATTTGGGCAGACTGCAATTGCGCGCAGCGGTCAGGGTTCTCAAGAGGGTGTCCTAACCCCATGGTGCATGTCTTTAAAAAGGTATACTGTGATTGCGCGCAAAAGGAAAATTTACTAATTTTAAATAATTAAGATAATAAAAAGTGGGTACCTACTTCTTCTAAAATCATACTTAATTTGAACATGACTTGTAACATATAGTTTTTACAAATTCTATTCTGGATATTTCTTTATTTTTAAATTTACCTATCAAGTTTATTAGATTTTTTTTTTCATAATTAATATTTTTTATAAATGTAGGTACGCTATTTAATTGCACATCAGTTCCTATTTGAACATTTTTCAATTCATTTAAAAATACAAAAATATTTCATATTTTATTATGAAAAGATTCACAGGCGTTGGTTGTCCATTCTCGGCTTGGGCTACATGAAGCCCACATCTCTGGAGGAAATCTCGCAGATTCAGAAATGTAATTCTCCGTTAAATAATCGCAGAAGGACGTTATACGGGTATCGTTGGAGGCTTCAGCAATCAATTCTTCAACGAAGCATTCCGAAACATCAGCACTGTCTAAATATATAAGGTCGAAAGACCAACGTAACCATTTCCCTAACTCACTGTCCTTGTCGGAATACTCTCTTTTGAGTCCAACATTCTGTATTTTCCTCAGCCAAGCTTGGCTGATGTAGAATCTGAAGCCAGTTATCTGTAGCTGAGGCCAAACGTTTCGGCTTGCTTTGTGAATAGCTTCTTCGAAATCACACACAATTTCGCTGGGATTCTTGCTATCATAAACAGATATTACAGATCTAAACACTTGCTCATAAGCTTCTGTCTTTTTATTTTTTAAAAGTGCAAAAACTAACGGCACATAATGTCCATTACGAAAATGGATTACGTTTTCTAAAGAATTTGGATTACCTGCCTTAATCCTTCCGTTGCGCGCAATCACAGTATCCAAATTTCAGTACCCCAGGAGGTATTTGACCGCTGCGCGCAATCACAATATACCGATCTATTTGACAGATCATTATGGACATCCGCTAACTAGATGAGTTTAAAACCATGGCCTACTACAATACGAAACATTACGTTCACAGAAATTTTTGAGAAAAATCCTATAACTTTTTAATCGTTAATTTTAGACATATGCATTACTCATAGTTTTTGATAGAAAATGAAGTTATTTTACATAGTATAAAAAATACAGGGTGGTTCATTTAAGTTAAGTGAGTTTTTGATGTTTGAAAAATATAAAATTAGAATCCTTTTCCTAAACACCCTGTGCAAAATATCGAAATCCTACATAGTGCAAATGAAAGTCAAAATAAATCTATATAAATTTGTGCTACTGTAAGTAAGAGGTTTCCGTGTTTTTAGTTCTTGTTTATATAGAATATTTTTCTTAAAATCACGATTTTCTCAAAATTGGTAAAAGATAGATATATGGAACATTGAATAAAGTTGACTTAGTTTTTAACGTATAATCTAAAAATGTCATAAAATACAGGGTGTTCCATTTAAAAAAACCTAACTTTGATAAATTACAATTTTCTGGATCACCCTGTATAATTACAAATAATTTAAACAAGTAGATCTTATCAATTTACATGTTACCAAAAAATTAAGCTGATATCTTGTACCGTTTAGGCACAAGAGAACGAGGGAATAGTCGTGGAACACCCTGTATAGGGTGTTACAAAAACTTAAAGCTTATGGCAATAAATTTTGTGTAAAGCAAAAGGATCCTCAAAATGTAATTTTTGTTTGTAATATTTACCATAGCGCATGACATTTTCTCGAACTTGTTTTTTAATAGATTTGCATATATTTCTGGAGGAACGTCTAAAAACGTCTCGTTTACGATTTTGGTTTGAGTTTTTGACTCCATTTCAAGATTCTTTTTACTTTTTGTCGATTCTTTTTCGTCTATCTTGACTTTAAGTTTACCCTTTGGGCCTTTTGTACCTTGTTTCTTCGATAATGGTTGCGAATTCTTGATAATGTCGAGTTTTTTCAATAGTATGTCGTATTCGTCTAAAATACATTAAAATATCTTAAAAGGACTCGATTTCAAGAAGTATTCAAGTATTATAAGGGTCATTCCATGTAAAAAGCATATCAGATGTCATTTGAACCTCCTTTTTTGTTACTATCTTACTATGGAAATAAATGGCTTCCCACATTTTCAGCCTAAAATACCACATGGAAAATTTTTAGGATCAGTTTTAAGTTTGTTCAAAATGGCAACGAGAAAAAACAATAATACTCGTTTCGTTCGCATTTCTCATTAACGGTACATAAAAAAAAGCAGCAGACATTTCTGACGTAAAATTTCCCGTTTTCAATGATTCCCGTCAGAAAAGCCGGAAAACGCGGATTTTTTTTTTCAAATTTTTCAAATACATATGCTTCGATTTAGCTGAAATTCACAGTACATAGTCTTGGAATCATGCTTTTCCAAATCCATATACCCGTGCTTCACCCTTTATACAGGGTGGTTCATAACTATTGGGACATAGACTAAGGGCAAGTTATTGGGACCAAAATATTGTGATAGGACCAAATATAACTTAATAAAATATTGCTGTGGAATAAGATACAGGGCGTTAAAGTTGGAATTTTTTTTTCGTTTTTTTCTGATAATGTCCCTGTATATTTATCAATTGGTATCAAAATCGGCACAGAGGCATAAATTTGGACAAGAAATATTATTTTATGTATTATTTCTCATTTTGTTATAGGGGGCGCCACGTGAATGATTCCTGAGGATGAAATTAAGTGGCATCTTTTTTTGACGAAACTTTTTAGTGATTTTGATTAGAAAATATGATATAACATCATTTCTACGTAATTGATATTCACGTTTAAACACGATAGTTTCACCCGTTTTCGAGAAAAACGCAATTGAACAGATAATTTTATAATGTTTTCTTTGATATCCTTTAATACAAGAATTAGAAAAGGCACAGAGGTCGGAGGAGGCCACATAGAACATTTAATTTAAGTTTGCTCTTTTTATGTTAAATTATTTTTAATTCTGCTTTATAAACCGTTGAAATAGAAGCCTTATGTCACAAGTTTTTTATTGTCTGTTGTTTAAAATCCCCTTCTCAGAACTGTTCAATCGCGTCTTTCTCGAAAACGGGTGAAATTATCGTGTTAAACAATATTACGTAGAAATGCCTAAATATAACATTTGATCAACTTAGACTATGATCCGAAAAAATTACAGATGAATCCACTTTTCATAACAATGGATTAGTTACCCTTTCATTATTATGATACTCAAAACCAACATTTGTTCCACACAATAGATCATCAGAACCGGTGGAACATTAATGCATACGGTGGAATTATAGGCGATCAAGTTATTAGCCCATATTTCTTTGATGGCCATTTAAATGGGAGGAAATTTTTGCAATTTTTAAGAAAATGTTTCTGGAAACTGTTGGAAAATGATTAGATATTAGACAAAAAATAATAGTCTAAGTTACAGAGTGATATATTTAGGCATTACTGTGGAAAAATAATGTAAAATTTACCAAAAATAAAAAATTAATAGTTAGGCATAGACCTTTATAATTTTTAAAAGGTAATGGAATTTGCTTCATAGGAGGATTATAAAATACAGGGTGTCCCATTTAAAATAAGAACGATATTGTCGTGTGAATATGTAAATAGAGAATCGCCCCATTTTGGACGCCCTGTATAATTTTAAACAACTCTAAATACATTATTGCTTTCATTTATTAGTCTAATTTTTTTCAGTTAAAATTGGATTTGGCTGATTCCATAGGTTTCCAAGTTATTGGTTTTCTTGTAACTGCTTCCATTTTTAGAAATATCAAAATATCTAGAAAACTAAAAAGCTTCGGTATAGGGAATACTTAAGAAAGTTCATCTTATTTTTAACGTGTAATCTATAAATGCAATAAAATATAGGGTGTTTCATAAGAAAAAATATAACTTTGATACGCCACACTTTTTTGGGACAACCTGTATAATTCAAAATAATTTAAAAATGTAGCCTTTAACAACCCACATATCCATGACTAAACAACATTTTCAAAATATTAACCGTTTAGCCACAATGGTCCGTCGCGTCTACCGTGACTCACCCTGTATATATCAAGTATGTTATTAAGTGCACGAGAAAAAACTGCCTTCAAACTTTCTCAAATTTGATTTTTTACAAGAAATTTATTAATCAAGTGCAAAAAGTGAAAAAAAGTACACAATATTTGTGAGTATTTCACTTAAAACTACACAATACACTTAAAAACTAGCGTATAACTTTTTAGAATATAAGAGGGAAGGACAGAAACGGAAAAAGTTACATGTTAACTCTCTTAAACTCAAATATCTGGTCACCGAGCTTCGCTCTTAATATTCAAATCTACATTTTTAAGCAGCCCAATGAGTATATAATTTAAGTATATTTATAACATGACAAATTATTAATTAATTCGCGAAAATCACGGAGTGGGCGACATCTACTTGAACTACTGATAGGGAGATAAATAAAAAGTTGATTGGCGATTGGCTTGAAAGTAGGCGGGAAAATTAAAAAAGCTGTCAGTGTTAATTTTCAATTGGCTGCAGATGTTGTTGACGTTTATCAACTGCTTGTCACAGAGGTTAGTTAAATGCATTAAAGTTGCCTAGTTTCTGGGGATTTCACCCTTTTAGGGCAACTTCTACTGACGCTTGATCTTCGCGAATTGTCACGGTGGACAGGCCCCGTTTCCGGGACGTGCAACAGCAGCGTGTAGGGCACACGTCCCGTCAACAGAAGATCGCTCAGCTCACTCTATTTATCACTATATAAGAAAAACTCTATGTTCAATTGATTTTATTATTTTTTGATCTGCAGTGAAGGAAAATTATAGGTCTGATATTCATACTTGGGTAAAAACCTCCACAAATACCTGTGACCAGACTCTCGAGGTGTGGCAGATACTGATATCATATTTTTTCAAAAATTCTTTCTCTCTCTCTCTCTCTCTCTCTCTGATCATGAAAACTTAAATATTAAAACTGTCCGCATAATAAAATAGTAGCCGTAAGGGGTAGTCTCACATTATAGGGGAAGGGAAGACAGGTGTCCATTTTAACAGTGTTACTCAATGTTCCTATAAATATTTACCTAAACCCATGATTTCTGAAATTGAATTCGCAACGTTGTATTTTCAACTTTGAATTAATAAGATGGCTGTCATTTGACAAGCAAATTATTTATGTCCGTCAAATGAACCTTTCCTTTTTTATATAAAGCGACAAATTTAAAATTGAATTCTTTCTGATTAAAACGCCAGAAATTAAATAAAGTCAAACCTTTTTACTACTATACTATACAGAAGAAAGGAGTGCAGTATTTAATTTGCAGAACGTAGTACAGGTTCAAGAGGTAGAAATTTTATTTTTACCTCATCCTTCAATGCTTATTTGTAGTTAAAATTTAAATTTTAATACATCTGATCGGCCTAATATAGTTTTTGTCTAGATTCTTGTTTCCATGGTTTTTACTGTAATAAATTTGTTCTTTTGACAGATAAGTCAGACTTTATTTATTCATAGCCGTATCGTATGTATTTTAATTGATTCAGAATTTTGTATTAATATATATTTCAAAATGGCTTCATTCTAAAAATATTATCAGTCCTCCTAAATCCTTGAAGGCAGAATTATTAGTAATAGCAAGGCAACATAAAAACAAATTCAAAAAATATATTATGGATGAGATGGCCAGAGAAAAAGGAATTAAAATTCTCAGATTTCCTCCGAACCACGCAGAGTTAAATTCCATTGAACTGATCTGGTCTCAATTATTAAAAGGTTATGTTTCTCAAAACAATAAAACATTTAAATTTCCTGATGTGCGAAATTTGTTTTTGAAGGCAGTTTCAGATGTAAATAGAGAACATTGGGGAAAATGCATTGATCATGTTTAAAAATGTGGAAAATTCATTTAGGAAAGTGGATATATCAATGGATAATTTAATAGAACCGATAATAATAAACATCAGAAAAGACAATTATAGTGATGCCAGTAGTTTTAGTGAAGACAGTGACTTTTAAAGATAGTTCTTGAACTAACTTTTTTTTAATCTTTGAGTTTAGGTAAGTACTGAAGCGTTACTTTTAATGCCAAGAGATTTAATTTAATCCCAACATATAATCCTCCTTGTTATTTATTGGTTAAATTTAATTCGTTCAATGTTAAAGTGTCGGATGCATAAAGTTTATTTTTATTTTTTGTAAATAATATAACTTCAAAATTTAATCTACGAAGTGCGTATATATATTTGATATGCTGTCACCTTATTTATATTATAGAAACTTATTTTGCAAAGTACGCCTATGGAATGTGACGTTATATCCCCACTTTGACTGTACTCATCTATCCTTTATAGTATATATTACTATAGAAACAAATTATTATTATGTGCCGTTGCTAGGAAATAAAACTAAAAGCTTAACTTTTCTTGTAAATATCTCGGAAGATCGAATTTTCACAGACATGGGACCTACATTTTTCGCCGATTTAGATAGGAATTAGTCTACCCTGAAAGTTTCATTGAATTCTGACGAGTGGATTTCGAGATCCTCTGGACACACATACACACACACACACATACAAACCTTGCTCGTTTAATAGTATTTGATAATGGAGTAGATCTGGTTTTGAAAACGACGTCGGTCTTTTCGAAAAAAATTTTTTGTGATTTCATAGATTCGAGGTCCCTCTTTCACGTGATCACTATATGAAAGCTAAGGAAGGTGTGAAGGGGGGTAAATTAACATGCAAAGATATCGAAAATCGGTTTTTCGCACGTAGCTCTTCTAAGGTTTCTTCGGATCGAAACGACTTCTATATATAAAATAAAGTACTCACGAAAACTGAATTTCAACCCGTCCAAATCGGTCTAGCGGTTCTTGAGATATTGCGATTTGAAAACATATGGATTTTCGCCGCGGTGAGAACACACCTAGACCCGTGTTCGCGTTTTTCGCATGGAAGAAAGTGACTTCGAGATTTGATTTTTTTTCCTCCGATAGATAGTCATGACCCAAGCATTGTGTTCAAATTTCAACCCGCTAGTTTAATTTGGGGGGGGGGGGAGAGGGAGGGCAAACACTGATAAATTTTTGACTCGAGGTAACTTTTTTAATTCTTGACCAATCCGGGTCAGCAAAATGGCAAACTCTTTCATGAGGACACTGGTACAGGATGAATTAAGGAGATGACAGTTTTCGCGAAAACGGACAAATGGTGACCGAATTTCGGATTTTGCAAATTTTATTTTTCGATTTTCGCAACGAAAGAGTAAAGTGGGGAAAATTTTTTATGTACCGTCGGTTGCGGAATTTTTTTCTCTTTGATTTGAGCCCTACAGGGACTCGATCCGATGAGCGGGAAGGGAGGGAGGGGGGCAAAAAAAATTTTTGAAAGAGAACTGATTGCCCTTAAAAATGAGCCTAGCACGAAGTCACTAACCATATCACTTGCCCTTCTACAGGGCAAAACGCGTTCACCCCCCTCCCACCCTTCCTGATTATCGGATCGAGTTATTGTAAGGCTCAACCGATGGCGCATAAAAGATTTTCCTCATTTTACTCTTTCGTTGCGAAAATCAAAAATTAAAATATGCAAAATCCGAAATTCGGTCGCCATTTGTCCGTTTTCGCTAAAACCATCCTGTAGCAGTGTCCTCATGAAAGAGTTTGCCATTTTGATGAACCGGATTGGTTAAGAAATGGTGGGTTGAAATTTGGATACAATGCTTGGGTCATGAATATCTATTGGAAGAAAAAAAATCAAGTCTCGAAGTCACTTTCTTCCATGCGAAAAACGCGAAAACGGCTCTAGGTGTGTTCTCGCCGCGGCTAAAATCCATATACTTTCAAATCGCAATATCTCAAGAGCCGCTAGACCGATTTAGACGGGTTAAAATTGAGTTTAAGCGTTTTCGCGAGTACTTTATTTTTTATATAGAAGTCGTTTCGATCCGAAGAAATCTCAGAGAGCTAGGTGCGAAAAATCGATTCTCCATATCTTTACATGTTAATTTACCCCCCTCTACACCTTCCTTAGCTTTCATATAGTGATCACGTGAAAGAGGGACCTCGAATCTATGAAATCACAAAAAATTTTTTTCGAAAAGAGCGACTTCGTTTAACGGGATTTTTTCTGCCAGATCGACTCCACTACAAAGCCGGAATCGGAAGTACTTAAAAAATGAACCCCCAGTTCCAAATTTTTATGTATACATATCCAAAAACGCTAAAGTTATTGCAAAAAATAAATCTTAAAATTTAACCTTTAACACCCCGTATATTCCTTATTAGCAAAATTTTATTAGAGCAAGTTGGTTCAAATCGTAATATTTTAAAGTGTGGAATCTACCATACTTCAATGTACAATTACTTAATGACCACCCTGTATAGTGCATT
The DNA here is from genome assembly GCA_949320105.2 of Crepidodera aurea. Lineage (NCBI taxonomy): Eukaryota > Metazoa > Arthropoda > Insecta > Coleoptera > Chrysomelidae > Crepidodera > Crepidodera aurea. Next base: position 23,358,435 of record OX439479.2, on the reverse strand, counting down.
CTGTGAGTCGGAAAATACCTCGAAAAATACAAATAAATTTTTGACGCCCCCCAAAGTAAGCCCCCCCCATTTTCGAGGATGCTGAACACGATGGCAGACGTTAAAATTCTTTTCGTGTTAACCCACTTACCAAACGGCCAAAAATCACGCCCCAAATGGTGATTCGCGGATTCCGCGTCTTTCATCGGAAAAACTAACGTAATCCCCCGTTTTAGAGGATGCTGAACACGATGGCGGAGGTTGAAATGACATCTGATATGCTTTGTACATAGAATGACCCATAATTATTCTACAATAATTAACATAAAGTTAATTTATAGACGTGAAAGCGCTAATTATTATTTTTTTATTAATTTGTCTTCCGGTCGCGCAATGCCATCGAAGTTAGCAAAAAATTGTGAAAAACCTTAATTTTTCAAAAAATTTTAAGCACGCCAGATGGTTTTAATTGCGTACCTATACCATGAATTAACTACTAAAAGTATGTAAAATCAATATTCAGATCTGGCCAAATTGTACCGGAACATAGGATTTTCAATGTATTTTGAACAAGAGCTCACGTAGAAGTCGACCAGCACAAAATCTAAGAAATGTGCGCGAAGGCATATCAACTATTCAATTGAACCATTGTTCCCCTTCCTGCCTCGAGCAACTGGCACGTGATATTTGCCACTCAGTGTACTGTAAAATCGCAGAAATAGTAAGCCGATAATGATTGAAAATAAAATATTCACGTTTACAAAGGAAGAAAAGATATAAATAAAGTGGTATTTTGGGGGCCACTCGATTCGAGATACAATAAATTTATTTATAGTTGCATTTGAAAGTAGGCCAATTCCCACACAGTCCACCATTTCTCGAATTATTAAAAAGTTAGATATGAGATTATCTCTGTTCGACAGATTTGGCTATTGTTTAGCACAAAAAGGTGGTTTATTTGAACCTTTATTACATTAGATTCGTAGTTTTTATAGTTACATTTTAGGTTTTTTACCGTTATGCTTTTAAATCGTAGAATGTATTTTATTTTCAAAGCCGCTATGGCAAGAAGGAACCACAGCATTTATTATCAGAAGATAAATTATTTGTTACATTTATTGCAACAAATAATTTCCTACGTTGCGAGAACAGGCGGTAGTTTCTTGATTTTTCCTGTTCAGACATGAATAATGCCTGGAGCGCTATAAAACCGATGCATCTCCAGTGGCATTTTTTCCTAAATCATATTTCCCCCCTTAGATTGGGCACCGTTTTCCCCAAACATAAGGGTGGAAATAGCAAAATTGGCGATTCTTAGATAAAAAACTGGGAAACAGCTCCTGCCCACACAGGCCCCAACCAACACACACAAAACAGAACACACCAGCGCGCACATAAACCTTAGGAAAAAACTAGCTAGCTAGGTTACTAATATTGTAATCAGGGCCTCACCCTGAAAAGGAGAAAAACTCCTATAGCAGGGAATTAGGAAAATGAAATGTCCTAGAAAAATGTAATATATACCAAATGAAAATAAATAATAAACTAAAAAAAAAAAAAAAAAAAAAAAAAGTGGCATTTTTAAACCGGTTAGTTCACTGTACCGTGCAACAAGTGCATAAAAACAAGTAATCCTATTAATTTTTACATTTAAAGTTATTTTTATTATTTTGTCAAGTGTTGTGTTGTATAATATTTTTTTACTACTTTTTTTCTAAAAAATTAAGTGCTGAATACCTGCTGACTGCAATTTCAACGGTTTGATTTTTTATAAAATGGTAAGTGTTCCCTACTTTATACTATCAACGTTAACCCTTTATAGGATACTGGTTATAATTAATTTTTTTTTACCCAAATATCTTTTTATTAATTGAAATGTCATGTACGAGTTTAAAAAAGTAATTGGTTTTTTATCCATAACTCGCTTAGTTTTTATGCTATCGATCTTTTTAAAAAACCATTTTGTAGGGTTTTTTAAGGGTTAAATATGCAAACTTGGTGCTTATTATTGTGCTTACTTTAGAAGTTAATTCCTAATTCCCATGAGTACTAATTATTTGTTTTTTCAGGATAAAAGAAAGAGACCTTCAGGTGCGAAGAAAGGAAAAAAATGGCTGGATCTTTAAAGCACTTCTTGCAAAACAATCAAGATTCCACGGAGACTATCGATGTGACCGAATCTCAAGATTCTAAATCCGTAATATTAGTAACCGTGAGTGGACCATCTGAAATTTTAACAGAGGCGACCACGGTAACATCAGGTCCTGCAACAAGTGGCGGCGCCGGCGGTTGTAGCAGCAAAACAGCTTCTACTGATGCAGAGCCCGATGAAGCGATGACACCATCCTCGTTTACAGCACTGGAACAATCCACTTCAGGTAATTCAGCTTGTGTAAGAAGTTCGGTAATGTCAGCTACTGAAATGCCTGCTGTAAGTGACACTTTCGATGAAGGCTTTAATGAGGCTAGTGTCGATATAATTCCGTCCGACCCCGGTTTGTGGCCCGAAAGAATCACCAATGAGAATATTGGTTAAAAGTGGTCCGCCCTTGATAGACATCAGTTTTAGCTTTCCTAGTAATAAAGATAAGAGAAAGTTTTCGTGCAAATACTTTGTAAGGAGTTTAGCAAATGGAGAAAAAGTCGAAAGGACTTGGCTTATTTACTCTATTTTAAAATAAATAAGTGGTTTTAATATCCAAAGAGAAGAAGTATCATAACACTTCTAATTTAACAGATTAAAAATAAATATCTCTTCAATAAAATTTGAAAAAAATGTTATGTTTCTCACTAAACAAAAAACTAAAACTCTTACCGTCACATTCTGTTATTTCTATTTGCTCCTCGTATTCAGTCAATGTTTCATCGATCAAGTTGTTAATTATTTCGGAAAAATGCGATTTTTTGTGTACTAATTCCTCGCAGATTAACTTATCGATGCTATATAATTCACCCTTCATATATCTCGAAACTGTGAAAGCTGCACGAGTATATTCTAGAATTAAAATAGGTGTCATTAAAGGACCCCGCACCATTTAAATGTAAAAAACGTCCCGGTCAAATTTTCTGAAACTTTGGTATGTTGGAGAACTCGATGCTTTGACAAAAAGTGTCCTATAGCATAACCTAACCAAATTAAAAATCAAAAAGAGACCACGAAGAGTTGAACAAGTGAATGTACTAGTCAGGACCTGAGAGGTGATATCCAGGCCCGTGTGCAGTGGGGGGAACCCCCCCTGAAGAGGAAAACTTCTGTAATCTTTACTTAAAATATTGGAAAAAAAAAACTGATATTCTATAAATTTGAATATGATACATCGTACTTTATTTTGTTTACGTCCGTTTTAGATAGTTTCCTTTATATACAGGGTGGCGCAAATTTAATTGAACATTATTGGGATTTCGGAAACCCTTATAGATACAAAGTTGGTTAAATGGGAAAAAAGATGCGTATTTTCAAGACAAATTGATTGGTTCTTTCAAAATTAAAATATCAGGTCTGGTTTCAGAGATATTTGTAGAAAACCGAAATTGACTATTTTCGTTTTATTTAATTAACACCTTAATTTTGAAAAATAGAAAAAAATTATTAAGCTTTTTTTTTTGAAGGACAAATACAACAACATAGTGGATCCAATTTTTTAAACCAACGTTTTGTCTTTGAAGTGCCACTCTCAACTATTTTTTAAATACCTAACATTCTATTTCACTCTTGAAATCCCCATTTTTTTCTCTATCCAACCATGTAGAACACTTAATATTTTTATTAGGTTTTGACAATGAACTGTACTTTAGGAATTTTGCTAAGTACGGTCCTGTTTCATTTTCACTGAAAATATTTATAAATCTTGAATAAAATTAATTAAATTTGAGTATACTTTGACCATATTCCAGAAATTTCTTTCAGAAATCACTTTACAACTAATTCTCTTTTAGAGAATTACTAAAATAACACTAACTAACTAATAAATTACACTGCGTCAAAAAATCAACAAAATTAAGAAACGTCAAAAAAATGATAATTTTTGTTTCAAAGCCATCTTGATATATACATTTTTGTGATTAAATTGTGTTCTTTCCTATAGTAGGGGAGGCCAAGCGGGGATTTCCGCGTTACTCGAGCGCGTCAGAAATACATATAGGGAAAAACCTTGCACCCTGTAATGTACCCCTACCATATATGAACCCTTAATATAGTGGGGTGCGTTGAGGGCAGCCCGTCAGATTAGTAAAAAAAATCGATCCCTAGAAAAACTCGAGCGCGTCAGATTAAGAAAAGGTAAGTTAAGTACATCCAGAAAAGTGCATATTTCAATAATCTGTCAATTTGAGCGTGGCATAAAGAAATGGGCGAGTCACAAAGTTGTAAAAAAAAACGGTCCATTGTGGCTAAACGGTTAATATTTTGAAAATTTTGTTTATTGATAGATATGTGGGTTGATAAAGGCTACATTTTAAAATTATTTTGAAATATACAGGTTGTCCCAAAAAAGTGTGGCGTACCAAAGTTATATTATTTCTTATGGAATTCCCTATATTTTATTGCATTTATAGATTATACGTTAAAAATAAAATAAACTTTCTTAAGTATTCCCTATACCTAAGCTTTTTAGTTTTCGAGATATTTTGATATTTCTAAAAATGGAAGCACAAGAAAACCAATAACTTCGAAACCTATGGAATCAGCCAAATCCTATTTTAACTGAAAAAAGTTAGACTAACAATTGAAAGCAATAATTTATTTAGAGTTGTTTAAAATTATACAGTGCGTCCAAAACGGGGCGATTCTCTAATGACATATTCAAACGACAATATCGTTCTTATTTTAAATAGGACACCCTGTATTTTATAATCCTATTATGTAGCAAATTTCATTACCTTATAAAAATTATAAAGGTCTACTATGCCTAAATCTATTAATTTTGGAGTTATTTTTATTTTTGTTAAATTTTACGTTATTTTTCCACCGTAATGCCTAAATATAACACCCTGTATTTGATCAGCTTAGACTTTGATCCGAAAAAATTATCTTTGAAACTATGTGTTTGGTTTTGACATTATTAAAAATATTTCGAGATGCATCAAAATCTGTATGGTTAACCGTCAGACTAATCCATTATTATGAAAAGTGGATTCATCTGTAAACAGCATATTAAAAAAAAAATCATCTTCACTAACCTTCTCCAATGCCCATAAACAAAAATCTATCCGTATTTTCCTTACAGATTTTGATGCTGCTCGAAACATTTTTAATAATGTCAAAACCAAACACATAGTTGCAAAGATAATTTTTTCGGATCATAGTCTAAGCTGATCAAATACAGGGTGTTATTTTTAGGCGTTACGGTAAAAAGTAATGTAAAATATAACAAAAATAAAAATAACTCCAAAATTAATAGATTTAGGCATAGTAGACCTTTATAATTTTTATAAGGTAATGGAATTTGCAACAACAACCTGTATATTTAAAAATAATTTTAAAATGTAGCCTTTATTAACCCACATATCCATGAAAAAATAAAATTTTCAAAATATTAAACGTTCAGCCACAATGGACCGTCGCGACTACCATATTACTGTTTTTTTTTACATTTTTGAAAATTTTTACACGCTCCTCCCCCCCACTAAAATGGAAAACTTAACATACATTTTTTTCGTTTTAGAACCTAATCTTCACAATCCAATAGGTCCCCATGACGCTTTAGTAACTGCAAATTTAGCATCTCGGCCTCCCCTACTACTACGTGCAGAACCGTATTTAAAAAAATAGTTGAGGGTAGCCCTTCAAAGACGAAACGTTGTTTTATAAAATTGGATATGCAATGTTAAGCGATATTTGGCCTTCAATAAAAAAGTTTTATAAACTTTTTTCTATCTTAAAAAAATAAGGTTTTAATTAAATAAAACGAAAATCGTCAATTTCGGGTTTTAATTTTGAAAAAAACCAATAAATTTGTCTTAGAAATACACATTGTATCTATAACGTTTTATGAAATCCGATGGACAAATTATAGTTCCTTCGTTTTTTTTTATGAAAACCCCCCTCGAGCAAATCCCGCGCACGGGCCTGGTGATATCTTGCTTTAAGTAATAGATTATTTAGATTAAGACAAAATTGCTGAATTAGTCGAACACGGTGAAATATATTTCTATTAAAAACAATTCCCTTCCAATATAAAATAAGGTGGGTTTTTCAGACAAACCTGTTTCAGGAGCTCCATGAAATATAATAACCACTCCTTTTTTTTGCGATGAACCATTTTCACCAGTGGGTTCTATTATGGCTAATCCTTCAATGAATTTATTTTCTACTGGGTAAATATCCGTGCTATTACGGTATGGTTGATTAGTTTCCACTTCTATCATTGTATCGATGTATTCTGCAAAATAATTAAATTACGGACATTAATATTGTTCCAAAAGTACACAAGAACATTCGAAAATACATTAAGAGGGGAAATAGAAAATAACATCCAGGAAGAACAGGCACCTTTTATGAGAGGACGACAAATTCAGGATCTCATCGGTGTAGTAAGAAAGTCAATAGAAACGACAAAATATTAAGGAAAGAAACTATTGTGTTTATAGTGTTAAAGGCAGCATTTGATACAATACCAGAGGCGGATTCAGACTTCCAATTGGGGTGGGGGTGGGGGTTACGAAGGTATTTTTACTGATTTCAAATGTATTAAATATGTAATCTATTTTTGAAGTTGATTTTGAATTATTTATGAAGTGCAAATGTCGTTAGTCACATGGTAAGCTATAGGCGTTAAATATATAAATCTCTTAGATTCTAGTTCTAGGCATGTTATAGATTTCAGTACTTCAATAAACCTTATTATGGTTGAACAACTAATAAAAGAACCAACTCGTATCACTGATATAAGTACATCGTTAATTGATTTTGTGCTATGTAACCAAGGTAATGTAAAATGTAGTGCACGATCAGCCTAAAATTACTGACCATTCTGTTATTTTTTTTCAAGAGATGTACTTCTGAAGATTTGAAACAAATATGGTGGGAAGAATATAAAAAATGTAGGAATCAATTTGTTAACTGTTTGAAAAGTAAAAAGAAAGAGTACTACAACAACAAAATTGACTATATGATATATAAACAATTCCAAAAAAATGTGGCAAACACTAAAGCTTCTTCTGAAACCTAAAATCAGCAAGATTACTAATAACATCAAGTTTGTGGTTGATGATAATTTGATAATTATAAGCAACGACCTTGAAACAGCTGAAAGATTCAACTCGTTCTTTATTGATAGTATCTTGATAATAAAATCAAATATTCCACCATCAATTGCATGGAAAAACATTTACCTGCCTTAAATTGCAAATTTTGAAAAACTAAACCTTAGTGACTTGAAACTGATCATTGGAGGTCTGGATAACAAATGCAACTCATGCAGATGTTCTTAAAAACAAAATTTTAAAAAGTATTTTTCAGATAATTGGACATACTGAATTTCATAAATACATCATTAACAACTGGGGAAATACCATTTCATTTGAAATTGAGTATTGTCTCAGTACCAAAAAACAATGTTATCCATGACCCTAGTAACTACCGTCCTATCAATACATTACCACCCTTTGGAAAAAATATTAGAAAAAGCCGTGTATGAACCAAATTATTCTTGCGAGACTGCCTTACAATTGACAGTATCAAAGTAGAAGTAATTGATGGATAAAAATAAATTTATAGTCGCAGTGTTTTTGGACTTTGAAACAGTCGATATTGATATATTGTTAATTAAACTGCATTATTATGGAATCAATGGGTCAGTATTAAAATGACTCTAATCAAATCTCCTCAGCCGTTCTTCTGGATGTTCAAAAAGCCTTTGACCAAGTCTGGCATGCCGGATTAGTCAAAAAGCTCATGAACATAGGTCTCCCACTTAACATCACCAAACTCATCCACTCTTATCTCTCGGACCGTACCATCAAAGTCAAAGTAGGCAACGCCCAGTCCGAACCTTTCACTCCCCTCGCTGGAGTGCCCCAGGGCTCCGTCCTGGCCCCCCTCCTCTATCTCATCTACACCTGCGACCTCCCGCCCCCAAACCACCCATCATCAACCCGCCTTCTATACGCCGACGACACTGCTCTGATTTCGGTAGCCCAAAACTCTAACCAACTTAGCATCAGAACCCAAAACCTACTGAATCAGTTCACCAGCTGGAGCAATAGGTGGAGGGTCTCATTGAATCCTCAAAAAACACAATTCATCATCTTTAAACATCCGAATTCAAAAAGACCCACCCAGCTCCCCCAAGACGTCATTGTAAACCTCCAGGGAGTCAGGCTCGCTCAACAAAGGGAAGTAGATTATTTAGGTGTTCGGTTCTCTCAAACACTTAAATGGTCTCCTGACCTTGACAACACGCTTAACAGAATGCGTAAACGAGCCTGCCTCCTTGGCGCTTTGTGTGGCCGGTTTGGACGGTGCAACACCAAAACCCTCATACACACATACAACTCCTACATCCGCCCCGTTGCCGAATACAGAGCAGTCCCATATGGCATACTACCCCCCCATCTAGCCCGAAAAATTTCCTCACTCGAGAGACGTATCCTACGACGATGTCAATATCTCCCCTATCTGTTTCCTTCTAGAGAAGTCTACAACAACGTCTCCAGCACCCCAATTCTCTCTCGTTTCCAACTCCTACGGAAAAAATACGTCTCTCGCACCCTGAATGGCTCAAACACCCAAGCCCAAAACACCCTCCTCACCCCTTGGCGACCTCGTCGTCTCCCCCTCTTCAGGAAACCCAAAGCTAAACTCCCACAGCCCAACCTCAGACTTCTGGCTGACGCCCAAGACCTCCCCCTCCCCCCCGAACACCAGGATCTAATGGACTCCGCCCCCCTCACCATAAGGTAAACCCCCCACAAACCCCAACCCCAACATACAATACCATAACAATATAGAACATAATAAATAGAGCATAAGAACCACCTGTACAGAATCGTGATTTAGGTTTTCGTGGTTTTCCTAAATCATATTTCCCCCCTTAGATTGGGCACCGTTTTCCCCAAACATAAGGGTAGAAATAGCAAAATTGGCGATTCTTAGATAAAAAACTGGGAAACAGCTCCTGCCCACACAGGCCCCAACCAACACACACAAAACAGAACACACCAGCGCGCACATAAACCTTAGGAAAAAACTAGCTAGCTAGGTTACTAATATTGTAATCAGGGCCTCACCCTGAAAAGGAGAAAAACTCCTATAGCAGGGAATTAGGAAAATGAAATGTCCTAGAAAATGTAATACATACCAAATGAAAATAAATAATAAACTAAAAAAAAAAAAAAGTATTAAAATGGTTTGATAACTACCTGAGAGGCCGCTCTCAAGTAACCAAGGTGAATGGTGAAATATATGAAATTTATAAATATATCACGCACATCTACAGTAGGGTGGGCCGAAAAAAACCTTTTTTTTATTTCGAAGTTGTAATAGCGAGGAAAACTTGCGAATCATATAGACTAAAAAAAATAAAAAAAATTATCAAAATCGGTTGACATCTTCCGATCGCGATTATTTTTTTTTAATTTTGAATTAGATGTTTTCGTAATGTAATAGTTTGTAACGTCTTCAAATAGAGCCTAAAAACATTGTGTTTTAATTTGGTTTAAATCAGTTGATATCTTCCGATCGCGCATAAGCCACAAAATTTGCCAAAATATTGAAAATTTCACATTTTTACGCATTTTTGGTATCACAGGCCCACAAAAAAAAGTGGAATGAACTTTACATGTGAGAATACTACACCTATGGATTTTGAGCCGCTGAATCCGAATCTGGCCTCAGAATTATCCCTGGACCCCCCAGTTTTCCCCTAGCCTAGGGGAAATGCGTGAAATCTTAGAAATTTCAGTATCTGTGAAAGCAATTTCGATCTACGCAAAACGATAATGTTTTCACGTATCTCGAGTCGCTTAGTTCTAATCTCACTGTAGAATTTCCCTAGAGTACCTCAGAATTCCACTAGCCTAGGGGAAAAAGTGTTAAGCTGAGCAAAACCTGTGAGTTCTGGAAAGTTCTATTTTTGTGCAAGAAAGCTTATATATTTTCATATTTTGAGATCCTCAATTCATATCTGACGTACAAAATGTTCCACAGTACTTCAGAATTTCCCTAGCCTAAGGAAAAACGTAGAAAATTGTGCCAAAATCGAAGTTTCATGCAGGCCTTTTTCGTACGGAAAAGCTGATATCTTTCCGTCTTCTGAGTTGCCGTGTTCATTTCTGTCATCAGAATTTTCATCCAGCTCCTCACAATAATTGCCCTAGCCTACGAAAAATTCCATTATTTATATATTATTAGTTTCTTTTATCGTCAAACGTCCGACGGAGCGGATTCCTTTCTTTTTTTGGCTTTCACCTGCAACATCCCTCTTCAACAACCAGCAAAAATCTCCCATCATGTGTTCATCCCATCGTCCCTGATAATGGCGCTCCATTTCTGTGATATCTTGGTTGAAACGTTCTACTTGTTTCTCACTGTAATTACCAAGATTTTAGGGAAGTGTTGTTCGAGATGGGAATGAAGGAAATGTAATTTTATGCTCATGAGGCAACCTTGTTCTTGAAATTTTCGCAACATGTTTTTCACTATTTTCTTATAGACGTCGCATTTCAAGTTTCCTAACAAATTTTCGACAACTCGCTTGCACAATTTTCTACGTTAGGATAGGGAATTTCTGAAGTACTGTGGAACATTTTATACGTTATATGAATTCAGGAACTCAAAATACGAAAATGCGCAAAAATAGAACCTTCCAGAAAAATCACAAGTTTTGCTCAGCTTAACACTTTTTCCCCTAGGGTAGTGGAATTCTGAGGTACTCTAGGGAAATTCTACAGTGAGATTAGAACTAAGCGACTCGAGATACGTGAAAACATTATCGTTTTGCGTAGATCGAAATTGGTTTCTCAGATACTGAAATTTCTGCGATATCACGCATTTCCCCTAGGCTAGGGGAAAACTGGGAGGTCCAGGGGAAATTCTGAGACAAGATTCTCGGATTCAGCGGCTCAAAATCCATAGGTGCAGTATTCTCATATGTAAAGTTCATTCCACTTTTTTTTGTGGGCCTGTGATACCAAAAATGCGTAAAAATGTGAAATTTTCAATATTTTGGCAAATTTTGTGGCTTATCGGAAGATATCAACTGATTTAAACCAAAATAAAACACAATGTTTTTATGCTCTATTTGAAGACGTTACAAATTATTACATTACGAAAACATCTAATTCAAGAATTAAAAAAAAATAATCGCAAAAATGAAGTTTTTTTATATTTTGTCAAACATTAGGGCCTATGCGCGATCGGAAGATGTCAACCGATTTTGATAATTTTTTTTCTTTTTTTTAGTCTATACGATTCGCAAGTTTACCGCGCTATTACAACATCGAAATAAAAAAAAAAAAAAGGTTTTTTCGGCCCACCCTAGTCTGCAGTCCCACAAGCGAGGGCGAGGTGTCGCATAGGGACTCTAATTCTGATTCTGAATTATAATTAATTTTAATTATTTGTTATGAATTAGATACTTTTAGATTTGTGTATTGAAATAAATATACTTTCTACAATAAGAAATTTAAGAAATTCCAGTTAAATACTAGGTAACTACAGGAAATTCCTGCAAAAGCTCAGGTTATAAGCTTCGAATACAACTAAGTAGTACTGTAATCTATGAAGGAAAGATCTTTAATTCAACGGAAAATTCCTGTTAAATCGATACTACAGTTTCGATTAATTACTGGAAATTCCTGTAAAAACTGAAGTTCGAAGCTTCGAGTACAACTATCCAGTTTGTTTATTAAACAGGAAATTCCTGTTCAATCCAAATTACAGTTCCGGTAAAAGTAAGGTAGTTCATTAAAATAACTGGAATATTCCAGTTAAATCAATGTAAAGATTCTGTAAATAGTACAACATATCCCGGTTGTTTCTAGAAGAATTAAAAGACCAGAATCGTCACGTAAAATTAACAGATATTCCTGCTGTCGCTTATATAGTGGGAATTTCCTGTAGAATTCGCCGAATTCCTGTTGAATATACTAGTGAATTTCTTTGAGTGTAATTATTTCCGTGCGACAAGTAAATTTTGCGTGCGACAAGTTTATTAAGTGACAGTTAAATTGAAAAATTAAAATTAGTAATTTACAAACAACCGCTTTGTTTGTGCGCTTGTGGAACGGGCGGGGGGAAGAATAGTTCCACCCGAGCATTTACCGTCGGGGTGGTAGGAGCCCACCAAATGGCCACATCATTGTCTTGAACATCGGATGACACTTAGGTTTTGTTTTGCCCTGTGGAACGGGCGGGGGAAGAATAGTTCCACCCGAGCATTTACCGTCGGGGTGGTAGGAACCCACCAATTGGCCACTGTATTTTTTTTTAACATGGTTGCTTGTCAAGTTTGGTAGTTTGGTAATTAGTTATTTGGAAGATGGACTTTGCAAGCATCTTTATTTTTTTTTTTTTTAACTTGGTTTTAGGTAGTATAGGTGACCGTTGCTGCTGGACGTATTTGAGTAGTTGGCTGTTTTTGGTTTAGGACGTATCGTGGTTTGATTTAATAGGCACCACCCATTTTCTGCATTAGGTTTTGACTAATTGGGTATTAGTAGCCTTCCATAATTGGGATATTGCAGATTGGGGTTGTTAAGGCTCTTTTGGAATTTGGTTTGTTGTTTCCAGGAGCTATCTCGTTTGAGGATTTGTGTGTAAATCAAACTCGATATTGGGGGTTGGATAATTCTGGTGGTAGATCTAGTACAGCGGTTACCTTTCTCGAGTTTTCTTTTTTTGCAAGTTAGGAGTTGGTTGTGACAAGTAATAGATTTTTGTCAAGTTAGATGTTAGTTGGGATAAGTATTCGTCGCCGTTATGAATAGTGATATTTAGTGATTGGTTGATATTGTGGTATGTTGAGTTTTGGTTATTATAGGCACCGCTCACTGACTGCACTAGGCTTTGACTAATGGTGTATTAGTAGCCTTCCATTTATTGGGACATTGTAGTAATGGGTGTTACGGCTTTCTGGAATTTTGGAGATTTATATAGCTTAGCTGGTTTTGGATTTTGTTGTTTCCAGGGGCTATCTCGTTTGAGGATTCTTGTGCTAACCAAACTCGATATTACGGTTTTTGGTGTTTAGTGGTCGTTCTGGCGGCACGATTATTTGTTCTAACTGGCATGTACGTGGGATTGTGTGTTTTGGAGTATGTTTGGTAGGTAATCAACAATTATATTTTTTTTGTGTACTATTATTAGTGGTTTGAGTAAGTTAGCCCTGTGGGCCGGGCTTAGAATAGGTTCACCCGGATGTTTTACCACCGGGGGGGTAAGAGGCCCCCGAATGGCTACTTTCTGTTCTATAAGATCTGATGTGTTCGTTTCGAGGGGTTTTTTTTTTGGTAAAGATTGTATCTTGGAGGATTTTTTTTGTACGCTGATTTGCGCGAGGGTAGTTAACGTATGATGTTGGATTTCGATGGATTTAGGCAAGTGCAGGGTCTAAGGCATCTTCCTTTGGGACGTTCCTTGTGAATAGTTGGTGATTAGATCGCTGTACCTTTGGAGTGTGCCTTGTTTATTAATGTTTCCTACCTTTCGTTGCTGGTAAATGGACACATCTCTTTTAAACAGTGTATTGTTGTTGGTTGCCGAGGTGGTTGTTGTGTCAGACCTCATTTCATTTCTTTTGGCTTTTCGCAATTTAGGGTTCTGGGTTTTGTAAGATGAGGAAGATGTTGTCCTCATTTTATTTACTTTTTTTTGGGTTTTCACTAGTTTTAGGAGACATCCTGTCATAACATCTTGGTCAAGTAGAGGGACTTGGCTGCATTGGGTGCGTAGGTGGTTGGTCTCTCTTAGTTTTAGGGACTGAGGCTCCTGGACGGGGGAGCGTTCACATGGGGGGTCGTGTGCGGTGGCGGTAGGGCTGAGGCCGACTATAGTTCCGTCGAATGAGGCGCACCGTACACGGCTACTACGTCTCCCTTTACCTCTTTGAGCTGGAGAGACCAAGACACCGCCGCAGTGGTGCAGCCAGGAACACTCCCGCACTGGCGGCAGGATGGTCATTTTGTACCCGGCATTCGGCCGTTTTAGGAAGTGGGCCTCCTCCCACAACTGCCTAAAGGTGGTAGGCAGATTTTTTGTTTGTAGTTTTCTTATCTTGCTTCTTTTTGTTCCACCATCGGTCGGTCGGTTTCTTGTCGCTGATTGGTTGGGCGTGGACCGATTCGCTGTCATCGGTAGGCCCCGGGGTGGTCGTCACAGGGGTTTCTACGGCGCTGCTATCATCATCAAGCAGCGAAAATGAAACGCCCTGCCAGGACCTGCCGGGGACGGTGGGCGGCTCATGCCCCCTCAAACTTCGACAGGAGATTGGACTAGTCCGCTGTACCTCCTCATGGAGTTTTACTAGGTTTAAGGATTTTTTTTTGGGTTTTCTAGGGGTTTAGTAAGCATTGTAGAGAAATTTACAGGTAAATTTCTTGACGGAAGGGGGGAGTTTGTAACGTTTAAATTCGGCATTAAGACCTTACTACGTTAATTAGTTTTTCGTACCTTGTAGATGTGAGCCACTGTAGGGATCGAATTATATTATTTAGGAACCATATATCACATAAGATAGCCTCAATTTTTTTGACTCAATTTATATCCATTTGAACGAGCTAGTTAGTTTCAGATAAAGTATTTCGAACATTAAAATAGATCGTAAAATTGATTGTTTTCTTTATTCTTATCGATGTCATGTTTCGAACTGTCGGTTCGTTCATTTCTTCTGTTGACTTTAAGGTGTTGTACGGCTGTGTTAGCCAGTCACCAGTTATTTCATTGGTCCCATCACAAGTCGTATTCAGTGACCCGTGGCGATTATTAGGTGAATCTCTTTCTGGTCTTGCGTGGTGAGATTCGTTCGAGAAGGATTTCGAAGGAAATTTTGGGACAGGCCTTGTTTCTTTCTTTTCTTGTGGGTGATAAGTATAAAGTGGTTTAGACAAAATTTTGAGGAGTCGCCCGGTGCTTACGAAGATTATTTCGTACCGTTGGTTGGGATAGACGAGCGATTCCCGTATTTGTTGGACGTACAGGGTGCCTATTTGATTTGGTGTGTTACCTTAGTCCGAATCTCGTGAAGAGGAATTGATATTTTGTGCCGAACCACGCCACGATAGTCGCCATTTTGTCAGGTAAGGCGTTTTTCATGAAAGTCGAGTTTTATGTTATCTGGCAAGTGTGTAAGGCCTGTTAATATTATAGGGGGTAGTATCATCCACATTAGACGATCCGAGGATTCACCTTATACGAAGCATCTGTCAGGGAAGTTTGCCGAGAATTCCCCTTCACTGTAAAAAAGGGTATGTTGAGTTATTTAAATGTTTTTATAGTATGTAAATTTCTTTCTGGGCCGAGGGGTATTTGATTAGGGGTTTAATATATATTATTTTAGGGTTCTCGTGTTGGGCTGATTTCCACCAGATTTCTCGTGTTGGGCTGATTTTCACCAGATTTCTCGTGTTGGGCTATCATCCAGATTTCTCGTGTTGGGCTGACAGCCAGATTTCCGGGTTGAGCTGACCTGACCGGACGGATTAGTGGCCGAAAGTTGCCGCCATTTAACTTTGGACAACCGCAAGTTTTTCCTTTTGTTGTTTTATATCGGTACATAGACATTATTTGTCAATTTGTAATTTTTTTTTCTTATAGGTCTTTAAATTAGCACTTATAGATATTTTCTCTAATTTTTATTTGGTACTTGTAAGCGACTTATAGGGGCGAGTGGTATTTTATTTTACGCCCAATACCAACGACCTTGAGAGCTCTCGCGGACGGTGTAACACCCCTATTACTCGTGATTTAATCAGTTATTTGAGTAATTTGTTTTAATTAGCGAAACTTTAGTGGGATCGTTTGGATCCCTTGTCTTTTTTTTATACTTTTTATGCGACCTTGACAGTGTGTATAAGTAACGTTATTAAACCAATATTAAAAAAATTAATTACTTTTCTTTCTATCTCTAATAGTCACAAATAGTCGAACGAAGGTAAGCAAATTTTGATTGCGACGTAGTTTATTTTTTTTTATTAGTGGGCTCAATTTAGATCCATTCTGGAGATTGAGTGACTAAATTGACTGAATTTGGATGAGGGTAAAACAATCTCCTGGCGCCCATTTTCTTTTAGTTAACACCATATACCGATCCACACCCCACTTCACTGTGGTTAGCCGGCATCCAAAGCGGATTACATAATCCCACGAAGGAAAATCGTTAAACGAGATTAACTCGTGGCACGCTTAACTTGGCTGTCGTGGGCAATCGACAACTTAGCGCACTTGTTGCACAATAGACTTACTATTACTTTATTTTCTAATTAATTGAAAATTCTTACGCTTTATTAATTCAACAATCTGTTCTTTTGTATAATCAGCCAGTACATCTACTTCCGATCCATCTTCGTACTGAACGGTCTTAAAGGTTTTTCTCAGATCAGCTTCGAGCATCTGATAGGTCGATAAGAAAATCTCAGGAATCCCAGTTCCCAATTCTCTTGAAGGAATAAAGAGGGTTTTGAGGTTGTTATAATTCAGAAACAAATCTACCAGCATTTTTTCTTCATCATAGTATCTGAAAAACGAAATTATTAAACCAACCTCAAATTTAAATGGACAACTGATTTTTTTGTTTTTGGTATTTTAATTTAATTTATTTCGTTCCGCGTTGATCAATAGATCTGCATAAAATTACTTTATAAAAAAAGGCCCCTGTACTCTCTTATGTTAAAATGATTTTCTTCCCAAATTTTCAGAATTTCGAGAAATGAAATAGAAATATGAAAAGGACTTATGGCGCTCCAGAGGACTTACTGTTCAAAATCGGAAAAACAAAATTCAATCGGATAAGTAGAGACGTTTTGGATCAATAGTTCCTCATTTTGAGTACTATACGGAATGCAAGGATTAAATGTCATATTAGCGTCCTTGAATACCAAAGTAGGTTGAACACCATCCCCACCAAGCTTCAGCCGCACCTAAAAAAAAAACAGAAATAGAAACTATTTCAAAATGAGCAAAAATGTGAAATAAAGATAAAATTGGAAAATTTATAAAATATATGTATTAATAGGTTTAAGATGAATGTTGAAAATCAACATAACGCCGCACCTGTGCTCGAAAAGGGCGATCAAAATAAATAAAAATATTCAATCAAATAACCAAATAAAAAATACGAGGCGCGCTAATGTATCAATGTATCTCGTTAATTGTAGAAAGAATCTATTACGTGATAATAGTAGGTACCTATGTTGTTTTACGAGTGACGAAAGTAACATTTTTTGAAGCGAGAGAAAAGTTTACCAGCCGAGGCTGGTAATGTACACGAGCTTCACCACAAAATGTTTTCGACGAGTGAAACACTATACTTTTTGTACAACCCCATAATAATATGCTAAATAATGTGTTTTATAACTGGAATGCATTTTTTGATTTTTATTAAACAAAAAAATAAATAAGTCTTAAAAAAAATATCTGGCCTCATCCAAAATACGCAAGCAGCACAGTTTGCGAAAATGAATTTACGTGATTATGAATCCAATCCATGAATTTTGCATATATTTCTTCATATCTCTTTTTAGATATTACCGGTAATTAATCCAATGAGGTTTCCTCAGCTTAATTTGCTATTTAAGAAATCATAACTTAAAAATCTAACAATTTTTCAGCGCAAAGTCTAAATAATTAACGAGGAGCGTCAAACTACATATTACTAAACTTTAAAGTTTCAATTATGGCAATATTGTTATTTTCATAAGCCATAACGTTGGAAACACCCTGTAGATTTCTTTCATATTTGGTACAGGTAGATTGTTTAAATAGCCCAATCGTACAATACAAGAACTAAAGTTAAAATCCAGATCCGGATTAAAAAAAATTTGTAAAAGTTGGTTTAAATGTAATCAGATACCTATTTAAAAAAAGAAAAAAAGAAAAAAGATGTTTTATACTCAAATATTTTTATAAGTGCACAAGAGCGTTCTACAAAAAAAATACATATTTAATTTTTCGGATTAATTCCGGATACAAAACTCGTTAAACTATCAAGTAGGCTTTGGGAATCTGATATACAGGGTGCTATTTTAGAGATTATCAAAATAAAATATTAATTCCATTATTAAAAATATAAAACATTTTTTAGGAAAATTTTCAAAAATTATAATGACAAAATCAGTTAGTTTTGAAGTAGTTTATTTCCAAATATTTCTTGATGTATTAATAAACATCAATAACAATTTGTTTTTTTACTCATGCGGGAAAAGTACTATCTTTGCGCCCGCCTTTTCGGGTGTAAAATGGCTGTTTGGTTATTTAATTAGTTCCGTGCGACAAGCAAATTTTGCGCACGCAAAATTTACTTTTCGCACGGAAATTGACAATACAGACCCCCCAAAAAAATGTGACGTTTAAGTGACAGATAAATTGATTGATTAAAAAATTAAAATTTACAATAATGAGTTTCAACTCTATGATGATACCGGAGACTGATGAGAGTTCTGACGATGAATCCGTACCACTTGAAATTTAACACTGTCGCTGAAGGTTACGTTGAAGAATCGATTGGCAATAAAAAACGAATCGGCCAGCAAATTGCGATCGTTATTTTGGACAGACCATCTACGAGTACTTCACGTGAAAATGTACACCAAATCAACCCAAATATCGAGACGACAAGTACCCATCAGAGTCAGTGTCGAAGACAAAGAAAATATTGACTTGAATACGATTTCCTCTAGAATCTCCAAAAATATAAATTTCAATTTCACCAATTGTTCAAATATTTCGATAATCATAGGTGAAAAAAAAATAATTAATTACCTTTTTTAGTTAAGTACCTAGTTATCGTTAAAAATAAAAAGTTATTTTGATTCTAAATATTTTGCTTTTTATTTGATTAGTTTTTGATTTTTTTGTCGTTGGCACCTACTTCATTTCTCATTGTATCCCCGCATTCGTAAAAAAAATAGTATCTGCGTGCGGCATTGTCGATTGCCCACTTGTTGCACTATATACTATTAAAACATCAGCCTTTAGAAAAGAAACATACAAATACGATAAAAACGTTTTTCGTTTTTAATTTTTATGCCTTGCAAAAATAATTTTTTTTATGAAACCTGGTGAAAACGTTCTTTTTTGTGTATTAAAGTTGTAATTTTTTCAAAGCAAAATATTTATTTTTCAAATTTATACGAATTTAAATTAAGAAAAAGCCTAATTTTCAATCGAAAAAGTTACCTAATTTAGAAATTTTCAATTTATTAATTTTATCAGAGCTCATTTTCTTCGTTGAAACCTCGACTTTAAGATGGGATGAAAAAAATATATTGTTCATATAGAAAGTAATTGAGTCAATACCTCTAGTAAGTTGTCAAACATATTTTTCTCCAGACTAAAATGTTTAATGACAAGTTTGTTTGAAAATAGTTCTTTCATGATATGCATTCATCAGTTGTTCAGCATCTTCTACATCATTAATTAAAATATTAAATAACATTTCGTCATCATTCATTTTGTGGTATTCTTCCAGCAATATATTCAAAAAACAATAAACAAATCAGCAAAATAAAATGGTCAATATTCTACAGCTAATGATATGATTGAAACGAGTCATCATAACCTTAAACGAAATATGTCTAAACAGAAAACATTTTTTTACTTGACAGTCTTAACACTTAACGCCTTCATGGCGCTATTGCGCATGATCACTCTCTTACTATACTCAACTCTACTGGTATAACCCAGTAGAGCACCCCTAAGCGAACTCCTAGACGATTTCTCTTGATTTCAAACATACGGATTTTTTGACGCCGAGAGATTGAGGAGTGATCACGTGGTACATTCTCGCACACGAGTTGCTCTCTCACGTTTCAAACATCGGGGTCCAGGTAGCATGAGTCAGGGATAGAAGTTGTCTAATCGGCCAGTGGGTACCACTTTAGTGCAAAATCAGTCCCAAAGTTTTCGGAGTCTTACGAAACAATTATAGTCTATTTTTATGTATGAGAGAGTATTAAAATAATAAAGCGTTCGTAATCCATAGGCGTACCACTTCTTTTAGTAACAGTTAAAATATTTTGTGAAGTTATACCTCGAGTATTTTCGTATGAAATAACCTTTGTATAAATATAATAAATATATCGGGTGTACACTTATATTTTCACCTAATTAACCTGCTTATAACTTCTAAGCAGCTGAAGGTAAAAAAGTGCAATTTTTTCTAAAATATTTTATTTCTCCACAAGGTATGTTAAGAACATTGTGTCAAACGAGTTATGTAGGTATAAATAAGGGTTTAAACTTTGACTTTTAAACAACGTTACGTTCATAAATAATAATTTTAATATAAAAACTACTTCTTACCTACAAATCCAAATCAGAATCGAAATCAGAAGATGAACTGTCGCAACCAATATTTACAATGAGTGGCTCGATCATTTCATCAGTAATATTGTCCAACTTCCACATTTTCTCTTCTTCTTTAATCGTATGATTTATTGCCTTTTCCCAGTTTTCAGGCTTTACATTATTTACAGCCTCCAAAAACAACTGTTTAACATCACTCATTTTAAAAGAATTATTTTTTCCTGAAACTTCTCCCTTTATCTGTGCCCATATCAGTTCAATCGGGTTTACTTCGCAATGATATGGTGGTGATCTAACCACCGTCATCCCACGAAATGATACAGTTCTCTTCTCACAGAACCGGGATGGAACTTAATATTCTTTGAATTTAGCCAATTCTGTAAATCTTTTTTTAACCACTTGGTTGTGGGCATTTTTTCTGTAAGTCTCGAGTGATAACTTGCATTATCCATTACTATTATACAGTTCTGAGGAAGAAGATCTATCATTTGTTCGAACCACTCTTTAAAGACATCAGCATTCATGTCCTCATGGTAGTCACCGGTACGAGTAGATTCAAAAGTCAATAAACCACCTTTAACAAAACCGTTTGAACTACCGATGTGTACTATTATCAGTCTGCGCCCCTTTCCTGATGGTGGATTTAAACCAGTAGATAAATTATTTAAAAAAAGCCTGTCTTCGACTTGTAACAGTTTCATCTTGCCAAAATTTATTTGGTGTATGTCCCTCGTTGATCCATGTTTCATCTAAATAAAATATATTTCTTCTTTGGTTTCTCATTTCTTTTATAGTCCTTAGGTAATTTCTTCTCCATACTACAATATCGCTTCGTTCTATTAAAATAGACTTTCTGGAATGCTTTTTCCATAGAAAACCTATTTCTTTTAAAAGTTTCCATAGTGTGCTTCGACTCATTTCAGGGTAATCCTTATCATCTCGAACCGTGTCAAGAACTTTGTCTACTGTCGGAAATTCTTTTCTAAAGAAGAACGCATGCACTTTCCTTCGAAGTCTTTCTTTCAAATGATTTTCTATTTGAAATTTTGGTTTTCCTGGAGCTTTACGTGCTGTTTGAAACTCACCACATTTCTCTTCTTTAACAACTCTGTAAATCGTAGATTTCCCAACACCAAGCGTACTACTAACTAATTCCACTGTGTCATCAACACTTTTACATAAATGTTTGTCTGTAAATGATTTAAAACAATTAAATATTAATGTTTTTTCATTAACTGTTAAAGGACCGATTTTTTGTCGTTTGCGCGGTACTTCCAAATTTTCCATGATCACACTAGAATTCACAATAGACTGCACGCTGCACCATGCATGTTGCAACTAAACGACATTTAGTACGCTGTCAAGAATACACAACTGGACCTCCTTACTAAATGGAAAACCTACAATCGCATTTTCGGTGAAATTTGTTGGTAAGGGATTTATCTACTTATAATTCGATTACTGTAAGAAATTCTTGGAATTAAAATAAAACAAAATTGGCAAATAGGTACTTATTGAAAATAATCTTAAGATACGGCTATGTTATCTTTAATACACAGGGCTTTTGGCCTGTCTAAACCTTTTTCTATTGTTCTGTACAGCTTATGGTTATAAAAGACCAATAAAAGACGCAAAACTTGTATTAGCTCAGGTACATTTATGACAATTTTAGGAAATATTTAATTATTCCGTAAAAATATTTAAAATGACCGTACTAAGTTTTGCATTAGAAATGCTGTTTTATTACTCTCTCATGCATAAAAATAGACCATAACACGGACGTATTCTTAGACTTTCAGCATAACCAACATTATGCTAACACATCACACAGTTAACTCCAATGCTGGGATGCATCCTTAAGTTTCAGAATTTAAAGAAAACTGATTTTCTACTACAGTCTGTCGTTCAGTACGAAATGTAATCTAATTTAAAGAAATCTAACTCTGGTTAACGGAAAAGTAAATAATTAAATCGTGTTCCGACGATTATTCGGTAACTACTTTCAAAATAAAGTTTTTACAGTAAATTTAGTATTTAAAACTTAAACGGTTCCCCTTAAGAATGAATAAATACGGAATTACGGATCACAAAATAAATAACTTACTCGCAAACTACTAATTCAGAAAAATAATGGTATTTAAAATTAAATAACTCTCCTAGAAATTAAAATAGGTACGCTACTGACAGTGAAAATTTAATTATGTGTAAACTAACTTATAAAACCGGAAAAATAAATAAACCATTTCAGCCAATTATTCAGTAAATAGAAATGGAAACTAAAATGAAAATTTCATGCAATTCGGTACTTTGATTTTCAAAACCTAAATAACTCTTCGTACATTATATTTCCCAGTAACTAAATTATTCCCAAATTAATGACCGGTAAAACAATCGGACGAAAAGCAAATAAAAAGAATCGAAACTAAAAAAAACGTAAACAGTGAAATGGTGTCGGCGTCTTATCTATTAAAATAAGCAAATGTGATTTGTGAGCAAAATTAACGCGATTCTAATATATCCTATTAACACGGCAAAATCAAATGAAAAATTACGGAAAAACAACACTAAGAATTTTATAACTCGGAATTATATTTTAAAACGGCAGAACGGCTAATTAAATTTTCGGCTTGACTATTTGATTTGAATCGCAGGAATAGAATGAATTCTTAGTTCAAAATTATTCTTCATTTAAGCTCTGAAGCCTTCCTACTTTTTCAAAAATCCCTTTCCAACTGGCTCAAATAGCGGCGCGCGCAATCAAGCCTTAAACGGTGTAGCTTGTAAAAGATTTAGCCGGGTTACACACCGAAGATGCACAGCATGCAGCGCTATGCACATGGTATGCATCATGCAGCTTACTGCACGCAGCTTGATAACCAACCAATAGTATTATATGAGACCTTACACACGGAAAAAGCAAAGGCGAGGCGCATTTTATGTGCATCGCGCTGCCATCGCTGCATGCATCTCGAAAACCAACCAGTCGGTGTTTCGGGCTGCATGCCGCGTGTCTTTTGACTAAACGCATGCGCGTTTGGAGACAATGGAAATAGTATTCAAGTAATTCAGTCTTTAATGGTGCAGTAATTTTTCATCTTAGCGCAAAGATTATTAAAAATATCTTTTTCCATTCAATAAAACTTTTTGAATTTATCTTCGTGCAATTGCAACTGTTTTGTCACAACAAACTGACTTGCTGTTTGTCCATTTTATATCCAGTATGGATGAACCCAGCATTGTTGTGGTATTCCTATCCTTCTTCTACGTCTACGTCTTTTAATCACAGCTAGTAACAACAGCTCATCTTCACTGGAAGACATTTTGTAACCGACTGAAACTACTACGTACTACGTGGCGATCGCCGTGCATTTCCAGTATGTAAGATCTTTGCATCTGCCTCGCCGCTGCACGGACACGATGCATGCCGTGTGCATCGCGCTGCATGCTGTGCATCTTCGGTGTGTAGCCCGGCTTAAAAGTATGTTCCCGGTGAGCCAAATAAAAATCGAACGTTTTATTTAATTATTAATTAAATGTTCATTTAATCCCGAAATTATTGAACTTTTCTGAATGGAGAAAAATAGATTCATTACAGTGCAAATGTCTTTAAAAAACTTGTATAACCAAATGTTTACATTGACACTTCTTTTAAAGTCTGAAGATGGTTTTATACATATAAAAAACCGAAACCTAATAAACTGTTAATATATTTAAATTTTACATTTGGCCGCAACCAATTTAATAAAAAGTAAGTTAATAGTTGTTTTATTTCAAGGGTTTGAAATAAATACTGCAATTGTTTTCGAAGTCGGCCGATGCATTGACAACACCGCTCTTTTAAACAATTGTCTGAGGCTTTTAAATGGACTGTATTTTTATATTTGAATATTTGAATTTCTCCTTCCCCAGAATTCCAAAACACATGTTACTTGTATTTAACAGTTTATTAAAAACTTTTTAAAACAACTAAACAAGAACAATGTAACAAAAAACAACATTATATTGGTTTACAATCAGAAAAAACATTTGCATTTTTAAATGCTTTGGTCAATTAAACTGTTGACTGTTTAAGAGTTGAGCACACACTATTGTAAAATGCTGCACTGTCGGAGCTCTTGAATTTGTACACTAAATCAAATAAAATTATAATTCGCACTCCAAAGCATCTCGCCGTAAGCTCCGCCTAAAATGGCGTACGTGCAAGAATGCAATGACGTCACACGGAATCAGAAGTGTGTCTACGTGAGAATACTCAAATAAGTGAAAGAATGCGACGCAGATGGTCCGAGTCCGGAAGTCCACTATGCTTAAAGAAGTTTTTTTCCGTCTCAAGATTTGCGAATGCGTCCTGCTTCCACTCGTCTAGAGTGAAAGATATTTAAATATATTTTGCTAGCCGCTAGTACACTGTTGCTAGTGTTTGTTCCTTGTCAGAGGCTCGGCTGGCGTGAAATGATATTTGGCATAGTTGCCAATTTGTTTATTAATTATGAATGAAATGAATTATGTTTAATTAAAAATTAAACAATAGTAATAATAATTTAATAATGTTATAACCTGTTTGGAATTTCCATGAAGATGTACAATTATTTCTGCACTGTAAAAACCCTTCTTCTTCGGCACAAAATAAATGTTCATAATTCCTTTTTCGAACGGTAGTATTTCGCCTTTACTGGGAATAACATAATATAAAGGTTTCATATCGTTTAAAGAACGGACTTCTGCATCCCAGTAACACATTAAAGAGCCTCTAAAATTTAAACAGAATTCTTAGAATATTTGTCTTAGGGGTATATTAGCAAAATATATACTGATCATTTCTCCATTTTGCCTCTAAACGCTTATTTGGCCAATAGCCTAGTTAAATGGTATTTTTTTGAAAACGTAAGAGCGGTAGAAAGTTTTTCAACGGAATTATATGTTTTTTGGGGTGCTGATCACGAATCTGAAGTTTGCTGCCTCGTAGCAGAATCGGCTCAGGTTTTTCCGGTTTTCCGCTCATGTCTTGCAAACGACGCATGGTACGGAAAATATCCCGATATCCAAAGTTGTTGTTGTTTGTTAATTTTAACGTCTCTTTTTTGACCTAATGGTCTAAACTGGACGGGACCTACAGCATATCGTGGGCTCCGAACCACGGTCCTCAGTCACTTTAAACCCAGGACTATGCCTTTGTCATGCAGGTGATCTACCGACTAACAAGTGTGTAATTGTGTCACCAACCCCTATTAGTTTCACGAGATATCCGATCTCATCCGGCCTGTTTACTGGCGTGAATGAAACTGCGTATGACACAAATACCTTTTTGCACTTGCCAAAGTCTTATCTGACTTTAATTCCAGTTGAATGCGGCAGGATTCGAACCTACTCTCCGAACACTGACCAAGCTGAATTGGCAGACGCCTTACCAACTAGGCCACCGTGTCCGATAATATCCAAAGTTGAAGAGTATAAAATATACTTACTGATTCTCCATGATGACAGTTTGGCGAAAAGCGTTGCCTAGTTTAACCATGCCAAAATCGATGCATTTATATAGGAAGCTTAATTTGGGTAGAGCGACTGTTGCTGCGATCATAACTGGTATAGTTGCACCATGAGAAACCATCAAATTAAAAATTTCTTGAATGCATTTATCGTCGTTCTCCGAATAATTGGCCGATTTATTGCTTGGTCTGAAGATAATGTGCATGTGTAACATGTCGCCGACTTCAAGTACTTTACGATTATATTCGATTGACATGTCGTTTGCGAACAGGGCTAATAAATTTGATTTCTGGACCTACATACATAAGTATTAAAAAATTAGAGAAGTTTTTTTTTGATTTCATGGAAGTTGAAAGTAACTTAGTTATTTTTAGTTGTTTTTTGTTTTATAATTATAGTCAAAATGTGATATCGATGAAACTTGGCATTTAAGTACTTGAATGGGTGTAGAAAACGATAAAAAATCTTTGCTGCTCTAAAGTGTATGCAACTTCACAATTTCGAAAATAAAATCGAAAATTCGGTTTTTCCATTATATCTTGAAAAAAATAATAAAAAATTCGAAAAACTAATAGCACCACGTGAAAGAGCGGAAAATTTTACTAATAATTACAAGTTATTAAAAAAAAATTGTATTACTATAAAAAATTATTGAAAATAGAAAGCAAATTCGCAAACTCTACACTAAACTAAAATATCCTTGTCTAAAATATGCGCAAAGAAAAAAAAAGAAAGCATTTTAAAGAGGAGACTCTAAGCTTTCTCACGAAGCCATTATTTTTTAATTTTTTTGTTTATTTAAAATTAATTATATTTAAATCAAAAGTAAAAGTATTGAGACAAATAATTACCGATGGTGGCGTCACAGTCGTCGATCAGCTGTTCACACGAAACGCGTATTTGTAGTATTTTAAGACTTTTTGTGATTGTTTGAGGTTTTTGATTTTGAAATTACCATAATATACCTGTACATGTAAGTATTTAGACTCAATTGAACCTGTTTTTTGTGTCGTTATTCTAAAATTGAGGTTATTTATTTAGCATATCTTACGTTTTTCAGAAATTTATTGTTCACTTCTGTTTCTGTGTTTCAGGATGAATATAGCCTAGAGGTATTATCTTCACCTCTACTAATATAGAATGATATTGGAAGGGAGCTAAATCATATGCCAAAGAAACATAAAACAGTTTTCTGCTGATTATTTTTTTCATCTGTCAATACAGTCAGATTTTGTGGTTTCAGCCAATAACAGCTCAGGATCCTAACCAATCATTGTGTTTTATACTGATAAAACCGCTTCTTCGTATTTGTTTCTTGATTAAACTGTGTTTACCTTTTTGAAATGTCAAATGTAAACATTTAACAATTTTTATTATACTAAAATGTATTGCAAATCTATGTTAATAACCAAATTTCAAAATGTATTTGTAAACTAACCTGTTTTTATTAACGCCAAAACGCCTTTAACATTTTTACATACCTCATTTCAACACTAAACTTAAAATTAATTAAATTAAGAAAGACTTCATTTCATTCTTCTTCTTCGCTTTTATTTACGGCGTTTCGCGGGGTAGCCAGTCAAAAAATCGCCTTGGTGGCCCTGTATGTAAAACTATAACAGCCTAACAGCTCAGGTTTCAATTTAAATTGGTAAAGAAAATTTTCAATATTGGCGTGTAAAGTGTCTTTTGCATAAATGACTATGTTCTCTGTTTTTAATACAAAATGATTCAAAAAATAATCCTTTCAAATACGACTCGTCCTCTGAAATTTTATAGATTAAATTTTTGATCTTCATACTCAAACGCCTTTATTTTTGGCAAAACCACTCAAACAAACTGATTTAAGATAAAATCACTCGTCCTGCGGACTCGTGATTTTATCAATCAGTTTGTTTTCGTGGTTTTTCCAAATAAAGCCGTTTTCGTGAAAACCAAAAATTTAATCGATAAAATTTGGAGGACTCGTGGTATTACCTTTGATAAAATTTAGTTCAATTTTTTCAGGATAATAAAATGATTTCTAAGAACCTACTTTTGATTGATTTATGGTACAATATATCCTATTCCTTGTTTCAAAATTATTTTTATAAATCAATATCAAATTAAAATATAAAAAATTAAGAAATGTTTTCTTGGCTTAAAACCTAAAACACTTCATAGGCCATCAAATGGATCTGTTGCAAAACTTTTTGTTTCGTTTATCTACCTTGTTTTTTTCAAAATAAACACAAAATGTATATTTTTTAATCCTTTATTTTAACATAAGTTCAAAGCTAACTTTGAATTATTCAGTTTTAGTAGTATTTAACATTTTATTATAATAATTCATTTCTAATTGTAACTGTATAATTATTGAAAACAGGTGTTGTACAAGAGGGGAACATAATAATGGTATTTTTAAAATTATGATGTGACAAAGGTTTTATTTTACTGAATATTACCTTTAGAAAAATGATAAGTTGAAATATCAGCAATGATGTGCACACCTAATTAGATTTTAAGTTTACATATATAAAAGTACAACTGTACACAGTTTCGACAGTTTGTAAGGACAAGTTTACTTAGTTTATAGGCAACACTTTGCTGTCTTCTAACTAACCATCATTCCTTGCACATTTAATGGTTTTAACATCAAGTGGCTTACTGGGCAAATGATGTGATGGCACACACTTTTTGCACTACTTAGGTGCTATTTTGTTTGAAATAATTCCTAAAAACATTTTAGTAGTAATCAAGAAATAATCTCAGAAATGCTAATCTTTATCTTACCTGATTTTGTAATATAATCTTCAGATTTAAAATTGATTACACTTTTCCCGGAATTTACGACGATCGACTTCCTCGATGACACCTTTTTTGTTGCTTCTTGGGTGGATCATAATGGAAGTGTAATTCCGGATTTTTAGATTTCCTAGAGGTATACCCATAAACGCAATAGTTTGTATTATTTTTATTGGGCATTTTTAACGTTTAACTAACAAATAACAGCAAAATGCACGAAGCACAAAATCAAAACACACGTTCGACTTGTAGGTAAACAAACAAAATTATGCTTTTCGTGAAGATAAATCTACATGGTTTTTTTTGTTATGCCTCTATTAATACATATCTTCAGTTTTAGAAAAATCAGTGAGAATTTTAGAAATTATAACTTCCGGTCAAATTTTGAGAAAACAAAAAAATAATTAAAAACTAATGACTTCCGGAGACAGCTTAGTCTCCTCTTTAAAATGATTTCTTTTTTTTTCTTTGGGTTCAAAGATACTTTAGTTTTTCCGAACACCTCGCCGAAATATTTGTATTCAACGGCTCGGCGCGCTTATAGTTTTCGAATTTGCTTTCTTATTTTGAATAATTTTTTATAGTAATACAATTTTTTTTTAAAATAACTTATAATATAGTTTTTAGTATAATTTTCCGCTCTTTCACGTGGCGCTATTGGTTTTTCAAAATTTTTATTTTTTTTTGGATATAATGGAATAACCAAATTTTCGATTTAATTTTTCGAAATTGTGAAGTTTGCATACACTTTAGAGCATCAAAGATTTTTTTATCGTTTTCTACACCCTTTCAAGTACTTAAATGCTAAGTTTCATCGATATCACATTTTGTGCGAGCTTTTGGTCAATATACGCAACTGGGTTATGATGAAATCGAGTAATTTTTTTTCCAATCGATGAAATACATGAAATTTTTGATACAGGCGGGAATACTTTTACTTTCATTTTAGACTTCTAAACCTTAAAGTTTAGAAAAGTCTTATGGAACGCTTCTGTCTGTCGGTCCGTCCGTCTGTACGCATTTATAACTCAGCTTCAAAAACCGATAGAGACTAACGGACAACGGATATGAACTCAGGATACCTTGAATGTGCCTAAATTTCATCGTTCTACGACGATTTTTCAAATTTAATACTTGTGTTATCAACAAACACATATCCTCGCTATTTTGTCGGAGATGAAAGAGGCCTGAAAAGGGGGTTACGATGACTTTGACGTCTATCAACGTCAGCTATTTCTAATTAATTTTGAGTTAAATATACGGTAGTTAAATCACCGAAAACAACATCAGTTAAATTGAAAAAAACTGACGTAAACATTTGAGACAAATTTCGAATTACCTACATGGCTCAGATCCCTTTAGACGTTGCGAAGAAAGTTAATGATCCATTGAATAAACTATTTTGGTAGCCTACCAAAGATCGAGTAATGATGAAACGATTAAGTAAATAACATTTTTATATTTTGCATCTATAATATTTACGCATTTGAGAACTCTAATGTTTCATTAGAGTACGCAACTTTTTGTGTTATACGGTTGGTAATATGAATCAACAAATGACGTGAATTGACATACTGATAATGGAGGAGTTTCCTACTAACCTCAAAATTTAAAAAAAAAGGTCTACCAACGGGGAAGGGTTTTATTGGTACAAAATCTACTGCATTATTTCCGCAATGATAAAATATGATAACAAAATTCTACTGAGCTTTCCAAAAAGTAAATAATTTTTATAATCTCCATTTCTGATTGGTTGAAATTAAAGTTGGTATCGAGACTCGATGTGACAGTTGACATGTTTCGTTTTCAAATGTCATTTTACCTACGTCATTCGTTTCGTTAGCCCCGGAGGCGTCTCCTGACAGTATGAATTTGGCTGCCGGCTTCGGCGATCGTACGCAAGCAAAAATTAATAAAATGTAACAAATCAATAATTTACAGGGTGAAGTCAGGTAAGATAAGGATACATCAGGTCATCTCAGGTCAGAAAAATGATGTACAAAGTAATATTTCAAGTAAATATATATTTTTGGCGCATGCGAATTATTGCCGATGCTGCAGCCAGCAGCCATATTCATACTGTCGCGAGAAGCACATTAGGCTTGTTTTCCACCCCGAGTCTCGATTCCAACTTTAATTTTAACCAATCAGAAATGGAGTTTATTAAAATCATTATTTTTTTAAAACGATATATTCTGGAGAGCTCAGTAGTTTTTTGCGAACATATTAAATCATTACGGAAATAATGAAGTAGATTTTGACAAAAAATAACGATGGTAGACCTTTTTCTAGGTTGGCAACTTGGAAAGAACTCCACCATTGAAATTAAATTTCAAACCTGTCAAATTTTAAAAATTCTACAACAGTGCTACCAACTCATTTTTTTTAAAGCAATCTTCTCTATAATCTGCAAAGTATAAATTTATTAAAAAATTAATAAAACATATAAAAAGTATTATAAGCAACTTATTTCATACGGCTGTTATGACACTCGTCCTTTAACTTGGACTCGTGTCATAACACAATGCCATATGAAATGCGTTGCTTAATGTACTATTTTTAAGAATGTATATTTTAACATTTTTTTCAAATTTAATAAATAATTTGTTGTTTAGTTTAGAAGTCTATTGTTCCCGCTCTCTAGCAGGTGCCGTTACTACTTGTTTCATAATTCTATAAACTTTCTTGTTAACCAAAGAAATTCCATATATTTTGTAATGCGGATAATCTTTATTCACTTTGGTAGTACTCTCGATACCACAATAGTCAAATGTGTACTCTGTGTTATTTGACTACTATAGTAATTATATTTGGCAACGCCGCCTAATTGGAAAAGAGACATATGGGTTTGACATTAGTTTATAAATAACTTAAGCACTCCGGAAATTAGAAATTGGAGCGACACTACAATTTAGATATGTAGATGATGTCTTTGCAATTTGACAACACGATAGGGAAAATATTGATACATTTTTATATAATATTAATAATTCGGAACCCACTATTAAAACAATTGAAATTGAAAATAATAAAAAATACCGTTTCTTGATGTAACTACTAATACACAATAATAACAATTGTATTGAAACATCAGTTTTTAGAAAAGAAACGCATACAAATAGATATCTAAATTTTAATTCAAACCACTCAATATGTGTTAAACAAGGTATTGTCAAGTCTCTTTCCGATAGAGCAAAAACAATTTGTTTAAATGACAATATTTCAAGTTTCACTTGTTAAATCTGTCTTGATTAAAAACAACTACCCAAGTAAATTTATAAATCGTGAACATTACCGAGACATCAAAAATAAAGAACAAAATTTAAATCCCCAATACTTCATACAAATATAGTAAAAATCCCTTACATTCCAAAATTATCTGAAAAAACTAGAAGGATTTGCAAAAAATTTAATTTAAAAACAGTGTTTCAAACTAATAATAGATTAAAATCTTTAATAGTAAATACAAAACCTTTTAATGAAATTCAAAATACAAAAAATTGTATTCTATATAGGAGAAACATCTAGACCTTTTCATATTAGAATTAATGAACACCAATCATACATAAAAATAAACAATTCGAAAAATCAAATATATGGGAACATGCATGGGATTTTGGTCATAAAATACAATGGAATTCTTCAATTAGATTATTAAAAGAACCGAATAATTATAACCGGACAGTTAAAGAAGCAACATTGATATGCTTAAATAATAACGAATGTGTTTATAATTGTTCGGTTGATATTTTAAAAATTTGGATGCCTATTTTACAAAAAGAGTTAATTGCAAAAAGGATACCCTCTATATCGGGATAGTATCATAAGTTTTTATCTGGTTTTTTCTAATGATAATATTATTAAGAAAACTTCATTCATGACGAAGTATAAATTGTCTTATATTACCTATGCAAATGCGTTATACTTTCCTTTAAAATTCGTTCCCAGAAACGTCACAAAAATATGATAGAAACAGATTTTGACATCTTCAATTTCAAAATCTTTCTCAGTGTCCTATGTTGCTGTCATAATGTTGTAAGATTATCAAGTGTTCTGTTTCTATAGTAAATTTTTTATTATATATTTTGTTATGTCATTTTGAAAACGACTTTCGATCAAGAAAGTCGAAACGTCAATTAAAGCCCCCTTTTTCTTTAAAATAAGTGGTTTTATTCCGTTAGAAGAGAAATTGAATGTATCAATATGTGTTAAAGTTAATTATTTTTATAGTTCGTATTTTGGTATTAATGTTTATTTCCTTTTTTATAGTTGGTATGGGTCGGTAGTTTCCATGACTTTGTATTCATAGAAACAAGTGATTTCTTGTTGATATTTTTTTAATTGTATTTTGTTACATCATTTTGAGAGCATTTTCATTTTGAAGAGAAGTATTCTGCAAGTTATTAATAAAGAGTGTATTAACAAAAACATTTATGTTTTTTTGTTGAGTGAACAAGAGTCAAAAGGTAATATAGACCACAACAGGTTATGGGCCCAGTCACGAGAAACCCCTGTCCAGTCACGAGAAACCCCTGTCCAGTCACGAGAAGCCCAGTAAGAGAATCCTAGTCATCAACGTTTAGTAACCAGGATTGCAGGTCAGATATTTGTAGGAAAGTGAAATTTGCGTTAGTCAAGTCAGTGTCAAAGTCGGATCTGTCAGAAAAGTGAGGTTACGTCAGAAAAGTGAGGTTACGTCAGAAAAGTGAGGTTACGTCAGAGAAGTCAGGTTATGTCAGAAAAGTGAGGTTACGTTATCGTCGTCTGTCCGTCAACTTCAGCCAGTGTCAGTCATTCTTTAATAAGCAACCGTCTGTCCCCTTCAAGTAAATATTGTCAAGTCTGCACATTTTTTGAAGATAAGAATTATTTTATTTATTTTATATTTTGTGAATTTTGTATTTCTCTTTGTCTGTAAGTTTTTTTGTAAATATGTCGGACATAAAATCACAAATGGAAATGCTATCAGAAAATGCTCAGGGTGTTGTAAAGTATAGTTCATGGCGTTTTAAATTAAATTTAATTTTAAAATCTAAGAAACTCTTTGATATTGCTACTGGTATTACAGTAAAGCCAGAAGTCACTGATTCTGTTTATGCAAGTTGGATTGAAAAAGATCTTGAATCGCAAGCATTAATTGGTTTAAATGTAAATAGTAATATCGCTAATAAGATTTCAAATTGTAGGTCTGCTAGAAAAATGTTGGACAAACTAGAAAGTTTGTATGGTAAGAAATCCGATTTAACAATTGAAGGTTTGAGACGTCGTTTTTTCGGGTATTCTTACAATGTCAGTTTGTCAGCAGTTGAGAATTGTCTGGAAGTTGTTCAGATTGCGGAAGCACTGGATGCAGAAGGAGAAGAAATTAAAAAAGAATGGATACTTACAAGGATTTTAGGAATTCTTCCTGAAAAATTACACCATTTACGTACAGCCTGGGATAATGTCAGTGAAACAGATAAGAAGGTCGAGATTCTGATTGAAAGATTGCGTTTGGAGGAAGATCGGCTGAGTGAGAACAAATTATCGAAAGGTATCTCAAATGCAATGGTGACCACTCAAGAATCCAAGTCAAATCAGTCAGGTAGGTCAAACATGGAATGTTTTAAATGTGGAAAGCAAGGGCATACAAAAAAATTTTGCAGAGGCAAATCGTGTGCTAGATACATACAATATTGCAAGGAAAAGTATTCTTGCAATACTTGTAAGCAGAAAGGGCACTTCGCCAAGGAATGTCCGAGCGGAAATAAAAATGAAAGAATTAATGGAAACATGGAAAATCGTCGAGTCTTGATAACTGTCGGTCTGTCAAGCATAGACTTGAATGGAATTTGCATGGAAAATGACAGTAATATGTGGTATCAAGACTGCGGAGCAAGTCAGCATATAACTTTTCGCAAAGAGTGGATGATCAACTTTGTCGAATTTGAGGATCCCGACACTATTATTATTGGTGATGCTACTAAATTGCAAGGAGTTGGAAAGGGAGATGTTGAACTGGAGGCATTTGATGGAAAGAAGTGGAACCAGGTAGTATTGAAAGATGTCTTGCTTGTCCCGAAAATGAACTTCAATCTATTCTCGGTTACACAACTCTTAGACAAGGGTTATGTTCAGGTCGCAAACGCGAACTCGTCCGAGTTCAAAACCTCAGATGGAAATGAAACTATAGCAGTTGCTGAACGTGTTGGACGATTATTTAAAATGAGGTTTCGCATGGAAGAACCGAATGTGTGTCTACTATCTACTTCCATCAAGACCTGGCACGAGAAACTAGCTCACCAGAATGTCAAGTATGTAAGAGACATCCTGAACAGAAACAAAATTGATTACATAGATGACTGGAACAATCACGTATGCGAAGGATGTGTGTACGGTAAACAGCATCGAATTTCTCATCCGAGAAATCTGAAGATCGCTGACAACATTCTTGATTTAGTCCACGTCGATTTGTGCGAAATGAACTTATTGTCATTGGGAGGAGCTAAATACTTTCTTTTATTCAAGGATGATTTCTCTCATTTTCGGACTGTATATTTTCTGAAGACAAAGGACGAAACATTTTTTAAATTGAAAGCTTATTTACAGATGATACAAAATCAATTTGGTAGAAGAATTAAATGTTTGAAGTCAGACAATGGAACAGAAATAAAAAATGCTAACGTCGAAGAACTATTGCAAGAACTTGGTATACGTCACGAAATGTCAGTGGCTTACTCTCCAGAACAAAATGGCAGGATTGAAAGAGAGATGAGAACAGTCGTAGAATCTGCTCGTTCTGTAATTCATGCACGAGGTCTGGAAGAGAATTTATGGGGTGAAGCAGTTAACTATGCTGTATTTACACTAAATCAGACTGGAACGAGTACAGTACAGGACATGAGTCCTGCAGATTTAAGGTTTGGACGACAAATAGATATAAATAAACTACACAGTTTTGGATGTGAATGTTATGTTCTGACTCCGAATTATAAACGAACAAAAACTGGGAAGAAGTCGCGGAAAGGAATTTTTGTAGGGTACAATGTAGACTTGTCGAGTTACAGGATTTACATACAGGGTGAACGAGATATTGTCAACTCTGAAAATGTAATTTTCAACGAAAAGCATGTCTCATCGATGGAGATCGTGACTAGTACTGCAAGAAGATCAAATCAAGATCCAGAAGGAGAACTCGAAACAATTGGCTCATCAGAAAATGACAGCAGTGGCATAGAGGAAAGCTATGAAACAATCCCAAGCTCAGAAGAGCTAGCCAAGTCTGATGAACAGAAATTGGTTGAACAGCCACGACGAATTCTTCGGGATCGCCAAACGCTAATGGCACCAAGGCGGTATGGTATATCAGATCTATTTTCTTCTAGAGATGATGATCACAAACTCGCCATGATTGTAGGTGATATTCAAGATATTACGGTAAAAGAAGCGCTGAAAGACTCAGGATGGCGACAGGCATTACAAGATGAATTTGACTCTCTCACGAATATGAAAACTTGGAAACTTGTAATACCACCGAAAGACACCAGAATAATGACTTGTCGTTGGGTACTAAGAGAAAAACAAGACGGAAGATTAAAAGCAAGATTGGTAATCCGTGGTTTTGAGCAAATTGAGGGAATCGATTATGACGCTACATTTAGTCCTGTGGCGCGTCATGCATCGATTAGATTACTTCTTAGTCTTGCAGCATCAAGGGGAATGTATATAAATTCTTTTGATGTAAAAACAGCTTTTTTGTATGGAAACTTAGAAGAAGACATCTATATGCACCAACCTGAAGGATTTGGTGATGGCACGAACCGTGTTTGCAAATTGCAAAAAAGTTTATATGGTCTGAAGCAAGCTCCAAAGAATTGGAATGAGCGTTTCTCAACGTTTCTCAAGACACTCAAATTTGAAAATACTGATGACGACCCCTGTATTTATTATAATGAGGATCGAAGTATAATTATTGCCCTATACGTCGACGACGGTCTCATTATTGCACTGGAGAAAAATAGTATGATTCGTGTATTGGAAGAAATCAATAATGAATTTGAAATAATTTTTGATACAAAATTTAAAAATGTAATAAACTATCTCGGAATGACAATCGAGATGAAGCCTGGTAGGATATTTGTCAGTCAACCGAAATATGCAGAAACGATTATAAAACGTTTCGGTTTCGACCACATAAATGTTTCATCAACACCGATGGAACGGGGAATGGTAACCGATGACTCGAACTATATTAATGACAAACCATTGTCGAAGAATGAGCCGTACCGAGAGGCAATTGGTAGTCTTTTGTACCTGGCAAATATATCTAGGCCAGATATTAGTTTTGCCGTAAACTATTTAAGTAGGTTTTGTCAAAAACCTATGGTAAGTCATTGGAAGATGGTGAAGCGTGTCTTCCAGTATATAAAGGCGACTGTACTATGTGGGATTTTCTTTGATGGAGGAGATAATCTTGTAGCATACACTGACTCAGATTATGGAGGAGACACTATCACAGGACAGTCTACTAGTGGAATTTTAATCATGAGA
The DNA here is from genome assembly GCA_949320105.2 of Crepidodera aurea. Lineage (NCBI taxonomy): Eukaryota > Metazoa > Arthropoda > Insecta > Coleoptera > Chrysomelidae > Crepidodera > Crepidodera aurea. The sequence goes on along the minus strand of OX439479.2, from coordinate 23,321,198 downwards.
GGAGGACCTCTTGTATGGTTTACTCAAAAACAACGATTGGTAGCAACATCTACTGCTGAAGCTGAATATCGCGCAGCTGTCTCATCTATTGATGAAATTTGTTGGATTAGACGTTTGGGTCAAGAACTTCAAATGTTGGATGTGAGAAAGCCTACGCTACTATACGTGGATAATCAGTCAGCAATCCATATGATAAAGAACTCATACGAAGGCAAAATATCAAAAGGAAAAAAGCATATTGATATTTCAAGAAAATTTATTCAACAACATGTGGACAAGACCATACAACTGCAACATGTCAGAAGTTCTGAACAGCTCGCTGACATACTGACAAAACCTCTTGTTGGAAATATTTTTAATCGTTTAAAAGGAAAAATAATTAAGGAGGAGTGTTAAAGTTAATTATTTTTATAGTTCGTATTTTGGTATTAATGTTTATTTCCTTTTTTATAGTTGGTATGGGTCGGTAGTTTCCATGACTTTGTATTCATAGAAACAAGTGATTTCTTGTTGATATTTTTTTAATTGTATTTTGTTACATCATTTTGAGAGCATTTTCATTTTGAAGAGAAGTATTCTGCAAGTTATTAATAAAGAGTGTATTAACAAAAACATTTATGTTTTTTTGTTGAGTGAACAAGAGTCAAAAGGTAATATAGACCACAACAATATGCAAGTTTAATTAAATTCTAATTCTAAAACCTTAGGACCTTAATTTTAGTCAGGATATGGCTGACTATTTTATAATATTTTAATATTATTTAAAATCTTTTAAGATCATGTTTGTAATTACCTTTACAGTGGTTGGTTCTGGACCGACGTTAGTAATATTTAAAGTAATAACTGCTGTCGTATCGATATGGACATTTCCAAAGTTTAGCCTATATTTAGGGACTTTAAAGTCTGGAATAACTTTGTATTTTCGAGTGATACTATGTTTCTTTAAGTTGTCGTAATATGTGGTAAGTTGTTCGTTTAAAAGGGTTCGTTCGAGAGCAAGGTCCAAGTCGCGTGCAGTAGGCATGGATTCCTAAAATTAAAAAATAAAATAAAAGCATAAATAAATATTTGTTATATTTCAGTTTGAAATATCTGTTGCAACTGCTTTCAAAGTCGGCCGATGCACTCGTTTGTTGTGACAACACTCGTCGACAGTCCACGTTGACTATCTCAAAGGATGCCGCTACGTTGGCGAGGATGAAGTTTTTTTGGTAGCAACAAAGGCGCCGCTTTTAAGCTGTTAAATTGGGGCTACTATATGTATTACACGAACTATACTAAAAACATTGTTTGCCGCATCAGAGGACACTTGTAGAATTTATTTACGAAAATACTTTTTGCCGCATCAGAGGATGTACACGTCAATAGTGAGACCGGCCATCACTTATGGAGCAGTAGTCTCGGGCAGCAGAACTAAGCTGGCCAGTACAAAGGCAAATCTAGCGAGAATCCAAAGACTAGCCTGCTCATGCATAACATGTGCAATGAGAACGTGTCCAACGGCCACCATGGAGGTAATGCTAAGCCTTACACCCCTCCGTATAGTAGTGGAGACTATAGCGATAAGGACAACCTACAGAATGACCAGAGAAGGATCAACCAAACTCAAGTGTCGACTCCTTTCTGGAAACCACTAAACCTGGGACATGCCCTAAGATGAGATGACAAAGAAGTTTAGCTTTGTGAAAGGATTTAACACAAAGCTAAGTAACAAAAGCGAATGGGACAAATACACCATCCAAAAACTTAAGAGAAGTGCCATTAAATGGTGCACAGATGGTTCTAGAACAACAGAAGGAACAGGAATAGGAGTATATGGGCTGGAATCAAATATTCCGAAAGTCTAGGCAAATCTACGAGCATTTTCCAAGCTGAAATATACGCCATCGGAAAATGTGTCCAGTTCAACATAGTATTAACATTAGCAAAAGTAAAAACAAGCTCAGAATACTAACAGGTATCCTAACAGGGTACTGCCGGCTGAGAGGCCACCTAAAGAAACTCGGGTTAGTAGACAAAGAAGAATGCAGATTCTGCGAGCAAGAGGAGGAAACCTCTATCCAAATTCTCTCAGATTGCATTACCCTGTTAAATCCAAGGGTACGATACGTCGGAGCATATCAAATAGAAGAGGAAGATCTACCTAACCTGAAGCCTACCGACATCCTGAACTTTTTGAAAGGAATAGGACTGGAGGAACTTCTCTAATCGTTGAGACATCCTTAACGATTGGGCAGCAGTCGGGTGCACAATAGATCTTATAGGTCGCATTGTATCGACACCCCCATCAACAGATAAATAGATCAGAGGGCACTTGTATAATTTGAATTTGTAAAAATACTTTAAAAATTGTCAGAGAAAATATTACGTTTTAGTTCAACATCGGAGCAGACCGCTTGGTTTCGCAGCTAAGTACATACTAAATTTTAATTGTTAATTTTGTTCGAAGAACATTCGCAACCTCGTCTATTTTTAGAAATTGGTAGTCTCCGCCCACTAACACCTGTGGATCTAAGCGCGAAACGCTACCTACCTACGTGTCGGAATGTAAATTCAGAGAAACCGGAAGTGCAAAGTGCCATGATGGAATTCGTCCATCTCAATGTCTTGTCTGTCTTTGACTTATAGAGAACGAAAAATTATAACTTGATTTATTATTCAATTCAAATACAACTGATGCTTTGTCAGTGGCGCGGCTTTTCAAGGGGTATATAAATTCCAGTAGCGTAGTTGCAAATTTATTTATTAAATACAAATGAAATGAATTATGTTGAGGTTGTGTTGAAACATAATCAATACAAAAGTTTTATATTTTTGAATTATCTTGAACTTTTACATTAAACTTTTTTCGATAGGATGTATATTTCAGCCACAAATCGTAAAAAACCAATGTCCAACCCTCCGTTGTATATTTAGCTACCCCCACCCAACTTCCAGAACTTTTAATTTGTCCAATTTATTTTTTTAATTTACTTATAATTTTCCCTAAATTTTCCGACCATCCACATATTGCTAAGAATTTTTTTTATGAATTCGGGTATTTAAAATCGGTTTGGACTTGGTCTACAAAACATTCAAATCCAACGAAAACTTGATTATTGATTAGTTTTTATTATTGGGCAGGGCATCAGATTCTGGTAACCTTCAATTAACAACGGAAATCTATTCAAAACTATTTATTAACCCTACAAACAGGAAAATTCCACTGAACCTCAGGTTGTCTTGGTGCGTCTAGAGTTCTCGACGACAGGGTTGCCAACTAGCTTTTACCTATTTACTTTCAAAACTTTGGTGGATTACTCACAACTTTAAAATATTAATAGGAAGAGTTTTTTTAAAATATACGAAGCCTGTAGGTATCTGTCTAACCAGCATCAGATGAAAAAGATTAAAGTTGTTTAGTATCAAACCACAACATATAATAATTTATTAATTCTACCAGAAAATAAAATACTAATAAATAAAAAATACTTTATTTTAGACTTTTAAAATAAACTAAAACAATCATATAATATCCATATTACCTATAAACAAGAAACCAAACTATTGCAAAAAATATACTTTAAGAAAAAATATTTTGATTTAACATTGACTCTCTAGTTTTAGTGCTTTTTATTCCAAATTTTAATTTTAAAAGTTAAACGGGTTTAATAAATTATCAGATTAGAATTTTTCATAATTACCATTATCGATAGTATACTACTGACCTTTTGATTACAATTCACAATTGCCCTTTACTCACAAAATTACTTACAGACTAGTCAAATACTCATAAATTGGCAACCCTGGTTTCTCGGGAGATTATTAAATATTTTTTCCTTTAATTTCATACGTCTTCCAATTCCCTTTCTTTATATAACTAATAACACATTAACAAAAGACAAGCAGAAATGAAAAAGAAGATTTCAAATTATAATTTCACTCAAGTAAAGACATGACTTGTCTCCACAGGGAGTGCTGCCATCTACATTCCGTTCACATAGTCCTACTGCTAAAAGTCCGTAAGGCGATACTACTTTATTATCTTTATACAATGCTTAAGGTGTTCTGTGATTCAGCCAGAATACTTGAACTCTGTACCTGCGTAGGACTCTCCAGGCCGTAGTAAGCCAGTTTTTCAAGGCGTCGTAGAACATTTTTCGTTAATATACGAAAAACTCGTGTTGGAGTCAATTTTACGCCGCTCGTATGCTGAAACTGTTCATTTTACAAAATAAAACGGTTACTACATAAATTATAGGAAATTTTCTCTATTTTAATTCATTACATAACTATTTTCATCGTAAAATGACTCGGAAAGGAGATATTATCGAAAAACTGTTTTTAGGCGCCATTTTTCCAAAATGGCGGCGCGAGCGGCAAAAATACGAGGTAGCAAAGTTGAAATTCGGACAGAGCATGTCGAAATCTATAAAATCATCAATTTGCAAAACTCCCCTAAAACTTTCCAGGTAACCTCTTATTTGAGCCGAACACAGCAGACTCTCTTTTGAAGTCATTTTTTAACTGAGACGCTCATATCACAATGTTTTTAAACAAATAAACACGAAAATGAATGAATCTGCACACAATTTTTGTCGCTACCGGTCGCCAGATGTCGCGTCGAGAGATGTCGGGTTGGCGTATAGTAATTACAAACTTACATGACGATAAATTACTTCCCAACGATCTTCCTCTAAACATTTAAATTTGGGATCTTCGGGATCATCAATGAACATTCGTGAAACATCCGCTGTTGAACCAGACAAACGGGAAACCATTGACACACCGGACATCTTTCCCATAGCTGAACTAGTCTTTTTTTTTCGAATTATTTCGCTCAAAAAGTATTTTTCGTTAAGACTTCCTATGGCTAGATACTGCAATTTCCGGTAGTTTTGGTTTAATTCCTGCCTGGGAACGTTTAAAATAACTTGGGAGAATACCGCGTAACCTTGTAGCGGTATTTTTACTGGTTCCAAAAAAGCAATCTAAAAATATCAAATGACATTTAAATTTTAAAATTCTAATATATGCCTAATAGTTAGAGAGATGACAATCAAAACCATGTTTCATAGCACCCCAGCTAAAACCGTGTAAAATCGATAGATTAGATGACCCTAGAATCGACTGGTGAGTAGTAACTTCCTCCATTTCTGCTGTATAAAAAAATTGGTCGACTGTCGTATAACAACCCGTCTGATATTGAAAATTTACATAGATATTGTCATTTCATCACTAAAATTTGCGTTTTCAGAAATTTTGCGCGTAGCGTTTGATGTGAGTGTATTTTCAAAAATGTCAAAAAATCTAATCTAAGTGACTCATTCGAACCCGGTTCATTTTTGTTTCAAATCATTCGTTTGGATGCCCAGATTACAAAAATACTGTTTTTCTGAAATCGCTCAAGAATGTCTACTTTCTCGGAGCAATTTCAGACCCCAAAATACGCTATTCTAGCATTTTAGTCCGTTGCTAAGCAATGAAAAAGGGTCGGACGTTAATGAAAGTTTAGGATGTTGTTCAGGGATAGTCAATTAACATTTTCTCAAGTTTTTGACCTGGAGGACCCTGTGCAAAAAGAGGAGAGGGGAGAAAACTGCAAAATTTTCGACCTTCCTCCAGTTTTTCCTAAAATGTTTTTTCCCTTACGTCCTACGGCAAAGGCATTTCTACACTTGGTTGTATACATATTTACGTTATCGATCTAATTTACTAAACAAAAAAGACCTATGGAACGCCATGAAATCACTTAAAGTTGTCCATAAAGCAGTAATAGAAATCCCTAAGGATTTAAACAATCCCATCTCTATAAATAATTATTTTTCATCAGTTTTCAGTCAACAATTCAATGATATCAGTAAAATTTTTTCAACAACGATATTACTTTCTCCTTTTAACTTGCAACCATTCATCAAATTAAATCACTAGTATTAGGTCTGAAATCGGATGCTATTGGAAGTGACAACATTTGTGCAAAGATGCTACAACTTTCTCTCCCTGTTACTGCTCCTTTTATAACCCATATTATTAATTGCTGTCTGGAGGTCGGTTATTTTCCAGATATTTGGAAATATGCGTTAATAAAACCTTTGCCTAAATCAAATAAACCTGAGTCCCTTAGTGATCTTCGCCCAATAAGCATTCTCCCAGCACTGTCTAAAATCTTAAAAAAAGTTATTTATTAACAAATATACGACTATGTATTTAATAATAACATAGTAACATATATATACAGTCAGGCTTTCGAAAGGAGTTTAGTACAACGACACTACTTCTAGATTTAACCGATAATATACTTCGGTCATTAGATGAGGGAAAAACTACATCAGTTATTCTGCTAGATTTTTCTAAAGCTTTTGACACTATCGATCATGCTCTTCTGTGTGCTAAACTTAAACATTTTGGATTTGACGAAATTTCGCTACGATTTCTCAAATTTTATTTATCAAAAAGTAATTATCGACAACAACTCATCCGATTTTACAGCAGTCACTTCAGGGGTACCTCAAGGTTCTGTTCTTGGACCCCTTCTTTTCTCAATATATATCTCTGACCTTTATAAGTCTTTGAATAGTTTAAAATTAAACTCATTTGCAGATGATACACAACTGCATTTTTCATTTGTACCTGAAACTGTAAATTTAGCATCTCAAATAATAAATCGGGATTTAGAAGCTATTTGTACCTACTCAAGTAATCAAAACCTTAAGCTAAATATTAGTTGAGACGCGATAAACTAATAGTGGAGTGAAATTAGAATTTTATAGGGATGTAAGAGCTGGATTGCTTCACTATTTTTTAAATATCTCTAAGAGTCGTGGAAAAATAAAAAAAATTAAAATGACCGTGATGAAGTAGAGTATCGATCGATTTTAAAAAATGTATCCTTACCTCAAAAAACGAATTCGCGCACATTATTTTTCTTCGAATTTTCTTAAAAATTTGAGAAAATATGTATTTTTATTTCAGGAAAACACGGTAAAAATTAAAAAAAATGTATTTTTCCAGGCAAAATCGGCATTTTTCGAAAAAAATTGAATTGGCCGCCATTTTTGGAAAAACAATAGTGGAGAAAAAATTTTTTGCTTAAAAAGAAGGATTTTGTGTGTACTTTTGTCTAAAAAAATCCAACATTTTATTTATTTATTTAAAGTGCACAATTTAGGGAATAGTAGAAAAAAAAATTCGATATTCAGTTTTTTCCAATTCTTTTATCGCGATATTTATGCTTGATTCTCTTCGAAAAACTATATTTCACACAAATGAAAAGAAAAATAGTCAAATCTCCCAGGAACTGGACATTGAATGTCAACGTTGCCACAACGTCTGGACTTCAAACAACTACTCCTTGGACTATATGCCCCAACAGGTATTGAATTATAGAAGTCCCGACGTTGGTTGGAACCTGAGAAATCAGGACATTAAACCAACAACTTTGATTTTGTTATTAAAGGAGCCCGTCGTCCTTAGACCGGTTTCGGCATTATTGTGCCTCTTCAGTAAGGAGTAGACAAGCTCGACTTTCCATCTCTAAGGAAAGTCTGACAGTTGATTTTTTAAACTTTACGTTACGAAAATTACTTTGTGAAACCATGGTGATGTCAATTCTTAATTATGGGCTTTTGGTTTTTTATCCTTGCTTAGATCAAGTTACTAAATTCCGATTACAAAAAATTCAAAATAATTGTTGCCGTTTTGTCTTTGGCATAAGAAAATATGACCATGTATCAAGTAAGCTAAAACAACTCGAATGGTTGAACATAAGTAACTTGTATAACTACCACCTTGCCTCTTTGACATCGAATCCTATTTATTTGAGGAACAAATTAGTTTTTCGTGGAGAAGCTCATAGTTTGTCTCTGAGATATCCGCATAGTCTCATGTTACCACGATATAGGTTGTCAATTTTTAAAAGGTCATTTACTTTTATTCATTCAGTTTTAGTTTTTAACAGTATTTCACATAGTCTAAGAGTTAATTCTCTGAGTTTTTTAAAACAAAATTATAAACAAATTCTACTACAGCGTCAGTAATTTTGTTCATTTTATGATATTTGTGAAGTAATTTTGATCATTTTTTTATATTTGTGATGTAAAATTTTAGTGAATATTTTAAATGTGTAATGTCTGAGTTTTACTAATTTTGTATTTTATTACCATCTGTGTAAACTTGAGGTTAAGTAGAGTAGCTCTAGCTAGACTTCGCCTCTTGTACCTACTCATTGTTTGTAATTTTACAGGCAAATAAAGGCAATTTATTATTATTACTATTATTATTTCAATTTAATGCAATACTTTGATTTGATAAAATGTGCCCCCTCCTGACATTTTTTGTAACGGCGCCCATGATTGTTTGTATAAATAAAGGCAATTTATTATTATTATTATTATTACATATTCTACAATTTTGACTATTCAAACATGTTTGTTTTCAAATTTCGCTAAAAAATGCCAAAAAATGCAGAATTCCACCTTATTTCTTCTGTTATAGCCGAATTATAATGTTGTAATTATGGTTCCTTGTTAAAATCACCACCTTTTGACACCCCTTACCACCCCCCACCCCTTCCACCAACCAATCCCAATGCATTAAAGCTAATTTTATTCTCTGATGAAAGCCAACCACATTCACATCATGTTGGTATACATTAATATTATTTGATTGAGATAGGATAGGTCAGCTTTTGTGTTTTTAATTTTAGAATTAAAATTAGAGACAAAATTTTAATTAGTAACGTTTGTGAATCTCACAAGAGATCAGAAAAGGAAGCTATGGGCCAAGTGGAGTGTCATCCACTTTTCAAATCTAACATGCGTTATAGAAATTAAAATGTAAATTCATATTAAAGAAATTCATATAGAAATTTTACGCAATTTACCCCTATTAGGATCTTCAGTTAAGTTGGTTATTGAATCTTTGCACAGTGGTCCTAATAGCCACAATATTATTTTATTTTTGTGTATATGGACAGTGTAAATGTCCAGATGCATCACAATTTGTTCTATTCGCGGTATCGTTTGATGTTTTTATACCTTTTTTCATTTTCATAAAGCAGTGGGTTCGACTATACCCATTGAACAAGTGATGACTGGCCGATCCGGGGGCAACTGTCGGCCGGAGTAAACCTACCCATGCAGGAGCCACACCGGCGAACGTCATTGGGCCAACAGTACGGCAATCCAATTGAAGGCCATAAGCAGGCCGATGATAATTGTTTGTTGGGAAGAAATACGTAAAACAAATTTTACTTACATCAAATGTAATATCTTCTTGAAACATACCAGTAATTCCTGGAAAATAGCGTACTTTAAACGTTACAGACTTGCTTGCTTCCAAAAAATACTTTTTAGGCTGCACGGATAACCATTTAGGTTTGATTTTTTTGTTAAAAAATATTTCTTCATCATCGCATCTTGCAACTATCGGAAATTCATAGTGTCCGTCATTTGTTAAAGTAATTGATGTTTCTAAGACTTCGCAAAATAACTAAAAATTGATATCGGTTTGTTATGATGATAAGTAGTTAAACTATACCAAAATTACTCCAAAATGGCGGCCGTTGACGTCACCAAGATGGCGGCCGTTTCCGGTTGACCTTGACCTACTCCAAGATGGAGGCCGGTGACGTCACCAAGATGGCGACCGGTGACGTCACCAAGAGGGCGGCCGGTTGCGCCACCAAGATGGCGGCCGTTACCAGTAACGTACACCTGTGTAATATGATTTTCATATTCCACATCGGTGGAATATGAATTTATATCGTCCACTGCAAGGCAGAGTATCGTAAGCAGCAGCTATCCAACAAGAGAAATGAATGTTCAATAACAACAATTTTTGTCTGTCATATGCTGGGATATAGTATTTTACATACTATAACCTAAAACCTTGGTTGAATTCAATAAATCCATTAAAAATGGCGCTTAAGTTACTTTTGAAACATCTATAATGATGACCTTCTGGCACATAAGATTAAATTCTATTTGTGTGATTATTTTAAATTGAAAAATGACTGTAATTTTATTTTGTTCTCAAGAAAGTTAAATTAACAATTGCATTGTCAGATGAAACAAAAGGATAAATAAAATGTAAGTGTTTTAGAATAAACTAGTGTATTTTTGTTGAAAAAAATATAAACTACAAGAAATTACTGATATTTTTGAGCATCTAAAATTCCATCAAAATTAACTTTGTAATCTCAATACAAGCTAACAAATTAACTTAAACCCCCCAAAAACTAGAGACAAATGCCACACACACAACATTAAAATGGGTCAACATTGTAATCTACACAACACAGGCTAAAAAAAAGCTGATAAATTATTCAGGAACTTCGTCCTCTTCATCTGTTTCTACAAGATATTTAAACTACAGACTTTGATTGGATCATTCTTCTATACTCTTCAAGATATTATTGGCTTATAGCATTGTGCTTACACAACTTTTGTAGATCCTTGTACTTCAAGGTAGAAATAGGCAGACCAGTGGTACTTACGTTAGTTTGTATGGTGGATACGATATTTATTAGTTGGGTTAAAACGATTTTAAGCTATTAGGATGATTTTTGGCGGTTAAGATACTTTATCACAAGATGCAAATGGCACCATAACTCATTTTCACAAAAAGTGGCGCTTACGATACTCTGCCTTGCAGGGGACGATATACGTATTTGAGCATGGTGCTGGTATTGTTACGAGGACAACTAGCGTATAATGGCTATATATATATGACCTACGTTATACGCTCGTTAAATAATATTCAGCTCTCGGGTTCAGGTTGGAACGAACTTTTCGTCATGGGGCAAAGATGGCTGCCATACAAGCCCTAGACTTTTTAGTGGAATGGGTAACGCTAAATGAACTAGCAAACAATTGGCGGTCAGAAAAACCAAGAAGGTTCTCCTGACCACACAAGAGACACAAACAAAAACAAAATCAATCACAGAAGAATGTCCTAGAACAGCCTACAAGGGGACATCCGAGGATTTCCTGATGGCGACGCGACGTCCACATCAATTGCATATATAAACTCTTTGATATAAATTTAATGTGTCTTGTGCCATACGCTAAATAAATAAATAAATAGTGTGTTTGAGAGTTGATATGTGACTATTTATGTAGTGTCCTATACATACAATTATATCTTGGAGAATTATTGGTACGAAAAAGTTCTTACCTTTCTTCCGACATCTATAAAATTTTTGTCAAATGAAAAGACAATATTTGAAGAACTGCCGTAAATATTAATTGGTTCTTGTTCGCCTCCTTCAATTCTACAAACGGCAGTGCATTGTACTCTTGTATTGGGAGGTGGGTCGAAATATACATTAATTATACCGTATTCGTAAGGCTTGAGGCAACCCCTCCAAGGCTCCATGGTTATTATATTTTTAAAATTGTAAGTGCTGTTCACATCCGGTGATTCCATTTCCATCCAAAAATCTCGAGAATGGATTTCGGTTGCATCTACTTCTTCATACTACAATAAAAAATCGGGTTTAAGGGCGGGGTCTTCCTGTCTATAAAATCTTATGCTGCAGACCAAAAGTTAAATCAACTGATTTCCGAATGTAATAGGATTTAAAATATAATTTTCACACAAATTAAAGATAAAGGTCTAACTTAGGTAGTCTTACTATTTTAAATCGATAAATTTATTATTTTCTATGAAAGCCACCGCTTTAAAATACATTTCTGGAACGGTTTCTGTAACGAGCTGATTTCAAAGAAGGTTTCTGTAACGATTTTGTTTAATTTAAGCATTTATCACAAGATACTAGCACCTCCCGGGCAGCATTTCATTTGACATCATTTGGCTTACATTTGACGTACAAGACCGCGCCCTTAATAAAAAAAGTAAATTTTTAATAACCAGCAAACGATGCGATGTTTTATTTCCGTGGAAGGAAGCAATTAGTCTATTGAGTATTTTTGTTGCTGATCGAAACTTCCAAATAGTTTAAAAAAATCAAATATTTATTCATTGGCCAGGAAACGGACCCGAAAAATGGCATTTGTTACTCAATTTTCTGAGCCAGGTCAAATCAAAGTGAAACCTTGTGGAATTACTTCATTTTTGGACCAATATCAAAGTTAGAAAGGTTTGGTATGGTTGCCCCAACAGAGGGTGGCAGGGCCGCCCAGAGCTGAGCAGTGCCCCGGGGATAAAGTCTCGTCGGGTCCCTCCCCACACCAATTAAACAGAAAATTGGGAAAATTTTATAATTTATAAAGAGGAGTACTGGACGTTCTGTTATACCCTTTTTTATTAACGAAAGAACTAAATTAAAGCCCGTTTTAACAAGTAAACATTTTAATTTCATTTTCAAATACATTTACAATATAATACAAAGGGTGTCCCAGAGTAGATTTTTGGTTTTCAACTTACCTTACGCTGACCCTGTTAGAAATTCCATGAAAATATTACGTCGAGCGTATTAGTGGAGTGAAATTAGACGAAAATATTCTGATAATGGATTTTTTTTAATTTTTTTCGATTTTATACATAAAGAGAAGCTTGTAAAAAAGTTGTCAATAAATTTGGGCCGGATGTTCGCGTGCATTTTTGGTATTTTTCGAGTGGATTGCTTCACTATTTTTTAAATATCTCCGGCTCTAAGCGTCGTGAAAAAATAAAAAAAAAATTAAAATGACCGTGATGAAGTAGAGTATCCATCCGTATCGTCCGATAGTAGGGTTTATTTAAAAATACAACCTAACCTCAAAAAACGAATTCGCGCACATTATTTTTTTTACTGAATTGGCAATAAATAACCAAAGAATCCTCGAGATTTCTTAAAAATTGGAGAAAATATGTATTTTTATGTCGGGAAGACATGGTAAAAATTAAAACAAAAAATGTATTTGTCCTGGCAAAATCGGCATCTTTCGAAAAAAATTGAATTGATCGCCATTTTTGGAAAAACAAAAGAAGGATTTTGTGTGTACTTTTGTCTTTTTTATTTTTTTAAACATTTTTTGGACTGAAATATAATTTTTCTAAGAGAATCAAGCATAAATATCGCGATAAACATAAAAAAATTGGAAAAAAATGAAAATCGAATTTTTTTTATTCCCTAAACTGGGCACTTTAAATAAAGAGATAAAATGTTGGATTTTCATAGACAAAAGTACACACAAAATCCTTCTTTTTAAGATAAAAATTTTTTCTCTACTATTGTTTTTCCAAAATTCAATTTTTTTTCGAAAATTAAAAATACTTCAATTCAAGAAGGCGAAATTTTAATCTCGTTTGATGTTAGTTCATTGTTTCCTAGTGTACCGATTCCGCAAACCTTGTAATATCTTGAAGAATTACTCAAATCAAACGACTTGGATGACGAAATTACGCAAGAATATTTGCTTTTGGCTAAACTTTGCATGGATCAAAATTATTTTCAATGAAATGAATTCTTTAAACAACATGAAGGAACTGCTATGGGCAATTGTCTATCACCGTTCATGGCAAATCTTTTTATGAGTAAATTCGAAACAAAGATTAGTCAAGAATTTGAGTATTTCCCAAGGATATGGTACAGATATGTGGATGATGTATTTGCTGTTTTCGATACTAAGAAAACTAACTTAGCTGACTTCGTGACAAAATTAAACTCTCAATTTCCATCCGTAAAGTTTACCTATGAAATAGAAAACAATGGACAACTACCATTTTTAGATACTTTGGTTATCATAAACGAGAATAAGTTAGAATTTGACATTTTTAGAAAAGATACCGCCACAAGCAGGTATATCCCATCAGATTCTTTTCATTGTAATCATCACAAGATGGCTAGCTTACATTTCCTAGTACATCGTTTATTAAACTCCCACTAAGTAAAAAAAGATTTGATAAGGAAAAGAATTTGATTAAGGATATAGCTGCAATAAACGGTTAAGACGAAAAACAGACTGAAAAATTCGTTTCAATACCGTATAATCCCACTTACACCAAAGGACTTACAAGCGTGTTCAAAAAAGCGGGTTTAAGTTTAGTTTTTCAGTCTAACAACACTTTAAAACAGTTATTAGGTAATCCCAAGGATAAAAACAGTAATTTGGAAAAAAGTGGTATTTACGAAATTAGTTGTGGGGATTGCGATAGAAAGTATGTTAGGCAGACTAGACGCTCTGTACAAGTTAGATTTAAAGAGCACATGGCTCACTTAAAATATGGGCGTACGGAAAAATCTAGTATAGCCGAACATGCTTTTAATCAAAATCATAGAATAAGTATAGACAATGTAAAATTAGAAAACAAGTAAGGAATTTAATTTATCAGATTCGACATCCTAAGACCGGTTTCTGCCTTTCGGCTTCGTCAGTTAGGCTTTTCGAATCCAATAAATAAAATTCCAAACTCGTACAAGTCAGTAGCTATATCCGCTATAAGATAAAATTTTTAGATGTGCTGCCATCTATGATTAGAAGAGAGTATTGGCAATTATTAAAAGCAAAAAATTCCCGGTGTATTGGGGTTGCATACACAATTTGCATTGTGTGTTGCAAAGCTTTTATTTGACTGATTCTAGTCAAAATGTCAACCCCAATACACCGGGAATTTTTTGCTTTTAATAATTGTCAATACTTTCTTCTAATCATAGATGGCAGCACATCTAAAAATTTTATCTTATAGCGGATATAGCTACTGACTTATACGAGTTTGGAATTTTATTTACTGGATTCGAAAAGCCTAACTGACGAAGCCGAAAGGCAGAAACCGGTCTCAGGATGTCGAATCTGATAAATTAAATTCCTTACTCGTTTTCTAACTTTGTATTAATCTCTGAAAGGGATACGAAAGAAGAGAGTGACATTTTGACTAGAATCAGTCAAATAAAAGCTTTGCAACACACAATGCAAATTGTGTATGCAACCCCAATACACCGGGAATTTTTTGCTTTTAATAATTGTCAATACTCTCTTCTAATCATAGATGGCAATGTAAAATTACTTAAAAATGTATCCAATAATAAATTGTTGGACCCATTTGAAAGTATAGAAATAGGCAAATGTAAAACTAGTTTAAACAGAGACAAAGGACCAATTCCTCTTAGTCCGCTTTTTAGTTTAATCCATTAGGTACGGGCGGGTTACTCATCCTTGGTTGATTAGTCACCCTTGGCTGATTAGGTCACCGGTGATGACAGTACCAGGCACCGCCGGGGGAGGGGGGTTAGTCATTTAGTATAAATAACGGTTAGAAATAGTTAGTTGTTTAGTCTATCGTCAACTCCTGATGATGCCAACATAGTTGGCGAAACGCGCGTAGAGTTTGTGAAAATTGTGTTTTGGTTGAGTGGTCGTCGATAGTTTTCAATTTGGTTATTTATTGCCAATTCAGTAAAAAAAAATAATGTGCGCGGGCGAATTCGTTTTTTGAGGTTATGATACATTTTTAAAAAACCCTACTATACGGATCGATACTCTACTTCATCACGGTCATTTTAATTTTTTTTTATCTGTCCTGGACTCTTAGAGCCGGAGATATTTAAAAAATAGTGAAGCAATCCACTCGAAAAATACCGCAAATGCCATTTTTGGCACATATCTCGCGAAGCTCCAGCCCAAATTTATTGACAAATTTTTTATAAGCTTCTCTTTATGTATAAAATTTGACTTAGCTCTTACATCAATATAAAATTCTAATTTCACTCCACTATATAACGGACACGTGCGGATTTCAGTTATCCATGGAACAGTGGACGAGTTCGCAGCGTGCTTACATGGTTGAGGCTTAGTTTAAAGTCAACGATTCGTACACAGTTGCTCAGCGGCGTTTTTGTGATGCGCCATCGGCGCAATGGAGAATTTTCATTTAAAATAGAAAACAAATCTCCGCGAACTATACTAAAATTGGACATTGAACACATGATAGATGCATATGACGCTTGCTCATGTTGCAATAGTTTAGATTCTCGAATATTTTTTATTAATAGAAAATTTAGTTGAAGAAAATCTACTTATTTAATGGATTTTTTGTGTAAACTTACAGAATTCAAAGGTTAACTGAAAAGAAACCCCAGAATATATTTTCCAACCGAATTGATTAAATGAAAAATATACTGGAAGTGGGTGCGCCTAAAACTACATTAATTTCATTAATTGAAGCTCTTTTATAAAAGGAAAATGTTTTGTTTGCATAATAACCATAAAAATAGGACCCACGGCCGGACACATGGGGATTTTGCCCCCCCCCCCTCCGACCCCTCTCCACCCATGATCGGCTCAGGAGGGTGGCACCTACTAGATTGCTTGTTTTTAGAAATCCTTATAGGCTAGGGGTTTTGGGGATCGCTAATTACGAATTTGAGGTCAAAAAAAGTGAAAATTCAATATGGCGCCCGGAAAATCACTTTTCCGAGGCAAAAAAGTGACAAAATCATTATATAGTGGAGTGCCGTTAGATTTATACCTCGAACGAAGTTGGCAGTAATCGAATTATCATTTCTCTTTTGGAATGTGCTGTTGACACTACATACTTAAATGTCGATATTTTATTTTTAACCGCTTCTACTTTTCCTCCCTCCACCCTACCATAGAAGAAGGTAATGTGAGGGAAAAAAAGAAAAAAAACTCGCGCAATCGATAAATTATCATTTTTCAATATTTGACCCGAAAAAAAAATATTACGGTTATAAATGCAATTCTATACAATTTCAAACGGCCATATCTCGTTACAGACAAAACATTTAAAAAAAATGGAAATTATTTGGAAGAACATTTTCTCAAAGTCTCGTCTCTTTAATTTTTTTTAAAAATCAATACTTTTAACGCTATTGACCAAAAATTGAAAATGTCATAAAATACAAAAATTTTGCTCAACTTTAACAGACTAAAACTTAAAGGTACTTTTAGACGGTCAGTTCAGTTATCCATTCAGTCTCAGTTTCAGTCGAACTGTCAGTTAATTGTATGTGTAAATACGAAAAACTGAAACTGATACGGAGACTGAAACGGAGACGTGGCTCGATGGGAATTCCATCAGTTATCGTATCAGTTGTCAGTTAAATGGATGTCTAAATAAACTTGTCCGTTTAGGTATCAGTTTTACTCCATTTACTTCTTTTTTCGTGGTTTTTTTTTAGTGCTAAGCACAACGCGACCGCAATTAGGTTATTAACTGACAACTAAACTGATCGGCAGAGTTTTCAAACTGAACTGACAACGGAACTGAAACTGAAACTAAACGGTGAACTGAACTGACCGTCTAAAAGTACCTTAAAAAATAATTATGACATAGGACTAAAAATTACTGGACAATTGTAGAAATATATGGTACGTCTTTCTACAAAAGGGTTTTTTTTTCAAATACCACAGTCTAGATGATGCTAAAAAAATGGCGTTAAAAAAGTTTAAAAAAAATTTAATTTGTCCATAACTTTTTTTCTGCTTATGTTAAACGGTTCTGGATGGTCTTAAAATGTTGCCAATGTTGTCAATGTTGTCATTAGGATGTTATATACATTTTTTTTGTGGAAGTCATATTTTTCCAGATATTTATGATAGAACGATCCAGTTTCTTTAAACACCCATTTTTGAATTGGACAAAAAAATTCATATCAATTTGTACGTAATACTAACAGATTTTCGATTATATTTAAAAAAAATTTAGAATTGTACGATTTTTGTTGTAAAAATCGTAATTTCCCACGCCGTATAACTAGGGAGGGGTTTATTTTCATGAAAAATTGTTATTAACATTAATTCATTAAAAAATGATAATTTATCGATTGCGCAAGTTTTTTTTCCGTTTTTTGTTTTTCCCTCACATTACCTTCCTCTATGGTATAGTGGAGAGCGGAAAAGTAAAAGCTGTAAAAAATATAATATAGACATTTAAGTATGTAGTGTCGAGGTATAAATCTAACGGCACTCCACTATAATCATTTAGTCACTTTTTTGCTTCGGACAAGAGATTTTCTAGCTCAGAAAAGGAAGTAGTTGAAGTTGCTGCTCCTGTGCCTACTCTATCTTCTACTAAATGAGTCATTTCAGCAGTTTCAGTAGATGTAGATTCATTAGGTGTCATAGTAGAAGACCCGGCCATATCGTTAGTGTTGAAAAGTTTTTTAGTTACATTTATTTTATGTTAATTTCAAACAAATATCAACAACTTTTATGATTTAATGAATTTGGAGACATTGACAACTGTTTAAGCGATTCTCTTTTGTTTCTTCAGACTACACGATGTGACTATTTTAAGTGGGATATCAATCAAATTGGCAATTTTCAATTAATTTATGTCAAAGGGGTCGCCACAAAGTGGGCTGCATGCCAAAAAAACGGCAAAACCCTCATGATCGACTTTTATGAATTGTATTGCATACAATAAATAGATGACCCTGCGCCCCATGACACACTAAAACCGGTTTGTAGCCCCCAGGTATTCAGGTGACGACAGTCTAAACCTAACCTTTCTTGAGGGAGGTTTGAAGTGATTTCGTGCTCCAAAATATTCGACTCTCGTCCAGTAATAAATTGTCTGTTCCACGCTGCCGATTTCAAAACGGTTCAATGGATGATAATGTTGAAGCTATGTAGATTACTTTCATATAAAGAAATTGTTCTATATTATATGTTTAGAAGAGTGTTAAGTGTGTACATTCCAAAGACGCGTGTGAATGTTATAACCTAAAATAAAGTATGAAAATAGTTATGATCTCAGGAGATCTCAGAATTTTGTACAGTGTAGGGTGTTACAAATGTTATTAAGATTCAAAATCAATAAAAACTTCCTGCGCAAAGCTGCGAACCTAGTTTTGGGAACTAAAAGTTGCATGTCGTGTCACACCCAGAACATTTTTGGACAAATGTCAGAAGACGCACAAGAAGCAAGACATTTTCAATCGACTCGTTTTAACTTCAGATCCGTACATATCGAGTATGGGCAGGAAGTATTCGAAAAAAGGAAAAAGTTTGTTAACAGAAACCTTGCAACTGTTGCTTTCTTCTGATAATTCTCGTGATAAGTATGGTTTAAATGAATCAATGGGAAGCTCTGCTGACGAATCAGATTTCACAACTTCTAAAGAGGATGACCACGTTGATGGAGATTTGCTTTGTACATAGGTATATTGTTTGTTTTTACATTTTATACAGTAATTAAATTCGTATTTAATGCATTATGAGTATTTTTTTCCAGAATTATCACCAATTTTCCCTTCAGTTTAAATCAACTATTTTTGTTTTTGTCTTATTCAAAATTTGGATTTCAAATTTTCGCAGCACACAAATATCAAATTTTGATGATAGAAGTTTCTTGTGAGTAGTGTAAAGGAATAAGGAATACTTCCGGTCCGCCCCTAGATTATATATGCTACGCTAGATATGGTATAGTCGAACTCAATCCTTTATGAGAATAAAAAAACAGCAAAGGATTACCGCCAATAGAACAAATACTCATGAATCTGGACATTTTTGAGCACCTTAAAGTCGAAAACACGGTACACTGTCCATATACATAAACATAAAATAATATTTTGGCTATTTGGATCACTGTGCAAAGATTCAATAACCAACTTAGCTGGATATCGTTATAGGGGAGAATGGCGTATAATTATTAATTATGAGTTTAATATGAATTTACATTTTAATTTCTATAACGCATATTAGATTTGAATTACTAATTAAAATTTTGTCTTAAATTAATTTAACTAAACTGTGGGGTGTGAGGTTACACTCATAAGAGGCGACAATGGAAGTGTGGTTATAGTTTTTACATTTTCAATTGCAGAAACAAAATTCTCAGATGTGCAGACAGGTTACTTTGGCGGCTTGTAGATGTGCCGACAAGTGATTTTGTCGGTATTAGCGGCATGTAGATGTGCCGACAAGTGGCTTTGTCGGTATTAGCGACTTGTATAAAGAGGGATCATTTTGTTCTGCAATTAAAGTAGGAAGTTAGACTAATATTGTCTTCAGTAGTGAGGGCTAGGAAAATATTCATACAGTGATACACTGTGCTTGTGTTCGCACTTGATTTTTGATTTAGTGAATAGTAGGCGGTAGGTGATTCGTGGCGTTAGTTTATTTCAATTAATATTATTCTTGGCTTCCGTGTATATACATACTTTTTTTTATTTAGAAACAATGTTACAGTGTACTTCTTATTTATTTATTCGGTGTCAATTTCAATATGTTTCGTCCTTAAGAAAATATAGTTTTTTTTAAGTGGATCTAAAGAATCGGAACAATCACTAAATGATATTCCAATGGATTATGTGGTATCAGGTTGTAGTCCCAAAGATTCCTGGCATCAAAAAGGGGCCACGAGGTATTGCGCCTTCCACCCTATTTTTGTGTATTTAACCCCATAGCATTAATTTGGGGACAACTTAAAAAAAGAATAAGGCGTCATAACGTGTTTCCCAAATTTGATGGGTTGATAGCAAATTTGGTAAAAGAAGAAATTAACAAAATCAAACATGTATCAAAGAAGAAAACTCTTATATAACGAGTCCGACCAAATTTATTATCAATGTTGATGACAGTGATTCAGATGGTGAGGGTTGAGATAGGGTAGGTAAGCTTAATTAATTTATAATATTTATGACTTTATTCACCGTGTTTTTAATTTTAGAATTAAAATTTGAGACAAAATTTTAATTAGCAACGTTTTTGAATCTCAGAAGAGATCAGAAAATGAAGCTATAGGCCAGGTGGAGTGGTCAACCTCTATTCAAATCTAATATGCGTTATAGAAATTAAAATGTAAATTCATATTAAAGAAAGTTAATCAATATAGAAATTTTACGCAAATTACCCCTAACGATCTCCAGTAACTTGGTTATTGAATCTTTGCACAGTGGTCCTAATAGACAAAATATCATTTTATTTTTATGTATATGGACAGTGTACGGTGTTTTCGACATTAAAATACTCAAAAATGTCCAGATCAATCAGTATTTCTTCTATTGGCGGTATCCTTTGCTGTTTTTATAGAGTTTTTTCTTTCTCATAAAGCGGTGGGTTCTACTATACCTAGGTTCAATATATTTTAGAATTAGCAGTTCATATCACCTGGCTATATCACGTACAAGCGATACATGTTATTGCTTTTGTGATGCCCTTGTTTATTTATATCTATGTACATTCGATAAATAAACTTTATTATTATTATTATTAGCTTGCATTCTAATGGCAATTACTGTTTGCTGAATTGGGGTTATAAAGTTTTCTACAGCTTCAAGCTCCATCATCGATTCAAGGTCATCAAATACTTGCAGAATGTGTGCTTTTAATTTTTCTTTTTTAATTTTAAACGTTTCTTCCGAAACTACTTTAAAATTGTAAAAATATCTATTTAAGACGGAAAACTTGAAAAACACAAACCTGGATGAAATTTTTTTGCGTGAGTAAACTTTCATACTTTAAAAAGGTTTTGGAACATTCCTTGCAAACTGCGGTGACTTTAAACTGTTTTTTAGGCACAGTTTCCACTGCTTTATCTAAAAGAATATGTTAGAAATGTAAAAAAGATCTAGGTACTTGAGACGGAAAACTTGACAAGTACATACCTGGATGAAATTTGTTTACGTGGGCTCTTAAATTTGATAATTTTGAAAAGCTTTTTTTGCACAATTCACAATAATTAATTTGCGGCATGATTATAAAGAAAAATACTACACCACATTCAAAATAAGGTTATCGTTATGTACGCGCCAAACAACCAAACTGAACGCGCTGTTCGGCTGTGTGCTGTGACAGAATTGACGCGGACGGTGGGTCTGTAGACTTTTGTATTTGTTTGGTACGTCCGGGGGAGTCTAAAGTATAGTAGAACCCACTTGTTTAGGAGAATGAAAAAACGTTATAAAAACACAAAGGATACCGCCAATAGAAGGAATGCTGATGAATCTGGACATTTTTGAGCAGTTTAATGTCGAAAACACCGTACACTGTCCATATACATAAAAATAAAATAATATTTTGGCTAGTAGCACCACTGTGCAAAGATTCAATAACCAACTTAGCTGGATATCGTTATAGGGGAGAATGGCGTATAATTATTTAATATGAATTTACATTTTAATTTCTATAACGCATATTAGATTTGAATAGAGGTTGATATCTTCATTTTTTGATCTCTTGTGAGATTAACAAACGTTACTAATTAAAATTTTGTCTTAAATTAATTTAACTAAACTGTGGGGTGTGAGGTTACACTCATAAGAGGCGACAATGGAAGTGTGGTTATAGTTTTTACATTTTCAATTGCAGAAACAAAATTCTCAGATGTGCAAACAGGTTGCATTGGCGGCTTGTAGATGTGCCGACAAGTGATTTTGTCGGTATTAGCGGCATGTAGATGTGCCGACAAGTGGCTTTGTCGGTATTAGCGGCATGTAGATGTGCCGACAAGTGGATTTGTCGGTATTAGCGACTTGTATAAAGCGGGATCATTTTGTTCTGCAATTAAAGTAGGAAGTAGAAGTTAGACAAATATTGTCTTCAGTAGTGGGGGCTAGGAAAATATTCATACAGTGATACACTGTGCTTGTGTTCGCACTTGATTTTTGATTTAGTGAATAGTAGGTGATAGGTGATTCGTGGCGTTAGTTTATTTCAATTAATATTATACTTGGCTTCCGTGTATATACATACTTTTTTTATTTTGAAACATTGTTACAGTGTACTTCTGATTTATTTATTCGGTGTCAATTTCAATATGTTTCGTCCTTGGGAAAATACAGTTTCTTTAAGTGGATCTAAAGAATCGGAACAATCATTAAATGATATTCCAATGGATTATGTGGTATCAGGTTGTAGTCCCAAATATTCCTGTAGCTCCGATGAGGAAGAGAACATTTTTGGTGAAAGAACTTCAGAGTATCAAGAAATATCCACCTCGAAAAAACAATATCTTTGTAAAGATGCCCAAACCATATGTATAAATGTTTATAAGAATATTGTAACTTCCGAAAAAAAACATCTTTTTTAACAAATGTTCCCATTAGCACTCTTTATAGAATTATAAAGAATGGTCCAAAAAATCGTAAAGAGAGGTGTGATAAAGGATGTGTTAAAACTTTAGATCCTTCAATATCAAAATTAATTGGTATTATTTATGAATCTTACCAAAGAAATGAGTTCCCAACAGTGGATAGTATATTTTCTTTACTAAAAAGTAAAAGGCCAGATTTAAGAATTTCTAAAAGCACAACACAGCGTTGGATATCGAAAATTGGACTTAAATACCAAACTATCAACAAGAGGACTGTAATAATGGAAAGCCAGAGGATCATAAAATGGAGGATACAATATTTGGAAAAAATTAAGGCATCTCGAAATAGTAACAGAAAAATATACTATTTAGATGAAACGTGGTTCGATACCCACGATACGCCAAAGAAAGGATGGTCTGACGGAACAAGAAGATGTTTAGTAAATGTTCCTTGTAACAAGGGAACTCGACTTACAATTCTTCACTGTGGATCGGACTCAGAGTGGGTACAAAATTGCCTCAAACTCTCTGGAAAAAATTTGGAAGATTGTAATTTAGATTACCACAAAAATATGTCTGGAGAAAGTTTTGAAGATTGGTTTGAAAATCAGCTGTTAAACAATATTGAAGAGAATAGCATCATAGTGATGGATAATGCTTCATATCATTCCCGCTTAATAGAAAAAGTTCCCAATACCAACTCAAATAAGTCTGAGATTCAGGAATTTTTAAGAAATCATGAACTTTATTTCGAAGAAAATTATACAAAAAAACAATTGCTTCAAGTATTAGGCACACAATCATTTGAAAAAAAATTCTTTATTGATGAAATGGCATCAAAAAGGGGCCACGAGGTATTGCGCCTTCCGCCCTATTTTTGTGTATTTAACCCCATAGAATTAATTTGGGGACAACTTAAAAAAGAATAAGGCGTATAACGTGTTTCCCAAATTTGACGGGTTGGTTGCAAATTTGGTAAAAGAAGAAATTAACAAAATTTCAGCTGATGATTGGCAGAAAAAAATGAAACATGTCATCAAAGAAGAAAATTCTTATGTAACGAGTCCGACCCAATTTATTATCAATGTTGATGACAGTGAATCCGATGGTGAGGATTGAGATAGGGTAGGTAAGCTTAATTAATTTATAATATTTATGACTTTATTCGCAGTGTTTTTAATTTTAGAATTAAAATTTGAGACAAAATTTTAATTAGTAACGTTTGTTAATCTCACAAGAGATCAAAAAATGAAGATATCAACCTCTATTCAAATCTAATATGCGTTATAGAAATTAAAATGTAAATTCATATTAAATAATTATACGCCATTCTCCCCTATAACGATATCCAGCTAAGTTGGTTATTGAATCTTTGCACAGCGGTGCTAATAGCCAAAATATTATTTTATTTTTATGTATATGGACAGTGTACAGTGTTTTCGACATTAAACTGCTCAAAAATGTCCAGATTCATCAGCATTCCTTCTATTGGCGGTATCCTTTGTGTTTTTATAACGTTTTTTCATTCTCCTAAACAAGTGGGTTCTACTATACTAATCCATTGATTGGCCGATTTCAAATTTCGACGATACCCGCTCATATCGTAAAGTTTGACAGACGTCAGATATTTTGTTTTTTGGGAATTATTGTGCCAATCTTGCGTATTTTTATAGTTTTTTGAAAGTTTTTGCTATGTACACTTAGTTTAGAGAGCAGTGGTCGCATTTCTCACCAAAATGCCAAAGTAAAATTTTTACGGTTTTTAAAACAAGAATTTTCGAGTCTTTTAAATGAAGTTTCTTTAGGTATCACAAAAAAAAAGTGGTTACAATTAGATGGGGCCCCTCCTCATTTTAGTCGGAATGTAAGGAATTATTTAAGTAGGCAATTCCCCAATAAATGGATTGGAAGGGCAGGTCCACATGAATTTCCACCTAGATCTCCTGATTTAACCAGCATGGATTTCTTTCTTTTGGGTTACATTAAAAATTTAGTTTACAACACTCCACCTACCACTGCTGATGATATGAAGATTAAAATAAAGGATGCGTTTGCTACTATAACACCAGAACTCCTGAGAAACGTTAGGAGATCTTTTGAATAATGAGTGCGGTTATGCATAGAGGAAAATGGTCGTCATAGTGAACATTTGTTATAGTATTTTTTTTTCATAAATGTTTAAGTCTTGATTTTAGTTTCATTTTTAATTAATTTTTGATCCCATACCTATTTTTTATCAACAGCAATAAAAAAATCATTGCCTACTAGAATGTAAACAAAAAAAAAATAGAAATTTTAGAGAAAACTCTTAATAACTTTTTAATCTTTAATTTAATACATAATATGCATTAATCACAGTTTTTGATAGAAAATTAAAAGTTATTTCACATAGGATTAAGTGAGTTTTTGATGTTTGAAAAATATAAAATAAAAGTCAGAATAGATCGATATAAATTTGTGTTACTGAAAGTAAGAGGTTTCCGTGTTTTTAGTTCTTGTTTAAATAGAATATTTTTCTTAAAATCACGATTTTCTCAAAATTGGTAAGAGATAGATATAGGGAACGTTGAATAAAGTTGACTTAGTTTTTAACGTATAATCTAAAAATGTCATAAAATACAGGGTGTTCCATTTAAAAAAACCTATCTTTGATAAATTACAATTTTCTGGATCATCCTATACAGGGTGGGTCAAGGTGAACGCCTTGGTCCATTGTGGCTAAACGGTTAATATTTTGAAAATTTTGTTTATTCATGGTAATGTGTCCCAAAAAAGTCTGGCGTATGAAAGTTATATTATTTCTTATGGAAGACCCTATATTTTATTGCATTAATAGATTACTCGTTAAAAATAAGATAAACTTTCTTAAGTATTCCCTATACCTAAGCTTTTTAGTTTTCGAGATATTTTGATATTTCTAAAAATGGAAGCACTTACAAGAAAACGAATAACTTCGAAACCTATGGAAACAGCCAAATCCAATTTTAACTTTTTAACTGAAAAAAATTAGACTAATAATTGAAAGCAATAATGTATTTAGAGTTGTTTAAAATTATACAGGGCGTCCAAAATGGGTGATTCTCTAATGACATATTCAAATGAAAATATCGTTCCTATTTTAAATAGGACACCCTGTATTTTATAATCCTATTATGTATCAAATTCCATTACCTTTTAAATATAGGGTCTTCCATAAGAAATAATATAACTTTGGTACGCCACACTTTTTTGGGACAACCTGTATATTTCAGAATAATTTTAAAATGTAGCCTTTATCAACCCACATATCTATGAATAAGCAAAATTTTCAAAATATTAACCGTTTAGCCACAATGTACCAAGGCGTTCACCGTGACTCACCCTGTATAGTTACAAATAATTTAAACGCGCAATCAATTCTTAAACGGTATAGCTTGTAAAAGATTTAAAAATATGTTCCCGGTGAGCCAAATAAAAAGTATGTACACGGTGAGCCAAATAAAAATCGAACGTTTTATTTAATTTTTAATTAAATTTTCATTTAATCCCGAAATTATTGAACTTTTCCGGCCGGAGAAAAATAGATTCATTACAAAGTAGATCTTATCAATTTACATATGTCACCAAAAAATTAAGTTGATATCTTGTACCGTTTAGGCACAAGAGAACGAGGGAATAGTCGTGGGACACCTGTATAGGGTGCGGCAAATAAACCGTCGCGTCGGTTAGAAAGATCTCGAGAAGTAAAGTTATCTGAAAACTGAAAATTGGAATATAGGGGTTTTAAAGGGTGAAGTATTTAATAAAAATATTGGCATCCTTTTGCTACGTGCTACGTTATACCAGTGTTAACTTCGTTTTTCTAATAATAATAATAATAATCATTTATTGTGCAACAGAAAATCCATTTACAGAACAATATTATTAGAAAGTAGCAACTATAATACAAAATAAACAAAATAACTTATAAACTGATTACAAAACTGAACAGTTAATTATCTACATAATTACAAAATAATACAAATAATGTAACCCTAACTGTAAAATGAAATAAAAATTATGTTTAGATTTATCAACAATCTGCATTAATAAATTGAAGTGAAGGTCGCAGTCACTTGCAATTTGATTCAAATTTGAGCAAATTATGCTGTGTAGTGGAGAATGAGAAAGAATGTTATTGTCAGAGTAAAAAGTGAGATTACGACGTGAATGAAATCTTGGAATAAGAAAATTGAGCTGATTTAATAAGTTTGGAGAGACAATAAAATTATGATTCAACTTAAACGGGAAAGCCAAACCACTATTTATTCTTCTAAGTTGCAAGTAGTCAATGCCAGAACGATGTAGCAAAATAGATTGTTCGATCTCATCGATCCTACTAGCTAAAAATTTCAGAAACCTCCTCTGAACGGTCTCTAACAAATTAATGTGATTTAGGTAATACGGACTCCACACAACAGAAGCGTATTCAAGTTTTGATCTTACTAGAGCGAAAAATAGTGTTTTCAAGGCATCCTCATTAGAAAATGATTTGCAGTTCCTGATTATAAATCCAAGAGATTTAGTGGCTTGAAAACAGATACTATTTGTATCTATTATAAAATCCAATTTATTATCAAACGTAATGCCCAGATCTCTAACCTCAGTACATCTAGTTCACATTATCGATTTGGTACTTGTATAAAACGAGATAAGATTTACGGCTAAAGGTACATAGGTACTTTGGATTTACTTAAATTTAGAAGAACGCGATTTCGTATACACCATTCATTAACTTTATTTAATTCCAATTGGAGCAAATGACAATTAAACTTAGATCTAATTTCTAGAAATATTTTCAAATCATCAGCAACTAATACATTTGTAGATTGTAACGCGATGGAAAGGTCATTTATAAATAGCAAAAAGAATAAGAGACCTATGTTGGACTCTCGTGTAACACCTGACGTTGGGGAATAGGTTGTAGAGGAAAACCTATTATAAGAAACAAACTGACCTCTATTAAAAAGACAAGATTTTAGTAAACTTATAAGCGAATTACTAAAGCCAAATCGTTGTAACTTAGGCATAAGTAGTGAATGGTCTATCTTATCAAAAGCCTTGGAGAAGTCAGTGTATATGGCGCTTGTTGGACATCGCATCAGCTATACATTGAGTAATCTCAACTAAATTAGCTTAGCGATATGAAGCATTTTATTTCATCTTAAATTTGATTATACACTGTAATTGAATACCCTGCATATTTTGCAACTTTAGACATAATTACGTTATTTTGAAATTCTTATTTTTATTATACCGGGTGCTGTCAAAATTAAAATAAAATCGTCACGCAAAAAATTCGCATAATTCATTTTAAGTATAGGGAACCCTAGTACAGATAGATAGCGGACAATGTATTCTTCTAAAAAAATGAATCATATACAGGGTGATTCATAAAAAAAGAAATATGCGAATTCTTTGCGTGACGATTTTATTTTAATTTTGACAGCAGGCTGACAGCTTTTGTGGCGTCTTTAAGACGTTACTTTTAGATCTAAATATTTTTCGCATTATTTTGAAATTTACTCACCTTATTAAAAAGCAAATTATTCAACACAGTTTTGCTTATTGTTTTTAAATGTTCAGGATCAATTTCTGACAGTCTCGATAATATGTCTTGACTGATATGAGCCTCGTCGGATGCCATTTTAGTGTCACTTCCAATTGAAACTCTTGAGTGTTTCTGTTCACTTTCCGCAAGAGATTTGTAGTCTTCTTCACCAGACTGTATATCTGTTTTCTTTGAGCTGAAAAAGGACTAGATACATGATTTAAAAAAAAAGAGACAGACGAGACATTGTTGAGAATTGTTTAGACCTTACCGAGACCTCATACGGAGCGACCCGAGAGTCTCGTTTCTGATCTCGTTAAAATTTTTTTATAACATTTACCGTTTTTTCCACGAAAAAAAAATTTTTTCAATCAAACGATAGTTAAAAGTGGAAAATTCTTGTGTAATTGATTTTAGTGGTTTATTTTATGTTTTTGGGGCTCTGAACACGAATCTAAAGTTGTCCAACAAAAATTTTTCCCGCAAATATGAGAAATCATCAAAAATCAACAAAAAAAATGTTTCATTTTCCAGTTTAAACTACCGTTTGATTGGTCTATACCTAACTAGACCGAATGACAGGTGATTTGACATAAGTTGTTATTTGCCAAAACTACTTATTCTCCTGATATTTCAACACTCTTTGCTTCCATAAGTTTATGAAAGGTGTGGTGACTATATAAATCATAATAATTTGGTACATAGATATGAGACATTATTTTGGATTGACGTATAAAAACAAAATGGCCGATTTCCGGTTTTGCCAGAAATGTCACCAATTTCGATTTTTTAAATGGAACACCCAATATATTTGATATTTTTTGGATTCTATGACTCAAACTACATACGACAGTGTTGCCAAATTTTTTATTTTTCAATAAAAAAATTCAAATTCCCAGATTTTTTTTTCAAGAAATGATTATATTAGGCTTTAACAAAAAGAAAATGGTACATAATGTATATCGTTGAATTGGTAATTAAATTCTTTATCGAAAGGCAAGACGGCCCTCGGTAGGTACCATTTGAAAAAAAAACGATTTATTCATTAAAAATTTAAATTCCTGCTGTAGGATTTGTTATTGATCTTATCGATGAAATGACGATTGCTATGACTTACTGATATCAATTAGACTAGATTTTGACTTGATCAAGGCCTCCTGTGCTAAAAATTTGAAATTTGAAATTTTTGTTGAAAAATAAAAAATTTGGCAACACTGTAGTATATAATTTGAGCCATATAATCCAAAAAATATCAAATATATAGGGTGTTCCATTTAAAAAATGGAAGTTGATGACATTTCTGGCGAAACCGGAAGTCGGCCATTTTGTTTTTATACGTCTGTCAATCCAAAATAATGTCTCATATCTATGTACCAAATGTTATTCAAGTCGGTTGAAAAGTGAAGGAGATGTAGGCATGAGCTAGTCTCATTGTCACCCGGTATATGTCCGGATAGACTTCAAAGAGTTAAAGGTAGCAAATCTTTGTTTGTTTCCGAACATTTTTACGAGATACGAATATAATTGAAGAGGCAAAAAATTTGTGTTTTCAATTGTTTAATCCAGGAAAAGTAACGAACATACAAAAAACAGTGGCGTACAATGATTTGTCCTAATATCAATTAGAATACCTTGTGGGACGTCACTGGAATGAATAATTTAATTCTAATGATATTAAAAGAAGGCCCTTGGTACCGCAAATAAGCATGCCAAGTTTTATCAAAATTAGCCTACTTGTTTTTGAGCATTTCATAAAAAACTCTTTTGTTCTGAAATTAAGCAAATTAGGAGGACACATGATTATGAGAATAAAAAATCTTATTTTTTCCTGAAAAACTAATCCTGAACGTTTGACGGTTTAACCCCATCCCTGCTGAAAAGAATATTTTATAGTATTTATAGTAAGTAAGTATATATATCTACGAGAAATGGTGGGCCCCCTCCGAAAAAAAATCCTGGCTACGCCACGGCCGTGACCAAAATGGCGTGTTATCGCCACAAACTTTATTCCCATGGCAAAAAGTTCTGCAGTTACACAGTGGTCCTCTAAACGATTTTCCGTTTGTAAAAAAAAGTGGTCTAATTTTGTTATCGCCACACGTCCTTTCTTGATTTATTATTATTAAATACGTAAAAACATGCTGAATTCACGAAGAACGGACATTTTACACCGCTCGCAAATATAATAATAACTCCCTTCAATTCACCTCCTTACGAGTGAACCCCAGCTTGTGCGGGGGAGGGACTGCTATTATTATTTGCCGTGACGCTCTGGGGCCACTTACTGATGATTGATGGCGCATTTGCTTTACAGCTGTGGGAAAACCCAGAAAAACCTCAACACCATCATCGACAACGATGGACTCCCACAGGATTGCAACAATAGATATTAAAGTTGCAGAAAAAAAGGTTTATTTTTTTTTTAAATTATAAAGAATATCATAAATATTAATAAAAAATATCGAACGGACATTTTCTACCGCCCGCAACTACACGAAATTAACTATACCGAATGACCCAAGGGTGTGTGCATGCTCCATAACTTCTTTGCTACCGCTATCGGTTTGATTTTTTTTAAACGATAGGTCCGACCATGAGGTACATTCTAAAAATATTTCTATTTATATACAGGATGTCCCAAATAAGATACACAACTAAATTTTTTTTTAATGGACAACCTCCATTTTTGTTACATTTTTAGATTCGCCATTAAATTATCGATATAACGCACCCTGGTTTCTTAGACTTATCTGCAATAGTTTTTGACTTATGTCAATTTATGTGTCAAAATAGCGTCGTGCAGAGATCCACAAAAAAATTCAGAACTCTTCAAGACAACTTAATTAATTTTTTTTCAGTCGATTCCTTAAGCTTTAGCGCTTCTTTCGAGATGTAGGCGAACTAATTTTTGACAGGAGGATGCTAAACACGCGGGCGTAGGTTAAAATTCTTTTCGAGTTGGCCCCACCATCCACACAGACAGAAACCAACCCAAAAGGGTGAATCACGTCTTTCACCGAGAAAACTACCCCCGTTTGGGGTCCTTTTTGGCCGTTTGGGGGTAGAGTCGACTTGGGGGGGATCTCCAACATTAGTTTTGCAGGTGAACGACGCGATTCGCCCTTTTGGGGGTGGTTTTTGGCCGTTTGATGATGGTAGCACATCTAAGAATTTTATCTTATAGCGGATATAGCTATTGACTTGAGTTCGAGTTTGGAATTTTATTTATTGAATTTTAAAAGCCTAACTGACGAAGCCGAAAGACAGAAACCGGTCTTAGGATGTCGAATCTGATAAATTAAATTCCTTACTCGTATTTGTATTAATCCCTTAAAGGGATACAAAGAAGAGAGTGACATCTTGACAAGAATCAGTCAAATAAAAACTTTGCAACACACAATGCAAATTGAGTGTATGCAACACCCAATACTTGCTTTGTAAAGTGTCAAAACTCTCTTCGAACCATAGATGGTAGCACATCTAAGAATGATGAAGTAATAACTTGACTATAGTGAGTTGGTTGGTTCAATAATTATAACTTTTAGATATAAAACAGGAAACTGCGTTATCAAAGATATTTTTAGATGTGCTACCATCTATGGTAAGAAGAGAGTATTGACATTAAATTTTGACTGAATCTAGTCAAGATGTCACTCTCTACTTTTTTATCCCGTTCAGAGATTAATACAAAGTGAGTAAACCAGTAAGGAATTTTAATTTATTAGATTCGACATCCTAAGACCGGACTTGTACGAGTTTGGAATTTTATTTATTGGATTCGAAAAGTCTAACTGATGAAGTCGAAAGACAGAAACCGGTCTTAGGATGTCGAATCTAATAAATTAAAATTCCTTACTGGTTTACTCACTTTGTATTAATCTCTGAAAGGGATAAAAAAGAAGAGAGTGACATCTTGACTAGATTCAGTCAAAATTTAATGTCAATACTCTCTTCTTACCATAGATGGTAGCACATCTAAAAATATTATCTTATAGCGGATATAGCTATTGACTTGTACGAGTTTGGAATTTTATTTATTGGATTCGAAAAGTCTAACTGATGAAGTCGAAAGACAGAAACCGGTCTTAGGATGTCGAATCTAATAAATTAAAATTCCTTACTGGTTTACTCATCAAAGATATTGTTCCGTAAATATAAATTGGTATTCTCTTGTAGTGAAGTAATGGAAATAAAAATTTGTAACGTATCGTTATAGCTATTAGGTTTCTATTAACGGAAAAAATGGTAAAAACCCCCAACTCTCTTGTTTAACTATTTAAAAATACAAAAATATTGATCATTTGCAGTTCACCTTATTGTCTGTTGTTCACTTGTTTCCTGCTTCACTATTTCTTCTTCAGAGGGTGACTCAATCACAATGACTGGTTGTCTAGATTGTTCGTCAACCATGCCAACATCGAGAGATTGTTTAACAAAAACGTCGGAAACCAGTTTATCAGTGCTTTCTTTTTGTTTCTCTGTTCTTTGTTTCTCATTGTACATCTCGGTATTAATTGAAAAAGTCTCTGTTGGAAGACCTTGTACAGAAAAACGAGAACTACTTTCACTCTGTAACAATAGTTTTCCTGTAAGATATACTTGTTTGTTACATAAAATAAAACGAATATATAATTCACAAAAAAATTATATACAGATGTGGAAAAATTTTAATAGAACATAGGATTACCAGTGTGTTTTGGAAGAAGTCGACCAGCACCAAATATAAGAAATGTGCGCGATGGCGTATGAACTATTCAATTGCACCACTGTTCCCCTTACGAAAAAATATGAACTGACATTTTCATTGGCACACTTGCGACTTATTGACTTTGAATTAAGCTTATTTTTTGGGGCTGATTTTGTTATCGAAAAGTTGGAACTGACATTTATAACTACTCCCGTGCGAGCAAACTAGTTTTCCGTCGTTCACCGAATAATTTTTCCAATACACACGCATAGGTACATAACTTTTCTACAAGTGCCCAAGTAGCAATTTATAACCAGATTAAGCCTGAAAAGTATTAAAAAAGGAAAAAATGTTCATTTGACGGACATAAATAATTTACTTGTCAAATGACAGCCATCTCATAAATTCAAAGTTGAAAATACAACGTTGCCAATTCAATTTCAGAAATCATGGATTTAGGTAAATATTTAATGGAACGTTGAATAACACAGTTAAAATGGGCACTTGTCAAAATGTGCTAAAAATATATGTAATAGTTTTGGTTTTAATCATCTTTTTCATAGTTAAATATTCGTATGTCTATGCTAGACTTTAATATTGAAACCCGGTTTGTTAATTTTAATAAATTTTCGGGCAAATATCGTTTTAGCGAAGAACATCGTGACTGTTTTTTTAAATGAAAACTGTAAATGTTTCTTATCGTTATACAAAATGCATGGTAGGATCAAAACATTTTGTAGGTCCAGATATTGTTCATTTACCTATGAAAAACCCTGTATAATTTTACAAATTCTTCTTAATCCGAATCTGGATTTTAATTGTAGTTCTTACACTATAGGATTGGGCTATTAACACACTATACCTGTACCAAGTATGAGAGAAATCTACAGGGTGGTTCTAAAGTTACGGCTTATCAAAATATTGGCCGAAATGGTTATTAAAGGAGTTAGACCTAGTAACCAAGGTTACTTGGAATCTCCTAAGTACCCTCTATTTACAGCTAACGTATGTCGGTTTAACTATAAAACACCCTGTATAACAATTTTATACCCAAAAAATTATTAATATTATTACTTACGTAAAGTTCTGGTATTTTCTGAAGGTGAAAAGAGTCCATTAGAATTTTTAACGAATATTTTACTGGGAGGAACGTAATATTCTGGATAATAATCCTTTTGACGCTAGAAGAGCCAAATTCCATGCATCCAAAATTTAGTTCATGTGGTAGGAATTTTATCGATGGAAAACACATCTCTCCCGTTAAATAGATTGACTCCTAAAAGAAAAATAATATTAGTAGTATGTATTATCAGTAGTAATACCACAAGTGATTGAATTCTCGCGATGTCTGTCGATTCATTTCATAACGAAACTGAGTTGCTTAAAAACACCACGAGTCCGCAATTAACATGTAAAGATATGGAAAATTGGTTTTTCGCACGTAACTTCGAATTTAATTCGGATCAAAACGACTTCTGTATATAAAATAAAGTGCTCGCGAAAACGGATAAACTGAATTTTAACCCGTCTAAATCGGTCTAACGGTTCTCGAGATATTGCGAAAGTACAAGGATTTTCTCCGCGGCGTGAACACATCTAGAGTCGTGTTTGCGTTTTTCGCAGGGAAGAAAGTGACTTCGATACTTAATTTTTTCACGGAGACTGAGCGAGCGCACTCACATTTATAAATATATCACGCACTCCTGCAGGCCTTAATATAGATTTGGGGTAAAAAATCTTGAAAGAGAACTGATTGCCCTTGAAAATGAGCCTAGCACGAAGTAACTAACCCTATTCCTTGCTCTTCTGCAGTGCAAAACGCGAAAATCCGAATAAAACTCAGCGAGTTACGTGCGAAAAATCGATTTTCCATATCTTTAGATGTTAATTTATCCCCCCTCCACACCTCCCTTTGCTTTTATATAGTGATCACGTAAAAGAGGAACCTCGAATCACAAAATCACAAAAATTTTTTTTCGAAAAGAGTGACTTTGTTTTCAAAACCAGATCTACTCCACTATTATGAAATAAGAGACAGACTTATGAGATAAATTCAATCACGAGTGGAATTTTATTAGACTATAGTGGAGTCGATCCGGCTTTCGAAAATAGACTGATAAAATCAAGAAATTTTTTTCGATGAAATCAGTCCCCCCCCCCGAGGCGGCGGTGGAGGAGGGGGAAATCCTCTATCTAAAGAACTTGAAAACGGTTTTTCCGACAAATCTCAGGCAGGTTTGATCCCACAAAAAAAAAAACATTCTTACCAAAATTGAAGGGCTTGACAAAACACGTAGGCACGTTTCAACCAGAACCCGTTAACTCAATTAGTTCGCGAAATATCGTGATTTGAAATTGCAAAAATGAAAAAAATTAATTATTTCTCGAGAGGCAGTGGAGATGGGGCTTCAATTTTTTGTGAATAAAAGGGTAATAACGAGTACTTTTAAGTGCCTGAGGGGAGGGGTGGGACAAATAGGTGGGGGAGATTGTAATGAATCTATTTTTCACAGATTAAATAATTGGAATAATTTCGGGATTAAATGAAAATTTATTTAAAATTAAATAAAACGTTCGATTTTTATTTGGCTCACCGGGTACATTTAAATTTTCAAAGTCACAAAACGCCGTCTTGGTCTAGGACTGCGCGCACCGTGAATTAAGTCAACTAGGTGGGAGACATTTTGAGAAGTAGGGACACTTCAGAGCTTAGATGAAGAATAATTTTAAAATAAGATTCATTTCTTTTCCTGCGATCCGAAACAAACAGTCGTATTTAAATTTCGTTAGCCGTTCCGCCGTTTTAAATTTCCTAGAAATATTCCGAGTTATAAAATTCTTAGTATTGTTTTCCGTAAATTTTTCATTTGATTTTGCCGTGTTAATAAGATAGATGAGAATCGCGTTAGTTTTGATCCGAAATCACATCCGATTATTTTAAAAGATAAGCGCGGGTCTACATTATCCGTATTCAGCAGATGCGTATTTCGGCTGCGTATTTTCGGCAAGATGACAACACATTGTTTCAAATGGAAACGTTCACATATATGCGTAGAACACGCAACCACGCAATATTGAGACAAATAATTACCGATGGCGGCGCCACAGTCGTCGATCAGCTGTTCACACGAAACGCGTAATTTTTGGTAAATTGTGCATTAAGTTATACTGAGTGAATGGTTTATTTGTAGTATTTTAAGACTTTTTGTGATTGTTTGAGGTTTTTGATTTGGAAATTACCATAATATACCTGTACACGTAAGTATTTAGACTCAATTGAACCTGTTTTTTGTGTCGTTATTCTAAAATTGAGGATATTTATTTAGCATATCTTACATTTTTCAGAAATTTATTGTTTACTTCTGTTTCTGTGTGGTTTTTTTGTGTTTCAGGATGAATATAGCCTAGAGGTATTATCATATTCACCTCTACTAATATAGAATGGTATTGGAAGGGAGCTAAATCATATGCCAAAGAAACATACAATAGTTTTCTGCTGATAAATTTTATTTCAATTTTTTCAGGATAATAATTGTAATTGTAAAAGTGATTTAAATAAAAAATGATTTCTAAGAACCTACTTTTGATTGATTTATGGTAAAATATATCCTATTCGTTGTTTCAAAATTATTTTTTTAAATCAATATCAAATTAAAATATAAAAAATTAAGAAAATTTTTTCTTGGCTTAAAACACTTCATAGGCCATCAAATGTATCTGTTGCAAAACTTTTTGTTTTGTTTATCTACTTTGTTTTTTTCAAAATAAACAAAATGTATATTTTTTAATCCTTTATTTTAACATAAGTTCAAAGCTAACTTTGAATTATTCAGTTTTAGTAGTATTTAACATTTTATTATAATAATTCATTACTAATTGTAACTGTATAATTATTGAAAACAGGTGTTGTACAAGAGGGGAACGTAATAATGGTATTTTTAAAATTATGATGTGACAAAGGTTTTATTTTACTGAATATTACCTTTAGAAAAATGATAAGTTGAAATATCAGCAATGATGTGCACACCTAATTAGATTTTAAGTTTACATATATAAAAGTACAACTGTATGCAGTTTGTAAGGACAAGTTTACTTAGTTTATAGGCAACACTTTGCTGTCTTCTAACTAACCATCATTCCTTGCACATTTAATGGTTTTAACATCAAGTGGCTTACTGGCAGCGGCGGCGCCACGGGGGGGCAAAGGGGGGCAGTATGCCCCCCTGCCCTTTACAAAATGTCGTTTTTAGCGCCCCTTAGATTTTATAATTAGTGATGTAATTGCTGAATACCAGTATTTTAGTTTATTATTTAGAGAACTTATAAAGATAATGAAATTAGTGTAACAACTGAAGAAATATTACCATATATCATTTCAAATGATCTTGAAAATGCATTTCCGAATCTAGCCAAATTGTACCGAATATTTATCACCATATAGTGGAGTGAAATTAGACGAACATATTCTGAAAATGGATGTAAGAGCTAAGTCACATTTTTTTAATTTTTTCGATTATATATACATAAAGAGAAGCTTGTAAAAAAGTTTTCAATAAATTTGGGCTGGAGCTTCGCGAGATATGTTCCAAAAACAGCATTTTTGGTATTTTTCGAGTGGATTGCTTCACTATTTTTTTTACTGAATTGGCAATAAATAACCAAAGAATCCTCGAATTTTTTTAAAAATTGGAGTAAATATGTATTTTTATGTCGGGAAGACGTGGTAAAAATTTTTAAAAAAATTTATTTGTCCAGCCAAAATCGGCATTTTTCGAAAAAAAATTGATTGGCCGCCATTTTCGGAAAAACAATAGTAGAGAAAAATATTTTATCTTAAAAAGAAGGATTTTGTGTGTACTTTTGTCTAAGAAAATCCAAAATTTTATTTCTTTATTTAAAGTGGCCAATTTATGGAATAATAAAAAAATAAAAATGAGATTTTCATTTTTTTCCAATTTTTTATCACGATATTTATGATTGATTCTCTTAGAAAAACTTTATTTCAGTCCAAAAAATGTTTAAAAAAATAAAACAAATATTTCAGGTTCTAAAGTAAGATTTTTGTGAGGGAACGAATCAATATAAAAAATGAAAATTTAATTTTTTTTATTATTCCCTAAATTGGGAACTTTAAATAAAGAAATAAAATGTTGGAGTTTCTTAGACAAAAGGTACACCTTCTTTTTAAGATAAAAAATTTTTCTCTACTATTGTTTTTTCAAAAATTGCGGCCAATTCAATTTTTTTTCGAAAAATGCCGATTTTGGCTGGACAAATACATTTTTTTTTAATTTTTACCATGTCTTCCCGACATAAAAATACATATTTTTTTCAATTTTTAAGAAAATTCGAGGATTCTTTGGTTATTTATTGCCAATTCAGTAAAAAAAATAATGTGCGCGAATTCGTTTTTTGAGGTTAGGATACATTTAAAAAAAATCTACTATACGGATGGATGAATTTTTTTTTATTTTTCCACGACTCTTAGAGCGGAGATATTTAAAAAATAGTGAAGCAATCCACTCGAAAAATACCAAAAATGCCGTTTTTGGCACATATCTCGCGAAGTTCCAGCCCAAATTTATTGAAAAAATTTTTACAAGCTTCTCTTTATATGTATAAAATCGAAAAAATTAAAAAAAATTGACTTAGCTCTTACATCCATATTAAATTCTAATTTCACTTCACTAATAGGCACTAATAGTGCAACTGCTGAACGCACTTTTAGTAGATTAAAACATATAAAAACCTATTTTAGATCCACAATAGGTGAACAAATGTTGAACGATTTGGCAATATTATATAAGCATAGAATCAGTTCATTAAAAAACTTGTATGTGCCACCCCCCCCCCCCGCCCTTAATTTCTAGAACCGCCACTGCTTACTGGGCACTAATTGGGTGCTATTTTGTTTGAAATAATTCCTAAAAACATTTCAGTAGTAATCAAGAAATAATCTCAGAAATGCTAATCTTTATCTTACCTGATTTTGTAATATAATCTTCAGATTTAAAATTGATTACACTTTTCCCGGAATTTACGACGATCAACTTCCTCGATGACACCTTTTTTGTTGCTTCTTGGGTGGATCATAATGGAAGTGTAATTCCGGATTTTTAGATTTCCTAGAGGTATACCCATATTATTTTTATTGGGCATTTTTAACGTTTAACTAACAAATAACAGCAAAATACACGAAGCACAAAATCAAAACACACGTTCGACTTGCAGGTAAACAAACAAAATTATGCTTTTCGTGAAGGTTCAAGTTAATACCGGTGGTGTCGCTTCAAAGTTGTGCTCGTCTCAATACCGCCGAAAGTACGTACCTCGGCATGCTGGTCCCGGCAGCGTTGCCAATTTGTGGGGAATTCCCCAAATTGCGGGGAATCTCAAGATGATTGGGGGTTGTCATTATGCGGGGAAAATGCGGGGATTTTGAAATATCATCGTTAAACAATATAATAAATCAGCATGTAGGAATTAAAATAAAAAAAACAGTTCAGATTGGGCAAATTTTACTTTGAACATACCTGCTTCGTTGTTTGACACAAACTGGAAAACGACCTCAAATCGCAACGTACGCTTCCGCACATAGACGCCGAAAATCTGCACATATGTGTACGCAACAACTCTCTTGCCGAAAATACGCATCTGCTGAATACGGATAATGTAGACCCGCGCTAAGACGTGTACCGTGCACTGTTAACACCGTTTTTTTTGTATCGCTACGACTTTTTTTTATCATTTGCTTTTCGTCCGATTGTTTCGCCGGTATTAATTTGGGAATAATTTAGTTATTAGTAAAAGATTTCATTTAATTTTTACAAAGAGTTATTTAGATTTTAAAAATTAAAATATCCGTCCAGTTTAGGCCATTAGGTCAGAAAAGAGACGTTAAAATTAACAAACAACAACAAAATCAAAATACCGAATTGCGTGAGATTTTATTTTAGTTCTCGTTTCTATTTCCTGAATAATTTGGCTGAAATAATTTGATTATTTTTCCGGTTTTATAATTTAGTTTACTTATAATTAAATTTTCATTCTCAGTGGCGTACCTAGTTTAATTTAATTTTAAATATCATTATTTTTCCGAATTAGTAATTATTATAAGGAGAGTTATTTAGACTTTTCATTCCGATTTAATTTTTTTTAATTTTGTTAATTATTTTAATTTCCGAAAAATTAATTTAATTTTGATTTCTTTTCGTGGCCGAATTTTAGGAGAACAATTTAAAATTTTCATTCCGATTCCATTTTTATTTTTGGTTAATTATTTTTCCGAAAAATTAATTGAACGGGATTCATTTAATTTTTGATTTCTTTTCGTGGCCGAATTTTAGGAGAGTTATTTAAGTTCTCAGTTTATAATTTTATTTACGATTTCATTTCTAATTTTGTTAATTATCTTTTCCGAAAAATTAACCGAAAGTGATTCATTTATTTATGGTTTTCGTTAGTTTGCTTATAATCAAATCTCAGTTAGCTTTGGTTTCCTTTTCACGTCCGAAATTAAATACTAGTTACCGCATTAATTGTTCCGACTATCGCGTAAGTAAATTTAAAAGAATTGGTATCAGATCTTGTCTTCGTGGTGGCTTCGGCAAAAACCCCCAAACAATATCTCCCCATTGCTAAGTTAGCTCGCCGTGTAATAATTTTCAACGCTTTGGCACGGTTAGGTTGTCGTGAAATAGTTTCAACGCTTTGGGACCAGATCTTGTCTTCGTGGTGGCTTCGGCAAAAACCCCCAAACAATATCTACCCACTGCGAGTTTAGTTCGACGTGTAGTTTCCGAAATCTTGGGACCAGATCTTGTCTTCGTGGTGGCTTCAGCAAAAACCCCCAAACAATATCTACCTGAGTTTCGGCCGGTCTGTATTAGTTTTCACAGCTTCGGGACTGATCTTGTCTTCGTGGTGGCTTCGGCAAAAACCCCCAAACAATATCAGCTTCTGAGAGCTTAGGTCCGTAAATTCAATCCCAGCGATCTTATATCACCCTGTTTATTTCATAAGATAAGAAAGCTAACTAACTTACCTGATTTAAGTTAAATAATTTAATAATATCAATTTACGTTTCCGGTTAATTAGTATTTTTAGAAAGAGAGTAATAAAATTGTTGCCGATTTTAATTTCCGAATTTGACAAGTAAATTTCATAATTAATAAGGTTAGATAACTCTCCTGTTTTGATTTAATGTAATATAACTAAGTGGGAATAAATTTATTGATTTTCTTATTAATTTTAGAACTTAATAAATTTCTTTCGTTGTAATTTAGATACTTAATAGAACTTATTATATTTTTCCGTTTGCTTTCGTAATTTGATAAATTTAATTAAAGTCTGATTGAGTCACTCCGTCGTTACCGTCAGCATAAAGCCGAATCGAACGTTTCTTTCAAACGTATTATTTTTTTGTTCAGGGTTTTAAGGGTCGTGCTTTGAAATAAAACGAATTTTACTTTGTCAAAATAGTTAAAAACAATATAAGTGTCACGTTAATTTCCTGGTTTATATTCACCAACCTTACCTCTTTTCAGGGCTATTAAAGGTATATAATAAGTTAAAAATAATTAAGTCTGAAGTCAACAAGACCCCTGGAGAATACCGTATCTCCATCTGAAGTTACCTGTGCCCCTAAGAGGCCGTTTCTAAGGGTGTGGAGCATACTACATAAAAAAACTGGCGCTCGAGCAATCTCCGTATTAAAGCGTCATCTTGTAAGGCAATATTTTTCTTAGTGGCAAGAAAAAGCCTTACAAGATATGGAGGGAAAATAAATATTATTGAAACACTTGGAACTGTAACTGTAATAATTGAGCTAGCGCAATCAACCGGGGCTCAAATTGT
This sequence comes from Crepidodera aurea, assembly GCA_949320105.2. Classification (NCBI taxonomy): domain Eukaryota; kingdom Metazoa; phylum Arthropoda; class Insecta; order Coleoptera; family Chrysomelidae; genus Crepidodera; species Crepidodera aurea. Next base: position 23,279,166 of record OX439479.2, on the reverse strand, counting down.
TCACTTTTTCATTCGCTAATGGAAAAAATAAACAAAAAATAAAAAATGGATAATTTTTTATCGCGATTTTAGGCATTTTTTTTATCTTTAATTTGAGCCGCGCGGTAACTCGATGCGATAATTAGGAAGGGCGCTACGGGCCGGAAAAGTCTTTGCTATAAAGCGGGAGAAGAGTAGTATTAATTAGAGGATATTAGCAAAAAGGTAAGAAGTTGATCAGAGAAATGAATAAAGTTTAATAAACAGGAAACATTAACATCGAACGAAATCCCAAACCTGCTCATTTTTAAAAGCGTGCACAGCGTGATTATTTATATTTGACGTTTAACTGTCACATAGACAAATCTGAAAACCATATATACATTAACTACAATATTGATAATAAGGAAAGAATTGATTTATGCGCATGCAAAATAAATAAAAATAAAAGTAATGATATTCATTCAAAATATCAATTTCGCGCATGCGCCCTCGATTATCGGTGCCTATTAGACAAAGAAAAACGTATAAAATCACTTTTCTAACATTGTTCTTAGGCGTTTGGTCAATATTCGTAGTTAATACATATCAGAGTCAAGAGTCAAGTTTGTGGTGTTATCGATAATCCAAACTTGACTGGAGCTCCTGATTGGTTCATTTTACAAGTGCGTGAAATAGTCTATATCAGCGTTATTTCAAATAATACATTTAGTACGCAAATCATAAAATTCAACTGAAAATGGTGGCATATTTTTTTTAAGATAATGAAGAAATTCTTGGTTTTCCAAACCTAATTGTAAACAAAAAATAGTATATTGTACAACAAGCACTAAGTTTAATGGGACTTGGCAGAACTTGATAATTTCAAATATTCTGAGTGACGAATATTGAAAAAAAAAACTTGTCATGCTAAATATCTTAAAAAGCGTCAATATTTTTTTTAAATGAACATACATAAAGTATCTTTTATTTTTCAAAAAAGTGATAAAAAAATACAGGTTGTCGTTTAAAAAACTGATTTTTTTTTTATTTTGTCGAGCTCGATCACTAAGGTAACATAGAAAATTGAATTCCTATCTATTTACTAAATAGATATATGGAACACTGTTGCAGGACCCTGTATATGTATACATATCACACCAGGTTTTTGAGCTCCATACTAAAAAGAACGAAGAAAAAATATTACTTACAGTTTTAGGGTATTCCGGTATATCAACAGTTAGTTTACCCACTGTCCTCAAATAACGTTTTGAAAATTGTCGTGGCTGGAACTCAATAGTTAGTTTAACTTCTCTTCCAACTTCAAGTTCATGGTGATAGGTATCTTCGTATTCGTCGTGATAAAGCTTTATAAGAAAATCATCTGTGGTGTGCATCACCAATTTTAAAGGTATTTCAACTTCGTTTCTTATTACAACCTCACCTAAATTCAATTATAGTTTACAGAATTAGATACAAAATATTCAGCAGTTTCAGAATTCAAAAAATAGGTAAATAACTGTTTAATTTATAGAAAAAAATAATCCTGGGGAATCTATCGCGTCAGCAAAGCAAAAAATGTGCTCTCAATAATTACCACTGGAGCACCACGGCAGATAATAATAATAATCTGGGTCGCTCGTAAGGTAAATTGTAGAGCGTTTATTTTATTATTATGTTTATTATTTTAAAAATCGAGTAATAGTTCAGTCAAATAGTAGTTTTTCGAAAACATGAGATCGGTAGAAAATTTTTCAACGGAATTATATATTTTTCGGGCTGCTGAAACGAATCTAAAGTTTGCTGCCTCGTAGCAGGACCGGAACAGGCCCAAAAACGCAAAAAACCTCGAAACTTTCTGAGATTGTCCGGTCTTCCGCTCAGTTCTTGCAAACGAGGCACGGAAAATGTCGTGGTATTCAAAGTTGAAGAATATAAAATTCTGCGTCGAATGACGTCCCTAACATACTAACCTCAAAATTTTTACCAACTTTTGTGAAAACTGCAATATACTCACAGTTGGACGACTGTGATTTAAAAACAGCCAGTTTATGTGAAAACTGGTAAAATAAAAATTGTAAATCATCAAATTTTAAGTTCATTGAGCACCGAAATTTTAAATTTGGATCAATATATACGCATACTGATCATTTCTCCATTATCCCTCTAAACGCTTATTTGACCAATATGAAGGGGTCCAATAATAACAAGTCTGGGCCTGTCAATATGAACCCCCTACGTCTCAAATTCCTCTTCCCAACCATTAATTGAAGTACCAACCTCCCTCCCCATCTCAAACCCCCTTCCCAACTCTAAGTTACTTCCCCTCTTTTTTTACAAGCCTGACTTGAGGACGTATTATGTAGATGTAATAAGAAGTAATTAGTATCCATTTACAAAAAAATATTATTTATTACATTTAGATTTACAAGATAATTTTTTCAATATATATTGGAGGAAAAATCATGGAAAGACCAGGCAGCTGAAAAAGAAGAGCAGGTAAGTTGTAGTGTAGTGTGAAGATGTGATGTATGGAAAATACCTGATAGCAATATCCATTTTATTTTACTCTCCTTCGTTTGGCTGGGACTATGGAAGGTCCGAGCATAGGGTGTTTAATGGACCATGATGGTCCAGACTCAGGTTCTTCAGCACTCGGAGTGGCAGGCTGTGATGGTTGTTCTTCAACTGAAAGTAATGTGATCCAGTTAATATGTCGAGCTAATAAGTCTCACCTGCCTCTGACAGTGGTGGAGCAAACGGAAAGTCGTCTTCTTGCTCATCGAGGTCGGTTCGTTCGTCTACGTTGGTACGATGGATGCAATTTGGTAAAAATTGGATTTTTTAGAATGACGATAGCGACCTTATAAATTTTGCGGTTGGAATGTTAAGGACGTCATTCGACGCAGAATTTTATGCTCTTCAAATTTGGATTTCATGATATTTTCCGTACCATGCGTTGTTTCCAAGAAAACCGGAAAACCGGAAAAACACCGAAAATTTCGAGGTTTTTTGCGTTTTTCGACCTGAGCCGGTCCTGCTACGAGGCAACAAACTTAAGATTCGTGTTCAGCACCCCAAAAAACATAATTATATGTTGAAAATTTTTCTATTGCTCTCATGTTTTCGAAAAAATATCATTTAACTAGGCTATTGGTCAAATAAGCGTTTAGAGGCAAAATGGAGAAATGAGCAGTATATGCGTACATATTGATCCAAATTTAAAATTTTTGTGCTCACTAAACTCTAAATTTGATGCTTTACAACTGTTAGTTTACCAGTTTTTCACATAAACTGGCTGTTTTTTAAATCACAGTGGTCTAACTGTAAGTAAATCGCAGTTTTCACAAAAGTTGGTAAAAATTGGCTTTATTCGATTGATGATGGCGACCTTACCAATTTTGAGGTTAAGATGTTAGGGACGTCATTCGACGCATAATTTTATATTCTTCAACTTTGAATACCGCGACATTTTCCGCACGATGCCTCGTTTGCAAGAACTGAGCGGAAAACCGGACAAACTCAAAATTTCGAGGTTTTTTGCGTTTTTGGGCCTGTTCCGGTCCTGCTACGAGGCAGCAAACTTCAGATTCATTTCAGCAGCCCGAAAAACATAATTCCGTTGAAAAATTTTCTACCGCTCTCATGTTTCGAAACATGCACTTTTGAACACCATTTGACTAGGCTATAAGTTCTGCAATGTCTCACTTTTCGTTGGGACACCCTATAGTTTAGTAGAAAAATAATGATCTTACGGGTAGATATCGACTTCAATGGTACTCCTCCTTCTTCTAAAGGGCAAAATGGGTCTACAACTTCCGGAACGTGCATTTCTATGAATTTCAATTGTTGTGTGGAAAAAGATATCACTGGTACTATAAAGTTTACTTTTAATAAAACGTTCAGAATAGGTGTAACTATCTAAAAAAAATTCGTTCATTGAGTTAATTAATTATAATTAAATGTGTTAATTACTATTGATCAATAGAATTTAGAGTAGAGTTTTTTATTCACTACGATACGTACAACAATAAATTTGTAGCGTCATAAAAAAATATATATGTTCCAAGAACGGAATGAAATAAAAAAAAAACACAAAAATATAACATTACACAGATGTAAATATAGTTACAAATAACACATACAACTGACAACTTAAACTATATACAGTGTGTCCTAAAAAGTTGTATTATTATTATTATTATTATAAATGGAGAAAAAGTTTATCTTACATTTCACAAAAAAATTTTTGATTATTTTTTTCATCTGTCAAAACAGTCAGTTTTTGTGGTTTCAGCCAATAAGAGCTCAGGATCCTAACCAATCATTATGTTTTATACTGATTATTTTTTTCATCTGTCAATACAGTCAGATTTTGTGGTTTCAGCCAATAACAGCTCAGGATCCTAACCAATCATTGTGTTTTATACTGATAAAACCGCTTCTTCGTATTTGTTTCTTGATTAAACTGTGTTTACCTTTTTTGAAATGTCAAATGTAAACATTTAACAATTTTTATTATACTAAAATGTATTGCAAATCTATGTTAATAACCAAATTTCAAAATGTATTTGTAAACTAACCTGTTTTTATTAGTTGATTTCAAAATGCCTTTAACATTTTTACATAACATAACACTAAACTTAAAATTAATTAAATTAAGAAAGACTTCATTTCATTCTTCTTCGCTTTTATTAACGGCGCCGTTTCGCGGGGTAGCCAGTCAAAAAATCGCCTTGGTGGCCCTGTATGTAAAACTATAACAGCTCAGGTTTCAATTTAAATTGGTAAAGAAAATTTTCAATATTTGTGTGTAAAGTGTCTTTTGCATAAATGACTATGTTCTCTGTTTTTAATACAAAATGATTCAAAAAATAATCCTTTCAAATACGACTCGTCCTCTGAAATTTTATAGATTAAATTTTTGATCTTCATACTCAAACGCCTTTATTTTAGGCAAAACCACTCAAACAAACTGATTTAAGATAAAATCACTCGTCCTGCGGACTCGTGATTTTATCAATCAGTTTGTTTTCGTGGTTTTTCCAAATAAAGCCGTTTTCGTGAAAACCAAAAATTTAATCGATAAAATTTGGAGGACTCGTGGTATTACCTTTGATAAAACAGCTTCGTCGTTTTTGTTTTTTGATTAAACTATGTTTACCTTTTTTGAAATGTCAAATGTAAACATTTAACAATTTTTATTATACTAAAATGTATTGCAAACCTATGTTAATAACCAAATTTCAAAATGTATTTGTAAACTAACCTGTTTTTATTAGTTTATTTCAAATCGCCTTTAACATTTTTACATACCTCACTTCAACACTAAACTTTTTGTTCATTAAATATCAGTTTTTGAATACCTAAACACTTAAAATTAATTAAATTAAGAAAGACTTCATTTCATTCTTCTTCTTCGCTTTTATTTACGGCGCCGTTCCGCGGGGTAGCCAATCAAAAAATCGCCTTGGTGGCCCTGTATGTAAAACTATAACAGCTCATCATGAGGTTTCAATTTAAATTGGTAAAGAAAATTTTCAATATTTGTGTGTAAAGTGTCTTTTGCATAAATGACTGTTCTCTGTTTTTAATACAAAATGATTCACAAAATAATCCTTTCAAATACGACTCGTCCTCTGAAATTTTATAGATTAAATTTTTGATCTTCATACTCAAACGCCTTTATCAGTTTGTTTTCGTGGTTTTTCCAAATAAAGCCGTTTTCGTGAAAACCAAAAATTTTATCGATAAAATTTGGAGGACTCGTGGAATTACCTTTGATAAATTAACTCCAATGTTAAAACGTCATATACTTGGAATTGCTTTTGTCACTTTGACATCGATAAAAAAGGTGCATCCTTTTTTATCGGATAAAAACTTGTCTTCCTCAAATCTAGTAAGCGGACGTCACTTTATTTGTCAACTTTAGTTATAATTTCAGCAATTAAGCGTAAGAGCTGGCAAATTTTTAAATTTTAATACCTTGTTACTGATTATTATTGCTTCTTTACAATATGAGTCGGTTTGGAAATGTTTCAAATGAACAAATTACAAAAAACATTGAAAAATTAATACCGCAATCTACAAAAAATACGAAGTCATCAATATAGAGACAATTAATTGAATGTTGTCATGTTCGACAATATCAACTATTAGAAAATACTTCATTACAAGAATTAGCAGATATATTAAAGGACTGGGCTTTCAATATAAAAAAAACGGGGATGACTACAAAGAATATGCCGTTAAAACGATATGGAATTCAACTGCAAAGATAATGCAAGAAAAATATTTTAAAGAATACAATATTAAATTTGATCCTTTTGCGGACATAATATTTAAGGAAGCTCGTGATGCTAGAAATAGTAAGAGAAAAGAATTGAGTTATTCCTGAAAAAAGAAAGATATGTTCTGTAGCATTAGACAGAAAAAATATATTAAAAATGGCAAAATTGTGGAATATAGACGAACCTGAAGGATTACAAAAAAGATTCTTTCACATAGCTTCTTATGAATTGACCATATTTTCAAAAACGGCTCAGGGTGGTTCATAAAAATTAACAGACAGCAAATGGTTAACAAAAAATGACACTGATGAAAGTATTTGTCCAGTACAATTATTTAATTTACTTCTTAAAAAGAGAAATGAAAATATAACTACTGATCGTTTATTTTTAACTCCAAATCGTTTTTGGAAAACTAAACATTCAAAAGGTTGGTATAAAAACGTTCCTCTGGGAATTAATACAATATCATCTTGGACCAAAAATTCGGCCGCAAAAATTGGGCTAGACATAATAAATAATAAAATTACAAATCATTCTCACCGTGCTAGTACAGTTTCCCAGCTAGCCAAAGCAGGAGTAAGCGATCAACAACTAATAAAAATAACAGGGCACTCATCATCACAATCAATTAAACCATACCTCCAAATAGATCCTGAATATCACGAAAATCTTGTTAGTAATTTAAGAGAAAATGAAAATACGACATATAGAGACCCGAGAAGAAAATATTAAAATAAGTACACCAATCCAACCAACCTATAATAATTGTATTTTTAATAACTGTTCCTTTAATTAATTGTTCTGCTAAATTATTTATTAATTGTTCAACAAAAATAAAGTTTCTGTTTTATATTCTTATATTCTGTCGTTAATTTATCTTATCAAAAAAGACGCGAACTTTTCTTTTATGGATAAATTTCTTTTTATCTCAACATTTTTCCGTCAGTAATTTTACTCTGAAAACTGACATTTTCGGTCTCGCGATTTTATCATGTCAGTTTTTCTCGTAAAATTACTGATTGGCAATATGTTTCGATACAAAGAGAAATTTATCCAATAAAAAAAAGCTCTTGTGTTTTTACTGTTGATAAATGAATTTAAAACGTCATATACTTGGAGATGCTTTTGTCAGATTGACATCGATAAAAAAGGTGCATCCTATTTTATCAAAGGTAATACCACGAGTCCTCCAAATTTAATCTATACAATTTGAGAGTACGAGTACGAGTGGTATTTTGAAAGATTCTTTTTGAATAATTTTGTATTAAAAACAAAGAATATAGTCATTTATACAAAATACACTTTACACACAAGTGTTCAATATTTTCTTTATCAATTTCACACATGTATTTGCCTCCTTTTTTTAAATTTAACCGGCAAATATATAAGGCCCAATTGATTACTTGTCAATTTTAAACGGATTTATGGCTGAATACACTTGTATTCACGCCATGAACGAAGCAAAGAAGAAGAAGTGATTTATGCCAAGGAGAGTTACGTGTTTAGTATTAGTTTTAATGTCTATATGTACATTTGTAATATTTATAGACTGATATGGAAATTCTTTCTTCATTTAGCTAATTTGAAGTGTTTAAGCATTACGGACTTTTATCAGTAGGACAATGTGAACAGATTGTAGATGGCAGCACTCCGTGTGTCAACAAGTCATGTCATTGCTTTAGTGAAATTATAATTTGCAATCTTCTTTTTCATTTCTGCTTGTCTTTTGTTAACGTATTATTTAGTTAAAAGAAAGGGAATTGGAAGACGTATGAAGGCCAAAAATAAACAATAGTCCTCCGAGAAACCAGGGATGCTAATTTGTGAGTAATTACTGACATTTGAGAGTATTTTACTAGTTTGTAAGTAATTTTATGAGTAAAGGGAAATTGTGAATAAAATTGTGAGTAATCAAAAGGTCAGTACTATACTATCGGTAATGGTAATTATGAAAAATTGTAATCTGATAATTTATTAAACCCGTTGAAATTTTAAAAAGTTTACGCCTCTAGTACTACTACTAGTAGTCATCAAATTTTGAAACGTTTTAGATTTATACAGCATACTCCATTTGATTAATTTTAATACTTCCCTGTTCAAACACAAAGAATATTTTCCTAGCTCAATAATATTAAAACAGATATCCGGAACAATTTAAAGACTTTTTACTTTGTTACTCTGGCAACACTGGAAGCCATCCATATACTGCTAAGAATTTTTTATGACATCGGTTATTTAAAATCGGTTTGACCCTGGTCTATTAGTAGAATTTGACAAACAAGATTGATCTTTTCCAGTTGAGATAAAGGTAGTAAATAGTTTTACAAGGGCACATATATTTAATTAGATCGTTGACGTAAATAATAAACAGTAGAGGCCCAAGTATACAACCCTGTGACGCTCGATGGGTGATCATTGTTCTGATAAGATGAAATGAGTGACAGAGGTAAACTTCTAATTCCATAATAATTTAGTTTTTGCAGCAAAATGTCGTGAGAGACACAGTCGAAGGTATTTGAAATATCACATAGCGTTATCACAGTGTAGTAGTTAAACTATACCAAAATTACTCCAATATGGCGGCCGGTGACGTCACCAAGATGACGGCCGTTTCCGGTTGACCTTTTTGACCTTTTTTGACCTTGACCGCCATCTTGTAGTAATTTTGGTATAGTTTTACTACTCAGTGTGTTCCTCTTTCCAGGCCCTCAACTATGCCAGTAATAACTTTATTATTTACTAGAATTGGTAGCGGTTGTATAAAATACTTACTTTTGAACCGACATCTATAGTGGCGTACATGTAAAATATTTCTTCATAATAAAAGGGAGTTCTAGAACGAGCATAAATCACTACATTTTCTTTACAATTTTCCTTAAGTTCAAAACAGCGGGGTTCAAACCAGAAAATTCCATTCGGTCTAAAAAACAGTAAGTTTCAATTTTATTATAATGTCTGGCTTGCTACAATTTGTAATTGTAAATTTTTAAAAAATGTAAATTTAAAAGTTTGTTTTCTTTAGAGATAAATATAGAGTGTGTCGCCAGAGCCGGAACTAGGACTCTAGCGCCTGTGGCGAACTTTCAAAATGCGCCCTTGAGGAAATTAATTTTTCAATAAATACATGTTTTTTCATAATTGACATTTATTATTTATTAGATATTATTATTTGGAAGAACTTTTTTATTGACAATAATCTCCCATATTTCTTATAAGGTAGGTAATAATGAACAAAAACCCAATTAACAAAATGAATGGAAAACGATCAAAACCTGTCATTTATTCTCAAATTAATATATACCGTGATATATAAACATTAAAGAAAGTATTAAAACATGAAGACAACAAAAAATAATAATTAAACAAATATTCTAATAAAGTAAATAAATAAATATTTATTTTTTCCGAAAGAAAAAAAAATACATACATAAATAGAAAATAGGAACTTAGTACACAGTTATAGGGCTTAGAGCATATGCTATATAAGCTACATAAGCCCTTCACATGTTGCTGTGGTTACTGGTAGCGTTAAGAATAGCCTGAGGGCTGTGTCGAGATTTGTATATATTGTTTGAAGCGACAATTCACGCATTCTCCGAAGAATATCAAGAGCATTCGTTTTGTCCAAGTTAGTAAACATTGCACATGCTTGAAATTTAAAGCTCTTCAATTCGTTGACGAATTCATATGGATCCAAATCGGAACTATACTTCAGTGCCAAATCCGCAGCTCTTTCTTCAATTCATCAAGTGAAGACTCTTTTATCGATATTCCTTTTAAAAAATTGAAGTCTTCAGAAACTTCTGGCAGCGCATTAAACCTTTTTTCAAGTTGCACTGATATATAGTCCAATACTTGGAGGAGTTCCTTTTTCATTAGACTTTTCTGATCCATAATGAACGCCTCATCATTAGCTTCTTCTCCTGACATTTTTTTAATTTTACGTTTTCTCTCCTCTCCAAAAGTTGGTTCAATATTAATCGTTTCACCGAATAATTTTGCAGGCTCTAATAGAGACTCGAAGAAATCAGATCTATAATTACGAATTTCATCAGATAGTCCTTTTATCATTCTTGCACCATCCCCAACATCTAATCTTTGGTTCTGTAGTGCAAGATTAATTTTATTAATTTTTAGAAGAACTTCATCCCAGAACAATAGAAAAACTAGAAAAGAAAATTTCTTTATAGGCTTCAGCAATAGTTTTGCACCTTCTGATGTATTTCTATTCCAATATTGGAGTCAATTTCAATATATCTGCAAATTTGAGTCATCTACATGTGAAACATCTGGTGTACAATCAAACAAAATTGAAAAATATGTGGCTTTCTGTATGTTGGCTATGATGTGTTTTCTAATTTTTGTGGAAACCAAATGAATCAACTCATCTTGCATCTTATGAGAGAAATAAGAAACTTGTTTCTTATTATGTGCCTCTATGTGATTTTTCATTATAGGATCATAATGGCTTATGAGCTCAATTGTGCTCAAAAATTTACCGCAATTCGGGTCTCCTATTTTGTTGGAAGTACCCCTAAGCGCATCATTATTCTTAACGCAGTAAAGAATCGCATCCAAGATAACATTTAAGATATTCATCCATTTTTGTTTCTCATCCATGACCACCGCCAATATTCAAACCCCGTTCAAAACTTCGCAATTTTATGTAGTTGTCCCTATGACTTAAAGAAACTTCATGACGGGGAAGTAAAGGATTCGGATGTTGCCAGTCTACTTAACCTAACGTTGTACAACTGGTACATACGCCACTCTGAAACATAGAGCTTGTAGTCAAAAAAGTCTTTATTTTAAATAAAATATTTCAAATTTTGCGCCCCTAGATCGTTTGCGCCCGTGGCAAATGCCACCTTCGCCACGCCCACAGTCCGGCTCTGTGTGTCGCACTTGAGATGAAGACAACTCCATATTTTCGTTATTTGGAGGAATACAGATTTGAATTTTTGCACAGTCATGATGGGTCACATTTTTTAATATAATAAGCTAAAATCGGAACTTTAAACTCAGCCTACTACGAATTGACAAATAGGGCTGATTGTCGCATTATAGATATGGAAAAAATTATTAAAAAAAGTTGTTCAGAATTATATTTTAACACCATATACCGATTTTTATGGCAAAATTCCCACTTTTAATTTTTTCATTATTTTGGTCTATACAGGGTGGCGTAAATTTAATTGAGCACTATTGGGATTTCGGAAACCGTTATAGATACAAAGTTTGTTAAATGGGAAAAAAGATGTATTTTCAAGACAAATTGATTGGTTTTTCAAAATTAAAATATCAGGTCCGGATTCTGAGATATTTGGGGAAAACCAAAGTTGATAGAGGTTTTCCCCCCTCCTCCATCGCTGCGGGAATAATGGGGGCTCTGACTTCATCGATTGGGAAAAAAAATGCTTGATTTTATCAGTCTGTTTTCGAGCCGTTTTTTTCGCCAGATCTACTCCATTAATAATCATTATTAAAAAGTAATTTTATAGTTGTTTATTTTAAAACATTAGTATTGATATTAATTTTTTTCTACTAGCCGAGATTTTCAAAATAGTCGTTATGAACATGACAAAAAAAATCTGAAATTTTTAAAATAGATAGTAAATTAAAAAAGCTTATATTTTTGAACAGTGTGAGAAAGAAAAGAGGTAATTAGAAACTTACAATACTTCTTCTTCCATAAGTTCCTTAAGAGATTTAATAAGCGACTTTCTTGACCAAAAAATTTTATAATACTTCTTTCCCAAATTCGAGATAGCTACGCTTAGATGATTGGTGAGATATGTCAGCTTGGAACCCATATCGTAAACGGGTTCTAATTTTGGAACACACTTTATCGGGTGTCCAATTCCTTCTCCGGTTACTTTTATGATTATATTCTCACCGTTTTCTATATCAACCAATATCTTAAAAAAACAACTTTTGTTCAGATTTTTTAAATTATACAGTTTGAAATACACGTAAATATTATTGGGTGTACAAATTAGTTCTGTCCGTTTTCAAAAGATGACTCCGACTATTATGAATTGTTCATAGTAACTGCCGATTTTGGCGTGCGGTTGAAGTGCAGCTGAAGCCTATCGAAGACAAGCCTTGGGCGACCAAATACACGCAAAACTGTTTTACATAATAAAGAAAGTGGTGCTTCTTATAACGCGATAAAGAAAAATGTGTTTACTCTTGTTACGCAGAGTGACTTGTGCAGCGGTTTACCAGGTCGGCCGATGCAGGTTTTGCGTTAAAATGCCGCCTTTTTAAACACTGTTTGAGATCGATGTAAAAATGTGGACTGTAGAAATGTAGATTCTTATTCCTTTAGTTGTCCAAGGTTTATGACGTTTAGTTTTAATGGGGCGAAAGGGAAATGCTGTGTTGAAATAGACAAAGAACATTCCACTTAGTAGCGGGTTTAAAATCGGAGACTACGTAATCATTCAGCAGAAACTATTAACTAATTACATCGAATTGAAAGTTTTTGCAAATTGCTACGAAATGTGTCTACTTCAGAAGTAGAAATACAATTTTTCATGTAAATAAACCCCTCCCGAGTTATAGGGCGTAGAAAATTACAATTTTCACCACAAAAATCGTACATTTCTAAAAGTTTTTAAATGTAACCGAAAATCTGTTAGTATCACGTAAAAATTGATATGAAATAATTTTATGGCCTTCAGCTAACAATTAAAATAATTTTTTTAAGGAAGATACCTATGGCAATTCAAAAATGGGTGTGCTACCATCTATGGTAATTTTTATTTATTGGATTCGAAAAGCCTAACTGATGAAGCCGAAAGGCAGAAACCGGTCTTAGGATGTCGAATCTAATAAATTAAAATTCCTTACTGGTTTACTCAAAAATGGGTGTTTAAACTGGATCGGTCTAGCTTAAATATCTGTAAAAATATGACTTCCACAAAAAAAAATGTATATAACATCCTAATGAGAGAATAACTTTGGCAACTTTTTAAGACCATCCAGAACCGTTTAACATAAGCACAAAAAAAGTTCATTTCGGAAGCTCATAGTGGTTTGTATTTTAATTTCTCTCTCTCTTTCCACTGGATTAAAACCACTTAGTTGTTAAAAAAATTTTTTATTTGACGTTTCGGCTTTCCAGATCGAAAGCCGTTATCAAAATGACATAAAATAAATAAATTTACTAGAAACAGAACACTTGATAATCTTGCAAAAATATGACATCAACATAGTATACATAGAATAAGATTTTGAGATTGAAGATGTCAAAATCTGTTTCAATCATATTTTTGTGACGTTTCTGGGAACGAATTTTGAAAGGATAGCGCATTTGCATATTATAAGAGAATTTATACTTCGTCATAAATGAAGTTTTCTTATTAATATTATCATAAGAAAAAACCAGATAAAAAACTTATGATACTATCCCGATATAGAGGGTATCCTTTTTGCAATTAACTCTTTTTGTAAAATAGGCATCCAAATTTTTGAAATATCAACCGAACAATTAGAAACACATTCGTTATTATTTAAGCATATCAATGCTGCTTCTTTAACTTTGCGGTTATAATTATTCGGTTCTTTTAATAATCTAGTTGAAAAATTCCATTGTATTTTATGACCAGAATCCCATGCATGTTCACATATTTTGGATTTTTCGAATTGTTTATTTTTAATGTATGATTGGTGTTCATTAAGTCTAATATGAAAAGGTCTAGATGTTTCTCCTATATAAAATTTATTACATTCGCATGGAATTTTGTAAATACAATTTTTTGTGTTTTGAATTTCTATATCGGGATAGTATCATAAGTTTTTTATCTGGTTTTTTCTTATGATAATATTAATAAGAAAACTTCATTTATGACGAAGTATAAATTCTCTTATAATATGCAAATGCGCTATCCTTTCAAAATTCGTTCCCAGAAACGTCACAAAAATATGATTGAAACAGATTTTGACATCTTCAATCTCAAAATCTTATTCTATGTATACTATGTTGATGTCATATTTTTGCAAGATTATCAAGTGTTCTGTTTCTAGTAAATTTATTTATTTTATGTCATTTTGATAACGGCTTTCGATCTGGAAAGCCGAAACGTCAAATAAAAAATTTTTTTAACAACTAAATGGTTTTAATCCAGTGGAAAGAGAGAGAGAAAACAAAAAAAGTTGTGGACAAAATAATTTTTTCTAATTTTTTTTACGCTGTTTTTTTAGCGCAATGCGGTCACGTCTATATTACTTCTACAAAACTTAAAATAACCATTAATAAATTAATATCAAAACATTTAAAATAATTGAATTGTTTAGTAAAATTGAAAAATGTCACAAAATAATTATGTTGCCTTTTGTATACCAAATTGTTACTTCAGAAGAGGACGTAAAGACAAAAATGTAGTTATTTTCGCACGCACTTCAGTTATTGATCTATTATTTTGTAGCTGTTCTATTTATACTTTTTTCATATCATATCGTAATAGTTATATGACGTAATATAAATATAAATAATAAATAAGATTGCTTTCAAAAATTACATTTACAAATTTACCTGACATCCAAATTTTCCATCTTCAGTTAAAAAACAAACTACATCAACTTTAACCTCACATTCGGGAGCTAAATCGAGTTCTTCTATTGGTAACTGGACCACTGATTTGTTGGTCTGAAAATATAATAATAATAATAATAATAATAATAATAATAATAATAATAATAATAATAATAATAATAATAATAATAATAATAATAATAATAATAATAATAATAATAATAATAATAATAATAATAATAATAATAATAATAATAATAATAATAATAATAATAATAATAATAATAATAATAATAAAGATATCTTAACTGAATTAAGCGCTAAGAATAAAGTAACTGCCATCACAACCCTTGCAGTACCAGTAATCCAATATAGCTATGATGTAATAAAATGGACGCTTAGTGAAATCAGAAAGTTAGATCACCAATCTCGAAAACTACTAACAATGTATGGAGCCTTACACCCCCAAGTCAGATGTTGGCAGACGTATCCAGGAAAGACTGGTGAAGAGGAATGCTAAACCTTGAAAATAGCTATGTAATCACCCTTGAGGGAATCAAAAACTATCTTAAACTAAAACAAACAGATACATTTCTTGGTATAGTTTATAGACAACAAGAAAAAAAGAAAAGCACTGAAACAAAGCAGAAAGAAAGAAACAAAAAGAGTAAAGTTTATCAAGAAAAGAACTAAATTGAGAAAGAAACATGAACAATTGAACAAATGGAGAGAAAAAACGATGCATGGCCAAATCGTAAAGGAAGAAGAGAAAGAAACTATAAACAAAAATCAATCATGGAAATGGCTTATCACTGCAAATCTTAAATCCGAAACAGAAAAACTAAGAACATCTTGTCAGGAACAGGCGATCACTATGAACTACAGGATGGCCAAAATCATGAAATCCGGCAATGACCCAAAATGTAGACTTTGTCGAATTCAAAATGAGACCATACATCATGTAGTATCGGGATGCCCAATCTTAGCAAAGAAGGCCTACCTAAACCGCCACAATAAAGTAGTTTCTCTACTTCACTAGAATATTTGCAAGGAATATAATATAGATGATAAATGGTACCTACACAGACCACATCCTGTCATTGACACTCCAGACGTCACAATAATATGGGACACCCAAGTACAAACCGACCGACAAAAAAAAGCAAATAAGCCAGACATCATCGTAAAGAATAAGATAAAGAGCTCATGCCTCATTATAGACGTAGCTGTTCCGTCAGATTATAACGTAACACAGAAGGAGGCTGAAAAGAAAATTAAATATAAAGACCTACAAATAGAAATACAAAGAATGTGAAATATGAAAACCAAAGTAATACCGATCATCATTGGAGCCACAGGACTAACATCTAATGTCACGTGTGAGGGAATAAAAGAAATCCCTAGCAGCCACAACCTCCTGATGATGCAGAAGGCAGTAGTGTTTAGTACCGCTCGCATAGTACGCAAAATGCTATGAAATATAGAAAAAAGAGATAGACCGTAGGTGCATGGTTTGCACTTGGTGTTTTCTCCTAAATCAAACCATAACAACTAATGTTATGTGATACCCAGAAATAATAATAATAATAATGGAGAGTGGGTGGCTCAGCGGTAGAGCACTGGACTTATAATCCAATAGTAGGACGATCTAGCGGAAAAAAAACCTGATAAACGAAGTCGCTCTTTTCGTAAAAAAAAATTGTGATTTCATAGGTTCGAGGTTCCTCTTTCATGTGATTACTATATGAAAGGTAAGGGAGGTGTGGAGGGGGATAAATTAACATGTAAAGGTATGCAAAATCGTAGATGTAGATGTAGATGTAAAAAGGGGTGGCCCTACGGCCTATTTCCACTGCGACCTTTGCAGATCTATTGTGTTTCCCCTGATAATTAGATGACTTGCGCGGGCTTCGTCCTTTTAAGTATGGTTAGGATCCCTAACAGTGGCTCTTGAACGTAGCTCTCTGCCTCTGGGTATTCCGTTCCCTTCTGTGAAAACCTTGTCCTTGCTATTCCATCGCATTCGCATGGAATATGGATTGAGGTTTCTTCCTCTGTATGGCAAAACCTGCATGTGGTTTCTTCTGCCAGACCTATGTTTTTCATATTCTTGTTGAGTTTACAGTGTCCTGTAAGCATGCCTACTATTGCTTTTACGGACCTTGTGTTCTCGCTTAGTAGGTCTGTCGTGAGTGTAGGCGATGGTTTCTTGAGAAACATTTTTGCCTGCCTCTGTCCTGGGGATTGTTCCCACCAGCTTTGGGCTTGTTTTTCCACCCATTTGCTGATTGCTTTTTTAACTGTTGTTTTTGCTATACCGCAGAACGGTTCTGGACCATAAAATGCCATTGACGAGCCTTGTCTGGCCAGTTCGTCGGCTTTTTCATTTCCTCGATGCCCTTTGTATCCTGGAACCCATGCCAGGGTCACTTTCTTGCGGTTAGCTAGTTCATTCAGGGCACAGGCACAGTCCCACATAAGTTTGGAGTTTACTTGGGTGGCCTTTAGTGCTTTTAGTAATGCCTGACTCTCGGAAAATATAACAACGGACTGACCTATGCTGTCTTGTCTGTTTATTTCTCCTATGCAGAGGTGTATTGCTGCTACTTCTGCTTGAAATACTGTGGTGTCTTTTGACAGGCTCACTGGGATCATTATCCTTGGTTTTTGCCCGTATATTCCGGCTCTGACTCCTTCTTCGGTCTTCGAGCCGTCTGTATACCAGATTGTTGCTGCACTGATGGGTGTTCCTCCCTCCCAGTGTTCTCTCTCCAGTACTTTTACTTCGTATTTCCTGTTGAAATTGTATTTGGTTACCATGGTGTCGCTGGGCATTCCTGTAATTGGATCCGCCCTTAGCTCTTCTTCTAACCTTTGGTAATCCGTCCCGTGGAGTTTGGTGATGGGTCGTGTCCCTTGCATAAGTCTGTAGGTGACCGCTCTCGCCTCTCCCTGTATGTATATGTGTAATGGTGGTAGGTTCAAGATGAACTCCATCGCGGCCGTGGGGGTGGTTCTCATGGCCCCTGTGGCACTGAGACACGCTTGTCTTTGTATGCCTGTTAACTGCCTTATGATTCCTAACTGAAAAGTCTTTGGCCACCACACCACTGATCCATATGATATGATAGGCCATTTTGGGGTTGAGTCCCCAGTTCTTGCCACACATCCTCCTGCACCTAACGCTGAGGTTTATTCGGATCGAAACGACTTCTATATATAAAATAAAGTGCTCGCAAAAACGCATAAACTTAATTTTAACCCGTCAAAATCGGTCTAGCGGTTCTCGAGATATTGCGTTTTGCCGCGTTTTGCCGCGGCGAGAACACACCTAAAGCCGTGTTCGCGTTTTTCGCATGGAAGAAAGTGACTTTTTTTCCTCCGATAGATAGTCACGACCCAAGCAGTGTGTCCAAATTTCAACGCGCTAGTTTAATTTGTGGGGTAGGGGGGGGGGGGGAGGGACAGTGATTAATTTTTGACTCGAGGTAACTTTTTCATATTCAAAATTTGGATTCATCATACCAAGATGTTATGGTTGCTAGGTAGTTAGTAGGATGCATAATAAGTATGAACATGGCTTTTTCTGCTGTCACTTAAAATATTGTTATGTCAATAAGTTTGGTTTTTGAGTGTTTCTTATTGATTATTATAATTTTTAAAATATGAGCGACGAAAGTGAATTTGAAGAAATAGAACGGGTATGGGAAGAAGGATGTGCCGCTATAATTCCTGAAAAATCAAAATTTCGGTATGAGAGTACCTATAAAATTCTGAAGAGTAAGTGAAAATTTTGAATGGTAAGTGAAAAATCTGAACGATAAGTTTCTCTTGACATTAGTAAATGCTCCTTACTGTCATTAAAATAGATATGGTAAACAGTCAAAATGGCCAATCACGCAAAAATGTAGTTTATGATATCCTGATACAATGTCTCCATGGGCCCAACGAGATCTAATGCACAGTTTTTGAGACACAGGATGTTAAACATGCGGATGCCGGGTTGTTACTAACCTTTAGAAAATCAATATTGTGTCAATTATTCTGTTACAAAAAGTTAAGGATAATAATTACAACCTTAATATTGTCGACACGAGTTGTAATAAGAAGTGTTTAAGACTCCGTATACAGGGATATTCTTTTTCTAATAGCCAATGTTAAAATTTTGATGTAATTATTTGAACAAACTCATTCAAACGCAAAAGCTCGTAGACTTGCAGAATAAGTAAATACCAATTGATTTTAATATTGGGTAATCTGAGGTTACTATTATACAGGGTCACTCAAAATTTTCAGTTTTAGTTGTATTTATTTTATCTTTTTTAAGAACATATATACAAATTAAACAAAGTAGAAAACTAAATATAATATGATCAGTATTGTGTGACTCTTGTCTATTTGTTACATCTTGTACCGATCCTATAATTCGGTTAGGAGATAGCCCTACAGCGAATGTTTGGTTGATGGCCTGCGAAACGTATCCCGAAAACCATACAACGAGACAGTGACAAGATATGCGCAGGTACCGATAGTTCTAGCATTAATAATCATCTAGACTATCTAGACCAGTTTCTTCTTCTTCATCTTGCATCTATCTATCTGTGATGGGGGTGTCGATACACTGCGACCTATAAGATCTATTGTGCCCCCTACTGCTGCCCAGTTGTTAAGGATGTCTCAACGATTAGAGCAGTTCCTCCAGTCCTATTGCTTTCAAAAAGTTCAGGATGTCGGTAGGCTTCAGGTTAGGTAGATCTTCCTCTTCTATTTGATATTCTCCGAGGTATCGTACCCTTGGATTTTGCAGGGTAATGCATTCTGAGAGAATGTGGATAGAGGTTTCCACCTCTTCCTCGCAGAATCTGCATTCCTCTTTGTCTACTAGACCGAGTTTCTTTAGGTGGCCTTTCAGACGGCAGTGCCCTGTTAGGATACCCGTTAGTATGCTGAGCTTATTTTTACTTTTACTGATTCTTATTTACTTCTTTTCCAAGTTCATCAAGTATTGTACTGGTGCTTATTCCGCAGAAGGGTTCAGGTCCCAGAAATGGTGTGTCAGCCCCTTTTTTTGCGAGTACGTCTGCTATTTCATTACCCTCCACTACAGTATGTCCCGGAACCCATAGTAGGGTAACAGTGTTCTTGCCTAGTTCGTTTAGATTTTCTAGGCACTCCCAAACTATCCTGGAGTTGATTACGTGGGAGTTCAAGGCATTAATGGCTGCTTGACTGTCTGACATGATGATGATCTCTTGTCTGCGAAAATTTCTTTCTATGTTGAACTGGACACATTTTCCGATGGCGTAAAGGACCCCGCAGTTTTTGATAGGAAAATGGCTTTCGGTGGATTTCTCTCAAACTTCGGAAATTTATTCT
The DNA here is from genome assembly GCA_949320105.2 of Crepidodera aurea. Taxonomy (NCBI): domain Eukaryota; kingdom Metazoa; phylum Arthropoda; class Insecta; order Coleoptera; family Chrysomelidae; genus Crepidodera; species Crepidodera aurea. The sequence goes on along the minus strand of OX439479.2, from coordinate 23,259,003 downwards.
TCATCCCATCCCGATCAAAAGTGTTCAAGGGCCCAACTCAATCCTATGTACAGATTTCGAGCTAGCGCGAGTTTAAAATGATTAGGGGGAACTCGATAGATGGGCATTTATCGGCAAGTTAGGCGTTCACCTCTTTACGTTTATGGTTTATATGATGGATATATGTCATACACACCCAGATACACACACGCACATATTTAGCGTCTTTTAGAAGATTTTATTTTGATTTCTAAACTATTACGTAAGAATTTATTTTTTATTGACATTACATTTTTCATATGCGCAGGTATCGATAGTTCTAGCATTAATAATCATCTAGACTATCTAGAGAATTTTCTTCTTCTTCATCTTGTATACACTTTATAAAATGAGCTGTGACATTATTACAATGAGCTATAATTATTATATATGTGACCTACATCTTCTTGTGTGAAAACTGGGAATCATTAAGGAAATGGGAAACCCTAATACAGACAATAGGCACGTGGTCTCATCTCAAAGTAACACAGTAGCTTTAAATAGGACCAATTTCGGAGGTCTACGTCCATCATCAGTGTCGCTTTGCGTCAGCTTTGGAGGATCTTTGCTCAAATATATTAGACAATTTTATGTTATACAGCATACTTATTTTGTATCAGAATTATGAATGACTAAGGGAACAGAAAAATATTAACACCTCAACGCGGCCATCAGTAGACACTTTTGTATAGGGTATTGGATTAGGGCTGGACACTGCCTATATATTATCTTCATTTTCTGTCGAATATGGGGCTATATTTCCGAAAGGATTAAATCATATGCACATCTTTTAGATACCAAGGATATATTTTAGAACCTTTCATTAGATATAGCAAAAAATCTAACGAGAATATACCACGAGAGTAGTTTGAGTGACTATGAATTTGAATGTTTATACACATATAAATATTTAATGAAGAAGAAAATGCCCTAGATAGCTATTACTCCACTTGTAAATCTGGTGCTCGGAAGTGTCGGTACATTCCACATAAAGCTAATCGTATCCTTTTTGGGATATGCAAGCCACCAACAAATAGAATCCGTACATAATCGTAATTACAATATCTTAGAAAGATGTTTAATGCAGCAGTCTTCCATTTGATTGATGCACCATCATGCCGTTGACCAGGATCCGTCAAGATGCAACAAATAAACAAGAGCCACAAAATATTGATCATATTATATTTAGTTTTCTACTTTGTTTAATTTGTATATATTGTTATGCTAATGAAATTACTCTTCTAGATACTTTTAATAATCTTTTTTTTACTCATGCGGGAAAAGTACTATCTTTGCGCCCGCCTTTTCGGGTGTAAAATGGCTGTTTGGCTAGTTCCGTGCGGCAAGCAAATTTTGCGCACGCAAAATTTACTTTTCGCACGGAAATTGACAATACAGACTCCCAAAAAAATGTGACGTTTAAGTGACAGATAAATTGATTGATTAAAAAATTAAAATTTACAATAATGAGTTTCAACTCTATGATGATACCGGAGACTGATGAGAGTTCTGACGATGAATCCGTGCCACCTGAAATTTAACACTGTCGCTGAAGGTTACGTTGAAGAATCGATTGGCAATAAAGAACGAATCGGCCAGCAAATTGCGATCGCTATTTTGGACAGACCGTCTACGAGTACTTCACGTGAAAATGTACACCAAATCAACCCAAATATCGAGACGACAAGTACCCATCAGAGTCAGTGTCGAAAGAAAATATTGACTTGAATACGATTTTCTCTAGAATCTCCAAAAATATAAATTTCAATTTCACCAATTGTTGAAATGTTTCGATACTCATAGGTGAAAAAAAAATAATTAATTGCCTTTTTTAATTTCCTAGTTATCGTTAAAAATAAAAAGTTATTTTGATTCTAAATATTTTACTTTTTATTTAATTAATTTTTGATTTTTTTGTCGTAGGCACCTACTTCATTTCTCATTGTATCCCCGCATTCGTAAAAAAAAATAGTATCTGCAACTCGTGCACATTGTCGATTGCCCACTCGAGCTAATGAGCGCACTCACTTCGTTCGTGCGCACAACTTCGCTCTCGTGGGCAATCGACAAACTTTGCGCACTCGTTGCACAATATACTATTTATTTAACTTTTTTAACATCTGACATATTAAATATCATTAACATAAACTTCAAACTCCAAAAACATGTCAACACTCTGTCACTTTTTTTTAAGTCTTTTTCACATAATTTTTTTTATAATTTATTTTAAAATACACTTCCAAATTAACATCATAGCAACATTCCCTAAAATTTCGTTGTGACTTTTCTTGCAAAGTAATGAATAAGAAAAATTCAACGAATTTTACAAGTTTTGCCCCATTTTAATCTTCAACTTATATCCTTGTATTTTGTTTATTTTTTTTTTTAAGTTTTCTTATTATGTTTAAAAATATTTTAGGATGCAATCTTTTAATATATCCGTCAATTTTAGTTGATCCTTGAGTTGTTCCAGTAGTAATAATAACTCTCTCCCTGACTCGGCTGTCCATTTCCCTTCTTAAATTTTCTTCCATCTGTTTGATTCTGTTTTCTGTTATTTCTTGCATTTCTTCTGTCATATTTCCTTCTTGAATATTCCTTTTTATATTTCTTATTTGTTTTCCATTCTCATCTATTTCTTGTTTCAGTTTTCTCAATTTTTCTTGATTGTCTTTACTCATTTTCTCAACATCAACTTTAAGTTCTTTTTCGTATTCTTTGAGTTCCCCCTGTATTGCAACAGCCATAATTCCCACATCTTGATTCACCTCTTCTATTCTTTGGACAACATCATCACATTCCTGGTGAACTCTCAATCCGATTGTGTCCACTTCTTTTTTGATGCTTACTATTTCTTCTTGTATCTGTCTATTTTCTTTCATGCAATTTTCTTCAATTTTATTTACTCTTTCCATAAATTCTTCTCTGTTCTTCTTAATATTTATTTCTATTTCCTGTTTTATATTTTCCATTATGTCCTGTCTCATAAGACCCATATCTTCTTGCCTCATATTTCCCATTTTTTGGTCCATTTTTTGATTTATGTTCTGTTCCATACTTTCCATTTTATTTTCTATATTCTGACCCATATTTTCCATCTTCTCCATAAAACATCTCATCATTTCCTGGAAGTTGCATTGTTGTTCTTCCCTCTTCTGTGTGCCAGTGTCTCCTCTTTCTCCCATTTGGAATGATGTCTCCCCTAGTTCAGCAATCCTTAATTTTTCTTCCAAATTTACCAAACCATCCTGTGATTCATCCGAACTATGAACCTCCTGAGATTCAGGCAATGTACGGTTTCTTAAATCCATATTCATTTATAAATTATGTTTTAGGCCCTGTTTTCAAAGATCCCCACGTTGGGATGCCAATTGTTATGCTATGAAATTACTCTTCTAGATACTTTTAATAATCTTTATTTATAAACTTTTTTAACATCTGACATATTAAATATCATTAACATAAACTTCAAACTCCAAAAACATGTCAACACTCTGTAACTTTTTTTTTAAGTCTTTTTAACATAATTTTTTTTAAAATACACTTCCAAATTTTGCCCCATTTTAACATTTTAACAATATATTCCTAAAAAATTTAAAATAAATACAATTAAACTGACAATTTTGAGTGACCCTGTATAATAGTAACCTCAGATCACCCAAATCAAATGGTATTTACTTATTCTGCAAGTCTACGAGCTTTTGCGTTTGAATGAGTTTGTTCAAAGAATTACATAAAAATCTTAACATTGGCAAGTAGAAAAAGAATATCCTTATTACAACTCGTGTCGACAATATTAAGATCGTAATTATTATCCTTAACTATTGATACTTACCGATGATAGATAGATTTTGGCTTTAATTGGTGAATCGTTAACAAAAGATATTTGTTTAACCGCTGTAGTAAGCAACTGGACTGCCCCCAAAATAATATCATCTGGAAAATAGGATACCACCGGTCCTTGACCATTGCATTTTAAGTTACAGTATCTTGTTGGTTTTTCTTGTCCAACCATAATAAACCTAAAATACAAATCCGAGATTAAGTATCTATATAGTAAATAAGTAAAAGGTTTAGTGGTTTTACTGTCAAAATATTAAATAATTAAATAAACCTTTTTTTTATTGAATTAATTAATTTTTTAGGGTTTTCTAAAATTTTCACTTACATTAAAGGATACTCATGCAATCCCAAAACGTCTGTACTAATAGTCAATTCAACTGTAAATTCACCACCAGGAGTAACATAAAATTCAGTTGGGTTTACATCAATTCGCATATTTGAGGGTTCCTAAAAATATTATATAGTTGCCAGTGGCGGATCCAGAGAACTTTGGGGGAGGGGAGGAAGATTTCACTTGGGAGGGGACGATTTCCCTTATTGCTCCCCCCTCCCCCGTGGATCCGCCACTGATAGTTGCGCAACGATCTAATTCTAGACCTAGATATCTCCAGTTTTTTAAAGAAAATTTATTGAAATGCAGAACAACCACCTATACGTCCCACAAGGCAGAACTGGCTCACATTACTCTTTACGTTTTTTAGTAAGGATATTTAAAGTTTGGTATCTATACCGTTACAATCCAATAATGATTTAAGAAATGTCACAGTATATGTAAAATTATCTCTCATCTCTCAACATCTCTTAAAAGATCAAGAGAACTCTTACTTCAGGGTGGTAGGTTCCAGCTAGCTTAATTTATGTATTTAAATCCAATAATACTGAAGCAATAATGAAAAAATTAGAACACACTTTATTACTTCAACAAGACATAAATTTTAACGAATTGTCAAACATCTAACCCCAAAATCTTACAATTTTGACACATGGAAAAAAGAATCTTTTCAAATACCACTCGTCCCCTTAAATTTTATAGATTACATTTTTGGTTTCCCTACTCAAACGGCATTATTTAAGGCAAAACCACTCAAACAAACTGATTTATTATCAGATTTTTAATCAGAGTAGTTTTGCCATAACATTAATGTGTCATCGAAAAAAATCACCCTGTATAAATGTTGTCATTTTTGTAAAAAAAAATAACAAAGTCCGGAATCGAACCAAGGTCTTCTCTTGTAGGAATTTTTAACAATAAAAAATTATTAAAAATTAAAAGTATCTCGTGGTCTTTTAAGTAATTTTGCACTAGAAACTGATTAATTATTAAAACTAAAGAAGTCCCTTGAAATGGTTCGCATCAGCCTCTTTTCGATTTAATTTCTTGCACACATGTCAAATAAAACATCGTTATTTCTTCTATTTTCAGTAGTAATACTATAAGTACTTCAAAATAATCAGATTATACATCGATAACTTGTTGCATAATTACAAAGAGTGTCAATATGACAGTTTAAATAATCCGACCGCGACCGTTATTGTTTTGTTTTCAAATAAATGTTCATTATCAATATTTGTATTTAGTCTACTACAAAAGTGATTGTAAATAAAACAGCATTATTTATAATATGAACTAAACTAAATACACAAACAATATTTAGTAAAATTATCACGTGGTCGTAGGAAAAATAGTGTACATTATTTGTGCGAAAGTGATTTTTGACACTCGTGGGATTGTCTCACTCGGCTTACGCCTCGTGCGACAATATTTTTCACTTGTGTGAAACGTGTCACTTTCCGCACTAGTTATGTAATATACTATTTCCTACGACTATATGCGAAAGTAGCTGCTTATGTCGCATAAATAAATACGTCAGAAAGTTGACATTTCTATCAAGAAGGCAGCAACTGTCAAATCAATGACACAAAGTTAAAAAGTAAGTACTAATATATTAAGTTCATTTAATTCATTTCGAACGCTCATAGTGGTTTGCTAGTTCAATTTTTCTTTTTTTTTTTTCGTCTGGAATAAAACCACTTATTTTTTTTAAGTTTATTTAATTGTTTCTTATTAAATAATTTTTTATCTTTGGAATTTGTTTTAATTATTAGTCGTAGGAAAAATATTGTAAATAACACGTTAGAAAGTGATTTTCTCTTGAAATAAGTATATACTTCAGTGTAATACTTTCACTAGTAATCTCCCTAGAGCTTGAATTACTATCGGAAATATTTCCGAAAGCATGAATTTTTTAAAAGTATCCCGAGTCGAAGCCGCCAAGTTTTTTGGTTGCTACAGTAACGAGCTGAAATAAAAGCTTCTTATAATGTTGGTGTGACATTTTCAATAGTAATACCACAAGTGATTGAATTTTCGCGATAAGTCTGTCGATTCATTTCATAACGAAACTGAGTTGCTTAAAAACACCACGAGTCCGCAGGACGAGTGGTGTTTTCTTCAAGCAACTCAGTTGAGCTATGAAATAAGAGACAGACTTATGAGATGAATTCAATCACGAGTGGAATTTTATTAGACTATTTCACAAACAAAGTAAAAGGCCTCATTTTGACGTCTGTAGCTGTAATTATACAAAGTAAAAGGTCTCATTTTGACGCCTGTAGCTGTAATTATTTTTTTTAAAATGTCAAATTTTGTTTTGCAATTTATATCCATGGTTACGCCGTGAAAATACCACGCTGATAGACCAATCAGGATTGAAAGACAGCTGGTATTATCGCGATAATACCAGCTGTCTTTGGTTTGTGATTGGTCAGATTTTGTAAAAATTCGAAGATGAGTGAAATAGTCATTACAATTTGTTCGGTCTATGACAATGCTAGAAGAGCATTCTCAACTGGTTAAAAATAAACTACCTAAGCTCCAACAAGGAAAACAACTTTTGGGTTGTATGATAAACAGTGCTTCCTGTAAAATGGTGCCCCTAAACTTAAAAGAGTTACACATGATATAAGGCTAATTCAACAATATTTAACCATTAAGGCATGCATATTTATAAGTATTAAGTGATCAAAAAAAACTTACCTCCAAAGGTGCGTAATTGAATTGTCCAGTGATACTCGTTATGTTAGTAAATTTGAGCTTTCTCTTATATTCGAAATTCAAAAAACAAAACGTTATATAAACATCTTGAGGTTCACATGTCATAATGGGAATTAAACTTGTATAAATACACGGTATTTGTATATTATATAAATCTGAACCATACATGCCAATGATCATGGTTTCCCTAACAGTATCAATTACATTGGTAAGTAACTTTACCTAAAATAAAAAAATTAAATATCCCATTGCTACCCTTCGATCAATTGGAGCTCGGAATATACGATTTTAGTAAGTCGGATTTTTAATATTGATTCATTTACAAATCAAAACTCATCCCAAATTCATTTCCTTTTTTTTAATTATGGTTTTTAAAATACGTGACGCATTTAATGATATGTGGCCGTATTCTCGACAAGTGAACTTTTGATAGGTATGCGCACTTCCAGAGTTCCATATACGCGTTGCTATTCTTGACTCGTGTAACTTTTGAGGCGCATACGTTTTCAAAGCGAACGGTTATATCGTTTGATTTTGTTAATTCATTTTGTGTATATGTTCATGGTGGAAGTGTGTAAAAATAGTATATATTTGTTAAAAGTGCATCTATAAATGGAGCTTAAAATTTTAGTTTTTTGAAACATTGCAACGCAACATACACAATTTGTAAATTAACGCCACAAAAACCCTAAACCTTGGCATCAAGTCTGTCCGTCAAATTTTTTTTTTAATTTGGAGGTATTCATTTACCTCCGAAATCTCAGCTACGTGGAATTTGTGGAAGGGTGGGAAAATGGCTCTAGAGTTCCCGAAAATCCGTTTTTCGACGATATCTGCGAAAATATGACACTTACAACATTTTTGTTTACACAAAAAATGAAGAGCAGGTCATTACCTACAAAAGTTGCCCCTATGATTTTTTTCGATACACTAATATTTTTTGCAAAAACAGCGTTTCAAAAATTCACAATTTTGAATAATAATAATTCGCAAAATTATTGTGGTGAAAACGGAAAATTTTAATATTCTAGCAAAACTTGAATATCCTCCCGTTTTTGTCTGAAGCCAAAAGATAAGGCAATAATAACCAACTTTTTTTCACTTTTTGCACTTGATTAATAAATTTATTGTAAAGTAAAGTTTGAAGGCAGAGTTTTTTCTCGTGCACTTAATAAAATACTTGATATATATTGTTACGTACTATCTTTTGTGTAAATGAGAAAAATTACTTTTGTTCAATATTTCATTTCGTTATTTTATTTATTTGGATTTTAGTTTTAGTACATAACCTATTAAATTACTGTTTTTTTTTATTGCTTTCTGTCGTAATCTCAGACAGAATGTAATTATTTGTTGTTGATAATTTTGGGCGCCATTTACTTTCCAGTAGAAAAATTGATAGTCTTAATCCCAGGTAGTGCTTCAGCTATTGGCCACGTGATTATAAAAATCGATCATAATGACTCAGTACATATGAAAATCATAAAATAACGGTTAACCTTTTAGTTTATGTGAGAATAACAGTTGTTATAATTACTATCTTACCTTATTCTAATCTATATTATTTAGTTATTAATTAAAATATAATCTAACCTATTTAAATAAAATACTTGTGGCCTTTTTTATTTTGAAACGTTTTTAAATATCGATATTAATATTGTGAAATTGGTACCTTTAATACGACTTAGATTTTATTTCTAATTCTGGTTACTTTCCTAGTCAATTCAAAATGGGATGGATGCAATATCTTCCAGGAATAAAAATCAGGAACAGGATAAATCAATACAGGATACAATTGGATCTGGATAGTTTAACAGGAACAAAGATGAAACAAATATCTGGGCTTCTTTTCTTCTCTTGATTTAAATTTTAAGTTTCTTGATTTACAAAAATATAACCTCACTTAATTTGACAGGTAAATTTCTTTTAATTTTTATCTTCAATCAGTATTGCTTTGATTTTAAATTTCTTTTGTTTTTATTACGAGCACCGAGTGAACAGTTCAAGAGATTTTGATCAAAAGCCTCGCTTAACAGCGAAAAGTAGTTTTTATAAATCATATCACGGCTCTCTAGATTAAAATTTGACAGTTTTTTACTTAAAATTCTTTTAAAATTCAAAAATTATCAATTTTTATACAATTTTTGCTTATTACCAAATCATTCTCGAGACAAAAAGAATGATTTTGAGATAATTTATTTACAATTCCTACTTATATTGAATTTACACACATACTTTTTAAGTTCGTCATTATCGATTTCTCAAATTCTATACAACTTTATTAATACTGCCTTTTTTACAGTAATTCTTTGATTTTAGAAGTCCCAACACTTTATTTTCCCGATTTATTGTATTTCCCCTGAATTTAAATTAATCATATTGATACATCATGATATTGAAATTTGAGGTAGAGTTTAAAATTTCTTTTTATTCAAACATCTAAAATAACAATGTTCTCAATGTTATTGTGATCGCAGACTTATTTGAGATTATACAGGGTGTTTCATAGTTAAACCGACATACGTTAACTCTAAATAGAGGGTACTTAGGAGATTCCAAATAACCTTGGTTAATTGGTCTAACGCCTTTAATAACCGAGATACAGGGTGTTTCATCTATTTCGGCCAATATTTTGATAAGCCGTAACTTTAGACCTGTAGATTTCTCTCATACTTGGTAAAGGTATAGTGTGTTAGTAGCCCAATCCTATAGTGTAAGAACTACAATTAAAATCCAGATCCGGATTAAGAAGAATTTGCAAAATTTGAAAATCCCCAAAACAGCACCCTGTATATCAGATTTTTTAAAATTGGGATAGATATTTGAAAAGAACGGTAAAAAATGAGGTAAAGTGAAAAATTTTTTTAAGTGCACATCCCATTTTACTATTGGAGCTTTAACGTCAAATTACAACAAATGCATTCTTTTCATTTTCACAAGCAGTAACTTTCGAAATACCTGGCAGATTCCTTTCATATTTGGTAGAGGTATCATTTTTTAGTAGCCCAATCGTATAATGCAAGGACTATACTACAGTTAAAATCCAGATACGGATTAAGAAAAATTTGTAAAATTTGAAAATCCCCAACGCAACACGCTGTATATCAGATATTTTTTAAATTGGATCAGACATTCGAAACGAATGGAAAAAACTGAGATATTCTGACATATTTTATAAATGCACATCTCGTTCTACATATTACTAAAATTTTAAAGTAAATTCACTTAATGCAATACATATTGTCATAGCCATAACTTTGGAAACACCCTGTAGATTTCTTTCATATTTGGTACAGGTAGATTGTTTAAATAGCCCAATCGTACAATACAAGAACTGAAGTTAAAATTCAGATCCGGATTAAGAAAAATTTGTAAAAGTTGATAATCTCTAAAATAGCATCCTGTATATCATTCTTTAAAAAGAAAAAAGACGTGTTATTGCCGAAGCTTACTGTTTAATGAGTTTTGAATCAGGAATTAATCCGAAAAATCAAATCTGTATTTTTTTTTGTAGAACGCTCTTGTGCACTTATAAAAATATTTTAGTATAACACATCTTTTGTCTTTCTTTCTCTGTTTTTAAATAGGTATCCGATTAAATTTAAAAAAATACAGGATGCTATATTAGAGATCACAAACTCTTACAAATTTTTCTTAATCCGGATCTGGATTTTAACTTTAGTTCTTGTATTGTACGATTGGGCTATTTAAACAATCTACCCGTACCAAATATGAAAGAAATCTACAGGGTGTTTCCAAAGTTATGGCTTATGAAAATGACAATATGTATTGCATTAATTGAATTTACTTTAAAAGTTTAGTAATATGTAGAACGAGATGTGCATTTATAAAAATATGTCAGAATATCTCAATTTTTTCCATTAGTTTCGAATATCTGATCAAATTTAAAAAATATCTGATATACAGCGTATTGCGTTGGAGATTTTCAAATTTTACAAATTTTTCTTAATCCGTATCTGGATTTTAACTGTAGTGTAGTCCTTACATTATACGATTGGGCTACTAAAAAATGATACCTGTACCAAATATGAAAGAAATCGACCAGGTATTTCGAAAGTTGCCGCTTGTGAAAATGAAAAAAATGCATTTGATGTAATTTGACGTTAAAACTCCAGTAGTAGAATGGGATGTGCATTGATATACAGGGTGTTGTTTTGGGGATTTTCAAATTTTGTCAATTCTTCTTAATCCGGATCTGGATTTTAATGGTAGTTCTTACTCTATAGGATTGGGCTATTAACACACTATACTTGTACCAAGTATGAAAGAAATCTACAGTGTGGTTCTAAAGTTACGGCTTATCAAAATATTGGCCGAGATGTATTAAAACACCCCGTATCTCGGTTATTAAAGACGTTAGACCCATTAACCAAGGTTATTTGGAATCACTTAAGTACCCTCTATTTACAGTTAACGTATGTCGGTTTAACTATGAAACACCCTGTATTACTTTAAATTTTGCTATTGAAATCTTTGCTAAATTATTTGTAAATATCCTAAAATTGTTGGTGAAAATCTCTTATGGGATTAACGTGTTAAAATCTGACATCTGGAATTTTATATTTTCTTTTGCAATTACTAAGGTAAAATTAGTTTCAAATATTATTTTCGAAATTACATTCGGTCCTGTGATTTATTGAAGTAAAATAAATAGTTAGTTAATGGTATTAATAAAATTATTTGTTTAATTTTTTCTCTGCGTATTGAACATAAGTTTTGTATTCTCTTTAATTGGTTAGTCAACTTAGTCAACCGTTACAATATATTGATGAAAAGGTCAGAATGTGGTCTTTTATTTAGTACAATTCCTAACCCCAAAAAATTTTAGAACGAAAAGAAAATAATCCTCAAAAAAAATGTCGACAAAAAATATGAAAAAAAAAAGAAAAATGCCATCGACAAGGGGACAAGCTAAGCTTTCTAATGATGTTTGTTGAAAACCGATATGGTCCTTTATTATCTATTAATTCCCAATAGCATTTTCGAAAGCTCCGGAAATCAAAAAAAAAAAACGCCCTAAAAAAACATTTTCTTTATGAAAATACACAATAATTATTTATTGAATCTTTCTGAATATATTTAACACCTTGCAAAGCCCCATTATCCATAATGATTCGGTGAAATTAGTCTTGATAAAAAAATATGAATAAATTTATAGGGTCAAAATATCGAGCAAAAACAAACGTTGGCCCGGTTTTTCAATAATTCAGAGAACTAGATAAAAGGAAAAAATAACATGATATTATAGCTACAGGTTCCTTCTTTGATCTGAACTTTGAATCATGAAAAAATATTAATTTTTACATGATTTATTGAAAAATTTGTAATCCGCTTGGGACTATCATTCCTTTAGAGCGTGCTCTCTAAATGCAGGACAGGAGCTAAAAATGGGGGTGCGTTTTGGAGCCGGTTATGTCAAAAGTTATCATATTTTTGTAGGTAATGAACTGATCTTCATTTTTGTCCAAACAAAAAATCTCTTAGTGTCATATTTTCGGAAATATCGACGAAAATAGACCAATGGGCCTTTTTTCCGCCCTTCCACAAATTTCAGACAGCTGAGATTTTCGGTGGTGAATGCACCCATGAATACCTGCAAATTAAAAAAAAATTGTGCCAGACAGACCTGATGCTCGGGTTGGCACCTTCGTTTATTGGACTATTGGGTTGCAAAGACCCTTGACCAATTCTGGTCACGTGAATTAACGAACCATTTATTTATGTCATTTGTTGCGTTCGTCCCGCAAAAATCTCACGAGTTACACAAAATTAGGCATTTCGTAACTGACTACATAAATAGCTATTTTATGAAATCGATTACTTATTTTTATAAAACGCTTAATGCGACCCTGTGTACTTTGATCTTAGGCGATCCGTCAGTTTTCATGACGTATTCATCGGACAGCTTTCCTCAAGTTTCCTGTTTTATTTTTACTCTTTATAAATGATGCATCAAATTGCTATTTAAACAGTTGTTACCTCTTATTCGCAGACGACCTAAAGTTCTTTACTACAAAAACCAGTGATGATTTTGCCTTACAATCAGATTTGGATCGTTTCACCGATTGGTGCAAAATTAATCGTTTGTCTCTGAATTTGAACAAATGTGCGACGATTCACTTTACAACATCTCCCAACATTACCAAAAATGATGCTTCATTAGTGCCACATCCATTGTTGATCTTGGCGTCATCCTCGACACCGGTCTGACATTCAATCTTCATATCGAATCTATCGTCTACAAGGCTTTTAGAATGCTCAGATTCATTAAACGCCACACTCGTCACTTTCATGATACCAAGTCCATCATGGCTCTATACAGTTCTCTGGTTCGAAGCATTCTTGAAAACTGTGCTGTAGTGTGGATGCCTATGTACTCCTGCCACATTGACAAAATTGAACGGGTGCAACGAAAGTTTGCCAAGTATTTGTTATTTAAACGCGTTGATTATTATGTGGTATGCAGTCACTCGAAGAAAGAAGGAAACAGTCTCTTCTTTTGTTCCTTTTTAAATTGCTTAACGGAGAGATCTCGTGCAACAATCTGTTGGAAAAGATCAGTTTTCTAACTCTACTCGGCGAACACGACATACTTCGCTGTTTCACATTCGTTATCATCGAACCAACTGTGGACAAAGGGCATTCTCTGATCGCATTTGTCTCAACTATAACAAGTCTTACTCCGAAAGAACAATCTAATTCGGCGGCCAGTGACGTTTTCATTGTTTGTCATTTTTTGAGCTTCATTGTTGTCTTTTTATTTTTTTACTTTTTAACTTTTTTACTTCTTACTTTGTACCTAAACATGTATTTGGTTTAGGATTTTATTATATACTATTAAGGAAGTGTCTTCCTGTAATGTATGCTTTAAATAAATAAATAAATAATTTTGCCTTTAGTGAGGCTTTTCTGTCGGAAAATTGTTAAATGAACCTGCTTAAACCCACATCTAAGCACAGTTAATCAGAATAAATAAACGTGTTTTGCAATCAAACTTATGCGTGATCAGCGCAATCGGTTTAAATCTGCACACAATTACTGCCAGCCGACGTCGGGCTGGCCCATAGCGCCGTGAAGGCGTGAAGTGTCAAGTCAAATTCATATTTAATAGTTTTCTGTTTAGGTATAGTTAAGCTTAGGACTCGTTTCAATCATTAGCTGTTGATCACTGACCTTTTTATTTTGCTGATTTGCTTATTGTTTTTTTTTTAAATATTGCTGGTACACCCTTAAGTGCCAAGTTTTATCGATATCACATTTTGTGCGAGCTTTTGGTCAATACCTGGCTCTGGCAACAGGGCTATTCATTTTATTTATATTTCGAGATAAAGGGGTTTATAAATTGTGAACATGATTTTTACAAAAATTATCCGAGACTACTGAAATTTCCGAATTCTTGATGTTGCCAATATAAATAGTTTGTATCGCTTACTTCTACAGTGGAGTTTCCATATGGAGCAGCAAAACCTTGCTCTGGATTATACGTAAAATCTGGCTTAATCTCCTTTGTTCCATTGCTTATCATTTCGGCATAATTAATATTCGACATTTTTACCACAAAGTCTATCCGTACCTGCGACGGGTTAGTCAGGACAACATACTTCGTAATTTCGGTTCCTACAAATAATATACCGTTTCGTATTAAGTAAAAGTAACATAAATGCGTTCTGTGAAATATAAAGTTGTCAAACTGCTAATATCCGATTTTATGAACAAAAAAAAACAAAGTATTTATTAAAATGCTTATCAAAGTTTTTTTTTATTCGAATATGTCAAAAAACGTCAAATTTGATACAGTACAGGGTGTCCCAAATTGGTGTGTTTTGCAGGGTATCTCGTAAACTAGAAGAGATAGAAGAAAAGCAGTTAAGATGACTTCTTTTTTTGTTAAAGTAACGATATCCTAATTAAATCTTTAGTAACTCCCTGCAGTTGGAAGATACAGGGGGATTATAGAAAACTGTCGAAAACTACAAGGTACTATAACTTCTTAATTAAGAAAAATATAAAAAAACGTTATAAAAACTTTTGATAGATATAATATTAAAGAGTTCAGTGGCGCACAGATTATTTTTTTTAGGGGGCTCACTAAGGAACTATAATGCAAACTTATGTTTTTTTAAATGGGACACCCTTTATATTTTGACGTTTTTCGTTTCCTTTTTTAATTCTCATTCACCTGATATGACATATTATATATCTATTTTCAATGGTTGGAGCTACAGTGCAAATAAACCATTTATGGATGTTATCAGGTGAAACACCCTTAAAAAAATTGAACACTCAGTAACGAAATTTAACATTTTATTATAAGGATACTGATGTATGACAATTTTATTTATCAAAATTATAATTAATAAAAATAAAACCAGATTAAAAAAATAAAAACAATAAACTATAACTAATTTTATTAGAATGTAAAAATTACATTAAATGTTCAAAATGCTCTCAGTTTTCATCGATTAAAAAGTTTTTCGTTTAAATAATCTCCAACCAATTCAGCATTACCAAAAATAAAATCATAAAATAATATTTACAAGACTAACTTCGAGAGTAGGGAAGATTTATTACAAAATATTCATGCCGCATTTAGAAAAATAAAGCCAGTGCACATACTCAATTGTGTAAGATCAGTAAGAAAAAGGTGTCAATTGTTACTACAACAAAACGGAAGACATTTTGAACATTTAATCTAATTTTCACATTCTAATAAAATTAGTTATAGGTAGATTAGTTGTTACAATGTTTCTTGTTGTTTCATAAGTTTATTGTTTTTATTTTTTTAATCTGGTTTTATTTTTTATTAATTATAATTTTGATAAATAAAATTGTCACACATCAGTATCCTTATAATAAAATGTTAAATTTCGTTACTGAGTGTTCAATTTTTTAAGGGTGTTTCACCTGATAACATCCATAAATGGTTTATTTGCACTGTGGCTTCAACCATTGAAAATAGATATATAATATGTCATATCAGGTGAATGAGAATTAAAAAAGGAAACGAAAAACGTCAAAATATACAGGGTGTCCCATTTCAAAAAACAAGTTTGCATTATATTTCCTTAGTGAGCCCCCTAAAAAAATAATCTGTGCGCCACTGAACTCTTTAATATTATATCTATCAAAAGTTTTTATAACGTTTTTTTATCTTTTTCTTAAGAAGTTATAGTACCTTGTAGTTTTCGACAGTTTTCAATAATCGCCCTGTATCTTCCAACAGGAGGGAGTTACTAAAGATTTAATTAGGCTATCGTTACTTTAACAAAAAAAGAAGTCATAACATCTTAACTGCTTTTCTTCTATCTCTTCTAGTTTACGAGATACCCTGCAAAACACACCAATTTGGGACACCCTGTACACAATAACAAGAAGAAGAACTTTTCGGCCTAGGATTTTTTTCGTACTTTTTCGGACGTTGAACTGTGAACTGTCCGGAAAAGTAAAATATATGTATTTGTAATGACGGTGGAATTTTTTGATCCAAAAAAGGACCATGGGCGTAACAAAACTGCCTGAGACAAAGACATTAAAATGTCCTACACTGCACCAGCATCTGGACTTCAACAACTACTCCTTGGGCTATATGCCCCCCCCCCAGGTATTGAATTACGAAAGTCCAGACGTGGTTTGATTTTATTATGAAAGTGAAGATGGCGTTGGGCTCTCCTCGTTCTTGATATACGTGAACACTTTTATCGAGAACGGGGTGAGTCGAATCCATTTTCAGACAGCCTTTAACGATAGGATGTCGAGCTAGCCTGCTTCTTACTGAAGAGGAACAATAATTCCGAAACCGGTCTAAGAATGGCAAGCTCCTTTAATAACACCTTTAACACCAAACCACGTCGTAATTCAATACCTGGGGGGGCATATAGCCCAAGGAGTAGTTGTTGAAGTCCAGACGCTGGTACAGTGTAGGACATGTTAATGTCTTTGCTCTTGGGAACAAGTGTGATTTATTTCACAACCTCGGGCACATTAATATTTGGTGTATTTTATTATCGGAATAACATACTGACTTGCTGTGATATGTGTTTTTTTTAAACCAAGTGATATTTATAGGTTATGTTAAAATGTTATAATTTTTTGTTTGAAATTTGTCATTTCTTTCTATTGCTTTTTAGTGTAGTCTATGTTACACTGACAGAAGCGTTCAGCTATTCGCTACCTTCAAATTCAACGAAAAACTTCTAATGTCAATGGTTTAGTTTATCATAACTCAAAACTTTGTGTTTATCAATTCTATATGCTATTTTGCTTCGAAAAGTATTGTGTATATTTTATTTATGTTAGCACTTCTTACACTATACAAATGCAATAAAACGCGTTTTTTAAAAATTGTGTAGCTCCGTACTACACTTTCTAACACGAGCTCCATTGGCATTGGCAAACTACAAAACTATAAGTAGAACTAGGTAGAATATTTTTCTTTATTTTATTAATATTTTTTATATTCGAATATTATATTCGGACGCCCCCCTCTGGATTTTAGATTTATTAGTCGAGATAAACTTAAATTTGCTGAAGTATCAAATTTCCTTTTCGCCATGTTTTTTAAATCACACTCGTAGTAAGTATCGTTGAAAAGGATCTTAATTTCAATTTAATGCAATACTTTGATTTGAAAAAATGTACACCCCCTCCACCCTGATATTTTTTGTAACGGCGCCCATGCTCTTATGGTTTGCCATAATCGTCTGAAAAAGTAACATTTCACGTCCTTGCATCATAAACTACTTGTGTCAAATTATTTAGTAATAGATATCTATGTCATAGGTCTACAGAAAACTTCTTTTTTTCTTTTACTTGATGAATAATATTTGAAAAATTAATATTTATTAATTAATAGTTTGATCACATAGTAAACATATAAATATAAAAAGTAAATAAAAAATAAAAACTATTTTTTACACAAAATTTTAAAAAAATGCTTTTGAAGATCTTTACTTTCATCAAAAGTCCTTTATTTTATTAATATTTTTATATTCGAATAAAAAAAATTGTATCATAACGCGGGCGAGAAGTTCCTTTTTCGGACTCCATAGTCATCTGAAAAAGTAACACTTCTCGTCCTTGCATCTTAAACTACCCCCTATTTCATACCGAAATATTATTAAAAAAATATACTAGAATAATGACGGTCTTTTGTTAGGTTAAATAAAACACAATTAATCTACTTTAGTTATACAAAATAATGAAAAATAAGTCGACAGTAGCTCAATTTATCAGTTTTTTAGAAATTTTCCAATTATTGTCCATTTTGGTACAATGCACGTCCAAAATATGTTCATATTAAATAAAAAATGGACATCTATCGGACGTCCAAGTTGGTGACCAATGGATATCCATGGGATATCCACTGGACATCCCTTGTCCATCAAACCACAACCATTGGATGTACATATTGTACGTTTTAGATATACATTGGACATCCATTGGATATCCTTGTGTTTACTGGATAGGAGGAGACAAAAATTTCTGGAAATTTTTTTAGTTGCTATGGTAGCCATACAAAATAAAGGCTTTTAATTGATCGAAAATGTTAGGTATGGAATTTTCATATAAAAAGACTGCAAAAATTAGTACGAAAAAAATTAACTGGCTCCTGTACTATAAAAATGCCGCAGACGGGTATTATATACCGCATAATGTCCGCGTGTGAGTCGGACGAACCAGTAAATATTTTCAGCCGGAACAAGATTACCTCCCTCCCGTTTTCAAGGATGCTGAACATGATGGCGGTGTTAGAATTTCTCTTTGGGGTTGCGCAACCACTCAAAACGGCCAACGGGGTTGGAGGGGGTCGGAAGAGATATTCAGCTCCAACATCATGCTCAGAATCCTCGACAACAGGGGGGGGGGGTATATATTTTAACAAAAAAATTCACCCCTTTAGAGGGGTTGGTGCGGTTAGATGGGTCAGAGCGGTTGGAAGCGATATCCAACACCACCACTGGGCTCAGCATCCTCGAAAATTGAGGGAAAATGTGTTTTTCTGGAGGGAAACCTTGTAAAGCGCGTTTAACACCCCTAGTGGTGGTTTTTGCGCAACCCCAAAGAGAAATTCTAAGATCACCATCGGGTTTAGTATCCTCGAAATCGGGAGGGAGAGGTAATCCGACACACGCCACTACGCAAATTGCATACCATATGACGTGGGCCAAATTATTTAGTTTTTTTGTATCGCTTAAAGTGTTAGAGTCGACTCTAGTTAATATCGTTTTAAGAATTGTTTTCTAACTCACCAAAAGGTATTTTACCAAAATCCAATTTATCTACATCTGGTTTTAACAAGGGACATACTACATTACCTCTGAAAGGAAAAATTGGATGATAAGAATGTATTTGATATTTCGTAGAAATTTGCAACCTTATATTGAGTCGAAATTTAAATTTTAAGGTAGTACTCTCGATACCTCAATAGTCAAATGTGTGCTCTGTGTTATTTGACTAGTATTTATATTTGGCAAGCCGCGTAAAAGGAAAACAGACAGAAGTATGCTTTCAGTAACTGTTTGTGCTATCAAATGCATATGGGTTTGACATTCGTTTACAAAGCATCCATGATAAAATGTGGAAACATCATTAATAATTATTTTTAGTGAAAACTTTAAATACGATAACGAGCAAATTTTAATTTACTAGACCTTCATAATATGACAAAAAATACTTTTAAGTTAATATATTACTCGAATCATCATCAAGATAATTTTTTGCTCAAAATTTGATGCTGAAAATAAAAATAAAAATGGTACATGTCATTTGAAATAAAAAAGTTGATGTCTACTTCCGGTATAACAGGAAGTAACCGGAAGTTGAAAATATTTTCATTGATTAACAAATCCTCGTAACCCAAATTTCAAATTTCAAATATCTATACTTCTCTAATGGGCCATCTACGTAACACCCTGTAGATTGTGGTTAAGATTAGGTATCCCATTACTATAACGTAAGATAAAATTTATATTATTTTAAAAATACAAATACAATAGAGTAACCGCATTAAAAATAAGGAAACCACTGTGTCAGCCCCAAAATAATAATCAAATTATGGTTAATGAATTTCACCGTATTATTTAACATAATAATAATAATAAATAAACTAAATTATCCATTTTTCTCAAATATGGCCTAGAAATTTTTTATGGATTAAAAATTTTTCTCAAAGTCCACGTACCCTAAACTCAATATAGTGGAGTAGATCTGGTTTTGAAAACGAAGTCGCTCATTTCGAAAAAAAATTTTTGTGATTTCATAGATTCGAGGTTCATTTTTTTCATTATTCGGATCGAAACGACTTCTGTATGTAAAATAAAGTGCTCACGAAAACACATAAACCTAATTTTAACCCGTCTAAATTGGTCCAGCGGTTCTCAAGATATTGTGATTTGAAAGTAAACGGATTTTCGCCGCACCGCACATACGGCCAAATTATCAATTTACGACGCCAAAAATAAAAATAAATATTTACTTCAAAATAATTATAAATACTTTTAAAACGTTATCGATAAACCAGTCCACAATGCACTGTAATAATTTCTTTGATATCGCGACATAATACCAAGGGCGGATTTAGCTTTTTTTTATGGGAGGGATAAAACTTACGAAGTAGTCCAATAATCGTATATTTCTAAAAAAAATGTATTTTTTGCCCGTAACTTTTTTTTGGATGATAATATTAAATAATGTACAATAATCCATTTTAAAGCTTAGGATATCGCCGAAATATCATGTTATGACAAACTTGCTCACCGTTTTTTCAATATTTGACCCGAAAAAATGACATGGACGGTTATAAATGCAAAGATAAAGAAAAATGGTAATTATTCGGAAGAACATTTGCTCAATCAAGCCTTGTCTCTTTAATTTTTTTTCAAAAATCAATACTTTTCACGGTATTGACCAAAAATTGAAAATAAAAAACAAAAATTTAGCTCAACTTTAACAGACCAAAACTTAAAAAATAATTATTCATAGGGCTAAAAATTACTAGACAATTGTAAAAACATATGTTACGATTTTCTGCAAAACGATTTTTTTGTCAAATACCACAGTCTAGATGGCGTTAAAAAATGGCGTAAAAAAATTGAAAAAAAATTATTTTGTCCGTAACTTTTTACTTTCCCGGCCCCTCGCCAAGGGAAAGTATTGTGAACGCGCTAAAAAAAAATTGAGATACCGACGGATATATCCATTTTGAGGTCCCCTGAGACGATTAAAACGATTTCCAGATGGAAGTATGTCTGTCTGTCTGTCTGTCTGTCTGTCTGTATTCTTCCACGATAGCGTCCGCACGCTTAATCCGATTGAGCTGAAATTTGGTATATGGGTTTCGGGTGATCGGAAATTGAACCTATTAGTTTTTGGTTGAAATCGCCCCACCAGGATGCGCAGGAGCCCTATGTACATCGCGAAAAAATATAAGACTTAAAGTTCTTATTTGATATTTAGGTGCCTCACTGGCTTGTAAATACATCCTGAAATTTTCATTCCTTAATTTTGAACATAACCTAAAAAAAAAAAATTAAACTAAAAAATCGCAACCCGTAGCGTCCAACCGCTTGATCCGATTGAGCTGAAATTTGGTATGTGGGTATAGGATCATTGCGGAATGAATCCGTTTGTTTTTGGTTCAAATCGCCCCACCAGGGGGCGCAGTAGCCCTATGTACATTACAAAAAAAAATAAAAGACCTAAAGTTTTTATTTGGTATTTGGTGCCTTATTGGCTTATAAATACATCCTGAAATTTTCATTCCTTACTTTTAAAACTAAGCAATGGAAAAAAATTTAAAAATTTAAAATCCAATTGGCATTCGACATGTCAAAGAAAAAAGTAAACAAAATACCGACCCTAAAAAATTGTTTTACTTTTTTACACCAATTTAATTTTTTTAATTTTTATTTTATAACTGCCGGGAAAGTCTTGTATCGACAAAACAGATTTTTTTCTTCTTATGTTAAACGGTTCTGGATGGTCTTAAAATGTTCCCAATGTTGTTCTCTCATTAAGATGTTATATACATTTTTTGTGGAAGTCATATTTTTTCAGATATTTACGCTAGAACAGCGGTTCTCAAACTTTTCAAATTTTGTACCACATAAATATGAAACAAAAATATATGTACCACCATAAAAGCATTTCGCCGTTAAAAATCAATGTGTCGCGAAATTGTTCGAAGTTTTTGGAAAAGTCGTCATTTCAATATTAAAGCTAGAGCCGTTAAAGTCAAAAACTTGAAAGAAAATATATGTGTTTCCGAAAACAAAATGTTAAATGTTAAATTGTACCACTAAAATATTGTAATGTACCTACCACCAGTGGTACCCCTGCGCTAGAACGATCCAGTTTCTTTAAACACCCATTTTTCAATTGCCAGATCGTCCTTCGTATTAATCGTAGAAAAATAAAAAAAATCATTTTATTTGTTAGCTCAAGGCCATAAAATTAGTTAATATCAATTTTTACGTAATAATATCAGATTTTCGGTTATATTTAAAAAAACTAGAAATGTACGATTTTTATGGTCAAAATCGTAATTTTCTACGCCCTATAACTCGGGAGGGGTTTATTTTCATGAAAAATTGTATTGAACATTAATTCATTAACAAAGGATAATTTATCGATTGCGCAAGTTTATTTTCTTTTTTTCCCTCAGCTTTTGATGAAAAAAACGCCACTATCGAAAGTTTTCTACTTCTGAACACCTTTCCTAACAATTTGCAAAAAATTTCAAGTCAATCTGTTTCTGCTCAATGATTTTACTTAATTTCTTGGACTAAAGACAACATGTTAAAAAAAAACTTTATTAATACTAAATTATAATCCCAAAGAGACTAGGAAAGTACTTAGAAATGGTTAAAACAAAAAAAAACACTTTTAGACAGCTACTATTAAAAGTCTAGTAAAATAAGGAAGCTGCATACAGTTTTCTTTATCGCGTTATAAGAAGCACCACTTTCTTTATTATGTAAAAGAGTTCTGTGTGTATTATGTTTTATAAATTATAATCATGGGGGGGTAATTACCCCCTGTACCCCCCCGTAAATCCGCCCTTGCATAATACCCTGTGCGTGTACTCAAACTTTGGTTATCTTTCGCAGATCCAGTTTCCAGTATACGTTGCGCATATGACGTAATAATATTACACTTGATTTGTTTATTTTAAAATGTAAAATCACAAATTTTTCAATAAAAAGTGGCGTACGTACTTTAATATGCAATAATCATTGTTAACATAAAGATGTACGTTATCTATATAGTAAATAGTTTAAAATATTGTTTTTGTTTAAAAAATATATTAAAATATCAACTTAAGGTAGAGTTGTAAAAAAAGTTCCACCGAGTTCCACCGATCTTTTTGACATGTTCGAAACAATATCTTGTAATAAGTATAAAAATGTAAAATACATGTCCACTTCTTTCCACCTTTGTGAAATTGAGCGCATTCTTTTCAGGTAGTTTTTGAAAATGGCTTTCTTTCAAATTTTCTGAAACGTTGGTATGTTGTAAAACTCGATGAGCTGACAAAAAATGTCCATTGGCCCAAACCGATCCTATGGCTAATTTTTGAAGTACAGGGTGTTAATCATCGGAAATGCCACTTTTTTGTAATCAGATTTCTCATAACAGACTCGATTTATTGGCGTTTATTGTAGAAAACATGAATTATATATTATTTAGCATTAATATTCTATAAATAATCACCGTAGAATTTGGTTATTTACAGGGTGGTTTGAAAATAAGTAATATGGTTTTTTTGAAGAAATCTTTTTTTTATAACAGCTTCAAAAATACGAGCAAATGTCATTGCATTATGAATATATAGTTTAAGTAATCACTTCTTGGTGATGAATCATATTTTATACTGGGTCATTCATAAGGGCATATAGCGTTTTTAGCTTTAACGAGTCACCCCGTATAAACGATGTGTTATAAAATTTTTGTATTTTAAAAGTTTCTCCGTCAACTTTATAATTTAATATATTTTCACATTAACAAAAGAACTGAGCAAAATTTTGTTGTAATCCTATGACGAGTTTTCCTAAAATGTCTACCCATAGATATTAAAAACATCTTTCAACTAGTAAATAAAGGTTTTTCATATATTATGGCTTAAGGATATTAACGTTATAAGTTGAAAACATATGTTTTTTTATGGTTTCTATAGAAAGAATGAAGTAAATAACATCGGAATAGGATATTTTTAGGTACTTTTCAGATGACCCCGATATGGTAAAATACTGTGATAAATTGCCTCTATTTTCTGTTTTTGTAACTACTTTTAAAATCACCCTGTGTGTCCATTTAAAGTGTTACCGATAGGTCATGATCTAGAACATACTAGAGTTTCATTAAATTCCGCAATCAACCAAAATTCCATGTATTCCGTGCAGGGTCCTTTATTTTATTAGAAAACTACTAGCATTTGTTCCCAACTAACACTTATTAACTATTTTTTTTAAAGATAAATATAGAACAGTCTTTCATAAGCATTTCTCATCAGAATATCAAATAAAATTACGTAAAATATTTTTGTCGTAGTAAATTGATAATTTGTCCGTATGTGCGGCGAGAACACACCTAGAGCCGTGTTCGCGTTTTTCACAGGGAAGACTTCGAGACTTGATTTTTTTTCCTCCGATAGATAGTCCAAAGCTCTATCTATATTAAGGCCTGTAGGAGTGCGTGATATATCTATAAAAGTGAGTACTCTCGCTCAGCCGCCGTGAAATTAGATGCCGGAATAGTATTTCTGAGAGAGAAGAGAGATGATGTGAGAGAGAAGAGAGATGAAAGGGAGCGCTTAGCTCCTATCCTGGCATCTAATTTGTAACAGGGGTTTTTGAGCACGAGAAATCAGAATCTAGTACCGACTTCAATGTAATTTGTAGAGGACGCTAGTTAGGCCACAATTGTGGCATATATGTGCGATTAACTTTTTTGTTCTTTAACGTAGCGCTATTTTTGTAAAAGAATATTAAATTCAAGTTATTTTAGAAGAAAAAAAACATACCTGTTATTATGTTATGGGTTAAAAGATTTATTTTCTAATTTTATTTCACATTACAAAATCTGGTTAAAATCTAAACAGTTAAAGGTCAAATTTTAAAATCTTCTTTTTCGTTCTATTCTTATTATCCACTGGTACTATCAGAAACACAGAACTTGATTGGCTAGATATCTAATGGTACCTTCATTTATCATATGACCAACCGTAAATATCGAATTATATCAAAACTATCTCATAAAATCGGCATTGGGGAATACAAAAAAATGACAGGTTCTTTTAAGGCTTTTTTTTGAAAAAGAGCACGTTTTCAGACGAAGAATTCTAACGCATTTTTGCGGATTTATAAAAGGAAAAGATTATTATTTCAAGTATTAATTTGTTTGTGAAAGTTTTAAACAAGTCTCTACTTTTGAGGATTGAAAAATTCACAAATAATTTTTCCATTTTTGCTGATTCTTATGTAAAATGACCTCCTGAATCCGAATATGGCCTCAGTTTTTCCACATCACCTACCGTTTGTTTTTTCTTTCCTCCAAATTATGGAAAAGTGATAAAATAGGTGGGGGGGCACCTCCCCGAAAACGGTGGGTGATGGGAGAAAACTGAGGTCATATTCGGATGAAGAAGGTCATTTTACATAATAATCAGCAAGAATGGTGACAGGGGCAAAAAAAATTTTTTTTGCTGACCAGTATAATCATTAAGCTGATCCCTAAAATGCGATTATCTCGTAAACCGTTAAGTTAAGTTAAAACAAGTATACTTTTTTCTACTAAAGTAACGTGGCTATAATATTCTTTTACAAAAATAGCGCTAACTTAAAGAGCAAAAAAGTTTATGGCACATTTATGCCAAAAATGTGGCCTAACTGGCGCCCTCTAAATTACATCTAAGTAGGTACAAGATAATGATTTCTTGTTCCCAAAAACCCCCAGTTCCAAAATTTTAAGTATACATATCCAAAAATGCTAAAGTTGTTGCAAGAAATAAATCTTAAAATTTAACCTTTAATACCCTGTATATTCCTTATTAGTAACATTTTATTAGAGCAAATCGTAATATTTCAAAGTGAGGAATCTACCATACTTCTATGTACAATTACTTAAGGACCACCCTGTATATCGGAAAGATACTTTAGAATTAGGCAAGAAGAAGCCTATTCCGATCTTAAAGAAATTAAGGTTGGAGTACCACAAGGAAGTGTCCTAGGACCTGTCCTATACTTAGAGTACACATGTAATATTCCAGAGTTAGAAAACAATACCGCCGACGACACTGCCATTCTAGCAGTAGGAAAGAGCAATGAAGAAGCAACCAACAAGCAAACAGCTGTCCACCTTATCTATGACTCCACATTAACTTTACAAACAAAAGGATAGATCATATTCCAGTCAGAATAAACAATAACCTGATTCCATATTCAAACACAGCAAAATACTTAGGTATTACCATAGATGCCAAACTCCGAGGGAAAGTACATGTTAAAAAGAAAAGAGAAGAACTTGGACTGAAATATAGAAAAATGTACTGGCTAATTGGAAGAAACTCCACTCTGTCTCTACATAATAAGCTTATGCTTTATAAGCAGATACATAAGCCTGTATGGACCTATGGTATCCAACTATTGGGATGCACTAAAGCAAGCAACTTAGCAATCATCCAAAGATTTCAAAACAAAGCACTGAGGAACATAGTAGATGCCCCTTGGTACTTTCGCTCCATAGGGATCTGGAAATGGACACTGTTGACCAGACGATCAAGAAATTAGCCAAAAGTCATGAAGAAAGGCTTCATCATCATGTCAATGTCGAGCCTATCCACCTCCTTGACAATACTGGACTTAAGAGGATCAAGCACGTTAAGTTAGTTTAGTGTTTTTAGTGCAAAAGCAGAGCTTGTGTGTGCACGTTAAACTTTAGTGCAATCCATTCTACAGAACCTAAGGAATGCTGATGAGTATACCTACCTTAGATTTAAGTTTCAAACTCTATTAGATTAAGTTAGAATTAAATTGCTCATTGGTCACTGTTGACCAGATTGTAATATACTAAATGCCTTTATGGTTGTTTAATAATAAAAAAAAAATCTGCTGGTTCTGAATATAATAATACATCTGCAGCTCTTATATTTATTACTCTACCTATAGTGTTAATTTAATTCGTACTTACATCAATAGAAAGTAAATTATTTCTTGTGATTCCTTGATTTTAAAATGAACTTTTTCAACAAAAGGTCCTTGAACTTTTGATGAGAAGCTTATTATAAACGTTTTACAACAATCGTTTTTCTTCATATGTTGATATTCCGGATTGCAGTTGATTTCTCCTCCAAATTGAGTTTGCCTTTGTTGAAAAATCAACGTAGCAGGTATCCATCCTTAAACAAAATGTCGTATATTAAAACACTTTCTTATTTTTTTTAGAAAATCTGTTAACTGTCGGTTTTTTTATTGTACGAAAATATTTAAATGATTATTCAAAATATTGTCCATGGCCAGCCACAACTTCATTCCATCTTTCTGGCAGCATAAGAATTCCGCGTCGAAAAAACTACTCCTCTTTTGAGTTGATCCACGAATCGACCCAATTTTCGGTTTCTTCTTAAAAAGGAAGTACTGCTCAACCAAGCCAAGTGTCATCGATCGAAATAGGCGGTAGTTGAAAAAGGTGGATGTCTGGAAAATACGGCAGGTTGGGTAAAATGTCCCATTTCAGTGTTTCATTAGGAAAACAGTAGAAAAAGCAGAAAAATGTGTTGCGAGCTTAGCACGCATCCTCCCATGGGGTGACTCAATCGATCATCCTCTATGGACGTCTATCTCACTCCAGGCAATATTAATAAAAAAACTGGAAGAACGTCAAAATGAGAAATGCCGAAATAGTCAAATAACCGGAAGTAGCAATGGATAATGTTACCTAATTTATTTTCCCAAAATTTTAAATGTATTTTTGAGCTATCTTTGTGAATACCTGTAAATAAATTTCAATTGAATTAAAAGTTAGTTAATACCTTCATTTTTCACCACCACTTGATACTCATGTTCAGCTTCCAGGAAAATTGTGCCTGTATTTAGTTTATTAACATTGAAGATAACCGTGGGTCCTTTTCCTATGCCAGAGAGATATAAGTGGAATCTTTCATGTTTTCCTGTCACATCTAAATAAGCTGAGCTTAAATATACGTCATTCTTTGTTGGCGCAAAAATTACGTTGAAATCGAAAGACTGATGTGGAAGAATCCTACCTTCCTAAAAAATTAAAATTTGCAACATTAAATTAGAGGATCGTTATTTGTACGAATTTGATATATGTTGGTATGTATGTATGAAGTTGGGGTGTTAACTGAACTGCGACCTAAAAGATTTATTGTGCACCCTTCAGTCGTTATAAGGCGGCGAGGATAATTCTCAACCCCTATAATTCTACATCTCTAAGTAAATTATAGATTTAAAGTGGCACCAAGCTGGGTAGGTTGCCCTCTAAATGCCAGATACAGAGCCCTTGGATTCTGCAAAAATGTGGATAGAGGTCCAACTCCAACTCCAACTCCAACTAAGCCTAAGGTGTCTTTGAATCGGAGTGCCCGGTGAGGATTCCTGTCTTTTTTGGTTATAGTCACCAGTATCTTAGCTTATCTTTCAAGATCCTTCCTATTGTCAGATCTCTTATTCTCCAGCTCTCTTTTGATCGCTCTTAATATCGTGCTAGAGCTAAATCCACAAAATGGTTCGGGTCCCATAAATGGTGTTTAGCCCCTTTTCTTGCGAGATTGTCTGCAATTTCGTTACCCTTAATTGTGTCCCGGCATCCATGTAAGGATAACTCTATTTTTCTCGCCTAGATTGTTTCCAGACCATCTTTGAGTTTGATGGATGCTTATCGATCTGACATGGTGATAATCTCTCGTCTGTGATATTTTTTTAGAGGGCGTCAATATCCACCTGAAAAATGCTTGTGTATTTTCCCAAGTTTTCACTGTGCCTGATCCAAGGCCCATACACTAGTATTCCAGTTCATTCTGTGGCGTTTCATCTTTCCTGCAATCCAGCTCTGTGATTTTAAATTTTTTCACAAAACTATACTTTTTTATCATTTCCTTCTGGAGCATGTCCCAGGAGCCCTGATCGGTATTAGAGTTGACAGACTTGATTCTGATTACACCCTCCCTGATCCCACATTATCTACAACTAAATGAAGTCGTTCGATCGGCAAAGCCACCAAAATCCAATCTTATACTTCCGGCTGACAAAGGGAATGCCATGGTTGTCCTGGAACATGCTAGTAGTCTGACGCATCCAGCCGTACTATCCTGCGACAGTATAAATAACGACCCTTAACCAAATCCCAGCACTTGGAGTTTCGCCTCTAGTAAGGTTAACATACTAAGTTACCGTGCTCTCACACATTCTCCCGAGGAAGCCTCGTACGATGGCAGGCGAAACGTCGAGACCTATTCTACAAATTAAACACAGCTCCGTAAGTGATGCATGGTCCATGTGTTTTCTGATAGTTTTGGATGTAAGGCTAATTGGAATTTCACGGGGTCAGTTACCAATAGCTCAGTACTTTTGTTAACAATTTGTATCACTATTACTATTACTCACCATCGGTATTATAGAGAAAGCTTCATTGGTGTACATCAATTTAAATTCATCGTTAATATTTTCAGCATATTCCCGAAATTTATAATCGAGTATTTGTTGATGTCCTTCAGAATGAATGATTTCGTTATATTCGAGTTTCACGTATTTCTGCTTTTCCATTTCAGTTAAACTCTCTAAGTTCTTAATGATACTCTTGATCCTTTTGACGTCCTCTTTCTCGCTGGGTAATAATTTCCAGCGAAAATCGATGGTGAATGGACTGTTGTTATGAACTGTCGTAGTACTATAATTCTGCAGACCTAGAAAAAAATGTTCCTGCAGTTATTTTTAAAGTTAAATTAATAATTTATGTGTATAAATATGCCAGATCTTTTTTTAAATAAAAAATTTTATAGCAATGGTAAAAATTACTAACCCTACCATTCTATCCATGTTTGTTGACTGTCAAAATAAGTACCGAAAATCGTCACTACCTGCCGGGCTATTAGTATTAAAAATCGTAAAACTGACTATTTGTTTCATTTCCATTCAAATTAAACAATTATTCGTTGCACTCATATAAAATAAATGGCAACCACGCCAACATTGAGATAAACGAATTCCATCATGGCGCCTCAAACTTCCGGTTCCTCTGAACACCTGCACGCGTTTGTGGCACGTAGGCACATTCCATTGCGAAGTCAGAGTAAGGTCCACACGTGATAGGTGGGCGTGAATAAACAATCTAAAAATATCTGAGACCGGAACGGGTTTTAGGACAAAATTAATACGTTTTAAGACTCAAATGCGGGCACTACTCCGGGGTACCGAAAAACCTCGGATTTAATTTATTTTTCATTCTGCCTCTTAGTAAGGCAAAACAGTATGTTTTAAGCCTTTAGCGTGAACGCATCACTCAGATGGTGCCGAAACCACCGTATCGGGATAATAAATGCTCAAAAATTCTCTGACAAATGTTCATGCTGCCTCTTTGTACGGCAAATTAGTGTATGTTTGATTGTTCAACGAATCACATCTCCGTTCAATGTAACGTAAAATTATTTCAATTAACAAGCGAGTTATGGTTACCAGTTAAATAACCAAATGTTTTTAAAAATACAAATTCATTTGTAAGTGACTAGTAAATAATGTAAACCATTTTAGTGTCGTTTGGTGTTACATTTTATCCGTTGAAGTTTTAATAAACTTGTTAAACGTAACCTGTGTGTTTTATTTTTGGGGTTCCGGGAAAAGAACGTTAAATTGTAGTCCATTTTCAACATATTCAAACAATACTTAAAGAAGCGGTGTTGTCACAAAAAATAAGTGCATCGGCCGACTTTGGAAGTAGTTGCAACGTGTATTTCCATTGAAATATGACACTATTTATTTGTTTTCGCTATGGATACATAAAACACACTAGGTATAATCGAACCCACTGCTTTATGAGAATAAAAAAGCCTATAAAAACAGCAAATGATACCGCTAATAGAAGAAATGCTGATGGATCTGGACATTTTTGAGTACTTTAATGTCAAAGACACCGTACACTGTCCATATACATAAAAATAAAATAATATTTTGGCTATTAGGACCACTGTGCAAATACTCAATAACCAACTTAACTGGAGATCCTAATAGGGGTAAATGACGTAAAATTTCTATATTGGTTAACTTTCTTTAATAAGAATTTACATTTTAATTTCTATAACGCATATTAGATTTGATATGATAGGTTGACCACTTCACCTGGCTCATAGCTTCCTTTTCTGATCTCTTGTGAGATTCACAAACGTTGCTAATTAAAATTTTGTCTCAAATTTTAATTTTTTTTTTTGGCTTTGGGAGTGCATCCATGCAGCCAGACACTTTGTTTATTATGTTATAGGTTATGTAAAGATATATTCAATTAAATAAAATCCCTGTTTAATCGTTATAATTGTAACCGGAGTTAATATTATTTTGGTAATAAAAATATAATAATAATGGATAAAAAAAAGACCTGAACCACCAACCACTATGAATACAAAGGAGGAATTGACATAGGACACACACTTCTCGCCAAGGGGTCGGTCATGGCATTTTAATTTGACAATTACAAGGTAGACCTCGGAAAACAGGTACAACAAATGGGTAAAAATACACAGGTAACAATTGTCACTAAATTCAGAAAATACTAAGGAGGTATCATAAAAAAAATGTTTTTTTAAATTGTGATAGAATTACAGATAGATCTGTATCTTTAAGAAAAATGAGAAAAGCATCATATAATTCTTTCATACTGAGCAAAGATCAAATATTAATTGGCAGACTTATTCTTAGGCGTAAAAGGTCATTGACAAACTTATTGCTTTGGATTGTGTATTTCTGATATTTAAAGAAAATATGGTCTAAATCCGCCCTTTCGTTACAGAGTTCACATAAGTCTGATTCAATAATATTAATTTTGTGCAAATGAGCTGGGTAAGATGGATGTCCGAATTTCATTCTTGTCAATGAAACAATTTGCCTTCGAGAATATGGCAAATTTTTGTGCCATGGTTGTGTGAGAAGGTTTTTCTGTAAAGCCGTGTTGCTAGTATTACAAAAGGATACCCAATAACTGGCCCATTTTTTGTACATATTTTTTTTTATTGAGCTTATGAAGTCTGCTAAACATGGCTCATCAATATGTTCATCACCATTTTCTACACTATCTTTAACTAGTTTATCTACGTACTCATTATGTTTGATGCCCACGTGAGCCTTGACCCATATTAGTTTAATGAAATATTTTTTTGTCAGTTGACCGAGAAGTAATTGGATTTGTTGGATGTAAGGGTGTGTGAAGTAAGCACAAGGGTCCACTGGTTTCCTGAGGCTATTCAGTACGGATAATGAATCAGATAATATTATGATTTTTTTTATATTGATCTTGTGTAGCTATGTATTCCAAAGCTTTCAATATTCCAAATGCTTCTCCTGTGTAAATTGAGCATGAGTTTCGGATTTTAAATTTCCTTTCGAACTCTAGTTGGGGTATATAAAAAGAACACCCAGTACCTGTACTATTTTTCGAGGCGTCAGTATATATAGATATATTATTTTCAGAGCTATGCAGGATTAAATTTATTATTATTTGATGGTTTTCAGCTAAGATTTCAGTGTATCTGGGAACCGTAACTTCTATCTGCTTTACATAGTATTCAAAATAATTTTCGAGCCGTGAATGTGAAATTTTAATATTATTCATGTTACGAAAACAGACACATAAAGGTGGTGAGTTTTTTTGTGCCAGTAGGGTTTTGTTAAATCTGAAGTATTTAGGTCTGATATTTTTTTTATTTTTTCGGCTAGATATTCTCTTCTAAATTTTAGGGGAGGTTCTATTGCTTCTACCCGCATAGCTTCAACTGGAGTTGATTTCATTGCTCCGATACATACTGTCACGCTAAACAAAAGAACACTCAGTACATCGAGTTTGCATTTTTGTGTTTAATATAAGTAGTAAATTATATAATCAAACCAGCGATTCGAATAAACAATAATAGTATTTTTTAATAACATAACATTGAGCTGGTCACGTCAGACCCAATTCGCGAGATGTAAATATCCGCCGAGTTAGTAATAAAGGTACTCTGGTCCTAGAGTCGTGGTAGACTCTTGTCTGGGAGTCGTGGTGACTGTTGTCCTAGAGTCGTAGTAGACTCTTGTCTTAGAGTCGTAGTAGACTCTTGTCTTAGAGTCGTAGTAGACTCTTTGTCATTGTGTGTACGAGATCGTACAGCCCTATCTCCAAGCCAGCGTGACGTGCCCAACGAAGAGATATGTGTAACTTATGGTAAGGCCCTTTGTATTTTATAAGTATATATTTTTATAATTGTTAATAAACTTGTTTACTGTTTAACCTGGTTTTATTTCATAAAGAAAGGTAGCAAATAATTCTCACAACCATTAGGGTCGTGACATATGGTGGAGGTCCCGGGCAACGATCCCGGTACCTCTCGCTTTATTCTGGATCATATCTATTTGTTTCAGTCGTGTGTCTCTAGCTGCTCCGTAGAGAATGCTGCCATAGTCTATGATTGATCTGATGTAGGCACGGTAAAATAATAGTGCAATTTCCGGACTTGCGCCCCACCATGTTTTGGTTACCATTTTTAGAAAGTTAATTGCCTTTTCACATTTTGTTTGTATTTGATCAATAAAAGATTTCCACGAGAGTTTCTTTTCTAAAATTACCCCAAATTTTAATTATAAAATTAAAAACACGGTGAGTAAAGTCATAAATATTATAAATTAATTAAGCTTGCCTACCTTATCTCAATCTTCACCTTCGGATTCACTGTTATCAACATTGATAATAAATTTGGTCGGGCTCGTTATATAAGAATTTTCTTCTTTGATGACATGTTTCATTTTTTTCTGCCAATCATCAGCTGAAATTTTGTTAATTTCTTCTTTTACCAAATTTGCTACCAACCCGTCAAATTTGGGAAACACGTTATGACGCCTTATTCTTTTTTAAGTTGTCCCCAAATTAATTCTATGGAGTTAAATACACAAAAATAGGGCGCAATACCTAGTGGCCCCTTTTTGATGCCATTTCATCAATGAAGAATTTTTCTTCAAATGATTGTGTGCCTAATACTGTTTTTTTGTATAATTTTCTTCGAAATAAAGATCATGATTTCTTAAAAATTCCTGAATCTCCGATTTATTTGAGTTTGTATTGGAAACTTTTTCTATTAAGCGGGAGTGATATGAAGCATTATCCATCACTATGATGCTATTCTCTTCAATATTGTTTAACAGCTGATTTTCAAACCAATCTTCAAAACTTTCTCCAGACATATTTTTGTGGTAATCTAAATTACAATCTTCCAAATTTTTTCCAGAGAGTTTGAGGCAATTTTGTACCCACCCTGAGTCCGATCCACAGTGAAGAATTGTAAGTCGAGTTCCTTTGTTGCAAGGAACATTTACTGAACATCTTCTTGTTCCGTTAGACCATCCTTTCTTTGGCGTATCGTGGGTATCGAACCACGTTTCATTTAAATAGTATATTTTTCTGTTACTATTCCGAGATGCCTTAATTTTTTCCAAATATTGTATCCTCCGTTTTTTGATCCTCTGGCTTTCCATTATTACAGTCCTCTTGTTGATAGTTTGGTATTTAAATCCAATTTTCGATATCCAACGCTGTGTTGTGCTTTTAGAAATTCTTAAATCTGGCCTTTTACTTTTTAGTAAAGAAAATATACTATCCACTGTTGTGAACTCATTTCTTTGGTAAGATTCATAAATAATACTACCAATTCATTTTGATATTGAAGGATCTAAAGTTTTAACACATCCTTTATCACACCTTTCTGATTTTTTGGACCATTTGGACAAGAGTGCTAATGGGAACATTTGTTCAAAAAGATGTTTTTTCAATGGCACTCCTTTCACCTTCGGGAGTAACAATATTGTTATAAACATTTATACATATCGTATGGGCATCTTTACGTAGATATTATTTTTTCGAGGTTGATATTTTTTGATACTCTGAAGTTCTTTCACCAAAAATGTTCTCTTCCTAATCGGAGCTACAGAAATCTTTGGGACTACAATCTGACACCACATAATCCATTGTAATATTATTTAGTGATTGTTTCGATTCTTCAGATCCACTTAAAGAAACTGTATTTTCCCTAGGACGAAACATATTGAAATTGACACCAAATAAATAAATAAGAAGTATACTGTAACAATGATTTAAAAAATTTAAAAAAAGAGTGTGTAATACACGAAAGCCAAGAATAATATTAATTAAAATAAAGTAACGCCATCCCGACTCACCTACCACCTACTATTCACTAAATCAAAAATCAAGTGCGAACACAAGCACAGTGTATTAGTGTATGAATATTTTCCTAGCCCCGACTACTGAAGACAATATTTGTCTAACTCCTACTTCCTACTTGTAATGTCTACTACTTCAATTGCAGAACAAAATGATCCCGCTTTATACAAGTCGCTAATACCGACAAAGCCACTTGTCGGCACATCTACAAGCCGCCAAAGCCGATAAAAGTAACCTGTCGCCACATCTGAGAATTTTGTTTTTGCCATTGACAATGGAAAAACTATAGCCTCTTATGAGTGTAACCTCACACCCCACAGTTTAGGTAAATTAAAATTTAAGACAAAATTTTTTAATTAGTAACGTTTGTGAATATCACAAGAGATCAGAAAAAGAAGCTATGGGCCAGGTGGAGTGGTCAACCTCTATTCAAATCTAATATGCGTTATAGAAATTAAAATGTAAATTCTTATTAAAGAAAGTTAACCAATATAGAAATTTTACGTCATTTACCCCTATTAGGATCTCCAGTTAAGTTGGTTATTGAATTTTTGCACAGTGGTGCTAATAGCCAAAATATTATTTTATTTTTATGTATATGGACAGTGTACGGTGTTTTTGACATTAAAGTACTCAAAAATGTCCAGATCCATTCGCATTTCTTCTATTAGCGGTATCCCTTGCTGTTTTTATTAGTACAAAAAAATTACTAATGAAAAGAGATCTAAGAAATGGATATTATTACTACTGACCTACAAAAACTTCAAAAAAGTCCACAGAACCTTTTTGCAGGAAAATATCGGCTTCTTGAATCTCACATGATACGGGAATTTTCATAACGAAATCTAGGCAATGTACAATAATGAAACTGTTGGGATTCTCTGCAGTAATCGGAATACAGGAGACTTTCAATTCGTGTGCTTGATTCGGTTTTATTACTTCTTTTTTTGGGATAACGTCGAAAGGTTCTTCTACAGATACTCTGTAATGTCCTCTTATATCAGCTAAATTGTGAAGAAGAATAGATTTTTCCGAAGTTACTCGTACGGCCGTGGGGTTTAATCTTAATTCGTCGACTATTTTAAGTAACGGTCGAGTACTTAATGCTGGAAAAAAGTTTAGCAAATAACGTTGACACATAAATTAATAAAAATATATATTTTTTTAATTAAGTAACGTAGCAGAAGTTTATAAATATTTTAAAAATGTGCCTAAGTAAACCATTGGTTTTACATTTTTTTTTCAAAACGCTTTGAACAATTTCTCGCATACTTCAAAAGATGTGACTGGAGATGGCCCACCACTTTTAGTCCACAACAAAACGGACCATGGGAGAATGTATTACAAATTAATTACAATTTATTACAATCTGAAAAAAATTTATTCCACCTCCTGTTTTCGAAATATGAGGTTGTGGGCCAGGTTTCGGCTGAAGCTAGCTCACATGGTACCAAACTGAATAAATATAATGGAAATGCACGGGGAAATTTATTACAGGTGATATATACAATACATCAGGTGAACCATCCTAATCAGTATCGATAAATGACACGCGGGACCAATAGGGAAAGCAGTTATTCACAAAACTTAGTTTGTTGTGGTCGCAACTGGTGTTTTACAACATGTAAGCGCCCAACCCTTGCTCACCGGCGGGGTATATGCATTTTACATGCATATGCATTTTTTTCAAATTATTTAATGAATTTATTACTGCACTCACATTTTTATCATAAATTTTAAACGGGAATAAATTTATTACAGTAGCCCACTCACTCTTTTCCAGTAAAACATTATTGCCTTCAACTTTGAATTAGTGACCATGGACATATTTCGTGAGTGGGCCGGTGTAATAAATTTTAAACAGGGTCTTAGGTGCCTAAGGATGTGAAATAAAATCACACTTGTTCCCAAGAACAAGGACATTAAAAATGTCCTACACTGCACCAGCGTCTGGACTTCAACAACTACTCCTTGGGCTATATGCCCCACCAGGTATTGAATTACGAAAATCCAGACGTGGTTTGGTGCCCGACCAAGTCGGGGCTTTAAACCAAAACTTCGATTTTGCTTGCCATTCTTAGACCGGTTTCGGAATTATTGTTCCTCATCAGTAAAAGCAGGCTAGCTCGACATCCTATCCCTAAAGGATGTCAATGAATTCGACTCGCCTCATTCTTGATAAAAGTGTTTGCGTTACTTCTTCACTTTCATAACAAAATCAAAGCTTGCAAAACTATAGAAAACTATAACGAAGGTGGAATTTTTTGAACCATAAAAATTCCAAAAAAGGACCAACGTTTAATGGATTTTTGCAGTTCATGATTAAAAAAAGGTATCAATCCCTCAATAGTCGCGTCACTAAGATGTTGTTTGCTGTAGATCTTGAGGTGAATTCAAGTTTTCTGAAATCATTTGTTTTAGTCTCTTTTTCTCTTCTTCTAATTTTCTCCTCCTTTCCCTTTCTTCCTTCTCAGCTAATCTCTTGTCTACACCTGCCAAGCAACCCGAGCGCCCTGGCTCTCTTAATTTTTGTAAGAACAGTTTATTTTCTTCGTTATAGTTTTCTATAGTTTTGCAAGCTTTGATTTTGTTATGAAAGTGAAGAAGTAACGCAAACACTTTTATCAAGAATGAGGCGAGTCGAATTCATTGACATCCTTTAGGGATAGGATGTCGAGCTAGCCTGCTTTTACTGATGAGGAACAATAATTCCGAAACCGGTCTAAGAATGGCAAGCAAAATCGAAGTTTTGGTTTAAAGCCCCGACTTGGTCGGGCACCAAACCACGTCTGGATTTTCGTAATTCAATACCTGGTGCGACATATAGCCCAAGGAGTAGTTGTTGAAGTCCAGACGGTGGTGCAGTGTAGGACATTTTTAATGTCCTTGTTCTTGGGAACAAGTGTGATTTTATTTCACATGCTTAGGCAGTTTTGTTACGCCCATTGTCCTTTTTTGGTATTTTTATGGTTCAAAAAATTCCACCTTCGTTAGGGTCTTAGGGATGGACGTTGGATCGAATTGAATAAATTTATTTATTACAATAGCCCACTCACTTTTTCCAGTAAAATATTATTGTCTTCAACTTTGAATTACTAACCAATGACATATTCCGTGAATAGGCTGGTGTAATAAATTTTAAATAGGGTCTTAGTGGGCTGGTGTAATAAATTTTAAATGGGGTCTTA
Organism: Crepidodera aurea; assembly: GCA_949320105.2. NCBI lineage: Eukaryota > Metazoa > Arthropoda > Insecta > Coleoptera > Chrysomelidae > Crepidodera > Crepidodera aurea. The sequence continues at coordinate 23,220,453 of OX439479.2, read as the reverse complement.
AGGGTGAACGTTGGATTGAAATGAATAAATTTACAGTAAAATATTATTGCCTTCAACTCTAAATTGCTGACCAAAGACATATTTCGTGAGTGGGCTGGTGTAATAAATTTTAAACAGGGTCTTAGGGATGGACGTTGGAGCGAATTGAATAAATTTATTTATTACAGTAGCCCACTCATTTTTTTCAGTAAAATATTATTGCCTTCAACTCTGAATTGCTGACCAAGGACATATTCCGTGAGTGGGCTGGTGTAATAAATTTTAAATAGGGTCTTAAGGGTGAACGTTGGATTGAAATAAATAAATGTATTAATAACTTTTTCCAGTAAAATATTATTGCCTTCAACTCGAAATTGCTGACCAAAGACATATTTCGTGAGTGGGCTAGTGTAATAAATTTTAAACAGGGTCTTAGGGATGGACGTTGGATCGAATTGAATAAATTTATTTATTACAGTATAGCCCACTCACTTTTCCAGTAAAATATTATTGCCTTCAACTCTGAATTGCTGACCAAGGACATATTCCGTGAGTGGGCTGGTGTAATAAATTTTAAATAGGGTTTTAAGGGTGAACGTTGGATTGAAATGAATAAATTTATTAATAACTTTTTCCAGTAAAATATTATTGCCTTCAACTCGAAATTGCTGACCAAAGACGTATTTCGTGAGTGGGCTAGTGTAATAAATTTTAAACAGGGTCTTAGGGATGGACGTTGGATCGAATTGAATAAATTTATTTATTACAGTATAGCCCACTCACTTTTCCAGTAAAATATTATTGCCTTCAACTCTGAATTGCTGACCAAGGACATATTCCGTGAGTGGGCTGGTGTAATAAATTCTAAATGGGGTCTTAGGGATGGACGTTGGATCGAATTGAATAAATTTATTTATTACAGTATAGCCCACTCACTTTTCCAGTAAAATATTATTGCCCTCAACTCTGAATTGCTGACCAAGGACATATTCCGTGAGTGGGCTGGTGTAATAAATTTTAAATGGGGTCTTAAGGGTGAACGTTGGATTGAAATGAATAAATTTATTAATCACTTTTTTCCAGTAAAATATTATTGCCTTCAACTCTAAATTGCTGACCAAAGACATATTTCGTGAGTGGGCTGGTGTAATAAATTTTAAACAGGGTCTTAGGGATGGACGTTGAAGCGAATTGAATAAATTTATTTATTACAGTAGCCCACTCACTTTTCCAGTAAAATATTATTGCCTTCAACTCTGAATTGCTGACTGACCAAGGACATATTCCGTAAGTGGGCTGGTGTATTAAATTTTAAAGAGGCTTTGCGCTTCAGACACACACGACGGATTTTTGACGTACGGTACAAAGTCGTACACAAATTACCTTTGATATTTGTGTACGACATTTTACCGTACGTCAAAAATTCGTTGTGTGTGTTTGAGGCGTTAGGGATGTATTGCATTTTTTTTGGCTAAGCCAAATGTTTGCACTTACACCTTACACCAAAGGCGTTCGTGTAACCAAGTGATAACAAATTTTGAAAAGAAAACTTGTTACGCCACTGGTTTTCTTCGAAATAGAATAAGTAGTCATTTCTAAGTTAAAAAAGACCCTCATGTTTTTTTCGAAATGAGCCGTTTCTGCGCGATAAGGTACATTAATAATGTACAAAATAATGAGGTCAGGTAAGAGGTAAGGTTAGGAGTGCTCATATTAATGACGTATAAAGTAATATTTCAAGTAAATATTGTTTTATTTTATTAAAATTTACACGATGGATATTATTTCGCACCGAAATCCGTGACTATTTTGACACTATTTTTCTTAGAATTTTTTTTCCTACATCACTGTATTTTTTGTTTTCAGATAGCAATTTGGGTAATTTAAAATACCAATTGATTGATCTATTAGTACAAACAACAAACAGAGGTGTATTCAAATATATTTATATTATTTAAATTTCGGTATGATAGTTATTCCTACTTCTCACATTTTGATCTGAAAACAAATATAGTACATATATTGAATTATATTTATACAGTTTTCTAAATTAAATATGCATGTATGATTGATTAAATACGAATAAAATAATACCGTAGGTTATTAAACGAATATTTAAATAAAGTATCTGTAAATTATACATTTCAGTGAATATGCAGGATATTTCAGATACAGGGTGCGCCAATTATTTCCACTCGATCTCTAGCACCGAAACAAAAAGAGATATCAACAAGATTTTTTGTAAGGGTAGACAGTGTCACTCGGACTACAATTTTAAAATATTTTGATGTATACAGGGTGGCTAATTTTTGTGGAATGAAAATTAATTTGGTTTTTTTAAATTGAACACCCTTTATACGATTATGTCTTCTGATTCTACTTAATATTAGATTTACGGTAGTTTTTCGTATTTGTAAATCCGACGCGGTATTGACAAGTTATTCCTATTTTAAGCAGATTTAATGAAAAAACAGCACTTCAGAAATATTAGCACAAAAACCACATTTTTTAAAAAAATCCTCAAAAAAGCTACTATGATGTAAATGAAACATGCACCTATCACAATAATCACACAACATCTTCACTTGTTGCACAGGGTGTTTGCCGATGGCGTCCCAATAGTCTAGTTTTCAAATGGCAATAACTTAATTTTTTCAAATGGGACACCCTGTATGTTTTTCTTCAGTTAGAAGCTCTCCCTAATACGCATTAAGAAAATATAGGGTTTTGCACATCTAACTTTACTATTTACTTAAATAATTGACGTTAAGTGACAAACAACATATTTTACACAATTTTTAATAAGTACAAAATTTTCCAAAGTTTAATCGTAAGAAAACTACAATAGTGAAAGTTAAAATTTATAGTAGGTGTTCAAAATGTCTTCCATTTTCATTTATACATTTTCTTGCCCTTTTTTTCACTGATTTACGCACATCTCTTAGCATTGCAGGGGTCACCTGTCTAAATGCTGCAGTAATTCTTTCTTTCATATTTTCTTTTGTGGTAACCTCTTCTTTGTAAACAATATTTTTAATAAAACCCCACAAGAAAAAATCGCAAGGTGTAAGGCAAGGCGATCTAGTAGGCCAATGTATAGGTCCTCCCCTTCCTATCCAACGATCCTGAAATTCCCTATTTAACCAATTGCGAACATCTAATAGGTAATGTGGTGTGGCACCATCTAATTGAAACCACATTCCGTTGCGATAATTTTGAGGCACATTTTGCAATAAGTTGCGAAAATCATGTTCTAAAAAATCTAAAAATATAGCTCCATTTACAGTCCCATCAAAGAAATAGGGACCAATTACATAATCACCTATTATTCCCGCCCACACATTCAAAGACCATCGATACTGTGATATGGTTCTAAATAAATGTTCATTGTGGTCCGAACACAACCGTTCTTATGAAACGTGGCTTCGTCGGAGAATAAAACTTTGTTTTTGTTTGTATTTATCTTGTTTATTAACCATCTACAGTATTCCACTATACGCGCGAAATCACGTGGTAACAATTCTTGGTGAAGCTGGTGATATTTATTCTTTTTTATTATGCGCCTAATTGTGGTATTGGAAATATCTAACTGATTGCTTAATTGCCTTGTGCTTATATTGGGATCTTCAAAATACTGATCATTACCTTATATTCGTTGTCAATAGTAACAGCTGTAGTTTCACATGAATGTTTTTCATACTTGACGGTTCCTGTTCTATCAAATCTATTCTTTATATTCTCAAAAGTATCCTTTTGTGGATGACGTCTTTCTGGGTATCTTTGACGATAGACCCTACTAGCAAGAAACGCATTTTTTTGACATTCACCCAGTATCCATATCATATCAATATTTTCTTGAACACTATAATTCTTATTAAAATCCATTTTTTATACACAATACCAATTAAATTTTAAAATTTTATGTTGACAATTAATGCCATAACAAAATATACCTACTGTCATTTTCATAGGTAACTTGATTTCTTATTAAAAATTGTGTAAAAGGTTGTTTGTGACTTAATGTCAATTATTAAAGTAAATAGTAAAGTTAGATGTACAAAACCCTATATTTTTTTAATGCGTATTAGGGAGAGCTTCTAACTGAAGAAAAATATACAGGGTGTCCCATTTGAAAAAATTAAGTTATTGCCATTTGAACACTAGACTATTGGCACGCCATCGGCAAACACCCTGTGCAACAGGTGAAGATGTTGTGATTATTGTGATAGGTGCATGTTTCATTTACATCATAGTAGCTTTTTTGAGGAATTTTTTAAAAAATGTGGTTTTTGTGCTAATATTTCTGAAGTGCTGTTTTTCTTTAAATCTGCTTAAAATAGGAATAACTTGTCAACGCCGCGTCGGATTTACAAATACAAAAAACTACCGTAAATCTAATATTAAGTAGAATCAGAAGACATAATCGCATACAGGGTGTTCAATTTAAAAAAACCAAATTAATTATCATTCCACAAAAATTAGCCACCCTGTATACATCAAAATATTTTAAAATTGTAGTCCGAGTGACACTGTCTACCCCTACAAAAAATCTTGTTGATATCTCTTTTAGTTTCGGTGCTAGAGATCGAGTGGAAATAATTGGCGCACCCTGTATCTGAAATATCCTGCATATTCACTGAAATGGTTGATACAGGGTGCCCCGTTGGTAAACGGAAATATTTTCAAGGTCTCTTGGCTTCCATAACGAATTTACCGAGTGTAAGTATGCGTAATTATTCATTTGACCAGAACTTTTGAATCACTTAGTATATTTTTCCAATTTTGGCATACAGCTTACACTTCTCACGAATAATGTACTGAATTATTTATAGATATGAAAATCCAGGTTGGGCTTTAGGAAAAATTGAGACATAATAAAAACATGAAAAAAACACCCTGAAATCACAATTTTATTATTTCCATTATAGATTTGAATAGAGAGGGAAAAACTGAATTAAAACAAGTTGTTGTTGTTATCCCGCCACCGATTCGAGTTGGAAAATTTTGAAACTGAAAGTAAAATTTTTATTTTATTTAGAAAAAACTTATTTAGAAACACATTTTTTTTTTAACAATTTCAAAAATTCACTTCGCGTGATTTACCTATTCCTTGTTTATTCAGCTTAAAATACTCAACTAACAAACAGTTATTAATAATTAACGAAATTGCTCAAAATGTGCACCATTTTGTTGTATGCACTTTCTTGAACGTTTAATGATGTCCCTTACTGATTTGGCCATAGTTGCATATGAGGAAGCTACACAACGTTAGGTTATCAAGTTTTGTACTTTATTTTCTATTGTTTTTTACATAAAACTAATAAAGTGCTAAAATAAAATTATACGAGGCGATCGAAAAGTAATCAATTTAATATTTTGTTTAAAGTACGGATCGGCTATATTACTTAAAATGGTGTTAAAACGGGAAAACAATAAAAATAAGAATACTATAGGACTATTTAAATGTCTTTTTTTTTGTCTAAAATTTTACTTTCAGTTTCAAAATTTTCCCATTAGAACCGGTGGTGACGGGATAACAACAACAACTTGTTTCAATTCAAACCTGTATTTTCATATCTCTCAATAATTCAGTACATTATTCGTGAGACGTGTAATCTGTATGCCAAAAATTGAAAAGATATACTAAATAATTCAAAAGTTCTGGCCAAATGAATAATTATTCATAATTGATAAAACACCCTGTAACTCCGTTATGTAAGCCAAGAGACCCATTAAATATGGGTTATTTAGACCTCTACCTACCTTTAAAATATCTCAGTTTACCAACGGGACACCCTGTATATAATTTTGGGGCCGGTCATGTCCAAAAAAGCAACGCGCATGTGTTGCTACAACCTATTTGTGGTTTCATTTTTGCCATTCTCTTCTATTTCTATGCTAGTTATATACTATAATTAAAAAATACCGTATATTGGAACTGAAAATGTTTCTTCATTCGTGTCGCAAACCAATGTGGCAACGTAGTCTCGCATTTCTGTCGGAGTAAAAATAATTGTTACTACGTAAGCGATTCCTGGTGCCACTTTATTAAAATCCAAATCACTTACAGGACGAACTATTTCCAAAAATGGAGATTTATATTCAAGACCAATCCTCAAATTTTTTGAAGCCTGAAAAATGAATTAATCATAATATTATATTATTTAAGTATTAATAAAGAACAAAAACCGAACTAAAAAAATAACGCGAGATAAATAATTTAATTGACTTAATTGGAATTGTTCACATTATCCACATGATTTTGTGTTTACACATATTGTGCCTCTCCGTACCCCTCCGTACCACTTCTGGAACACCTTCAAACCTTCAAAATGGGGTCCAAAATATGAAAATTTTGAAGTTTAAAATGACATTGAATTTAAAGTAGACTTTCATTACAATTTGTTCGGTCTATGGCAATGCTAGAAGAGCATTCTCAGCTGGTCCAAAATACATTGAAACTCGTATGTTCCGTTAAAAATTTACCACATCTGTATATCCCATGAACATAAAGAGATGTACACCTAAGAGTTCGCTCTAATCAGGTTATATTCGCATTATCTACAAATCGGTACATTTTCGGGAATTGGGCCTATGGACACTTTTGATTTGGATGGGATGACGAATAAATTTCCGTAATTTGGAGAAATCGACTGAAAGCCATTTCCGCATCAAAAACTGCGGGATACTTTAGCTTAATCACATTAATGTTTGAAAGGCAAAAAGCTTTCGTAAAATAAAGTAGTGATAGTTGATGTAAAGGAATGATTTTGTTATTGCGTCGAAAAACTTTGTAAACGTTGAATAAATAAAAATGTGTTTTAAAACAGTAACAATTTCTATATTAGGCTATAAAATTGATACTAACTGGTTTGGTATTTACGAATGACAGGGTTGTTTTATACGTTTGGTACTCTTCGAAATTCTGAAAAACAACAATATCTGGATTTCTTATAAAAGTGTTCATTTCCGTTATGATTCTTCGTTTTCTTGTAGACTTAGTCAGTTGCTCGAAACGTTTTTGCATCGGCATTTGAAGCTCACTCAACAATCTTGATGGGGTTACCTAAAAATTTACTATTGCGTCAAACGGTTTGCTATCCTGAACTAGTTCCCAGTAAACACAGGATATCCGATGGACATCCATCAAAAGTCCATAATTGATCCATATGGACATGGACCAGAAAAGGACATCCAATGGATGTCTAGTGGACGTCGTTCAATCGATGACCATTAATGGACATCCAATCGATATCCTTTGCCGGTCCATGTTCTTATGGATCAATTATGGACCTCTGATGGACCAAGTAACTTCGAAATAAATTTAACCAATTGGTAGCATTGTTACTGTTGGCATTCCTGGAAATAATTTCAAATTCACGACTGACAATTGACAGGTTATTTATTTGGTTCCAAGTTCTAATGGATTTAGAATATATTCAGTAGTCATCAGTTCCATTTTCCATTGTTAATAAGTTCTTCAAAAAAGAAAAGAGATTTGTGTTTTGATCGCCAGGTAAGAATTGAGAAAAACATCGTACGAAAGAAGTACTTAAACAAAGCCTATAAGAGAACTCGAAGAGAGATAAACTTATCTTCTACCAGTGACACACAAATCCTTCCATCCAAGTTCTGCTTTTGTTTCACCACCTGCTTCGAGCTTTCAGTCTGATCCCAATATATGTGATTTCAATAATAGTAATTCTGGGGAAAGATTGTGTTCAACAGTCAACAAATATCCTAAAAGTGGTAGTGTTCAGTCTCCATTCGCAGAAAACGACCAGCAACATAGTAGTGAAGCTGACTCAATCAGAAATGTATGTTTATTTCAGTTTTATTTTTAAATTAATTATTTATTTTAGAATATTTTTATTTCATGTTCTGTGTTGGTTAAAACATGTTCATATTTGAATATATATATTATTATTTATGTGAATCGATTTTTATTCCGTAAATGAGTTCATACATTGAACATGATACTGATTGATCTATCTATATGTAGATTGTAGTAATAATGCTAGACATTACATTATTTTTTGGATGGAAAGACATTTATCAAAAACTAGGAACTGAAGTCTATAAGATATCCATCACTGGTCCAGGTAATTTCCTTTTATAAGTCCAATAAACCTCCATCAGAGGTCCAGATAACATCCATGAAGTGTCCATCGAAGATCCAATTATCGTCAATTTTGGTACAATTTATGTCCATTTATAAGTCCAATAAATCTCCATCAGAGGTCCAGATAACATCCATGAAATGTCCATCGAAGAACCAATTATTGTCCATTTTGGTACAATTCACGTCCAAAATATGTCAATTTATAAGTCCAATAAACCTCCATCAGAGGTCCAGATAACATCCATGAAATGTCCATCGAAGATCCAATTATCGTCAATTTTGGTACAATTCATGTCCATTTATAAGTCCAATAAACCTCCATCAGAGGTCCAGATAACATCCATGAAATGTCCATCGAAGATCCAATGGATATCCACTGGACATCCCTTGTCCATCAAAGGACATCCAATGGATGTACATATTGTACGTTTTGGATATACATTGGGCATCCATTGGATATCCTTGTGTGTACTGGGTTTAGCTTAAAAATAATTTAAAATGATATTTAATATTTATCTAATCGTCTATATTTTAAAAATGTACTTACATTAATAGGTGGGGCGTCCATAGGACTATCCAAAAAGAATGGAAGTAGTTCCATTACATTACATTTTTGCATATGGCTAAATTCTTCCATATTTTCACTTGAAACACGCAGAAAATAAAGAAACAGACTTGACAAGTCAAAAATAGAATTATAATTATTTTTCCGATCTGCCAATGTCAGTAAGTTGCTATGTATTTAAATAAGCATTACTTTACATTGTTCTTTGATGCGACTTTTTTTAATGGTCAATTTATTAGCCTTCGATCGTGACTTACCTACATAAAATTACGTAGACATTAGTCGCAGTGACACCCTAATTTTCCGGACAGGACCAATTTAGTCTTTCCCCTCCCGTTTTCGAGGTTTCGACCAATACTGATATACAAAATATCATCAGCAAATATAAACACCCCCATTTTCGAGGAAGCTGAGCATGGTGGTGGGGCTGAATATTGCTTCCCACCCCCACCAACCTCTCCCCCGAATTGGATCAATTATTTCTAATATAAGTAGTATCAGTTTTCGAGTACGATGGTGGAGCTGAATATCGTTTCCGATCTCCACCAACCCCCTCCACCGGCCAATACTATATATTTGCAGTTAATATTAAAAAAAAATTGACCCCTTTCAGGGAGAGTATTGAACGGTGGAGGGGTTGGTGGGGGTGGGAGGGTATACAGTGTCATCACGAAAGTATGGGAAAATTTTTTATTAAGGGTTTTTCGACAAAAAGTTATTCTTGATAAAAGTTTGTGCATCCCCTAAAACTACACATGCACCAACAAAATATAGTAAAACATCCGTAGTATACGAGGAGCCTTCAAAAATTTGATTTTGAAAAATCTCGGGAAATATTATTTAAAAAAGTCGTTCAGGATTAAAAAATACTAGATTCCAGAAAATCAATGAGTGTGCCGAAATACTTATTTTATTTTGATGTTTTATGATTTGATATTATTGAATATTAAGTTCTTGTTACAATACTCTATAATTTTGAGCAATTTTCGGTGTTAACAAAAGATAAAAATTACTTTGCACCAAAAAGTTTCAAAATTTACTCTTCAAAAAAATTGACCGTGGTTAACACAATAGTTGTGTAATTTGTAATATTACAGGCTTTTTAAATAAACCGTCGTATACAGGATGTTGACTATTTATCGTTTTACTAACTTTTTTTTTCGTAGTCCCCATTTTAAAAAAATTTGGTAAAAAAATAAAACTTCACTTAGATGGCCATGACTTCAAAAGTATTTTTTAATGCTGAACAACTTTTCTAAATAATATTTCCCGAGATTTTTCAAAATAAGGGTACTTTACTCTTGTCCCAAATTCAAATTTTTGAAGCCTCCTCGTATATTACGAATGTTTTACTATATTTTGTTTGTGCATGTTTAGTTTTAGTGGATGCATAAACTTTTATCAAGAATAACTTTTTGTCGAAAAACCCTTAATAAAAAAGTTTCCGATATGGTGCGTACTTTCGTGATGATACTGTATATTTGCCGCTCATATTAAAAAAAAATACCTCTTTTGGGGGAGAGTATTGGCCGGTTGAGGGTTTGGTGGAGGTTGGAAGCGATATCCAACACCACCACCGTGTTCAGCATCCTCGAAATGGGGGGAAAGTGTGTTTTTCTAAAGGGAAACCCCTTGTAAAGCGCGTTTAACCCCTATATGGGGTGGCTTTTGGCCGTTTTGAAGGAGTTGCCGAGGGTATGAGGTATGAGGTATGAGTACCTCACCAATCGCAAACGATACGAGTATTTCGTATGGCGATCAATTATAGCAGCAAATAAACCTTTAAAATGGAATCCCCCACTTCATAACTCAGAATTAGAAATAATAGTGAGAAGACTAAATTGTTTGCAGAAGACCTTGGTAAGACTTAATAATCGACGAGCGGACAAAACTATTTACTCGTAAGAGAGAAGAGAAGGTAAGAAAAGCAGGGAGTAAATATTCAACTTAAACAACAACAAAAATCACACTAACTTGATCAAGTAAGTGCAAAAATGCTAAAAGAACAAAAAAAAATTATTTTTTATTCGAATATGTCAAAAAACATCAAATTCGATACAGTACACAATTACAAGAAGTACTTTTTGGCTTAGGAGTTTTTTCGTACTTTTTCGGACGGTAAATTGTGAACTGCCCGTAAAGTAAAATATAGCTTACCTTTTTCTTTTAGCTTTAAATTAATAGTTGTGTTCAATAATATTTGGTGTATTTTATTATTGGAATAACATATTTACTTGCTGTGTGTTTTTTAAAAAAAACCAAGTGATATTTGTAGGTTATGTTAAAATGTCAAAATAGTTATAATTTTTGTTCGAAATTTGACACTTGTGATCTATTGCTTTTAGTGTGGTCTATATTGCACTGACAGAACCGATCAGCTATTCGCATCCTTCAAATTCAATGCAAAAGTTCTAATAACACTGGTTTAGTTTATCATAACTCAAAACTTTGTGTGTATAAATTCTACATGCTATTTTGCTTCGAAAAGTATTGTGTACATTTTATTTATTTTAATACTTCTTACACTACACAAATGCAATGAAACGCGTTTTTTAAAAATTGTGGAGCTCCGTACTGCACTTTCTAACACAAGCTCCATTGACATTGGCAAACTACAAAACTATCACCCAGCTAACATGGTCACGTGATATCGACGTCTTTCTAAGGTCATTATTGGTAAATGACGTCAATAACTTTAGATCGACGTATAACAGATGTCAGATTTTCCACCAAATAAAGACGTCGTTTCACTGACGTCAAAATAACGTGATATACGTGACCAGAAATTTGGATTTTTACTTTCATCTATTCATTGACGTTATATTGACGTCAGGTAGGCCTGATACTTCAATTCGATTACAAAATTCATATTTCGCGCCAAGATGAAACCAGTGCTTCTTATTGTTCGACATGTAGGTCACTCTTGATTCGCTATCGCTATTGATTGCGTCTTTGTTTTTGAGTGAGTTATCCGTTTTCCGTTAGTTTAGTAGAAGGTGTAGAACGTAGAAGGCAGTCGTAGCGCATTGAAATTTGCAAGTTTTTGGAAATATATGAATGTGATATAGGTGTTGTGAGTTGTGAGTGATATAGTTTTGTATTAACTGAATAACTGGTTGTTATTATTATATGTTGTCCAACAAAATGTATGTTGAAGTTGAGTTTAAAAGCAGTGCTGATGGAGGGGGACTGGCCTGGCCATTGTCCATAAAATATGATTAACTCCAAAGAAAGTGGTATGTTTTTGGTGTTTGGCCAGCTATAAAAAACCAGCGGATGTACCACAATGTCTTAAGGAGTGCTGCGTCTCCGGATGAATGTTGGAAGCTCTATGAACTGGAAAGGATTTTCTTCGAATGTAGTGAGTGAATTATTTTAATTGGTTCTTTTATTTGGGTTGAAGAAATGTTCATTGCAAGTACACGCGTGTTTACGAGTAAATTAACCTTACCTCACTAACCGCCTCTAGCCTCCAATCTACATTTTGAAGGAATGCCCAATCTAATTGCAGTTGAAATTCGCTGATTTTCTCCTGAAACCTACCTCGACCTTCTGAGGAAATTCTTGGGAAGTCGTGTTAATTACTTTCGACTCATGTTCGGGTGGTAGGTATATGTGTATTGCAAAAATAATATTCTCTAAGTGTGACTCTGAACATTTCATAAAATGTTTTTTGAATTTTATAGATAACTTGGAAAAAGCAAAAGAGAAATTGAAGAAAGCAGAGGTTACATCCGATATTCAAAGCGATTTCGAAGATTCTCAAAACAAGAGAAGTTTGGCTCCCAGGAGGCTTTATGAAAGTGATGAAAGTGAGGGGAGTGACGTGTTTGATGAGCTACCACTACCATCTTTGCGAAAAATTCAACCATCTATAAATAAAACCACTGGTTACATATAGTTTAAGTGTTCCTCTTTGGTTTTATATTTTAATAAACATTATGATATGAAGTCTAGTTTTATTTGTTTTAAGGTCGTTTGGGAGACGTCCATATACGTCGTTAGGAAGACGTCCACTAACGTCGTTCGGGGGAAGTCCATAGACGTCATTTTTATGACGTCGATGGGCTGTGACATAATCACGTTATATTTAGGTTAATTTCACGTGATCCTTTTGGTTAAAATCACGTAACTCATGACGAAAAAATCACGTCAATATTACGTGACCATGTTACCTGGGCAGTAGAACTAGGTAGAATTTTTCTTTATTTTATTAATATTTTTTATATTCGAATAAAAAATATTGTATGATAACGCGGACGAGAAGATTCTTTTTCTGACTCACTCAAGTGATATTTGTAGGTAATATTAAAATGTCAAAATAGTTATAATTTTTGTTTGAAAGTTGACATTTCTTACACTTCTGTTCTATTGCTTTTTAGTGTAGTCTATATTACTTTGACAGAACCGATCAGCTATTCGCATCCTTCAAATTTATTGAAAAAGTTATAATAACACTGGTTTAGTTTATCATAACTCAAAACTTTGTGTTTATAAATTCTACATGCTATTTTGCTTCGAAAAGTATGGTGTATATTTTATTGAAAAACAATGAAACGCGTTTTTTAAAAATTGTGTAGCTCCGTACTACACTTTCTAACACAAACTCCATTAGCATTGGCCTTAGATTAAAGAGACCAGAGATGTAACATTGTCCTTTGCTCATGTTGTCTGTTTCGGCATGAATTCACCCACCAATAGAGAATCAAAGTGTGTCCGACGTACCACGTCCCCACGTACCATTTTAATTTCCAGGATCGTCTTCTAGTGCATTCTGTGAGTCGGAAAAAAACCTCGAAAAACACAAATATTTTAAGCAGCAACCAAACCACCTCTCCCCCCCCCCGTTTTCGAGGATGCTGAACACGATGACGATGGTTAAAATTCTTTTGGAGGCTACCCAACCCCTCAAACGGCCAAAAATCACCCACAAAATGGGGGAATCGTGGACACCGGCAAAATTTATATTCCCCCTCGATTTAGAGGATGCTGAACGTGATGGAGGTATCCAAAATTAGCTTCTATTTAACTCCACCCCTCAAACGGCCAAAAACCACCCCCAAAATATGTGAATCGCTGATTCCGCGTCTTCTACCGGCAAAATATATCTTCCCCCCCTTTTTTGAGGAACACGATAGCGGTATTTGAAATTATTTTCGACTTAGTCCCACCCCCAAATGGCCAAGAATCACCCACTACAGTGTGAATTTTTTTTTGCTGTAAAAGAAACACCGTGTCATCTCCCGTTTTTGAGGATGTTGAGCACAATGGTGATGTTACATCCATACACCGACTTGGCCACATCCCCCAAACGGCCAAGAATCACCCCCAAAATAAGGGAATCGAGAGTTTTTTTTCTTACAGCAAAAAAAATGTTTCACCCTGTAGAGGGTGATTTTTGGAAGTTTGGGGGATGGGACTAAGCCGAAAATAATTTTGAATAACGCCATCGTTTTCAGCATTCTCGAAAACGAGGGGGGAGAGGTGGTTTGGTTGTTGCTTAAAATATTTGTATATTTTTCCGACTCACAGAATGCACTATTCGTCAGTCAGAGTTGAATGTCACCGACCGTCGCTTTTTGTGTGTTTTTGTTTGGTTGTATTTACATATTTACAGATAAGGATAGGTCCTAATAGTTGAAAAATGTATTCCTTTTTTATTCTACTTATATGTAGTTATATATAAAAATATTTTTTTCCAATTTTCATTTGTTGTGATTCGAACAATTTCAAACGAACTAAAATTGACCCGAGTCCGTCTCTGACCAAGTTCTCGTCTCCTCAGAGCTCGTATCGTCTCGGTTCCCGCGCTCAATTCACCCAGTTTAAAAAACTGGCAACATTCGCGCAGCTAGAACAAGCGTGCATATTACATCTCTGGGGCTCGATTCTCGAGATTGAGCGATGTGAACGTTCCTATAAGAGAGGTGAACGATCACATCATACAGCGGTTCTCTCAACATGGGATGACCGTATTCTCGAACACAAGTGAACGTTATCAAACGGTGGAAGATATTGCACAGCGTTGCCAAAGCTAATTTCTTCTTTTTCTTGGTTTTATTTCATTTTAAACAATATTTTGTCAATTTTTTTAATAAAAAGAAGAAAAATTTTAACTCTTTAGCTGTGTTTGACTTAAGAGGCTGTTTGATTTGTTTCTACAATATTTTATTTTGATATAATAAAGTGTTTAAAAATTTGAATATGAATTTTTAATAATTTTATGAAAAAACCCAAATAGGCATACCGGGTGGTGCTAAAAAAGACTGGAAGCACTGGAGAAAATTAAGTTTCTTTTATAATATCAAATAAAAATGTATTAATAAATATTTCACTTATATTTAATACACTAATTGTTCCTAAAAGTCGTGTTAATATTGAAAGAGCTAATTCCTTGGCTTATTTTGTGGCTATACATTCATATAAATACTCTAAAAATAATTTTTTTGATCAGCCTTTCATAATATTAACCATTTTTACAATATTATTAATTTAATTGCTTTACAAAGGTATGTAGGGTTTTTCCATGTATCCGGCTTAAATTTCGAGAAAAAATATTTTATTTTGCATATCCTAATTTATAAAAATTATATTGTAGCCTACATTATTGTCAATAATTATTTTCTACTTTTCAAATAGGTATCAGCTGAAATATACCTACCTTAATACCTTCACACATTAGGTAATGTAAGTTCTATTAAGTTATTGACATTTTTAAAAAGTTTCTGTGTATTTTCTCTAATTTGGTAATTTGTATTTGTGTTGGATATACAAAAATAGTTATATATTATATCTTATATAATTGCGGACAATATAAATATGGATTTTGGAATTTTCCTTAATCTGTATTCAAATTAAAGCTTAAATTTTAGGTATACACCCACTATAGTACATGTGATATGCCTCATCCTTTAGGGTTTTGGAATTTTCCCAATGCAGAAAAGATATCCACTTATTAGGATTAGGTACAATAAATGTTTATTGCAAGATTATTTATTATTTAAAAATGGTATAATTAATTTAATAATACAAATATTTCCAAATTTGCATCCATATAAAAAAACTAAAAAATCTAATTCACAACATATAATAAATACTGCCGAAATAATAAAACTATTAACCTCAAAACTCGATAGTGTCAAATATAAAACAAATACGCATGCGTTTACTAAAAATTCTTGAGAGAACGGCTCGTTCCCCTACCAAAACCCAGTAGAACGATGTTCCTACGACTTTCGTAGGAAGTGAACGTTCCTATGACTTCGAGAATACAGGCTTAGCAAATTACAGGAGAAACACGCCCACTTTTCCTATAGGAACGCCGTTCCTATGACTCGAGAATCGAGCCCCTGGTCTCGTTAATCTAAGGCATTGGCAAACTACAAAACTATCAGTAGAAGTAGGTAGAGTTTTTCTTTATTTTATTAATATTTGTTATATTCGAATAAAAAATATTGTATGATAACGCGGACGAGAAGTTCCTTCTTCGGACTCTTATGGTTTGCCGGCTTCGACTAACGTCTCAGCAGGAAAACTCCATAATCGTCCAAAAAAGTAACACTTCTCGTTCTGGCATCTATTATTAGCCAGACCACGTAAAAATCCAAATTATATTCACCGAACAAATTGTTCGGTATCTGTGTGTAGCTTCTTTGTGTTTATGAATTTTAGAATTCTGACTTCAGATTTTGATAGAGCATCAAAAAGTGCCCCTCTTCGAGAAGTTTAAAATGACATTGAATTTAAAGTAGAGACATAGTGAATGACGATTTTGGTAAAAGTGAGTAGACTGCGGCTGTGTTGATTAGAATAAGAACTGTCAATTTAAAATTTTATTAATACTTTCACTAGTAATCTCCCTAGAGCTTGAATTACTACCGGAAATATTTCCGAAATCATGAATTTTTTAAAAGTTATCCCGAGTCGAAGATTTTTCGGTAATTCTCAATCGATTTTGAAAATCAATTAGTGGTTGGAAAGATAATTAAGTTGCCTACAAGTTTACTCATATAAAAAATTTGTGCACGATTGGCCATACTGTAAATACACGCACTTGAAATAGGACAAACTTAAATTTTTTCAAAAATTCGGTGTATTTGACGGATCATTTTCAGTCCCTTATTTAATCGAATTGTATAACAGTACATATTACTGGAAGCAGAATTTAATGCTCTACCATTTGTTACTGAAGATTGTTTTCGATTCAAAGCTTCGTTATTTAGTTATTCGCGGAAAACTAAAACAACTGCAAAAAATTCGTGGTTTTTACGCCACAAAAAAATTTCGCAAGAGCTTTTGTATTGGAATACTTGGTTTTTCACTACTAGCTACAACATATACAAGATGAAAAAAAAAATCAAATACTTTTTAGTTCAAATATTTTTATTTGAAATAATTTATTTTGAGTTACCCTACAGCGATTTGAGTTCAGCGCTACCATCATACAAAAGTGTACAATTTCGAGAACACAATTTCAGATCCCTGTAATTTTCAAATAACTACTCTTTTGATCGATTTTCTTTGGCCAGCGTCGTAACGTCCTGCGCCCTAATATTTCCTTTCCCTAACCCAAATGCCGAAAAAGTTAATATTTTTGGCATGTCATAGTGAAGAATATGAATGTCGGCGAACTATTTCAATATTCAGGTGAGAAATGTATTTTTCAAATTTTCGCAAACAGTATTTTTAAGTAGTGTCTCGAACTAATTGTTATTGTTGAAAATAGATTATTTACGTGTGTGTCATTTGTGTTATTCTTGGTTAGTAATTTGTTTTTGTTGAATGAATATTTAAAGGCGACAAAAAAGATTTAACAAACTTTGCAAGTAAGATTTTATAACTCAGTTAAACAATCTTATTCTTATTAGTAAAAGAATCTAAATTAAAAATTAGTTTATCTGGAATATTAGAATAAAAATAAGCATATTAAAACATCTGATAAAATTGTTAATAGAAAAGATCATTATTATTGAAATGACTACAATTTCAAGAACCTTCAATTTGCGTATGTCCAAAAACCCACATGGGTTTGTACACCCAGACAACTATTAACTTCATATAAATAATTGTTTTTTTAGTTTGAGTCCCCCACAAATAAATACATTTTACCGATTCTGTTAGATATAAAATGTATACAGGGTGTCCCGTTGGTAAACGGAGATATTTTAATGGTACGTAGAGGTCACAAAGGGTATTCTAAATATATGATGGGTCTATTGGCTTCCTTAACGGAGTTATAGGGTGTTTTATCAATTATGCATAATTATTCATTTGGCCAGAACTTTTGAATCACTTAGTATATTTTTTCCATTTTTTGCATACAGATTACACTTCTCACGAATGATGTACTGAATTATTGAGAGATATGAAAATACAGGTTCGGCTTTAGGAAAAATTGAAACATATTAAAAATATTAAAACAAAACCCTGTATAATTATAATATTTCCATTTTAGATTTGAATAGAGTTGTTGTTGTTATCCCACCACCGATTCGAATTGCAAAATTTTGAAACTGAAAGTAAAATTTTCATTTAATTTAGAAAAAACATCTTCGTGTCATTTACCTATTTTTTGTTTATTCGGGTTAAAATTATTTTACATTGTACTTAGGGAAAAATATTCAGTTAGGTATTTATTTTTTAAACGCCCAGTATAAAGTAAAGCGAGACAATAAACTCCCGTAGTAACTAACAAACATTTATTAATATTAACCAATTTTTTGTATGCACTTTCTTGCACGTTTAATTATGTCCCTTACTGATTTGGCCATAGTTACATACAAGGTGTTTCACAACGAGCTTACACTATCTGTATATTGGAAACTACCTACACGATTTTTATGAAAATTGGGATATATGGGTCTTAAGTTATGGCGAATTCACTGAAAATATTTTGAAAGACATGACATTTCCGGTTATACCGGAAGTGAGCAGCAACTTTGTTATTTTAAATGGAATACCCTGTATATTATTAACTTTTCGAATTCTACATTAAATTTTAATGTCACTTTGTGTAGAATATCCTATACCTAAAATTTCTACTTATCGAGATATTAATTTTTGTAATAAAAAATTGACATATTGTGTGAACATCCCCAATACCAAATAAAAAACATCTTGTCTGGTTGATTAGTAGGACGATCAAGGTAATTGGTGACATGTCGAAAACTTCTTTTTTTATACAGGGTTGTTAAAAAAATGATGAAAAGTTCAAGTTCAAAAATGGTGAATGTGACAGAGTTGTTACTAGAACATGTGCTTTATTTGCGACAAGATATCCAGATCGACCCAGCCGTCACACAGTGAAGAGAATATTAAACAATTTAACACAATTTTGTTGTTTTCAAGCAAAAGTTAAGAAAGTGAAGCCTGTTGTAGATAATAGTGATAATGAAATCAATGTATTAAAAGTAAATTTAGATAATCTTCATTGTTTAATTCCAAACGAGCCATTTCTACCACTGTACGATGCGATTGACTTCAAATAATGACAATTAATACTATTTAATTATGACAGTTAAATACACAGCCTGCTAAAATAAAAGAATAAATAACACTGCCGACGCCGACACAATAATAAGGCTGAAATAATTAATATTTTTAAATACATGTTAATATCTCAAAAACGCTTAAGATTGGGTATAGGGAAGTGAACATAAACTGCCCTTATTTTCGACCTTAGAATTAAGTAAACGAATAAAAATATGGTTGTTTCATTTAAAAAAAAATGAAGATATTTGACATTTTTGAACTTGAACTTTTCATCATTTTTTTAACAAACCTGTATACAAAAAAAGAAGTTTTCGACACCAATTACCTTTATCGTCCTACTAATCAACCAGACAAGATGTTTTTTATTTGGTATTGGGGATGTTCACACAGAATTTTCAATATGAAGGTCTGCACCTGTCAATTTTTTATTAAAAAAATTAATATATAATAATCGTGAAACACCCTGTATAAAGAAGCTCCACAACGCTAAGTTATCAAATTTTGTACTTTATTTTCTATTATTTTTTACATGATACTAACAAAGTGCTAAATTATACAAGGCGATCGAAAAGTAATCAATTTATATTTCGTTAAAAGTACGGATCTGCTATTTTAAATCAATGGAATGTTGTACAAAACTATATTTTGCGCGTAATATTTTTTAAAGGCAAATTTTTTACAACTAACTAATTAAATAGTCATGGTATCATTAATATTCGATGTCTGTATTACTGTATATATATTTTTAAAACAAAAAAACAAAAATTATGTCAAACATTACTATCAAACAAAACGTAATCTTAATAACATGATCGTAATTCCATTTAGAAGATATGATGCCAACCAAAGATTTTCTGCAATCATGGCACCAAATATTTTTAACATACTACCATTGAAGATTCGAAACACAATCAACTATAATAATTTCATTAAACAATGTAAAACTTTTATTTTTGAGAAAAGAGAATACATTAATAGAATACTATAAGTATCTCTAATTTCAATAAGCAAAACTTGTTATTATTCTCTTTTTTATATACTTGTTTTGCTATCATTAATTATGTACCTATCCACGTTAGTATACCGGGTGTATCAACGATGCGTGCGTGGAGGATAGCTGCTTCCCTTTTGAAGATAGGAAAAAATGTTTCAAATAAAAGCTGTAGACAGCAATGAAAGCTATGTTTCAAAAATAACTACCAATATACAGGGTGTCCCATAAAAGTGTGACTTATCAAAGTTATGTTTTTTTTAAATGAAACACCCTATATATTTTTACTCGATTGAATTCCTTCGGAAGAGTGCTTCTCAAAAATATAGGGTTGTATGGGTTTATACCAGGTGGTTCTGAAGTTATGGTCACATTTATGTCCCAAAATGGGTTCATTCAACACCAAATATCTCAAAATCAATAATTAGGAATAACAAAAATTTTTCACCAAATATCATCGAAAATAGTGTATTTTGATTTCATATTCATAAATTTACCGAATGGCACTTCCCATACAGGGGCAACCAAAACTCGGGATCATTTTTTTCTCAGTTTTTTCAAATGGAACACCCTGTATATAGTGCCATACCAGAATAGTCAACACTATGAGCTTCAAGAAAATGTAGGGTTTGCCCTTAATTTTCACCGGAAATTCATCTAATTCTTAAGTAAAGTATGAAAAATGTCATAAAAGCAATAATGATATTTTTTATTCAATGATGGACAAACATGGAACAAAATAAACTCAAAAAAATGTAAAAACCCGTCATTTCACAGTAGATGTTCAAACAATCACCCGCTTTAAGCTATGCATAACCGGACACGGTGGCCTAGTTGGTAAGGCGTCTGCCGATTCAGCTTGGTCAGTGTTCGGGGAGTAGGTTTGAATCCTGCGTATTCAAGTGGAATTAAAGTCAGATAAGACTTTGGGCAAGTGTAAAAAGGTATTTGCGTCATACGCAGTTTCATTCACGCCGGTAAACAGGCCGGATGAGATCGGATATCTCGTGGAAATGATAGGGGTTGGTGACACAATTACACACTTGTTAGTCGGTAGATCACCTGCATGACAAAGGCATAGTCCTGGGTTTAAGGTGATTGAGGACCGTGGTTCGGAGCCCACGATATGCTGTAGGTCCCGTCCAGTTTAGGTCATTAGGTCAGAAAAGAGACGTTAAAATTAACAAACAAACAAGCTATGCATAAATTAAGTCTATCTACGACTTCAGTTACAGCTGATCTTGTACTAGAGCGTTGAAATCCTCTAATTCTATTTTTCCTTCAGCGTCGTTGGTTTGCCGCTAATTTATTTTTGTGCTCACTTCTTGTGTTTCACTTTTTCTGTTTCCACAAACCTCTTCTTCGAAAACTCTCGAGTCGCATACATTCTACTGGCTAAATGCAGTTTCTGTAACAGCTATCCGGAATGTCGATCATTTTATCAATTATATCAAATAACCCTTGGAACATTTGAATGTTACAGGAACTGTCAACAAACATGACATTTTATTATCGAAGTGAATTTATAGTTTAAATCTAATATTTTCTCGTTTCGAAATGAAATTATCCACCGAAGAAATGATAAATATGATCTACATCAAATATTATGGTTTAAATTATAAATTCACTTCGATAATAAAATGTCATCTTTGTTGACAGTTCCTGAAACATTAAAATGTTCCAAGGGTGATTTGATATAATTGATAAAGTGATCTACATACATTCCGGATAGATGTTACAGAAACTGCTTTTAGCCAGTAGAATGTATGCAGTTCGATATGCGACTCGAGAGTTTTCGAAGGAGAGGTTTGTGAAAACAGAAAATGTGAAACACAAGAAGTGAGCAAAAAAATAAATTAGCGGCAAACCAACGACGCTGAAGGAAAAATAGAATTAGAGGATTTCTTCGCTCTACTACAAGATGAACTTTAACTGAAGTCGTAGATAGACTTAATTTATGCATAGCTCAAAACGGGTGATTGTCTGAACATCTACTGTAAAATGACGGTTGTTTACATTTTTTTGAGATTATTTTGTTCCATGTTTGTCCATCATTGAATAAAAAAATATCATTATTGCTTTTATGACATTTTTCATACTTTCCTTAAGAATTAGATGCATTTCCGGTGAAAATGAAGTAGGCAAACCCTATATTTTCTGGAAGCTCATAGTGTTGACTATTCTGGTATGGCACTATATACAGGGTGTTCCATTTGAAAAAACTGAGAAAAAAATGATCCCGAGTTTTGGTTGCCCCTGTATGGGAAAAGTGCCATTCGGTAAATTTATGAATATGAAATCAAAATACACCATTTTCGAGGATATTTGGTGAAAAATTTTTGTTATTCCTAGTTATTGATTTTGAGATATTTGGTGTTTAATGAACCCATTTTGGGACATAAATATATAGGGTGTTTCATTTAAAAAACATAACTTTGATAAGTCACACATTTATGGGACACCCTGTATGTTGGTAGTTATTTTTGGAACATAGCTTTCATTGCTATCTACAACTTTTATTTGAAACATTTTTTCCTATCTTCAAAAGGGAAGCAGCTATCCTCCACGCACGCATCGTTGATACACCCGGTATAGTGTAGAGTAACTTTTCTAACTGCCTAAGGATGTGAAATAAAATCACACTTGTTCCCAAGAACAAGGACATTAAAAATGGGGGAAAGACGTTTTTTCTACAGGGAAATGATACCCTGCCCGTTTAACCCCTTTAGGGGATAGTTTTTGGCCGTTTTAGGGAGTTCAGCAATCGAAAACAGTAATTCTGATACCGCCATCGTGTTCAGCATCCTCGAAAGAGGGGGGAGAGGTACTCTCAATCCGGGTAAATTTTGGTCCATGTCCTTCCGACTCACAGACGCCACTAATGCCAAAATGGAAAAGATATACTAAGTATATATGGGTTATTTAGAATCCCCTTTGACCTCTACCTATCTTTAAAATATCTCCGTTTACTATTAGGACACCCTGTATAACAAGTAAAAAATGCGTATAGTAGTTCTAAATGTTACATATATTTACCTCTTATTCAACACTATAATAACATTTTTTTTAATAAAAGATTCTGAATTGACCTTTTAAACATTTAAAATTTTACAAGAATATGGAAGATAACTATACAGTTTTCTACTCATATATGAAGGGTAATTTTCATATTTCGAGGTTATGTGTTGAGCAATAAAAGAAGAAAAAACCCCTAGTATCACAATTGTGGTAGGTAAGATACAGATCTGGCAAAATTTTAACGGAACATAGAGTTTTCAACGTATTTTGGACAAGGGCTCACGTAGAAGTCGACCAGCACAAAATCTAAAAAATATGCGCGAAGACGTATCAACTATTCAATTGAACCACTGTTCCCCTTCCTGCCTCGAGCAACTGGCACGTGATACTTGCCACTCAGTCTACTGAAAGTCAATCGCAGTAGTATTACTATTAAGCCGATAACGATTGAAAATAAAATGTTCACATTCACAAAGGAGGAAAAGATACAAATTTTACAGTGGTAAAATTGTTAAAAAGTTAAAAAGTAAAGCCAATTAATGAAGAGCGTCAAAATAGGGAAATAAGTGTATGTGCCGCTGTTGAAGCTAGTGAACCTTGCAGGAGTCGACAAATTACAGATCAAATTAATATGAATGACAAAACTGTTCGGTATATTTTGAATGGTTACCATTGTTATAAAGTACAAAGAACTCCCTGTGACCACATTAGACGGATGGAATTTTGTGACGTCATGATGGAAAAATAAAATGACAATGACTTGTTTTTGAAAAACGTCTTATTTACAGACGAGTCATCGTTTTCTTTACATTGGAAACACAATCCATCCATTGCACGATATTGGTCTCGTAAAAATCAGCATCTGAATATTCGTGTGCGTACTCAACACCCACAAAAACTCAATGTTTGGACAGGAATGTTAGGAGACTATATGGTAGGTCCCTTCTTTACCGATGGTAACAAATATCTACAGGTCCTGCAAAATCAAATTATTCCAACAGTTCAGCTACTTCCTATTAATTTTGGGGACATTTGGTTTCAACAGAACGGTTGTTCAAGTCACAATAAACGACCAGTGACACAATTTCTCCTAAATACGTTTCCTGATCGATTGATACCTACACGTGGTACGATCAAGTGGCCTCCCAGATCACCAGATTTATCTCCATCTGATTTCTTTCTTTGGGGATATCTGAAAGAATCCGCTTATCGTCATGAATTTCAGAGATCTACAAATCTTGATGAATTAAGGGGGAAAATTATCCAACTTTGCGCCAACATTACGCCAAATCTTCTCAGCGATATGAGATTATCTCTGTATCACAGATTCGGCTATTGTTTAACACAACAAGGTGGTTTATTTGAACCTTTAATACCTTAGATTCGTAGTTTTTTTTTTGAGTTACATTTTAATTTATTTTTACCGTTGTTTTGTAAATCGTAGAATGTATTTTATTTTCAAAGCCATTACGGCAAAGAGGGACCACAGCACTTCTCAGAAAGAGAAAATATTTGTTACATTTATTGCAGTAATTTCTCGCATACAACGGAACTTCGGCGTGGCAAAATCTGTTCCTGAAAGTCTCACATACACACCTCCTTTCCTAACATTTTCATACTGCTGCTGGTCAGTGCTAGCAAGCTAACGCAGACACGCGCTCTGCTAGCGGAGAGTAGGGATACAACAATGTAGAGTTGTTGAATTGAATAGTTGATAAGTCGTCGCGCATATTTCTTATATATTGTGCTGGTCGACTTCTACGTGACCTCTTGTCCAAAATACATTGAAAATCCTATGTTCCGTTAAAATTTTGCCAGATCTGTATAAATATACATGATATCTGATAAATATTAGGCATATGTATATCGGGTGGCACAAATAGCAGAATGAAAAAATGCTGAAAGGCAACAAATTTCATCTGTTTTTAAAGGTAGATTTGTTATATTTCATTGCTTTCCCCACCCTTTCAAGAATTACAAATAGGAATATCGGTCGAATAATACCTCATTTAAAAGTTATGGCCACCCCAATGATAACTGTGTATAGTTGTATGTTGCATTATGGATTGACAACTTGGTTTAAAGATCTTTTCAACATCTTTAGATAGATGTTTTGTTTTCTAAATTTGGATTATTAATAACAAAGTTACGAAAGTGGTAAGATAAAAAATTACATTTATAGAAAATACAGCAACTGTAGCAGATTTGAAAAGGTCTGGGTGTCCAGAAGTGCAGGATGTGATTTGTTAAAGTGTATGTAAACCCTCAGCAATCATTATCGTCAGTTGCGAACGCCTACAATGTTTTAAAAAAAAAGTACATCCATACAAACTCCAGATGACTCATATATTGGCAGATGCTTCGAATAGGTGGGTCGAGTTTTGTGATCTTTCATTTCTATAGTTCAAAGTGGTTTGTCATTTTAAATGTTCTTCTTTCTGGATAATAGACCAACCCCAAGGACAATACATACAGGACTACTCATTCCTATCTTCCTTGTTTGCATCCAAAATGATCTTGAAATGACGTACTACGGTGGCCTCTCCATCGCCCTTTTCTCTAGGAGTTGGTTCTAATTAAATCGTTGGTTTGTTCCTACATTTGACGTACAATAGTTAAAATAAGGAAATATATAATTGTAATGTAAGTACACAATTTTCCTGCATCGTAAGGAAAGATTTCTGCTGAGATGTGGGTTGAAGCCGGTCAATTTAACAATTTTCCAAAAACTCGTTGAAAGCAATCATGTTTCCGATTATATAATATTAATAATTTCTAGGTTATAATTCTGTTCATGTTATCCCTGATACCATGGCCAGGACCGTCGGTTTTCAAAATATCCTGCCCAAGAGATAATGCTCGGATCGTCCGGAGAATCATCCAAACCAAGTGGTTGCCTGTTTTAGATAAATTCAAGATTACGTTACCCTTAGAATGTCCCTTTCATCCGATGAGGGATATTTTCGGACCACAACAAGCGGCCAAAAAGCAACATCGCGCTTCACAATGGACTTGTGGCATTTGCGGGAAATCGTTCTTCGAAGAAAAATATTTAGATGTACACTTTGACAATCGACATAAGGATTTTATAAACATGGTAAGTCATTATCATTTTTTTTTTGGTTATCAGGAGCTGATGATGCCAACATAGTTGGTGAAACGCGCGTAGAGTGTGTTAAAATTGTGTTTTGGTTGAGTGGTCGACGATAGTTTTCAACTTAAAAGTTAGATGAAATGGTAAATTTGAATGTATCGTTAAAAACGACAGAAGAGATAGAAAAGCAACCAAGTACTAACCAAAACTATTCAATGCGCAGCCTGGCAGGCGACACCACTATCGGAAATAAATCGGCCAAATAATGAAAATCCAGTTAATATAAAACAAAAAATTGCAGAAAAAAGGAAACTGCGGAAAATCTGGCAAAGGGACAGGTCTGCAGTAAGTAAAAGAAATCTAAATAGAGCTGACCAAGAACTAAAAAAATTACTACAAAACCTTAGAAATCAGTCCGTACAAAACTACCTTGAAAACGTATCACCAACTGAAGCAACAAATTACTCACTGTGGCGAGCTACAAGGAAACTGAACAGGCCACAACAACCAATACCACCAATTAAAGATAAAAATGGAATATGGGCCAGAAACGACCAACAGAAGGCTCAAACATTTGCAGATCATTTAACTACGGTTTTCAAACCATTTGATGTAGAAGATAACCCAGAAGAAATTGAAGAAATAGAGAACTTTCTAGCAGCAGCATTCCAAATGGATTATCCAATAAAAGAATCTAGGCATCAAGAAATAACCGGGGTATGATCTAATCACTGGGGAGATATTGCAAAAACTAACGACAAAAGCATATAAAGCTATTTCACATATTTTTAATTCACTTCTGAGATATAACTATTTTCCAAACCAATGGAAGGTGGCTGAAATTATAATGCTTCCTAAACCAGGAAAAAATCTAAATGAAATCGCATCTTACAGGCCTATAAGTCTACTGCTAGTCCTATCAAAAGTATTTGAAAAATTACTGCTCAAAAGATTAGAACCTATCCTAAAAGAGAAACACCTAATACCGATTACCAATTTGGTCCGCAGCAAATACGGGACAATAGAACAGGTTCACAGAATAGTCAAACAAGCCAGCAATGATCTTGAAAACAAACGTTTATCGATATAAGTCAAGCGTTCGATAAAGTTTGGCATAAGGGTCTATGTTAGAAACTAAAACAACAATTTCCTTACCAGTTCTACCAAATTCTTGAATCATATCTAATAAACAGGTTATTTCTAATAAGACACCAATCAGAACATAGTGTACAACTGTACGAAATAAACTCCGGAATACCGCAAGGAAGTGTACTCGGACCAATATTATATTTATTATTCATCTCTGATTTACCAACTACAAGACTAACCAAAATCGCAACATTTGCTGATGATACAGTCATAATTGCTTCACATCACAATCCACAATCCAGAAACCTGCAAAACAGTCTCAACAAAGTTGAAAAATTAAAAAAATTACCTCGAGTTAAAGATTAATCATTGTTCGGAGGAAAAAAAATCAAGTCTCGAAGTCACGTTCTTCTCTACGAAAAACGCAGACATGGCCTAAATGTGTTCTCGCCGCGGCGAAAATCCTTATACTTTCAAACCACCATATCTCGAAAATCGCTAGACCGATTTGGAGGGGTTAAAAGTCAGTTTATGAGTTTTCGCGAGCCCTTTATTTTATATCTAGAAATCTTTCGGTCCGAATAAAACTCAGCGAGTTACGTGCGAAAGACCGATTTCTCATATCTTTACATGTTAATTTACCCCCTCCCCCCTCCACATCTCCCTTAGCTTTCATATAATGATCACGTGAAAAAGGGACCTCGAATCTATGAAACCACAAAAAAAAGTTTTTGAAAAAGAGCGACTTCGTTTATCGTGTTTTTTTCGCCAAATCGACCCCACTACTTTATTTAATTTGTTTCCTTGCAGTATTTAATATCGAGAGAAATGAAATGCGTTTTTATTTTTTTAAATTATTTTTTCTCAGGCAGAAGATGCAGTGTGCCTTGCCGACTATTGCGACATTATGAGATGTGATGTTTTAAAAACTCAAGATTTAAAAGCCGTCTACCAGGAGCAAGAAAATACGGATATTGAAATTTGGCGGGAGGCTTCCTCCTATTCCAAAGCGGTGGCAACGTCGAGTCCCAGACATGTGGCTAAATACACTTTCAAAAACGGAAACTATCCTCATTTACAGAAATCGCCGAAGAAGGATGGTAATCTGATAAAACATTGTCAGAAAGTTGAAACGACTGAGTCTGTCAACAATAACGGTAAGATATTTAATGAAAGTCAAATTTAAAAAATGACACACCACTTCAACAAAGCGCTAAAATATTTTTTAAGATTAAATGATAGTTTTAAAAATATAACGTCTAGATATTTGTACTTTTTTCAGGAGTCTGTTCCTTAATCGCGTTTCCACATTAGGCAGATCAGCTGCAAAATTTTGGCTGCTATTTTCTGCAATATTCCAGCCCCGGGCTAACCTACCGGGACACTTAGACACGTCCCTTTGCATAAAAAAAATAAATGTGATTTTTATATTTTTGTGATTTGACGTGTGACAAACTAAATCAGCTAACCACTACAGTCAACAACAGGATCATGAATCATAACCAGCTTTATTCGCGGTAACAAGATTTAAGCACGGGTCAGACTAGGCTGGAAATCAGCCGCTGCTGATCAGCTGGATCACGTGACGCGCTACCTGCTACTAAAAGTTGAACATGTCCAACTTAGCCAGCTGCTGACAAATATTCGCCGGCTGACGGTGTCAGGTGCGGGTTCTGTGATCACACCAAGCTGAGAGTAGCGGCTTCTTTAATTCGCGGCTGGTAACCAGCCTAGTCTGACCCGTGCTTTAGCTATAAGAGACAGGCGGACATCTTCAAACTAAGGATTTAGACTAGGCTCAAGCTTGGAGACTAGTTTTAGCTCTGCATTGCAGAGATTGAAATCTTTGTGAGGAAGATTTGAGGTGCAGCAAAACTATTTATGTCAACTCAAGTTAAAAACCTTTGGAAATTGAAGAAGACTTCAAGGAAAATAGAAAGAAGAAGATGAAGATGAAGAGGCAAGCAGATGAAAAATGCCAACATGAACACCCAATGCAAACTATTTTGAAGTATTTTACCGAGTTTTGAACACAGCTATTGAAGAAATGGAAAGGAGATTTGTCCATCATAGAAATCTGTACCTAGATCTTTTCTGAATTGATCCAAGAACGTCCAATGAAAAGAAAACAATATCTCCTCAAGCTTTAGATAAACTTTGTGAGGTGTTAACCAGCATTGACAAAGTCTGACTAAAAGAAGAACTAGAAGTCCTTAGTCCAAGTTTAGGCCAAGCTAAAAGAAAAGGTTTCATAACATGTCTATACTGAACATGAGAAAAGTGATCGAACTTGTGGCTGGGATGAAGAATTCGAACATGAAAACTACGAAGAACTAGAAACTGAGGCAGGTATAGAAAATTCGGTGGAAGGCAAAGACTTTGTAAAATGTTCAATAAAAAACAAGTGTACTTCTCGCTTCAAGTATTCTTTCGAAGTTATTTTTGAGTTCAATATATTCTGTGAGTCAGAAAATATACATATATTTTAAGCAGCAACCAAACCACCTTTTCCCCCCGTTTTCGAGGATGCTGAACACGATGGTAAACGGCAAATGGCCAAAAACCAACCCCAAAATGGTGGAATCATGGATTCCGCGTCTTCCTCCGTCAAAAATAATTATGGATAACGCCATCGTGTTCAGAGAGGGGGGGGGAGGTTGTGCTGAAAATATTTGTGTTTTTCGAGGTTTTTTCCGACTCACAGAATCTATTAGTATTCAATACAATATATATGATCGGACACGGTGGCCTAGTTGATAAGGCGTCTGCCAATTCAGCTTGGTCAGTGTTCGGAGAGTAGGTTCGAATCCTGCCCCTTTCAAGTGGAATTAAAGTCAGATAAGACTTTGGCAAGTGCAAAAAGGTATTTGTGTCATACGCAGTTTCATTCACGCCGGACAGGCCGGATGAGATCGGATATCTCGTGAAACTGATAGGGGTTGGTGACACAATTACACACTTGTTAGTCGGTAGATCACCTGCATGACAAAGGCATAGTCCTGGGTTTAAGGTGATTGAGGACCGTGGTTCGGAGCCCACGATAAGCTGTAGGTCCCGTCCAGTTTAGGCCATTAGGTCAGAAAAGAGACGTTAAAATTAACAAATAACAAACAACAATACAATATATACTGAGTTGTACAAAATTTATAAATATTTCAAATTAAACATCGAAAAAACTCAAAGTCGAGTACCGCAACTAATATAATAAAATTATATTGTATTGCAATCGCGTCCAAATCGAAAACAACTACTCCTGGGACAAAAGCCCCCACAGGCGTTGAATTACATCGATTCAAACGCGACTTGGAAGGTTGTTAACCAAACCAACACTTTGATTTTGTTATTTGATGAGCTTGTCATTCCCAGACCGGTTTCGGCATTTTTGTGCCTCATCAGTGAGAAGTGAGAAGTAGATAACCTCGACATCGCATCTCCAAGCAATGTCTGAAGAATGCGACGGTGTATTTTTATCCAACGTCCTCTTCACTTAAACAACGAAATCAAAGTTTGCAGACAGGAAACCCATCAAGCAGGTTAGGAAAGTATAAGCCAGACTGGCAGTTTTTGAAAACAGATTTTCCATATCTCAAATGTGGCCCAATTTTTCAAATTAAACATATACTGACGATACCAATGACTCAGATGACTTGTGAGAGAGTATTCTCCAAATTTAAGATAGTAAAAACAAGTTTGAGATCGACACTGACAAATGAAAACTTAGAATCACTTATGCTTATGAGTTTAGAGAAGGATATTTTGAATCAAATTGATAATGCCAATGCAAACTATGTCAGTCCTCCTCAGAAATAAGAAGATTGTTAGAAATTTAATTATGTGCACATGGTAAGATAGTGTTGTGAAATATATTTTCCAAAAAAAAGGTTTTATTTGTTTTCGTTCCCGACTAAATACCTGATAGGACTTTCATTGCTCTAAGTGAAAAAGTTTCATTTTTCCAATGTCTTTGAAACTGTTTTTGGCTACTTTTATGTCTCATATTGTATAGGGTGCAACACAGTAGGCGCCCCTTAGCTAGCAAATCGTCCACCGCCCCCAATAGTCCGGGCCTGCAATATTCAAATGCACCATTATGCACGATGGTTAAATTTTTTATAGCATGTCTAAAAGTCAGAGTAGTTTACCAAATTTCTGCTCTTACATAAAATAATCAGAAATAAATATAATTTATTTTTAGAAGACCGTGGGAGCAACGAAGAGGACAAGTCACAAAACACATCAAAAAACATCTGTCAAAACGATCTCGTCGACTCCGCTTTGCCTGCACCGGATAATAGACAACAACGAATAGCCGAATTTCAAAAGCTCAAAGCTAATTGTAAACCTGAAGAACTGCAAAAAATCAAAACGAAGTGCGAAATCCTTGTCAGAGACTGCATAGGTGGACTACTGATTCAGCTGTCTATAAAAGATTTTAAGGAAGTTGAAGGTAAGGAAATAAATAATTGGAATAATTAAAAGAATATTTGGATTTTTCTATATAAACTTATAACCGGTTTATAAATAAATAAATGTCTCGATAGTTTACTGAGCAATTCTTATAGTTAGAGAGCCAGCCACGAAAAAAGCCGATGTGAGTGCAACGTCAGATGAAGCGGCTGTAGGTAGTTCATACGAATCAATTAAGCCCAATTTGACTCATTGCACGTAGTGTTTGCGAATTTTCTGTTGCCGATTTTTTGTTGCATTCGCAAGAGTTTGTGCAGAAAATGTGATTTTTGTGGTATTTGGGTCCCTTAAAAGCTGTAAAATAATTTTCTGACGTCTACTTTATAAAATCAATTGGAGTTCCATTGAAAAGGACTGTAGCGAACTCCAGCAAGGCGGCAGAGAATTACTCCAGAAGAAAAAGTTGGAGATCAATTGAATAGTTGATACGCCAACGCGCACGTTTCTGATTTTTGTGCTTCTACATGAACTCTCGTCCAAAACACAGTGTTATTCCTATGTTAAAATTTTTCTACATCTGTATAAAAATCATATGCAGTAAGAAAGATCGTAGTGTCTAACAACTTCGCTGTTATTGGTTATACTCGGTTTGAAAATGCATGGTTGTACAGTTTTTATGACAAAGGTCTTTATATCGGATTGTTTAATGCAGAAAAAAAGTAAATGTTGATACCTTCTTATCTGAATTTTCACTAGATTTTAGTATGGCCACCCCGAAAGATCTCGAATACAATACATCATAAAATGTAAATAAGCCAAGGGATTAACCAATAATTCTATACCTCAGTGACGGGAACACGAAATTAGTTTAATATAAAAAATAGTAAACTGTCAATATTAAGTACCCACATTTATATTTATAAAAATAGTATACCTACTAGATATTAGGTTAGGAGATTTCCTTAAAATTTAATAATAACTATACACACAACCAAATTTATATGATATAGATACTAAAAAAAAATCTTTGCAAAAAAATATTTTCTCATAAAACACTCATATTTCGTTTTTAGATATACGGGTTGATTCCATATAAATTTGTTTGTTTGTATTTCGGGTACTAGCGTCATATAAACTTATTATAATTAATATAAATATAGAGTTACATACCTAAATACGTAATTCGTCTTTTCCCGATAAGGAGTCATCATCATCAGTTTCCTCATTTCCCACAGAAATAATAATTGGTTCTATTGTTTTCTCTATTAACACATCAGGTTTCCAGAATTTCTCTTCCTCTGATATGACATGTCTTATAGCGTTTTGCCAATTACCCGGTGAAATTTTCGATATCGAGTCACATAATAGTTGACGAACATCTTGAAGTTTAAATGTTGTATTGTTTCTCGCGACATATTCCTTCATTTGAGCCCAGATTAATTCAATGAGGTTAAGTTCACAGTGATAAGGTGGTAACCTCAACACTTTAACTCCATGTTCTTTTGCTATTTCATCTACACTATACTTCTTAAATTTTGGTGAATGTTGTTTACATAGTGTTAGGTAATGGTTTGTTTAATCTTGAATGGTAACTGGCATTGTCCATAACTATTACAGAATTGGTCGGTAATACATCTATCATTTGAATAAAATATTCCTCAAAAACATCAGCAGTCATTTCTTCATGGTAGTCTTTCGTAGAATTTGAAAGAAATTCTAACAAGCCTCTATTAACAAATACTTTGTCTCCTCCAATATGAGTGATAATTAAACGGAAATTTTAAGCCAGTAGACAACCTATTTATCTTGCCAAACTTTTTTTACAAAATGTCCATTTATCCATGTTTCATCTAAATAAAAAATATTTTTATCTTCTCTTCTTAATTTTCTAATTTCCTTAAATATTGCCTCCTCCAACAAATAATTTCATCTTTCTCTATGAGCGCAGATTTTCTATCGTTCTTCTCCCAAACGAAGTCTAATTCATGTACAGTTTTCCACAATTTGTCTCTTTTAAAGTTTCGCAAAGTTTATCCAAAGTAGGAATCTTTTTTTGTAAATAAAACGAATGCACTTTTCTTCGGATCAGTTGTTTCATAGTACCGTCTATTTGAGTGGGTTTTCTTCCAGTTCACGTTTTAGGTGCTACTGTAATACTTCCATCCTTTCGTTGCTT
Organism: Crepidodera aurea; assembly: GCA_949320105.2. NCBI lineage: Eukaryota > Metazoa > Arthropoda > Insecta > Coleoptera > Chrysomelidae > Crepidodera > Crepidodera aurea. The sequence continues at coordinate 23,186,521 of OX439479.2, read as the reverse complement.
CAAAAGTCTATAAATGGTTGCTTCTCCAACTTCGGTCATATGTGAACACTTAGAAACTATACTCCGAACAGTACTATTAAAATGTTCATGTACAAGAGCGTCATGTACATTTAACACTAAAGTTTTCATATGCACGGTTAAATTGCACTTTAATTTCACAGGAGTATAATTAGACGTTTGTACCATTTTTATTGCACAAATTCACTTTATCAATATTGCTTTTTATTGCCTATTATTACAGAACGAACTATTCTGCTTGTTACAATCACAGGACTATACAAACAGAAATGTAAATTTTAACTAAAATAATTTACAATCTGCACAACACTTTCTGCCGATTAGAAATTTTAATCTTTTCTAAGAAAGTTGAGAGGATACTTAAACTGAACTTGAATTGTAAATATTTTCAATCTGTAGAGATGACATACTTACCAAGAATTGAAATAAATTGGTATTTTTAAAAATTTTAGGAAGTAAACCCAAGATTTCATTTTGGAACAGATAATGCTAAACTTTTTATTTTAGACATTGCCCACCACTGATTTATGATGTTATATTGGGGTTTATCATCTGGGTCATAAAAATTTTGCTATCAATCATTTTCAAATGGAGTATAGAATCGGAATAACGGAGTTAGACACCAAAACCCTCCTGACTTTTTGCATTTTAAGACCCGTTTTAGATATACAGTGTCGTTTATCCCATTTAAAACATAATAATTTAGTTAGACACTAGTGCTCTTGTGTCAATGCTACTCCGCATGTGTTCTGCTTGCGTATTCATTGTATATCCCGTTTTTAATACAATGTCGTTTGTCCCATTCAAATCCGTTCACTAAAAACAGAGTTAAAGGGAGAGTCCGAGTTGGGTCCTGATCCTAGCAGGTATGTTTACTTGGGTTCAATTGGGTACGTACTACGGCCTTGGTTCCCCAAAATATTAAAATAATTACTTAAAACTGAATTTTAATACCTATAACATTGTTGTCGCTGCAGGATAGACATTTTTTCTAAATTTGATGGTACTCAGGTAATAAATTGGACGTCCAAAAATTAGGGGGTAGGTATAAACTAATTTTAGTATTGTTAATATAAGGTGCACAGTATCGTTATTGTAGTAGAGAAAATTTAACACAAAAATAGCCCAAAATCCGGAATTTTGGTGCAATAAGTCGGATTGAGATGGGGTTTTTTGCATTCGCTTCGTTAGCTCGTCTAGAAATTTTGTGCCATATTTTGATCTTGTACTTTTTTGAAATTGCATCACTGCATCAAAAAGTGCATTCTTCTTTCCAAGTGTTGAAGAAAAAATTCATATCTTGCACAGAAAACATCCGAACCATACGAATTTCTGTACCCGGGGGTGTTTTAGGTTGCTTAACCTGAATATGATGGCCAAATGAGCCCACGGGGTATCTGGAGGTCAGGACGGCGCCAGGAACGTCATCACCTTGACTGACTCATCAAAAATCGATCGAATCTCTTTACCCAAGGGTTTTTTGGGTCGCTCGTCCCACTTCTGACATCGAAATCATCCCCCGGAGGACCTGGTTCGCGCTACCTGGCTCAAAACGTCATCTGCTGGAGTTTTACTGAAATTACTTACCAAATCTATCGAAACACCTCACCCAGAGGTTTTTCGGGTCGCTCGTCCCAGATCTGGCATCGACATCGTCTTGCGGAGGACCTGGTGCGCGCTACCTGGCTAAAAAGTCATCTGCTGGTATTTTACTGAAATACTTACCTAATCGATCGACACACCTTACCCGGAGGTTTTTCGTGTTGCTCGTCCCAGATCTGAAATCGACATAGTGCTCCGGAGGACCTGGTGCACGCGACCTGACTAAAAACGTCATCTCCTGGAGTTTTACTGAAATTTTGTCGTCAAACTGTCTTTAATGAATACTAGTCAATATATTATTAATAGAACAATATTTTCATTATAATGGTATCACATTTGGTTGGTTTTTAGTTTTAATTAGTTAGTACTGTTATAAAGAATTCAATAAAATTTTGAATTTGTATAGGTAATTTTTTTGTACATACGTACCTATATTTTGTGCGGCAACAGGGCCAAACTTTTCAATTTTTAAAATATTTTCTTCGGGACATAATTATACAACTCACACCTTTTTAAAGGCAGGGAAGTGGTTATGGTTTGGGACCCAACTGGGATACGTCGGAGTTAAACGCTAGTGCTTTTCTGTCAATATTTAAGCAATTGTTTTTTGCTTACGTATTTAATGTACGATAGATCTTAGAATGCCGTTTTACCCATTCAAATCTATCCAACAAAAACGAAGCTAGATATAATAATATTTTTATATATTTTTAGATGAACTAAATCGGGCAGTCTGCTGGTACCTAACTTGTGACAGATACTGGGAAGATTCTCAATCAGACATCAGAAGTTTTCCATGGGGTCTTCTGTGTATGGTAATCATGGTAGCCTCTCTTGGTATCTGTCTCTGCTACTATATTATTTGGGTGTTATTTGAGTAAGTTTTTTATGATATTTTAACAAAATATACTTTCACCTGATCGCAGTTGGTTACTGCTAACTATAAGTGATGTTTTAAAAAGGCTATTAATTAATTATCTTTTTATAACAGTAACAGTGTTAATTTAACAAACATTAACTACTTTGAAAACAAGATAAGTATAAGTAAAATATTTTCATTTTCGTCTTTTCTAATAAGTGGAAACACTAGCTATTTTTCTTCCCTTACTACAAACGATAAAGTAACTTAACTATTCCATACTAAAAGGGGCCTCTACTATTTGAGATAGCGATTGAGTTTTTATTAATGTTATTAGTTCATTTTTTTTAGTGTTATAACATAGTACATTTGGTCGTTTCTACTATTTAAAATTGCAATTGATTTTATATTAATTTTACTAGTTCATGCAATAAATAACCTACTTTACTTTTGCCTTTTGAGTCTATAATAACATAGTACTTATCTTAGATAAAAAGAAAATAGAAAATATTTGATGGGTCTAAGAAAAAGTAGTTTGCATAGCTTTGAAACTCCACGCAAATTCCAAGTTAAAGAAGTAAAGTGAATGAATTATAAAAAGGTGGTGCCAAGCCGCTGAATTCAAATATTCAAGCGAAAGTATCTTTGACAACGAAGAAATATCCAATCTCAAAAGTGGCGCAAGAGGCGACCAGAACCGTTTTCTCGAACATAGCATCAGCCGCCAATACCTAGGGCTTCCTAAATCCACTCTCTGTCGTTCCTCTCTTTGATCTGCATAATCTCCCTGATGAAGTTATGTATCGTGCTCCATACTTCTTTACTTGATATCATCAAACTAGTTATGTTCCGTGCACGTATTTCCTCGCCCATGGCAATCTCCATCCTTGTGCGGCTCTCATGCCATCTGTCACATGCGAATAACGTGTGTTCTGCATCGTCTAGTTCCGGACAATACATGCATCTGTCACTCTCCCTCTTCCCTATCCTCCTCAGGTATGACATGAAGCATCCATGCCCAGTGAGGGCTTGCGTAAGTTAGTAGTCCAACGTAAGGTGTCTACATTCCGCCCACGTTCTTATTGTGAGTATGAGGGCCTTTGTCCATTGGGCTACGTCTTCTGTAGCGTCCCACTCCCTTTGCCATTCCGCTATAGTTTCTGCTTTGTCCTCCCGTCTAGCCGCGTGGTCTTCATTCCTCCCTGCGTATGCGCGAGCCCTTTCGGCCGCAAGTAGGTATATAGGAGTCACTCCGGTAATGACGTAGAAAGCTTTTGTGGCTGCCGTTCTGTAGGCACTGGCTATGCGTATCAGTCCCTTCCTGTCCGCTCTTATCATTTCCTCCTTATATTTAGCAACCCTCATGTCCCCGTGCCAGACCGGCGCTCCATATAGGATAGATTGTGTCACCCCTTGGAGAGCCTTCGTCTTTTCACTTGCAGGGCCCCCAATGTTGGGCATAAGTCTGCCTATTAGCGTGGCTCTGTCGCTTCTTCGCGGCCGCTTTGATATGGGCACCGAAACTGCCGTTGCGTAACTCCAAGATACAAGATACTACTCCTTTCTCGGGCCATAGTCTCCTTTCTTTCAGGTATTCGCCTAATATATTCATTAGGTACTTTGGTACCTTACTTCTGGTGAGTTCCTGCATTACTTCATCCTACCTTATTGAATTAAATGCGTTCTTAATATCAAAAGCGATAAGCATTGCCCATTTGCTTTCTGTCTCTTTTGGTACCTTTACTATTTTCATAACGGCGTCGGTTAGAGGACCCCTTGCGGAATCCATACTGTCTTCTGGATAACGGCGCGTTCTCTTCAATGAATTTTTCCAGCCTTTCCCCGACTAGTACTTCGTACAGCTTGCTAATGGTGTTCAAAAGCCATATTGGCCTCCATTTCATAGGTCCTCGGAAATGTCTTTGCTACCAGTTGCGCATTCATAATTCTGAACAGCCATTCGGGTTCAAGCTCGCCCGCCTTCTTCACGGCCTCCGGTGGGATGCCATCTATGCCCGCTGCTCTCTTGTTCTTTAGTTTCGTGAGCTCCTTCTCCAATTCCTGAGGCGTGAATGCCGGTAACCCTTCTTCCATCTCTCTTTGGTGGTTGTGTGGAGGTCCTCTGTTGGCATCTGATACGGAATGTACGCTTTTAGGTGTCTTATCACGATCCTGTAACCTCGGCCCCATATGCCTTCGTTAAGCTCTTTGTATAATCTTTTCCACCTTTCTTTTTTCTCTCTGTTGATAAGCTTGCCTAGCTCTTTCTTCGGGCCTTTGTGTCGTCTTACTAAGATGTCCACTTCATCTTGGTCAAGCCCTCTACGGCCTCTTGTAATTGCTCGTCTGGCTGCTACGCATTCCCTTCTCTTGTCCTAGATGGACAGGGTCCACCAGTAGGGTACCCCCCTTTCTGCCAGACCTGTGCTCTTTCCCTTCGCGTGCGCTTTCCGCACAAACAAAAGACTAAACTTGCAGCCAAAACGCAAAAGAACAATGATGAAGACACAATTTGTCTACATATAAATACTTTTCTCAAATCACTAGAAGTTTGGATAGGCTTCCAGCTTTGTGGAAATTGGGGTAACAATGCTGGTGCCGGTGTGGATGATGAAGACGCCAAAGAAATTCACATTTGTTTGTTGTGAAAAAAATTTCTTGTGAAAAAAATTAGCTTACCCATGGCATGGGGTAAGATGGTTTTTCGCATGTTCCTCATTAATAATTCATATCGGAAACATCCGTCAACGAGATTATTAGATGTAATCATTGATCCTCAAGGTAGACCGCGAGTGATAGATGTCTATATTCTAGAACATAGAGTTAAATACATGTTACTTTAATAGGGTCACTATAAAAATTTGCTAGAATAAGCATTGTTGTTATTTCGCTGATGGCAAGATGGTTTTTCGCATGTTCCTTTTTAATCATTCATTTTAAACAAATATGATGAATTGATCTTCCAAAGACTACGCCAAATTGTGGTTAGATTAATAACACCTATGCCATAAATAAATAAGAATACTAACCATAATGATTATGCTGCATTTTTGTTACTTCACCATTTTCCCTTAGCTACCCCCTTCCTTTGCTGGACATAATTGTTAAGCTTTCTCTTACAAAAAGTATTTTTCCATTGAACATTTAGTTTTGTATTTATTTCAAGGTGGCCGGCTATGTTTAACCCTATTAATGAAACGCCCATGTCGGACATAGTCTAGCTGTATTCATGGTAACAAAAACGTGATTAAAAAAAGTTTAGAAATCAAAATAAAATCTTCTAAAAGACGCTGTATGTGTGCGTGTGTGTGTGTATGTGGGTGTGTATGACATATATCCATCATATAACCATAAACGTAAAGCGGTGAATACCTAACTTGCCCATAAATGCGCATATATTGAGTTCGCTCTAATCAGGTTAAACTCGCGCTAGCTCGAAATCTGTACATAGGATTGATTTGGGCCCGTGGACACTTTTGATCGGGATGGGATGACGAATAACTTTCCTAAGTTTGGGAGAAATCGACCGAAAGCCATTTCCGTATCAAAAACTGCGGGGTACTTTTCGAAATTGTCAACTTAGCATACACTTTAGAGCAGCAAAGTTTTTTATCGTTTTCTACACCGTTTAGAGTACCTAAGAGCCTAGTTTCAGCCATATCACATTTTATGAGTTCTTTTAATCTAAATGTGGCTCTGGCAACTGGGCTATATAGAGACCAAGATAAAGTCAGGTTAATCAAAGTTATTCAAAAGTGATCAAATTATTTTAGCTTCAGCTCCGCTTCACATGCGATTCATATACCTCATAATTTTACTGAGTGACTCGCTAAATATTCATTTTTTTAACCGGATTAAATAAATAAAAATAAGTCGTTTTATTTTAATTTATATTCATTTTCAATCTTTTAGTTTAACTTAAATGTTAATCTGCCGTACTCTTCCTGAAAGACAGGACTTTTCCTCCCCAAGTATTCTACAAGCACGTCAATATCTTTTGGTCCAACTCTTATATTTCTCATTTTATTCTTAAAAATCGTAAATCCATTTCCACCTGCCAGCAAATAAGTACAAATGATGACATTATAATCTCTATTTAATTTCAAATCTTCGTAAACAGGCACTGTGCAATTTTGACAACGAATTTTGGCAGAGATCAACCTATCGCCTATTCCACGGGACAGATCATAGACCAATTTCATTCCTAAAAACAATAAAAAGCACCTTTTTCAAAAACATCAAAACAAAGTTTATTAAAATTTTGTTTTTAAGGATACTACATATCGCAAAATGATTTGGATCTTACCTGATACTTGAAGCAGTTTCAAGTTATCTTTCGGATTTTGTGGCGTATAATCTTCAACAGTAAATTCCAGTAAATCCTTGATATCTTTACCGGTCAATGTTCCAAAATCAAAACTATTTTCGAATGGTTGAGATATCGTTAAAGCATTAAAAGTAATATCTAAAACGAATATTGTAATTCATACATATAATCAAAACATATATAAAGGGTGTCCGGTAAACCTTGTACAATATTGAAACTGGTGGAATATCAGAAAATGTCACCATTTTTGAGGTAATCAGCATTTTCTAAATTTCTAGAAGATCGCTACGTCACCTCGGAATTTTGAATGCTATGTAGATTATTGTGAAAGAAAATAATAGTAGTTCTAAAAAAACAATTTCATTTTAACGAATGTACTGTTCAATTCAAGGTTATTTAATTTAAATACCTTTGTATTAATTTTTTCCGATTTTTCCCAGGTTTCCTCAATTTGACCTTCAAATCACCTTGGCCCAGACCTAATCAGGTCAAGCGGACCTCGGATTCGGATTCAGAGGCCCCAAAAACCCCTAGTTATAGTAGTGAAGTTCACCCCTATAAAGTTAGCAGAGCCACTTGCAAAAAAATCGATGAAACCTAGTCCAATAATTGTCGAGAATTTGTCGTGAACGAAAAAAATTTGTCGCGCTCTTAGTTTTTTTCTAGGGGGTGGCTCTGCTAACTTAATATTAAGTTAGCAGTGCCACTCACAAATAAACATCAAATATCATCACAATTGCTATGAATAATTGTCGAAGTCCATCTGACGTAAAAAAAGTACAAAAAATCCATTCCTTATGGCACATACAGGGTGATTCATAACTATTGGGTCATAAGCTAAGGGCAGGTTATTGGGACCAAAATATGGCGATAGGACCAAATATACCTTAATAAAATATTGCTGTGAAATAAGATACAGGGCGTTAAAGTGGAAAATTTTTTTTCGTTTTTTCTGATAATTTCACTGTATATTTATTAATTGTTATCAAAATCGGTACAGAGGCATAACTTTGTACAAGGAATATTATATTATGTAGAAATTATGTTTACGTCATATTTTATAATCAAAATTACTAAAAAGTTTCGTCAAAAAAAGCTACCACTTAATTTCATCATCAGGAATCATTCACGCGGCGCCCCCTGTAACAAAATGTAAAATAATACATAAAATAATATTCCTTGTACAAAGTTATGCCTCTGTACCGATTTTGATAAGAATTGACAAATATACAGTGACGTTATCCGAAGAAAACCAAAAAAAAATTTCAACTTTAACGCCCTGTATCTTATTTCATAGCAATAAGGTATATTTGGTCCTATCGCCATATTTTGGTCCCAATAACCTGCCCTTAGTTTATGTCCCAATAGTTATGAATCACCCTGTATATACCTTTTTCTTGGGACTTCCTGGTTTCTGGGGAAAATTCGCATTTTTGGCAACAGCGAATTTGTATAATGATCTTTTACGGTTTCTTTTTCGTATCATTATTGACAAATATAAAGTTTTTTATGAAACCTCTTATTTCCCAAATGCAAAAATACTACGTTTAAATGCTGAATAATAGAAATATTACATTTTCACAGTAATACACCCACGTAACTTTGTTGATTTATTATTTTTTCATCCAGAAATGAACTGAACAATTGTCGAACGACCGAAATGTATTTGTCGTGAACGCAGAAAAAATATCGCGATCTTAGTTTTTTTTTATAAGGGGTGGCTCTGCTAACTAGATATTAAGTTAGCAGTGCTACAACCCCATAAACATCAAATATCATTATAATGGTAATGAATACTTATCAAGTAATATAGCTTTTATAGCGATGTGTACTAAAAGTAAAAAATAATTTTTAAATTTTAAGGCTTTTTTTCAATACTGATAGGAAGTCCACCAACCCGATATAATTTAATTTTTCAATAAGCAATAAAGCGATTGACAAAAAAATTACTTGAATGTAAAAAAAGCGTGGGGTGCGGACAACTGATTTTACGAATTTTTTTCGTAAAATTAGGTATCTTGAATTTCATGAAGTCTAGAATTATAAATTATAATCGTGTAGTATTAATTTGCTGATGGAAAAATTTTTGTGTGGAATATGAACAAATTAATCAATGCATCAACGATCATTTTTCTGTTGTAAAGTTGTCAATTTTCTTCAAGTTGTTAACAATCAATACTATGGAGATTTGCCGATAGTCATTGGTGGTGTTGCTATTTGACACCTATATAAAAGCAAACCCTGAATAAAACTCGTTTTTTTTTCAATTACATTTTATAAAATATTACAATATCTGGATCAACTTTTCTATTTGGTGGTCATGTTTCCCCTTTTTCTTTGAGGTCAGGTCAGGTCAGGTCTGACCTGATAACTTAATATTAAGTGACCAGAGCCACCTCCTAGAAAAAAAACTAAGATCGCGACATTTTTTCTGCGTTCACGACAAATACATTTCGGTCGTTTGACAATTGTTCAGTTCATTTTTGGATGAAGAAATAACAAATCAACAAAGTTACGTGGGTGTATTACTGTGAAAATGTAATATCAAATACTATTAAACGAGCAAAGTTTGTATGTCCGGAGGATCTCAAAATCCACTCGTCAGAATTCAATGAAACTTTCAGCGCAGACTAATTCCTATCTAAATCGGCAAAAAATGCAGGTCTCATGTCTGTGAAAATTCGATCTTCCGAGATATTTACAAGAAAAGTTAAGCTTTTAGTTTATTTCCTAGCAACGACAGAGATTTTAGTTTATTTCCTAGCAACGACAGAGATAATATAACTTGTTTCTATAGTAACATATACTATAAAGGAGAGAGGAGCGCAGTAAAAGTGGGTATATAACGTCACATTCCATAGGCGTACTTTGCAAAATAAGTTTCTATAATATAAATAAGGTCACAGCATATAAAATATATATATGCACTTCGTAGATTAAATTTTGAAGTTTTATTTTTTACAAAAAATAAAAATAAACCTTATGCATCTGACACTTTAACATTGAACGAATTAAATGTAACCAATAAATAAAAAGGAGGATTATATGCTGGGATTAAATTTTAATCTCTTGGCATTAAAAGTAACGCTTCAGTACTTACCTAAACTCAAAGATTAAAAAAAAGTTCGTTCAAGAACCATCTTTAAAAGTCACTGTCTTCACTAAAACTACAGGTGTCACTATAATTGTCTTTTCTGAGGTTTATTATTATAGGTTCTATTAAATTTTCCATTGATATATCCACTTTCCTAAATTAATTTTCCACCTTTTTAACATGATCAATGCATTTTCCCCAATGTTCTCTATTTACATCTGAAACTGCCTTCAAAAACAAATTTCGCATATCAGGAAATTTAAATGTTTTATTGTTTTGAGAAACATAACCTTTTAATAATTGTGACCATATCAGTTCAATGGGATTTAACTCTGCGTGGTAAGGAGGCAATCTGAGAATTTTAATTCCTTTTTCTCGAGCCATCTCATCTATAATAGATTTTTTGAATTTGTTTTTATGTTGCCTTGCTATTACTAATAATTCTGCCTTCAAGGATTTAGGAGGACTGATAATATTTTTAGAAAGAAGCCATTTTGAAATATATATTAATACAAAATTCCGAATCAATTAAAATACATACGATACGGCTATGAATAAATAAAGACTGACTTATCTGTCAAAAGAACAGTAAAAACCATGGAAACAAGATTAAATCTAGTCAAAAACTATATTAGGCCAATCAGATGTTTTAAAATTTAAATTTTAACTACAAATAAGCATTGAAGGATGAGGTAAAAATAAAATTTCTACCTCTTGAACCTGTACTACGTTCTGCAAATTAAATACTGCACTCCTTTCTTCTGTATAGTATAGTAGTAAAAAGGTTTGACTTTATTTAATTTCTGGCATTTCAATCTGAAAGAATTCAATTTTAAATTTGCCGCTTTTTATCCATAATGACCTACAAATTTTGACAACTACTGACACGCACATCTCTGGGTAAACGTTAAGAAAATGGGGCCGACTGGGATTTTCATGAAATTTTCACAGAGGCTATAAAACATGAAAAAATCAATATACTTAGCAATAGAAATTTTTGCCCGGAAAAATATTTTTCACATTTTTTTATGAAAAAATATATGTTGGGATACTCACTCCCAAGACAAACAAATTCAGTGCATTGAAACGGTTATTTAACATATTTTTCCAGTACAAACGCATACATAACTTTTCAACAAATGCCCAAGTAGCAATTTATAACCAGAATAAACCTGAAAAGTATAAAAAAGGAAAGGTTCATTTGACAGACATAAATAATTTGCTTGTCAAATGACAGCCATCTCATAAATTCAAAGTTGGAAATACAACGTTGCCAATTCAATTTCAGAAATCATGGGTTTAGGTAAATATTTATAGGAACGTTGAGTAACACTGTTAAAATGGACACTTGTCAAAATGTGACACCTGTCAAAACGTGACAACTTTTCATAGTACATTTTAAGGTTGATTGTGACTTTGTATTTTCCAAGAACAAATTGTAATGTAATTACGAATGAACTATTTTTGTAACTGAAAAACTTTGAAAAAATATCTGCTACACGTCGAGAGTTTGGTCACAGGTTTTTGTGGAGGTTTTACCCAAGTATGAATATCAAACCTATAATTTTCCTTCACTGCAGGTCAATAAATAATAAAATCAATTGAACATAGAGTTTTTCTTATATAGTGATAAATAGAGTGAGCTGAGCGATCTTCTGTTGACGGGACCTGTGCCCTACACGCTGCTGCTGCCCGTCCCGGAAACGGGGCCTGTCCGCCGTGACTATTCGCGAAGATCAAGCGTCAGTAGATGTTGCTCTAAAAGGGTGAAATCCCCAGAAACTAGGCAACTTTTAATGCATTTAACTAACCTCTGCCACAAGCAGTTGATAAACGTCAACAACAGCTGCAGCCAATTGAACATTAACACTGACAGCTTTTTTAATTTTCCCGCCTACTTTCAAGCCAATCGCCAATCAACTTTTTATTTATCTCCCTTTCAATAGTTCAAGTGATTTTCGCGAATTAATTAATAATCTGTCATGTTATTAATATACTTAAATTATATACTCATTGAGCTGCTTAAAAATGTAGAGTTGAATATTAAGAGCGAAGCTCGGTGACCAGATATTTTCTATTATTCAGCATTAAAACGTAGTATTTTTGCTTTTGGGAAATAGGAGGTTTCATAAAAAACTTTATATTTGTCAATAATGACACGAAAAAAAACCGTAAAAGAGCATTATCCAAATGCGGTTTTGCGAAAAATGCTAATTTTCCCCAGAAACCAGGAAATCCCATAACGAATGGATTTTTTGTATTTTTTTACGTCAGATGGACTTCGACAATTATTCATAACAATTGTGATGATATTTGATATTTATTTGTGAATGGCACTGCTAACTTAATATTAACTTAGCAGAGCCACCCCTAGAAAAAAGCTAAGAGCGCGACAAATTCTGGGAACACTACAAAAGATTCTTAACCAGGAAAATAATTTTTACGCCTGAAAGCATCACTCATCAGTAATCTTCAGCAGCAAAGATATTTGAATTAGTCTGATTTTAGAGACATGGCACTGAAAAATCCAAAGTGAGGTTCCGATTTTCCAGAAATTAAAAAAATGCTCATTATTTCCAAAACGGTGATATTTTTACCGAGGTAAAATTCTGACATTCTGAATAGTCATGGCCTGGTCTATCACCAGTTTCAATATTGTACAAGGTTCACAGGACACCCTGAATAAAGGGTGAATGATTGTTAAATGTAGATTCCAGAAAAGAAACAGCAAATAGCAATTAAAATGTATCTACTTTTTTTTATAAAGAAAGTTGATGAGTATATGTATAATGGCAATACACATTGTGGTGCAGGACATTAACATGACGGCCACCTGCATACGTTATCGTAGGAATATTCTATAAAAACTTTTCTCATATCTTATGTAGTGGTAATCCTGGATTGTTCTATATGTGTATATCCAAACTGTTGGGATTCCGGTATAATGTGTTTTTAATTTTTAAATGTAAGTAGAAGCGACAATATTTTCGAATTCTAGAACCATCATAAGCCATTTAATTGCAATAAAATGTTTAGATAACCGAACGTACAAACATAATCTGAAATTTTTGCTTAAAGAAATTACCTCCAACATCTATATCTGTCCTTAGTCCTGCAGCATTTATAAAAGCTACTGCAGCTTCAGTCCAAGCTATATCTGAGGCAATATTCGTATACTAAAATGTATTCCATTATGAGTCAATGCTACTTTTTTTTAATGCACCAAAAACTTACCGCATAAACCATGACATCTGTAATGAAATTTCCAAGACTGCATTCTCGATAAAAACACCCTGTGTTACTTAAAGTGACCAAACTTGAACCTACAACTTCTTCTCCTTGAATATCAACTAGTTCTTTCCAAGGTTCTAATTCTAAATTTATGTTTTCATCTGAAATGTAAAATAGAATATTCTGTAACAAGGTTGGAATGAGAATTCGATACGAGTGGAGGATTCTGAACGCGAGCGTGAGGATTTTCATCGAATTTTTATTCCAACAGAGTAACAGACTGTACTTTCTCCACGGCCACAGAAAGTAGGAATTGAATATAGTAAAATTGAACCTCAAAAAATGCATCTTATCTTTGTTCAGGCAAATTCAAATTAAATAAATAATACGTCGCGTCTGTTAAACAGGAAATTCATGGCTATCTAGGATGCGGACGTTATATTTACAGCTAGGTGTTACAGAATGAACATTGTGATACTAGATTAAGAATGAAAAATGAGTCGATCTGGCTTTCGAAAACAGACTGATGATGATGATGATGAAATCGAGTAATTTTTTTTCCCAATCGATGATCAGTTCGCCCCATTACTCCTGCATGAAATGTTCGACCCAGGCGGCGGTGGAGGAGGGGGAAATCCTCTATCTAAAGAACTTGAAAACGGTTTTTCCGACAAATCTCAGCCGGGGTTGATCCCACAAAAAAAAATATTCTTACCATAATTGAAAAGCTTGACAAAACACGTAATCTCGTTCCAACCTGAATCCGACAACTTAATTAGTTCGCGAATTATCGCGATTTGAAATTGCAAAAATGAGAAAAATTAATTAATTATTTCTCGAGAGGCAGTGGAGATAGGGCCCTAATCTTTTGTGAATAAAAGGCTAATAACGAGTACTTTTAAGTGCCGGAGGGTGTGGGTGGAGGAGGGGAGATATGGGAGGAAAACAAATATTATTGATACGATTGTAACTTCTGTACTAATTGAGCTAGCGCAACCAGCCATGGCTTAAATTGTTCACTTTTTCATCCGCTAAAAGATAGCAATACGGAACAAAAATTCACAAATGCGCGCGAATAACTAGTGTGGCCGTGGAGAAAGAATTTATTATAATTAAAAAAGTACAGCGGTCGAATACATTTTTTTTATTAAAATACCTTGTGGATAATCAGTGTTCAGGAAAATTGGAGCTCCAGAATAATCTAAAATTTCACCATTATCATCAAGAAAAATAGTAATATTTCCCAAATATCTGCTATAGGCAGAAGCCTGCGTAATAAGAACTTTGTGACCATATTTACTTTCGACGATTGTTGGATAGGGTCCTTCAACTTCAGCAGGTCCTGGAGGATTATCTAAAAATTATAAAGTATCAATATACAGGGTGTGGCATTGGTTATGGTAAAAAATACAGCCAAACATTTTTGTGCTATCCTTTATTATGAGTTTTTTTTGCTAAAAAATTTACCTCCGGTCCAAAGAAATGTATGAGAATGGGATCCTACTATTAAACTAATTTTTTCAGAAGCATTCGCTGCTAATCGTTTATCTATTGGATAACCACAGTGGGAAAGTATTATGTTTGTAAAAACTCCCTCCTCTCTTACAAGTCTTTCTGCTTCAGCATTTATACTAGAAGATTCGTCCAAAAATTTCAGTTTTTCGGTATTACATATTACCTAAAAAAATTAATTCATTTGGCTCCACCTTAATTTTTTATATATCTATATACAGGGTGTCGGTAAAAAAAAAGGTGATAAAAATAGATGGGGGGCACCCCCGAAAACGAAGGGCGATGGGGGAAAACTGGGGGCATATTCGGATTCAGGAGATCATTTTACATAAGAATCAGCAGGAATGGTGTCAGGGCCAGAAAAAAATGGGATCCTACTATTAAACTAATTTTTTCAGAAGCATTCGCTGCTAATCGTTTATCTATTGGATAACCACAATGGGAAAGTATTATGTTTGTAAAAACTCCCTCCTCTCTTACAAGTCTTTCTGCTTCAGCATTTATACTAGCAGATTCGTCCAAAAATTTCAGTTTTTCGGTATTACATATTACCTAAAAAAATTAATTCATTTGGCTCCACCTTAATTTTTTATATATCTATATACAGGGTGTCGGTAAAAAAAAAGTGATAAAAATAGATGGGGGGCACCCCCCGAAAACGAGGGGCGATGGGGGAAAACTGGGGGCATATTCGGATTCAGGAGATCATTTTACATAAGAATCAGCAGGAATGGTGTCAGGGCCAGAAAAAAAAATTTGCCGACCAGTGTAATCATGCAGCTGATCCCTAAAATGCGGTTATCTCGTAAACCGTTAAGTTTTAAGGTTAATCTCTACAAATTATATCGAAGTAGGTATCATATTCTGATTTCTCGTGCCCAAAATCCTCCAGTTCAAAATTTTTATGTATACATATCCCAAAACGCTAAAGTTATTGCAAAAAATAAATCTTAAAATTTAACCTTTAAAGCCCTTTATATTCCTTATTAGCAACATTTTATTAGAGCAAGTTGGTTCAAATCGTAATATTTTAAAGTGAGGAATCTACCATACTTCTATGTACAATTACTTAAGGACCACCCTGTATGTTAGTTTTTTGTGAAATTAGGTTAGTTTTTCTGAATTTAAAATTATTTTTTTACATTGAAAAATAACCTTTATTATTTCTAACTAAAAATATAATTGTCTCTCAACACAAACACTTACTGGATATTCAGTAGATACAACTCCTATGATACCAATTTTCTTGTTATTCCTCTCTATCACGATACTTTTATTATAAATTCCTTGAAAATCAGGTTCTAGAGAATCGTCAATATTGGAAACAACAATAGAATGTTTAAGTGCTTTAATATATGGAACAAGGCCTTGAATACCGTGGTCAAATTCATGATTTCCGATGGTCTAAAAAACGAGAAAAGTTCGAATGAAAAATCTTATGTCAATAGGTGTATTCCATTCCATTTTTGACGTGTGATCTTTCCGCAAGCAAACAACTTTATTCAAATTCAAATTCAAAAAGTAGTGGAGTGCCGTTAGTCGTAAAAAGTGAAAAACCTCGAATGCGTGAATCGATTTTGATGGGGTTTTTTGCATTGTATTTCTAAAATCTAATGTCTATATATTAGAGTTTGCCGATCTATGTTTATTTAGTAGTTTATTGCAAAATTCCGAAAATGATTTTAAATTAATGATTAATCAAATGTAACTGCAATATTTTTAATTATATTGACGAAAAAATATTAATTAAAGGCCGAAAATTGCAAATTTAGAAAGAGAGGAACCAAAATAGTGGCCGGAAACTCAGGTATAATTCATACAAAAAACGTTATATCATTTATATCATCAAAAAGTGAGGAGGGAAAAAGAAAAAAAACTTGCGCAATCGATAAACTATCCTTTTTTAATGAATTAAGGTTAAATACAATTTTTCATGAAAATAAACCCCTCTCGAGTTATAGGGCGTAGAAATTTACGATTTTTTAATTTCATTAAAAAAATGTGTTTTTTGTCCGTAACTTTTTTTCGGCTGATGATGTAGAATAAACCATTTTAAAGCTTACGATATCGCCGAAATGTCGTGTCATGACAAACTTTTTCATTGAAATCACCGTTTTTTCAATATTTGACCAGAAAAAATGATATTGACGATTATAAATGCAATTGTATGCAATTTCAAACGGCTATATCTCGTTACAGACAAAAGATAAAAAAAAACAAAAAAAAAGGAAATTATTCGGAAGAATATTTGCTCAAAGTCTTTACGCTATTGACCAAAAAAAATTGAAAATTTAAAAAATAATTATCCCATAGGACTAAAAATGACTGGACAATTATAGAAACACGTGTTACGACTTTCTGCAAAAGGATTTTTTTTTCAAATACCACAGCCTAGATGGCGCTAAAAAAACGGCGTACTTAACAAAAATTTGAAAAAAATTTATTTTGTCCATAACTTTTTTTCTGCTTATATTAAACGGTTCTGGATTCTGGATGATCTTAAAATGTTCCCTATGTTGTTCTCTCATTAGGATGTTATATACATTTTTTTTGTGGAAGTCATATTTTTCCAGATATTTACGCTAGAACGATCCAGTTTCTTTAAACACCCATTTTGAACTGTCATATCTTCCTTCGTATTAATCGTAGAAAAAAAAATCATTTTAATTTTTAGCTTAAGGCCATAAAATTAGTTCATATGAATTTTTACGTATAGTAGAACCCACCGCTTTATGAGAAAGAAAAAACGCTATAAAAACAGCAAAGGATACCGCCAATAGAAGAAATACTGATTAATCTGGACATTTTTGAGTATTTTAATGTCGAAAACACCGTACACTGTCCATATACATAAAAATAAAATGATATTTTGTCTATTAGGACCACTGTGCAAAGATTCAATAACCAAGTTACTGGAGATCGTTAGGGGTAATTTGCGTAAAATTTCTATATTGATTAACTTTCTTTAATATGAATTTACATTTTAATTTCTATAACGCATATTAGATTTGAATAGAGGTTGACCACTCCACCTGGCCTATAGCTTCATTTTCTGATCTCTTGTGAGATTCAGAAACGTTGCTAATTAAAATTTTGTCTCAAATTTTAATTCTAAAATTAAAAACACGGTGAATAAAGTCATAGATATTATAAATTAATTAAGCTTACCTACCCTATCTCAACCCCCACCATCGGAATCACTGTCATCAACATTGATAATAAATTTGGTCGGTCTCGTTATATAAGAATTTTCTTCTTTGATGACATGTTTCATTTTTTTCTGCCAATCATCAGCTGAAATTTTGTTAATTTCTTCTTTTACCAAATTTGCTATCAACCCATCAAATTTGGGAAACACGTTATGACGCCTTATTCTTTTTTTAAGTTGTCCCCAAATTAATTCTATGGGGTTAAATACACAAAAATAGGGCGGAAGGCGCAATACCTCGTGGCCCCTTTTTGATGCCAGGAATCTTTGGGACTACAACCTGATACCACATAATCCATTGGAATATCATTTAGTGATTGTTCCGATTCTTCATATCCACTTAAAAAAAACTGTATTTTCCCAAGGACGAAACATATTGAAGTTGACACCGAATAAATAAATAAGAAGTACACTGTAACAATGTCTCAAAATAAAAAAAAGTATGTATATACACAGAAGCCAAAAATAATATTAATTGAAATAAACTAACGCCACGAATCACCTACCACCTACTATTCACTAAATCAAAAATCAAGTGCGAACACAAGCACAGTGTATCACTGTATGAATATTTTCCTAGCCCTCACTACTGAAGACAATATTTGTCTAATTTCCTACTTCCTACTTTAATTGCAGAACAAAATGATCCCGCTTTATACAAGTCGCTAATACCGACAAAGCCACTTGTCGGCACATCTACATGCCGCTAATACCGACAAAGCCACTTGTCGGCACATCTACATGCCGCTAATACCGACAAAGACACTTGTCGGCACATCTACATGCCGCTAATACCGACAAAGCCACTTGTCGGCACATCTACAAGCCGCCAAAGTAACCTGTCTGCACATCTGAGAATTTTGTTTCTGCAATTGAAAATGTAAAAACTATAACCACACTTCCATTGTCGCCTCTTATGAGTGTAACCTCACACCCCACAGTTTAGTTAAATTAATTTAAGACAAAATTTTAATTAGTAACGTTTGTTAATCTCACAAGAGATCAAAAAATGAAGATATCAACCTCTATTTAAATCTAATATGCGTTATAGAAATTAAAATGTAAATACATATTAAACTCATAATTAATAATTATACGCCATTCTCCCCTATAACGATATCCAGCTCAGTTGGTTATTGAATCTTTGCACAGTGGTCCTAATAGCCAAAATATTAATTTACTTTTATGCATATGGATAGTGTACCGTGTTTTCGACTTTAAAGTGCTCAAAAATGTCCAG
This sequence comes from Crepidodera aurea, assembly GCA_949320105.2. Taxonomy (NCBI): domain Eukaryota; kingdom Metazoa; phylum Arthropoda; class Insecta; order Coleoptera; family Chrysomelidae; genus Crepidodera; species Crepidodera aurea. The sequence continues at coordinate 23,167,430 of OX439479.2, read as the reverse complement.
ATTCATGAGCATTTGTTCTATTGGCGGTAATCCTTTGCTGTTTTTTCATTCTCATAAAGGATTGAGTTCGACTATAATACTAACAGTTTTTCGGAAAATTTAGATGCCAGAATGGTATTTGACAAGACTATTTCATGAGTAACAGATCATTCTGTATAAACATAGCTTACAAAACATACTAATTCATTTCGGAAGCTCATAGTGGTTTGTATTTTAATTTCTCTCTCTCTCTTCACTGGATTAAAACCACTTAGTTGTTGAAAAAAGTTTTTAATTGACGTTTCGGCTTTCCAATCGAAAGCCGTTATCAAAATGACATAACAAAATAAATAAATTTACTATAGAAACAGAACACTTGATAATCTTGCAAAAATACGACATCAACATGTACGTTTCAAAACTGAAAAACAGGTAATTTATTTAATCACAAAATACTACAAACTTAATTATTTATGGTACAATTAGAATATAAATTGCAATTTTGGTAAGTACACAGTGGGTATTGTTTGAAATCTTTGTTAACTCATTGATAACGTTGCGTGTAGGTAAATCATTAATGTTGTTGATGGGTCCAGCTATAGAGTTAGAAACTCGAGGAGTGGCTGCAGGATCTTCTGTTTTCTGTTTTTTAGCTGGAGGTTCTGAGGCGTCACTTCTAAGGGTGTTTATGATGTTGGAATAATGATCATTATCCATTTGCATATAACGCTTAATTGAGTTGGCTGAACTGTGGCCAGTAATTTTAATTAATTGTTGTTCACCCACCCCTTCTTTAGCCAGGTTAATGACTGCTGTGGACCGCATAGAGTGGTTTGTTATTTTTATTTCTTTTGTATTTAATCCTGCCTTCTCTGCTGCTTCTTTAGTCCATTTCTTTACGTTCCTGTTACTTTCGGGACGATTTTGGATATCTAGTAGGCGGTTTTGACAATAACATGAACTTGTATTTTATTCTGACAGCGCTTGTCATGTTACATTGGTGTGTGCTTTTTCGCTTTTCAAATCAAAAAAATGGAAATAAGTAGTGAAATAATTCCACATGAGATTAGTGAATCTGCTAAAGCGGCTACTTATGAATTATTACATAAGTAATGTATTCATAAGAGTGATTGTTATATGTAATTGTCTAGATATATAAAGGTCATACGTTATTATCCATCGATATCCTTTTTAACATACAAAACGGCTGCAGAAAAATTCTTTTACATAACACGATCCAAAAGTGATTTCACGGGACTCGCAGGATTTCCTACTCATCCCATAAAATATAACTTTCGGAACTTGTTACCTAAATTACTATTTAATGGATCAAAAATTATTTTCCACTTCATAAAATACATCTCTTCCATTTTTTTTTTTGCAACGGTGTTCCACATTGTCTTCACAACTAGTTCTTTGTCATTTTCACCGTTTTTTCTTTCTTCATATTCCATGCCCAATCTTTCAGGATTAGGTTTAGTTGCTCTAAACTTGTAGTTTCCAAGCTTTCTTTGCCTTGCAGAATTCCGTAAATTGTTTCCATATTGACTTCCACTTCCAAAGCGACTCATTTTCACAACATAAGCTGACTAGCACTGCTTAAAAACAATATTACAAAATTTATTGACAATAAAATCAGAAAAATTGTTTAGCGTCGTTTTCTGGTGTCCTAGGAGACACCATAATTACTTAAAGGTATTGTAATTTTTGGTGACAACAGCTGTCAAGTTTTGCCGCGGGTAAGCTCAAAAAAACTGCTGACAGGAGCTGTCATACAGTTTTTTCATCTAGAAACCATTTGTAATTCACAATTGCGTTTTTGTGATTGGTGGAAATTAAGACAAGGGAAATAATCGAAGGTAATATCCCAAGACTATGACAAATAGCCGACTATTATTTTCTGCCTAATTCTATCGAGAGTACCTTGTATTTCGAGACAATTTGATGAGACCATATGAACATTAATAGTCTGAATAACTCCCGAGAGCTTTAGTTCGGGGGAGTTATTCTTTGATTGTTAAAGTTCATATAGTCGAATTGAATTGTCTCGAAATGCAAGTTGCTCGAGATGAATTAAAGAAAATAATAGTCTCTATTTGTCATAGTCGAGTTATATTCAGGAAGATTATTTCGTGAACCCCACCAAATCATTCGCTAAGATTGTCTCCAAACAGACTCCTTTCTCTTTTTGATATTTTCTGGGATAGATTTGCTTATATTTTCAGTGATTTCGGTAGTGGAACATGAACCAAACAAGTTTTGACACTTAATAGCACACTTATACAATCGACTAAAATAGCCGCTCATATTTCTTTATTTACCTAAATCATATATTTTTAGAAATGTACGATTTTTGTGGTGAAAATAGTAATTTTCTACGCCCTATAACTCGGGAGGGGTTTATTTTCATGAAAAAAAAGGATAATTTATAGATAGCGCTAGTTTTTTCTTTTTTTCCTTCACATTACCTCCTTCTATGGTATAGTGGAGGGCGAAAAGTAAAAGCGGTAAAAAATGACATATAGACATTTAAGCATATAGTGTCAAAAACACATTCCAAAAGACAAAATGATAATTTAATCACTGTCAACTTCGTTCGAGGTATAAATCTAACGGCACTTCACTAAAGATAAAAAATAAATAAAACGGAATCGAATCCAGTCTTTTGTTTAAAAATTTTAACAAACTCAAATGTTACTCATTTTTACCTAAAAATGAACAGAGATTTAAAAAAAATATCCTTCAGTGGCGTAAAAAGGTTAAAAGTTCTCACCTGATAGCACGCCACTGGATAACTTTTTAAAAATGTAGTTTTAATTACATCTGGTTTTGATTTATAGCAAATTTTAGTTGGGAAATTATTTTATTTACCTCTGCGTCTACGGGCAACTTATTAATAAAATATTGTGTAACATTCCATCTACCTATAGAGTACCATAAGGTACCTTGAAAACTATCTCCAGCGTTTAGTAAAAGTGATTGGGGATTTTCATCCAACATAGTCATTATTTGTTTGTATAATCTCGAAAAACCCCCAATACATTTTGTAGGTTCTTTGCATGGGCCAGCAGCCAAATTTGTTGGTTCAAATCTAAAAAATATATTAAATCAAATAAATAGAATTTTGAGAGATTGTATAACTCGAGTGTAATATTTGAATAAAAAAAAATTACCTTGCATGAAAATCATTAAAATGAACCACAGATAACTGAAAAGGTTTATTAGTAATTTCAGAATCTGTATTTGTAATTACTAAATATAATATTAGTTTTATTATAAACATCTTCTTACCAATTTAATATATTACAAAATACTAAAATTCATGGTATTTTTGTGTTGACTTAAATTTAAAAAAAATGAAATAGCTGATAAGGTAATAATTTAAACCCATTAATTTATATTTATACTACTTTATTTTATTTGAGAATGGATTAAAAAAAGGTGCTAAATCTACTTTGAACGAATATTTTATAATTTTTGAAAATTAAAAAAAATTGCATTTTTGAAACTATTACTTCAAATCCCTACGTTTTGGCTCAGGGAAATAATTATCTACTATCACCTTTTGAGTGTTATAACATAATACATTTGGTCGTTTCAAGCAAGAAGGTACCTAAATTTGGCACTACTATTTGAGATTGCGATTGGTCTTATATTAATTTTATCAGTTCATGCAATAAATAACCTACTTTCGCCTTTTCAGTCTATAATAACGTAGTACTTACCTTAGATAAAAAGAAAATAGAAAATATTTGATGGGCTTCACTATAAGACAGCTAACAAAAATTAGTTTGCATAGCTCTGAAACTTATTCACGTAAATTTCAAGTTAGACACACACAACGGTTTTTGGACGGACGGCAAAAAGTCGGACAATATTTTACCGTTGGTTGAGCTCAGTATATATCTTGAAAATTTTGATGTAAAATTTGTGGGTTGTTGAAAAAAGTTGATAAGAGAGGGAAGAAAAATTATTTTCCTGGTTAAGAATTTTTTGTAGTGTTCCCGGAATTTTTATAGTTATGCGATTGATATGTAATCTAAAATTAGACATGTGGTGTAATTTTTTTAAATTTTAGTTTGTTCATCTAATTTACATACAGGGTGTCCCAACTAAAATTTTAATCTAGAGGGGGCTTTTCATCTCTCTAGCGCCCAGGACCACCCCTTGAAAAAGCAAGGGGTGTTAAGTGACACATCATTTTGAAGCTGCTTTTATTATCTATCTTTTTTTTTATTTTGAATGACTCTTTTTTGAGAAAACTGGTTAGATTACACAGCCCCACAAAAAAAATTTTTTGTCTGCGCCAAGAACTTCACTACTGTAACCAGGGCTTTTTGGGGTCGCTGAATCCGAATCTGAGGTCCGCTTGACCTCATTAGGTCAGGGTCAAGGTCATTTGAAGGTCAAATTGAGGAAACCTTCTAGAAAAATTGGAAAAAATTCATACAAAGGAATTTGAATTAAAAAACCTTGAGTTGAACCGTACATTCGTTAAAATTAAATTGTTTTTTAGAACTGCTATTGTTTTCTTTCACAATAATCTAACACGTAATTACTATTTCTTTGACAGTTTGGATGACATGTAATTTTAATTAGATAGTATTTTTCTGTAATATTGTTTTGAAAATTTCACACCAACATTTTTTAATGAATAAGAAGCTTTCGTACCGGTACCACAGCGATCTGTCAAGTGTCAAATTATAAAAATACACCCTTCCGTTCACTGTAAAATAATACAGATTGGTTGATAGCTAATAGAATACATTATTTACTACATATTCTTTTGATATCTTACGAAAATGTCATGTTATAATTTTTTATAGTACTTTGGTGTGAAATTTTCTTACCGAATCTCCCACGTTCTTGAATTACTATCTGAAAATATCTCCTCAAGCATGAATTTTTTAAAAGTATCCCGAGTCGAAGCTCTATAGGGAGATTACAAGTGAAAGTTTCATCAGTTATAAATACAATAAAATTGTAATAACTGTTTACATTAGTATAAATTCTGGGGAAAACAGGGATAACAATAATTTTTTATGTTTTCAAGGAAGTATTAAAATTGGAAATTATTTTGGGAATTACGAGGGTGATTGAAATTTTTAATGGGATCAATAAAATTTAAGTAATAAACAATTTGGCAGAACTCACACAAAGTACATATAACCATTTTTTGAACACTTTAAATTAAATTTAAATAAGAATACAATTTTGGCGCTCAACTAATTAATTTAATATTAACTTTAATTAGTTAATTTAAACCCTGTTTTTTTAACGGCACGGTCGCCGTACCTTGCAGTGGCAATGGACGGCTGCTAAACGGCACGTCCACGGCAACAGCACGGCAAAATATCGTGCCGTGCTGTGTGCAAAGTCACATTCATTTCTTCACGTCACTAAAGGAATGTGGACGCCCGACTTTTTACCGTACGTCCAAAATCGTTGTGTGTGTCTGAGGCGTTAATCTGCTGCCTAAAAAATCGCGTCAAAAAAATGAAATAAAAGTTTCATGGCCAGCGCAGTACCAGGAATGTAAATTCATTTTTAGAATATGTATTGCTGGCATATTTTAATGAATTATAGAGCAAATATAAAGCGTCATCCTTATGGACCTTCTATTCCATGCTTCGAAGTACACTTAATATAATATTATGAAGTAAATTTGTTAAAAAACGTCATAGTACCTCTTTATGAAATTTTACCTTCTGAGAATTCTTATAGTCGCAGATAAAGTATAGTATTTAATTCGCAGTAATGGCAATAACTCACTTGATGATTATAAACTTTATCTGCGTGAGTTATTGCCTACATTACCGCTCATTGAAGCCGCGCCAAAATAAGTACTAAATAATGTTTGCTTTAGAAACCGAGAGGAAAAATTTTCCAAACATATGAAAACTTTTCTATACATTTTTGACTTGACTTATATTATATAAATGAAATCTGATTAGTTTTAATTTAATTTTAATTTGTTTCTTTGTCTATATGTATTCTAGAATTATTGTAAAATTGGATTTTAAATGTAAATTGCGCCCTCATGAATTTTTTGAAAAGAAAAATGTAACTGTCCCAAATGGTCGTAGAACAATTTTTTTTTGAAATCGTGAAACAATGCCAGCAATGGAGAAATTCATAATAATAGGTAGATATATTAATAATGATCGGACGAGATTATTTGGTTTTATGCCTATGACTTGTTCGGCACCTCTTGATCTAGCTTTTGTTTTTTATTTGCATAATTTTCATTTTGTAATTGAAGAAACTCGTGTTGGAAAGGCTTGCTAAAGGACCCCCCACCATTTAAATGTAAAAAACGTCCCGGTCAAACGGCTGAAAAGTTCGCGAAAAATTTTTCAAACCTTTCTGATTAACGAATATGAAGTCCGAATAAGATCCTATGACTCAATGTTTTGTTATAAGCATCAGAAACCTTGCAAAAAATGGATAAGTTGAAAACTATCGTCGACCACTCAACCAAAACACAATTTTAACACACTCTATGCGCATTTCGCCAACTATGTTGGCATCATCAGGAGTTGATGATAGACAGTCTATGAATTTTTTTCATTGGGAAAAACTTTGTTTTCCCGAGATTCCTGGGAGTTTTATAAAGCAATTTTGGGGGTGTATAGTACTAACTATGTCGGTTCTAAAAATGTAAGAAAAATATAGCATTCTATTTGAAAAAAATTAAGTCATTTGTCTAGTTTACCACCCTGTATACATGAACATAATTTTAAAATGTTTGCTTTTAACCACCACTAATAAGAGTTAATAGAACTACGTCAAAGGTTTGCCCGACCCTGTATACTTGTTTTATTATATTTTCAAAAGTCCCCAATTTCATATTTTTAGATGCCCAAAGTTGTTAAAGTTAAAAAATTGAAAATTAACCATTTTTCCAAGATTTGTGATTCTTATAACAAAAAAATAAGTCATAGGATATTATTCGGACTTCCTATTCTTTAATTAAAAAGGTTTGAATAATTGTATACGAAATTTTCAGCCAATTTGACCGGGACGTTTTTTACATTTCAATGGTGCTGTGTCCTTTGCCAAGGAAAAAGAGCTTTTTTGGCTTACAGATTTTACATTGCTGATTTCAGTATCTATTATTGACATTGATTCCGGTGTTGTGTTGCAACTACCAGCAAACACTCGTTGATTACAATTCGTTTGTCCATCTTTGTGGCACAAATTTTTTCAAACAATGTTTTCTTTAACAAGACACGAAGTGCAAAAATATGTTTACAAGGAAGTAACATTGACGTGAACATCGAACTTTTGTTTGTTTTTCGTTTCATATTGCCTCAAATCATTTTGAAATTCCTCAAAGGAACTAAATTTGAATGTATAACTATATTCACATAAATAAAAGTCAGCACAAACGAACATAAACGTTTTAACATTTATACTGAACATAACCTCATTTATTTAATGTGCGCGGTTAAATGTCTCAGGCGCGGTAAATCCGTGCACCCTAAAAGACCACGTCATGGACAATGATGACGTTTTAGTGTGTACCTAAGTTTTTTATTTTGTACACGTTAGCGTGCACCTAGACACATCGAACTAAAATACCAATTGCTTGGACTAATTTCTCATAATTTTATTGAGTGACTCGTTAAAAATTCAGTTTTTTTAACCGAAAACAGTAGAGGCCTAAAAGGTATGGAATATAGTATTATCATTGCCTTTCAACTATTTCTAGAAATTGAAAAAATGTATTGAAACTTTTCAATTCGATAATGTCTTTAAGTTAATATATGGGACCTCTTTTTTCAAAATTTTAAAGTCCTTTCGAAAATGAACAAAAACCCTCTTCGCCGGCAGTAACCGACGCTAACCCCTTGAAAGTAAAAACTTTTTCAGTACTGATGACGGCAGCGTTACCAGTACTAGCATTACCGACAGGTCTACGCCGTCTCCCGCTCACGCTTTACGACCAGATCTCCATTCTACCGTAGACGGCCAACAGATCTACACCGAAGATTATTATCTAGCACATGACAAGGATAACGAATACATTTATGTAACTTATCCTCCGGATTTGAAGAGGCGCCTACTCGAAAGGTCAGTTATTTTCTAGGGGAATTTTAATTTTTAATAGAAGTCAATTTAGATTGAAAATTGTTTTACTGATAAACTTGACCAATTGAACTTCAAAAAGAGCTAAGCAGAATATCTTAGACAGTCTTAAACAGAAATATATAATTCATTTCTGTAGTTCATAGTGGCTTTTAGTACTTCAAATACTCTTCTCGTTGGATTATAAAACCACTTATTTAAATCAAAAAAGTTTTAATTTAACGTTTCGACTATCAGTTCGAAAGTGGTTTTCAAAATTTGACAATAAAATACTTAATAATAAATCACTACTCGAGAAGAGTATTAGAAATGGATAAAACACTTTGAAATATTATTGAATGTATCTTCTTGGCAAAAACCATTCTCATTCGATTTATCATAAAATTAGATTAAAAATTAAAAAGGGGGAGAGAGTTGTCAATTGAATTTAGATGTCATGTTATGAATCCACTTATTTAAGAACCATGAGATGTGTTAATATTTGTATTCAATAAAAAAAAATATAAAAATTAAAAAGGCTATAATATCTCTAAATATATGTCGCCAAGCAACGTTATAATGTATTTAAGAAGTGGACATAAAATAATGGAGAAATCTAGAAAAGAAGCAATTCAAGCAGGCCAAGGAGATATGGTTGAAATTTTACAAAGAACTGTGGAGGAGGTTGACAAGGACAATAATAGTGATAGTGAAGAAGGAATACAACCAAGAAGTAATATAGAAAAGGCTGTTATAGAAACAAAAATTAATGAAGAAATAAATCAAATGGATGAATTAATGCAGATGTTAATGAAAATGAGTGAAAAATCTAGAAAATAATAAAGAAGAAATAAAAATAGATATAAGAACGGAGATGGGAAATCAATTCAAGAAGAATAATGAGGAAAAGATAATTTTAATAAGAAGAGAAATTGAAAGGGTTGAAGTGAGATTAGAGAAACAAAAAAATGAAACAAATAGAAAAATAGAAGAAACTAGAGAAGAAGTAGAATTTGCTATTAATGCAGTAGCTAGAAAAGTGGACAAGAATCAAGAAGAATTGAAAAGAAATATTCAGGAAAATAAGAAGAAATGCTCAGAATCGTTCAAATAATTAGAAGAGAAACTAAAGAAAAATCAAGTTTTAAGTGGACAAAAAATTATAATAATGGGAAATGATAATGAAAATGATTTACAATTCTTTGGGGACAATAGACTTCATCCAGTGAAGTACATAAAAAGATAAAGGAACTAGGAGAAATAGAAAGATGGAGAAAATGGATAGAAAAGACTGTTAAAGGACAGGCAGCAATATGGTGTAGTGTTAGCAAGGAAATGTGTAAAAATTTTGAAGATTTTTGTGAAAAATTTTTAAATTCTTTTTGGGGTGATATCGTACAAACAAATATAAGAGAAAATTTGTATACAGGGAAGTACAAGGAAGGTTCTATTAGTAGGGAAATGTATGTAATGAGAAAATTGGACAAATTGAAATACCTCAATCCTACAATTTTGTCGGAAGATATAATAAAATATTTAACCAGACATTTTGGACATGAAATAGCAGACTATACAATTAATAATATAAGAGAGCCAATAAATTTTTAGAATATCTCAGACGAGTAGATGATATGAAAAATTACAAACCTAGAGACAGGTGGGAGGATGGAAGAGTTCCACGAAACAGCGGTGGAATGAAAATACAAGGTCAATCCGAGTGGAGGAACGGAAATTGGAATAAAAATTATAATGGAAATGATGATAATAACTATAATAGAAATTTTAATAATTATAGCAGAGAAGGAAATTATTATGATAAGAAAAATAAATATAAGAATGGATGGCAGTAACAACTACAGAAGAGAATACAGGACAGACTCGAAGAATTATGACCAAAGATACAAACAAACTGGAATAGACAACTGACAAAATAACAGAGACAGAAATTATAATAAACAAGATGAATATAAAGAAACAGAACAAAGACCTGGAAGAAACAATTATGAAGATAGAGAAAGAAAATTAAGAACAAATAATATGAATGAAGATCTAGATAGAATAGAGGTAGATGTATTAGTACATGGAAATGAAAATAGAAATAAACAAGCAGGAACGTATAAACAGATTTTTAAAAAGTAGCAGATCAAATAGATTTAGTAATTTAGAAAGTAAATATTGTCATCCTAAAGAATTTATTACATTGGATCCAGAAAAAAATATAAAATAAAAATAAAAATAGTTTACCTTACGTCAAAATAAAATTTGACGATATTATAGTTTATGCATTAGTGGACACAGGGAGTCAAATTTCATTAATAAAAGAAGATGTTGTTAAGAAAAATGAAGATAAATTGAGTAATAAGTTGATAAAAATAGAAAAAATTAAAATACTTACAGTCAATGAAAAGAAACTAGCAGATATACAGAAAATGCTTACTGTAGATGTAGAAGTTGAAGATATAAAAAGTTCAATAAAGTTTTTCGTAATACCAAATTTAAAAATGGATGCTATAATAGGTGTGGATTTCATAAGTGAAATTGGAATGGAAATGGATTTAGAAAATAAAAAATTGATTCTGAATGGTGGAAGAATAGAAATATTAGAATGGATTGAAATTGAAGAAAAGTTTGGAGGTATGCCTAGAAACACCACAAACGATTTTGAAATAGACTTTATAAAGAAAGTGAAGCAGTAAAAAAATAGCAAGGATATTGGAAGAAAAATAGAATATAAAAGAAATTTAAGTTCAATAAAAGAAGAAGAAAAAATGAAGTGAACACAGTAATCTACAGTATGGCAAAACAATAAAATAAAAAATCAACAAAATATGCATAAACATAATATAAGTTATAATAATTTATGTCAAAATGTTAAAAAGGGTGATAATAACTATAATGAAATTGATAAATACCGGGTGTATCAACGATGCGTGCGTGGAGGATAGCTGCTTCCCTTTTGAAGATAGGAAAAAATGTTTCAAATAAAAGTTGTAGACAGCAATGAAAGCTATGTTCCAAAAATAATTACCAATATACAGGGTGTCCCATAAAAGTGTGACTTATCAAAGTTACCAAAACTCGGGATCATTTTTTTCTCAGTTTTTTCAAATGGAGGTATATAGTGCCATACCAGAATATTCAACACTATGAGCTTCCAGAAAATGTAGGGTTTGCCTACTTGATTTTCACCGGAAATGCAACTAATTCTTAAGGAAAATATGGAAAATGTCATAAAAGCAATAATGATCTTTTTTATTCAATGATGGACAAACATGGAACAAAATAAACTCAAAAAAATGTAAAAAACCGTCATTTCACAGTAGATGTTCAAACAATCACCCGTTTTAAACTATGCATAACCGGACACGGTGGCCTAGTTGGTAAGGCGTCTGCCGATTCAGCTTGGTCAGTGTTCGGGGAGTAAGTTCGAATTCTGCGTATTCAAGTGGAATTAAAGTCAGATAAGACTTTGGGCAAGTGTAAAAAGGTATTTGCGTCATACGCAGTTTCATTCACGCCGGTAAACAGGCCGGATGAGATCGGATATCTCGTGGAACTGATAGGGGTTGGTGACACAATTACACACTTGTTAGTCGGTAGATCACCTGCATGACAAAGGCATAGTCCTGGGTTTAAGGTGATTGAGGACCGTGGTTCGGAGCCCACGATAAGCTGTAGGTCCCGTCCAGTTTAGGTCATTAGGTCAGAAAAGAGACGTTAAAATTAACAAACAAACAAACAAGCTATGCATAAATTAAGTCTATCTACGACTTCAGTTAAAGCTGATCTTGTAGTAGAGCGAAGAAATCCTCTAATTCTATTTTTCCTTCAGCGTCGTTGGTTTGCCGCTAATTTATTTTTGTGCTCACTTCTTGTGTTTCACTTTTTCTGTTTCCACAAACCTCTTCTTCGAAAACTCTCGAGTCGCATACATTCTACTGGCTAAATGCAGTTTCTGTAACATCTATCCGGAATGTCGATCATTTTATCAATTATATCAAATAACCCTTGGAACATTTGAATGTTACAGGAACTGTCAACAAACATGACATTTTATTATCGAAGTGAATTTATAGTTTAAATCTAATATTTTCTCGTTTCGAAATGAAATTATCCACCGAAGAAATGATAAACATGATCTACATCAAATATTATGGTTTAAATTATAAATTCACTTCGATAATAAAATGTCATCTTTGTTGACAGTTCCTGAAACATTAAAATGTTCCAAGGGTGATTTGATATAATTGATAAAGTGATATACATTCCAGATAGATGTTACAGAAACTGCTTTTAGCCAGTAGAATGTATGCAGTTCGATATGCGACTCGAGAGTTTTCGAAGGAGAGGTTTGTGGAAACAGAAAATGTGAAACACAAGAAGTGAGCAAAAAAATAAATTAGCGGCAAACCAACGACGCTGAAGGAAAAATAGAATTAGAGGATTTCTTCGCTCTACTACAAGATGAACTTTAACTGAAGTTGTAGATAGACTTAATTTATGCATAGCTCAAAACGGGGGATTGTCTGAACATCTACTGTAAAATGACAGTTTTTTACATTTTTTTAGATTATTTTGTTCCATGTTTGTCCATCATTGAATAAAAAAATATCATTATTGCTTTTATGACATTTTTCATACTTTCCTTAAGAATTAGATGCATTTCCGGTGAAAATGAAGTAGGCAAACCCTATATTTTCTGGAAGCTCATAGTGTTGACTATTCTGGCATGGCACTATATACAGGGTGTTCCATTTGAAAAAACTGAGAAAAAAATGATCCCGAGTTTTGGTTGCCCCTGTATGGGAAAAGTGCCATTCGGTAAATTTATGAATATGAAATCAAAATAGACCATTTTCGAAGATATTTGGTGAAAAATTTTTGTTATTCCTAGTTATTGATTTTGAGATATTTGGTGTTGAATGAACCCATTTTGGGACATAAATGTCACCATAACTTCAGAACCACCTGGTATAAAGCCATACAACCCTATATTTTTGAGAAGCACTCTTCCAAAGGAATTCAATCGAGTAAAAATATATAGGGTGTTTCATTTAAAAAAACATAACTTTGACAAGTCACACATTTATGGGACACCCTGTATGTTGGTAGTTATTTTTGGAACATAGCTTTCATTGCTATCTACTACTTTTATTTGAAATATTTTTTCCTATCTTTAAAAGGAAAGCAGCTATCCTCCACGCACGCATCGTTGATACACCCGGTATAATAATAATTTCAATTTAATTTATAATTCGTCAGAAATAAATGACGTGGATTTAGATTATACAAGAATAACCAGCAATTTTGGAATTACAAGAAAACATGTAAAATTTAAAAGAACTAAAAAAAGATTAAACACAGAAAAAATAATAGAAACAAACAAATATAATAAATAATTTGAAAATAGAAAAGGAAGAAGAAAGTAAATTTTGGTTACCTTACATTGGAATAGACATTAAAAAAGAAAAATTTTGGAGTTTATATTCGTGGTCGAGAAAAAATTTTCTGTTTTTAATTGAAGCTAGAACACAATCTACTTTAGTTTCACAAATAATAAAAAATAAGTCGATAGTTGCTCAATTTATCAGTTATTAAAAAATTCATTTTACTAAAGTTGGTAGAAATATATTTTCTTACAAGGAACTCGAAGTAGTACTTAGCATCAATGAAATTTAAACGCGTAATATTAGGTTAAATAAAATACAATTAATCTACTTTAGTTATACAAAATAACAAAAAATAAGTCGATAGTAGTTCAATCTCTCAGTTTTTTACAAATTCGTTTTACTAAAGTTGGTAGAAAATAATGAAATAGGTATTTAAAAAAATAATTATATAAATTGGTTAAGCAAGTGTAAGCAACTTTTGACGTTGCCCGAGTATAAATTATCTAATTATCTTCGTTGTGTTGTAGAGTTTATAACAATGCAAAATACGTTTTATGCAAATTTTGTAATTAAGTTAGTGAAATTCAAATGTATCATCGGAACATTATAGAATAAATTCGACATAATCTGAAGTTAAATTGAAATGTCATTTTACCTATAAACGTCAAAAAATTCCAGTGTAATTTCATGCTCCTTCCCCCAAGAAGAAGACAAAAATTTCTGGAATTTTTTTTAGTTGCTATGGTAACGATACAAAATAAAGGCTTTTAATTGGTCGAAAATGTTAGGTGTGGAATTTTCACCGAACAAATTTGTACTTTTCAGTAAAACAAAGTTCAATATTTATTAACAACCAGAAAAGATTAGAGAAATTTTCGTTGTATCAATTTTTTTAGTGCTAGTTTGTTTAAATAAATAGCTCTAGCTAAATTTTTCAGAATATATCTACTGCAATATGAAGAATAGAAGTTGCATATAAAACAAAAAAGGGGTTGAGTAGGTGGCTCAGCGAGCACTGGACCCATGACCCAAGGGTTGTGGGTTCGAATCCCACCACGGCAGAAATAATTTTCCGATTTTTAATTAATTAAAAATTTAGAAATTAATTTTCATATACCAGGTGTGATTCCACACTCGACCATTCACTGTTGGCTTCTAATTAACAGTGCTGTTCCTAAAGTAGCGCTGGGAAACAGCGACAAAGCCTACACAGAACACGAGGCTAGTGGCCATAATAGTTGATGTCGTTGAGACAGAAGTAAGGAAAACAAAAGGTCATACACAGAAAAATATGCACCTATGTCCGATTTGAAAACTGTCTACGTTTTCTTTAATAAGATCTTAAATTTTTGTCTTCACAATCTACTAAATTTAATATTTTATTCATTTTTTAATTATCTACAACTTTTACGTTAAACTTTTTCGTTAGGATGCATATTCCAGCTACAAATCGTAAACAAACAATATCCAACCCTCATTATATATATTTAGCTACCACGTAACTTTTACTCAATCGTCTTGTTTTTTCTAAATTTACTTATAATTTACCTTAAATTTTCCGACTATCCACATACTGCCAAAATTTTTTTTTGTTTCAAAAACGATTGGCCCTGGTCTATATCTCCGTTGCAGTATTTATATTCTGAAAAATGTAGTCAATTTTTTTTTAGCTTATTCTTCTGCATTTTCGAAAATTAAGAAATAAAAGTTGACGTTTTATTTTTTAGCTGTTACAACAGAACTACCCGCTTGTGAGAAATAGCAACAAGTTTAGTTAGACTTAACATATTTTTCAATAGAAACTCCTGCCGATCTTCAAAATAAATCATCTTCAAGTTTTCGTACAAAAAGTAGAATAGATAGAATTTATACAACGTATTAGTTACGCCAAAGAATTACCTGTATAGTTAATAACTATATGTACCAATTTTCCATCAACGTACCTTAATAGATTTATCATTTTCATTTTATACTTATTAGATGTTGGCACACTTTAAAAAAAAATTGAATGGTTGATATCAAGCACGCCCAATCCAGCGTCTAAATTCTTATTTGGTAAAAATTTAAGATGAGGTCTTGATTGAACCATATCTAAAAACTAGTGGGAAATGGGATATTCTCTAACAGTTCCGGACAAGGCCGCGCCGACCACCGGCAGCGCCTATGTGCGAAACCACCCCTTTAACTATCCCGAAAAACAACCCCTAAAATATCCCTAAAACTATCCCGAAAACCCACCCCTACTACCCTTAAAACTCACCACCTGGGACCAGTGACGTCGTCAACGGAAACCGGAAGCCGCCATCTTAGCCTTGACTCCGGGACCAGTGCTGTCACACCTACGTAAATATTGTCTTGGGAGACTTCTACCTACTTACTTATCGGTACTTAACTATAAAGAATAAAGCGGCGTTTTCATTGGTATAGTAAATAGGTTAGTTACTTGCTCCAGTAATTTGCTAGATAGCTACTAATCCAATGTTAACTGCATACTAACTTACTTGTACCAGCTGACTGGCTGGGTAAGTAAATAGCTGCGTAGGATATTTACTAGCCTACTAACCTTCCCCCACTACAGTAAAATTTACTGTCCTTGCTACTCATTTCGCTACTAACCTCTATGCACGCCAAACATAAACAGTTTTGCGCCAGCCATTGCCAGTGACATTTGTATATAGGTACGTGGAACACTATTTTCTAAAATCTGCTACTAGTAACTTGTATTGAGAAAATAGTATTATGTGTAAACGCCTACTAATCTTGGACCAGGAGCTAGCTAGCTACTTGCACCAGTTGCTAGTACAAGTAGCTATACCAATGTACTTTTTTTTTGTTTGGGGGGAAATGCTCAAGCACACCACCGCTTAAGTTCTATCACGAATGGCGAGTTGGACTACGGGCTCATAGGTGCTCATAGGTAAGCCACTTTACCGATTCGGCCAGTGAGGAATTGTGTAAGATAGTACTCCAACCTTTTGTGCTTACAGTCTATCCATTATTTAATATGTGGAATAATTTCCTTTGTCCACTGTGCAACATCTCTAGTGGCATCCCATCTCTGTTGCCAAGTTGTAATAGATGTGGCCCTTTCTCTATATTTGGCTGTCTCCAGGTATTCTCCTTCTTCGTTGAAAAGATCTACTCTTTCTCGGACTGATAGGTCTATGGGTAATACTTCTGCCAGGCCCGTGTGCAGAATTTGCTCGAGGGGGGGTTTTCATTTAAAAAAAATCGAAGGAACTCTAGTTTGTCCATCGTAAAGAAAAGTTTTTTCTAGTATTTCAAGTAAAGATACATAATTTTTCGTCTTGAGGGGGGTTCCTGCAATAACTTGTAGGGCTTTTAAGGAGGTAGTCCTATAAGCCGACGTCACACAGTGTGGCCGAATCTAAAATTTCTGGCAAGCAGTGAAGAATTTAACGAATTGACTTTAAAATCTTAACTTGGGGGTTTTGGGGTTCGCCAATCACGAATCTGATGTCAGAATTTCAAAATTCAAAATGGCGGCTTCAACATGGCGGACGAAGATTCGAAAAAAGGTGCAAATTGTTGTAAATTCCGTATACCGGGGTTTTATAGGTCACTGATTACAAATCTGATGCCAGAATTTCAAAATTCAAAATGGCGGCTTCAATATGGCGGACGATGAGTCGAAAAAAGGTGCAAATTGTTCTAAATTCCGTATACCGGGGTTTTCTATATCGCTGATTACAAATCTGATATGAAAATTTCAAAATTCAAAATGGCGGAACGTAGATTCTAAAAAAGGTGCAAATTGTTCTAAATTCCGTATACCAGGGTTTTCTAGGACGCTGATTACTAATCTGATATCAAAATTTCAAAATTCAAAATGGCGGAACGTAGATTCTAAAAAAGGTGCAAATTGTTCTAAATTCCGTATACCGGGGTTTTCTATATCGCTGATTACAAATCTGATATCAAAATTTCAAAATTCAAAATGGCGGAACGTAGATTCTAAAAAAGGTGCAAATTGTTCTAAATTCCGTATACCAGAGTTTTCTAGGTCGCTGATTACTAATCTGATGTCAGAATTTCAAAATTCAAAATGACGGCTTCAATATGGCAATGTATCATGTTCATTGCATGCTACAACCGGAAATCTTTTTTAACGCTAAGCCAGTCTTCGTATTTTTTAAAAATATTTCACTTGACTCTATTTGTGCTCCTCCAGTTCCCTTTCATTTTTGTACATAAAATCTTAAACTGTTGATTTACATCATTTCTTTCTTGCATACATTTTCCACTTTTTTCTGCAATAGCTTCCCGCACGATATTCAAGGTATTTTCTTGTGTATCGTGCAGTTAGCCTTTTACGAGAAGGAAAATATCTTTTCTTGTGAACTCCACCTCTTCATCCCTCAATCGTAAATAATTAAAACGTAAATAATAATTAAAATAAGTGCAAAGCACGAACCACAGTTAAATAACTTCTTAAATTAATGAATTTATTATTCACATTCATATAATGACTTTAATTTATTCATTTCACAATCAAAAACCATTAATTGATACTAATTAATTTAAAATAAATACACAAAATTGCAAGTAACCTCTGCATGAAATGCCTGCCCAATTTGTACACAAGCGCGCGACTAAACTAAAATTCATATTACAATTAAAGTTGCAGCAAGTTGCAGCTGGTATTGAAATGCGTTGGAAAGAAAGATATTATGATTAGATCCTGCAAGTTTCAAAGCGGAACCTCGTGGAACTTTTTTTAAAACACCTTTTTAATAGCCAGTTCGAGAAAAAAAAAATCAAAAATTTTCTTTTTTCAATTGTATGTAAAATATGTATCTATATATATATTTATCCTTAATTAATCCTTAAATTGGATTAAGTGGTTAAAGTTACGATTTTAAATATCATAACAATATATATAAATTTAAAATCGTAACAATTAACTACTTTCTTTGAAACTTTTAAATTAAAATATTTTGTTAAATTTTTCTCTACTCAAAAACTTCCACCATCTCAAAAAAACTAACTATTTTTTTTATTCAAAAATCTTCAATTCTCTTATACTGAACTCCTTCTACAATTTTTACCAAACTTCCCACTTTCTTTTTTTTCTGTTACTATGTTACCTTCTGACGTCATGCAGAAACTCTTAGATTATTTCAAAATTTTGATTCTGTGCTACTTTATTATAAGTTTTATGTGTTTTAGCTTTCATAATTTTATTTATAACGATTAACATATCTTTGCTTTATATTCTGACGTCCAATTTCATACATTTTATAAATTTATATATATTATTATGATATTTAAAATCGTAACTTTAACCACTTAATCCAATTTAAGGATTTAAATTAAATGTTTGTGAAATTTGAAATTCTTTCTGACCTCGGGGATTATTTAATTGTGAGTTCAAGTTTTTTAGAGCCCTCTTTTAATTTATGCTACTGATTTTTTCTGTATTTTTTTAATAAAATAAAATGGTTCAACAATTAGATAATTTTATTTAATAAAGAATATAGACGAAAAACATAAACAATGATCAGACTAAATTTAATTATGGGAATTTCTTGCACGCACACACATTCACTCTATGATCCCCTATTACTATAAAATATAACAAAAATTGAAAAATTAGAATTTGGCGAAATATTTTCTAAAATTAAGGTTGGCACACCGATCTCTTAGAACCAGCAATTGGCTAACCTGTCTGTCTTAAAACGCAAACACGTAATTCACTTTGCTATCAGTATAAGCACGCAATTAGTAAAAATGGAAAATGTATACCTCAATTATTTGTTCTTGAACTTCTTTCAAATCGTACAACCAGTGATGTATTTTGGCAAGACTTCTAATAATGTGATTCCTCCAACTTTGTGGATTCTTCAAAGGATATTTTCTTGGTTTGAGTGAATTATTCTGGAACCAATTCTCAGGATATACAGAATATTAAATCACTATCTTCCAGGCAAGTTTTTGTTTAAATATTATTTTAGATACTTCGCTTACTAAACACTAAACATAGTCGCAGTTACCATTAGACTTCAGAATACAAAGTTTTTTCTTTATTTCACTAATTTCTTCTTTTGAAATTTCGGTTAATAATTTTAATATAATTTTCTTTCTCCTCTTTCTACCATTTTCCAATTAACTACTTTCTTTTAAATTAAAATATTTTCTTAAATTTTTCTCTACTCAAAAACTTCCACCATCTCAAAAAAACTAACTATTTTTTTTATTCAAAAATCTTCAATTCTCTTATACTGAGCTCCTTCTACAATTTTTACCAAAGTTCCCACTTTCTTTTTTTTTCTGTTGCTATGTTACCTTCTGACGCCATGCAGAAACTCTTAGATTATTTCAAAATTTTGATTCTGTGCTACTTTATTATAAGTTTTATGTGTTTTAGCTTTCATAATTTTATTTATAACGATTAACATATCTTTGCTTTATATTCTGACGTCCAATTTCATACATTTTATAAATTTCTAATTTAGTTAACAAAGTTGGTATCTTGACATTTCATTTTAAATAGTTGTCACCACCTTATTTTATTTTGCTATACAGGTTGTCCTGATATTATAATTTGTTATAAAGATTGTTCCAAAATGAATTGTTACTAAAATTTTGAATATTATTTAATTTTGGTTTTAAATTTTTAGATTACTATCAGAGCTTTTTATAAAGGATTTTTTCTATAATAAGGATCTCACATTAAATCAATCCCTTAGGTAAGCTCCCCTTTAACTTGACACATAATGTTAAGAAGAAATATCGGATTGGGCATAGTCTGGGTATTTATTTTCTTCAATTTATAATTTAATTTTACCTAAATATTATAATTTTGATAATGTTAAATTCCACGTACTTTTGATAATGTTAAATTCCATTACAATATATATATATATATATATATATATATATATGTAACCCTACGTTCCGGCACCAAAAACGACCTTATATAGACGTTGTGGCACCATATAAAACGTTGTGGCACCAATTTTTGGTGCCACAACGTTTTAAGTCATTTTTGGTATCTTGAGCACCCCAGGATGCCCCACAGCAATTTTCAGGAAGGTGCCACTTGGACCATTTATATTAAAAACCCGATTTTAGTTAATCCGTATACTCTCCAGGGGTCACCCCGACTCGTCTATAGCATACGCTACGTACAAGCACCAGGACGCGATCGAAGCGTTGTGGCACCATGAACGAAAGTACGTTCAAGCACCTTTTAGTCGTGTTTTGTGAATGCGATGTAAAAATAAACAACTTGATATTTGCGGTGTAAGCTTAAGAGGTAAATCTTGCTTTTGGATTGCGATTCATGCTTTAATAGGTAGAATTATAATTTTTCATAAATTATTTTATTAAAAATAATATAAATAATAATATTTGGGAATTATCAAGAATCACTAAAAAATTTTCTCCACGGCCACTACTGAATGTAGTTATTCTGAAAACACTTATAATAACAGAAAAGAAACATTCTCACTCTTGAGATTGAAAGAAAATTCTGAAACATTTGTCTCTTATGTATTTTATACGTACTTCATTCTATCACTAGAGATACTCTTTATTCCATACTTGTTTAAAAAAATAGGGTTTGCCATGAATGTCGAATTAGTTGACGTGGTCTTAATATTGGTTTGTAAAAACTTTTAATTTATTAAAAAGGAGAAGAAAATCAAACGATTCAGATGTAGAATTTCTTAGTTTGTGTTTTTACAAAATTTCGATAGAACGCCAATTCATTTCTCAAGAGTAATTTTTACATTTACACTTACATTTTACACTTTACATTTTTACATTTACACTTCACATTTTTACATTTAGATAATTAAAATTAGATTTTAATTTTAAATTATAATAACGGTATCCATAAATAATCAATTATTTTAATAACAACCAAACCGATTATTTTTTTTATATTTATTAAAAAATATAATATCTAAGACCTTTTGCCATTTTTAATAAAAGTTTTAAATCCTTATTATTAATATTCAACTATAATGAAAAATATTATTCAAGGTAACTTTTTACATATTCAAAACTTCACAAATCAAAAATATTGTAATATTAAAAAACAAATAATAATTCTAAATGTCAACTAGTTGGTTAATTAATAACAGTTTTAGTTTTTTGTTCGCCACTCCATTGATTATAATTATTTACTTATTTAGATCCATTGAATCTTTGAATTTTTTGTCCTAACTTAGTAATAAAAAAAATTAAATTTATGTAAATATCCGCAATTTATAAATTTATGTATAAAAATTAGGTAATAATTTTAAAAAATTAGAAGCACTTTAAAGTAAAATTAAATTTTTAAAAAATTGGAAAATTAATAAAAAACAATTTTTGTCTAACGACTCAACCTCCGAGGCGAATACTTCTTTTCAAAATAAAATTGAAATAAAATATGGTGCCAAAAGGATATATATTTCAAGTTATTATATTATATAAACTTTGCGGCACCACGCAGGAAGGAACGTTCAGGCACCATTTAGAAGCGTTTTGTGAATTCCGTGTAAAAACTAAAAAATTGTTGAAAAATCTTTACAAAAACTTGGTAGGTATTTTAACGGATTGCGGTGCAAGCTCTTTAATTAAAAATTATATCGATAATAACATTTGGGCATTAAAAACCCCTCTTTTATCAAGAACCACTAAAAAAAATCTTAATTTTACGAGAAAGTTATTCGTTATAAAAAAATCATGTTTGTCAAAAAAAATAAGATTCGTATATCACAATTTTAAGTTACATGTAGAAAATTAAGAAAATGTGTAAGAATATTAAAAAGTAACTAAGATTATTTAGTATTTTACTCAAAATGTTTATATAAGTAAGTTGTTGTCCAAACTACAAATTTTTACATCAAAAACCTTCAAATGCAAAGAAAGCAATAACAAAATGAAATTTTGTTTAAACAATGTGGCTCATTTTAAAATATTAACAATTGTGCAATTTGTGTCAATTAATAAATAATTTCGATAATTTTTCTCATTTAATTAATTTCTTAGTACATTTGTGTTTTTACAAATGAACTAAAATTTGGATTTGCCAATCTTGTTTGTCAATAAGACTAATTTTTATGTTTTAAAAATTGAAATTTAATTTTTAATTTGAAAATTTATATTTATATTTTATTTTAAATGATGCATACAATTTTTTCAATTCCTAAACATTTTGTGAATAATAATAAGTAATGGTAGTTTTCTATTGATACATTTTTACTTAACACACCGTACAGGTATTCTAAGATTTGGATATTTTGATCTTATTTTATGGACTTTAGTAAGATTTTTCTAAAGAATAAACTAAAATAATATTTTTTTCCACTTTTCGATCCATTTGTGGATATATTGTATATTCTAACCTAGAGCATTTTTTAGAATACGCGATTTTGGCAAAAATTACAAGACTTCAAATTAAAATGACTTAATAAAAATTATTAATTAAAAAGACAGATTCAACAGTTTACGAACGTTTAATAGTATTTTTTATTAATTAAAAGTCTCATTATAAAATTGGAATAAATATTAAAATATGCATTGCCAGAGAAGGATATTGACCAACAGCTCGCACAAAATGTGATCTCGATGAAACTTGGCATTTAAGTACTTGAATGGGTGTAGAAAACGATAAAAAAATCTTTGCTGCTCTAAAGTATATGCTAACTTCACAATTTCGAAAATAAAATCTAAAACTTGGTTTTTCTTATATCTGGAAAAAAAAATAAAAATTGCGAAAAACTAATAGCACCAAAAGAGCGGAATATTGTACTAAAAATTATATTTAAAGTTAAAAAGTTAAAGTTAGTTAAAAAAAAATTGTATTACTGTAAAAAATTATTAAAAATAAGAAATTCGAAAAATCGACGCGCGCCGAGCCGTTGAATTCAAATATTCAGGCCGTTCGGAAAAACTAAAGTATCTTTGTGTAAATTGTAAGCAAAAAAACAAAAAAGGAAGCATTTTAAAGAGGAGACTCTAAGCTTTCTCAGGAATCCATTAATTTTTAAATTTTTTTTTGTTTTCTCATAGAAAATTTGATCGGACTTTATAATTTCTAAAATTCTCACTGCTTTTTATAAAAGTGAAGATATCATTAATAGAGGCATAACAAAAAAAAATCCTTGTAGATTTATCATTATTATACTTTTACTTTTGATTTAAATATAATTAAAATGATGAACATTATCTGGGTTTAGTAAAACTCGTTTTAAAATTTTTATTTTTTTTACAATATTCATTCGACGCAATTTTTATTTTCAAAATAGTGTTTATATAAATCAGAAATTATTTTTTTTAATAAAGTTAAAAATAATTTAGAAATTGATTTATATAAAATAAAATTTTTTATAGTAATACAAATTCTTTTTAAAAATAACTTATAATATAATTTTTAGTAAAATTTTCCGCTCTTTCACGTGGTGCTATTAGTTTTTAGAATTTTTTTTTTCGAGATATAATGGAAAAACCAAATTTACGATTTTATTTTCGAAATTGTAAAGTTAGCATACACTTTAGAGCAGCAAAGATTTTTGCTAAGTTTCATCGATATCACATTTTGACGAGGTCAAACTCTCTGACAACTGGGCTATTGGTTATTTGCTCGAATAAAAATGTACTGTTTGTATGCTATATGTAGGATTAAAAGTTTTTTAACTTTTTGACTATAGGTTTTTCTTATAGAAAATTTTGTCATACACATTAATTTGTTAAAAAATATTTTTTCAGATTTTTCATTATTCTTTTCTAACGCCCCAACCTCCTTAAGCGTTCGAGTCGAATATGTCTGTCCAAGATAAAATTGAAAAGTGTATTCTGAAATAATATATATGGTGCCAGACAGCATATACAGTCAAAACATATATACGGTGCCGGTAGAACCTCTTATCTCTCTACAATTCCGGGTTTGTATACGTCGATTTAGTTTTTGGTGCCAGTACGTCAGATTACCGGTATATATATATATATATATATATATATATATATATATATATATATATATATATATATATATATATATATATATATATATATATGTAAAATTGATCATATGTTTATATATAAACACAAAATACATACTTCCAGGAAGATTTTCCATCTTTCAGAATTGAAATTGGACCAGGACTCGCTTTTTTGTGACACTTTCTCTCTTCGCTCTCGTTGGTTACCTCGCAACACGTATTCAGAGCTCTGGATGAAGCTCGACTTCGGAGTGAGCTAGCCGACCAGCCGAAGCAGGTGAGGACCCGATTTTTATGGAATATCATCCCAGGACTATCCCCAAACACAATAAAACCATAATTGGTAAAAAATTCGAAACATTATTTTTGACTGTTTGCCAGAAATTTGCGATTTGGCCCCACTGTGCATCACCCTTAACAGCGATTTCCTCTGAGTTGCTTCCAGTACAAGTGAAAAGCTAGCGGAAAATCTTCCTAGAATGGAATTAAATTCCAAGGGAACATACAGAAATAAATTCCTGTACACCAGGGGTGAAAACTACTGAAGAAAGAAACCGAAAAATTTCTGAAGCTTCCAGTATTTTCATTCGTCGTGCAATCCCGATTACTTCTCCCTATACTGGTGCTCCATATAAACTAATAGACTGCACCACTCCTCTGCCAGTACCTTTCTTTTCTCTGAGGATGGTCCACCAGTATTCGGCATTATTCTCGTCAGTTGGGCTTTACTTACCTCTGCTTTTTTGGCACTTTTTTTGATATGTTCGTTGAAGCTCAGTTTAGCTACTTGTACTAGCAACTGGTGCAAGTAGCTATCTAGCGCTGAGTCCAAGATTAGTAGGCGTTTACACATAATACTATTTTCTCAATACTAGTTACTAGTAGCAGATTTTAGAAAATATTGTTCCACGTACCTATATACCTACAAATGTCACTGGCAATGGTTGGCGCAAAACTGTTTATATTCGGAGTGCATAGAGGTTAGTAGCGAGATGAGTAGCAAGGACAGTAAATTTTACTGTAGTGGGGGAAGGTTAGTAGGCTAGTAAATAGCCTACGCAGCTATTTACTTACCCAGCCAGTCTGCTGGTACAGTTAACATTGGATTAGTAGCTATCTAGCAAATTTCTGGCGCAAGTAACTAACCTTTGTGGACAGAAATATTTGTTAACATGTATCCAGCATACGCGCCAGTTTAAACGCGCGAATCTAAACGCATTATCTGGACAGGCTCTATGTGGACAGAAACATTTGTTAACATGTATCCAGCACACGCGCCAGTTTAAACGCGCGAGTCAAACGCTTGATTTGGACAGGCTCTTACTATACCAATGAAAACGCCGCTTAAGTATATTGTGTAACAAAAATAATTGGCGCTGGAATTTCATCCAGCGCCCGAAACAGAATACAATTAAACTAATAGTCCAGTCATTATACAGGGTTTCCCGTTGGTAAACGGAAATATTTTAAAGGTAGGTAGAGGTCATAAAGGCGATTCTAAATAACCCATATATAATGGGTCTCTTGGCTTCCATAACCGAGTTACAGGGTGTTTTATCAATTATGCATAATTATTCATTTGGCCAGAACTTTTGAATCACTTAGTATATATTTTCCATTTTTGGCATACATATTACACTTCTCACGAATAATGTACTGAAATATTGAGAGAAATGAAACTCCAGGTTCGGCTTTAGGAAAAATTGAAACATTAAAAATATCAAAACAACACCATGTATAACACAATTTTAATATTTCCATTTTAGATTTGAATAGAGGGCAAAAAACTGAATTGAAAAAAGTTGTTGTTTTTATCCCGCCACCGATTCGAATTGGAAAATTTTGAAAGTGAAAGTAAAATTTTAATTTAATTTAGAAAAAACATATTATGAAACTCATTTTTTCTTTAGCAATTTTAAAAATTCACTTCGCATCATTTACCAATTTCTTGTTTATTTGGCTTAAAATAATTTTACACTGTACTGGTGTACCTGCAGGCCCGTACTTAGGAGAAAATATTCAATTAGGTATTTATTTTTTAAACGCCCAGTATAAAGTAAAGCGGGACAATAAACGCTTATAGTAACTAATAAACATTTATTCATAATTAACGAAATTGCTCAAAATGTCCACTATTTTGTTTTATGCACTTTCTTGCACGTGTAAATGCCCCTTACCGGTTTTCTTTCAATTCCTCGCAGGCTTCCTCAATTCTTTGAAGCAGTTCTTCTCTATTGTTTATTTCTTTACACCTTGGATTTCAGGTATCCCTATACAGCATAGTCCACTGTGCTAAAATAAAATTATACGAGGCGATCGAAAAGTAATCAATTTAATATTTTGTTTAAAGTACGGATCTGCAATAGTACTTAAAATGGTGTTAAAACGGACAAATAATAAAAATATGAATAATATAGGACTGTCTAAATGTCGAAAATAAATCCGTTTTGAATATTAAACAATAAAAAAAATAATTTCTTTTTTTCTCTCTAAAATTTTACTTTCAGTTTCAAATAAAAGAGACGTGCAAGAAAGTGCATAAAACAAAATAGTGGACATTTTGAGCAATTTTGTTAATTACTAATAAATGTTTGTTAGTTACATAGTCACTATGAGCGTTTATTGTCCCGCTTTACTGTATACTGGCCGTTTAAAAAATAAATACCTAATTGAATTTTTTCCCTAGATACGGGCCTGTAGGTACACCAGTACAGTGTAAAATTATTTTAAGCCGAATAAACAAGAAATAGGTAAATGATGCGAAGAGAATTTTTGAAATTGTTAAAAAAAAATGAGTTTCATAATATGTTTTTTCTAAATTAAATGAAAATTTTACTTTCAGTTTCAAAAGTTTCCAATTCAAATCGGTGCCGGGATAAAAACAACAACTTGTTTCAATTCAGTTTTTTTCCCTCTATTCAGATCTAAAATGGAAATATTAAAATTGTGTTATACAGGGTGTTGTTTTGATATTTTTAATGTTTCAATTTTTCCTAAAGCCGAACCTGGATTTTCATATCTCACAATATTTCAGTACATTATTCGTAAGAAGTGTAAACTGTATGCCAAAAATGGAAGTGATTCAAAAGTTCTGGCCAATTAGGTGTTTAACTCCAAATCTAACCTGATTTGTTTTGTATTTCTAATTACTCATACTTAATTACTTTCTACATAATTGCATGTTTATTTATGTTTTTTTGCTTAAAATAGATAAAAAATAATAAGAAAAGATTTGAGATTTTATGCAACTTTTAATACAGATACGTCACTGGGACGGTACTGATTTGCTTTACGGTAAACGATTAAAAAAGAAGAAACATGACGACTAAGACCATCACTAGTTTCAAAAAACGAAGACGAAGAAGAAGAAGAATATAGAATAACGATTTTAAAGTCGGGAAAACACAAATACACTAACTTAGAAACAAAGAAAATACTATATACTAACTAAAAAATATTAATAAATAAAAAATAAATGCAATATCAAAAACCCACGCTTCAACAAAAATCAAAGAAATGACATTATTGACAGTGACATTTATCAATTTTAACTTTGATGTCGAGTGAATTCGTTGAACTTTCGATTCGGCTTATATCTAACTTCTGTTACGCGATCAGTGACGTAATTTCAACAATTGCGCAATATTCAAAAGGCACATTATAAAAATTAACAAATTGCTGGTAAAAATTATATATGCAATTAAAATTAAAAAAACATATTGTGTTGTTATTTATTCATATAGTACTTGTTATTTATAATGTTTTAAATAGAATCTGAAAATTAGTTAAACACCCAATTGAATAATTATGCATAATTGATAAAACATCCTGTAACTCGGTTAGGGAAGCCAAGAGGAGACCCATTATATATGGGTTATTTAGAACCGCCTTTGTGACCTCTACCTACCTTTAAAATATTTCCGTTTACCAACGGGACACCCTGTATACATTTCAAAACGGAAATGAAGCGAACTAGCTGGATTTTTTATATGTTGTAGTAGGGGCTTATAATAGCTTACCTTGAAATTGTTGACCAGATTCGCTATATGCTTTCGTTGCTATCTCGAAAAAGGGCAATAAAACTTCATAAGTATCATTTAAAAAGTATAATAAAACTGAAAACTTCTTAAAAACAACAAAAATTACGATACCAAAATTTTACCAGGAATTGCTTTAATGACGGCGCCCGTTTCAACTTTTTAAAATATTACAAATATTATGACATAATTTAACATACAAATTGTGTCTTTGGTAATTGTACTTTTTCAAACTAAATTGATGTCAATTAACATCGGTTCAAAAAAATTATCTTTTCAAATAGCACTCTGCCTAAAAATTTTATTGATACATTATTATTTTTCATACTCAACCTTTTTTATTTGAGGCAACAACACTCCTACAAACCAAATTAAATAAAATCACTCGTCCTTCGTCATGAATGATAAGTAATGAGTAAGAAGGCAAATTACTATTTATTCATTCATAGTTAGTGTGCCAACATGGATTTATTTTTTTATCTCTTTGTTATGTAAATTATACATCTTAAATTATTATAGTTAAAATGTTTATTTTAGAATATTGCATGCACCAACATTTTAATGTAGGTAAAATATTTGATTACATTTATTTTATATACACATGATTTATACATTCTAGTTCAAAATAAATAAATTATATACATATTGCATGATTAGTTTGTCTTTAATCGTTGTACATTGTATTCAGTAGAGTTCATTTTAAGTTTCAGGATCAGAATCAGAAAATTGTTACTTCCAAGCTACAACTGTAGTTACCAAACAAACAGTGATACAATCCATCTTTCTTCGTAAAACGTTAAAAAATATATATTAAGGCCCGATGCTCACGAGCGCTTTTTGCAGTCATTTCACGATTATTTAGGATCATTAAGTTCTTTTTTCATATGTATTCAGAAGAGAATATACAAGATGAGCATATAACTGCTGTAATCGTAATAAAGAATTAGGATTACCCACAACTCATTTGGCAACGCTGTTGTTTAACATCAACACCTGTGACTGACGGCATTTTTGTTCAGATCCGGTCTTGCCTCTGTTGTTGTTGAATTGTGTTCTTGCGTTCTTGCTTCAGTGTTTTTTTAATTCTATATCAGGAACTCTATTCGAAGATAGAAAATTGTTTTCTACATTAGATAACCATATTTTTGACATAATAAAATTTATTGTAAAAAGGAGGAGGCACACTTTTAATGGGATTTCCAACAATGTACGAATTTGATAAAATTTTAGTATATTGTAGATATCGACCTTCTAATCAAAATGTCTAATGGGCCCGAGATACAGTGGCGGGTAAGGGGTATCTTAAAAAACACGAATTAAATGAAAAATGTTATAAATGTTGGTATTTTCTTTAAACTGCCACAGTATACTAAAATTTTATCAAATTCGTACATTTTTTGGAAATCCCATTAAAAGTGTGCCTCCTCCTTTATAGTAAAATACATTATCATAGTTTTGCTAGGATGCAAACGGAAAATTTAAGGGGAGAACTGAAAAGGTAGAAACTATCAAAACTGATCCTTTTTTCACATGAATGATATTTTTACCAATAAATTATGTTAAATGATTTTTTTATTTTATTTATTTATAGTGTGTACCAAAAATTAAAGCAGCTAATGGAAAACTTGGTGACATACCTTTGACAAGAAAGGATTTACCAGTTTACAGTTATTCAGGCATAATCCCACCCAAATTTCCTTTTAATTCGTCCCTGACTGAAAATCCTCATAATTTCAGTTTCTATCTTTAGAAAGTACCTACTAACGGTAAAAGTCTATATTTCCACTTAAAACACTCCTGCTCATCATTGTTCCTTGTGCTACAGTAAGGATCGTTCCAGCAAAACGGTATTACAAGAGTCTAGAGACCCACCGCCGCCCACCGTCCACTTTGACACAGTTTGACTGTTTGGAGTGTAACTAACCTTACTTTGTATGTGGTATCCTGGTATCTTTAACAGTTTATAAATAGTATGAATTAAAGAAAAGAAATAGTATTTATAATCATGCTGCAAATTAATTAATTATTGTGAATTGTGCAAAAAGAGCTTTTCTAAATTATAAAATATAAGAGCCCACGCAAACAAAGGACCAGGCACCTTTCTTATGGGAAAATGGCTTTCCGTCAAATTTTCTGAAAAGTTGGTATGATGTAGAACTCGATGATCTGACAAAAAGTGTCCATTGGCCCAAATCGATCCTATGGCTAATTTTCGAGGTACAGGGTGTTAAACATCGGAAATGCCACTTTTTTGTAACCAGATTTCTCATAACAGACCTGTTTTATTCACGTTTGTTATAGAAAACATGAATTATAGATTATTTGGCAACAATATTTTATAAACAATTACCGTAGAATTTGGTTATTTACAGGGTGGTTCGAAAATACGTAATATGGTTTTTTTGAAGAAATCATTTTTTTTATAACAGCTTTAAAAATACAAGCAAATGTCATTGCATCACAAATATATAGTTTAAGTAATTACTTCTTGCTGTTGAATCATATTTTATACAGGGTGACTCATAAATGTAGTTACAGAAGGCATATAATGTATTTTAACTTTAACGAATCCCCGTATAAACGATGTGTTATCAAAATTTTGTATTATCTTAAGCAAATGTATGTCACTCTACAACCACTCTATGTCATACAGCGTGTTAAACTGATTGCAAACACTTTAAAAATTAGAAAACCTGTGTTTTGTGCACCACCCTGTATTTTAAAAGTTTCTCCGTCAACTTTATAAATTAATACATTTTCCCATTAACAGAAGTTC
Source organism: Crepidodera aurea (assembly GCA_949320105.2). Lineage (NCBI taxonomy): Eukaryota > Metazoa > Arthropoda > Insecta > Coleoptera > Chrysomelidae > Crepidodera > Crepidodera aurea. The sequence goes on along the minus strand of OX439479.2, from coordinate 23,136,223 downwards.
AGCATTTAACTGAGCAAAATTTTATTGTAATCCTATGACCAGTTTTCCTAAAATGTGTACCCATAGTTACTAGTTGTTCTAATAATATAAAAAAAGGTTACTAATTTGTAATGAAGTTATTTTTCACAATTTAAATAATTTGAATAATTTCGGGATTCAATGAAAATTTATTTGAAATTAAATAAAACGTTCGATTTTTATTTAGCTCACCCTATAGATATTTTAAAATATTTCACGAGCTAACGCCGTTTAAGGGATTTTTGCGTAGTAGGAATTCTTCAGAGCTTAGGTGAGAAATAATTTGAAATCAGGAATTCTATTCCTGCGATCCGAAATCAACAGCCGCGTTTAAAATTTGTTAGCCGTTCCGTCGTTCTAAAATTCCAAGCAATATTCCGAGGTATAAATTATTAGAATTGTTTTCCGTAAATTTTTCATTTGATTTTGCCGTGTTAATAAGATAAATTAGAATCGCGTTAATTTTGATCCGAAATCACATCCGTTTATTTTAAAAGATAAGACGCCGCGTCGTGTACTGTTTACCTACGTTTTTTTTTGTATCGCTACGACTTTTTTTTTATCGTTTTGTTCGATTGTTTCGCCGGTATTAATTTGAGAATAATTTAGTTATTAGTAAAAGATATCATTTAATTATTACAAAGAGCTATTTAGATTTTAAAATTTACAATACCGAATTGCGTGAGATTTTATTTTAGTTCTCGTTTTTATTTCTTGAATAATTTGGCTGAAATAGTTTGATCATTTTTCCGGTTTTATAATTTAGTTTATTTATAATTAAATTTTCATTCTCAGTGGCGTACCTGGTTTAATTTAATTTTAAATATCATTATTTTTCCGAATTAGTAAACAGGAATAGTTTATTCATTTTAGGGACCCGTAATTTCATTTTTAATTTTTTTAATTATTTTAATTTCCGAAAAATTAATTTAATTTTGGTTTCTTTTCGTGGCCGAATTTTAGGAGAGTTATTTAAGTTCTCAGTTTAGAATTTTATTTACGATTACATTTCTAATTTTGTTAATTATCTTTTCCGCTAGATTAACCGAAATTGATTCATTTATTGATGGTTTTCTTGAGTTAGTTTGTTTTTAATTAAATCTCAGTTAGCTTTGGTTACCTTTTCACGTCCGAAATCAAATATTAGTTACCGCATTAATTGTTCCGACTGTCGCGTAAGTAATTTAAAAGCATTGGGATCAGATCTTATCTTCGTGGTGGCTTCGGCAAAAACCCCCAGACAATATCTCCCCAATTGCAGAGTTAGTTCGCCGTGAAGTAGTAGCTTTGGGATCAGATCTTATCTTCGTGGTGGCTTCGGCAAAAACCCCCAGACAATATCTCCCCATAGCTAAGTTCGCTCGCCGGGTAATAATTTTCAACGCTTTGGCACGGTTAGGTTGTCGTGAAATAATTTAAAAGCATTGGGATCAGATCTTATCTTCGTGGTGGCTTCGGCAAAAACCCCCAGACAATATCTCCCCAATTGCAGAGTTAGTTCGACGTGTAGTTTCCGAAATCTTGGGGCCAGATCTTATCTTCGTGGTGGCTTCGGCAAAAACCCCCAGACAATATCAGATTCTGAATGCTTAGGTCCGTAAATTCAACCCCCGCGATTACCCTGTTTATTCCGTAAAATAAGAAAGCTAACTATCTCACCCGATTTAAGTTAAATAATTTAATAGTATTAATTTACGTTTCCGGTTAATTAGCATTTTTAGAAAGAGAGTCATAAAATAGTTGCCGATTTTAATTTTCGAATTGGACAAGTAGATTTCATAATTAATAAGGTTAGATAACTCTCCTGTTTTAATTTAAAGTAATAAAAGTAATTGAGAATAAATTTATTAACTTTCTTGTTAATTTTGGAACATAATAAATTTTGACAAACCCTGCCGATCTATTTCATAAATTAATTAGGCTAAATAACTCTTTCATAGTGATTTAGATATTTAATAGAAGTTATTTTGTTTTTCCGTTTGCTTCCGTAATTTGATAAATTTAATTAAAGTCTGATTGAGTCACTCCGTCACTACAGTCACTATAAGGCCGAATCGAACGTCTCTTTTAAACGTAGTATTTTTTTTGTTCAGGGTTAAATAGGGTTGGGCTTTGAAGTAGAACGAATTTTATTTTGTTAAACTAGCTAAAAAACAATATATGTGTCACGTTTATTTCCTGGTTTATATTCACCAACCTTACCTCTTTTCAGGGATATTAAAGGTATATAATAAAGTAAAAATAATTAAGTCTGAAGTCAACTAGACCCCTGGAGAATACCGTATCTCCATCTGAAGTTACCTGTGCCCCTAAGAGGCCGTTTCTAAGGGTTGTGGAGCATACCACATAAAAAAACTGGCGCTCGAGCAATCTCCGTACTAACGCGTCATCTTGTAAGGCAATATTTTTCTTAGTGGCAAGAAAAAGCCTTACAAATTATGAGAACAGAAGGATGATGTTTTTTATGCAAAATACGAAAAAAAAATTTGCAAAATTGAGTACTCATTATCCCCCCTCAAAATGCATCCAATCTTTTTGATAACCTGTATGTAATTTGGTTTTTGGTTGCAAAACAGCAAGTTGAACACAATCCCCGTGGGTTAAATAGTTATTGCATAATTACCTAGGCAATAAAAAAAAGCCATGCCTTCTGTAGCCATTGCTACAACGCCCACACTAGTCTCGATTTTTTTACACATATTAGGCACCCCCAACAATTTCCAATAGTTTTTTATTTGTTTGTTTTTTTCAATTTGATGGCCTACAGAATTATTTTAAGAAAAAAATATATTTTTTTTCTAAAAAAATGGAATCATTTTCAATCTATACTACAAAGTGTTAATTTAAATATGATTGAAACAGATTTTGACATCTTCAATCTCAAAATCTTATTCTAAGTGTACTATGTTGATGTCATTTTTGCAAGATTTTTATGTGTTCTGTTTCTATAGTAAATTTATTTAGTTTGTTATGTCATTTTGATAACAGCTTTCGATAGGGAAAACCGAAACGTCAATTAAAACTTTTTTAACAAATAAGTGGTTTTAATCCAGTGAAGAAAAAAAGAGAAGTTAGAAAATTGTTTTCAAGGCGCACAATTTCAAATAAAACGTCGAAATCGAAACTTTAGAGCTCGTTTTTGAGACAACTATAAATGTTACGCGATTTGCAACCATGCATCTACTATCCACGTGCAAGTTGTTGAAAATATAAAACGAATTCGCATTTAGAATTAGAATGCAGGAGAAAGCGAAAGCCATCGAGTGAAATTGCTGCGTGCGCGGCTCCCATAGGGTAGTGGGGGGAGAGCGAAGCCGTCTTTGCAAAATAGATTTTCTCGGCGCGCTCTTTCATTGCGAATTTCTCGGCTTCTATTTGGCCGAAATGGATAAATTATCTCGGGATCTATTTATCGAATTTCGAAGTTTTTTTAAATGTGTCTTGAAAACAGCTTTCTAACCATACATTATAAAGTAACACTTTATAGTATAGGTTGAAAGTTATTCTATTTATTTAGAAAAAATAAATAATTTTTTCTTAAAAAAAATTCTGTATGCCATCATATTGTAAAAAAAAATAAAAAAAATATTGGAAATTCTTGTTAGGGTGCCTAATATGTGTAAAAAAAATCGAGACCATTGTGGGTGTTACAGTAAAGGTTACAGAATGCATCGCTTTTGTTTTTGCTTAATTATGCAATAACTCTTTAACCCACAGGGATTGGGTTCAGCTCACTGTTTTGCAACCAAAAGTGGTAACCAATTACAGGTTATCAAAAAGATTGCATGAATTTTAAGGGGGGATAATGTGACCTTAATTTTGAAAAAAAAAATTTCGTATTTTGCATAAAAGTGGACAAAAAATTATAATAATGGGAAATGATAATGAAAATGATTTGCAATTCTTTGGTTAAGTACATAAAAGGGATAGAAGAAAAAATGAAGGTACTAGAAGAAATAGAAAAATGAAGAAAATTGATAGAAAAGACTATTAAAAGGACAGGCAGCAATATGGTGGAATGTTAGCGAGGAGATGTATGAAAATTTTGAAGATTTTTGAGAAATATTTTTAAATTATTTTTGGGGTGATATAGTGCAAACGAAAATAAGAGAAAATTTGTATACAGGGAAATACAAGGAGGGTTTAACTAGTAGGGAAATACAGGCAATGGAAAAATTTGACAAATTGAAATACCTCAATCCTACAATTTTGCCAGAAGATATAGTAAAATATTTAGCCTGATATTTTGGACATGAAATAGCAGACTATGTCTAATATAAGAGAGCCAATAAAATTTTTAGAATATCTCATGCGAGTAGATGATATGAGAAATTACAAATCTAGAGATAGGTGGGAGGATGGAAGAGTTCCACGAAACAGCAGTGGAATAAAAATGCAAGCTCAAACCGAGTGGAGGAATGGAGAAGATCAAAGAAAAGTGAATGATGGAAATCAAGATAAAAATTATAATGGAAATTATAATAATAACTATAATAGAAACTTTAATAATTATAGCAGAGAAGGAAATTTTTATGAAAATTTCACACCAACATTTTTTAACTAATAAGAAGCTTTCAGCTCGTTACTGTAGCAACCAAAAAACTTGGCGATATAGTATTATCCTACCCTGGGCTGTACCACAGCGATAGGATTTCCGTCAAGTGTCAAATTATAAAAATACACCGGTCTTACGAAAATGTCATGTTATAATTTTTTATATTACTTTGGTGTGAAATTCTCTTACCGAATCTCCCACGATCTTGAATTACTATCTGGAAATATTTCCGATAGTAATTCAAGCTCTAGGGAGATTACAAGTGAAATTTTCACACCAACATTTTTTAACCAATAAGCTTTCGTTTCAGCTCGTTACTGTAGCAACAACAAAACTTGGCGATAGTATTTTCCTCCTGGGTACCCGGTACCACAGCGATAGTATATCTGTCAAGTGTCAAATTATAAAAATACACCTTTCTGTTCACTGTAAAATAATACAGATTGGTTGATAGCTAATAGAATACATTATTTGTACCAACAAATGTTTATTACATACTAATAAAATCCTAGGAACTAGTGGAGTCGATCTGGCGGAAAAAAACCCGATAAACGAAGTCGCTCTTTTCGAAAAAAATTTTTTGTGATTTCATAGATTCGAGGTCCCTCTTTCACGTTATCACTATGAAAGCTAAGGGAGGTGTGGAGGGGGGGTAAAGTAACAAGTAAAGATATGGAAAATCGGTTTTTTGCACGTAACTCGCTGAGGATTATTCGGATCGGAACGACTTCTACAGGGTGAACGGTGAACGGAAATACTTTAAAGGAAGGTAGAGGTCACAAAGGCAATTCTAAATAACCCATATATAATGGGAACTTTTGAATCACTTAGTATATCTTTTCCATTTTTGGCATACAGCTTACACTTCTCACGAATAATGTACTGAAATATTGAGGGATATGAAAATCCAGATTCGGCTTTAGGAAAAATTGAAACATATTAAAAATATCAAAATATCACAATTTTAAAAATTCACATCGCGTCATTTATCTATTTCTTGTTTATTCGGCTTAAAATCATTTTACACTGTACTGGTGTACCTGCAGGCCCGTACTTAGGGGAAAATATTCAATTAGGTATTTATTTTTTAAACGCCCAGTATAAAGTAAAGTGGGACAATAAACGCTCATAGTAACTAACAAGCATTTATTGATAATTAACGAAATTGCTCAAAATGTCCACCATTTTGTTTTATGCACTTTCTTGCACGTTTAATGATGTCCCTTACTGATTTTCTTATAATAAATGGATTGTTTCTCAGTTTCTCGTAGGCTTCCTCAATTCATTGAAGCAGTTCTTCTGTATTGTTTATTTCTTTAGATTACACCTTGGATTTCAGGTATCCCTATACAGCATAATCCACTGTGCTAAAATAAAATATACGAGGTGATCGAAAAGTAATCAATATAATATTTTGTTTAAAGTACGGATCTGCAATATTACTTAAAATTGTGTTAAAACGGACTAATAATAAAAATATTAAAGGTTGAAAATAAATCCATTTTGAATATTAAATGAAAAAAAATAATTTTTCTTTTTTTTTCTCTAAAATTTTACTTTCAGTTTAAAAAAAAGAGACGTGCAAGAAAGTGGATAAAACAAAATAGTGGACATTTTCAGCAATTTCGTTAATTATTAATAAATGTTTGTTAGTTACATAGTTACTATGACCGATTATTGTCCTGCTTTACTTTATACTGGGCGTTTAAAAAATAAATACCTAATTGAATTTTTTCCCTAAGTACGGGCCTGTAGGTACACCAGTACAGTGTAAAATTATTTTAAGCCGAATAAACAAGAAATTGTTAAAGAAAAAATGAGTTTCATAATTGTTTTTCCTAAATTAAATGAAAATTTTACTTTCAACATCAAAATTTTCCCATTCGATTCGGTGGCGGGATAACAACAACTTGTTTCAATTCAGTTTTTTCCCCTCTATTCAAATCTAAAATGGAAATATTAAAATTGTGATACACAGGGTGTTGTTTTGATATTTTTAATATGTTTCAATTTTTCCTAAAGCCGAACCTAGATTTTCAGATCTCTCATTATTTTAGTACATTATTCGTGAGAAGTGTAAGCTGTATGCCAAAAATGGAAAAGATATACTAAGTTATTCAAAAGTTCTGGCCAAATGAATAATTAGACATAATTGATAAAACACCCTGTAACTCGGTTATGGAAGCCAAGAGACCCATTATATATGGGTTATTTAGAATCGCCTTTGTGACCTCTACCTTCCTTTAAAGTATTTCCGTTTACCAACGGGACACCCTGTATATATAAAATAAAGTGCTCATGAAAACGCATAAATAGTATATTAAGTTTGGAGAACGGTAAGGGCTTTTTACGACTCGCAATTATTGTCTAACATCGGCAACCCTGATTAATTTTTGACTCGAGGTAACTTTTTTAATTCTTGACCAATCCGGGTCAGCAAAATGATACACTTCTTCATGAGGACACTGCTACAGGATGTATTAAGGAGATGATGGTTTTCGCGAAAACGGACAAATGGCGACCGAATTTCGGATTTTGCAAGTTTTATTTTTCGATTTTCGCAACGAAAGAGTAAAGTGGGTAAAATTTTTTGAGCGGTAAGAAAATTTCACAGCAACATTTTTTAACCAATAAGAAGCTTTCGTTTCAGCTCGTTACTGTAGTAACCACAAAACTTGACGATAGTATTTTCCTCCTGGGTACCCTGGGCGATAGTATTTCTATCAAGTTTCAAATTATAAAAATACACCATTCTGTTCACTGTAAAATAATACAGATTAGTTGATAGCTAATAGAATACATTATTTTAGATCAAGAACAAAGAATATGAATGAAGATCTAGATAGAATAGAGGTACTAATGTACATGGAAATGAGAATAGAAATAAACAAGCAGGGACATAATAAATTTTGAAAATAAATATTCGAAACCAAGTCCAAAATTGTAGAAAATACAATTCAAAACAAATTTATTCCTATATTTTCCGCCTCCGAGCCATACTTTCCGAGACATTCGACGATAAATGCAAAAAAATACGACTTTTTTCGGTAATTTTTCAGTTTTTGTTAATAACAATATGAAGCGTGAGGAATCGCGTCCGAGGACTAGGTTTTTCGAAATCAGCGCATTTTTTTACATAGAAAGCACTTGGTTCCCAAGTGTGGTAAGCCAACAACCAACCCAAACCCTAATTTGATTGGACTGTACGTAACACAAGTAGTATCCTGCCATTGGTTACAATTAACGTTACACAATTGGTGTTCAACGTCAATTTAATGTAACAATAAGGAATGAGGAGTCTAACTTGTCAATAATAATTATCAACATTAATTTTAAAATATCTAAAAAGGAAATTCTCCATGCCGAAAATAAAACAAAAAATCACTTGATATATATATTTTGTTTATCTAAAAACTCGTTTTTTGCTATAAATTAACAAGTCAATATCATGCAGTATTAACTGATCTCATGTTATAGCTGACGGAATATCATAAAAAAAAACTAACTCCCGAACAAACGACAAAAACGCGTCTCTATCACTTTTCCGACGCCCCTCCAAAATAACCACTGCTCCATAAGAAGAACTCCAAGACTGCTCATCCGTTGGTGTCTCGCAAACGAAGACGACCTATAACAATCAAATTACTGAAACCATTCATTCGTCCACATTTGCCCAAAAAAGAAGAAAAGGTTAAAACTCTAGATACCTAAAAACTAAAGTTGGAAAGAATCGCATACATTCACGCACGCTTCAAGCATTCAAACGAAAAAAGAAAAACTTTATTCAAGTCCTGAAAAAGCTAAAAAAATTAGACCAGCGCCGATGTCAGCGACGTCTGAAAGTACCGCGTCGATCTCTCTCTCTACGGCTTCGGTTCTCCTCTATTCTCCTCTTGTGCTCCTCCATTCGGACCATCCGCTGTTGTTGCTTAGTAGCGATCTACAAAAAAACAATGTTTTAGAAAAATTAAACAATAAAATAGAGGCAGAAGTATTGAGAAAATGACCTTCCACGACCTTGCGGGGTGCGCGAGATATGGCAATGAATTATTTATAAACAAGTTAGATTATACTCCTTTTACAACAAAATTGGTGGTGTGTCATCAATGACGTCACAATAATTAAAAGTACTACCACCTACAGAATATTTAACAATAACACTAATCATGCGAAATTTATTTTTTTATTCGAATATGTCAAAAAACGCCAAATTCGATACAGTACACAATAACACGAAGACGAACTTTTCTGTCCTTTTTCGGACGGTGAACTGTCTTTCTCAAGCAGCATTTTTAGTCGTCGTTACGTTGCGCCGACTTATGTTGCACATTTTAAAGTTGTGATTACTAGAGATAGAAACATAGTTAACTAAGTTCCTATCACATACCTACGACCAAAATGGGTAATATTTTAAGGGTGATACGTAGTAACGACGACCACCCAGCAACTTACACCGCCTACACGCGCTTACGTTCCCGGAACGTGGCGGGGACGTGGCGACGTTGTCACGGCTACTATGTCGTATTCGTTTGCTTCTTTACATGGCATCTTTGTCTGTCTTTAATTTATTGAAAAGTATTCTACCAGCATCTTCCGTCATTCTTTAACGGTGTTATCGAAAATGGAAGTAGGTACCTAAATATTTTCAACTTATATCTATGAATAAGAGGGATATTATTTGCTGATGTTTGTTCGTTGCTGATTCAAAAAACTTAAAACGATTAAAAGTTTTCTGTCAAATGTGATGTTGATAGATCGAAAGGTAACAATGCGCCCTCCCAAAATGCATGTTTATTTTTTTTAATGACAAATCACAAAAATGTGCGAAATTGCCTAAAAATGCAAAAGAATATTATTTAGTTATATTACTTGAGCCTTTGCTCAATTTTCTTTTTTTTTTTTGGGGCAAATTTGAACAAATAATTATTTTAGTACAATAAAAATTGATAATTTATACTTTTATCTTTGTATTTAGAACATTTTTGCCAAGTTATACATTATAAATATAAAGTTATGAATTTTGTAACGAAAAATACAAAATTTTGCCGCCATCTTGGATTTTGACTGATTTCCTGTGCCGCGATTAATGGGGATTTTGAATATGTCAAAATAGACACTTTTCACAAAAAGAATCATTCGTGTTACAATTTTGCCCAGGTCAAGGAAATTTTTACACCATAATGACTGCACTGTTTTTAATACAAAATGATTCAAAAAACAACTTTCCAAATACCACACGTCCTCTCAAATTTTATAGATTAAATTTTTGGTCTCCATAGTCAAACGCCTTTATTTCGGACTAGTGATTTTATCAATCAGTTTGTTTTTGTGGTTTTTCCAAATAAAGCCGTTTTCGTGAAAACCAAAAAATGTAATCAATAAAATTTGGAGGATTCTTATTACCTTTGATAAAACCGGTTCTTCGTAATTGTTTTTGGATTAACAGTGTTTACCTTTTTTGAAATGTCAAATATAAACATTTAACAACTTTTATTTACTATTATCAATTATTATTATACTAAAATGTCTTGCAAATCTATGTTAATAATAATAAACTAACTTGTTTATTTCAAATCGCTTTAACACCTTTAACACACACATAACTCAATTCAACAATCAACATCAGATTTAGAATACGTCCTAAACACTTCAAATTACATTAAAACTGAGAAATGTCAGTCTAAACGAATTATGCTCAATATTTGACTTTCAATATTTAAAAATTGGAGGCGAATTTATGTGAAATTGATAAAGAAAAGATTGAACATTTGTGTGTAAAGTGTCTTTTGCATAAATGACTATATTCTCGGATTTTAATACAAAATGATTCAAAAAATAACCTTTCCAAATACAACTCGTCCTCTCAAATTTTATAGATTAAAGGACCCCGCAGTTTTTGATAGGAAAATGGCTTTCGGTGGATTTCTCTCAAACTTCGGAAATTTATTCTTCATCCCATCCCGATCAAAAGAGTTCACGGGCCCAACTCAATCCTATGTACAGATTTCGAGCTAGCGCGAGTTTAAAATGATTAGGGGGAACTCGATATATGCGCATTTATCGGCAAGTTAGGCGTTCACCTCTTTACGTTTATGGTTTATATGATGGATATATGTCATACACACCCAGATACACACACACGCACACATTTAGCGTCTTTTAGAAGATTTTATTTTGATTTCTAAACTATCTTTTAAGATATTTTTTATTGACATTACATTTTTCATTTTTCAATCACTTTTTTGCTACCAAGAATACAGCTAGACTATGTCCGACATGGGCGTTTCATTAACAGGGTTAAACACAGCCGGACGAACACCTTGAAATAAATACAAAACTAAATGTTCAATGGAGAAATACTCTTTGTAAGAGAACACTTAACAATTATGTCCAGCATAAAATTAACATTGCTAATGAATTTAATAAGAACTTTAGCAAACCAAATAAAAAGCGATGAAAATCTATTCCTAATTGCACCTATTTTGATTTAAAAAATGGGAAAATCGTTAGAATAGATAACACAAAGTCTGAAATAATTAAATTAAACTGTGATTATCTTTTAAAACCATTTACACATACTCTATCTAAATGTATAGAACAATTGTTACTCTATTACATAAAAAGGGAGATGTAACAACATCAGCAATTACCAACACATATGGTTAATCACCCACTTCTCAAAAAAGTTTGAAAAATTAATTAAAAATAGATTAGTTTCATACCTAAACAAATATGAAATACTCTCAAAACAACAGTTTGGTTTTAGATAGAAAACATCCACACACAACGCCGTTAGTGTCCTAACTTCACAAGTACCTAAACCTTAAAACATCTTTGAAATAATCTTGTAGATCAAGATGTTCCATGCAGCTTCTTGTTCCATTCTGTACATATATATTATTATGAACGAAAACATCAACTCGAGCGTCGGTGGATAGTCTTATCATATCATTCATTGCATTACAAACAAGGCAAGAGTGAGAAGAAGTCTGGGTGAGAACATTCAGTCTTAAGCTGCTTGGATCATTCTCCATCACTTGGATTTCATGCACAATATCAATATTACAATTGTTGCAGATTTGACTATTGTCATCAGTGACTGCAGGTTGTCCACCAATATCTGCGCGTCTATTAATGGATATCTCTTGCTTGGCAGCATTATGATCGCCGCTCAACCGAACCATAACATTGGGCTGTAGAGCAGCACCACAAATATAACAAGGGATTCTGATAGCAAACATTCTATCAGAAAACACTAGAAAACTGGTCTGTTGAACAACGGGGAAGAAAATCTTGCACAAAACGCCGATTTGACTGGATGGTCCTTTTTTGTTGATAATATAATCTCACCAGATTCAATTTCACAGTATATGTTCAATGCAGAATGCTGACATTTATTTTTCATATATGTGTAACTTTTTGAAGTTTGGGAGGGGGGCATGACGGGATAATGGGTGTGGGGTATGAAGGGCACTATAAAAATGAGCTGGAAAATTTAAAAATGCCAATCCTCATAATCTACACAAAAAACTGCTAAAAAAAATACTAACCTTTCAGACAAAACGCAAAAGAACAATGATGAAGACAATTTTTTTACACATAAATACTTTTCTGAAATCACTAGAAGGTTGGATAGGTTGCCAGTTTTGTGAACATTGGGGTAACAATGTTTGTGCCGGTGTGGATGATGAAGACGCCGAAGAAATGCACATTTGTTCGTTGTGAAAAAAATTAGCTTTCACAATCATACCCCATGATACGGGGTAAGATGGTTTTTCACATGTTCCTTTTTAATAATTCCACCAAATCAAATAGGCACCCTGCAAGTCTAACAATACGGGAATCGCTCGTCTATCCCAATCAATGGTACGAAATAATCTTCATAAAACACCGGGCGATTCCTCAAAATTTTGTCTAAACCACGTTATACTTATCACCCAACAAGAAAGAAAAACAAAGCCGGTTCGAAATTTCCTTCAAAATCATTCTAGAACGAATTCCACCACGCAAGTCCAGAAAGAGATTCACCTATTAATCGCCACGGGTCACTAAATACGACTGCGACTTGACCAATCATATAACAGGTGACTGGCTAACACAGCCGTACAGTACCTCAAATTTAACAGACGAAATGACCGAAACGACAGATGGAAACATGACATCGATAAAATTAGTCGTAAACAATAAACTATTTTGATAGATATACTTTATACGAAACTAAATAACTCGTTCAAATGAATATAAAGTGAGTCAAAAAAACTTGAGGCTATCTTATGTGATATATGGTTCCTAAATAATATAATCCGATCCCGACAGTGGCTCACATCTACAAGGTATGGAAAACTAATTAATGTAGTAAGGTCTTAATACCGAATTTAAACGTTACAATTGACGTAATTGATGACGTGCAACCAATTTTATTGTAAAAGGAGTATATATTTAACATGGCCGAGAAATCATATTAATTGCTTCGTCCAGAGTTCTGCAGCCTCGGCAATTCGCTTCTGCTGCGAGCTCTGGCCTCAGCTAGAATAAGAGATTTTTCAGTCTATTTATATTAATTCAATATTTTTGGTAACTCGAAACAAACCTTTTTAGGATATGTTTCAACTTTACTTAAAATTGTGTTTTTTTTTATTATAGACTGAAGATGGGCCTCGTTATGCTTGTCTTTTGGATTATGTTTCTTTTATTTTATTGGTGGATGTTATCTCTATGTAAATTTTTGGAATTCTTTGTATTTTTCCATTTTCTTATTTTTTTTTTACTTTTATTTTAAATAAGATTCCTAAAAGGATGGGTAATAAGAGATACTTTTTTTTTAACGACTAATGCGCTTATTATATGGATTTATTTAATTATGTTTTACTTCAGATAAATGAAAAACGCGGAAGTTAAATCACTTCCTAATTTATTTTAATAACAAATGTATAAATACCTCCTGTGGAGAAAGGGGCTGCCAGTATATGCTCGGCATTGCTTTAGTTTTCAAAAACAGATCGTCCATTAGCTTCTGGGGCACCGAGTCGTCCGGATTTTTTAATTTTTTCCTATTATGATCTGAAAAAAAAGAAAACGACATCTGAAATCAAATACACCAGTGAGGCAGGAGAAACATTTTTTGGAGACATTAAAAAATCTTTTATTCAAACTTTTGCAGTTAAAAAAAAACTTCATTTACTTAAATAACTATTAAATCTAATAAAATCTTTAAACGCGATTGTCACTATACCTTAGATATACAGAGTGGGACAAACTTCTGACAGCGGTGTTTTTTATTTTTTATATCAAAACGTTTGTTTTCGATGATGCTGAACACGATATTAGAAAGAAATTCAACCCTTTCGAGGGTGAGTTTTGACATGTGAAGGGGTAGGTGAGGGTCGGAAGTAATCTTCAACATCACCGTCTTCAGCATCCTCGAAAACAGAGGGACATCCGTTTTGCCGCTGATATTAAAAAAAAAACGACCCTTTCGGGAGAGAGTTTTTACCTGTGGAGGAGTTGGAAGTGATATTGAACACCACCATCGTGTTCAGCATCCTCGAAAACAGACGTTTTGCCGCTGATATAAAAAATTAAAAAACACCCCTGTCGGGGGTGAGTTTTGGCCTGTGGAGGGGTTGGTGAGGGTCGGAAGTAATCTGTAACACCACCACCGTGCTCGGGATCCTCGAACGCTGCCCGTTTAACCTCTTTAGTGGGTAGTTTTTGTCCGTTTTAGGGGGTTCAGCAATCGAAAACAGTAATTCTGATACCGCCATCGTGTTCAGCATCCTCGAAAGGGAGGGGGGGAGGTACTCTCAATTCTGATGAATTTTGGTCCATATCCTTCCGACTCACAGACAGACGCCACTATAATTTTTTTTTACCCACGCGTGAACTAACATCGCCGATGGCGCATGACAAAAACGCCGCTGAGCAACTGTGTACGAATCGTTGACTTTAAAATAAGCCTCAACCATGTAAGCACGCTGCGAATTCGTCCACTGTTTTCATGGAATTTCTAACAGGGTCGGCGTAAGGTAAGTTTAAAACCTAAAATTTACTTTGGGACACACTTTATATCCTATTCGCAGACTGACTGTTACAGAAAAAGGTGTTAAATATTCTTGTATGAAATTATTCAATAAATTACTTCATAATATTAGAGAGGTAGAAAGTTGAACCCATTTCAAAAATGTGATACACAAAATCTTAGTAAATACTGAATGCAAGACTACTTAAATGCCCCTGTGAAAAATTTCTAAAAATTTGTAAGTTTGTAAAAATTCGTAAGATTTATATAAAGGACCCCGCAGTTTTTAAAGGGGAATATAATGTAGGGATTTTTTGATACCGGCCGCCGAAGGTGAAGATTTTTTAAACGTCGAAAATCTTATTTTAGTGCATTCTGCGAGTCGGAAAAATATACAAATATTTTAAGCAGCAACCAAACCATCTCCCCCCCCCGTTTGCGAGGATGCTGAACACGATGGCGGTGGTTAAAATTATTTTGGAGGTGACCCAAACGGCCAAAAATCACCCCCAAAATGGGGGGAATCGCGTATTCCACATATTCCATCAGTATCAGTATCCCACACGATGTTTTACTAGAACGTTTTCAATTTAACGAACTGGCATCCCGGCGCGACTGTAATTCTTTGGTATTTTTACATAAAATTGTAACCTACAAAATCGACTGTCCTAATTTGTTAAGCATGTTGCATCTCCACATACCACACTTTGCTACACGACTTCTACCTTCACTTTATTTTCCGACTGCTAGAACTAATGTTTTAAAATTATCTCCCCTTTATCACATGGGCCAAATTCACTGTCGGATGCAGAACTCTGTGGATATTTTCTTTCATAATATTCCACAAATCAAAAATAAATGTTTAGTAAACCATTTGTGATATATCTTTGTTATTGTTACGTTTTAATTTGCAACTCACTTATGGAAGTACTTACATTTTTTTCCCTCTTACGAGGTTTTGTTTTTAATGTACTTCCATGAATTAAGATGCATATGCCTATATATTTTTTATTTTTAATTGTTTTTTTCATGTTATATGTATGTTATTCTTTTTTGTATTTACATGCTTCTCCCACCCACTAATTGGCTTTGTAATTAAATTAATAAATAAATAAATTAAATTTTAATGTCACTTTGTGTAGAATACCCTATACCTAAAATTTATACTAATCGAGATATTAATTTTTTTAATAAAAAATTGACAGGTGCAGACCTTCATATTGAAAATTCTGTGTGAACATCCCCAATACCAAATAAAAAACATCTTGTCTGGTTGATTAGTAGGACGATCAAGGTAATTGGTGACATGTCGAAAACTTCTTTTTTGTATACAGGGTTGTTAAAAAAATGATTAAAAGTTCAAGTTCAAAAATGTCAAATATCTTCATTTTTTAAATGAAACAACCATATTTTTATTCTTTTACTTAATTCTAAGGCCGAAAGTAAGGGCAGTTTATGTTCACTTCCCTATACCCAATCTTAAGCGTTTTTGAGATATTAACATGTATTTAAAAATATTAATTATTTCAGCCTTATTAATGTGTCAGCGTCGGTCGTGTTATTAATTCTATTATTTTAGCAGGCTGTGTATTTACCTGTCATATTTAAATAGTATTAATTGTCATTATTTGAAGTCAATCGCCTCATACAGTGATAGAAGTGGCTCGTTTGGAATTAAACAATGAAGATTATCTAAATTTACTATTAATACATGGTGAATATGTATTTAATGTAGAATTCGAAAAGTTAATAATATACAGGGTGTTCCATTTAAAATAACAAAGTTGTTGCTCACTTCCGGTATAACCGGAAATGTCATGTCTTTCAAAATATTTTCAATGAATTCGCCAAACTTGAGACCCATATATCCCAATTTTCATAAAAATCGTGTAAGTAGTTTCAAATATGCAGATAGTGTAAGCTCGTCGTGAAACACCCTGTATACACATTTCAAATATAAAATACAAGTTCAAAATAATATAGACAAAATAATATACATTAAAAACATCAAGTAATGGAATTAGTAAAATCTTGATTAAATTGAATATTTTTAATAAAGTCTTAAGTTTAATTTTAAAACAGTTTATTGTGGTTGATTCGCATATAGATAAAGGGAGATCACAGAATTTTTTGAAACCTTTAAAAAATAAAGAATTCATAGTTTTTTGATATATGTAGTTCTTGCGATGTAGATGTTATTTGTACATCTTGTATTATAATTATGGATATTATTGTTGAACGTAATATATTGTTGGAAATATTCTGGTGCCATATGATTTACTATTTTAAATACTAAAATCATTGTAAAATAGTACATTCTTTTTTCTACTGGAAACCAATTTAAAGTATTTAACATTGACGTAATTGGAGTAAGACGATTTGTTTTCAGTATTATTCTCATTCCACGATTTTGAAGTTTTTGTAGCATGTTTAATTTATTTAAGTTAAATAAGTATAATATAGATGCGCAATAATCAAAATGTGGCTGAATTGTGATATTATATACAGTGATTTTGGCTTCAGTTGATAAGTTTTGGGAAATTCTACTAAAGAAATAAAGTTTTTTAGATATTTTTTTATAAATATAGTTAAAGTGGCTATCGAAATTTAAGTAATTGTCTAGTTAAAATCCCAAATATTTGATATTAGAAACAACTTCAATGTGTTCATTATTAATGTTCAAACTTATGTTTTTAACGTCGATACTACTATATTTGAATTTCGTTGTGAAGACCATTGCTTTAGTTTTTCTTACATTTAATTTTAGCTTATTTATGTTCAAGTATTTATTCACCGATGATAATGAGGCATTCATTTTCTCTATGGCTTTATTCATCACTACATGAGGAATCCCTATATCATTATTTATGTCACAGGATGTTTAGTCAGCAAAACGGACTCTCTGCTTGCGATTATTTAAATAGTTACTAAACCATTCCAATACTCTACCCCCAATACCATATTGTTTCAATTTTGATAACATTATTTGTCTGTCAATGGTCCCGAAAGCCCTTTTTAAGTCCAAAAATATTTTTAATTTCGTCTAATTTAGTTTGAACGAAAAATTTTTTTCTAAAACCAGATTGGCTACATATTAGGATTGAATTTTCAGAAACATGATTCATTAATTGATCATAAACAGCAATTTCTATAATTTTTTCTAATGGAGGCAAGGTATTAATTGGTCTAAATTCATCAGCATTATTGCTAATGTTTATTTTTGGGATAGGTATAACTATACTGATTTTTAATGAATTAGGAAATCTGCCAGTATCAAGTGATGTATTTACTAGATTTAATATGACATGACCAATAGTTTCGAAAACTTCTTTTATCATTCTACAGTTTAAAATTTCGTGTAATGAGAATTTATTAACCAAATTGTTAACTATTTTTCGCACATAATTCATAGAAAGCATTTCAAAATTCTCAAATTGTATGTATAAGTTACTGTTTAAATTGCACCATGTTTCAGTACTATTGATACTATCAACAATATTTCCAATACTTTCAACAAAATATTTATTAAAACTGTGTGCTATTTCTAAGCTATCATTTACTATTTTTTTCCCATCTCCTATTTCAAAAATTATACTGTTTGGAAAATCTTTATTTTATCTCCATTATTATTAATGAGTTGTTTTAAGGTTCTCCACATTTCTTTTGGATTATTTATAAAGCGATCTACTTTGTCAAAATAATACTGATCCCTTTTTATTTTTAAAAGATTAACTACCCTATTTCTATGTTGTTTTAAAAATTTGCCAATTATTTTGTTTTTCATTCTCAGGACATGATTTAAATACCTTGTATGTTATATCTCTATTTTTAATTTTGGGGGTGATTTTTGGCCGTTTCGGGGGCTGGGTCACCTCCAAAAGTATTTTAACCACCGCCATCGTATTCAGCATCCTCGAAAACGAGAGATGGTGCTTAAAATTTTTGTGGAGACATGGAGACATTTAATGAGAACAATGTGACTGATACTTTTGAACAGGATTGAGCGAGATTGAGTGAAACCCAATTCCCCCTTAAAAACTGCGCGGTCCTTTGTAAAATTTGTAAATATTTCTTTTCTGTATGACGATATTTCGCTTTAAATGTAAATGTAATCCCTTTATGTATATGTGATTTTCGAAATAAATATTATTATTATTACTACTTTTTCTAGACTTGGCTTTATCCGATTACTACTTATTTGCAAACACAAATTGCCAGGGAGATAGGAAAAATATGCAATACATTGAAGATTTTTCCTACAAAAATATATTCTATGATTGGCAGTTCTGGCCAAAAGGTGTTGTATTCAAGCGATACAATTTCAACCTCTTTAGATATGATCGCCAGGAAAACAATGACTCTCGACCAACATCTTTTCGAAGCAAGGATTTTCAGAAAACAATCTACCAAAATATAAGTGAAAATAACAATTCGGGTTTAACTAACTTTCAAACTCAATTAACAGCAAACAAAATAGAAAACCAATGGTTTACAGTTATGAACTCAAATATTCAAGGTGGTCTTGCAAAAAAAAGTGATGATCTTAATATCATAATGCAAGAGAAGAAAGTAAATACCTTATGCATTTGTGAACATTTGCTCACAAATGAACAAATCAGTGTTACACCCATTCAAGAATTAAAACTTGTGTCACACTTCGCAAGGATGCATAAGCAGGGTTGGGGAAGTAAGCATCTATACAGACGGCAGGACAGCTATAGAACCTATACAAATAAATGTAAGTGTTGAAGAATAATTTGAAGCGTGCGGTGCCAAAATGAAACTGTTAAACAAAAATGGATATGTCTATTTCATTGTGATTTATCGACCACCTGATTACAAAAACCTGGAGAAATTTCTGGACCAGCTACACAATATTTACAAAAAAGACAATTTTTATGTTGTATGCGGAGAAATTAATATAGATTATATAGATATGCTCCTTTAATGATATATTTTTTTTTATTTATTTATTTATTAACGGCCGAGCCAATTTAAAAAAAAAAGAATAGATACAATAATAAATTAAGATAACAAGATAGCCTTAAAAATAGACAAACATAACAATTGAGTATAAAATAGGTACATAACATAGGTACATTTATCACAAGAGATATAAGGTAAAACAACATAATTATAATATCAGACTAGGTAGTTAAAGTTATTTTTTTGATGTTGGTTTTAAAAGAACGAAAACTGCTGACAAAAGGATCAATTTGGTGCTGATTATACAATTTTAAAGTTCTATTAAGGGGGGAGTACAGACCATAGTCAAATCAAAATTAGCCAGGCACCAGTATACCTACAGGATAAGTTAACGTACAACACTGGGATCCATAACCATGAAACTAGAACCAGACATAACTTTTATTTACGAATGTGCAGGAAAAATATTACATATAATTCCATCTTTAATAAGGGCATGGTTATGTTTAATAACCTGCCAAACGACATAAAAAATGCTCCATCTTTTTATACTTTTAAATACAGATTGAAAGAATATTTTTTGGACAAATAAAGTGCTATATTTAGTATTTGTGTGTGTACTTGAGTTTTATTTATTTTGACATTTTGTTTTCTGTCGATTAGATAGTCATTAAACCAGACCAGCACTTTACCTTTAATACCATATTGATTTAATTTAGATAACATTATCTCGCTATCAATAGTCTCGAACGCCACAACATATTTGTTACTGTCCACTTGTGACTTAATATAACAGAGTGTCAGCTGTATAGCAAACTCGCAAGAGAATTTCTGATTTCTCATTAAAATTGATCTATCAGCTATATGTTGTAATAATTGCTCATAAACGGCCATTTCTAATATTTTTTCTATGGGTGGTAGAATGTTTATTGGCCGAAATTCTTCTGCTTTAATAGTATTTTTTTTCTTTTTGAATCGGGATGACTGTGCTAATTTTTAACGCTTTCGGAATTTTACCTGTATTAAGTGATGTATTAATTAAATTAAGAATAACATGACCAATTGTCTGAAAAGTCTCTTTGATCATTCGACAGTTTAGTGTTTCGTATAATGAAAATTTGTTATCTAAATTGTTGATAAGTTTTCTTAAATCTTGCATAGAAAGCATTTTAAAGTTTTCGAAGTTGAGATACAAATTGTTACTTACGTTACTCCACTTGTCACTATTCTGAATACTTTGAACAATATCTTCAATACTTTCAACAAAATATTCATTGAACCTATGCGCAATTTCCAATTTATTTGTTACAATCTCCCTGCCTTGACCCCTTTCAAAACTTATAGAATTTGGACTTTCAGGATTATTATCATTAATAACTTTTTTAACGTTTTCCACATTTGTCTGGAGTTATTTCGGTATCTGTCAATTTTTTCGTAATAGTATTGTTCTTTTTTCAGTTTTAGAATATTAACTACGCTATTTCTATAAGTTTTGAAAAGTTGCCATTTTTCTGATTTCTCATTTT
Organism: Crepidodera aurea; assembly: GCA_949320105.2. Classification (NCBI taxonomy): domain Eukaryota; kingdom Metazoa; phylum Arthropoda; class Insecta; order Coleoptera; family Chrysomelidae; genus Crepidodera; species Crepidodera aurea. The sequence goes on along the minus strand of OX439479.2, from coordinate 23,115,180 downwards.
CCTGACAATTCTTAAAATCTTTATAAGCCCTATCCCTTAATTTAATTTTATCATAGACTTCATAGTCAAACCAAGGTAAATTTGATTTGTAGTAGCAAGTTTCAATAGGTGCAATAGAATTAATAAGTTTCACATTTTATCAATAATTCATTAAAAATATAATCCACGTCCACATAATTCAAATTAAAATCACACATAATAAGACTGGCTTTAATTTTATTTAAATTATCGCTATTAATTTTTCTAAATTGACTTGAAATTTGATTTGTGTTAGACTTGGAAGCCATATTTACTGCAATCACCGAATGGTCCGTTATGTTAGGAGAATCATGTACACTGACAATCACATTATTTACGTTCGATATTACATAGTTCACTAATGCTTTACTATTTTCTGCGATCCATGTAGGTTTCTCGACGCATTGTTTCATACCATAGGTGTCTATTATTTTCTGTAAATCGCTTTTGATACGTTTGTAATAATCAATCTGCATTTTTGTTTGATCCTGATATACTTTAATACTAGGTACGTTTATTCGGTTTTTATTTTTTAGGACATACTTGGCATCCACCGTTGATTTTAGTAAAACTTTAATAGGTCTAATTTTACCTGTAGCAAATTTTCCTAATCTAAACATATTTAAATTGTTTTTATCAATGTTAAAATTCTTTAGAACATCTCCCACTGCAGTAGTATCTTCCGATTTTCTTTCATTTTGATTTTTCACTTTGGACTCATTTACATTAAAAATAATCAAGTTGGAAGCACGCATTTGTCTATCCAGCATTTCATGTATTAGATCTGCTGCCGCTGATAACATTGCAAATTATAGGCCAATTTCAATATTGAGTGTTTTCTCTGAAGTTTTTGAAAAATTAGTATCAAGTAGGATGTTAAACTATCTAGCCAAATTTAACATAATTACTGAGAGCCAGCATGGCTTCAGAAATGGTAGATCAACCCAAACAGCTGCCTATAAGTTTACTGAATTCATCTACAAATCTTTGGACGAGAGGCGGCATGTTGCTGGATTATGTTTCGATCTCTCACGGGCATTCGATTGTCTTAATTTTAAGCAAGAGAGGAATGGAGTGAAATGTATCAGATCACATATTTTGAAGACAAATTTTCTTATTTTTATAATACTTTTCTTTATAATTACGATTGTGCCTTTCCTGTTAAAACCACATGTGTAAAAACAAAAAGAAGGAGATGGCTCTCTCCAGAAATCAAGCAAATGCACAACCATCTCTGTGAAATGAATAAACTAAGGAAAGTTATGAATAATGTATGGTATACAGAAAGATACAAGCAGTATAAAAAAGAGTACAAAACACTTGTAAAATATCGTAAGAGAACAATGAACAACCAACGAATTTCAAACTCTGGCAATAAAACGAAGGAAAGTTGGAAAATTATTGATGAGAGTAAAAATAATATGTCAACAAATATTGCAGCTGCTGGGTTTTTGGAGGGGCATAGTCCTTCTGAGCAAGCTAACTACATAAATAATTTCTTTATAGATTATAACAAAAACAACCAAATACCTAACTATGATATGCATATTAAAAAGGTACATAAAAGCTTTTTCTTGGCACCGACAACACCAGAAGAGGTGATCTCAATAATAAGTAAAACATCTGATAAAACATCGCCAGGTACTGATGAGATTGATGGTAAAATAATCAAGGTAGCTGCACCATTAATTGTTCAACCATTGAGTCACCTAATAAATGAATCTTTTGTCTCTGGGACCTTTCCAAATATAAAGGAATCTAAAGGTATACCCATCTTTAAGAATAAGGGATCTGCCAGAGATATCACAAATTACAGGTTAATTTGCATCCAAAATCAAATATCAAAAATTTTTGACCAAATATCTAGAACATTTCAAACTACTTCCCGATACACAGCATGGATTTAGGAAATCAAAGTCTACCACATCTGCTATTCAAGATACTTTGGAGTATTTATATAACTCTCTTAATAATAAAAAAAACTCACTGTGCCTATTCTATGATCTAAGTGTCGCTTTTGACACAATAGATAGGAATTTACTGATTCATAAGCTGGAGGCTGTAGGTGTCCGTGGGGTACCCCTTGATTGGGCAAAATCATATCTGTCTAACCGCACACAAGTATCGATGTTTAATGACATTAAATCACTATCAAGAGAAACCAATCTAGGTGTGCCGCAAGGATCAATCTTAGGGCCCTTATTCTTCATTATATTCACAGCCGATATAAAAAAGTGTTGCGAATTATCCGATCAAATAGTACTATATGTAGATGACACAAATATACTGATGTCACATAAAGATGTGGACCAATTAGTGACAAACAGCAATGCTGCTTCTGATGAGTTCCATAAATATTGTTGACAGAATGAACTCCAATTAAATGTTGCAAAAACATATTTCATGCGATTTTTACCAAGAAATATATCCCCAAACTATGATCTTTATTTACATATTCAAGGAAAATCAATTCAGGCTACAGACACAATAAATTTTTTGGGCGTAACACTCGACCCAAAACTAACATGGGAGCCTCATATAAAAATAATATGTAACAAACTAAGTACATGCTTTTACATGATAAGGAATTTGAGAGAAATAGTGTCTTTTGATGTGCTGAGAATGCTGTACTTCGGTTTAGTACAGTCAGTTTTACAGTATGGTCTGATATTCTGGGGATCATCATCACACTTCGAAAAGGCTTTTATTGTTCAGAAAAAAATCTTAAGAACTATGTTCGATGTTCACCCAACAACTACATGTAAAAATCTGTTTAATAGAGCACAAATAATAAACGTAGCTTATATATCTATCAACTAATTATGTACATTCGATCCAACGAATATAGGTTTGAGAAGAATGAAGATGTGCACTCTAAAAAATAAAATACACCAAACATACTCTCGTTTAAAAATCTGCCAAAATTCACCTACCTACATAGGAACCAAAATGTATAACAAATTCAAACTTATACAGATCTGGCCAATTTTTACCGGAACATAGGATTTTCAATCTAAGAAATGTGCGCGAAGGCTCATCAACTATTCAATTGAACCACTGTTCCCCTTCCTGCCTCGAGCAACTGGTACGTGACACCTGCCACTCAGTGTACTGTAAAATCGCAGAATAGTAAGCCGATAATGATTGAAAATAAAATATTCACGTTTACAAAGGAAGAAAAGATACAAATTTTAAAGTGGTATTTTGGGGGCCACTCGATTCGAGATACAATAAATTTATTTATAGTGCATTTAAAAATAGGCCAATTCCCACACAGTCCACCATTTTTCGAATTATTAAAAAGTTAGATATATTATCTCTGTTTCACAAATTTGGCTATCGTTTAGCACAAATAGGTGGTTTATTTGAACCTTTATTACATTAGATTCGTATTTTTATAGTTACATTTTAATTTTTTTTTACTGTTATGTTTTTTAAATCGTAGAATGTATTTTATTTTCGAAGCCGTTATAGCAAGAAGGAACCACTGCATTTACTTTCATACAATGGAACTTCGGCGTCGCAAAATCTGTTCCTGAAAGTCTCACATACACACCTCCTCTCCTCCATTTTCGTACTGCTGCCGGCCAGTGCTATTAAGCTAACGCAGACACGCGCTCTGCTAGCGAAGAGTAGGGATACAATAATTTAGAGTGGTTCAATTGAATAGTTGATACGTCGTCGCGTAGATTTGTTATATATTCTGCTGGTCGACTTCTACGTGAGCTCTTGTCCAAAATACATTGAAAATCCTATGTTCCGTTAAAAATTTGCCAGATCTGTATACAAGAATGATAAAAACTGCAATTCATCATTCGAGAATGAACTAAAAAAATTGCTTATTGAAAATGTATTTTATACAAATGAACAATTTCTTTAATTTTGAGAATTCCCATTTTAATTGGATCACATTTAAAATTTGAATCTGTATTTCTATGGTCAAGTATTGCGACTATGTACCTGTATTTAGGCATTACATTGTAAATGAGGCCATAAAATCATTATCTCATTACTTTTTACTTTTTTAATTGTATCGAATATTTTTATTTCAATGTGTTTTCTTTTGACTAGTCCTATAAATGTACATCTATCTGTATTTGTTAATGATTGAATTCAAATGTATATTTCTGTGATGAATAAACTGATTCTGAGTCTGACAATACAACATTCGTGTATTCTCTATAAAACACTTCCGGTTTCATATTTACAGACGTGGTAGATAGTTTAATTTTAATATTTACCTTCTGGCGTATACGATCTGCGACTATGTTTCCTCACCCTTTCTCTACTTCTACTTTTGGAATGTCTCCTATGATGTTCCTCCTGACTTTTATCCCATTCACGACTCGATATATCCCGTCTTCTTTCTTCCTTATCATGATCCCTTTCACGCTCTCGTTCTTTGTGCCTTTTATCAGGTAACTCTGGTTCCTTCAGAAAATTAATTAATTAATAGCTATTTAATGACATTCAGTCTTAAACAACAAAAAATTGTTAAGGTACTTTTAAAATATTTGGCTATTAACATGTATCAGAGAGAAAACTATAATAGATATTGAAAACGGATTGCTAATATGGATTCAACGTTAAAACCATAGTTCACAAACTTTTTTCAAGCCTCTTATCATTTCCGGTTATTTTATTTTAACTAACACCTAGAGCCTTGTTCGCGTTTTTCGTAGGGAAGAAAGTGACTTCGAGACTGGATTTTTTTTCCTCCGATAGATAGTCATGACCCAAGCATAGTGTCAAAACTTCAAGTCGCTAGCTTAATTTGGGGGGAAGGGGGAGGGCAAACAATGATTAATCTTTAACTCGAGGTAATTTTTTTAATTTTTGACCAGGTCACCAAAATGGCAAACCCTTTTTTGAAAACACCGCTACAGGGTGTATTAAGGAGATGATTATTTTCGCGAAAACGGAAAAATGGCGACCGAATTTCGGATTTTGTAAATTTTATTTTTAGATTTTCGCAATGAAAGAGTAAAGTTGGGGAAATTTTTTTTTCGCCATCGGATGCGGCATTTTTTTTTCTTTGATTTGAGCCCCACAAGAACTCGATCCGATAATCAGGAAGGGTGGGAGGAGGATGAAAGCGTTATGCCCTGTAGAAGGGCAAGCGATGGGGGTTAGTGACTTCGTGCTAGGCTCATTTTAAAGGAAAAACAGTTCTCTTTCAAGATTTTTGTACCCCTATATTAAGGCATGCAGGAGTGCGTGATATATTTATAAAAGCGAGTGCGCTCGCTCAGCCGCCGTGAAATTAGATGCAGGAATAGTGTTTATGAGAGAGAAGAGAGATGATGTGAGAGGAGATGAGAGGGAGCGCTTAGCTGCTATCCCGGAAAAAAATCAAGTCTCGAAGTCACTTTCTTCGCGAACGCGAACACGATTATAGGTGTGTTCTCGCCGCGCCGAAAATCCTATACTTTCAAATCGCAATATCTCGAGAACCGCTAGACCGATTTGGACGGGGTAAAATTCAATTTATGCGTTTTCATGAGTCCTTTATTTTATATCTAGAAATCGTTTCGATCCGATTAAAACCCGACGAGTTACACGCGAAAAACCGATTTCCCATATGTTTACATGTTAATTTATCCCGACAGGGTTGTTTTTTTTATTTATGACAGACGTTTTGCCGCTGATATAAAAATAAAAAAAAAACCCCGGTCGGGGGTGACTTTTGGCTGGTGGAGCGGTTGGTGAGGCTCGGAAGTAATCTTCAACACCACCACCGAGCTCAGCATCCTCGAATACGAGGGGAAATACATTTTTTTACAGGGAAATGATGTACTGCACGTTTAACCCTCTTAGGGGGTAGTTTTTGGCCGTTTTAGGGTGTTCGGCTGGCGAAAAGAGAAATTCTGATGGTTTTTTCCGACTCACAGACGCCACTAAGTCAAATAATATATATGTATCTATTAAATAAAAATGACTTACCCTGTTTTCTTTATCTGGTATTTTCTCAGTAACTGTAACTGGCAGGGGCACGGGATTTTTCGCTGCTTCCATATCTTCTTCTGTTGCATAATCGATAACTAATTGTTTGCCATTTCCGATCGGCCAATATACACCATGGAGAGCATTTCTTGTCAATTCTGCCTCTCTATAAATATAGATAAAGAATTTTCTCATAGTCAGCACAAAACATTAGACAACAAAATAAAAAATAATAACTGTTCAAATTTCATTCGAACAGAATGATTAATATTTTATTTTCAAGTAAGTTATGTCCCAAGAGACCGATTTTAAATATTCGAATTAATAAAAAATTCTTAGTAGTATCTGGATGGTCAGAAAATGTAGGGACAATTATAAGTAAATTAAAAAAATAAATTGGACAAATTAAAAGTTCCGGAAGTGGGATGGGGGTAGCTAAATATACAACTTGAGGGTCAAAATTATTGAGAAAATCGTTAATTTTTATCTCCCGCAAAAATATTTTTTCAATGCAAAATATTTATTTTTAATTTTGGTCACTATGTCTCTTGATTATCCTAATGGAGTAGAACAAGCCTGCCAAATATCAAATAAATATACGTGGTTACAAAAATGAGCAAAATTGACAAAGCACCATGTAACTATAATAATAATAATAATAATAATAATTTACCTATGAAACACCCTGTATAATTAGGGTTAGATTTTTATGAAGTTTTTAAGTATTCGATTATTGTTTAAACAATGTTTTCGATAATTTCAAAACCATTAACCGTCATACACCCCCAAATTTTTTTTGTAAAACTCCCAGCCATCTCGGAAAAAACAGCTTTTTCCCAAAAATATTTGAATTTGCACATCCCTACTTAGATTTTAATCAAAAATGTGTTTTTTCTAAATAACTTTTAAACGACGAAAAATAGGTATGGAGAGTAAATGGCAACGTTAAAGAGGATAAAAATCAGTATCCACTGATGAATAATTATACAGGATGTCCCATTTGAAAATACTTCAATGTAAGTTTTTGGAATGTTATTTTAGACCACCCTGTGCAAAATAAAAATTTCAAACAGAGTCTAAAGAATCTTGAGTCCGTTGTCTTTGTTCATTGGTAATTTTAAAGCTTTAGCGTTAAATCTGAAAAAATTGCGATTTTTTAAAAAGGGATGTACAAATTCAAATATTTTTAGGTTTAGGAAAAAGGTTGTTTTCTCCGAGATGGCTGGGAAATTTACAAAAAAATTTTGGGGGTGTATAACTATAGCGGTTATAAAAATAAGTATGGCATTTGTCTAGTTTACTAATGGACCACCCTGTATACATGAAAATAATTTTAAAATGTTTGCTTTTAACCACCATTAATAGATACCCTTCAAATAAATCTGTAAGTTTTATACCATAAGAGTTAATTGAAATACGACAGGTTTGCCGGGCTCTGTATACTTGTTTTGTGATATTTTCAAAAACGGTTTTTAATTTCAGAATGGACTTCCGAGTCCCCAATTTCATAGTTTTTTGATGGCCAAAGTTGTTTAAGTTGAAAAATTGAAAATTAGGAATTTGTATTTTTACCCATTTTTCCACGGTTTTTAATGCTTATAACAAAAAATTGAGTGATCTTATTCGGACTTCATACTCCTTAATCAGAAAGGTTTGAACAATCTTTCACGAAATTTTCAGCCAATTTGACCAGGCGTTTTTTACATTTAAATGGTGCGGGGTCCTTTTAAATAAAAAAAAAAACAAATAAACTGATGAAGCCTCTGGCCGGAGGCGAAACGTTTTTATAATTTAGCCAAGATTGTTTTATTTTTATTTTTATTTTACTAAATGAATTCCAATCCCAAGAAACTTAAAAATCAAGTACTTTTAAATATATAGATTTGTACCGGTGGGAAAACAGTAACGGTTTTCCAGAAACTGTTTTTTATAGTCCTTGGGCTAGTGAACGGATTCCAGTAAAATGTGTTTTAAATATTTATTGATGGTTTTAATTTGTTTTAACGGTAAAGGGCAGTTGTATTTTGCAGATTCAAAGAAAACAAATACTTTTTCCAAAAAAAAAGCGTCTCCAATTGTGTAGAATCAAATAATACATGTAAATAAACGGATTTAAATATCGTTGTGGTTTTAGAGTTTTGATATAGTATTTTTTACTGATTAAGGCTTAAAAGGAAAGTTTCCCTCCTTCTAAAGCTTTCTAAAAGAATACAAGAATTTCTTCGTGACTTACTACCCCACCAGCCCCCTATGTTGAAGAAATTCAAGAGTAGAGAAATAATTTTACTGTTGGAGATTTTTGAGTTGGTATTTGGTTAAAAGTATACTTTTTAGCCCCCTCCATAGAAAATAAGTAAAAACCGAGTAGAATTGTAACCAATTGAAAAATTTGGGGCAGTTTCGATTGAAAGTATAGTTTTTATCATTCTAAAGCCATCTGATATGATAAAATAATTTGATCGTGAATTCTAACCCTAGATTTCTACGACGTTTTTAATTATTTTCTATAAGGGGGGCCAGCGGGGTTAGAATTCACGAACAAATTATTTCATTATATCAGAAGGCTTTAGAATGATTCGAAACTGCTCCAAATATTTCAATTGGTTACAATTCTACTCGGTTTTTACTTATTTTCTATGGAGGGGGCTAGTGGGGTTAAAATCCACGAACAAATTATTTTATTATATCAGAGGGCTTTAGAATAATAAAAAGTATACTTTTAACCAAATACCAACTGAAAAATCTTCAATAGTAAAATTATTTCGCTACTATTGAATTTCTACAACATAGGGGGCTGGTGGGGTAGTAAGTCACGAACAAATTCTTGCATTCTTTTAGAAAGCTTTAGGAGAGAAATTTAAAACCTTAATTAGTAAAAAATCCTATATCAAAACTCTAAAACCACAACGATATTTAAATACGTTTATTTAAATGTATTATTTGATTCTACACAATTGGAGACGTGTTTTTTTTTAAAGTATTTGTTTTCTTTGAATCTGTAAAATACAACTGCTCTTTATTGTTAAAACAAATTAAAACCATAAATAAATGTTTAAAACACATTTTTACTGGAATCCGTTCACTAGCCCACGGACTATAAAAAACCGTTTCTGGAAAACCGTTGCTGTTTTCACACCGGTTAGATTTGTTACAATTGCAGGTCAGGTCAGGTTTTCTAGCAATAAATATTATTTACAATAATCTTAAAATTTAAAAGCTGAATTGTTTCTGGGTTTGAATAGTTTTTATGCATCTTAAAATACAATCGGAGATACCAGAATAAACTGATTTTTATCAAAAAGGACAAAAATTATTACGGTACTTACTCAATACTTTCATAGAAAGCGTAACATTTGGACTTAATCCTATCAGTCCAGAAACCAGTTTCCTTAATTTTTCCAGTGCGTTCCAACAACTCTTTAAGTTGCTTCACTGTAAAAGGTCTCACCAAATTAGTGATATACAGTATAGCTGAAGAAGGATTTTTCGCTGGGCTAGGTGGCGGCCGCATTTTTGCAGCAGTATCCTCTACAATGCTAATTTTTCTGTTAAGAGCAATTATATTAGGGTTGGCTTCAATCTTCTGATCTTCCGAAGACTCTTCCTAAAAGATATTGTGGTTTATTTGACATATTTTATTTTACAATTATTACTTACCTCCTCAGTTTGTTCCTTTTCCGACTCTTCCTCAGATTTCCCTTCTTCTTCCTCTTCTTCCATTTTTTGTACTACAACACCGTCAGAAATTACAGGTTCTTTTGGAACCTCCTCAAGTATAACTTCGGACTCCTTGAGAAACTCTACACTAGGGCAAACTACTTTAATTGAATCAACGTCGACCTTGTAAATATTCAATGCAAGATTATCCAAGAATTCTGACTTTCCCCAGGTCTGCTTACGAACACGTTGAATAGCATCCGACTCATGGGAGGGTTCCAGGGAAAAATTTCTAACCAACTTAACTTGCTTAGGTGGTTTATTTGGTTTTCCTGGTAAATAAGATATTAGGTAATGATAAGAAATTATTGGTCAGTAATTCTTCGATGAATAATTTTATAGTTCTCTTTGACAAATGAAATATGGTCAAATTTATAAAATATCAACGGAATTTAAATGTTTTTGATTAAAAATTGTATATTTTTTTAATAACTAAATAAATATTTTGAAGTATTTATGGAGTGCGCTTGATATTTACTTGGCCTGCGAATTTTTCCTTGAGCAGTATTGAATATGGTTATCATGACAACAGCTATATCCCAGGGTTCCCACAATGGAAGCGAGAACATTTTCCCCGACTTTTCCAGGTTTTTCCAGACCATGCACAAACTTTTTTCAGGACAAGAAGCCTTTTATAGAGTAATACAAATAAGTAAATCAAAAACTCGTGTTTATATACATGAAAATAATGCATATAATGACACAAAATGATAAAGAAAACTGATTTGTGAGTTACATATAACCAGTATGCATATTTGTGGATGTGATAAATTGTACCAAGATATCTTTGAATTCACAAATGAAATGTAAAAGGAAACACCCATTGATGTATTTTTTATGTATCAGACAAGAAAAAAATACAAAGGGAAACCGAAAGTATCGAGCATCGAGAATGCAACAGGGCTGGCTTAATTTGTTTTTTATCTTAAATCAACTGATGTAGAATTCTGTGCAGCCATTCCCTGACTTCTGCTGAAAAATGCAAAATTCCCTGACATTGTCAACACTTTTTGAATTCCCTGACTTTTCCTGTTTTCCAGGTCTGTGGGAACCCTGTATTCTTTTTGACAATTCATTCAATTTTGGTGATTTTAGTGATTCAGTATTTAATATTTGGTTCAAATTTAAAAAGTGGTATTTTGGCATAAAATAAATGCTGTAGAGGAAAGGTTGCAGACCAAGATATGATTTTGTTTTGAACTGTTGAAAAAAACGTATATGGCATTTGTATGGAGTTAAACAGTGTTCAATTTCTATCTTAGGCCAATAATTTATCAATATGCTCTCATATGTATATACAGGGTGATTGATTAGTGTGATAAAGCTCAGTAGCTCTGTTATCATAAGAGATACAAAGAAAATTGTGAATAAAAGATGTAGGCAGCTTTAAGCTTCAGATTTCAAATTTAGTTACAATGTTACAGGGTGTTCCATAACGCGGTGCCAGATCAAAGTTATGTTTTTTTAACTAACTGTTACCATACTTCTATTTTTGTGGGGGTAAACCGCGAGTTAAATCTTTGTACACTAATGGATTTTTGTCATAAAAATGGCCACTAATGGCTAGTAATGGCTCACTATTCGTTAGTAATGGCTCACTATTCGCTAGTAATGGCTACTAATGGACGAGGTCTGTACACCAAAATGGACCTCGCGGAAACACTACTACTACCAAAATTTGATTTTTCCATTATATCTCGAAAAAAAAAAATTTTCGAAAAACTAATAGCACCACATGAAAGAGCCGAAAATTTTACTAAAAAAAAATTAATATAAGTTATTTTAAAAAAGAATTTGTATTACTATAAAAAAGTATTCAAATTAAGAAAGCAAATTCGAAAACTACGCGCGCCGAGCCGTTGAATACAAATATTCAGGCGAGGCGTTCGGAAAAACTAAAATAAATGCAAAAAAAGCGTTTTAAAGAGGAGACTCTAAGCTTTCTCAGGAATCCATTAGTTTTTTTTTCTCGTAGAAAATTTGACCGGAAGTTATAATTTCTAAAATTCTCACTGATTTTTATAAAACTGAAGATATCTATTAATACAGGCGTAACAAAAAAAAATCCTTGTACATTTATCATCATTATACTTTTACTTTTGATTTAAATATAATTAAAATGATGAACATTATCTCTGTTTAATAAAACATGTTTTAAAATGATCATTTTTTTACAACATTCATTCGACGAAATTTTTTTTTCAAAATAGTATTTATATATATATATATATATATATATATATATATATATATATATATATATATAATACTTTTCTTTATAATTACGATTATGCGTTTCCACATGTATAAAAACAAAAAGAAGGAGATGGCTCTCTCCAGAAATCAAGCAAATGCACAACCATCTCTGTGAAATGAATAAACTGTAGCTGTAGACGAAACGTCAGGAAGAAATTCCATTGGGCTTCAAAGCCCGGAAAACACTTTAGATTTCAAACTAAGGAAAGTTATGAATAATGTATGGTATACAGAAAGATACAAGCAGTATAAAAAAGAGTACAAAACACTTGTAAAATATCATAAGAGAACAATGAACAACCAACGAATTTCAAACTCTGGCAATAAAACGAAGGAAAGTTGGAAAATTATTAATGAGAGTAAAAATAATATGTCAACAAATATTGCAGCTGCTGGGTTTTTGGAGGGTCATAGTCCTTCTGAGCAAGCTAACTACATAAATAATTTCTTTATAGATTATAACAAAAACAACCAAATACCTAACTATGATATGCATATTAAAAAGGTACGTAAAAGCTTTTTCTTGGCACCGATAACACCAGAAGAGGTGATCTCAATAATAAGTAAAACATCTGATAAAACATCGCCAGGTACTGATGAGATTGATGGTAAAATAATCAAGGTAGCTGCACCATTAATTGTTCAACCATTGAGTCACCTAATAAATGAATCTTTTGTGTATGGGACCTTTCCAAATATAAAGGAATCTAAAGAATAAGGGATCTGCCAGAGATATCACAAACTACAGGCTAATTTGCATCCAAAATCAAATATCAAAAATTTTTGAATCACTCTCAAAGATTGACCAAATATCTAGATTTCAAACTACTTCCCGATACTTTGGAGTATTTATATAGGTAACTCTCTTAATAATAAAAGAACTCACTGTGCCTATTCTATGATCTAAGTCGCGCTTTTGACACAATAGATAGGAATTTACTGATTCATAAGCTGGAGGCTGTAGGTGTCCGTGGGGTACCCCTTGATTGGGCAAAATCATATCTGTCTAACCGCACACAAGTATCAATGTTTAATGACATTAAATCAATATCAAGAGAGATCTGGGTGTGCCGCAAGGATCAATCTTAGGGCCCTTATTCTTCGTTATATTCACAGCCGATATAAAAAAGTGTTGCGAATTATCCGATCAAATATGCTGATGTCACACAAAGATGTGGACCAATTAGTGACAAACAGCAATGCTGCTTTTGATGAGTTCCATAAATATTGTTGTCAGAATGGACTCCAATTAAATGTTGCAAAAACATATTTCATGCGATTTTTACCAAGAAATATATCCCCAAACTATGATCTTTACTTACATATTCAAGGAAAATCAATTCAGGCTACAGACACAATAAAATTTTTGGGCGTAATACTCGACCCAAAACTAACATGGGAGCCTCATATAAAAATAATATGTAACAAACTAAGTACATGCTCTTACATGATAAGGAATTTGAGAGAAACAGTGTCTTTTGATGTGCTGAGAATGCTGTACTTCGGTTTGGTACAGTCAGTTTTACAGTATGGTCTGATATTCTGGGGATCATCATCACACTTCGAAAAGGCTTTTATTGCTCAGAAAAAAATCTTAAGAACTATGTTCGATGTTCACCCAACAACTACATGTAAAAATCAGTTTAATAGAGCACAAATAATAAACCTAGCTTATATATCTATCAACTAATTATGTACATTCGATCCAACGAATATAGGTTTGAGAAGAATGAAGATGTGCACTCTAAAAAATAAAATACACCAAACATACTCTCGTTTAAAAATCTGCCAAAATTCACCTAACTACGTAGGAACCAAAATGTATAACAAATTCAAACTTATATACAAGAATGATAAAAACTGCAATTCATCATTCGAGAATGAACTAAAAAAATTTCTTATTGAAAATGTATTTTATACAAATGAACAATTTTAATTGGATCACATTTAAATTAAGTATTATGACTATGTACCTGTATTTAGGCATTACATTGTAAATGAGGCCATAAAATCATTGTCTCATTACTTTTTACTTTTTTAATTGTATCGAATATTTTTATTTCTATGTGTTTTCTTTTGACTAGTCCTATAAATGTACATCTGTATTTGTTAATGATTGAATTCAAATGTATATTTCTGTGATGAATATACTGATTCTGATTCTAATAAATGAGAGAATTTATGAATGTGAAGAATCATTTTTCAAAAAAAATAAAAAATTATTTTCTTACCTACTTCTAACCTCTTTCTTTTTTCAGAACTGTCATCTCCAGCTGAAGATCTTCTGTTAATAACAATTTTATCAAATTCTGGATTATTTTCCTCAGTTGTACGTCTTTTTAAAGTAATTTTTCTAGATTTCTCTTTAGGTTCTTGTATCTCTCCATCCTCCAAAGGTGAGGATGCTCTTCTAGAATTCTCAGGAGGTAATCTTTTTAGAGTGATATGCTTTTTTTCAAGCTTATCCTTACTAATATTTGTAATTTTTGGTTCAGGGGTAGTAGATTTTTCTTCGTTATTTTTTAATTGACCATTAGTATAATCATTTAAGTTATCTGCTGATTCCTGTTGAACATATTCACTCTTAAAAGAGTCTTGTTGATTTTCATGGCAATTTGATTCACTTTCTTCTACATTTTTTGCCTCATTAGCAAGATTATTATCTTCTGGAACGTCTTCATTTTCATCATTTTGGGTCTCATTATTGTTTTGTACAGTTTCATCATTATCTTTAGGTGATGGGGGTGACCCCTGTACATTTTCATTTTCAATTTCAGGTTCAATATTATTCGAAGTTTGATCATTGTTTGTATTACTTATACCTGTTGACTTACCTTTAATGTTTTCTTCTTCCTTATCTTCACTTTCCTCTTGGCATTCAATGTTCTCTATTTCCGTTGTTTCAGCTTCCGTCGCTTGAGAATTATTATTGATATTTTCAGAAACATCTATCAATGTATTACCTGAATCATTAATTTTTGAATCTATTTGATTTTGATCCGTCTGATTCTGATTCGTCTGAACTTGTACTAACTCTTCCTTTTGAGTCTCATTTTCGTTACTCGATCTTGATGAAGATCTTTTTCTTCGCCTAGCAGAGCTTCGCAACGTCTTTTTTGGTGACGAGTTTTTCACCTCATTTACAACTTGTGACTTTTTACTTCTTCGTCGCATCTGAAACAAAAAAACAAGGTTACTTTTAAAGGAACCCAAATTATAAATTCTACATGAAAAAATAGTGACGCCATGTTTGAACTGTCATCGAAAAATTCTAACACATGAATATATTTAGCTGAAATACAAACGATACTTACCCTTAGATTGTCTCCGAAGACAAAAACGTATAGAGATAATTGCAAAAAACACAAATCTTCTGTATTTAAGCTAAATCCAACCTAAAACAGTTAACCGTCTCGTAAGCAATATAACAAGCCTTCGTTTAGGACTAAAAATAGAATTAAAAAGAGAAACAACGGCGGACAGATGAATTGAACAAGGAGGTCTCACTGACAAATGACAGTTATATTATGATTTGATTTCTTCTTTTATTTGTTAAAAGTAGCTTATTTTATTTCAGGGATATTGAATTTATTTACTCTAGCTAGAGCATGGGGTGACCACTCCTATACCTTCCAATATAAATATGTAAAATATTTTTTAATTTTCAATAACTTTGTAGGGCCTACTGGCCCACAATAGGAGAGTAGGATTCGCGTCACTTGACCTGTGGCCTAAACCCTGCGCATGTTCGGTAAATTTTTGGGAAATAAAAATCAATAAAGTAATTTTTCATTCTATCCAGTGAACTGTGCTGTAACTGTATGGGCAGTTGAGCACATCCCTATAAGAAAATTAACCCAACTACTATATTATGTTTTTGGATAAAACATCGATGTATCGAACAGCTACCCATCCATGTTTTTAACAAAACATCGATGTTTTACAAACATGGAGCACTCGACATTGGAAGGTATAGGAGCGTCCAGGTCATGCTAAAACTGTATTTATAAATTCAGTTTAATCGGTGTCCTTTACCGAGAGTGGGGACCAAATGGCGGGTAATTTTGAAGTTCTTCAAATGCCATGTTGGCAGCACTGGATTGACAGTTTCTTTTTCCTATTCTCAGAGATGCCTTTCTATCCTTGTTTTTGAAGCCAACATCTATTTGTTTATGTTTCCTCTGGGGAACAAAATAGATAATATCGGTTCGTGTTTCATCGAGTTCTGATGTAGCCGGGTTTTCGTGTTCCATCGGAATTGTATTATTTGTTCTCATTGTTTGTGCTTGTCGTGGTTATTATTCATTGTATAATTTTTGGAAATTTTTATTGATTTGATTGCTTATTGACTGAGATATTGACTCTTTAGTGAAAATAGCAATACTGAAGATGGTTAAAACCTATATTGTTTGGGGATTTTTGCAATCTTCTGATGTTGATGTAACATTTCACAAGTAAACAACTAATAGACGATGTGCGTAACCCAGAATTTTGGATGGAATTAATAGAGAGTTATTAGGGAGGTTTTAAGCCACCTATTTGAACACCAATATACTTTAAACGTTATACATCGCATGCGCAATAGCGCTAAAATAAGGGAAACTTTATTAACTGATATTAGGGAGGTTTTAGAGAGTTGAAGTTGTGCCAAGTACGTAAACGTTCGGAGCCGAATTGACATCTACGCATGCGCATTTGTCTGGAAATAGCGTTTACGTGAAAAATAGAATTCCGTACGTACGTAACCTTGCGTTCTCTCACGGATACCGTAAAAATCTACGTACGTTAACCGACGATTATACGAGTGACACCGATAAATGGCGAATGTCCCAATTTTGAATTTTGACTTAAAGTAAATTATTCATAGCTTCAAACAGACTTTCTTTATTTTTTTTTTGTTAGATTACATTCAGTTATATTATAATATAATAATAATATAATATATAATAATAGTTGAGAAATTCCTATAGAAGTAATAATAATAATAATCCTTTAATTTCTCTCTCTCTTTCCACTGGATTAAAACCACTTAGTTGTTAAAAAAGTTTTTTTATTGACAATAAAAAAACTTTTTTAACAACTAAGTGCTTTTAATCCAGTGGAAAGAGAGAGAGAAATTAAAATACAAACCACTATGAGCTTCCGAAATGAATAATCCTTTAATTTAGCTCTTGGCTAGTATTATTTTTACATTTAGGTTTACAAAAAAAAATAAATAGTTATATACTTATATTCACAACCTACATGTTCTTTTAAAGCTCATTAAATTATTGCAGTTTTTAATAAAATCAGGCAATTCATTGTATTGCTTTAATCCCTTATAAAACAGACTATATTCTGACTATATAACTATAGTGCTTACTCTGTCTAAATAAAAATTGTTTCTTGATCTTGTGGAATATTTATATATGTCTTTAACAAACCTACAATTATTTACAAGTTGAGGCACTATAGTTGATTAATCATTTTATATATAAATAACATGGTATTAAGGGTCACTCAAGAAGTTACTAAATATTCGTTTTTGTTTCATTTGATTTATATAATTTAGGAATTTAAGTGTGATTTAGAAGTTCTCAAAAGAATTTCTTTATTTTTCTGTTATTAGATTACATTCGGTTGAGAAATTCCTGTAGAAGTTACTAAATATTCGCTTATTATGTTTCTAAAGGTTATTTCTCATATTTCAGTAAGATAATAAAAAACTTTCAAGTTAAAACATTTTTTATTATATAAATATTTATGAATCACAATAACAAAACAATATTACTGAATATTTATCTCTAAAACTACAAAACAACGAATCTTTACATTTTTAGAAAATATACTCAATAAAATTACATTTACAAAGTGTAGAAATGTTCAACTAAATTTAGTTGATGGCGCTTTTTGCATCTTGAAACTAGCAAACAAAATATTGGTAATAAAACAAACATTAAAGTTGTTTTTGCTTGATAAAAGGTATGCTACTTTAATATTGCGATACTAACTTTACAAAAATCAATCTAGGTGCATTTACTAAAATTTAATCAGCATGATGGATTTTGAAAATATGTGTGTGCTGAACAGAACATTAAATTTCCCAAATATTGTTCCAGTTGTGTAGAGGCTCAATCGCCCATAAAGCTTTGCTTGATTCCCAACAGGATCATTGTTGAATATATATAGCAAGATTACCTCATCCATTTGATCTTCTTCGAAATCTGAATCCCCAAGTTGTGCTGCATCAAAAATACCTTCCACCTTAAATGAAATAAATAGAGCCTAATTGAACATGTATAAAGACGTGCTTACCATAAAAATGTAACTTCTATTTTAGTAGAATTTCAAGAAATCCAATTCCAATATATATTTTATTTTGTTTTTCATTTCTATAACTCATTAGTGGCTTTGTACTTCAAATACTCTTCTTAATGGATATAATAAAACCTCTTATTTTATTAAAAAATTTTTTAATTTTGACTTTTCGACTTTCTGCTCACATAAAACAACATAACAGCAAAATACAGACCAATTAATTAAAGGTTGACAGTTGACATCTATTTTACGTACGTACATGAACACTTCAACTCAAATTTCATACAACTTTAATAGAGAGTTGAAGTAAACACAAGGGAGATTTTAAGCCACCTATTTCAACACCAATATACTTTAAACGTTATACATCGCATGCGCAATAGCGCTAAAATAAGGGAAACTTTATTAACTGATATTGTTTTACGTTATTAGAGGTGAAATAAGGTTCCCTTAATAACGGATATTGTTTTCGCAATGGTGCCGCATGTAGAAAATTTATATTTAAGTTTTATCGTGAACTCCAAAGTCTATGATAAATACATGTGAAATTTAGAAGATTTGAGTAAGTCTATAGTTTTCACCATTCTTACCACTTTTTTTCTTAAATATGAAATGAAAACATTTCATAAAATTAAGTGTTATGGCAACATAGGATATGGACATTGAAGAGATGTCACAACTAGTCTTTTACCTAACCTATATTTTGTAGTATTTGTTTCATTCTGGCTTCATTTAAAAACGATTTAAGGCAGTTAAAATAAAAAAAAAATCGTAAATGATTATTTAAACTATCACAAGGTGAGGGTTATCATTTATAAGGTTATAAATGTTTCTGGCATCTGTCACGTAAATAACGGAAGAGTGGGATGGCTTAAAAACTCATTTTCGAAATACGTTATTAACGTTCTGTGTTTACTTTAATAGCGGATAAAGGGATATAACGTATGACGCTCAAGTTGTGGCTTAAAACCTCCCTACAGTACGTAACCCTTTACGTAAAAAATACCGTACGAAATATAACGTAATAAAGTTGTATGAAATTTGAGTTGAAGTGTTCATGTACGTACGTAAAATAGATGTCAACTGTCAACCTTTAATTAATTGGTCTGTATTTTGCTGTTATGTTGTTTTATGTGAGCAAAAAGTCGAAAAGTCAAAATTAAAAAAATTTTTAATAAAATAAGAGGTTTTATTATATCCATTAAGAAGAGTATTTGAAGTACAAAGCCACTAATGAGTTATAGAAATGAAAAACAAAATAAAATATATATTGGAATTGGATTTCTTGAAATTCTACTAAAATAGAAGTTACATTTTTATGGTAAGCACGTCTTTATACATGCTCAATTAGGCTCTATTTATTTCATTTAAGGTGGAAGGTATTCTTGATGCAGCACAACTTGGGGATTCAGATTTCGAAGAAGATGAAATGGATGAGGTAATCTTGCTACATATATTCAACAATGATCCTGTTGGGAATCGAGCAGAGCTTTATGGGCGATTGAGCCTCCACACAACTGGAACAATATTTGGGAAATTTAATGTTCTGTTCAGCACACATCATTTCAAAATCCCTCATGCTGATTAAATTTTAGTAAATGCACCTAGATTGATTTTTGTAAAGTTAGTATCGCAATATTAAAGTAGCATACCTTTTATCAAGCAAAAACAACTTTAATGTTTGTTTTATTACCAATATTTTGTTAGCATTGTTTGCTAGTTTCAAGATGTAAAAAGCGCCATCAACTAAATTTAGTTGAACATTTCTACACTTTGTAAATGTAATTTTATTGAGTATATTTTCTAAAAATGTAAAGATTCGTTGTTTTGTAGTTTTAGAGATAAATATTCTGTAATATTGTTTTGTTATTGTTATTGTGATTAATAAATAAATATTTATATAATAAAAAATGTTTTAACTTGAAAGTTTTTTATTATCTTACTGAAATATGGGAAATAACCTTTAGAAACATAATAAGCGAATATTTAGTAACTTCTATAGGAATTTCTCAACCGAATGTAATCTAATAACAGAAAAATAAAGAAATTCTTTTGAGAACTTCTAAATCACACTTAAATTCCTAAATTATATAAATCAAATGAAACAAAAACGAATATTTAGTAACTTCTTGAGTGACCCTTAATACCATGTTATTTATATATAAAATGATTAATCAACTATAGTGCCTCAACTTGTAAATAATTGTAGGTTTGTTAAAGACATAAATATTCCACAAGATCAAGAAACAATTATTATTTAGACAGAGTAAGCACTATAGTTATATAGTCAGAATATAGTCTGTTTTATAAGGGATTAAAGCAATACAATGAATAGCCTGATTTTATTAAAAACTGCAATAATTTAATGAGCTTTAAAAGAACATGTAGGTTGTGAATATAAGTATATAACTATTTATTTTTTTTTGTAAGCCTAAATGTAAAAATAATACTAGCCAAGAGCTAAATTAAAGGATTATTCATTTCGGAAGCTCATAGTGGTTTGTATTTTAATTTAAAATTAAAGGATTATTATTATTATTACTTCTATAGGAATCTCTCAACTATTATTATATATTATATTATAACTGAATGTAATCTAACAAAAAAAAATAAAGAAAGTCTTTTTGAAGCTATGATTAATTTACTTTAAGTCAAAATTCAAAATTGGGACAATCGCCATTTATCGGTGTCACTCGTATAATCTTCGGTTAACGTACGTAGATTTTTACGGTATCCGTGAGAGAACGCAAGGCTACGTACGTACGCAATCCTATTTTTCACGTAAACGCTATTTCCAGACAAATGCGCATGCGTAGATGTCAATTCGGCTCCTAACGTTTACGTACTTGGCACAACTTCAACTCTCTATTACGTTATATTTCGTACGGTATTTTCTACGTAAAGGGTTACGTACTGTGTTTACTTCAACTCTCTTTTAAGCCACAACTTGAGCGTCATACGTTATATCCCTTTAACCGCTATTAAAGTAAACACAGAACGTTAATAACGTATTTCGAAAATGAGTTTTTAAGCCATCCCACTCTTCCGTTATTTACGTGACAGATGCCAGAAACATTTATAACCTTATAAATGATAACCCTCACTTTGTGATAGTTTAAATAATCATTTACGATTTTTTTTTTATTTTAACTGCCTTAAATCGTTTTTTAAATGAAGCCAGAATGAAACAAATACTACAAAAGATAGGTTAGGTAAATGACTTGTTGTGACATCTCTTCAATGTCCATATCCTATGTTGCCATAACACTTAATTTTATGAAATGTTTTCATTTCATATTTAAGAAAAAAAGTGGTAAGAATGGTGAAAACTATAGACTTACTCAAATCTTCTAAATTTCAGGTGTATTTATCATAGACTTTGGAGTTCACGATAAAACTTAAATATAAATGTTCTACATGCGGCACCATGGCGAAAACAATAGGGAGGTTTTAAGCCACCTATTTCAACATCAATATACTTTAAACGTTAGACATCGCATGCGCAATAGCGCTAAAATAAGGGAAACTTTATTAACTGATATTGTTTTACGTTATTAGAGGTGAAATAAGGTTCCCTTAATAACGGATATTGTTTTCGCAATGGTGCCGCATGTAGAAAATTTATATTTAAGTTTTATCGTGAACTCCAAAGTCTAAGATAAATACATGTGAAATTCAGAAGATTTGGGTAAGTCTATAGTTTTCACCATTCTTACCACTTTTTTTCTTAAATATGAAATGAAAACATTTCATAAAATTAAGTGTTATGGCAACATAGGATATGGACATTGAAGAGATGTCACAACAAATCTTTTACCTAACCTATCTTTTGTAGTATTTGTTTCATTCTGGCTTCATTTAAAAACGATTTAAGGCAGTTAAAATAAAAAAAAATCGTAAATGATTATTTAAACTATCACAAAGTGAGGGTTATCATTTATAAGGTTATAAATGTTTCTGGCATCTGTCACGTAAATAACGGAAGAGTGGGATGGCTTAAAAACTCATTTTCGAAATACGTTATTAACGTTCTGTGTTTACTTTAATAGCGGATAAAGGGATATAACGTATGACGCTCAAGTTGTGGCTTAAAACCTCCCTAATAGCGGATAAAGGGATATAACGTATGACGCTCAAGTTGTGGCTTAAAACCTCCCTAATGCACATCATTTGGGGTATACGGTATGCCTTACAGTGACAGTTACGCGTGCGCAACAGTAAACAACCATTTTTAAGGTATAACGTCGTACGCTATATCTAAGGCATAAGGAGAGCCTTAAACCTTATACCTTATGCATATTTTATGTTCTAAAACCAAAAAGCGGCTTTTTCGCGATCGATTTTAGAATTAAATAACAGAAGAAGAGCAATGTTAAACCGTATTCAATAGTTAACGTAAATAAAGTTAAAAAATTGAAAATTTGTAAACAAAATTTTTCGACTGAACATTAGACTTTAATAAAAACAATTATTCTCGATAATTTTGAGTTTATGTTGAAAAGTAATACAAATTAATACAAAAGTTTTAATTATCTACATTTATATTAAACTGTTTACGATATATTTCAGCTACAAATTCTAAAAATCCAATATCCAACCCTCAAAACATAGGGCTTCCGTACCATAAAAGGGTTTGTTAGATGAATTAGTTTATGAGTATTTTGAAAAATAAATTATTGCATTATTTCAAGGAACTTAGTCTGTTTGGATTACAACAGATTGGGAAAAACCTATAATCCAATCGTTATAATGTAAATTTAACTGCTGGCTGGGGATTAAAGAAATCATTTTCCAAAATTCTGTGCTTAATTGTAATGTTTTCTCTATATGTATTTAAATATATATTATTAAAAAGATGTTAATTATTTAAAATACAAAAAATGAAATTTTCCATTAGTTTTGATATCTGATATTTGCATTTTAGGTTTTAAATAAAACTAAAAAACTATCAGTCTTAATTTATTGCTTAATAAAGGTAAGAAAGTTAAAAATATTTTATTTCAAAGTAATTTAAACTTAATTCTACAACATATTTCTATTTCTTGGTTTGTTTTTTGCTCCGATGGATCTTAAGAGTCTTTTCTTGTATGAACTTCCTGGTTCCCGGTTTTGATTGTTGAAATTTCATCAAAACCCTTCAACCTATTCGTATAATCTAATCTTCTAAGCAAAATGCACAATCCTTCAAGTCCTGTAACACAAAATTAGGGGTAATAGGTTTTTACTTTCATTAGAAGAGTATTAACGAAATTATGGAAGAACTTTTCAATATTTTTGTTGACGAAGAACATGAAGATCAACACAGGAAGCCATATTATTTCACCTTATCAATAATAGGGAAGGTCGAGGAAGAAATATCTATGATCGCCTCAATTTAGAGTTAATGTTAACCCATTACATAAAATCAAATTTCCGATTTGAAAGAGAACACATTGTATTCTAAGCAGAACGTCTTATGTTACCAGCTGTAATTAGAACAAGAAGAAGTAATGTTATATCAGGTAAACTATTGACTTTCTCCTAATGAAAGTAAAAACCTATTACCCCTAATTTTGTGTTACAGGACTTGAAGGATTGTGCATTTTGCTTAGAAGATTAGATTATACGAATAGATTGAAGGGTTTTGATGAAATTTCAACAATCAAAACCGGGAACCAGGAAGTTCTTACAAGAAAAGACTTAAGATCCATCGGAGCAAAAAACAAAGCAAGAAATAGAAATACGTTGTAGAATTAAGTTTAAATTACTTTGAAATAAAATATTTTTAACTTTCTTACCTTTATTAAGCAATAAATTAAGACTAATAGTTTTTTACTTTTATTTAAAACCTAAAATGCAACTATCAGATCACAAAACTAATGGAAAATTTCATTTTTTGTATTTTAAATAATTAACATCTTTTCAATAATATATATTTAAATACATATAGACAAAACATTACAATTAAGCACAGAATTTTGGAAAATGATTTCTTTAATCCCCAGTCAGCAGTTAAATTTACATTATAATGATTGGATTATAGGTTTTTCCCAATCTGTTGTAGTCCAAACAGACTCAAGTTCCTTGAAATAATGCAATAATTTATTTTTCAAAATACTCATAAACTAATTCATCTAACAAACCCTTTTATGGTACCGAAGCCCTATGTTTTGAGGGTTGGATATTGGATTTTTAGAATTTGTAGCTGAAATATATCGTAAACAGTTTAATATAAATGTTGTAGATAATTAAAACTTTTGTATTAATTTGTATTACTTTTCAACATAAACTCAAAATTATCTAGAATAATCGTTTTTATTAGTCTAATGTTCAGTCGAAAAATTTTGTTTACAAATTTTCAATTTTTTAACTATATCAGTGATCTTTTTCTGTTATTTAATTCTAAAATCGATCGCGAAAAAGCCGCTTTTTGGTTTTAGAACACCCAACACGCATAAGGTATAAGGTTTAAGGCTCTCCTTATGCCTTAAATATAGCGTACGACGTTATACCTTAAAAATGGTTGTTTACTATTGCGCATGCGTAACTGTCATTGTAAGGCATACCGTATACCCCAAATGATGTGCAATAGAAGAGAGTTATTAGAGAGTTATTGCAAACTGGCACAATGTATACCGTATACGTTATACCTTAGCGCTATGACGATGTAAGGTATGCGTAAAATAGTGAGTTATTGCAGTTGCTTTTCTCAAGGTAGTGACGTTTGACATGCTAATAGTGGGGTGTCAATGGTGTCGAAATATAAATATTGGATATTGTGCTCGAGTTGATGGTAGAAAAGTATTAACGAAATTACGGAAGAACTTTTGAATATTTTTGTTGAGGAAGAACATGAAGATGAACACATAGATGAAGCCATATTATTTCACCTTATCAATAATAGGGAAGGTCGAGGAAGAAATATCAATGATCGCCTCAATTTAGAGTTAATGTTAACCCATTACATAAAATCAAATTTCCGATTTGAAAGAGAACACATTGTATTCTTAGCAGAACGTCTTATGTTACCAGCTGTAATTAGAACAAGAAGTAATGTTAAATCAGGTATAAACTATTGACTTTCTCCTAATGAAAGTAAAAACCTATTACCCCTAATTTTGTGTTGCAGAACTTAAAGGATTGTGCATTTTGCTTAGAAGATTAGATTATACGAATAGGTTGAAGGGTTTTGATGAAATTTCAACAATCAAAACCGGGAACCAGGAAGTTCATACAAGAAAAGACTCTTAAGATCCATCGGAGCAAAAAACAAACCAAGAAATAGAAATATGTTGTAGAATTAAGTTTAAATTACTTTGAAATAAAATATTTTTAACTTTCTTACCTTTATTAAGCAATAAATTAAGACTGATAGTTTTTTAGTTTTATTTAAAACCTAAAATGCAAATATCAGATATCAAAACTAATGGAAAATTTCATTTTTTGTATTTTAAATAATTAACATCTTTTCAATAATATATATTTAAATACATATAGAGAAAACATTACAATTAAGCACAGAATTTTGGAAAATGATTTCTTTAATCCCCAGCCAGCAGTTAAATTTACATTATAACGATTGGATTATAGGTTTTTCCCAATCTGTTGTAATCCAAACAGACTAAGTTCCTTGAAATAATGCAATAATTTATTTTTCAAAATACTCATAAACTAATTCATCTAACAAACCCTTTTATGGTACCGAAGCCCTATGTTTTGAGGGTTGGATATTGGATTTTTAGAATTTGTAGCTGAAATATATCGTAAACAGTTTAATATAAATGTAGATAATTAAAACTTTTGTATTAATTTGTATTACTTGTCAACATAAACTCAAAATTATCGAGAATAATAGTTTTTATTAAAGTCTAATGGTCAGTCGAAAAATTTTGTTTACAAATTTTCAATTTTTTAACTTTATTTACGTTAACCATTGAATATGGTTTAACATTGCTCTTCTTCTGTTATTTAATTCTAAAATCGATCGCGAAAAAGCCGCTTTTTGGTTTTAGAACATCAAATATGCATAAGGTATAAGGTTTAAGGCTCTCCTTATGCCTTAGATATAGCGTACGACGTTATACCTTAAAAATGGTTGTTTACTGTTGCGCACGCGTAACTGTCACTGTAAGGCATACCGTATACCCCAAATGATGTGCAATAACTCTCTATTGCAAACTGGCAGAATGTATACCGTATACGTTATACCTTAGCGCTATGACGATGTAAGGTATGCGTAAAATAGTGAGTTAGTAGAGAGTTATTGCACATCATTTGGGGTATACGGTATGCCTTACAGTGACAGTTACGCGTGCGCAACAGTAAACAACCATTTTTAAGGTATAACGTCGTACGCTATATCTAAGGCATAAGGAGAGCCTTAAACCTTATACCTTATGCATATTTGATGTTCTAAAACCAAAAAGCGGCTTTTCGCGATCGTTTTTAGAATTGAATAACAGAAGAAGAGCAATGTTAAACCGTATTCAATGGTTAACGTAAATAAAGTTACAAAATTGAAAATTTGTAAACAAAATTTTTCGACTGAACATTAGACTTTAATAAAAACGATTATTCTCGATAATTTTGAGTTTATGTTGAAAAGTAATACAAATTAATACAAAAGTTTTAATTATCTACAACATTTATATTAAACTGTTTACGATATATTTCAGCTACAAATTCTAAAAATCCAATATCCAACCCTCAAAACATAGGGCTTCGGTACCATAAAAGGGTTTGTTAGATGAATTAGTTTATGAGTATTTTGAAAAATAAATTATTGCATTATTTCAAGGAACTTAGTCTGTTTGGATTACAACAGATTGGGAAAAACCTATAATCCAATCGTTATAATGTAAATTTAACTGCTGGCTGGGGATTAAAGAAATCATTTTCCAAAATTCTGTGCTTAATTGTAATGTTTTCTCTATATGTATTTAAATATATATTATTGAAAAGATGTTAATTATTTAAAATACAAAAAATGAAATTTTCCATTAGTTTTGATATCTGATATTTGCATTTTAGGTTTTAAATAAAACTAAAAAACTATCAGTCTTAATTTATTGCTTAATAAAGGTAAGAAAGTTAAAAATATTTTATTTCAAAGTAATTTAAACTTAATTCTACAACATATTTCTATTTCTTGGTTTGTTTTTTGCTCCGATGGATCTTAAGAGTCTTTTCTTGTATGAACTTCCTGGTTCCCGGTTTTGATTGTTGAAATTTCATCAAAACCCTTCAACCTATTCGTATAATCTAATCTTCTAAGCAAAATGCACAATCCTTCAAGTCCTGTAACACAAAATTAGGGGTAATAGGTTTTTACTTTCATTAGGAGAAAGTCAATAGTTTATACCTGATATAACATTACTTCTTCTTGTTCTAATTACAGCTGGTAACATAAGACGTTCTGCTAAGAATACAATGTGTTCTCTTTCAAATCGGAAATTTGATTTTATGTAATGGGTTAACATTAACTCTAAATTGAGGCGATCATTGATATTTCTTCCTCGACCTTCCTTATTATTGATAAGGTGAAATAATATGGCTTCATCTATGTGTTCATCTTCATGTTCTTCCTCAACAAAAATATTCAAAAGTTCTTCCGTAATTTCGTTAATACTTTTCTACCATCAACTCAAGCACAATATCCAATATTTATATTTCGACACCATTGACACCCCACTTTTAGCATGTCAAACGTCACTACCTTGAGAAAAGCAACTGCAATAGAGAGTTATTGCACATCATTTGGGGTATACGGTATGCCTTACAGTGACAGTTACGCGTGCGCAACAGTAAACAACCATTTTTAAGGTATAACGTCGTACGCTATATCTAAGGCATAAGGAGAGCCTTAAACCTTATACCTTATGCATATTTGATGTTCTAAAACCAAAAAGCGGCTTTTTCGCGATCGATTTTAGAATTAAATAACAGAAGAAGAGCAATGTTAAACCGTATTCAATGGTTAACGTAAATAAAGTTAAAAAATTGAAAATTTGTAAACAAAATTTTTCGACTGAACATTAGACTTTAATAAAAACGATTATTCTCGATAATTTTGAGTTTATGTTGAAAAGTAATACAAATTAATACAAAAGTTTTAATTATCTACATTTATATTAAACTTTTTATGATATATTTCAGCTACAAATTCTAAAAATCCAATATCCAACCCTCAAAACATAGCGCTTCGGTACCATAAAAGGGTTTGTTAGATGAATTAGTTTATGAGTATTTTGAAAAATAAATTATTGCATTATTTCAAGGAACTTAGTCTGTTTGGATTACAACAGATTGGGAAAAACCTATAATCCAATCGTTATAATGTAAATTTAACTGCTGGCTGGGGATTAAAGAAATCATTTTCCAAAATTCTGTGCTTAATTGTAATGTTTTCTCTATATGTATTTAAATATATATTAATGAAAAGATGTTAATTATTTAAAATACAATAATGAAATTTTCCATTAGTTTTGATATCTGATATTTGCATTTTAGGTTTTAAATAAAACTAAAAAACTATCAGTCTTAATTTATTGCTTAATAAAGGTAAGAAAGTTAAAAATATTTTATTTCAAAGTAATTTAAACTTAATTCTACAACATATTTCTATTTCTTGGTTTGTTTTTTGCTCCGATGGATCTTAAGAGTCTTTTCTTGTATGAACTTCCTGGTTCCCGGTTTTGATTGTTAAAATTTCATCAAAACCCTTCAACCTATTCGTATAATCTAATCTTCTAAGCAAAATGCACAATCCTTCAAGTCCTGTAACACAAAATGGGGTAATAGGTTTTTACTTTCATTAGGAGAAAGTCAAAAGTTTATACCTGATATAACATTACTTCTTCTTGTTCTAATTACAGCTGGTAACATAAGACGTTCTGCTAAGAATACAATGTGTTCTCTTTCAAATCGGAAATTTGATTTTATGTAATGGGTTAACATTAACTCTAAATTGAGGCGATCATTGATATTTCTTCCTCGACCTTCCCTATTATTGATAAGGTGAAATAATATGGCTTCATCTTCATGTTCTTCCTCAACAAAAATATTCAAAAGTTCTTCCGTAATTTCGTTAATACTTTTCTACCATCAACTCAAGCACAATATCCAATATTTATATTTCGACACCATTGACACCCCACTTTTAGCATGTCAAACGTCACTACCTTGAGAAAAGCAACTGCAATAACTCACTATTTTACGCATACCTTACATCGTCATAGCGCTAAGGTATAACGTATACGGTATACATTCTGCCAGTTTGCAATAACTCTCTAATATTTGATGGTCATACGAGTCTTTGATTGTGAAAATATTGTTTCTAGGTTTTGTTCAGTTTCAAATTACCAGGCACAGCCCTGCGTCTTTTTTGATACTATAGTTGTGTATGTTTTGTTTTGTTTTGTTAATTTATAATATTATGTCAATTTTATAGTTATTGTTTACTACGAATTTTATACCTTTGGAAAATAAATACTTTTTTACACAGCAGTTTCAACCCATCTTTTTCTACGTTTCGTGGTTCACGATTAAAATAGTAATTCGTCCCAGGAAACTCCACAGGTTTCCCTCTAAGATTAATGTATTTTAATGTTATGTATAATGCCTTATATTTACAACAACATTGTCTCTTATATTTTATATTTCATACTGCATATTATATTTTATATATTTATTAACTTAATATGGAGACTCTGGGTCTGAGTAGACAATTCCACTGTTCACAAGGTCTGCCTTTAGGTATTTTGCCTACTTTGACCAGATCTCTGGTTATTTTAGTACAATTATAAACAATGTGCTTACCATCACATATATCGCTTTGATTTTCTGTATAGTACCTTTAAAAAATCTTTTTATATGTAATCTCATATCATTTATCTAAATTTTAGTTTTACTCCCACTACCAAAAGGCTTGCCTTGTTGGGTAGTATGTATTTATTTACCATTGTGAATTTTTTATTGTTATATGTATTTTTGGGGTAAATAAATATTATTATTATTATCTACCATTTGTAAACAATTGTACGTTATTCATCATCAATGATAATATTTATGTTTTATATAATGTATTCTATTAAAGGTTTATTTTGAAAAAGTTTTTTATTTATATATTTAATCAATTTCAGAACCCTCCAGTCAATAATATTCAATATATTAGGATTATTCCTAATCACAAAATTAGTAACTACGCTTTTCTGAATTCTTGAATAGTGTCAAAAAACCAATTGTTTATTGTTGCCCTTGATGGTAACAATATTGAATACATTTGGATTACAATAATAGTCTGATATACCTACTTTATTTTTCTCATTTTGTAAAAATGATAATATACCCCAGAAAACCCCCAGACACAATTTCTATGTATAAGACCTAATCACTTAATTTGTCCGCGATCTTAAATTATTGAAATTTTACGAAAAAAATCACTCTTCGACCCTGAAAACACCTTGATTTATTTTTTTAATAGAATCTGACCATAAATAACAAAATCCTCATCTTGCATTTTGATAAAAAAAATAATAATCTCGAGTACCTTACAGCCTTAGATACCAATTTTTAATAGAATTGGAGCATGAATTACAAAACTCGTTCGCTATTTTAAATTTTGATAAAATTTAATAATCCCCGAGCAAACAAACTAAAAATATTTATTAATATATACCTACATTTTCTAAATTTCTTAAAATTCATATTTTCCGCACGCCTCTGGTGACACAGTCCTCTGGACTGTTTGTAAACAATCCCCGAGCTCCCCTTACTCCTCTTGCCAGAATTCTATTAGAGAGAGACAACCAGATCATGGTTGTCAACACAGACCACCTACCTATTGGTAACTCGGATTAAGATTGCAGCGCTCATGCGGTGAAATTGGAACTGTGCTAAGGAGTAGTAGTTTGTTTACTTCGTGCTTTCTTATGGGATATTTCA
Source organism: Crepidodera aurea (assembly GCA_949320105.2). Taxonomy (NCBI): domain Eukaryota; kingdom Metazoa; phylum Arthropoda; class Insecta; order Coleoptera; family Chrysomelidae; genus Crepidodera; species Crepidodera aurea. The sequence goes on along the minus strand of OX439479.2, from coordinate 23,084,028 downwards.
TGTGTATTTAAGTTGTTTATTTGGTATCAGTTTTGTTTTTTTGAATTATTTCTAGGTGTAAATTGTGTATTGTTTTTGTCTAGTGTTTAGTGTGACATTCATTTTATTTTATAAACTATACATAAACATTTATTTTATATCTTTAAAAGTGTGATATTTCCAGTTGTATTTAGGTGAGTAGTAGTCAGGAGTTTTACTCAAATACATTTTAGTCTCAAATTATTGTTTCCATTATTTTTTAGAAATGAAGTTAAGCATTTTAGAGTACATGAACTATTTGGGCGGATCGGCTAATTCTAAATCTGTAGTTGAAGGTGAAAATGTCCTTAATGCAGGACATCTTATTTTAGCGGGAAAGACCGTAGAAACTTATGAGTGGATAGAAATATATGGTTTGTGTTTACAAACGAGTGCATTGAAATCTAATCCACATGAAATTACTGGAAAATTATCTATTTCTAACACTGTAAAAGTGGAGAACCTCTTATGTTCTTGTAAAATTAAGTAGGGCAATTAAGGTTTCTGCTGCTTCCCTACCTTTCTGGCCTTCAACAACAAGCATATTTTCACAAGGCAGAGACATTTTGAATATCACTTGAAATTGTTTCATCGCCTGTCTGAATTCTTCTAGATGTTTTGGGTCTGGAAGATGATCCTGGTAGATCAATTGAAGTTACTGGCAAATTTCTTCTAGGAATAGCATGAGGCTTTAATGTTCTTCGTTTTACTCTAACTGTAAATAATAAATCAAAGCAAAGTGGTAAATAATAATTAAATATTTTTACCATACATTTTTGAATAAAATCACTTTCAGCAAAATGTAGAGAACACACTCTCATGGTATTTGAAACTTTCTTGCCAATTTTTAATGTTGTGATCCACAATCTTTTCCTATCCACTAATTCTCTATTGCCAAGTTTGGTTTCAAAAAAAACTTTGGACGTTCCTGCTTTTGGAAACGAATGAAAACTTAGTTCAGGGTTTCTTTTTCCCCATGATGAACACTTAGGTACACAACAATAATGATTACTCATTATAAAAAAGATCAACAAATCAAAATTATTTGTAAAAACAAGACAAAAACACTATGAAAATTACTTAACAACGCTAAAGAAATAACCCAAAATGTCAAAACTACTCCTTAGCTCAGTTTTCGCAGTTTTCACCAGAGGGCGTATCAGTTAGGACGAGAAGCGAATAGACGGATCACGCCAGTGTTACAATTTGGAAACAAATTGGCTCCATCTAGGGCTCTGCATTCGAAATAAAGTTATGTCAATCAAGCATGGCGGGAAATTTGAATGCTTCATAAAGCCACGAATTTTGAATAATAATTACTCTTCTATTTGGAAATAAAACCACTTATTTGAAAGAAAAAAGGTTTTAATTTAACGTTTCGACTTTACTTCGAAAGTCGTTATCAAAAAATTGATATAATAAAATATAATTTATTATAGTAAATTATTATTATTATACTATTATATATATACATATATTTCAAAGTAAAGTCGAAACGTTAAATTAAAACATTTTTTCTTTCAAATAAGTAGTTTTATTTCCAAATAGAAGAGTAATTAAAGTACCAAAAGCCACACTACCTATACACACAATAAAAAAAAGAGTTCGATTCAAAATATCTTTTATTGTAATAAAAGAATTTTTTATTATTGAATAAAAATAGAAATTATTCGTAAACTTAACTTAATATAAACCCTAATAGATAAATCACAACATCAAAGTGGTTTAGAAAATGAAATTCTTTAATTATTTCTGATACTTCAACAAACTACTTGATGTTAACTAGCGTCTATGTCCGATCCCTTTTTCGAGTCCCATACAAAATATTTACTTGAAATATTACTTTATACATCATTTTTTTGAGCTAAGCCGACCTAACGTACCCTTATCTTACCTGACCTCACCCTCTAAATTATTGATCTGTTACATTTTATTAATTTTTGATAACACGTTTCGTGCATTAGGGTATGCGATAAGTTTGGCAACAGCATGGGCCCTCGAAGAACGATTGGAAAGATAGACTATTCTGAATAATTACATATTGGTGTTTTGTAAACCACTTGAAGACATAAGGGCATTTGATTTATCAGATAGTCCAAATGTAAACGACACATGTAGTAAATTCTTGGCTTATATCTTCCTTCAGATATGTAAAATAAATCTTCTTTTAAAAGATTTTTATAACTTATTTTTTCTTGGTGTTATTGTATTTTTAGTAATACCAGACTGTTTTAAAAGCTGCAGTGGTTACAACATATATTACTTCCACCCCCATTTCCTAAAAATGTATTAATCTATAAAACTAATTTTTAATTTTTTTTTTATAACAATAAGCTATTGTTATGGCTTACAATGACATGTGTAGAGATAGTACCAGTGTACTATCCTACATATTTTTAGAATATATTTTAAGATTGAGTAGGGTTAATAAAAATTACTTATAACTACATGAGTCTATTTGTTAAATCAGACGGTTTAATTCTTTTAAGACGCCGCCCTTCACTGCTCCGATTAAATAACCGTTTGACTAATTCGTTTGGATGTATGGACACTCTGTTGCGGTATTTGTCACTGAATTGTACAATCACTTCTTTAACTGATTTAATTTGAATGTCTCGCACTATAACACTATTGGGCACATATCTGGGGGCGTTGACAATGATGCGCAGTACCTTGTTCTGGAATCTCTGCAGGATCTCTATGTTGGAATTGCTGGCTGTCCTCCAGAGCTGAATTCCGTAAGTCCATACCGGCGTGAGGATGCTTTTATACAGTAACACTTTGTTTTCAGTTGATAAATGGGATTTCCTGCCTATGAGCCAATACATTTGGTTTAGTTTTAGTCCTAACTGCTTCCGCTTAGTGAATATGTGTTTCTGCCAAGTCAGTCTTCGGTCTAAGTGAAGTCCTAAGTATTTAACACTGTTGGCTTGTGGGAGTTCTGCTTCATTCATTTTTACAGGAGGACATGTTTCCTTTCGAAGTGTAAACGTAACATGGACTGACTTGGATTCATTGGCTTTCATTCGCCATTGTTTGAGCCATATCTGGATCTTGTTTAGATTTAGCTGCAAGTTCCTTGAGGCAGATATGGGATCTCTGTGGGATGATAATATGGCAGTATCATCAGCGAATGTCGCCACTGTTGTTTTGCTAGTTACTGGTATGTCAGCTGTGTAGATTAAATACAGAACCGGTCCTAAGACGCTTCGTTGAGGGACTCCAGATAAGATTGGATAGAGATCAGTGAGTGTGTTATTGTATTTTACAAGGAAAAATCTATTGGTAAGGTAAGATTTTAGTAATTCGTAGTGAGGATAGGGGAGGTATTTTTTGAGTTTGTAGTATAATCCTTCGTGCCATACTTTGTCGAATGCTTGTGAGATGTCCAGGAAGGCTGCTGAGCAATATCTTTTAGCTTCAGAATCACTATTTATTTCGTTGATTAGTCGGTGTATCTGTTCTATTGTGCCATGTTTATTTTGGAATCCGAATTGGTGTTGTGGTATGACTTTTATTTCTTTTATAATGCTATTTAGTCTTTTTATGTAGATTTTTTCAAATACCTTGGACAAGATGGGGAGCAAGCTAATAGATCTGTAAGATGTGGCTACATGTTGATCTTTCCCTTGTTTTGGAATCATAATTATTTGAGCTACTTTCCAGGTACTTGGGTAGTAGTTAGTGCGAAGTATTGCATTAAACAAAAATGTTATATATTTATAACATTTATCAGATAGTTCTTGCAACACTTACCAGTAATTAAGTCAAAACCGGGTGCCTTTCTAATGTCAATTTCTGTCCTGATTGTTTCTATAACCTCAGATGTTTTGATTTTATAATGTGGTAAATCCATTTGGTATGGTGTATCTAGAAATTGCCTTATTTCACTTTCTTCACCATCGAGTATGTCTCGTGGATATGGTTGAAACACTTGTTGTAGGTGAGTTACAAAAACCTCTGCTTTATCTTTGTCACTCCTTGCCCATGTATTTCCACTATCCTTAATTGGGGGATTGTGTTGTGTTGGTCTTTTCAATTTCCTAGTCGCTTTCCACAGAGAGTAGTTTGTTTCTATTGTTGGTGTTAATTTTATCAGGTAGCTTTGAATATAATTATTTTTAAGTTCCAGTAGCATTTCTTTTAGCTCTCTTGTCGCTTTATTGTATTTATTTTTGTTTTCGGCAGTTCTAATTTGTTGCCATTTTTTCCTTAATGTTCGTTTCTCAGATAGCTTTTGTTGGACAACATTAGATAGTTCCTCTTTTAGTTGGGTATTCATGGAATCAGGCGTGGCAGACCAACCTGCCTCTTGAATAATTTTAGTAAGTTCTTCAACCGCAAGTTCTATATCCAAATTTGTCTTTAGTCGGCAATCTAATGAGATTTTTTCGTCTAACGTATTTCGAAATAGTACCCAGTTAGTTTTGTGATTGTATAGAGAAGGCTGCTTATCTTTCTCTAGAAATCTAGAATGGTATGTGATTATAACCGGTGTGTGGTCCGACGATAACTCTAGGGAGCTTTCAGCAGTGCATCTCTTGATGTCAATTCCTTTGGTAATTCCAAAGTCGAGAAGATCTGGCATTTTGTTTACATCTGTGGGCCAGTAGGTTGGCTCACCTGTAGAGATATATTTTAAGTTATTGTCAGTTATTGCTTTTAATAATTCTCTTCCTTTGGTTGTGGTTACTCTTGCCCCCCAGTCTGAATGCTTGGCATTATAGTCGCCTCCAGCTAAAAACGTATTGCTTAGTGTTTTGAAGAATTTTTCATACTGTTCCTTTTTATTATTATGTTTGGGTGGACAGTAGGTTGCCGATAGAGTTAGTGGCCCTAATTTGTCTTTGATAGTGACACTAGTAGCCTGTAGGTAATCCTCCGTATACTTTTCTCTTTCATAATGTTGGATATTTTCTTTAATTATTACAGCGGTTCCGCCATGCGCCGCATTACTGGGATGGTTGGTGTGGTATAGTTTATATTTAGGTGTGTGAAGGAAGTGCCTATTAGTGAAGTGCGTTTCGGAGATTAACATGACGTCTATATTGTGATTTAGCAGGAACGTTTTTAGTTCTTGGGCATGTTGTTGTAGCCCATTAGAGTTCCATATCGCGATTTTATATTTGGGGGACTTACTCATTAGGCTAATTTTGAGATGACGGTGGTAAGCAAGTTCAACATTGTCCCCATTTGTTCCATGATCTTGGCTAACATGTCTTCCAATTTACTTATGTTTGTAGTCTGTTGGTTTGCAAGTAATGGTGCTTCATTATGGTTTGGTATTTGACTTCTGGTATTGTTAAAGGCTTGTGCATAGGTTATACCTGGTTGTATTTGTTGGTTAACTGTATTGGATGGACGAGCCGTATATCTTTCTCTCAGGGTTGGATAGAGCTTCTGCTGAAGTTGTTTATGTACGGTGCAACCTCGATGCTGGATGGTTGCCATTACAATTTGCACATCTTACTTTATCGTCTCGGGCTCTCCTTTCGCACTCTTTAGTCGCATGTAGACTTGCGCATTTCACGCATCTAGTAGTTTTATGACAGTAGTTCTTCGTATGTCCGTACTCCTGACACCTCAAGCATTGCGGAATAATCCTTTTGCTGTGGGGAGGTTCAAATTTAACTATACTATTCTCTAGTTTAGTTAAGTTGTAGATTTCTTTATTATTTTCATTTGGTTTAAGATCTAAAAACCATAAGGGCAATTCCGTTTTGGTGACTTTGTCTTTCATTATATATGTATTCAAGACTTCGTGCTCTTTTTCTTTTAGAGCCTTTTTAATATCCTCTGGTGGTGTGGAAGGGTGCATTCCTCGCATTACCACTCTGAAGCTTTTTTCACTTTTAAGTCTGTAGGTATGATATTGTGTGTTCTTTTCATCTAATGCTTTGATTGCGGTCGAGTATTGTTCGGGTGTCGTTAACTGTATTTTTACCGTTTCAGGACCAATCGTTTTAAGAGTATATTCATTTGGTGCAATCTCTTGTAGTATTTTATGTATATGTTCCACATATCCTACTTTATAGACAGTTATAGGTGGTGGTTTTTCCTTTACAATTTCATCTTCTTGTATTTCTTCAGCCCTGTCCTGGACTTCTTCCTCCGTCAGATCTTTGAACCTATTGTTGATTTCGATAGGTTTCTGCAGCCAGTATTCCGTGATTTTTGTTTGTTTTCTCGTGCTAGGTATTTCTGGACTTCTTAGACGTTTTTTGTTTTGTATCGTTTTCCATTCCGATTCCACTGCCATTGACGTTTGCTGTGAGGAGTTTATAGGGTCTTGTTGGCTTGGGTAATTGGGATAATTATTAATTGGGGTGGGTAGAATAGGTTGAGGTTGAGCAATAACAGGGCCTAATGGTTGCATTTGGTGAGATGTTCCTTGCATATGTTGGTATTGATACGGGTATTGTAATTGTTGGTTTGGGTCGTATTGTGTCATTTGTGTCTGTGGTCCCATTGCGAAGTAATATTGTGGGTTAGCCATAGTTATTTTATTTATTTGGCTCACTGTGTAAATGAGTTTATTTTTATCTCTTGATTTATTTGTATATAAATTTGCTTACTTTTTGCTTGATAATGATAGCCATTTCTTATCAGTAGCGACCGGTTCCAGCGCTATCTTGTTCTTTCGCACTTTTGACTCTAAAATATCTCTGTTAGGCACGTCTTTACACTTCGAAAGTAAATCGATTACAATTTTTAAATAAAGAAAATTATATATATGTTACCTTCACGTATTGCTGTCATATATTCTGTATCTTCATATCTTATTACCATGTTATCTTCATTAGATCTTCATATGATCATATACTCATCACCACTTTTGATATATTTGAAATGTTTAGTGGATCTGTATTATCAGCTACTGAGGTTTTAGATTCATCTAAAAAATTAATAAGTTAAATTTTATTGTAAATTGGTAAATTTTTATTATTACTTACTCTGCAAGAATAGTGTTGGCACAGCATTTAACTGTAGTCTCCGAGACCTATAGTGGAAACTAATGTATCTTCACAATGAATATGACATATTCTTTTAGAAGTAAAAACTGCCACAGGGTCCATATTATTTAATTCGGGGTTGTTAACAGCATATAACCACTTTTTAAAACGATCCATATCTTTCTTGGGATTCGGGAATATGTGACATGTGACGGGTATTTGTGTAAATATCTGCATAATTTGGGACACAACACTTATTATAAGGCATTATTATTAATTGTTTTACTATGGAACACTCACAATGAAATTATAACTATTACTCTTTACAGTCTTTACACTCAAAAAATTCAGCTCTGCCCACACAGTTACCATTGTATAAAGATTATAATCTTTATACAATGCAATAGGCGAATCAAAATAACTAATACGCCCTCTCGTGGTGGCAAATGCAACCCTTTTCACAGACATTCATTTTATTATTTTGTACTTGTTGAATAGGTCGTTTTATATTTGCTTGTAAAAAACAGTTGTGTAGTGTAGTTTTTTCGAATAAGAATGAGTAATTCGTATTGTTCCGTACCTCAGTGTTCTTCATGGGTGAAAACAAACACGGATTTAAGTTTCCATTTGTTCCCAGAGGCTGGAAAATGTCGCGTGAAAGTAGAATCTGAGTTAGGACGCCCCACATGGATGTGTAGGCGTTAAGCTTGGATTTTAAGACTTAAAATTGGAAAAGTTGTGACTAAGAATATGGTCGTTTATTCAAAACATTTTATTGATGACGATTTTTGCCGAAGAGGTAAATAAAATTATTATATGCCATAGGAAGAAGAAGTTTAAAGGTGACAGCTGTTTCCAGTCAGAATTTGTCGATTTCATTAGTTCAAACTACAGAACCAGAACGAGAAGCCGCTGAAAGAAGTGAAAGGTTAAACAGGAGAAATACTGTTAAAATTATAGATTTCATAGACTGTCAGTGCAATGAAGAACGAGGGCCTGAACGTACTAACGATGATTTGGAAGGTGCACAAAGCCTGCTAATGATCTTAAATGAGCAAGAACAATATGAAGGACCCACTAAGTTTCGTGACTTTGAGGTGCAAGTAAATACTTAAAAAATATCAACATTAAGTGATCTTTTAAAAACAGATAGTGATCTTAATAGTTTTACTGGAATTTTCAGTTTTCAGCTTTTGGATACAATTGTGGAAGCAGTTCAAATGAATTATACTGACAATTTGCCTTATTTGTTTTATACAACTATCGTATAATCTTTGTCAATATTTTTTTAGAAAATGTTATATTAAAAGCTATACTTGCAATGCTATTAAAATAAAATTGTAGAAAATGGGAATGTGTTGGGAAAATGAAATTATTTATAAGTAATATATTTATTTGTTACATACATAAATTATGAATCATTTTTATTAAAAAGTTATATTTTACTGTCCATAACTTATTTTTAGTAAACCCCTAATCAATCAATTTCCAGTATTTTGAATTGCTGTAACGTTTTACACCTTGTACAAGTAATTAGAAGTGCAGAAATGTTTGCACTTCCCACCATTTCCTGCCTTATATGAGCTCCTCATATTATTAAGCTGGCCTCTTATTTTATGTGGATCAGATTTCAAATCACGCATATAAAGATGTTTTTACTTTGGCTTTGCCTATTAGAATCCAATTGACCACACAATTAAATGACTAGCATTTAAAACTTCCTCCTCTTCATATACACATCTAGATATATTTGTACCTCCATAAATCCTTAAATACAAGAAAACACTGATTAGATTGTGAATTAGAAAGGCAACTTTAACATCAAAATAAATGCTTATTTTTACATGAAATGAAAAAGATTACTTACCTATATGATAAATAATAACTAATAATAAATTTTTCACACAAATTAGTCTTTAATAAATGGTAAAAAATGCTAAAATAAAAATATCAGACATACACAAACAAATCACAACAATGAGCCAATGTCTGTGAAAAGGGTTCCAATATAGCCACCGTGGCGCTGCCATCTTATTTTCAGATGCCTATTACTGTTACGAATTTACTTTGATTTAATTTCTTTGTAAAACAGGCCTACCCGCACACTACCTAGCGGATTTCTTTAAAACTACGGATTACAGTATTTCACATAAAAATTTGTAGAGCGATCTAGGGCTCTGCATTCGAAATAATAAAACGGTTTGACCTTGGGGTATTTGCGTGAAGTGTCTATTGAGACAAATAATTACCGATGGCGGCGCCACAGTCGTCGATCAGCTGTTCACACGAAACGCGTAATTTTTGGTAAATAGTGCATTAAGTTATACTGAGGGTGCGTTGTAACTCATCTAGTTAACCAAGTGGTCACGGAACCAATGGTTAAACTACGGTTAACCTTCAATCAGTGGTTATGTCAATTTTCGTTGTAACACGAATTATCAACCAATAGTCAGGTAACCAATGTATTTAGGATGGCACCAATGACTTAAAAATAAAAATCCCAACAACATTAGTGCTGTGACGGCTGTAACGGTAGTGAACAAGACAGGCTGAAGAAAAACACAACCAAGAAATACAACATAAAAAGGAAATTCATGATGAAAAAATAAAAACGATGAAGGAGGAACGTTATATTAAAACATCTAATTTAAAAACAATCTTTTTTAAATAAAGGAGGAACTGCTCTAATCGTTGAGACATCCTTAAGTAGCTAAATAGACAATGTATTTTGTTTTTTTTTACAAAATTAACAGTTCTTCATACTTAATAATATATATCTTAATTATGAATAGCCCTATAATACTTAAAAAAATATTTATAAAAATTAAAAGCTCACATTAAAATATTTTATATTACAAATTAGTTATATAGTCAATCACACAATTTGTTTTATATAAAAAAGAATTTACTTTTTTAAAGCGGCCCTTGAAGATATTGTGAAATTAAATTATATCACTTAAGTCATTCATATTAAATCTAGGTATATTTGGTATAATTCCAAAAAATTTCCTTTATTCCAAAAATATTGATTGCTTTTAATCTAAATAAGGAAAAATGACCATTCGGTCGACACAAAGTTCCTTACTGGTATTTTCATTATAGCGAAAGAAAAAGTTCTAGGCAACCTTTAATAATAAAATTTCATTTTAATAACTTTAATAAATTTTACGAAAAAACAGTGCCTATACAATCATTTCATTTAACAAAAAGACATAATGCATCTAGACCTATAGGGTCTTTATGTGCACATACATTAAATTAATATGAATTTCCTTTAGTATTTCCATAATATTTTGAATGACTGGTTCATTTTTTTGACAAGCTATATTGTTAAGAACATCACAAGCGACCACAATTGTTTGAAGAATACATCCTGTTGCTAAGAATCTTAAAGTTATTAAAACTTTCCCTTCAGGAGTTACAGCATTAAATCTAAAAAACATATACATTTACCATTATGATAAAATAAATTATATAAGCAGTACATACTCTTATCTACTGTATGATATACATTCTCTAATTTTCTCAATAATGTGAACTACAGTATCTTCTGATAGTCTGAATCTAACCCTAAACTCATTGTCATTCCGTTTTAAAAAATGATTTTCTCTTTCCCTGAAAATCCTGGCTCGTCTTGGAAACATTTCATTTAAATATAATTCTTGAAAATCTTTGTCATCTGTTATTATAAAATATAACCCAAAAAATAAGCCCAAACAATGACAGCAAATTTATAGAACAAGAATTTTTTTAACGTTTCATGCCCCAAACACAGGTTAAACTACCGAAATCGGATAGTAAACTTTTGAGTAGTTAACCAGCTGGTGACCGTCTCAAAATTTGTGTTACAACAACCCACTTTACGTTAACCATCGACTACGGTTTAACCTTGCGTGTTACAACGCACCCTGAGTGAATGGTTTATTTGTAGTATTTTAAAACTTTTTGTGATTGAGGTTTTTGATTTGGAAATTACTATAATATACCTGTACATGTAAGTATTTAGACTCAATTGAACCTGTTTTTGGTGTCGTTATTCTAAAATTGAGGTTATTTATTTAGCATATTGAGACGAGCACAACTTTGAAGCGACACCACCGGTATTAATTTGAACCTTCACGAAAAGCATAATTGTTAATTTGTTTACCTGCAAGTCGAACGTGTGTTTTGATTTTGTGCTTCGTGTATTTTGCTGTTATTTGTTAGTTAAACGTTAAAAATGCCCAATAAAAATAATACAAACTATTGCGTTTATGGGTATACCTCTAGGAAATCTAAAAATCCGGAATTACACTTTCATTATGATCCACCCAAGAAGCAACAAAAAAGGTGTCATCGAGGAAGTTGATCGTCGTAAATTCCGGAAAAAGTGTAATCAATTTTAAATCTGAAGATTATATTAATTACAAAATCAGGTAAGATAAAGATTAGCATTTCTGAGATTATTTCTTGATTACTACTGAAATGTTTTTAGGAATTATTTCAAACAAAATAGCACCCAAGTAGTGCAAAAAGTATGTGCTATCACATCATTTGTCCAGTAAGCCACTTGATGTTAAAACCATTAAATGTGCAAGGAATGATGGTTAGTTAGAAGACAGCAGTGTTGCCTATAAACTAAGTAAACTTGTCCTTACAAACTGTCGAAACTGTGTACAGTTGTACTTTTATATATGTAAACTTAAAATCTAATTAGGTGTGCACATTATTGCTGATATTTCAACTTATCATTTTTCTAAAGGTAATATTCAGTAAAATAAAACCTTTGTCACATCATAATTTTAAAAATACCATTATTATGTTCCCCTCTTGTACAACACCTGTTTTCAATAATTATACAGTTACAATTAGTAATGAATTATTATAATAAAATGTTAAATACTACTAAAACTGAATAATTCAAAGTTAGCTTTGAACTTATGTTAAAATAAAGGATTAAAAAATATACATTTTGTGTTTATTTTGAAAAAAACAAAGTAGATAAACAAAACAAAAAGTTTTGCAACCGATACATTTGATGGCCTATGAAGTGTTTTAAGCCAAGAAAAAATTCTTAATTTTTTATATTTTAATTTGATATTGATTTAAAAAAATAATTTTGAAACAACGAATAGGATGATATATTTTACCATAAATCAATCAAAAGTAGGTTCTTAGAAATCATTTTTTATTTGAATCACTTTTACAATTACAATTATTATCCCGAAAAAATTGAAATAAAATTTATCAGCAGAAAACTGTTGTATGTTTCTTTGGCATATGATTTAGCTCCCTTCCAATATCATTCTATATTAGTAGAGGTGAAGATGATATTAGGGAGGTTTTAAGCCACAACTTGAGCGTCATACGATATATCCCTTTATCCGCTATTAAAGTAAACAGAACGTTAATAACGTATTTCGAAAATGAGTTTTTAAGCCATCCCACTCTTCCGTTATTTACGTAACAGATGCCAGAAACATTTATAACCTTATAAATGATAACCCTCACTTTGTGATAGTTTAAATAATCATTTACGATTTTTTTTTTATTTTAACTGCCTTAAATCGTTTTTAAATGAAGCCAGAATGAAACAAATACTACAAAAGATAGGTTACGTAAAAGACTTGTTGTGACATCTCTTCAATGTCCATATCCTATGTTGCCGTAACACTTAATTTTATGAAATGTTTTCATTTCATATTTAATAAAAAAAGTGGTAAGAATGGTGAAAACTATAGACTTACTCAAATCTTCTAAATTTCACATGTATTTATCATAGACTTTGGAGTTCACGATAAAACTTAAATATAAATGTTCTACATGCGGCACCATTGCGAAAATTATAGGGAGGTTTTAAGCCACAACTTGAGCGTCATACGTTATATCCCTTTATCCGCTATTAAAGTAAACACAGAACGTTAATAACGTATTTCGAAAATGAGTTTTTAAGCCATCCCACTCTTCCGTTATTTACGTGACAGATGCCAGAAACATTTATAACCTTATAAATGATAACCCTCACTTTGTGATAGTTTAAATAATCATTTACGATTTTTTTTATTTTAACTGCCTTAATCGTTTTTAAATGAAGCCAGAATGAAACAAATACTACAAAAGATAGGTTAGGTAAAAGACTTGTTGTGACATCTCTTCAATGTCCATATCCTATGTTGCCATAACACTTAATTTTATGAAATGTTTTCATTTCATATTTAAGAAAAAAAGTGGTAAGAATGGTGAAAACTATAGACTTACTCAAATCTTCTAAATTTCACATGTATTTATCATATACTTTGGAGTTCACGATAAAACTTAAATATAAATGTTCTACATGCGGCACCATTGCGAAAACAATATCGGTTATTAAGGGAACCTTATTTCACCTCTAATAACGTAAAACAATATCAGTTAAGAGGGGCCTTGCCACTGCCGACCTCGTTTTCAGTTGGCAATACTGAATATGCATAAAAATTTGACGATTTTTTGGAGAGTTAATCTCGAGAACGGAATTTTTGTTTGTAGAAATATTTATACCCGTTATAGCTTATACCTTGGAATAGGACATCTCCTTTTTTGAGTCAATTTTAAGGATTAATAAAAAAGATATCAGCCATTTAGTGGAGGTGTGTTTTTGAAAGTTTTGACAATTTGTGATCACCAATTTTAACGTGAAAAGGAGATGTCCTAAATGAAGGATACAGAATTAATTTCCGAGAATACCAATTCGCAAAACTTTATAATTTTTGAGATTAACTCTCCAGAAATTTTTTTTTTATGTAAGTTGCCTATATCCCAGTAAGATTTTCTCTTTCCATAGTTCAGGCGTTTTCCGCCTGACACTTTGAGACAGTGGCGCTTTTTGGTTTTATTTTGAACGATGTATGCAACCAGTTTTACGAATACGAAGTTAGGAAGAAAGAAAGTTTAGATGTTTAGAACTGACCTTTTAGGTTATGTTTGCTAATTTATTCGTGTGTTTTGCAATTTTTTTTAATGAGTAAATTAGTATTAACTAAAACCAGTTCTTCAATTTAAAGTATTTCAATTAATGCCGTATACCTCATGTAGGACATGTTTCACTTTAAAATTGGTGATCACAAATTGGCAAAAGCACACCTTCCACTAAATGATTAATATGTTTATTATTCCTTAAAATTTGTTGAAAAATGGAGATGTCCTATTCCAAGGTGTAAGCTATAACGGGTAAAAATATGTCCACGAACAAAAATTCCATTCTCGAGAGGCTGTTCAAAAAATCTTCAATTTTTATGCATATTCGAAGGAAGTGTGAAAGTGTGCAAAATTAGTGATTAGTAATATGGAGAATGTGCAATTCAACTATAACAGTTTTTTGTGATTTTTATTCGTGCATTCAAAATAGTGTCTGCATAGTTGGGAATCACAGACATTTGCAGAAATTAATATTTACAGTATGTCTCACATATTAACCCGTCCATGGGACTCTTGATGTAGGTTTGTTACACACTATTTGCTATTATGTCTTTTGTCCATTGCTAAAAAGCAATGCAGTTTTTTCATAGTGTATTGTTTTGTTTTTGTTTTAGTGAATAACTGTAATTAGGTACTTTAAAATAAAGAAATAATTATTAATTGTTCAATTTATTTTCTTACAAAAATGATTTTATAATATTTAATGATTTACAATAAAGTTAACATTAAAGAAATGAGTTTACAATTAATACATGCAAGTATTAGAACTAAGAATCTGAAATAAATTTGTGATTAATAAATGCAAGTACTCGAACTGAAAATCTGAAATAAATTTATGATTAATAAATGCAAGTACTAGAAATAAGAATCTGAAATAAATATATGATTAATAAATGCAAGTACTCGGTACTAGAAATAAGATTCTGAAATAAATTTATGATTAATAAATACAAGTACTCAAACTGAAAATATGAAATAAATGCAAGTACTCGAACTGAAAATCTGAAATAAATTTATGATTAATAAATGCAAGTACTAGAACATGTCAATAGCTAGCTGGCCAAGAATTTTCATTATGGTTTATAAGTCTAAAGATAGATATAATGTACCCATGCATTAAAAATATTAATTCACCTAATTAGAATGCCTTGGTCAATACTGTCAACAAAACGGACACAAGAATTTCCTTGTTATCTAGTTAAATTCTTGGTATGTAAAAACTCTATTTATGCAAATATTCTAATATTTCTTATCTGTCATATTCATCTGAAGAAATTATTCCAGGTTTTGAATTATTATATGATTTTAAATTTATTTCTTCTTGGCTCAGGAACCCTTTTTTTTGGACTTTTTAACGAAAGCAGTGACACGGACAAAAAAAATTTCAAGGGATGAAACATGAACAATTTATCGTAACCCATGGTTTAAGACTTGCAGCGATTTTTTATCTGTAACCGTTCAATTGTTATATACAAATTAATGTTCCAACATTAACAATTTTTTTTATAAAAGGACTTGCAGATAATTTATTGTGGTTACAATGTTGCATTTTGTTCATAGAACGCAGTTTTTTGTGTCGATAACTCATGTATTCTGCAATTGTTTAAACAAATAGATATTGATAAAAACATTTTGCGTTTGGGGCTGCCAATTATTTATTAATTCATTTTTTAAAAAAATTCTTGCTTCACCCTAAAGATTATACATTTATATAATTCTCAATTTTCGTATGAATCCATTCATGTTTAAATATTTTTTTATGTTAGAAATATTATTTTCCGAGCTCCATTCTTATCTGATGTATTTAGTGAGATTAGTCGCGTGGCAGCGCTATTCATATTAAAATAAACGGATTTATACGAAAATAATTGAAAATTAATTAAATTAATAAAATATAAACTCTATTTTGATGCTAAAAAAAAAATAGTAAACAAAAAAAATGAAATTTCCTAAAAATAAAAAATAAAATTTCTGTCGTGGCTGAAGCCGGTATCGAACTCATGACAAATGGATTATTAGCGCTCTCTGCGACAAGACTAACCGTAAAAATAAAGAAAATTTATTCTCTCAGATTCCTTAGATATCCCAAATAATATATTATATTTTAATACTAGCAGCGCCACCTAGCATACAGGAGATTCACTGAAGTCTTAAGATATCTATCTCTCTTCATTATTGCAGAAAGACAGTGATAAAAGAGAAAGATAAAGATGGGGATTTTTGGTGTTTGTACTTTGGCATACCTGTCGCGACGCCCCTCTTAATAAAGTTTCCCTTATTTTAGCGCTATTGCGCATGCGATGTATAACGTTTAAAGTATATTGGTGTTGAAATAGGTGGCTTAAAATCTCCCTAATACCTCTAGGCTATTGAGACAAATAATTACCGATGGCGGCGCCACACGTCGATCAGCTGTTCACACGAAACGCGTAATTTTTGGTAAATAGTGCATTAAGTTATACTGAGTGAATGGTTTATTTGTAGTATTTTAAGACTTTTTGTGGTTGTTTGAGGTTTTTGACTTGGAAATTACCATAATAACCTGTACATGTAAGTATTTAGACTCAATTGAACCTGTTTTTTGTGTCGTTATTGTAAAATTGAGGTTATTTATTTAGCAAATCTTACGTTTTTCAGAAATTTATTGTTTACTTCTGTTTCTGTGTGCTTTTTTTGTGTTTCAGGATGAATATAGCCTAGAGGTATTATCATCTTCACCTCTACTAATATAGAATGATATTGGAAGGAAGCTAAACCATATGCCAAAGAAACATACAACAGTTTTCTGCTGATACATTTTATTTCAATTTTTTCAGGATAATAATTGTAATTGTAAAAGTGATTTAAATAAAAAATGATTTCTAAGAACCTACTTTTGATTGATTTATGGTCAAATATATCCTATTCCTTGTTTCAAAATTATTTTTTAAATCAATATCAAATTAAAATATAAAAAATTAAGAAATTTTTTTTTTTGGCTTAAAACACTTCATAGGCCATCAAATGTAAAATTTTTTATTTCGTTTATCTACTTTGTTTTTTCAAAATAAACACAAAATGTATATTTTTTAATCCTTTATTTTAACATAAGTTCAAAACTAACTTTGAATTATTCAGTTTTTATTTATTTATTTATTTACGGGCAAGCCCATTTAAGATAAAGATTACAATTTAAAAAGTATAAGAACGAAGAACATATAAAAGTGGCATAATCACTTGTCATACATAGTAAAAATACAAATAAGCAGGTAATATAAAGGACACGACAAAAAAGGTTCATTAAAACATTAAACGTTAAAGCTCTGTATTCAGTAATTGAGTTTTAAAATGAAGGGAGGTGTTAAACATCTCAAGATTACTGTGAGTATTGGCTAATCTTAACATTCTTGGGATGCAGCTATTAAACGCTTGGTTCAAACGATACAAAGGTACATGAAAAGTTTGTTGCTGTCGAGTTGTGCGGGTTAGAACAAGAAGATTTATTTTTGATAGAAGTTCACTACAGCTGCATCTGCCATTGATAATATTAAAAAGCAATGTGAGGTCTCTCTGCTTTCTCCTAGTTTCTAAGGAGGGGATGCTAAGAAAAAGCTCGATCGATTCATAATCACTAGGGGTACCCAGTTTATAAGCTATGTATCTCAGAAAATTATGTTGTACTTTTTGGATGTTCCTGCTATTTGTGATATAATGTGGAGACCAGACAGAGGAACAATAATCTAGGTGGTGGGGTCTGACTAGTGAACAATATAGGACTTTAATTGCAGTAGTGTCAGTGAAATCGTGGGTTAGCCTTTTGATAAAACCTAACATTTTCATTAATTTATGGATAGCCGTAGGTATGTGTTGGTTAAAGCTTAAAGTGGGATCTAGTTTTAGTAGTATTTAACATTTTATTATAATAATTCATTACTAATTGTAACTGTATAATTATTGAAAACAGGTGTTGTACAAGAGGGGAACATATAATGGTATTTTTAAAATTATGACGTGACAAAGGTTTTATTTTACTGAATATTACCTTTAGAAAAATGATAAGTTGAAATATCAGCAATAATGTGCACACCTAATTAGATTTTAAGTTTACATATATAAAAGTACAACTGTACACAGTTTCGACAGTTTGTAAGGACAAGTTTACTTAGTTTATAGGCAACACTGCTGTCTTCTAACTAACCATCATTCCTTGCACATTTAATGGTTTTAACATCAAGTGGCTTACTGGACAAATGATGTGATAGCACATACTTTTTGCACTACTTGGGTGCTATTTTGTTTGAAATAATTCCTAAAAACATTTCAGTAGTAATCAAGAAATAATCTCAGAAATGCTAATCTTTATCTTACCTGATTTTGTAATATAATCTTCAGATTTAAAATTGATTACACTTTTTCCGGAATTTACGACGATCAACTTCCTCGATGACACCTTTTTTGTTGCTTCTTGGGTGGATCATAATGAAAGTGTAATTCCGAATTTTTAGATTTCCTAGAAGTATACCCATAAACGCAATAGTTTGTATTATTTTTATTGGGCATTTTTAACGTTTAACTAACAAATAACAGCAAAATACACGAAGCACAAAATCAAAACACACGTTCGACTTGCAGGTAAATAAATTAACAATTATGCTTTTCGTGAAGGTTCAAATTAATACCGGTGGTGTCGCTTCAAAGTTGTGCTCGTCTCAATATTCATCCTGAAACACAAAAAAAGCACACAGAAACAGAAGTAAACAATAAATTTCTGATATGCTAAATAAATATCCTCAATTTTAGAATAGGTAACTCGGATTAAGATTGCAGCGCTCATGCGGTGAAATTGGAACTGTGCTAAGGAGTAGTAGTTTGTTTACTTCGTGCTTTCTTATGGGATATTTCATGTGTATTTAAGTTGTTTATTTGGATCAGTTTTGTTTTTTTGAATTATTTCTAGGTGTAAATTGTATATTGTTTTTGTCTAGTGTTTAGTGTGATATTCATTTTATTTTATAAACTATACATAAACATTTATTTTATATCTTTAAAAGTGTGATATTTCCAGTTGTAATTAGGTGAGTAGTAGTCAGGAGTTTTAATCAAATACATTTTAGTCTCAAATTATTGTTTCCATTATTTTTTAGAAATGAAGTTAAGCATTTTAGAGTACATGAACTATTTGGGCGGATCGGCTAATTCTAAATCTGTAGTTGAAGGTGAAAATGTCCTGAATGCAGGACATCTTATTTTAGCGGGAAAGACCATAGAAACTTATGAGTGGATAGAAATATATGGTTTGGGTTTACAAACGAGTGCATTGGAATATAATCCACATGAAATTACTGGGAAATTATCTATTTCTGGAGAACCTCTTATGTTCTTGTAAAGTTATAGCATGAGGCTTTAATGTTCTTTGTTTTACTCTAACTGTAAATAATAAATCAAAGCAAAGTGGTAAATAATAATTAAATATTTTTACCATACCTTTTTGAATAAAATCACTTTCAGTAAAATGTAGAGAACACACTCTCATGGTATTTGAAACTTTCTTGCCAATTTTTAATGTTGTGGTCCTATCTACTAATTCTCTATTGCCAAGTTTGGTTTCAAAAAAAACTTTGGACGTTCCTGCTTTTGGAATCGAATGAAAACTTAGTTCAGGGTTTCTTTTTCCCCATGATGAACACTTAGGTACACAACAATAATGATTGCTCATTATAAAAAAGATCAACAAATCAAAATTATTTGTAAAAACAAGACAAAAACACTATGAAAATTACTTAACAACGCTAAAGAAATAACCCAAAATGTCAAAACTACTCCTTAGCTCAGTTTTCGCAGTTTTCACCAGAGGGCGTATCAGTTAGGACGAGAAGCGAATAACGACACAAAAAACAGGTTCAATTGAGTCTAAATACTTACATGTACAGGTATATTATGGTAATTTCCAAATCAAAAACCTCAAACAATCACAAAAAGTCTTAAAATACTACAAATAAACCATTCACTCAGTATAACTTATTGCACTATTTACAGTATTTACCAAAAATTACGCGTTTCATGTGAATAGCTGATCGACGACTGTGGCGCCGCCATCGGTAATTATTTGTCTCAATAGGTAGGTGGTTTGTGGTTGTCAACATGTTAAGAGGGGCATTGCCACTGCCGACCTCGTTTTCAGTTGGCAATACTGAATATGCATAAAAATTTGACGATTTTTTGGAGAGTTAATCTCGAGAACGGAATTTTTGTTTGTGGAAATATTTATACCCGTTATAGCTTATACCTTGGAATAGGACATCTCCTTTTTTGAGTCAATTTTAAGGATTAATAAAAAAGATATCAGCCATTTAGTGGAGGTGTGTTTTTGACAGTTTTGACAATTTGTGATCACCAATTTTAACGTGAAAAGGAGATGTCCTAAATGAAGGATACAGAATTAATTTCCGAGAATACCAATTCGCAAAACTTTATAATTTTTGAGATTAACTCTCCAGAAAAAAAAAATTTATGTAAGTTGCCTATATCCCAGTAAGATTTTCTCTTTCCATAGTTCAGGCGTTTTCCGCCTGACACTTTGAGACGGTGGCGCTTTTTGGTTTTATTTTGAACGATGTATGCAACCAGTTTTACGAATACGAAGAAAGTTTAGATGTTTAGAACTGACATTTTAGGTTATGTTGGCTAATTTATTCGTGTTTTGCAATTTTTTTTGTCCTATTCCAAGGTGTAAGCTATAACGGGTAAAAATATTTCCACGAACAAAAATTCCATTCTCGAGAGGCTGTTCAAAAAATCTTCAATTTTTATGCATATTCAATGTGAAAAATTAGTGATTAGTAATATGGAGAATGTGCAATTCAACAGTTTTTTGTGATTTTTATTCGTGCATTCAAAATAGTGTCTGCATAGTTGGGAATCACAGACATTTGCAGAAATTAATATTTACAGTATGTCTCACATATTAACCCATCCATGGGACTCTTGATATAGGTTTGTTACACATTTTATTTGCTATTATGTCTTTTGTCCATTGCTAAAAAGCAATGCAGTTTTTTCATAGTGTATTGTTTTGTTTTTGTTTTAGTGAATAACTGTAATTAGGTACTTTTAAATAAAGAAATAATTATTAATTATTCAATTTATTTTCTTACAAAAATGATTTTATAATATTTAATGATTTACAATAAAGTTAACATTAAAGAAATGAGTTTACGATTAATACATGCAAGTATATTAGAACTAAAAATCTGAAATAAATTTATGATTAATAAATGCAAGTACTAGCACTTATTTATTTATTTATCGTATCACTGCATATGGTTGGATGGTTGGATTAAATGTCGCGTCAGGCATCATGTGCTTTAGCCGGGAGATCAAAAGATTGTCCGGCTGCCAAGTTTGTTAGCTCTTTAGCGTTACCCAGGGTGCACCACGTGGAGGCGAGCTAACTTTACACACCCCTGAATCTGAAATAAATTTATGATTAATAAATGCAAGTACTAGAAATAAGAATCTGAAATAAATTTCTGATTAATAAATGCAAGTACTCGAACTGAAAATCTGAAATAAATTTATGATTAATAAATGCAAGTACTCGAACTGAAAATCTGAAATAAATTTATGATTAATAAATGCAAGTACTAGAACTAAGAATCTGAAATAAATTTATGATTAATAAATGCAAGTAGTCGAACTGAAAATCTGAAATAAATTTATGATTAATAAATGCAAGTACTCGAACTGAAAATCTGAAATAAATTTATGATTAATAAATGCAAGTACTAGAACTAAGAATCTGAAATAAATTTATGATTAATAAATGCAAGTAGTCGAACTGAAAATCTGAAATAAATTTATGATTAATAAATGCAAGTACTCGAACTGAAAATCTGAAATAAATTTATGATTAATAAATGCAAGTACTAGAACTAAGAATCTGAAATAAATTTATGATTAATAAATGCAAGTAGTCGAACTGAAAATCTGAAATAAATTTATGATTAATAAATGCAAGTACTCGAACTGAAAATCTGAAATAAATTTATGATTAATAAATGCAAGTACTAGAACTAAGAATCTGAAATAAATTTATGATTAATAAATGCAAGTATTCTATTTGAACTTCGAGGCATCTTTGGATAATAACCTACCCTATATAAAAAATAATAAAAAAAAAATTGTGTCTTTTTTCACAAAAATGAAAATGGTGTCCTTTTTCACCGAGGAGGGTAAACAATCAGAATCTAAAACCTAAAACCTAAAAATACTGTTGTGTCCATTTCACACCACTTTTGTACCGTAATAATATAGCTCTAATGGAGATAAAAGCAAAAATGCAATATGCGTTAGCGTGACCTACTCAATCAGAGACCAACCAAATCACGACTAATAACTAAATTGTAAAATCACGTCACAAAACGGATGGAAAAACCGCCAAAATCACAAAACATTAGTTGCAAACATTTTCAAAGAATCCCCGCTCGAAGACACAATAAGAACTGCTGCCGCTCTTTGTCTAATCATTAAAATTAGTAGAGTTATCTTATTTTATTTCAGAATTAGAGAGCGGATAGAGCGAAAACAAAGACAAACAGGCAAAAAACTAACAACTGTAATGAAAAAACACACCAATGTTGCCGTAATGCCCGCACCTCTAAATTATCAATGACTAAAAAGCTTTTTTAAAATAAATGTACATATTATATTTTCCATTTAAAATATTTTGGAATGTAATATAAAAACGCTTTTCATATAAATTCATATCGTATATTGATAATAAAGAAATATCTAGGTAGGTATTTTCGACACTGTTCTGATGCTGCGGTAAATAAATAAAGTATAAAGTTTAGAATGGATACTAAATACGTGTCACTGGTTTTTTGGGTAAAATTTTAAAGTAGGTTTATTGTTGTATATTATTCTTATATGAAAAATCACACTGAATACAATGGTGACATTAAAAAATTTATAAATAGCCGTCTTCATTGTTAAAAGCGATCGTTTGTGAGCATTTTAATTTTTCAACCATATTTTTTGGACTTTTTAACGAAAATGGTGACACGGACAAAAAAAATTTCAAGGGATGAAACATGAACAATTTATCATAACCCATGGTTTAAGACTTGCAGCGATTTTTTATCTGTAACCGTTCAATTGTTATATACAAATTAATGCTCCAACATTAACAATTTTTTTTTATAAAAGGACTTGCAGATAATTTATTGTGGTTACAATGTTGCATTTTGTTCATAGAACGCAGTTTTTTGTGTCGATAACTCATGTATTCTGCAATTGTTTAAACAAATAGATATTGATAAAAACATTTTGCGTTTGGGGCCGCCAATTATTTATTAATTCATTTTTTAAAAAAATTCTTGCTTCACCTTAAAGATTATACATTTATATAATTCTCAATTTTCGTATGAATCCATTGATGTTTAAATATTTTTTTTATGTTAGAAATATTATTTTCCGAGCTCCATTCCTATCTGATGTATTTAGAGAGATTAGTCGCGTGGCAGCGCTATTCATATTAAAATAAACGGATTTATTCGAAAATAATTGAAAATTAATTAAATTATAAAATATAAACTCTATTTTGATGCTAGAAAAAAAATAGTAAACAAAAAAAATGACATTTCCTAAAAATAAAAAATAATATTTCTGTCGTGGCTGAAGCCGGTATCGAACTCATGACAAATGGATTATTAGCGCTCTCTGCGATAAGACCAATCGTGAAAATAAAGAAAATTTATTCTCTCAGATTCCTTAGATATCCCAAATAATATATTATATTTTAATACTAGCAGCGCCACCTAGGATACAGGAGATTCACTGAAGTCTTAAGATATCTATCTCTCTTCATTATTGCAGAAAGACAGTAATAAAAGATAAAGATAAAAATGGGGATTTTTGGTGTTTGTAGTTTGGCATACCTGTCGCGACGCCCCTCTTAACAAATAGTACAATAGTTATGTGATTTATGGTACAATGTTATTGAATAGGAGGGCATTTCTATGTATATTATTATTATTACTCTGAGATTAGTAGAGCTTTTTACAGATAAGGTTATAAGATGGAATCTCAACAAATAGAAATTATTTCTCAAGTCCAAATAAAAATTGAACCCCAATTGGAGGATGAGATAAGCATTAAACAAGTAGAAGGGAAGTATGGCAATATAGAGGAGAATCTTAATGTTACAAAAGATTCTTGTACAGTTCAATATACAGATACAAAATTATTCAGTGATAGCAGTTTTAAGATTGAAGAAGAAGAAATACACATTAAGGATGAAACTGAACAATGTATAGAAGAAGTTGATAATAACAGCAAGAATTTTGAAGAGGGTGGTTGTCAACAATGTTGTACTAATGATGAAGAAAAATATAAGTCGAATATTTGTAAACATACATTTTCTCAAGAAGGCAATCATGAAAGGCGTTTATTAGTTTACATTAGTGAAAAAAGTTATGTGTGCGTCGTTTGCAAAAAAGCATTTACTCACAAAGTCAATCTAGATCAACATTTACTGATTCACTCTAATGTAAAGAAAATCAAGTGCAAATTTTGTGAAAAATCATTTACTCGCACGTCACATCTGAAAAAACATTTACTAATTCATTCTGGTGATAAGAATTTTAAATGCGACGTTTGTAAAAAATCATTTACTCGGAAGTCAAGTCTGAAAGTACATTTACTAATTCATTCTGGTAATAAGAATTTTAAATGCAATGTTTGTGAAAAATCGTTTACTCTGAAGTCACATCTGAAAAGACATTTACTATTTCATTCTGGTTATAAGAATTTTAAATATATATCGTTTATTTAGCAATATAAGCTAATACAATTACAATGTCTTATTCTAAGTAAAAACTTTAAAATCATATTACATCACAATTAAAATATATAGATACCTACATTAAAAATATACAAATAAAAACAATACAATAAATAAAAGAAAGAAAAAAAAAGTGTATTAGCAGGTTCCTATACTAAACCTTTTGTTGGTCTAACATGTACCCTTTTAATTTCTTCTTAAATATATTAATCGAGGTAGTATTCTTAATATCCTCCGGTAGTTCATTAAAGTTTTGAACTCCTTTAATGAAAATTGTGTTACTTGAATTGACATTACTAGCCTGACGTATATGATAGTTTGAGCGACTTCTTGTATTGTATTCATGAAATTCAAAATTATACTTTAATTTGTCACGTAAATATATAGGAACTTTACCAATTTTTATTTTAAAAATAAATATTAATGTTAGATAAAGAAAGTAATTTTTAACAGATAACCATTTTAATGTATTCAACATTAATGTTATATGTGTTCTTCTATCACAAGATAGTATTACTCTCATTCCTCTATTCTGAAGTTTCTGAAGTCTTCCAATTTCATTTTGGTTTAGTAAATACAAGATGGTTCCACAGTAAGTGAAGTGAGGTAAAATCAAGCTGTTATACAAAAGTAAAAGTGACCATTGATTTAGATGCTTGGATTGCCTACTTAAGTAGTTAATTTTGAATGCTATCGTTTTAATAATGTAGGCAGCATGTTCCTTAAATAACATTCTATTGTCTACTATTACACCTAAATATTTAATTTTTTTTACTAATTCAATTTTATCACTTGCTATTTTAATGTTATAATTATGTTTTTTGAAATTATGATACTGTTTGTCATTTGCTATAATCATGAATTTCGTTTTATTGTTATTAATTTTTAACGAGTTGAAGCAGCACCACTTATATACTAAATTTAGTGTCTCATTAATTACATTAATTATATCGATCAGATCATTTGATGCATAATAAATTAAAGTATCATCTGCAAAGAGATGAATGTAACATTTATTGATAATAAATGAAATATCATCCATATACAATAAAAAAAGTAGGGGACCTAACACGCTGCCTTGAGGTACACCACACTCGTTTGTAATTTCCGTAGATAAAATATTATTTAATTTTAATTTCTGTTTTCTGTTATCTAAATATCCAATTATCCATTTTAGAGCCCCATCAATGATACCAAAACTTTCTATTTTTCTAATAAGCAAAGAACGATTAACAGTTTCAAATGCCCGCTGAAGATCTAAAAAAACAGCGCCCGTTATTAATTTATTATTATGGTTTAGTTTCCAATCATCTAAAACATACTGTATTGCTGTTTCGCAACTGTGTTTACCTCTAAATCCCGACTGTACACTATTTAACAAATTATTTTGTTCTAGATATTCAACAAGTTGACTATAAATTACCTTTTCCAATACTTTCTCAATAGTACAAAGCATATTGATTGGTCTAAGATCAGTTGCCTTATTGGAATTAGTAACTTTAAATGCGACGTTTGTAAAAATTCATTTACTTTGAAGGCACATCTAAAAAGACATTTACTAATTCATTCTGGTTATAAGAATTTTAAATGCGACGTTTGTATAAAATCATTTACTCAGAAGTCACATCTGAGAGGACATTTACTAATTCATTCTGGTGATAAGAATTTTAAATGCGACGTTTGTAAAAAATCATTTACTCGTAAGTCAACTCTGAAGGAACATTTACTAATTCATTTTGGTGATAAGAATTTTAAGTGCAATTTTTGTGATAAATCATTTATTCGGAAAGCCGACTTAAAGCCACATTTACTAATTCATTCTGGTGATAAAAATTTTAAATGCGACGTTTGTAAAAAATCATTTACTCGGAAGTCACATCTGAGAGAACATTTACTAATTCATTCTGGTGATAAGAATTTTAAATGCGACGTTTGTAAAAAATCATTTACTTGGAAGTCATGTCTGAAGAAACATTTACTAATTCATTCTGGTGAAAACTCTTAAAAATATTATAGATACAAATTTATTGATTCAGATAAAAAGAGTTTGAAATGCAACAAAATTTGAAAAAGTGTTTTGTTTAATAAATAATTATTGAAAATGTTGTTTATTGTAGTTTCTTACAAAAGGCTGTCGTGGTCCTTCTGCCCATTAACGTTACATATTTTTATAAGTATTTTATAACAAAAATAAATATATATTGTTATGATTTATTATATTTGTTATACATTTTTTTATTTATTTGTTAATATTAATTTAATTAATTTTTAATTTTATCTCTTGAGTGATTTTATCTCAAATCAGTTGTTTGAGTGGTTTTGCCTAAAATAAAGGCGTTTGAGTATGGAGACCAAAAATTTCATCTATAAAATTTGAGAGGACGTGTGGTATTTGGAAGGTTATTTTTTGAATTATTTTGTATTAAAAACACAGAATATAGTCATTTATGCAAAAGACACAAATGTTCAATATTTTCTTTATCAATTTAAATTGAAACATCAAAAAATATTGAGCTGTTATAGTTTTAAATACAGGACCACCAAGGCATACTTGATTGCGTTTAGCGTAATTCGGATATAGAGTTAGACATTTGTCAGTTTTAAAGAGATTTATGGATTTTGAAGTATTTGGGTATTCAAAAACTGATGTTGTGTGAATAAACGAATAAACAGGTTAGTTTACAAATAAATTTTGAAATTTGGGTATTAACATAGCTTTGCAATACATTTTAGTATAATAATAATTGATATTGCTAAATAAAAGTTGTTAAATGTTTATATTTGACATTTCCAAAAAGGTAAACACAGTTTAATCAAAAAACAATTACGAAGAAGCGGTGTTATCAGTATAAAACACAATGATTGGTTAGGATCCTGAGCACTTATTGGCTGAAACCACAAAATCTGACTGTTTTGAAGGATGAAAAAAATAATCGTAAGTAATATCATAAGGGCATCTAATTTTTCAGAAAAAAAAATCGAAAAAACACGTTGCTAAGTAATATTTTAACAAGAAGCATGAGTGCTGCTGGCAACAAAAATCCGAGACGAAGACGAGGATTTTATTTGCACCTGCACGAATGCATTTTGTTAAAAAAATATTACATTGCATTGTTTTTTCGATTTTTTTCACAGGAAAAATTAGATGCCCGAATGGTATTTGACAAGACTATTTCATTTTTTTCGCTCTCCAACCATGCAGAACACTTAATATTTTTATTAGGTTTTAACAATGAACTTTACTTTAAGAAATTTGCTAAGTACGGTCCTGTTCCATTTTCACTGAAAATATTTATAAATCTTTTTGAATAAAATTAATTAAAAATTGAGTATACTTTGACCATTTTCCAGAAATTTTAATCAATGTACAACTAATTCTCTTTTGAAATTAAGAAACGTCAAAAT
Source organism: Crepidodera aurea (assembly GCA_949320105.2). Classification (NCBI taxonomy): domain Eukaryota; kingdom Metazoa; phylum Arthropoda; class Insecta; order Coleoptera; family Chrysomelidae; genus Crepidodera; species Crepidodera aurea. Next base: position 23,055,897 of record OX439479.2, on the reverse strand, counting down.
AAAGGATAATTTTTGTTACAAAGCCATCTTGATATGCATTTTTGTGATTAAATTGTATTCTTTCCTACGTGATGATTTCTTGAAAATCTACATCCAAAATATGCCCCATAAATGAAGTAACATAAAAAGTACAGATCCGTATTTAAAAAAAAATAGTAGAGGGTATGTTGTGTTCTTGGGGCTTTTTTTACATGTACTATTCGGGACATGCCATGAACATCCTCACGTGGACTTCATATGAGATGTACCAATTGGGACGTCCATAGGATGTTGTTCTTGGGGCTTTTTTTACATGTAATATTCGGGACATGCCATGAACATCCTCACATGGACTTCATATGAGATGTACCAATTGGGACGTCCATAGGATGTTGTTCTTGGGGCTGTTTTTACATGTACTATTCGGGACATGCCATAAACCTCCTCACAGGGACATCATATCAGATGTATCAATTGGGAGGTCCATAGGATGTAGCTCTTAGTGCTGTTTTTACATGTACTATTCGGGACATACCTTGAATGTCCTCACAGGGACATCATATCAGATGTACCAATTGGGACGTCCATAGGATGTTGTTATTATTAGGACTTTTAAAAATATATACTATCGTAGGCATCCCATGGACATCATATGACATGTACCAATTCGGACGTCCATAGGATGTTTTTTTACATGTACTATTCGGGACATGCCATGAACATCCTCACATGGACTTCATGTGAGATGTACCAATTGGGACGTCCATAGGATGTTGTTCTTGGGGCTTTTTCTACATGTACTATTCGGGACATGCCATGAACATCCTCACGTGGACTTCATATGAGATGTACCAATTGGGACGTCCATAGGATGTTGTTCTTAGTGCTTTTTTAAATGTACTATTCGGGACATCCCTAATAACACAGAATCATCTATAAGACATCTTAGAAACATACATATGGGACAATAGAAACATCTCTGAGACATCCCTATTTCCCTCGCGATGTTCGTGGGATGTCTCTGGCAACAGCCATGTCCTCATTTGCGATGTCGTACAAACATCCCGTCTGGATGTTTGTAGGATGACCCGGGACGTACTACAAACATCCAGGGCACCTTAATCAAACATCCTTGGGATATGAGAACAAATAATATTTCACCTTTACCACACATATTTACACTCCTAGGAGTGTAAATACTAAAAAATTAAACAAAAATGATTTAAAAAAAATTTATTCAAAAAACAATTGAATTATCATTGAGTTTATTTTTTTTTCATTTGTATTCTAAGATTGCGTTCTTTTGCTCTTCTCAGCCAATCACCAATTCTTAGCTCGGTTTCCTTGTTGGACGCATGACCTGATTTCTGTGCAGCTTCTAAAATAATTATACATAAATTAGTGATGTAAAAAACCGTTTTTTTTTTCATGAAATCGCAAGTTAAATTTAACACACTATTTAACCTCTAGTTAAATCTATATTAGTGTCAGAGGATAACATATTGAAAGGATGACTTTAAACATAAACTGTGTTAAGAATTTGTCTCAAAAAAGTTACAAAGTTACAGTGATTTACGTTATAAACAATTAGGACTTTTTTTATTTTTCATAATGTAAATCACTGTAATTTCAGAATTAAATTAGAATAATTTTAAATTACTATAATTTAATAATCGGAAAGTAATAATTACCAATTACTGCTTTTGATAAAAGGGTCGTCCCAAAGGTATTTTTCACATAAAGGAAAACTGCTCTGCTAACGAGTCCTCAATTACTGGTGCAATGCAGGTCCAATCGATTCATAAGTAGTATTTCCACCAAGCTGGGCAAAAAACTGTACCTTCAATTTCAAAAACATAACTATTAACAATTAAAGTCACTTGATATGCAAGCCTAACCTACCGTGTGGTTTTTGTACAGACTATATATACAATTATACGAAGACTATGTTAACATTAGTCTTCTTCACTTAGTTTTGGGTTAATTTTAGAATCTTCAGCTTATTTAAAAGCTTTTTGTTTTCTCGGGACTCCATCGTAAAAATAAAAATATGTTTCACTAACTTCATAATAAAATCACAATCGCCACGATAACAAAGTAAACATACAATAAAATGGCCGAACTAGAACTATACGCCGCGCGCAGCCGCAGAGTTAACTGATAAATAGCGGGAATATCAATAATTACACTGGGAAACTCATTATTACATCAACGAATAGTTGTTTATTAAATAATGACGTAAAGTACCTAGGAAATCTTATTGTACATATTCAGTAATTGTTTTTAATAGGTAGGTGTCTGAAAAATACAATAATTTTTATTTGCATTTAAATTTTTTAACTATCAGTGTATCAAATTTTACAACTGTTTAACCAGATTAAATATCAATTACCAAATATAAGTAATATGAAAAAAAAATTGTTGAAAAAATATAAAAAATGATGTTTCTAGAACATCTCTGGCATGTCGTACTTAAGTCTGAAACATTGGGACATTCTGAGGACCTCAGCGGGACATACCAGCAAGATTCCGTGTTATTAGGGATGCCATGAGATGTACCAATTGGGACGTTCATAGGATGTTGTTATTAGGATTTTTACAAATATGTACTGTCGTAGACATCCCATGAACGTCCTCACAGGGACATTTTCATATAAATCTTCCTCGGGACATCCATAGGAATGACATTCGTGGAAATGATGAAAAGTGTACTGGATATATGGGACGTCCTATGGACAACGATTTCAGGTCCGAGACGTTCGGACATGAATTGTACCAAATATATAGGGAAGTCCCTAGGACAATGTGTGCTATTAGGGATACCTGCTAAAAGGGTAGCCCTTCAAAGACGAAACGTTGTTTTATAAAATTGGATATGTTATTTTAAGCGATATTTGGCCTTCAATAAAAAAGTTTTATAAACTTTTTTCTATCTTAAAAGAATAAGGTTTAAATTAAATAAAACGAAAATCGTCAATTTCGGTTTTTCCCAAATATGTCAGAAACCGCACCTGATATTTTAATTGTGAAAAAACTAATAAATTGGTCTTGATTTGTATCTATAACGGTTTACGAAATCCCAATAGTGTTCAATTAAATTTGCGCCACCCTGTACAGTGTGACAATAAACTTGCTTAAGAGGGGCCTTGCCACTGCCGACCTCGTTTTCAGTTGGCAATACTGAATATGCATAAAAATTTGACGATTTTTTGGAGAGTTAATCTCGAGAACGGAATTTTTGTTTGTGGAAATATTTATACCCGTTATAGCTTATACCTTGGAATAGGACATCTCCTTTTTTGAGTCAATTTTAAGGATTAATAAAAAAGATATCAGCCATTTAGTGGAGGTGTGTTTTTGACAGTTTTGACAATTTGTGATCACCAATTTTAACGTGAAAAGGAGATGTCCTAAATGAAGGATACAGAATTAATTTCCGAGAATACCAATTCGCAAAACTTTATAATTTTTGAGATTAACTCTCCAGAAAAAAAAAAATTATGTAAGTTGCCTATATCCCAGTAAGATTTTCTCTTTCCATAGTTCAGGCGTTTTCCGCCTGACACTTTGAGACGGTGGCGCTTTTTGGTTTTATTTTGAACGATGTATGCAACCAGTTTTACGAATACGAAGAAAGTTTAGATGTTTAGAACTGACATTTTAGGTTATGTTGGCTAATTTATTCGTGTTTTGCAATTTTTTTTAATGAGTAAATTAGTATTAACTAAAACCAGTTCTTCAGTTTAAAGTATTTCAATTAATGGAGATGTCCTATTCCAAGGTGTAAGCTATAACGGGTAAAAATATTTCCACGAACAAAAATTCCATTCTCGAGAGGCTGTTCAAAAAATCTTCAATTTTTATGCATATTCAATGTGAAAAATTAGTGATTAGTAATATGGAGAATGTGCAATTCAACAGTTTTTTGTGATTTTTATTCGTGCATTCAAAATAGTGTCTGCATAGTTGGGAATCACAGACATTTGCAGAAATTAATATTTACAGTATGTCTCACATATTAACCCATCCATGGGACTCTTGATATAGGTTTGTTACACATTTTATTTGCTATTATGTCTTTTGTCCATTGCTAAAAAGCAATGCAGTTTTTTCATAGTGTATTGTTTTGCTTTTGTTTTAGTGAATAACTGTAATTAGGTACTTTTAAATAAAGAAATAATTATTAATTATTCAATTTATTTTCTTACAAAAATGATTTTATAATATTTAATGATTTACAATAAAGTTAACATTAAAGAAATGAGTTTACGATTAATACATGCAAGTATATTAGAACTAAAAATCTGAAATAAATTTATGATTAATAAATGCAAGTACTAGCACTTATTTATTTATTTATCGTATCACTGCATATGGTTGGATGGTTGGATTAAATGTCGCGTCAGGCATCATGTGCTTTAGCCGGGAGATCAAAAGATTGTCCGGCTGCCAAGTTTGTTAGCTCTTTAGCGTTACCCAGGGTGCACCACGTGGAGGCGAGCTAACTTTACACACCCCTGAATCTGAAATAAATTTATGATTAATAAATGCAAGTACTAGAAATAGTGTGTCAGTTTTCAAGTTTCTTAGGCTAGCTAATGAAGAGCTTTCAGTGCGAGAATCGGCTATACTTTGAGTTAATTCCCTGCGGGCGCCATCACATTTGAAATTTTCTTTTATTTAAAAATAGAAACATATGTGGAGACAAAGAAAAAAGAATTATCTGTGCCGTTGAAAATAATTAAATTTAAATTAAATATAATAATAATTGATATTTGTCAATTTACCTGAGAACAACCTTGAGGAAATCAAACACTAATAAAATTTAATGGGATTTATTAATACTAAAACAAAAATTACAAGAGCTGAAGGCTTTTAAGTAAATAAACAATATATAGCTGAAGCGTAGAATTATTATGACTATATTTAAAAAAATTAAATAGGATAAAAAAAAATATGTTTTAAGAGTAGCTTGTTTTCTGTAAGTTGGATGGATCTCACCGTTTATCCTGATGGAGGTTGGATTTTCAGATGGGTGACGAAATTGGTAGCACTTCCCCACTAAACAAAATTTTGTTACCTCAATATTGTAATTATATAACATTGTAATAATGTGACATTAGATAAGATATGGTGGTAATGTCAATGTAACATGTATGCAATCGCTTATGTCCCGACTTTCGATATCACGAAGTGACATTGAATGTTACGAAATATTTCACCCATATTACAAGAACATCGACGTTATATTTTTTTGTGATATCCTGTCAATGTTATTTAAAACAATATCTAAGTGATGTTTTGTGACATTGAAACCACATGTAGGAGATATTTTTCAGAGACATTTTATTAATATGTATTATATTATATTGCTGAAAATTGGCACCATATTACAGTAACATGGATGTAACATATTTCTATTATGACATTTATATTACCAACATATCGCTTTAGCAATGTTAAAGAAATATGACTAGTAACACCAATTTAAAATGTTACTTTTGGAACATTACTACACATTAGCTGATTTCGTCTCACTTATACCTTTTTATACCTATCAAAACCAATTAAATCAAAAAACGGTTTCTTCTTATGCTATTCTTCTTACCTTTAATGAAAACAAGCATAGACGTAGACGATCACTAACGATAGTTTATTAAATTAATTCGTTTTATTGATGAAAAGATACCAAAATAGACGAATTCAACTGGTGTTTATAAAGATTAACAACAATTGCTTTAATTAAGTAGGTTAGATATGTTAGAAGAATTAATAAGAATAAAAAAAAAATATAACTGTAAACCTTTAGTTTTTTTGAGACATCAAATAATTTTTTTTACATACATACAGTTAAATTTTTAAAAACACAAACCTTATAAATTATAATTTCAATAAGAAAAACCTCATAAAGCGGCTATAGATAGGGATGATGAAGTAGGGAAAAGCAATAAAGGACCTGGAGAAGTAATAACAATCTGTTGGTGTTGAGGCCCTAGATTTAGTTTCTAGGCACCGCAGCAGACGCGAATTTCTTTTCTGTTTTGGGGTGCACACCATGTTCGATCGGGAACAACCATTAATAACACACTTTAACCGTCTAACATTTATTTTATTTCCTTTGAAACACCAACATCAAATAACAATCCATAAAAACAACAATACACATAATTGCTACTAAGCATAAAAACACACATTTTCAATAAGAGATATGATCAATTCAGACGTAGCGGCCATCATTCTACTCTACTTATAACTCTATTCTTTACCGTCGTGATTTTTGGGGAGGGAGCGCGGCGGTCGCTGGAACCGGAACCAGCAATCACCGCGGGAAGGTTCGAATTTGAACAGTTGGGTATTTGGAAGATCTTGTTCCTGTCGGACTTTTAATTGTTTTCTGTATGGTGTTATGGAATCCATATTTTCAAGTAATATTTTAACCTGCGTCATTATAGTAATATGGAAATATGATTAAAAAGATGTCACACAAGAATAATTATGCACATGATAGTGAGATCTTTGCAATGTGTTTTAATTGTTTCTTGCGGCTTTAAAAAAATATGTTATCAATATTGAATCTATGTGTTTAAGTAATATTCTGAACCTTGTCGCCATTAGAACAGTGGCGGTTCTAGAAATTAACGGCGGGGGGGGGGGGGGGGGGGCACATACAAGTTTTTTTAATGATCTGATTCTATGCTTAATATTGCCAAATCGTTCAACATTTGTTCACCTATTGTGGATCTAAGATAGGTTTTTATATATTTTAATCTACTAAAAGTGCGTTCAGCAGTTGCACTATTAGTGCCTATTAGTGAAGTGAAATTAGAATTTTATATGGATGTAAGAGTTAAGTCAATTTTTTTTAATTTTTTCGATTTTATACATAAAGAGAAGCTTGTAAAATTTTTTTAATAAATTTAGGCTGGAGCTTCGCGAGATGTGTGCCAAAAACGGCATTTTTGGTATTTTCCGAGTGGATGGCTTCACTATTTTTTAAATATCTCCGGCTCTAAGAGTCAAACCTCAAAAAACGAATTCTTGCACATTATTTTTTTTACTGAATTGGCAATAAATAACCAAAGAATCCTCGAATTTTCTTAAAAATTGGAAAAAATATGTATTTTTATGTCGGGAAGACATGGTAAAAATTAAAAAAAAATTGTATTTGTCCAGCCAAAATCGGCATTTTTCGAAAAAAAAAAATTGAATTGATCGCAATTTTTTTCAAAAATTTAAAGTGCACAACTTAGGGAATAATAAAAAAAATTCGATTTTCATTTTTTTATATTGATTTATATTGATTCGTTTCCTTACAAAAATCTTACTTTAGAACCTGAAATATTTGTTTTATTTTTTTAAACATTTTTTGGGCTGAAATACAGTTTTTCTAAGAGAATCAAGCATAAATATAGTGATAAAAAAATTGGAAAAAAATGAAAATCGAATTTTAATTTTTTTATTATTTCATAAATTGGCCACTTTAAATAAATAAATAAAATGTTGGATTTTCTTAGACAAAAGTACACACAAAATCCTTCTTTTTAAGATAAAATTCTTTTCTCTACTATTGTTTTTCCAAAAATGGCGGCTAATTCAATTTTTTTTCGAAAAATGGCGATTTTGGCTGGACAAATAAATTTTTTTAAAAATTTTTAACATGTCTTCCCGACATAAAAGTACATATTTTCTCCAATTTTTAAGAAAACTCGAGGATTCTTTGGTTATTTATTGCCAATTCAGTAAAAAAAATGTGCGCGAATTTGACTTAGCTGTTACATCCATTTTCAGAATATTTTCGTCTAATTTCATGCAACTATATGGTGATAAATATTCGGTACAATTTGACTAGATTCGGAAATGCATTTTCAAGATCATTTGAAATGATATATGGTAATTAAAGTTATAAAATCGAAGGGGCGCCAAAAACGACATTTTGTAAAGGGCGGGGGGGGGCATACTGCCCCCCTTTGCCCCCCCGTGGCGCCGCCGCTGCATTAGAAACATTACAAGGATATGATTTCAATAATGTCACACAAGTTACTTTTAAAAAATGGTACGTAATGTTTTTGTTTGGCGGGTACGGTTCAAAAATTTGTCTGTGACCACGAGCCACAACTAGTGAAATTCGGATTAAACGCCCCAAAAAACCACCCATAACGATTTTTGGTTCGTCTTTTTCGATTGTGTGAGGAAACGCCACGGAGATGAGGTCCGCCGTTCCGGTGCACTAGGTGTTCAGGGGGTCGTTTTCGTCGTGAAATTTGGAAAAAAAAACGCCCCCGCAATGATTTTCGGGTTGTTTTTGGCAATCTTGTCAGGAAAATTCTCGGATATGACGTCCACGTCTAGGTTCCGGCGCACCAGGTGTCCGGGGGGTGTTCGCCGATGCCATATTTGAATTCAGCGACCAAAAAAACCCCCGGGCCCCGAGTTTCTCTCATTCCCCACGTGAATTTTGGAGATGATGTTCATCGGCGTTCCTGAGCTCCAGGTTAGCTGTGCGTCAATTTGAATATCATAATCGTGATCAGCGACCTCGAAAACCTCCAGGAACCCGATTTGGGCCAGTTCTGACTCTTATTTACAAAGTTTTTAATTTTTCCAAAATCCGTCTCAAAAAATGCATTTTTGACTGCAGCAATGCAATTTCCGGTTTGTATAAGATACAAAGTAGGTACATTTTTTATAAAAAATTTTTGCAAGCGAATGCAAAAAACCGCATTCTTAGTCCGAAAGATTCCGAACTTTTGTGCTTCATTGCTTCGACTACAATCTGTACAAGAAAGAGGGCGCTAACGTCATTCGAAATTTTATACAAGTTCCTTAATCGACTTGCCAAAAACGTTATCGAGGTAACGCTGATATTAAATAATTTAGTTTTCAATATTCAAAAATGAACATTATTCCTAAAAACGTTACAATAGTTCAAATCGGCAAACGTTGCCAAAAGTCTGTTTATATTACTTTTCTTTACGATGGACAAACTGTAGTTCCTTTGGTTTTTATGCTTGGGCCTGCTCTTGAGGGGGGGGGGGCGCTCCCCCCGCACGGGCCTGGGTATTGTAGCAGATTTACCTGTCGAGTGGGGGTGTTGGCTGAGAAACGCCAGATCACTCTGTACGTGTACGTTCTCTTATTTTTCTTAGTTGTTGATTTGTAGTTTTGACATAAATAAATATTGTATTGTCATACAAAAATTAAAATTCTTATTTTCATCAATCTTTATTATAAAAAAGTCCAATAAAAATACAAATATTTAAAAAATACATAAAAAAAAATAAGTTTATGTAGATAAAATTAGTGGGAATCAGTCAATATTAAATAAATTAGTTTGATTTCTTCGTGTTAAGTCGAGCTTTCGAAAATGTTTATTTTCTTTTTCAAGACGAATAACATGAAATACGGAAAAAATTACATACAAAAAGAAACATCAGTGTTAAAAAATTTAAAATGACAATTTCTTTAAATTATTTTAACACTGCTGTTTCTTTTTGTATTTAATTTTTTCTGAATTTCATGTTATTCGTCTTGATAAAGAAAATAAACATTTTCGTAAGAGAAGAAATCGTACTAATTATTTACTATTGACTGATTCCCACTAATTTTATCTCATAAATTACTATCCACTTATTAAAAAAACAATCACCTCTAAATAAATTATTTTTTTCCCTTCCTCATTTTCATAAGCAATTCAAATCTTCGATTACTTCTTACATTTTGCACAGCATTCCTTTTAGCCTCCAATGAATTTCTTTGCACTTTGGTTTTATTGGCCACAGCTTTTATTTGTTCTTGTTTTGTTACTTCCTCTCTACCTGTGCCTGATTTAAAACCTAATTTTGTTATACCTTTTTTGGGTTCTGTTGGTTTTATCACTAATGTTGTTTCTTTTTTGAGTTCTTTAGGTTTTATCACTAATTTTGGTATATTCGAGGTTGTTTTTTTCTTTAATATCGGTTTGTTGTTGGTCACTTTAGGATTAGAAGTGGAAGGAGCTATTTTCCCATGTATGTTTGTTACCGTAGCTGGAGCATACCTGTTGGATAATGAAAATTCAGCTTTAAAAATTTAATTTTTTAAAATGATCAGATTTTAAATACATTTTTAATTATTCCAATTATATCAATCCAGAACTTATGTTTAAGGTAGAAGGAACACGCTATAGGCTTTTTTACATAGGCTGCTTTAATGCCAATAAGTCGTTAATATTCTAGCCCAAAATGTGATATCGATGAAGCTTGGCACTTAAGTAATTGAAAGGGTGTAGAAAACGATAACAAAATGTTTGCTGCTCTAAAGTGTATGCTAAGTTCACAATTTTTTTTCATTATATCTCGAAAAAAAAAATCGAAAAACCAATAGCACCTCACGAAAGAGCGGAAAATTTGGCTAAAAATTATATTATAAATTAATTAAAAAAAATGTATTACTATAAAAAATTATTAAAAATAAGAAAGCAAATTCGAAAACTCTAAGCGCGCCGAGCCGTTGAATACAAATATTCAGGCGAGGCGTTCGGAAAAACTAAAGTATCTTTTCCTAAAATGTACGCAAAGAAAAAAAGAAAGCATTTTAAAGAGGAGACCCTAAGCTTTCTCAGGAAGCCATTAGTTTTTATTTTTTTTTGTTTTCTCATTTGACAGGAAATTATAATTTCTCAAATTCTCACTGATTTTTATAAAACTGAAGATATCTTTTAACAGAGGCATAACAAAAAAAATCCTTGTACATTTATCATCAATATATTCTTACTTTTGATTTAAATATAATTAAAATGATGAACATTATCTCTATTTAATAAAACTTGATGTTTTAAAATTATCATTTTTTTTTAATCATTCATTCGAAGCAATTTTTATTTTCAAAATAGTGTTTATTTATTTATATAAATCAATTTCTAAATTATTATTAACTTTATTTAAAAAATAATAATTTCTAATTTATACAGGGTATTTCGTACTTAAACTGACATAGGTTAACTGTGAATACAGGACTTAGATGGTTCAGAAACACCCATATAGTTTGGGTCTATCTCGCTTTATTACCGAGTTACGGGGTGTTTTATCAATTTTGGTCATTTCTTTTAGTCGCTGTATATTCGAAACCACGCTGTATATTTCTATGAAATTTGGCATCAATATTCTCCTTTACAAGGACAATCAATGCCGTAGTAAGAAAATTAAAAATCCAGGTCCGTCTTTAAAAAAAGTTATCAAAATCATTTTGCTTTAGAACAACACCCTGTATATGGAATTTTAAAAAATGGATAACATATTCGAAAAGAGGGGAAAAAATTAATTAGGATTAAATATTTTATTTAAATGCACATCCCATTTTACTACCAAAATTTTAACATCAAACTTAAAATTTATAGGATTTATTATACATTCCTATTGGTTATTTTCATCATTTATAATTACTTTTTATTAAAAACTTAATTTATTGTTTTATTAATGACTTAGTTAATTTTTAAAATTGAAAAATAGGTTTATTAATAAATTTTAAAAACTTATATTTGTTTTAATTTTCAACAGTTTTTTGTTATCTTCGTAAAAATGGAAAATTTCCTACAGCAGCACTAAATGACGTGAAAGGCAGCAAACAAATATAGAGGATAATATTTTGGAATTAGTGGAAAATAATCCGAAATTAAGTACACACCAGTGTTTGGAAGAAACTAAAAAAATTTAGTCTTCATCCCTATCCCTCGTCTTGCCCTGTCAATTTCTTTAACAGTGACCTAAAAGAAATGAGAGAAAATCTCTTAACCTTAAAAACTATTAGCGATGTTTCGAATAATCAACTACATAAAGACTTATTTAAAACCTACAAAAAACAATATACGTTTGCCCTAAATAAAGCAAAAAGGGAAGAACATGGCAAATTTATTGAAAAATCTGGAAATATAAATCGCGATGCTTGGAAATTAATTAACCACGAACGAAATAAAACCACAGCTAAAAGACAGTCAACTTGCAATGCCTCAGCTACTGATTTCAACGAGTAATTCGCTAGCTGCTAAATTACTGACTGATAATTTAAAAGACCATTCTGATAAATCCATTGATTTTCTTAATATACTACCTAGTAACCAAAAGTTCTTTTTTCTGTTACCTGTTACAAATTCAGAAATTTTGGAGGCAATAACATCTTTAAAAAATTCAAATAGCTATGATGTATACAACTTAAACAGTAAAATAATCAAGTCAATAAAGGACCTTATCGCGCAACCATTGTTAATTTTATTTAATCAATATTTTGAAAAAGGTATTTTCCCTTCAATTTTTAAAAAAAGTAAACTAATTCCAATATATAACAAAGGCAATATCGATCTTCCAGAAAACTACCGACCCATCTCAAGTATCCCAATAAAGTAAAGTTTTTGAAATCGTTATCAAAATCAAATATTCTACTTCATAACCGACAATTTGGCTTCCCTAAAAACCGCTCTACAATACAAGCAGTTAAAAAATTAAGTGTCTGACATAGTCGAGGGCCTTGAAAACGGTGAACACACATCTGTCACCTTGTGTGACCTAAGCAAGGCCTTTGACTGTGTCAATCACTCAGTACTTTTTCAGACATAACTGTTAACATAAGTACTGAATAATAATTAGGAATCAATATTATATTATTATGGAAATACAAGAATATTGGTTTAACAATACTAAATAAAGGCAAAAAGTTTGAACTAGGTGTTGTGGTTCGAAATATGGGCGCGCGTCATTGGAATACTTCAAAATTTAAGAAAAAAGTTAAAATCTGTAAAATTTTCATCATGCAAATTAAATTAAAATCATTAATTATGTATGGAGATGTAGTAAATTTGAAGCTGTATTGATGAAAAGTTTTTTAAATAGCGCGTTTATTTTTCTCATCATGGGGTTCTCAAAAATGGCTGCAAATGTCTGCGTTTAGAAAATAAAACTTTAAAGTGATTTTTGTGTGGCAAAAACGTGGCGAGAATTACTGCAATCATATAATCAAGTGCCGCCACTTTAAAGGTATATTAATGGTACCCAAAACGACACTAAAACTATCACGCCCACTTTAAGATAACTGCAACTTGTAAGTGGTATTTAAGTGATATGGTTTAGTGGTCGTAACTATTATTTTCCACTTTAATGTTTCTGCAACTTTGAGGTAGTCTCGCTTAGTTGTTATAACTAAATAAATAATACTAAATAAATAAAACTATTAAGTGGCTCCCAGCGGTGAACTTTACGTGACTACAACTAGGCATAAATAAAATGAAGTTATTCTTACTGTGTAGGGGTAGATTTAGTGATTATTACGTAATAGCCACCCAATCGAAGTTGCGATATCAGTTTCTGTCACTATAATGCTACTTGGGATAGAAAACATACTACTTAGTACTTACTACAGATTTTTGTATTTCGGGGGGGGGGGGGGTGGTGGTAATCTATCCCCCTCGATCCCCCCTGGCTACGGCCTTGGTGTTCGCGTTTTTCGCAGGGAAGAAAGTGACTTCGAGACTTGATTTTTTTTCTTCCGATAGATAGTCATGGCCCAAGCATTGTGTCCAAATTTCAAGTCGTTAGTTTAATTTGGGGTGGAGGGGGAGGGCAAACACTGATTAATCTTTGGCTCGAGGTAACTTTTTTCATTTTTGACCAATCCGGATTAGCAAAATGGCACATTCTTTCTTGAGGACACTACAGGATGTATTAAGTAGATGATGATTTTCGCGAGAAGGGACAAATGGCGACCGAATTTCGGATTTTGTAAATTTTATTTTCCGTTTTTCGCAACGAAAGAGTAAAGTGGATGGAATTTTTTATTCGCCGTCCGATGAGGAATTTTTTTCTATTTGATTTGAGCTTTACAAGAACTCGATTCGATCATTAGGAAGGGTTGGAGGGTGATGAAAACGTTTTAATCTGTAGAAGGGCAAGGGATAGGGTTAGTGACTTCCCGCTAGGCTCATTTTTAAGGGCAATTAGTTCTCTTTCAAGATTTTTTACCCCAAAGCTCTATATTAACGACTGCAGGAGTTCGTGATATATTTATAAAAGCGAGTGCGCTCGCTCAGCCGCCGTAAAATTAGATGGCGGAATAGTATTTGTGAGAGAGAAGAGAGATGATGTGAGAGAGAAGAGACGAGAGGGAGCGCTTAGCTCCTATCCCGACATCTAATTTTACGGCGGCTGAGCGAGCACACTTGCTTTTATAAATATATCAAGCACTCCTGCAGTCGTTAATAAAGAGCTTTAAAATTAAAAAAGTTACCTCGAGCCAAAGATTAATCAGTGTTGGCCCCCTCCCCCCAAATTAAACTAGCGACTTGAAATTTGGACACAATGCTTGGGTCATGACTATCTATTGGAAGAAAAAAAATTAAGTCTCGAAGTCACTTTCTTCCTGCGAAAAACGAGAACACGGCTCTAGGCGTATTCTTTCCGCGGCGAAAATCCCTATACTTTCAATTCGCAACATCTCGAGAACCGCTGGTCCGATTTGGACGAGTTTATGCGTTTTCGCGGGCTCTCTATTTTATATCTACAAGTCGTTTCGATCCGAATAAAACCCTGCAATTTACGTGGTAAAAACCGATTTCCCATATCTTTACATGTTAATTTACCCCCCCCCCCCTCCACACCTCCCTTAGCTTTCATATAGTGATCACGAGAAAGAAGGACCTCGAATCTATGAAATCACAAAATTTTTTTTTCGAAAAGACCGTCTTCGTTTATTGGGTTTTTTCCGCCAAATCGACTCCACTATTAGGACGATACTATTTTTTTGAATAAAAACACAAATTGAATTTAATTATGAGTAAACCAGTAAGGAATTTTAATTTATTAGATTCGACATCCTAAGACCGGTTTCTGTCTTTCGACTTCATCAGTTAGGCTTTTCGAATCCAATAAATAAAATTCCAAACTCGTACAAGTCAATAGCTATATCCGCTATAAGATAACATTTTTAGATGTGCTACCATCTATGGTAAGAAGAGAGTATTAACATTAAATTTTGACTGAATCTAGTCAAGATGTCACTCTCTTCTTTTTTATCCCTTTCAGAGATTAATACAAAGTGAGTAAACCAGTAAGGAATTTTAATTTATTAGATTCGACATCCTAAGACCGGTTTCTGTCTTTCGACTTCATCAGTTAGGCTTTTCGAATCCAATAAATAAAATTCCAAACTCGTACAAGTCAATAGCTATATCCGCTATAAGATAACATTTTTAGATGTGCTACCATCTATGGTAAGAAGAGAGTATTGACATTAAATTTTGACTGAATCTAGTCAAGATGTCACTCTCTTCTTTTTTATCCCTTACTGGTTTACTCACTTTGTATTAATCTCTGAAAGGGATAAAAAAGAAGATAGTGACATCTTGACTAGATTCAGTCAAAATTTAATGTCAATACTCTCTTCTTACCATAGATGGTAGCACATCTAAAAATGTTATCTTATAGCGGATATAGCTATTGACTTGTACGAGTTTGGAATTTTATTTATTGGATTCGAAAAGCCTAACTGATGAAGTCGAAAGACAGAAACCGGTCTTAGGATGTCGAATCTAATAAATTAAAATTCCTTACTGGTTTACTCACTTTGTATTAATCTCTGAAAGGGATAAAAAAGAAGAGAGTGACATCTTGACTAGATTCAGTCAAAATTTAATGTCAATACTCTCTTCTTACCATAGATGGTAGCACATCTAAAAATGAATTTAATTATGTTACAGCAGTCAAAAATATTAAATAGACATTAAAAACAATTAAACACGAAAACATACATTTAAGATACAAAAGCTAGGAACAAATGGTTGAAATTTTTATCAGAAGATATTTTTTCCATAATAAAAGAAAAAGATAGTGACTAGTTTAAATTTTTGAACACAAACTGTAGAATTAGGAGTTGTCTGTAATAAATATTGAGACAAAAGAGGTTTGTTGAAATACCGGTAGATGGCGGAACTTACTAAAAATTTTTAATTAATATTTTAATCAAAAATATACACAATTATTTAGAAAAACATTGAATGGAAAAATGACTTAATACCCGATATTGTGATTGATCGAACTAGGCAATAAAAAGAAAATGACCATCATGGACCAGTCTGGAATGTACAAATTAACTTGTTCTACATGCCCATGTTCCTATATTGTTAGGACTTTTCGTAATTTCAAAGTACGCTTGGAGGAACACACACGTTGCCTCAATACTAATACCTCGGGCTTCTCATATTTCGCTTCACATCTCTTAGATACTGGACATGATTTCGACTCGAATACTGGTTTCAAGTTGTTACATGCTGTTTCTAATATATTCTTATTGGACAACTTCGAGAACTTGGAAATTTTAAAAAACATCAAATCAAACCCAACGTGCTCCCTCAATGCACAAATTAATTTCATTAGTACCCCTACTTTTTCAGCAATTATTTAAATTTACCTATTACATTGTCAAGTCGGTACTACTCCCCACTTTTCTGCCATGTTTCCACATTTAAACTAATCCATCTTCTTTTCCTTCTTGTAACTAAAATATCACAATTTTCTTTTTATTGCCTAGTTCGATCAATCACAATATCGGGTATTAAGTCATTTTTCCATTCAATGTTTTTCTAAATAATTGTGTATATTTTTGATTAAAATATTAATTAAAAATTTTTAGTAAGTTCCGCCATCTACCGGTATTTCAACAAACCTCATTTGTCTCAATATTTATTACAGATAACTCCTAATTCTACAGTTTGTGTTCAAAAATTTAAACTAGTCACTATCTTTTTCTTTTATTATGGAAAAAATGTCTTCTGATAAAAATTTCAACCATTTGTTCCTAGCTTTTGTATCTTAAATGTCTGTTTTCGTTTTTAATTGTTTTTAATTAATATTTTTGATTGCTGTAAAATAATTAAATTCAATTTGATTTTATTCAAAAAAAATTTTAATAAGTATCGTCCTAATTACATCACAATTTTTAAATGTTAACACAGTGACCTGTGCCATGTGTTTTGTGAAAATCCTGACGCTAATCCTTCATGGATAAGTTATGAGTCTAACTTCACTAACCTCGATTTTATTTTATTTTTCAAACTTAACTGCTGTTTTGACAATTAATTTTTTAACCCCGTAACTTTTCCATCTAGGTGTGCCTGATGATGACATAATATTGTCGAAACCGGTCGCCAATAAATAACTTTGTGAGATATAAAGGACTTTTCACCCCCCTTCTCTTCATTACCTACTACTCACATATGGCTACCCCTAACTTAAAATTAAAAAAAATAAAAGATACTTTATGTATGTTTTCAAGATTTTTAGCTACGCTATAATCTCAATTTAAAGATCAATTCGGGTGACTAAAAAAATCCGTCACCCTGAACTTTTTTTCTCAATTCTCCGAGAACTGATGAAAAATACGTGAAAATTCTGTATGGTAATAAGTAGAAAATTCTGGTTACGTTATAGTTGGGAATCTGAGGCCTTCTAGGAAGCGTTTTAAAGATGCTCTATACAACTCGCGAACATCCACCTAAAAAACATGAAATCCTATGTAAAATGACCTGCCGGATTCGAATTTTTTGTTCGCCCTTTGATCCGGAATTGCGAAATGTGTCAAAACATGACATTTTTGAAAAAACTGAAAATTTTCCTTAAAATAATATTTATTGCAAACTAGTGCTTAACTTTGTTAATTGGTGTCCGATCGTTATGAATTTTGGATGATATTTTTCAGTACTCCCCTGACATAGTGTCACAACAATAAAAAATGTAGAACGTCAAATAAAAGCTACGTCATTTTTTTTTCGTTAGATGACACAAAATATCGTCATTTTGCAGAGTAAAATGGTGAGTCGAGAAAACTTTTTTATCTTTTGAGATAGTTAACTACTATAAGCGAGAAAACTGTTGCCAATAGAGCAAGGAAACTTTTTTACTTTAACTTTTTTTTCATACGACGGTTAGGTTGGGTTGTGTACTTTTTTAAAACCGAACGAAATTGAATCGGCGCGCCGCATCTCTTGGCTTTATCACTGTGGGTGCGAATAAAGCGATCAGTGTGTCAAAAAGAGTAAACACCATAGCCTTCTTCATATGCGCAACAAAGATGACGCGCATTACAATATTAATATGACACTATAGGGGGTATAGTGCGATTTATGAGATTGAGAAATGATAGGAATAATATTATTATTATTTAATTAAAATATTTATTTTACAATGCATTTTCCCTCACACTGGAAACTTATATTGCATCTTACATTTGCTTTCAGGCATTTGCACTTGTTACCACAGTTAAGTAATTTTAAAAAATATTATTTTGAGAAAAGAAAACAAATCTGAATTCTATAAGGCTGTGTTAAGAGAACTTAAAGATGTACCTGTTGAGCTTTCCTGCATATCAATAGAAGAAAGCGACACTTTTAACACAGCTTATATAAAAAATATGATGGCACTTATTCAGCGGTATCAAAATTTTAATAGCAGAAAATTTCGAGAATTATTTTTAAAATACGTGTCTTTACTATTAAACTTAAAGCCTTAAATATGTGGTACAATAGTATCTACGCATTGGTGATCGTTACGATTTTGAACAAAGCTTAAAGCAAACAGAAAGATATAGAAGATCGAAAAATTGTCATTTTGAAACATGCGAAATACGAGACGAACTTGATATACCTGATTGGAAGAAATTTATATCAAATCCTTATGATAAATTGGCATATTTAGCACAAAACTAATGAAAGAAAATTATGTTATACCTGATCAAATTGAAATTGTATTGGCAGGAATGTCAGAAGATAATCAAAGAACAATAAAATGGACAAAAATTGAGTCGAAAGTGGTTGATGAGTTACAGTTTACTATGGGCATGAGGAACCTGATACTAGAATATTTGCAATTATTAATTTTTTTACAGACATGTTTAAGGTATTTGTTATTTACTCATTGGACACAGATGTTTTTATTTTATCAACGTTTTCATCGGTTACCGAAATTTGGATGGAAAGAGAAAAGAAATTTATCCCATGTTTCTCAATCATTAAAGCACTAGCAAACTTGAAGCATCTGGATGTTAAAATATTAGCAGACAATTTGTTGTCAATATATTGTTTATCTGTATGTGATTCTGTTAGCTTTCCGTTTAAAAAAGGCAAAAAAAGAGCCCTAAAAATAGTGTTGTCTCAAGAACCAGATGAGATAAATATTTTGGAACCAAAATATATCATTGAATTATATTATACTGGTAGGTAAATAAGGTTTTAAGAATGACCTTTTGTTAGGGATTTGCCGCCGACGGAGGATTCTTTTACTTTTCATGTGAGAAGGGCATTTTTACAACTACAGCGCAGTTTTCAAAACGACATATATGTTAAAGCCAGATCTGCCAGAAATTCTAAAGTTTGGTTACGAACGCAAAGACAATAATTGTATAGTCCTAAATTAATGTCCAAAGAAGCAAAACCTACATTTTAAAAATGTAAATTATTTAACTGTGGTAACAAGTGCAAATGCCTGAAAGCAAATGTAAGATGCAATATAAGTTTCCAGTGTGAGGGAAAATGCATTGTAAAATAAATATTTCAATTAAATAATAATAATATTGTGTTTTATGCTTGTAAAAAAATTATTATTATTATTCCTATCATTTCTCAATTTCATAAATCGCACTATACCCCCTATAGCCTCATATTCATATTGTAATGCCCGTCATCTTTGTTGCGCGTATGAAGAAAGCTATGGTGTTTACTCTCTTTGACACACTAATCGCTTTATTCGCACCCACAAAGCCAAGAGATGCGGCGCGCCGATTCAATTTCGTTCGGTTTTAAAAAAGTACACAACCCAACCTAACCGTCGTATGAAAAAAAAGTTCAAGTAAAAAAGTTTCCTTGCTCTATTGGCAACAGTTTTCTCGCTTATAGTAGTTAACTATCTCTAAAGATAAAAAAGTTTTC
The DNA here is from genome assembly GCA_949320105.2 of Crepidodera aurea. Classification (NCBI taxonomy): domain Eukaryota; kingdom Metazoa; phylum Arthropoda; class Insecta; order Coleoptera; family Chrysomelidae; genus Crepidodera; species Crepidodera aurea. The sequence goes on along the minus strand of OX439479.2, from coordinate 23,035,979 downwards.
TCGACTCACCATTTTACTCTGCAAAATGACGATATTTTGTGTCATCTAGCGAAAAAAAAAATGACGTAGCTTTTATTTGACGTTTTACATTTTTTTTAATGTTATGAAACTATGTCAGGGAAGTACTGAAAAATATATCCAAAATTCATAACGAATTCATAACAAAGGTAAGCACAAGTTTGCAATAAATATTATTTTAAGGAAAATTTTCAGTTTTTTCAAAAATGTCATGTTTTGACACATTTCGCAATTCCGGATCAAAGGGCGAACAAAAAATTCGAATCCGGCAGGTCATTTTACATAGGATTTCATGTTTTTAGGTGGATGTTCGCGAGTTGTATAGAGGTGGTCTATTTCAACACCTCAGATTCCCAACTATTATGCCATACTATAAACAAACTCATTGCCAATAAAAATAATTTAATTTTTTATTAATTTAAACTTACCTTAACAGTTTTCTACTCTTGGGAGATTTAATTTTGAGCGTTGCAGGTTTTACTTTCAAATTCCTATCTGGCTTTTTCGAACTTGTCTCATCGCCTGGTTTCTTTCCAGAAAGCAAAATTTGTGCTCTAATATTTTTCCGTTCATTCAACTCAATCAAATTTTCTAATTTATCGTAAGCTTTTTGATGAATTAAAGCAAAGTTCGGCATTTTGGTTTTTTTAGTAGTACTTTTCATTTCGTTTTTGCTTGTATTAATTTGGACGGTCTTTTTAGGTTTCGAATTTATAACCGGACTGGAAGTAGAATCAATATAAGCGTTTATGGCACAAGATGCTTTTGGTGAGTCGATTATTAAGTTTGAAGTTGTTGAAGAAAGAAATCGCTTGTTCTTTCTTTCGACTGGATTTCCCTCTGTCTTAGAATTTAGAGCTGATAATTTTTTAGCTGACGTCGATGAATCTGGAATCATTTGTTCTGACTTTTTTTCAGTTATACTCTTTTTTATTGGACTTATAGATTCATCTGATGAAATATTGTCTTTGCTCAAATTTAAAGAATTGCTTGATTTGTCAATGTTAAAATTAAAAGAATCATCCGAGACTTCATTATACCATGGCGGTGGAATATTATGTAACAATCCTGATGAATCCAAAATGGAAACTCCCAATGATTTATTCCATGTTCTACGTTTTGTCACTTTAGATTCAGATTGAGTTGTAGGAGTTACTTCAAAAGATTCATATAAAGTTGCGTTTTTACTAGTACTTGGTACTTCAAATAAATTGTTTGGTTTTATATTTAAATCAGCAAAGTTATTTTCTTCGTAAGAATTTAACGGTTTGGATTCAATTTCCGGTGAAAGGCTTTCGTTCGGTGAAGTAATTAATAGTTTTTTAGAGTGCGGTGATTTTGGATAAGATTTTGAGTTGTTTGATTGGTAAATAGAGGATCTCTTTTCTGTAACGTCATGCTTAGTAAACCTTACTGATTTTCTGCTACTGTTTGACAATAAACTTACACAATTTTCATTGGTACTCCATGAATTTGACTTTCTTTTAGTTACTGATCGAGTGAATCTAACAGATTTTCTTTTAGTTTCTAATTCATTTAATTCACTTGTGACTACTGGCAGCTGGGAAACATCAAAAGTGCTGTTCTTTAGCTCAAAAGTGTTTCTTTTGTCAGAATTATTAGTACATTCTAAAGTTTCTGATAACTTAAAGTCATCGCTGAATACATCGTCTGATAGTTGTTCATTTGGTATAGGAGTGGGAGCTAAATCTTCCAAAGAAAAACTTCTAGGTGTTCTAAATTGATTTTTTTCCTTATTTGGAGTCTTTGTTACACTTTTTAACCTAGCATTTGGAGTCTTAGGTGTTTTTAAACTTTTATCTTGGATGTAGGATAAATTGGTTTCTTCATTTCGAACTATTTGCTCATCAAACATTTGTTGCTTCCTCTTCTTCTTCTTTTTTTTTATAAATTGAATTTCTGCCGATTCTCTTTTTTCTCCATCTGTAGAAGTTTCTCCACTGTGTTTCAAACTCTTTCTTGCTTTAGTTTCTAAACTTTTACCTTTTTCGACATTTTGTTCTGTATCGATTTTTTTCTGTTTGAGTTTTGTTTTTGTTCGTTTCTTTTCTGGAAAATTAGGTGAACTGTTTTCATTATTGCCAAAATCCAAATCTATTTTTGGTAAATAAATCAAATGGTTTTTCTTTTTAGATATTTTCTTCTCAGATTGATATCCCTTTGAGGGTACTTCAGCTATACTTCTACGGTCCAACTGATTAAAATCGAGAGTGCTTCTTATTTTTCGTCTTATTTTCTTTTTTGAAGGTGACTCATCCATGATTTTACCTAAAATTTTTGTTTATAAAAAGTACTGATACTAATAAGTGTTGCAAAATTACTTTGTATTTCAATTACTCTTCTATTGGAAATAAAACCACTTATTTGAATGAAAAAAAAAGGCTTTAACTTGACGTTTCGACTTTACATCGAAAGTCGTTTTCAAAAAGTGATAAGAAAATATAATTTACTATAGAAACAGAACACTTGATAATCTTACAAAAATATGACAGCAACATAGGACACGGAAAAAGATTTTGAAATTGAAGACGTTTCTGGGAACGAATTTTAAAAAAGAATAGCGCATTTTAATGGAGTAGATCTGGCGAAAAAAACACTTGAAAACAGACTGATGAAATCGAGAAATTTTTTTTTCCCAATCGATGAAGTCAGATCCCCCCATCATTCCTGCATAAAATGTTCGACCGAGGCGGCGGTGGAGGAGAGAGAAATCCTCTATCTAAAGAACTTGAAAACTATTTGTCCGACAAATGTCAGCAGGGTTTGATCCCACAAAAAATATTATTACCAAAATTGAAGAGCTTGACAAAACACGTAACCTAGTTCCGACCAGAACCCGATAACTCAATTAGTTCGTGAAATATTAGACCAGTGCAGATACCTTTGAAAATGGTAAAAAGTGAAATAAAATAATAGTAGGATGAAACCCATTGAAAAAGGAAGAGAATGTAACAAACATGAAAGGAAAAATAATTTACGGGCGATTTGGGGTCGGGAAGTGGAAGGGGGGAGTTTTTAAGGGTAGAAAACTGTTTATCTCGATTACCGGCAAAACTACAAGTCCTATGGAAAGAAGTTAAATGGCAAAGTTGTAGGTAATACAACTTTTGTATTTACACTTTTTTCACATAACCTCAAAATTTATGTGAAAAATTCAAATAACCAAGTTTTGTTTTTTATTTTTATCTTTTACAAAAAAATGTTTTTTTCGCGAAATTTGGTGAAAACTTTCCCCTTTTTATGTCCCAAACACACTGTAATTTTTTTTGTTTTAAAATATTTATTTTTTTAACCTTATTTTGACTTAATATCGGAAAAGCAGTCTAATTTTCAATCGAAAATTCTCACGTCAAAATATCTGATTTTTAAAAAACCCGGTGGGTCTTTTGTTCGTTGAAATCTCTACTTTTTGATGGTGTAAAAAAAATATACATTACTATGGTAAATGTTCTCGAGAAATGCAAAGAAACGAATAAAATTCGAATCCGATTTTTTTTTAAATCATCATTTTGAGCTATTTATTAAAATTTATACTTTAATTACTCGAATTACTTTTTTCGAGTAAATAAAGTATACATTTTAATAAATAGCTCAAAATTGTACATGATTTAAAAAAAATTCGGATTCAAATTTTATTCGTTTCTTTGCATTATTTGAGAACATTTATCATAGTAATGTATATATTTTTTACACCATCAAAAAGTAGAGATTTCAACGAACAAAAAGCCCACCGAGTTTTTTTAAAAAGCAGATATTTTGACGCGAGAATTTTCGATTGAAAATTAGACTGCTTTTTCGATATTAAGTCAAAATAAGGTTAAAAAAATAAATATTTTAAAACAAAAAAAATTACAGTGTGTTTGGGACATAAAAAGGGGAAAGTTTTCACCAAATTTCGCGAAAAAAACATTTTTTTGTAAAAGATAAAAATAAAAAACAAAACTTGGTTATTTGAATTTTTCACATAAATTTTGAGGTTATGTGAAAAAAGTGTAAATACAAAAGTTGTATTACCTACAACTTTGCCATTTAACTTTTTTCCATAGGACTTGTAGTTTTGCCGGAAATCGAGATAAACAGTTTTCTACCCTTAAAAACTCCCGCCTTCCACTTCCCAACCTCAGATCGACCGTAAATTATTTTTCCTATCATTTTTGTCATATTCTCTTCCTTTTCCAATGAGTTTCATCCTACTATTATTTTATTTGGTTTCAAAAATTATCGGCACTGGTCTATATCACGATTTGAAATTGCAAAAATGAAAAAAGTTCATTCATTATTTCTCGAGAGGCAGTGGAGTTGGGGCCTCATTTTTTTGTGAATAAAAGGGTAATAACGAGTACTTTTATGTGCGGGAGGGTGGGGGTGTTGGGACAAGTAGGGGGAGGGGGATATGGGGGGAAACAAATATTATTGAAACGCTTGTAACTTCCGTACTAATGGAGCTGACGCAACCAGCCAGGGCTCAAATTGTTCACAATTTACAAACGCCCATGTGTGTGAGTGTGCCCGGAGAGATAGAGAGAGAGAGAGAGAGAGAGAGAGAGAAGTGGAGAGCGTAAGCTCCGCCCCGGCTCCTGTTCTGTCGACTTCGTCCGGTTTTGTTCCGTTTTTCCATTTGCAATTCGCGCGGGCGTGCAAGATACTGACATGGCAAAATAATAAAATGAATAAATAGTTAGAAAATTTTCTCGTCTTTCTTTTGAGATCGGTTAGAACCCCCTACTCTTCTCCATTCTCCTGCTATATAGCAAAAATTTTCCGGACCGTAGCGCCCTTCCTAATTATGCCATCGAGTTAATGCGGGGCTCAAATGAAAGATAAAAAAAAAGCCGTCGAGGGGTTGAAACATTTTTTTTATCAACCCCCTTCTTCATGCCTAAAATCGCGAGCAAAAAATTATCCATTTTTTATTTTGCGCACCTTTTGAAATTTTTCCGTATTGCTATCTTTTAGCGGATGAAAAAGTGAACAATTTGAGCCCTGGCTGGTTGCGTCAGCTCAATTAGTACGGAAGTTACAAGTGTTTCAATAATATTTGTTTTCCCCCATATCTCGCCCACCCTACTTGTCCCAACACCCCCACCCTCTCGCACATAAAAGTACTCGTTATTACCCTTTTATTCACAAAAAATTAAGGCCCCATCTCCACTGCCTCTCGAGAAATAATTAATTCATTTATTTCATTATTGTAATTTCAAAGAGAAACTAATTGAGTTATCTGGTTCAGGTTGGAACGAGATTACGTGTTTTGTCAAGCTCTTCAATTTTGGTAAGAATATATTTTTTTGTGGGATCAAACCTGGCTGAGATTTGTCGGAAAAACCGTTTTCAAGTTCTTTAGATAAAGGATTTCCCCCTCCCCGCCACCTGGGTCGAACATTTCATGCAGGAATAATGGAAAAAAAAATTACTCGATTTCATCAGCCTGTTTTCGAACGCCAGATCGACTCCACTATTTGCATATTATAAGAAAATGTGTACTTCGTCATAAATGAAGTTTTCTTAATAATATTATCATAAGAAAAAACCAGATAAAAAACTTATGATACTATCCCGATATAGAGGGTATCCTTTTTGCAATTAACTCTTTTTGTAAAATAGGCATCCAAATTTTTGAAATATCAACCGAACAATTAGAAAAACATTCGTTAATATTTAAGCATATCAATGCTGCTTCTTTAACTTTGCGGTTATAATTACTAGGTTCTTTTAATAATCTAGTTGAAGAATTCCATTGTATTTTATGACCAAAATCTCATGCATGTTCACATATTTTTGATTTTTCGAATTATTTTTAATGTATGATTGGTGTTCATTAAGTCTAACATGAAAAGGTCTAGATGTTTCTCCTATATAAAATTTATTACATTCGCATGGAATTTTGTAAATACAATTTTTTGTATTTTGAATTTCATTAAAAGGTTTTTACTATTAAAGATTTTAATTAAATTTATTGCTAATCCTAATTTTTTCGGATAATTTTGGAATATAAGGGATTTTTACTATATTTGAATGAAGTTTTGGGCGATTTAAATTTTGTTCTTTATTTTTAATGTCTGGGTTCACGATTTATAAATTTATTTGGGTAGTTGTTCTTAATCAAGACAGATTTAACAAGTGATTTGAACAAATTGTTTTTGCTCTATCGGAAAGAGATTTGACAATACCTTGTTTAACACATAATAAGTGGTTTGAATTAAAATTTAGATATCTATTTGTATGTGTTTCTTTTCTAAAAACTGAAGTTTCAATACAATTGTTGTTATTGTGTATTTAAGTACATTAAGAAACGGTAATTTTTTATTATTTTCAATTTCAATTGTAAATTGTAATAGTAGGTTCCGAATTATTAATATTATAAAAAAATGTATCAATATTTTCCCTATCGTGTTGCCAAATTGCAAAGATATCATCTACATATCTAAACCAGACAGAAGGTCTTAAATTTTGTTTATTTACAATTCCCATTTCAAAATCCACCATGAAAATATCACACAATTTTGGTGATAAAGGTGAACCCATTGCCATACCAAAATTTTGCTGATAAAAATCACTATTTAATTGAAAATATGTAGTTTTAATACATAATTCCAACAATTCTAGAATTGCTGAGACGTTTAATTTAGTTCTCGAAACTAAATGCAATATTTGCTTCTTATTTAAGATAAATTGATATTTCAATACTTTTTAAATGCAAATTAAATGTTATAGTTAACTATTATCCTATATAGTTCAATTTAATGCCCCTTGATTTCATTCATGCATGTTTAATTTTATCTTAATTTAGTATATAAGTTGATTCATTGATTTTTACTTAAATGTATAGAAAATTTGTTGTAATGGGGTGATCCCGTATATTAATAAATAAATAAAATAAATAAATAAGTTGTATTTATTAATGTACTATCACTTATCAACTTCTTTCTCACAAAATTAAGAGTTTTATCGACAGGAACATTTGGAAATAAGCTATATAACCATCAAAACTAACCATTACTTATATCTGAATTTGTAATTTTGATAATTTTTTTAAAAATGTTTTGTATTTTTGATAAAGGAATTAGTATTTCCTGATAAGGGATCTATTATTTTGAATAGAAATCTTGCTAAATTTTGACAAGTTGAATTTAATAGAAGAGTAATTGAATTACAAGAAACCACTATGAACTACAGAAATGAATTACTTTGTATTTATATATAAAAATAAAATTGTTATTTAACTCTTGAAGGGATCACTATATTGATTTGAAATTTAGCAGATTGTTTGTGCAAAAGAGAAAAGAGCATATGTATAAAAATAACATCAAAGAAAAAAAATTAAAAAACTAAAAAAGATCGGAATGAACAGTTAATATAGGATAACAAAAGGTATAATGAATAGATGGGAAGAATTCTATTAATAACTGCTAAATAATGAAAAGTACCTATGAACTTATCGCTTTCTTCATTAATATGAAGAAAACACAAACATAGGAAATGAAACACGATAAATAGGAAAAATTATTACAGAAACAGGATTAGAAGAACCAGTATAGAAATTCAAAATAGGAAAAGCTAGATGCCAAATTAATAAAATATCCAAGAACTTTTGAACATATATGTCTATTAATTAACCTATATTTAAAATAGAAGACATAAGATTACAATAATTACAGGTGAATATAACCGTTTTTTTCAAAATTTGACAAAAAATGACAAAGTTATGCTATCGAAAAAATAAAGCGTGTGATTAAGCCGCGAACACAGACTAGAAAGTAATAAACGTCTATAATATCTAGTTAACCAATGTTTAACAAATTGCAGATTTTCAAATCATAAATTTCCTAATATCTTGTTGAAAATTTATTATAAAAAAAACCATTTACCTCTTACTATGCAACAACTAACACTAACAACACAATAACCGTTCCTCTCAAATTTAAAAAAATTGACACTATGTCACAATCTACTTTTTTTTTTAAATTGGTCTCGTATTAAGAGGATAACAAGATTAATAGATTATCGTAAAGTAAAACCGACATTGAAACGGCTTATTGTTCTCTGACAAGAACTTTTCCTAAATATTGTTATACTTGTTGGAAACATTGTTCAATTATTCGTATATTCAATGTTATGAAATTATATCATTGGTTTACATGTACAGGGCATAATAAATAAGAATAGTTAAATAAAAAGAAGAACAAAATTAAGAAATTAACCTTTTTCGCCTCTTGTAAGAAGTAAGAAGTATAAAGATGTTATTCTAAGTTCCTCGCTATTCATCATACATGAATACAAACAATTTCGCAATGGCTTTATTATCCAGGAAAGGTTGGGTTTTTAATCAAGTTACCGTTATTATATTTTCATTTAATTATTTTTAGCGTTCCTCGAAACTGTTACCCCTTTTGTTCAATGTAAGCGTTTTAGGGGCAAAATTAATGTCCAGAAGCCTAAGCCGCCCCATTTTGAAAAAGCTACTTACTTAGCATTAGCAAAGCCGTGGTTTATCAACCCAAATAAAGATAAAACATCAGTGGAACTTTGTAAATATAATGATATATCAAATAAAAATGAAGACGAGGTAAATCCTTATAGAAAAATCATAGCCCGAGAGCTGTATGCCTTTTTCAAGTCATCCAAGTTAATAGTATTTTTCCATCACAATTCTCTAAAAGCTGATGAACAGTTCAAATATTATGCTATGTTTAAAAAGCAAAATATGGATTTAAAGAAATATGGAAGAAAAACTTTACAACTAGCTGTTACAGGAACTCCATATGAACCAGTTTTAGATTTTTATATAACTGCGAATAATATAATCCTCTTTAGCACAGTGGCCGAAATTGGTAAAGTTTTAAAAATTACTAGGAAATGTCCCCAACTTGTGTTATTATGTAAGTTCATTTTTTATTCTTATTGTAATGCAAAATTCTTATTGAATTAATTGTACTTCACCTTTCCCATTTCATCCTAAATCAGTAATTTCATTCATAGATGGGATTTTTAATACAAATAATTTCTTTCTTATAAGCTTTTACAGTTTGACTGAAGTATCTATAGATATTGTAATGAGTAAAACAACCTTAGAAAACAGGCTTTAATAAACAAGAACTATGCATGGCATAAAAACTATAAAGTGACAACTAATTAGACAGATACAGTGACACTTGTACAAGGGTGATAAGATATGCATATACAGGGGTATCACATTCTCCCCAGCTTTATTTTCGAACATAATCTTCAAGGTATTTGGGCGTTCGTCGTATTCTTGTACTTCGTTGATTCGGCACTCGAGATTCTTGATCTGTAGTAGTTTCATCTAGACCAAGTGGAGTCTCTAAATTGGATTTGAAAGTAGCGTCATTCGCTTGTTCATGAACTTCTTGAGATTTGGGAGTAAAGTTTTGTGTAGATCTAGGGTCAGAAATATTCATAGGTTCTTCGATTTCTACAGGAAAAAGTTGATCAGGTTGTGACTCAAGTTCTGAAAGAGATTTATCTCCACAAGGCGCTAAATGCTTCAGGGAAACAGTTGCTTCTCTTCCGTCAGGATGACGAACAAGTGCATATTCAGGATTAGCCTCAATTAATTCTACTTCTTCAACTAATGTTCTTTATTAATATTTTTCCTGGATTTGTCAACCAAGATGGTATAGCTCTTCCATTTGTAGATTTTCTTGAATGATTAAACATTCTTTCATGAGGCGTGCAATTTGTCGCCGTACAAAGGAGGGACCGGACTGAATGAAGAGCGTCTTCTAATACTTCTTCCCACTGTTGAATTTTTAAATTTCTTAATCTCAGAGCAAGAGTAATGGACTTCCAGATAATTCCATTAAATCGTTCAGTTTGACCATTTCCTAGGGGATTATAAGGAGTGGATCTGCTAGTGGCTATCCCTTTTGTATGTAAATAAGACTACAATTCATTTGACATGAATGACGAACCTTGATCAGAATGAATATAATTAGGCATGCCAAATATGAAAAATAAGTTACTGAGGCATTGTATAACAGTGTCTGAAGTCATATCTGAACATGGGTAAGCAAACTGAAAACGAGAATACTCATCAACAATCGTAAGAATATATATATTTCTGGTGGCTGTAGGGAAAGGTCCTCTAAAATCCAATGAAATTCTCTCAAAAGCATCATCTACTGAGTAGGGCATATTTTGAGACCTTATCCAATGTACCATTCTCGTAACACCAGGATGACATAAAGCATACCACGTTCTCCCGCCCAGGTCGATATACTATATCATAGCTGTAACAGGAAAGATCTAACCGCCACCTAAGAATCTTCTCGTTTTTAATCTTGCTTGTGTCTCGCATATTGAACATAAATGATACAGATTTCTGATCAGTAATGAGCTGAAAATGTTTTCCTATTAAAAAGTGTCGCCATTTCTTGAGAGCCTCGACAATAGCATATGCTTCTTTTTCTACTGAAGAATGGTTGCGTTCACTTTTTGTCAGAGTTCTGGAAAAAAATGCAACAGGTCTTCCAGCTTGACTCAAAGAAGCTGCAATAGAATGCTCTGAGGCATCTGTCTCAACAACAAATGGTATACCATCTTCAATATTAGTTATAGCCGACTTGGCAATATCTGTCTTCAATTTTTCAAAATTTTGTACTGCGAAGTCAGGTAAAGGGAAAGTTTTGCAGGAAACTAAGCTATGAATTTTCTCTGAGAAACAAGGTATCCATTTTGAGTAGTGGGCAAACATGCCAACAGCTCTTCTTAATGATGAGGAATCAAAAGGTAACGGAAGTTTTAGAAGAGGTTCAAGCCTAGTCAGATCAGGCTTTAACGTTTTGTTTTCAATTAGATATCCAAGAAGTTTGATTGATTTTAAAGAATAAGAACTTTTATTTTCATTAATTGTCAAATTGTATTTCCGTACCGCAGATAAAAAGTTATTAAGATTTTCATCATGCTGTATTTGGTCTTTTCCACAAACTGTTATATCATCCAAATATGCATATATTCCTTTGAGGTTTTTATATTTGATGATATTGTCCATAACACGCTGAAAACAGGCGACCCCATTCGTGACCCCGAAAGGAATTCTTCGGAACTGATACAATTTCCCGTCTGCTTCAAAAGCTGTATAAAGCTTTTCATCCTCTCGTATTGGCACCTGGTAATATGCGCTTTGTAGATCGATCGTACTGAATACTTCAAATTGTGCAACGGTTCGAACTAAACTTTCTATATTCGGGAGTGGATATGCATCCAATAATGTAAATCTGTTGATAGTTTGTGAGTAATCCACCACCATTCTTTTCTTGTGAGTTTCGCTTTTCGTTATTAAAACTTGAGCTCGCCAAGGTGAGTTACTTTCTTCAATAACCTCGTTTAAAAGAAGGTTTCTAATTTCACTAGAAATAAATTTCATATCATCGGTCGAAAATCGTCGAGACTTAGTCGCGATGGGTCTACAATCAGCTGACAAGTTTGAAAATAGTGTTGGGGAATCGATTTTAAGAAAAGCTAAACTGCATATGCTTGAAGGCGGGCCAATCATTAAAGATGATTTTGAACCCCCAAAACTAACCTCGAGGCTGCAGTGCTGTTTAAGTATATCATGACCAATGATAACATCTGCACATAAGTCTTGAAGTACTGACAATCGTAATTTTCTATATTTGTGATTCATAACATCTACAAAACAGTGGCCGATTATTGGAGATTGTAAAGATGTCTAAGCCATCAGTATGTATCCGCTACTAGGAGACACTGGTATATGGATAGAAGAGAAGAAATTTTTATTTATGTATGTTTCTGAACTACCTGTATCTACTAAGGCATCAGCGGTAATGTTATTTATTTTAATCTTTATCAGACATTTTGTTAAACTTTCTGGAGCAGCTGCAAGAACTTTTGTAGTAAGCAACATTGAGGCCGAAGAAGTTTTAGCTTTACTTTTACTTTGGCATACTTTTGACAAGTGTCCGCGTTTTCCACATTCAGAACACGTGGAACCTTTTGCAGGACATAAGTCACGTTGATGCCGTTTGTTACTTCCACAAAAATAACAAGTATATATATTTTTCTAACAGCAGAAGAGATTTGATCCTGACGTTCTTCTAGCCTTTCTGTGCTTCCCGAAGGTACTGAACTGACCAGATTAGAGGATAGTGTATATGCTTCCGAGTGCTTTTGAGCAGATTCAAGGGACTGGGCTTGATTTATAGCGTCTCGTAGCGTTAATGTATTATTTTCAAGTAGACGTTGTCGAATATGAGATGAAGTTAATCCGCTAATAATAGAATCTCTTATATAATCGTTTCGATTCTATCAGCCGTAACAATCTTAAAATTACAGTCCTTACTTAATAGATTTAAGACTTGCAAATATTGGTCAACTGTCTCCCCTGGTTGTTGCTTCCTAGTGATAAGACAATGCCTGGCAAATATTTCATTTTTAGGCTTGATGAAAATTGAATCTAGAATTTTTATAGCATCGGAATAGGTTGTACTATCTGATATATATTCATAGTTTTTATGGCTAATGTAATTTACCAACAGTTTCAGTCTTCCTCCATCGTCGATTTCTTGAACAGACGATATAAAATTATTGAACGTTGCCTTCCAATGGGCCCATTCTTGAGCAGCTTTAGAACAGTTTTGATCTGTATCAAATCTCTCTGGTCTCAGGAGTTTATCCATTTTCTTTGTTTATTAAATTGTAATGAGTAAAACAACCTTAGAAAACAGGCTTTAATAAACAAGAACTATGCATGGCATAAAAACTATAAAGTGACAACTAATTAGACAGATACAGTGACACTTGTACAAGGGTGATACGATATGCATATACAGGGGTATGTAGGAATATATCACATATCTATAGATGACAGGGTAGAATGTGCCAAGAGCACATTTCTTGCAAGCTGTTCACTTAAATACTTGTTATAGTCAAATTTTTGCATATTGTGACTGCCAAAAACTATGTTTTATTTGAATGAAAAAAGTAATATATTACTAAATGTAGATAAGTGTACAGTAAAATAGAATATTTGTTTAATAACAGTATGTAATTAAACTTAAGTACTTTCTAAAGTATTGCAATCAAGAAATAAATCATGTTCATTTTGTTATAATTTATTTGTATTTTGAGTGTATAAAACTATCTTCGATTTTTTTTAAACTAAAACAATAAAAGTCAACTAAATAAATTATAATAAAATACAAATCATTTATTTCATGACAAGAACTCATTAAACAGAAAGTAAATTTTTAAATGATGATCATTAAACAATTCAATTAGTAACTCAACTTATTTGAAAACAGTATGAGTATGTGAGTACTAAACCAAATATTTGATATAAAGCTTAATCCACACCAGGCAACAAAGTGTTGACAACATTCAGAACTTCCTATAGATATATTCTTTTCCATTAGAAATGTCATCATATATCCGAGCCATACATTTTCATCGGGAATTGTCCCAGCTCGGCTCTACTTTTTTCATCAATTATCTTCCTTTCTCGACTAAATTTTTTTTTTGTGATTTAATTTTTTGCTTGAAAGTGTATAGCTATTTTAGATTTTTTATATTCATTCGTCGCAATGTCCCACAAAGCCGGCACCTTGCAACATTTCAATGAGTTTTGTAACCTTATTTTTGGTTCAGGAATATTTGATTTTTTTATACAATATGTTGGCAACACCGTCCACACTGAGCGATGTTTCCCATTTCAAATGGATACAAGCAACCGGCAACAAATTTCTTTGATGTATGCCGCCCAATGTTGACGAGTATCCGTCAACATATGTTGCTTGATGACAGGATACATGTTGGCAACATCACCGTCAATACCATGCAACAAAATTGTTGGCACCATGTTGACGGCGATGTTGCCAACATATATCCCGTCAACATTGGTCGGCATACATACAAGAAATTTGTTGCCGGTTGCTTATATCCGTGTTTCCCATTTAAAATAGGAAACATCGCCCAGTGTGGACGGTGTTGACAACTTATTTCGTGAATCCCAGTGGTTGAGGTTTCATTTTACTTTTAAATGACCTACGTATTTACTTTATTATTTAGAGAAAAAAAAATGTTAAATATGATGAAATGTCTTTTTTGGAACTGACAGCTATTACAACGAAAGTAGCACAAATACCAGCAGCAAGTGTCGTAATTCAGAACTTCGACTGGTGTGGACGCACAACATCACTGACATGTAGTGGATGTAACTTTATCTGTTGGCAACACTTTGTTGCCTGGTGTGGACTAAGTTTAAGTAGGAGAATTGAAATAAAACTAGATTTGTCAGTGCTATATGTTTGTGTCTACAAATTTTTGGTTGAAATGTAATTATTTTTAAATAATTTTAGCTGGCATTCTCGAAAATAAATTATTGAGCAAAGACGATCTTGAAAAGTATAGCAAAATACCGAACATTCAAGCAGCCCAAGCAGAATTGGTTCAAACAATCAATAGTTTAGGATCTAAACTAGTTAGTGACTTAAATGTTCACCAAAACAATTTAGTGTCACAATTTGAAAGTAGAATTAATCAGTTACAAGAAGAAAAATAATTTTTAATGTAATAAATTGTTTTTTATGACACTCTGTTTCATTTAATTTATTGAACAATCTTATATTTAGTCAAAAAATACATTGTACAAATAGTTCATTTTTACTTTTTTCCTTTTGTTCCATTCTTCTTGCCTTTGGCTGTTTTTTCTGCCTGGTCCTCATGTATCAGATTGATAACAGGGTACTTAAAATATAATGCAAAATTGGGCAAACACACAAATCTGATTAGAGGCAAATTTCGCAGATAAATTCGACAAAAATACTGCATATTTCTTTTTGTCTCTTCTTGAGAGAATATTTTTGCATTTTTTGGTGGAAACTAAAACAAATGTCATATCATGATTTAATATTTCTTCTGGATTATTCTTTAAATATTTCCTTTTTTGTGGTAGATATAATACTATCAATTATTATTAGTTAGCGAATATTGGATGATCAGTGTGAACCACCAAAAAAATTAAGCTACGTAGAGGAGTAGATCTGGATTTGAAAACGAAGTCGCTCTTTTCGAATTTTTTTTTGTGATTTCATAGATTCGAGGTCCCTCTTTCACGTGATCACTATATGAAAGCTAAGGGAGGTGTGGAGGGGGGGGGTAAATTACATGTAAAGATATGGGAAATCGGTTTTTCCCACGTAAATTGCAGGGTTTTATTCGAATCGAAACGACTTCTAGATATAAAATAGAGAGCCCGCGAAAACGCAAAAACTGAATTTTAACCCGTCCAAATCGGACCAGCGGTTCTCGGGATGTTGCGATTTGAAAGTATAGGGATTTTCGCCGCCGCGAAGACACACTTAGAGTCGTGTTCGCGTTTTTCGCATGGAAGAAAATTACTTCGAGACTTGATTTTTTTTTATAATATATTTTTTGAATTTGTTTTTATGTTGCTTTGTATTACGAGTAATTCTCCCTTCAAGGAAGACTGATAATATTTTTGCTCAGCATCCTCTAAAACGGGGGGAAAGAGTTATTTTAAAGGGAATGATGTCCTGCCCGTTTAACACCATTAGAGGGTAGTTTTTGTCCATTTTAGGGGTTCGGCTGGCGAAAAGAGCCATCGCGTTTAGCATCCTCGAAAAGGGGGCACAGGCATTTTGTCGCTGTTAAAAAGAAGGAAAAAAACACCTCTGTCGGGGATGAATTTTGGCCGGTGGAGGGGTTGGTGAGGTTCGGACGTAATCTTTACACCTCCACCATGCTCGGCATCCTCGAATACGGGGGGAAAGACATTTTTTTACAGGGAAATGATGTGCTGTCCTTTTAAGCTCTTTAGGGGGTAGCTTTTGGTCGTTTTAGGGGGTTCAGCAATCGAAAACAGTAATTCTGATACCGCCCTAAAGGGAGCGCATCATTTCCCTGTAAAAAAACGTCTTTCCCCCCGTTTTCGAGGATGCTGAGCACGGCGGTAATGTTGAAGATTACTTCTGACCTTCACCAACCCGTCCACCAGCCAAAAGTCACCCCTAACAAGGGTGTTTTTTAAAAAAAAATTATATCAGCGGCAAAACGTCTTTTCCCCCGTTTTCGAGCATGCTGAACACGATGGTGGTATTCAATATCACTTCCGACCCCCCACCAACCGCTCCACAGGTCAAACCTCATCCCTAAAAGGGACACCCGTTTTGCCGCTGCTATAAAAAATTCATCCCTTTCGATGCTGAATTTTGACCTGTGGAGGGGTTGGTGGGGGACGGAAGTGATATTGAACACCATTATCGTGTTCAGCATCCTCAAAAACGGGGGACAGACGTTTGCCGCTGATATAAAAAATAAAAAACGCCCTTGTCGGGGGCGATTTTTGGCTGGTGGAGGGGGCAAGACGTTTTTTTACAGGGAAATGGTGCGCTGCCCGCTTAACCTCTTTAGGGGGTAGTTTTGGTCGTTTTAGAGGGTTCGGCCGGCGAAAAGAGAAATTCTGATACCGCCATCATGTTGAGCATCCTCGAAAACGGGGGGGGGGGGTACTCTCAATCCTGATAACTTTTGGTCCATGTCCTTATTCCGACTCACAGACGCCACTAAGATGCATCACCGTTTGTTCTATTGGCATCCTTTGCTGTTTTTATATCATTTTTTCATTCTCATAAAGCAGTGGGTTCGACTATATACATAATGAATTAGATCTCAAAATAAAGATCAGCTGTCGCATTTTTAAGAAAAACGAAGATTGTATATATAACGTCTCTTCTCATTCGATTTCTAATGAAATTTTATCTTGTACGAAGGTATTTTACTGATTGGGGAGGGGGGGGGGGCACGAAGGTAATAATATTAATCTATTTTCGAAGTACAAATGTCTTTAGTCAGTACATATGGTAAGCTGCTAGGTCTTAAATGGCACAGCTCTCGCATCTGTTGCAGTAATATTAATATTAATTACAAAAAAATGATGTTCCTGATTTGGGTGAGTCATCACCACCTCCCCACCCTGGATCCGCGCCGGTATTTCGGCATACAAAATTTTTACCAATTAATTTTTAAATTGTAATAGAACATCTCATTAAAGTATTTGTGTTCAGTTGGACTTTATGGCATTATTTCGATATTCCAATTGAAATTTTGTCAAAAAAACTTACATCTGGAAGAGTATGACACAAAGCCAGTTCTTTAAAATATGTATAAACCTTCTCTGCGGATTTATCAAAAGCGGTAGTTACTAAAATGTGAGTTAAATAAAATTGGGACATCAATGCTCCACTTTTCTCTATCGAATAATCTTGTGTTTTGCAAAATTTTGTAACCGAATGCATCAAATCAAGAAAACCTGTTCGGGCTTTTCCCTTTGGGTAATACCTGTCCATTTTTACGGAATCTGTAAAAAAAATGAGTGATTTCAATTCAAATTCATTCACTGAAACAAACTTTTCTGAGCTATTGTCTCCATTACTTAAGACAAAACAAATCAATGTACTTTATTTTTGTTAAAACAAAAAACTTCTATTAAATTGTTGAATAGAAAAGTTTACACGTGTTTTTTTATTTATGTGAAAGGAAGTGAAATCCTATGAAAATTACAGTCCATTCTTATTATCTGCACTTTTGTAAGTTGATGCCAATTCCAAACATATGCCACCCCTAATTTAGACGGCCGATGCATTGACAACATCGCTTTTTTAAATAATTGTCTGTAGCTTCTAAAGTGGACTGTAGTTGAATTTTTCCTTTCCCAGATCTCCAAAATGACACACACATGTATTTATAACAGTTTTTATTAAAACTTTTTTAAAACAACGAACAAGTACAAAGTAACAGAAAAAAATAGCTTTACATCTTGGTTTACAATTTATGTCACCAATCACTCAGAAAAAAGCACTTGTATTTTTTAATGTGTGTGTGTGTGTGTGTGTGTGTGTGTGTGTGTGTGTGTGTGTGTGTGTGTGTGTGCGCGTGTGCGTGTGCGTGTGCGTGTGCGTGTGCGTGTGCGTGTGCGTGTGCGTGTGCGTGTGCGTGTGTGTGTGTGTGTACACGTGTACGATACGGCTATGAATAAATAAAGTCTGACTTATCTGTCAAAAGAACAGGTTTATTGCAGTAAAAACCATGGAAACAGATTAAATCTAGACAAAAACTATATTAGGCCGATCAGATGTATTAAAATTTAAATTTTAACTACAAATAAGCATTGAAGGATGAGGCAAAAATAAAATTTCTACTTCTTGAACCTGTACTACGTTCTGCAAATTAAATACTGCACTCCTTTCTTCTGTATAGTATAGTAGTAAAAAGGTTTGACTTTATTTAATTTCTGGCGTTTTAATCTGAAAGAATTCAATTTTAAATTTGCCGCTTTATATAAAAAAGGAAAGGTTCATTTGACGGACATAAATAATTTGCTTGTCAAATGACAGCCATCTCATAAATTCAAAGTTGAAAATACAACGTTGCCAATTCAATTTCAGAAATCATGGGTTTAGGTAAATATTTATAGGAACGTTGAGTAACACTGTTAAAATGGACACCTGTAAAAACGTGACAACTGTTAAAATGTGATACGTGTCAGAATGTAACAACTGTCAAAATGAACAAATCTCAAAATGAACAAATGTCAAAATATGACATCTGTCAGAATGTAACAAATGTCAAAATGTCACACGTATCGTACTTTTCTTTATTTATTACAAAGATCTAACCTAACCTAAAGCTAATCTTTTTTTTGGCGGGTGGAAATGCTTTATGCACGGGTAAAGGTTCTTTCCTTCCCCGATAGTGTGAGACTACCCCTTACGGCTACTATTTTATTATGCGGACAGTTTTAATATTTAAGTTTTCATTATCATAGAGAGAGAGAGCGAAAAAGAATGAATGCTTGTACACGTGTACTATTAACATAGATTTCAATTTTTTATTTTACAAGAAACTTTAAAGAGACATTTAAAATTCTCTATTTTCATAGTACATTTTAAGGTTGATTGTGACTTTGTATTTTCCAAGAACAAATTGTAATGTAATGTACGAATGAACTATTTTTGTAACTGAAAATTTTTGAAAAAATATGATATATCAATATCTGCCACACGTCGAGAGTCTGGTCACAGGTTTTTGTGGAGGTTTTTACCCAAGTATGAATATCAGACCTATAATTTTCCTTCACTGCAGATCAATAAATAATAAAATCATTTGAATATAGAGTTTTTCTTATATAGTGATAAATAGAGTACGCTGAGCGATCTTCTGTTGACGGGACGTGTGCCCTACACGCTGCTGTTGCCCGTCCCGGAAACGGGGCCTGTCCGCCGTGACTATTCGCTAAGATCAAGCGTCAGTAGATTTTGCTCTAAAAGGATGAAATCCCCAGAAACTAGGCAACTTTTAATGCATTTAACTAACCTCTGTGACAAGCAGTTGATAAACGTCAACAACAGCTGCAGCCAATTGAAAATTAACACTGACAGCTTTTTTAATTTTCCCGCCTACTTTCAAGCCAATCGCCAATCAACTTTTTATTTATCTCCCTTTCAGTAGTTCAAGTAGATGTCACCCACTCCGTGATTTTCGCGAATTAATTAATAATTTGTCATGTTATAAATATACTTAAATTATATACTCATTGGGCTCCTTAAAAATGTAGATTTCAATATTAAGAGCGAAGCTCGGTGACCAGATATTCTTACTAATTTGTCAGAGAATAATTAAATTTGCTGCACTGTCGGAGCCTTGAATAATTTAAAAACACATTACGTCGTATTTCGGACGACGGAGAAGCCTTGCTTGATTCGCAGCGAAGAACTTAGTCATTCATTTAATTTGCTGCACTAGGGAGCACTGATTTGAAAAATGATTAAACAAAATGAAAGTTTACGATGTATTTTACAAAACACCGGAGCAGTCTGATTTCGATGGAAGCGACAATCTAACTAACTAAAAATTATTAAACTGTTCAGGGACCTTCTTGCTTTAGCCACGCCCACCGAGTGGTGTACGTGCGAATATTTGCATGCGTTATAAGAAGGTCCGGAAGTGTGTCTACGTGCGACTATGTGATAGTACAATGGCGAGTCGGAAGTCCGTTTTGATTCTTCCGTCTCAAAAATAACAATTCTGTCTCACACTCGCTCTCGCATTGACTGAAAAATATTAACTTTATTTCGATCGTATAATTTAAATATTTGTCTAGTCGCTAGTACACTGTTGCCAGTGTTGTTCTTTGTCAGAGACGCGGCTGGTTCGATATTTGGCGTAGTTGCCAATTTGTTTATTAAATGAAATATGTTTAATTGGAAATTAATCAGAGATCTTTAAATTACATTTGAAAAAATTAAAAATTTTGAATTTCCCTTCACTCTATCAACAAAAGCATATCACTCCGATCGGTGGAATAGTTTTAATAAAAATGGGTCAAACGACCAAACGTATAAAAAATACAATCACCCGACTCTCCTAACTTCACAAATATACCTATTTATAGCCAAGTTGTCAGAGGCTTTGACCTCTCATAAAATGTGACATCGTTGAAACTAGAATCTTAGGTACTTTTTTGGGTGTAGAAAACGATAAAAAAAACAAAATTGAAAATTCGATTGATAAAGAATCGATATTTGGAGTATCGATCCTTTAGGTAACGTGATATTTGAGTATCGAAACTTTAGAAAGTATAGGCCTCGTGCAGATGCGCGCGCATCGCATTTTTTGAGGCCGCTTTTTTATATTTTAGGGGAGCTGCAAACTGCGAAACGAAATTTCTTCAAAAAATAATAAATAAAATGTTAAAATAACTTTGTTGAAAGTTGAATGAAGTGATTTGCCATAATATTCATGCATAAAAGTAGTTAGTTTATATTTCATATTTCATAATATTTTCGTAATTTTTAGTTTTTAATAACATAACCTCATTTCAGTTGTATTTTTAGAGAAATAATATAATATTTACGTAATATTATTTAAAAAAAAATATGTGACTAGAACAATATTAAATTTACTATTTGATATAGATATTGTAACAGTCAATGGTTATCCTAAATCCGTTTAATTACAAATTTCACGTAAAACCTTATGTTAAGTTAATGGAGAGCGGCCTCAAAAAGTTTTCAAAATACGCCACCTGTTTCGCTGGTGTTCTACAATGTTACCCCCACTTAGTAGTATGCACGAGGCCTATATATGAGTATCGATCTCCAACACTTCGATACTTAACGATTAGTATTATCGATACTTTACGAACGATACAAACAACATGAAATATACAACCTCGTTATTCTTACACAATGAATAACAGTGATTAATAATAGAAACCTTAATTCCTTGATAAAATGTACCTAAATATTTCCGGATTTCTTTGGAACTTCGACTTCTTAAAATTTCTTGCAACTCATCTTTTGGTAAAAATTCCCACAGGGACGCTTTGGGTTCGGGAATATTTACCAGCGGTTCCTGAAAAGCGAAAAAATTATTTTTAGTGCCTTCTTTCTCTTCATCGTCAACATATAAATTTGGATCTTGGATAACGAAATAATTTTGCATAAAAGTTTGATGTTTTGATTCATTTCCAATTACACTTTCAAAATATTGATTAGTCATCGAGCTGCCAGTTTTTAAAGCAAAATTAAAAACGTGTTATTCAAATTTCCCGCCTTGTTTCTTATGGTGGAGACAGGATGGGGACGTATGTAAAGACAAAACGTCAAAATCGACAATCGACCACAATTTTTCGAGATGGCGGACGTATCGGATGATGTTGGGTGGATGGTAATGGACTCTGATGAAAATGAAGATATTATTCCAAAAAGCCCAGAAGAGTAAGTATTACTTTGACATTAAAGTAGACAGCATTGCAAATTCAAGTTATTCAGTTTAAGTTAAGTAATACAAGGTCAATGTCTGTTTTAATAGATTAACTTCCTGAATATTCTCTAATGGGTATTTTGTTTTGAATTTCAGTGACCTACATTTTTAGATTAAAGTGTTAAAATTTAAGTTGTGTTTTATAATTCATGATCCCGTTAATGAGTTCTACATATTTTTAATTCACAGTTAATAGCCAGATAGTACATTGTGTTTTTTTACTTTAGTGTTATTTTTAAACAAAGGTCAATTATTCTTCATCTTATTGGTAACAGTTCCTCTCGTCCCACGCGAATAAGTTCATTTGTTGAGTTTTATGAAATGCAACAGTATTATAAGAACTACATTTTTCAAATAAATTGTAATGGATAAATGTGACTCATAGCGAGAGATAGAAATCACAGGTGTTTTCATCATTTACGTTTGTCACTATTAGTAATATTTCTTCACATTTCTTATTATTCAGCATTGAATTCCGTATGATGAGTTGGTGGTATTGTTTAAATCCCACATTTCCTACCTATTAAATTTTTTGCATATTTTAGTTTTACCTTGCAGTTACATTTTTCACACAATGTAAATATTTATTCAATATGTATAGATCTAGAAAATTAACTCTTATTTAATTTCTAGTTTAAATATTTGTTACTTTTACTTTAATCTCTGAAATAAATATTGGCCAGAGAACACTTCACAATTCATGGGATAAATTAAAAATAGTACCTATATTTGCTCTATATTAAATGAATTATTATTAAAACTGTGAAACTTGTGAAATATTAAAAGTGAACTAGAATAGAATAGAATCTTTATTTAATATAGGAAGTCCTAATACATAGTAGTTTTAAAAAAATATTACATATAGTCAGTACGCACAAATTCAGTTGAATAAATAAAATAAAATCTTGATAAAATTAGTAATAAAAGTAAGAAGTTTTAGTACTAAAGTTAAAATAAATACATATTAAAGTAAACATACAAAGTTACAAAGAGAGGTACTCCTTTTAATTTCAGTAGGCAAAGCATTAAGTTTACAAAACCCCATATAAAAATAAATTTTGTTGCTATATCTAGTCTTGTTTGTGGTATATAGAAATTATTAACAGAGCTTGTATTGTAATTATGTATTTCATTATTATAGATGATAAAATCATTGAAGTATTCAGGAAGTTTTTTATTTTTTGCTTTGTAAACAAAAGTCATTGCTAAATGATAAAATCTTTGTCTGACTGAAATCCAACTTAGTCATCAGCATACCATTTATTAGTGTGTATTTGTTACATCCACGGATTATTCTCATTCCTCTATTTTGCAATTTTTGTAGTCTTTGTAAACAGTTGTTATCCAATTTATAAAGTAATGATCCGCAGTAGTCAAAATGAGGTTGTATAATAGTTTTATACACTGTTAATCTAGAAAAAAGGGAGAGATTTGAAGCAATCCTTGAGAAGGAAAATAGCTGCTTTGATATTTTTTTGCATACATATTCGCAGTGAGGTTTCAATAATAAATTTTCATCTGAGGGGCCAGTTCAATATGCTTATCGACCCTAGTCCTAGAATTTTGTATAATGTTTATGAATTTTGTGTGTGTGCACAAAGGGGTGTATTGGGGTTCAAATTTAACAATTGTTCATTGTTCTCTTTGTTATGATGCTAAACCCTGTAATTGTATCAAACTTTAAATGTGCGATACTGTTATAGCTTTTCCATTTTCAATTGCAGAAACAAAATTTTGTTCTGCAATTGAAAATACATAAACTATATCCCACCAAAATTCATATAATTGATAATCAGTAAGTCACTAAAAATATTACTGTTTATAAAAAACTTTCTGGAATACATAATAGTATATTCTGTAACAAGGTTGGAATGAGAATTCGACACGAGTGGAGGATTCCGAACGCGAGCGAATGCCGGCGTGAGGAACCACGAGTGTCTGATTTTCATTCCAACAGGGTAACAGACTGTACTTTCTCCACGGACACAGAAAGTAGAAATTAAATATAGTAAAATGAAACCTCAATCTCTCAACATTGTGTAGGTAGTATTTTTATATTCAAGCTTGGATTTTTGCGGTAGCAAATTTTGAGTTATATTATCGGCAATTTTTTTATTTCTGGAGGAGTATTTTCAAATTCTACATCTGAATCGTTTGATTTTCTTCTCCTTTTTAATAAATTAAAAGTTTTTACAAACCAATATTAAGACCACGTCAACTAATACTGACAATTAATTTGACATTCATGGCAAACCTTATTTTTGTAAACAATCACGGAATACAGATTCTAGCTTTAGAGATAGAATTGAATACATATAAAATACATAAGAGACAAAAGTTTCAGAATTTTCTTTCAATCTCGAGCGAGAATGTTTCTTTTCTGTTATTATAAGTGGTTTCAGATTAACTACAATCACTAGTGGCCGTGGAGAAAATACATTATTGAATACTTTTGGCAACAACAGTAATCACGGAATCACGCTATTTTACTATCGATTTTTGTGAAAACTCCCGTGTAGTGATAATCTGTTATTTTTAATTTATTTTTTCGACCTGTTTTTATCATTAAGTATTATCAGTTTGCACCATACATTATTAGACATTTTCTTTGCTTGATTTTACCTAGGTGTAAACTTACTAGTCATTATATGCTAATTCGGATTATAAATATTTAACATGTGAACTCGATTTTTTGTTACAAAGCAATGCAAGTGACTGTAGATAGATTTATTAATTTTTAATATTAACTAAAAAGTATTCATGTAATAATTAGCAACTGGATTTCTTTACTAACCCATCATTTTTGATGTAATCATGGACCTAATTTAAATTTCACACATTAGTTTTGATTACAAAAATACTTCAAATGAACGATAGGTATAGGTATATACAGGGTGGTTCATAACTATTGGGACATAGGCTAAGGGCAAGTTATTGGGACCAAAATATTGCGATAGGACCAAATATACCTTAATAAAATATTGCTGTGGAATAAGATACAGGGCGTTAAAGTTGATTTTTTTTTTCGTTTTTTTTTCTGATAGTGTCCCTGTATATTTATCAATTGTTATCAAAATCGGCACAGAGGCATAACTTTGGACAAGGAATATTATGTTATGTATTATTTCACATTTTGTTATAGGGGGCGCCACTTTAATATAAAATATAACTATTTAAATTCGATATCAACAAACCAATTCATTTCTTATTTCAACTTGGTCTTAATCCACTATCAATATCACAAATTCACAATAGCTAAATAACTATTTATATTATAATTAAAAATAAACTTGGCAAAAACAATAAATTATATAACCCTGGTTTAAAATGTAAAACTGCAACTAGGTTTTAACTTTTATTTTTTTAAGTTTGTACATTGATTCCAGGAATGGAATTATTTTTTCTTCGTTGTGTTCAGGATGGAATTGCAGTGTTCCCATATCTTTTTTTTTAATTAGTTCAGCAGTAGTCAGTTTTTGAAACATTTTCCCTAACCTAAAAACAAGAAGTAATAAAGAAGGGAAGGCCATTATTATTTATTCATAAAAGAATACATTCAAAATTACTTAGAAGGTACATACAAATTATAATTAAAAGTTATACTTCATGAGTACTGATTTGTTTCGAACAAAACATAAATATTGGGACTAAATAAGCAAAACATATTTTTAACAAATCATTTTTAAAAATTTTGAGATAATCTATGTAGTAATTTTCATTTTTTTGAGGTACAACATTACAAGAAATAACACGAATATAGAGTATCAGTATAACTTAAAAAAAAAATGTAGGAAAAAAGTTTTAAAAATGAAAAAAAAAATGCAAAGACAAGGGTGGTTATTATTTTTTTGAAAATTCGTTAAATAATTGCTTAAAATGTTTGAATGTTTATATTATATTTATTTTCACATGAAAGTCTAGAAAATACTATTTCTTCTTTTGAATAGATGATTTACAATATTTTTATATTTATTTTAATACTATATTAACCTGTGAATACATGTTTTTATATAAATGAATAAATTTTTATTATTAAGGAACACATTAATTAACGCTTCGTGTAAATAGTTTTCACAAAATGTTCATCTCACTCTTAAAAACTGTTCAAAACGTGTATTTTTTGTCAATTTAGGATTGCAGAATTGAAAAAAGAAAATGGCAATAAACTATACAAGATCAAGCAATATCGATCTGCTTTACCTCTCTATACAGAAGCCATCAATATTTGTCCAGACACGTCCTCCTATTATGGTAACAGAGCTGCCTGTTACATGATGCTTAACAGGTAAGTTTAGAAAAAAAAATGTCTTTAATTATACCATGTAAACTTGGAAATAGGAAAGATGCTTACCAAAAAGCCTCCTTCTTTTGAATCAGAATCAGTTTATTCATCACAGAAATGTACATTTGAATTCAATCATTAACGAATACAGATGTACATTTATAGGACTAGTCAAAAGAAAACACATAGAAATCAAAATATTCGATACAATTAAAAAAGTAATGAGACAATGATTTTATGGCCTCATTTACAATGTAATGCCTAAATACAGGTACATAGTCACAATACTTAATTAAAATGGGAATTCTCAAAATTGAAGAAATTGTTCAGTTGTATAAAATACATTTTCAATAAGAAATTTTTTTAGTTCTTTCTCGAATGATGAATTGCAGTTTTTATCATTCTTGTATATAAGTTTGAATTTGTTATACATTTTGGTTCCTACGTAGTTAGGTGAATTGTAGGCAGATTTTTAAACGAGAGTATGTTTGGTGTATTTATTTTTTAGTTTCGTGTCGTGAGAGTGAACATCTTCATTCTTCTCAAACCTATATTCGTTGGATCGAATGTACATAATTAGTTGATAGATATATAAGCTAGGTCATTATTTGTAAACAGATTTTTACATGTAGTTGTTGGGTGAACATCGAACATAGTTCTTAAGATTTTTTTCTGTGAATATAATGAAGAATAAGGGCCCTAAGATTGATCCTTGCGGCACACCTAGATTGGTTTCTCTTGATAGTGATTTATTGTCATTAAACATTGATACTTGTGTGCGGTTAGACAGATAAGATTTTGCCCAATCAAGGGGTACCCCACGGACACCTACAGCCTCCAGCTTATGAATCAGTAAATTCCTATCTATTGTGTCAAAAGCGCGACTTAGATCATAGAATAGGCACAGTGAGTTTTTTTTATTATTAAGAGAGTTATATAAATTTATTCAATAAATACAATGATAAGCAATAAGTGCTACTGCACTTGTTTCGCATGAAAGACATCATAAAACACCATCATCAACATTATAAATAGAATTATACCCAAAGACCAGACATATTTATGAACCTTGACCGATCTTCTACTCCAAAGTATCTTGAATAGCAGTTGTGGTAGACTTTGATTTCCTAAATCCATGCTGTGTATCAATATTTGAGAGTAAGCTAATGCAAAAATTTTTGATATGTGATTTTGGATGCAAATTAACCTGTAGTTTGTGATATCTCTGGCAGATCCCTTATTCTTAAAGATGGGTATACCTTTAGATTCCTTTATATTTGATCTATCCTATTTACAAAGCTGTACAGATTCTTTTACTTTAACAATATTTTGTTTTCTAAATACTTATCGAAAGACGAATTTTTCATGGCAAAATGTCTAAATCCGATCTCAAAAGTTTGCGCTATTTTGTATCTTATATACATTTTTGCAAAATTTTAATGACTCCATATCCGAAAATTCTTGATTAATTAAAATCTACAGCCCCTCTCTTATTTTGAAAGCTTTTGTCTGAATTATTGTCTATTTTTTCTCGGATTTTACACCTAAGAGCTTCAAAGTCTCTCTACTAATAAAGCATTATTCGTAATATAGTTTTTGTTTAAATTTTAAGAAACCTAAATATTTTAAAAAATGATACATTGATGCAAGATAATACTAATTGTTTAATACGCAACTAGATATATTGAAGCTCTTGAGGATGTCAGAAAAAGTGTCCAGCTTGACCCAAATTTTGTCAAGGGCTACGTCAGAATGGCAAAGTGCGCTATAGCCATGGGTGATCTCACAACCGCCGAATATGCCATCAAGAAAGTTCAAGAAACGCAGACTGATGGTCAAAGTAAGTTTTTATAGATGTTGTAATTGAAATTTAAAAGAATAATAACCAAATATAAATAAAAAAGCGAAATATTTATTTTATGTTTTGCTGTGTTGAGTCCATGAAAATTTTTTTATCGTTTTCTTCACCATTTAAAGAGCCTAGTTTTAGCGATATCACATTTTATGAGAGCTTTTGGTCTAAATGTGGCCCTGGCAACGTAGTGCAGGCGAGATAGATAATTTAATTTAATTGCAAAAACGTAAAATGATTTTCTGCAGGGTTTTTCTGATTGGTAAAGTGGTAAAAATGAAAGAACGTAAAAAAAATTCAACCAACAAGAGGGGTGCTAAAGGGTTAATTTGAGGGGGGTGAAAAGGGGGGCAAAATGGTATTTTGCGATTTTCCGCGAAATTTGACGTCTTGTCAAAAATATCCAATGGCAAAATTTCAAAATTTTCGCGGAAAATGCAAAAAAAAATTTTATTTTTTTATTTTTAATTTCCGAAAAAATAACTTAATTTTGATGAGATTTTGTAGACGTATACCTTTTTAGGAAAAATTTTTCAAATTAAAAAATCTAACGGTTTTCAAAATATTGAAGTTTTTAGGTTAAAAACATTTTTTTTTTAAATAAAGTTGGTTGGCAAAAAATCATCGTACATGGTTCTTTAGGTCATTTCTTTTTTTTGAAAAAATGTTTTTACCCTAAAATTTTTATTATTTATTTTTAATTTCCGAAAAAATAACTTAATTTTGATGAGATTTTGTAGACGTATACCTTTTTAGGAAAATTTTTTCACATTAAAAAATCTAACGGTTTTCAAAATATTGAAGTTTTTAGGTTAAAAACATTTTTTTTTTAAATAAAGTTGGTTGGCAAAAAATCATCGTACATGGTTCTTTAGGTCATTTCTTTTTTTTGAAAAAATGTTTTTACCCTAAAATTTTTATTATTGTGGTTATCTGAGACCTAAAAAGGTATACGTCCACAAAATTTCATCAAAATTAAATTATTTTTGCAGAAATTAAAAATAAAAACTAAAAAAAATTTTAAATAATTTTTTGCATTTTCCCCGAAAATTTTGAGGTTATGGTAAAAAATGACTCACATAGAAGTTGTACATTTTTTCCAATCTACAACTTTGCCATTGGATATTTTTTGATAAGACGTCAAGTTTACCATTTTGTCCCCCTTTTCACCCCCTCAAATTAACCCTCTAGCACCACTCTTGTTGGACGAATTTTTTTTTACGTCCATTGTAAGCCCCTTTGCCATTTCCAATCATAAAAACCCTGCAGAAAATTATTAGTGACTCTAAATCTAATTTGCCTGCTCTAACGGGGCTAAACTTAATTTTTGATATATTCATAAATTACATTTTTTCCTATTTCACATACATATATTTCGAGTAAATGGTATTTTTCTTTAATTAAATAGATGACGTACGTAAACTAATAGTACTATGTTGTAGTGATTGCCAGTGAATTAAAATCCTTCGAGAAAATCAAACAGTACGAAACCGAAGGTGTCAAAGCTTATGAAAAGGAAGATTTCCGAAAGGTGGTTTTCTGTATGGACAGATGTCTGGATGAAGCCCCCACTTGCAATCGCTACAAAATAACCAAAGCTGAATGTCTCGCCTTCCTCGGCAGATTCCAAGAGGCCCAAGAAATAGCCAACAGCATTCTTCATATTGATAAAGGCAATGCCGATGCCATTTATGTCAGAGGGATGTGCCTGTTTTACGAAGACAACCTAGATAGCGCTTTTCAGCATTTTCAACAGGTCTTTAGATTGGCTCCTGACCATAAAAAAGCCATGGGCATTTACAAGAGAGCAAAGACGTTAAAAAAAATGAAGGAAGATGGTAATGAAGCTTACAAGTCTTGCAAATTTCAAGTAAGTTCAGAATCGGTTTATTCATCACAGAAATATACATTTGAATTCAATCATTAACAAATACAGATAGATGTACATTTATAGGACTGGTGAAAAGAAAACACATAGAAATAAAAATATTCGATACAATTAAAAAAGTAAAAAGTAATGAGATAATGATTTTATGGCCTCATTTACAATGTAATGCCTAAATACAGGTACATAGTCACAATACTAAACCATAGAAATACAGATTAAAATTTAAATGTGATCCAATTAAAATGGGAATTCTCAAAATTGAAGAAATTGTTCATGTGTATAAAATACATTTTCAATAAGAAATTTTTTTGGTTAATTCTTGAGTGATGAATTGCAGTTTTTATCATTCTTGAATATAAGATTGAATTTGTTATACATTCTGGTTCCTACGTAGTTAGGTGAATTTTGGCAGATTTTTAAACGAGAGTATGTTTGGTGTATTTTATTTTTTAGAGTGCACATCTTCATTCTTCTCAAGCCTATATTCGTTGGATCGAATGTACATAATTAGTTGATAGATATATAAGCTAGGTTTATTATTTGTGCTCTAGTAAACAGATTTTTACATGTAGTTGTTGGGTGAACATCGAACATAGTTCTTAAGATTTTTTTCTGAGCAATAAAAGCATTTTCGAAGTGTGATGATGATCCCCAGAATATCAGACCTTACTCTAAAACTGACTGTACCAAACTGAAGTACAGCATTCTCAGCACATCAAAAGACACTGTTTCTCTCAAATTCCTTATCATGTAAGAGCATGTACTTAGTTTGTTACATATTATTTTTATATGAGGCTCCCATGTTAGTTTTGGGTCGAGTGTTACGCCCAAAAATTTTATTGTGTCTAGCCTGTAATGATTTTCCTTGGAATATGTAAATAAAGATCATAGTTTGGGGATATATTTCTTGGTAAAAATCGCTTGAAATATGTTTTTGCAACATTTAATTGGAGTCCATTCTGACAACAATAACTCATCAGAAGCAGCATTGCTGTTTGTTACTAATTGGTCCACATCTTTATGTGACATCAGTATATTTGTGTCATCAGCATATAATAAGTACTAATATCTGGTCACCAAGCTTCGCTCTTAATTCTCAAATCTACATTTTTAAGCAGCCCAATGAGTATATAATTTAAGTACATTTATAACATGACAAATTATTAATTAATTCGCGAAAATCACGGAGTGGGTGACATCTACTTGAACCATAAGCGGATCCAGGGGGAGGGCTGTGGGGGCTGCAGCCCCCCCTTTAGTTTACGTTTTTTAATATATTTCATAGCGTCCCGACCCTCAACTCCAACTGATGTGGAAGACAGCCCCCCCCTTGACAATCGGCTGGATCCGCCCATGACTTGAACTACTGAAAGGGAGATAAATAAAAAGTTGATTGGCGATTGGCTTGAAAGTAGGCGGGAAAATTAAAAAAGCTGTCAGGGTTAATTTTCAATTGGCTGCAGCTGTTGTTGACGTTTATCAACTGCTTGTCATAGAGGTTAGTTAAATGCATTAAAAGTTGCCTAGTTTCTGGGGATTTCATCCTTTTAGAGCAAAATCTACTGACGCTTGATCTTCGCGAATAGTCACGGCGGACAGGCCCCGTTTCCGGGACGGGCAACAGCAGCGTGTAGGGCACAGGTCATTATGGATAAAAAGCGGCAAATTTAAAATTGAATTCTTTCAGATTGAAACGCCAGAAATTAAATAAAGTCAAACCTTTTTACTACTATACTATATAGAAGAAAGGAGTGCAGTATTTAATTTGCATAACGTAGTACAGGTTCAAGAGGTAGAAATTTATTTTTGACTCATCCTTCAATGCTTATTTGTAGTTAAAATTTCAATTTTAATACATCTGATCGGCCTAATATAGTTTTTGTCTAGATTTAATCTTGTTTCCATGGTTTTTGCTCTAATAAACCCACATCCCCAACAAGTCATTCATAAGTTTCAAATATTCCGTGCCCAAGGATGAAGTGAGATAGATATATAAAAGTCCAGAACATGGCAACGAATTTATGCTGCGATGTATGGGCGTACCGTTACAGAGGGAAATGGGATGTGACATAATATATTTATTTTTTTTTAACGATTTTAATTTTACCGGTTACATAGGAAATTTAAAATACTAATGAAAATATATTTATTTAATCAAATTAATCGTAAAAAAATTTAGGATCAGTTATTTCGCTAGTCCGCTCTGAACACCTAGTGTTCGTCAATGCAGGATCAAGGGAAAATTCATCATTTCCTTGCAAATGTGTCGAAGTTGTTTTTATCAGGCTGTTCGACTATCAGGCTATTCGGGATTGAGGTAGGAATAGGGAACTAACTACAAATTAAACACTGATGAATTATTAGTTGTATCATCCTGAAATAAAAAAAAATAATGTTGGTATAGTAGAAACCTTCTACGTTTAGATAAATCCTGAAAAATATATAAACCGTTTTAATCTTATCTAACCTACAACAGAAAAAATTGTTAGTAAATATCAACTAACGAAAACGTTGGCAGAAGTAACAAATTTCTACATCTACTATTTTTTTGAGGCAAGCCTCGTTTTATTTTATTTTTTCTCCACTACGCTACATTAAAATTATATACATTCATAATCCACGAAGCAGGCGAGAAGGCATTCATAGTGAAACGACATACAAATCGAATCAAATAAGTAATTACTTGAAACTACAATTACAGAACACAAAAATTTTGAATAAAAGTTAAGATTAATGGGAAATCACTAGAGTTTATACCTTATATTTGAAGTGAAAAATGTTTGTATTCTAGCAAAGCTTCGCAAAAGTATTTTTAAATTTTTTTTTTTTTTTTAATTAGGGTTAGCCATATGTGAGTAGTAATTACTGAAGGTATGGAAGAAAATAAAGTCCTTTTTATCTCACAATAAACATAAATAACTTGTGAAAAGGACTTTATTTTCTTCCATACCTTCAGTATTTTTAAATCTTATAGCCTAAATTTATTAAAAAACAAATAAACATAGGTATATTACCTCGATATTGGTTTTGCATCTGTTTTCAAATATTTCCTTCCACTTGGTTTATATTCAAAGTCATTATCACGGAAATGAAGAACAAATATAAGCATTTGTAGGTATGAACTTCACTGCCTCAAATCCTAACAAAGAGTACCAAATATTTCTCCTTTCAACATTTGCAGGAATCCTAAAAGATCATGTCTTCGTATAACTGTTTAAATGAAAAATATTACCTAAATACTTAGATAGATTGACAGAAAAACAAAATGTTATTTAATTTTTAACATAATTATAAGTCGTTGCAATAAGTTAAAAAACCCTTTAGGCATTATTAAAGAGTTTATACAGTCGATAAAATACTAATTCTACGCCCCTGAGCTTTTTTTATAATCCTATATGTAACGTACCGATGAAATGATTTAAATAAACTATTTTGTTGCATTCAACACTGATGAACCATATTTCTCTAATAAATCAACTTAAACCAATAAATTCAATGTGAAAAAGAAAATTATAATACTATAATCTATAAAACACAATAATAAACAAACAAATTTGGTAGAAAATGGCACCACTAT
Organism: Crepidodera aurea; assembly: GCA_949320105.2. Taxonomy (NCBI): domain Eukaryota; kingdom Metazoa; phylum Arthropoda; class Insecta; order Coleoptera; family Chrysomelidae; genus Crepidodera; species Crepidodera aurea. Next base: position 23,002,519 of record OX439479.2, on the reverse strand, counting down.
TTTATTACGAAACATTCTAATTGCAGGTTTCATTCATAAAGATACTTAATACTAAATACTTAGGTAGTTTGACAGAAAAACAAAATATATGAAACCTACATAATTATAAGTCGTTGCAATAAGTTAAAACAATCCTTTAGGCATTATCAAAGAGGTTATACAGTCGATAAAATACTAATTCTACGCCCCTGAGCTTTCTTCATAATAGTACCTGTAACTTACCCATGAAATGATTTAAATAAACTATTTTGCTGCATTCAAACACTAGTAAACCAATAAATTCAATGTGAAAAAGAAAATTATAATAATATAACCTAAAAAGCACACCATAATAAACAATCAAATTTGGTAGAAAATCGTAGCACTATGTTACTATGAAACATTCTATCCCCTGATCTCATTCATAACGATATAACGTTTGATAGCGCTGAGTTGCCGCTTCTAACAATTTTTCGTAGAAATGGTTAAACCTTAAATCGTGGTAAAGTATCTTTGTCAATATTTATCTATCAATATGATTTGTTGTGTTAATAGTTACGAAAATTAGTGTTCGTAGATGTACAAGTATTTTAGCGAATCAAAATATCTCATTTTTCAAGATAATTTTTACATAGATTTAGGATTTTGGTAATAATGGAAAAAATTATGATAACTTTGACAACATTGAAACTTCTAATATAAATTCAATAACACAGCGCTTAGACTGTTACGTGTTCTTGTCCACAGCCGAAATGTAAACAAAGTCGATCTTATTGTAGTATATCTATGAATAATACACTTATATGCCCATAATCCGTTTCATAATGAGATCCATTATGATACCGATTTTTCATAGAATAGAATAGAATTTATTGAGTACCAATAACAGCATGTTATTACAGAGAATAATTGTGTGGTCAAATTTCCAAAGGACTTAATCCATAAAGAAAAATCACAGGGTATTAAAACATTTCAGAATATGTATGATGTGGCCAATGCGCACTGTGGCGACTTTTATTGTGCTGAATGAATCATGTTGCATTTACTTTATATCCGCAGGAAAACCCGATAAAACCCATGGAACCATACCATATTCTGAAATAGAATTTATTGGTCCCCAAAACAAGCATAAAAATTAAAAAAAGTCAACTAAGTGAATGTCATTTCATTTATATCTTCCAATCAACTAATACTTTCTTGATTAGTTTCTTAAAACTAAAAAAAGTTTTTATTTCCTTTATGTTGTTTGGTAGTAAATTATAAAATTCTAGACACTTATAGAGACAGCCTTTTTCCATGAGAGAGGTTGTATGGTGCGGGTAACAAAACATGTATTTATTTCTAGTTGTATAGGTATTCACGTTAACATAATTATTGAAAAAGTGCTTGTTTTTATAGACAAAATTAAGACATTCAAGTACATACACTGCAGGCAATGTTAATAGATTTAAGTTTCTAAAATGCCCCCTACAAGAGTCACCAATTTTCAGGCCACATAATATTCTTGTTGCTGTCTTTTGTACAGTAAAAACCTCTTGATAATGTGAACCCCCCCAAAATAATATTCCATAGCTCATTAATGAGTAGAAATGACCAAAGTATGCTGTTAGTAGAGTATTGCTATCAACAACTTTTGCCACATAACAGTTGTACATGATCAATCCAATTCATATGTTGAACAATAGTGGTCCCAAGGAACTTCGTGATAGCATTATATGTTATTTGTGTATCATTTATGAGGATATGGGAGGGAAAATCTGTGATATTTCGACTATGTCTAAATAAGACAGCATTCGTTGTTTTTTTGTGTTCAATAAAAGGGCGTTGTTTTCGAACTAGTGAGCAATATTTTTTGTAATACAAATTGTTTTTTCACATAAATCCCCGTACTGCTTTTCTGCTATTAGTACATTTGTATCGTCGGCATAGTTGGTTAATAAAATTTGAGGATTTACCAGGTTTGGCATATCATTGACATATAGTATGAACAGGATTGGACCAAGTACACTGCCCTGGGGTACTCCTGAGAAGTACTCAGTGTGACCATTTTGTATAATCACCTTTTGTGTTCTACCAGTAAGATATGATTTGAACCATTTATTTGCTAAGCCACGAATACCCATTTTTTCCATTTTGCTCAAAAGCAGTTCATGATTGACGCAGTCGAACGCCTTCGAGAGGTCCAGAAAAATACCATACACAATCAAACCCTGGTCTAAAAAACTGAGTACTTTCAGTAAAAGAAAAAATAGCTGTTGTGGTGTATTTACCTGCCTGGAAACCGTGTTGACAATTGGCAATTATATTATTCAGCTTTAAAAAGGGGATTATTCGTCTGCACATTACAATTTCAAAGAGTTTTGAAAAACTACAAAGCATGCTTATGGGACGATGGTTTTCAATTAGGTGAGGGTCTCCTTTTTTAAAAAGGGGTTTGACGTTTGCAGCTTTCAGTCTAGAGGGAAAAACATCAAATCTAAATGATTCATTAAGAATATAGGTTATCTGCTCCACTATGAATTTTCCAATTTTTTTCAGCAAGACGTTACTAATATTATCATCACCTGAAGACTACTTGTTTTTCTTGCAGGATATAATCTCTAAAATTTCTTCTTGTGTTACTTCTGACAAATAAATAGAGTTCTGATTTTCTTTTATATTTCTTTGATGTACATCAATATTTTTTGGGCCATCTCCCACCATTTGAGCTGCCACTGTCGTGAAATATTTATTGAAAAGAGTACTTGCCTGTTTTGGTGATGTTATCAATTCATCATTTTCATTTTTTATGCCATTGAAACTTGATTTAGATTCTTTTTTCTTGTCCGTTTCAGTATTAACAATACTCCAGACAGTTTTGGTTTTGTTATCTGACTGTGAAATCTTCTCACCATAGTATTTTTTTTTCTCATTCAGAAGTAGATTGGAATAAGATAGCTTTTGGTCAGTGAAAACATGTTTCGATATTTAGTTGTGCCGATAAAGTTCTGAGCAGAGGTTTAAAGTATTTTTAGCATCTAAAATATTTTGTGTCATCCATTTTGGTTTTGAGTTTTTGGTTACTCTGACCCTTTTTAAAGGAAATGCCATATTAAAAAAACATGAAAGGGAAAAGATAAAACTATTGTACATTTCATCAACAGATCGGGCATCATAAACTGTGAACCACGTTTCATTTTCGAGAAGTGTGAATAAACGTTTATAATTTTCTGTTCCTAAGAATCTTTTATACTTGGGAGTTTCTACTATCTATATTTATACATATATGTTGACCATGGTGATCTGATATGTTTGTATTAAGTACTTTAGAGTGACATATCAATAGATTTGAAACGAGAATATTGTCTAAACAGGTTGAGCTACGTTTGGTGACTTTTGTTGGTTCTTTAATTATTGCACTTATATTATAACAATTCAGTAGGTTATTCATAATATTTTCCAAAATTTTTGCAGTTGTTAACATGTCGATGTTGAAATCTCTGGCAACTATTACTGTTTTATAATCTTCAGTGGCTATTTCCAATAATTTGTATTTGTATTTGAATTACTGCAATTTATGATAACTGTTCCCTCTTTTCCTTCCCTGATATTTTCGATCGCCATTGCTGATTTTTTAGGATCAATTGCGTCTTTCAAATCATTTTTTGTTAGATTGCTGTCTTGTTTCTCTTTGGGTTTTTTACAAACCAGGATTAATACTCGATTATTCTTCAGATGCATCACTTTGATTTCAGAAGCAGTGAGAGCAAAGCATTCTACACAATGTTGATTCTTGCATTTATCACATTGAAATATGTTTATTTTGTCAGGAGGTCTGGAGCATGATAAACACTTCATGTTTTCACAAATTTAATAAGACCGGCCCTGTCCTTTTTAGCTCTTGTTCAGATAAAAACTTCTAACTCACAAAAAGTGCTACTGATAAGCAGAGGCGTTTTTATATTCATATGACACGAAATTATTTTGTTTCTAAATACACATTTGCAGCACAAATCAAACTATGAATTTATTGACCATTATATGTGTTGAACCAGTATTCTGCAGGCATCAGGTTGTGCATGTTTCAAGTTTTTACAAACACTTTCCACCACAAAATCGACTTATTTACGGAGATACCACGATTCGCGATACCTGCTACGATCTTCATAACGATACAGATTTTTAATCAAGAAACCCATAATTTTTCAATCAAGCATGCTGTGCATTTGACTTTTGTCCTAGATTCCTATGTAATTGTTGTATTGTGTCAAAATGAGTAGGTATTAAATTTTCGTAGAATATAGCTAAACTTCGATAATTATATTATCAAAATGTCTGATATCAGCGATATAGAGAAGAATTACCATCAACTCCTTCACACATATCGGAGAAAGCAAAAAATGCAGTACAAAATATTTTGCCCCAAAAATCTAAGAAAGTGCACGAAAAACTATATCAACGGTTTATAGACTGGAGAAATACAAATAATATTTCGACATTCTCCGAAAATGTTTTTATTACTTATTTTCAAGAATTGATGGAAACTATGAAATCATCTAGTACATGGACACATTATTCAATAATACAATATAATATTTATAGTTCTTCATTATTTATCGGGTGTAGAAAAAATAGCGTATGTAATGGTTATTAATAAACTCGCATAAACCATATTAATAACCATCATTACATGATCGTTGCATAATATACTATTTACTAACATTAGAATTTGTTGCCAATTTGTCACGCGAAAACTTCTTTTGAAGATGAAGTTAGCAGAACAAATCTCGAAAAAGTGATACGAATCATTGCAGCTTTTGTTGCTTATTTGTTACATAAAAACTTTTTTGTTGCTTTTCAATTTTTTTTGTTACGCCATATTTCGTGCCAAGAAAAGATGAAGAGAATCTCAGGATGACAGGTGATGCAGAAAATCAGCATTGTCGGCTTGTATATGGGTCTTTCCATGTAAAAAGCATAGCAGATGTCACTTGACCCTCCACAATCGCGCTACTTTTTTGATACCATAAACTTACCATGGAAATAAGTGACTTCCCAAATTTTCAGCCTAAAATACCACAAGGAAAAATTTTAGGCTCAATTTTAAGTTTGATCAAAATGGCAACGAGAAAAAAAAAACAAAATACGCGTTTCCTTCGTATCAAATACTATTAAACGAGCAAGGTTTGTATGTATGTATGTGTGTCCAGAGGGTCTCAAAATCCACTCGTCAGAATTCAATGAAACTTTCAGGGTAGACTAATTCCTATCTAAATCAGCAAAAAATGCAGGTCTCATGTCTGTGAAAATTCGATCTTCCGAGATATTTACAAGAAAAGTTAAGGTTTTAGTTTATTTCCTAGCAACGGCAGACAACACAGATAATATCACCTGTTTCTATAGTAACTTTTTTATTATATATTTTGTTATGTCATTCTGAAAACGACTTTCATTCAAGAAAGTCAAAACGTCAATTGAAGCCCCCATTTTCTTTAAAATAAGCGGTTTTATTTCCATTGGTGGAGTGATGATGGAAAATCGTCATAAGAAAATAGCCTATTTTTGTAAATATCAACGTCAAGGTTTGACTTTATTTAATTTCGCCATAATAACCTACAAATTTTGACAACTACTGACACGCACATCTCTGGGTAAACGTTAAGAATATGGGGCCGGCTGGGATTTTCATGAAATTTTCACAGATGTTATAAAACATGATAAATTCAATATAACGATAGAAATTTTTGCGCGGAAAAATATTTTTCACATTTTTTAAAAAGAAATATATATTGGGGTTACTCACTCCCAAGACAAACAAACTCAGTGCGTTGAAATGATTATTTAACATATTTTTCCAACACAAACGCATAGGCACCTACATAACTTTTCTACAAATGCCCAAGTAGCAATTTATAACCCGAATAAGCCTGAAAAGTATTAAAAAAGGAAGAAATGTTCATTTGACGGACATAAATAATTTGCTTGTCAATACAAAATGCATGATAGAATCAAAAAATTTTGTAGGTTCAGATATTTTCTCATTAACGGTACATAAAAAAATGCAACAAATACATTTCTGACGTAAAATTTCCCGTAGAACACGTTTTTAATGATTCCCCTCGGAAAAGCCGGAAAATGCGGATTTTTTTTTAATTTTCAAATTTCTATAATAATAATAATTCTTTATTTTCCATAAGACAACAATTGTATAGGATTATTAATGGGTGCAATTATAAGTATTATAATTAAAGGATTAAAAAAATTAAGAATTGTTAAGTACGTTTCAAGTCGAAACTTTTGAAACCCAAAAGTTAAACCTTCAAAGTAAAATTATAAAATTATTTACTAATCTCTTTCTCGGAACCTTTTTGTCGAAAGTACAACATGGATTAAGAACCAGCTAGACACTGATATATCAGCTGATGGCAGTGACATTTTAATATAAATATAACCCCATTTATTTCTAATGTTATTGGAAATACTGTGAGTGAAGTTTTTTCGGAAAATTTAAACAAATAATTACACTAAAATTACAAAAATAGTGAAGACATAAAAAAATTACACAGCAAACAGCAATCCAGAATTTCACATTCGACAATAACAAATAAGTAATCAACTCTTCCTAGGACAGACTTACGTCGAATTGGTCGCTGGTGTAAGCACGTTCTAACAGAATTTAACCCAGATATGACAACGTCGACGAAATTAATCGCATGAGATCGCCACGCCATTGGTTAGATTTAATACTAATTATTCTTTAAATTGCAATTTCTCTGGAAACGGGTAATTATATCTTGAGATATTTTTACCTAGAAACACTAAATCCCCTTCTTTATCGTTTCTGCATAAATTCATTTAGAATTTCCGACCTACTGGTAAGCCTCATTATGTAAAGATAAAATTAAAAAAAAATTGTTAGTTGTTGATTTTTGGTATTTTGAGAGATGTCAAAGTGATAATTTGAAAATAAAAACTAAAAATTAAAACTTAAATTGAAAACGAACAATAAGAAAAATATAAAGAAAAATGGAAGAAGAAACAGGAAAGAGATTATACGATTTAAAGGTTGTAGAATTGAAAGAAGAGTTAAGAAGAAGAGAACAAGATGTAGAGGAACTGAAAAAAGATCTAATAGAAAGAGTATATGCAAGTCTAACATTGGAAGGAGAAGATCCAGAAACTTTTGTTATTATAAAAGAAAAGGAGGAAAATCTGAGACAGGAAGATATCTCGGAAATACTGGAAGAACACAGACAAGAGGTAATATCGATTGACACTTTAGCAAGAGGAGAGCAAAGACAAAGAAAAGAAGAAGAAAATGTTTGAATTATCGGTAAAGAAGATGGACCAAAACCAAGAAAATTTGACCAAAAAGATAGACAAAATGGACCAAAATCAAAAACAAATTACGTATACGAACAAACAGAAATTGACAGAACAGAAAATAATGGAACAAATGGAGAAGGAGATAATGAGAACGAACACAAACTATAATTTGATAAACAATGAAATTCTTTTCGAGTTCGCCCCACCCCCAAATAGCCAAAAACCACCCCCAAATGGTGATTCGCTGATTCCGCGTCTTTCACCGGAAAAACTAACGTAATCCCCCGTTTTAGAGGATGCTGAACACGAAGGCAGTGGTTACAATTCTTTTAGAGTTGACCCCACCCCTCAAATGGCCAAAAATCACCCCCGAAAGAGTGAAAAATTAGTTTTTCGTTATATACGAGATATATATATAGTTTTTGGCCGTTCGGGGGGTGGAGTCGACACAGTGAGAAGATCCAACATCACCATCGCGTTCATCATCCTCGAAAACGGGAGATGACGCGAAAAACAAATTTGGGAAGTCACTTATTTCCATGCTAAGTTTATGGTATCAAAAAAGGAGCGCGATTGCGGAGGGTCAAGTGACATCTGGTATGCTTTTTACATCGAATGACCCATATTTTGTTTTCTTAAGTCATTTTTGTAGTTATATCTCAGTTTCTGTACGGAACAGTCGCTTCCCTGCGGCGCTTCTAATTTGCTTCTGCTTTTTTTTTTAAATATGAAGAAGATATTGTGACGGAACATTCTTCGATTATGCCGAAAACTGCGACGATATTGCAAACGAAAGGAGTTAAATAATTTGATACAGCCTCAATCGTTATATGCTATGGTTTATAATCCAAAGCGCGAAATTCGGGAACTATTATTATCAGGAATCGAATGTGTCACAATTAACGAAAGTTAATGGAAAAGAAAATTGTCCAATAAGTGCTCATTGAGGATGTTTAATTTTCAATCATAAAATTAAACATAACATTCAAAATGTTCAAACCGACAACACGGCGCGATCGCCAATCAAACCGGCAACGCTGCGAATCAGGCGTCTGGGCGTTTTAAAACTTTTAAATACGATAAAATAAATTTCAATTTTGTGTCTCCAACGCGTGGAAGTGAAACAGAGACAGAGACACCGGAAGTATATCTATAACCAGCTTTTTTTCACATTCTTGCACGTATCCCCAAGAAACACACAAGCAGGGACGCGGAGTTGGCAAATTTTTATTTAGTATGCATTGAATCTTTGTCATGGACGCATCACTCGACTTAAGTTAACACTGGTAAAAAAAGATATTTTCTGAACGATGTGGTTTATTTTTGTTAGCCATTATCATTAGTTAGTAAATCAAACATGTGATTTCTTGTTATATTTGTGCTTCGTTTTTCATTGATAGTTTAATAAAAATGTTAAATGCAAGGTGCTTGTTTTTTTGAAGTTCTGCATATAGAAAAAACAAATTACAGTCCACTGAAAAATTACAGACATTTGTTTAAAAAAGCGGCGTTGCTAAACATCGGCCGACTTGGTAAATAAATGCAAAAGCAGATCTCAAACCCAGAGATCTGAACAGAGGATTTGAATCATCCATTTGACAAACATATCGCCAAGAACATTACTTTGCAGCCAATATTCTTGCAACGCTGCAAAGATTGCTCGTCAAAAACTACAGCCAACTTAGCAGAAGCTGGTAATTTTTGAAATTAATAAAGTTATTGATTACTGATAAAATTGTAAACTGCAAAGACATACATATTTGTGTCAAATTTGACTTGTCGACTATTCGATAACATTTAAAATTTTGAAGTATATTTTTGATCTCATATTTATGCTTACAGGTCCGCTTTTTTTCATCGAGGTTTACAGTAATGACGACAAACGAAATACGTTTACGTTACAAGAGTTGCCACAAATATTCAATATCGAAGCAAAAAAGTTCATGTTCCAATCTGTTTGGATTAAAACATTAAGAGCATTTACTATTTACAAATCTTTATTTACACTATTTACAAAGACAAAAACCCGGTGCTAACCCTGTCGGTCTTTTCATTATCGTTGCACATAAAACTCAGCGGCTACTTATAGCCATTTTTCTGTTCATTCTTCTTCACACCTTTCGGTACACCGGCGGAAAGCGACGAACGCGTTCCAGTAATGCCGACTTAGTTAGGTGGCACGATATTTGAAATTGGTGGCGCTATATTGCACTGAACATAACTGGGGAGCGCAAAAGTTTCGGTAGAAACACTTCTTTGAATCAAACCGAGGCGCAACTAAAATTCACTAGAACTTCTTATAAGCTACTATACATCTTTTTTAAAAACTACAATATATACATTTTTTAAAACTACAATATGTACATTTTTGTTTGATAAAAACCAGAGGTACAAAGCCTTTTGATTTCATTGTTTCTTTTTACAAACATGGGTACAAAACCTTTTGAAAAATTGGGTGCAAAACCTCAATTTGAATAACTTAGTTACACATAGGTACAAAACATTTTGAAAAATTGGGTGCAAAACCTCAATTTGAATAATTTTAGTTATATTAATATGTAGGTACAAAACCTTTTGAAAAATTGGGTGCAAAACCTCAATTCGAATAATTTAGTTGTATTAACATATAGGTACAAAACCCCCTTTTTTTTTAACAAAATTAGGTGCAAAACCTCATGACATAATTTGTAATATAATTTTTGTGGAATACAAAACTCATCGCAATTTAAAGCGGTTTGAATTTTTACAAAATGCCTATACAAGTTTAAAAAATTTAAAAATATACAATTTTTTAGAAATTCACAAGTTTTCTAAAAATTCTACAAAACAATTGTTATTATTAAAAATACATATAATTTGTTTAGACAAACTTACATCCAATATGTACATATATACAAAATATGACTACAAAGTCGTTAAAATATGAATGCAAAGGTCATTAAAGAAAAAACAGACTGCGAAAGTCATTATAATAAACATAGACTACGAAAGTCATTAAAGAAAACATTATCTACATTAGTTGCATATTATGCTAACATATTTATATTTATTACGTTTATTTGTAGACAAAAATAAAGTTTAGGTGTAATAAGCAATTATGAAGTAATTACTCTTGCATAGGAAGAATGGCTATTTTGGTTATTGACCTTAAATAAACTCCATCTTTAGTTTTCACTTCAGCAACTCTTACCTTACCATCTTTTCCCATGATAACTCTTAATATGCGAGCCATTGGCCATTTAAAGGAAGGAACATTGTCCTCTTTTAATAAAACAAGCATACCCTCTTTCAAATTGGGTACACATTATTGCCATTTTGGTCTGTTTTGCAGTTGGGTCAAATAATCATTATGCCTCTTTTTCCAAAATTGCTGCTGCAGCTGAGTACAATGGTTCCAAAATTTTAACCTATTTTGGGGAATATCTGTTAAGTCTGGTTCTGGATAGCTCCAATTAAAAAATGACCAGGTGTCAAATAATCTAAATCAGAAATGTCTCTGGTTATTTCCCCTAGTGGTCGAGAATTTAAGATTCCTTCCACTTGTACAACTACAGTGTTTAGTTGCTCATAGGTGAGCTCTGTAGATCCAATTGTTCTTTTTATGTGAAACTTTGCACTCTTAACTCCAGCTTCCCATAAACCTCCGAAAACTGGAATAAAATTGAATTTAATTTTTTCGTTAACACCAAAAGACTCTATTTTTTCTCTTTCCTTGTAAAGTTCCGTTATTTAATTTTTAGCACCCTTAAATGTACCCCCATTGTCGCAAAAGACATTGGCAGGTTTACCCCTTCTAGAAATGAACCTTTTAAAGCAAGCCATAAAATTCTCTGTTGTTAAGTCTGATTCAACCTCCATATGAATGGCCTAGACACAAAAACATACAAATAAAGCTATATAAATAAGCTTTAGATGTAATAGATTTTCTTATGCGTGATTGTTTTATATAGAACGGACCGCAAAAATCAACACCTACATTCTGAAATATTCTGGCTGAGCAGACTCTTTTTTCTGGCAATGAGCCCATCAATTGTTCTGCGCATTTTGCCTTGAATTTGAAGCAATTGATGCACTTGTGCACACTCTTTTTGATTTCCCCGTTTCCATTAATAACCTAAAAATTTAAATTTAAAGAGCTTAATACTTGCCTAGGACCAGCATGCAATAGTCTTAAGTGTTCCCTTGTAATTAATAAATCAGTTATGTGATTTGATTTTGGTAAAATTAAGGGATGTTTTTGGTTGTACGGTAAATTTGAGTTCTGTAGGCGTCGTCCTACTCTTAATAATCCTGAATTATCTAAGAAGGGTGAGAATGAATTTAAGGATGATTTAATTTCTAAATTTAGACATTTAATCTCATTTGAAAAGTGATTGCTTTGTTCGCATTTAATGATTATTTTTAAAGCGTTGTCCAATTCGGAGATGTTTAAATTTCCAGTGAGTTTAGGATTCTTACGGGAGTTATAAGCGAAACGCAAAATATATGCGACTACCCTTTGGAGTTTGGTAAAAGAAGAAAAATTTTTGAAAAAGGTTTCTAATTTAACATTTGCAAAATGAACATTAATTTTTTCTTCGGGTAAAGGATTTGGGTAAATCAAAGTGGGCGCTTTATGAATGTAACCAATATCTGACAGTTTATCTGGCCCATTAAACCAAATATTATTGTCATTTATCTCTTGAGGTTCCAAACCTCTTGATAAGCAATCTGCTGGATTGGCTTTAGATTCTATGTAAAGCCAGTTGAACTTATTCGTTGCCTCTTGTATTTTTGAAATTCTATTTGCTACATAAGCATTTAATTTTAGTGGATTGGTTTTTATCCATGCTAAAACTATATTCGAATCTGAATACAAGAATGTTTCATTTACATGACCTTTTATTAATGCATAAACTTTTTCCACTAAACTGGATAAAAGTAAAGCTGCGTTTAACTCTAATCTAGGAATTGTTAATTTTTTATTTATCGGAGCGACTCTGGATTTTGAACATAACAGTGATATGTGAACATGGTTCTCAAATATGACCCTGGTATATAATACGGCCCCATAAGCTATATTGGAAGCATCGCAAAACCCTACGAGTTCTATACGTTTACAATTTAAAAAATTGAAATTTCTATTAATAGACTAGAGGCGAATTTAAACCACATTTGCAATTCTTCGTCCGGTAGGATTTCATCCCACTTTACTATTACGGGGCCAGCAAATCCCAAAGGATCATAGAACTTTGAATTAAGCTAAGAACTTGTCTTTTGGTAATGCACTCCTTGTAATCAGTTGCTGGAATAAAAATTTTAAAATCATCAGAAGTGGTGTTGTAAGATAACCCAAGAGTTTTTATTACAGCACCATTTTTATCAATGTTTATTTCGCCTGATGGCTTATGATAATTTTCCATATGGCTTAAAATAGCATTATGGTTAGAGCTCCATTTATGAAACTCAAAACCTTTGAACCTTAAAAGCTCAATTAATTCGTTTTTTAAATCTACAGTTTTCTCGATGCTATTACTCCCTGATAAAACGTCATCAACATAAGTGTTGTTTAATAGGGCATTTGACGCCAAGGGAAATGCTACTTTGTTTTGATTTGCCAACTCAACCAAACATTTAGTGGCTAAAAATGAGGAACTTTTTAACCCATACGTAACTGTCTGATTATTGGATGATGGGCCATAAAATAAACTGGGCTATTTGGCATATACCTTGAAATGTCAACTATTTTAGCATGACCGAGGTCAATGTATTCATTTATGAACTCGCTATATTTTTTGAAAAGATCAGGACAATTTTTGAATCTTTTTTCTAAATTTAAAAGCCGCTTATAAGCTATCAAATAAGATTCACCTAGATTTAATTGATCTAGTGGACATTTAAGTGGAAGAGAAACTTGGAACTTATTATTTTCTACCTTGACACTAGTTTTAAAAATATTTTCACAAGCCTCTTGCTCTGAAGGGTATTCAGGGAAGAGCTGTGGTACCTTCTCTGTATCCCAGAATTGGGAGATAAGGTTTTCTAATTTTACCATAGAATGCATGGACAGCACATATGAATTATTTAACTCATCGTTAGAACTAGTGCCGCTTACAATATAACCAAATAATGTATTTTGTAATATGAGATTATTTAAATTTATTTTATTTGGCAAAAGTGCCTTAAAGAAAACATCTGCACTTAGCAAAATATCTATATTTTTTTGGCAGATGAAATTCTGCATTAGACAATTGAATTCCGTCTGGGATTCTTACTTTTTTATGCACATTTTATTGATAATTTAAATTCATTAAAGCAACATTTACAGCTTCTTGAATGCTTGTAACGTTTTTTGCAATTCCAGATATATTTAGCTGGTTATTAAATTTATTTAGATGTAAGTAATTAAACAAATTTGTGAACCTGAGTCCATCAATCCACAAGCAAGGATAATCTCACCTGTTTTACCTTTCAATTTTATTTTGACAGTTGGCAACAACACATCTGCAGGAGAAGTTTCAAGGGTACTACCAAAAAGCTGAATGGCACTAGTACTTGGTTGATTCGTATGCGATTGCTGCCTTTCTATATGAAGAAGGGTGTTGTGGCTTCTTTGGCACAATTGGCATTTGTAACTAAATCTACATTTACCTGTATGGTAGTTTAAACAAACCCTGCAACATTTATTTTTGTCTACAAATGATAATCTTTGATTTACTGGAGAATCTTTAAATTTCTGGCAACTGAATAATCTATGATCAGCTGATGAGCAAAATTTACATTTTTTGTCAAATTTTTGCACTTGCAAATGAACATGTTGCCTCTTGTTTTCAAGAGAAGGTCCGGCTGATTGCATTGACTGTACTCTGTTTTGCAAGAAATCTAAAAATTCTTTTAACGTTGGCAGTTTAGATTTGTCACGTGCTGCATGATATGCTTGATGTGTGTGATGATCAATTTTTTTACTTAAAATACACAAAAGGATCATGTCACATGATTCTACAGGTTGATTTAAATTTTTTAATGCCGCTGCATGTTGTTTAGCTTTTGAAATAAATTCTTTTAAAACAATGGCTGTACATTTGTTAAAGGATGGTATGTTCAAAATACTTAATGCTAATTTGTATGATTCATTTTTAATGTCTAAATTAATGATTGAATTTAAAGCTTCACCTCGAAGGTGGCTTCGCAAGTGACACAACTTTTCAACATCATGCATTAGGTGATTTTTATCTACGACTGCATAAAACATGTCCTTGAAAGGACGGAATTCATTTAAATTACAACCATCAAATATAGGTTTACTAATATCAGGCAGTTTCATATTTGGAATATCTGTAACCTTTTTATCTTCGTCACTATTAGAAACTGAAACTGAGCTTCTTGGCTCTAAATTAATTAAAAACTGTTTGATACCTGCTAGTACATCATAGTAGAGGGTTTCCACCTCTTCCGAGTGGTCATCTTGGGAGCCATTAACTCTTGAGAGCTCAATCTGGGCCTCGTGATATTTGGAAAATAATTCTAACATGTTTTCTTTCCTGATATTTAGTTGATCAGAAAGTCTTTCGGAAGGAGGGTCATCATCGTGATGTTCTTGGAGGAACCTTTCGATTCGTTCCATGGCTTTGATTATTAACTGAATTCGTTGTTTTGCCGAACTAGCCTCTGGAGCACCCTGCTTTTTCGGCATTTCACTTTTTTATTTGATACTTTAATTTTTGTCAGTAGATTTGGAACATAAGTTACGACCTTTTAATTTAAGCAACTTGAATTTAAGAAGTCCCATCTCTAATGGCGCGCATGACGCACTTAGCACTATAATAACGTTCAGTGAAAAACTCTTTCACTGTTTATATCCGTTTCGAAGGACCTTTTTAATGTTTGGATTAAAACATTAAGAGCATTTACTATTTACAAATCTTTATTTACACTATTTACAAAGACCAAAAACCCGGTGCGAAACCTATCGGTCTTTTCATTATCGTTGCACATAAAACACAGCGGCTACTTATCGCCATTTTTCTGTTCATTCTTCTTCACACCTTTCGGTACACCGGCGGAAAGCGACGAACGCTTTCCAGTAATGCCGACTTAGTTTGGTGGCACGATATTTGAAATTGGTGGCGCTATATTGCACTGAACACAATCTGTCATTCATTATTCGGTGGCACGACAGACACGTAAAAATAATAAAACATGAATTGTACCACAGGGCACTTTGTTACTTTCTGCCGTAGATCAAATAAAACTTGGATGGAATTAAAACGATTTATATGAGAAAGCAAAAACGAGGATCAGCAATGTATTGAACGAGGAAAATACTAAGTAAATTGTAGCGTAGGAAATAAATGTTAAAATGGCGTGGATGTTTTCTTGGTGGAGAGTATTGTACCTCCGAAAAAGTCAAAAAAATCTTTATTTCCTGAAATGACATTACAAAAATGTATAGGAATTATAAAAAACATTGGTAGTACAATGAAGAGCGTTATGTTAAAAAAATAAAACATAGAAAATGTACTAGAGGACTTAATTTGATCCGGAAGTTTGTTAAATATTTTTAAACCGATATGATTCGGCGCACACGCAGATAAATTCATTTTAACTAAATTTATATAAATTAATTGTTAATTAATTGTCATATTATTTAGATTGACTCTATTTGAGGTATATTATAATTTTATTTCAAACTATGTACTAAAAGTGGGCGAGGCCCGTAAATAAATAAATAAATAAAATAAAAATAAAATTTCTTTATTTCTTGTTAAATAATCGTGGTTATCAGAGTTTCTAAAATAATTGGATTTATTTTTAAAAATATACAGGGTGAGTCATGAGGAACTGTACCTACATACTCCTACCTCGTATTGAGGCAACTACGGGGAATATCAAATGACCATTAAAAAGTGTCTGCCCCCATTGTTTAATAATATACAGGGGGTGTTGTGAATTTTGACTTAAATTTGTTTTAGTCGTTACTTTTAAATGGTAAAACGTTACAGTACTGCCACCTAAATAACTGATTTATTCAAACAAGAAAAATAATAGGTCCCGGCTTAAAAAATTAATTCGTATTGTTCATATAAAAATGTCACCCTGAAAACTCTAATAAGGATCTTGCAAAATACACAAATAGACAACAAAAATTGCGTATTTATTGTTTTCCCCACACGATTACTCAATTTCTAATAAATAAATCAATTTGACTATAAATCAAAAGTTTAGCAAAATTTTTGTACAAAAATTTAATTTTCCATCACTAGTACCACCATAACTCGTGCTATATTTTTAATAATACAAGTACAAGTAGTAACGGCACCCGCTAGAGAGCGGGAGCAATAGACTTCTAAACTAAACAAAAAATTATTTCAAAATAAATATCGAAAAATCTCAAAGTCGGTACCAACAAATAATATAAAAAAATTATATTGTAAATGCAATCATGTCCAAATCGAAAACAACTACTCCTGGGACAAAAGCCCCCACAGGCGTTGAATTAAAACGATTTAGACGCGATTTGGAAGGCTATTAACCAAACCAACAATTTGATTTAGTTATTTGAAGAGTTTGTCATTCCCAGACCGGTTTCGGCATTTTTGTGCCTCATCAGTAAGAACTAGACAACCTTGACACCACATCTCTAAGCAGTGTCTGAAGAATACATTGGATTCACCGGGTACTTAAGTATAGCCACTGAAAGTCGGTGTGTGTTGATCCAACGCCCTCTTCACTCAAATAACAAAATCAAAGTTTGCAGGTATGCAACCCATCAAGCAGGTTAGGAAAATAAGCCAGACTGGCAGTTTTTGAAGAAAATAAATTCTCCATATCTCTTCAAGAGGGCGTTGGATCAACACACACCGACTTCGTCACTTTCAGTGGCTATAGGTAATAAATAAATAAATAAATAAAAATGCCTTTATTTAACAAATGAACAGTTCATTTGCACCAAGTAGGCGAAGTTTAGCTGAAGCTACACTTGCACTTAACCTACAAGGTTTATACAAAAAGAAAAAAAAACTATTGACAAATTAAGCGAAGAGAAAAGAAAAAGTTGATATTTAATTAAAAAAATATTAAAAAATTCATACAGATCAAATTTATTGTCGTTCAAAAAGAACACTTTTTACAGTACGCTTAAAACTGCAGAAAATCGAGCTACGGTAGATAATTTTTTAAAACAAATATGCGGGCATTTTGGTTTTGATTAAGCGATATATAATAACAAGGAAATGCAACTGGAATATATTTTTTATCTTTAGCCAATTGAGCTGTAAAATATGATTAGAAATATGATCATATTTCCTGAGACTAAATATATACCTACAACAAGTATTTTGTACATGTTTTGCAAATGTTTTTGTGAATCATTATCTAAACATGGGTAGTTTCACAAAGCTTTTTACGTGTTTTATAATTTAAAATATGTTTATTTGCATAAAGTACACGCATCCGTGCATAACATCGTTAAAGTATTACTTTAATCTGACTTTTAAACCTAAGTAACTGATCGATCACTAGGCCCAGATTTTTAGCTTCACTTGAAAAATTAATTTTAACCCCATTCAACTCCAGCTTTGCAGACTGTTCAACACACTTTTGACGCATTAATAGTCAGATTGTGTTGTTTAGAATATTGTAATATTATATTTAGTTCGTTATTAACAGTATCATTAGCCAGTTGTGTTTCAGAGAGCTTAAAGCAATGCCGCAATTGTGTATCGTCGCCATATAACTGAATTTTAGTAGAAGTTACTGCTTTGGGTAAATCCGAAGTATATAGAAGAAATAACAAAGGGCCCAAAATGGATCCCTGTGGAACACCTGAAACTATAACTTTAGAAGGCGAATAGTTATCTCGAACACGTACACGTTGACTACGATTCCATAGATATGATTTAAAAGTACCCGGTGAATCCAATGTTTTCTTCAGACACTGCTTAGAGATGTGGTGTCGAGGTTGTCTAGTTCCTACTGATGAGGCAAAAAAATGCCGAAACCGGTCTGGGAATGACAAACTCTTCAAATAACAAAATCAAATTGTTGGTTTGGTTAATAGCCTTCCAACTCGCGTCTAAATCGTTTTAATTCAACGCCTGTGGGGGCTTTTGTCCCAGGAGTAGTTGTTTTCGATTTGGACGTGATTGCATTTACAATATAATTTTTTTTATATTATTTGTTGGTACCGACTTTGAGATTTTTCGAATTTTTCGATATTTATTTTGAAAAAATAGGGCCACATTTGAGATATGGAGAATTTATTTTCTTCAAAAAATTATTTATTAAATTTGAAAAATCAGTATTTTATTAATTTAGGCGTGCACCCATTCAAGGTATCCTGAGTTCATATCCGTTGTCCGTTAGTCTTTATTGGGTCTGGAATCTGAGTTATAAATTCGTACAGACAGACAGACAGAAGCGTTCCATAAGACTTTTCTAAATTTTAGGGTTTAGAAATCTAAAAATGAACGAATTTATTTACATTTTTAAGAATACACAAGAATAGACAATTACATAAAAGAACTTAAGGCATAACAAAACTAAAACGATATATATGTTTCAGTATTATTCAAAACAGCTTTTACCTTTTGAAAGCCGATTCTGGAAATTAACTAAAACGTTTGTATTAATAAAAATATAGCACGAGTTGTGGTGGTACTTGTGAAAAATTAAATTTTTGCAAGAAAAGCTATATTTTTTTAAACCTATCGATCATTTTGCTGAACTTTTAATTTAAAATAAAATTTGATTTATTTATTAGAATTCGAGTAATCTTGTGGGGGAAAAATAAACAGGCATTTTTTGTTGTCTATTTGTGTATTTTGTGAGATCCATGAAGAAATGAAAGATTTTGGAAACCAAAATATTTTACTGGGAGTAATCAAACTGCACAAATAATGTGAAATAAGTTAAAATCACAGCTCCCAAGAACTACGACATTAGAAAATGTCACACACTACACCAGCATCTGGACTTCAACAACTACTCCTTAGGCTATATGCCCCAACAGGTATTGAATTATAGAAGTCCAGACGCGGTTGGAACCCGAATCGTTTCGGGACTTAACCCAACAACTTTTGTTACTAAACGAGCCTGTCATTCTTAGACCGGTTTCGGCATTATTGTGCCTCATCAGTAAGAAATAGACCAGCTCGACATTGTATCTCTAAACGATGCTGGAGTCTGCATTGGACCAACCGGATACTTAAAACAATAGGTTGAGTCGAAGTAAGTGGAGAAGAGCCCAACGCCATCTTCACTTTAATAACAAAATCAAAGTTTGCAATTAAATAGAAAACTGTATCGTATGAAAAAATGAAATATTTTGAATACCAAAATATTTTACTGGCAGTTAAAATCACAGCTCCCAAGAATTACGACATTAGAAAATGTCACACACTGCACCAACCGCGTCTGGACTTCTGTAATTCAATACCTGTTGGGGCATATAGTCCAAGGAGTAGTTGTTTGAAGTCCAGACGTTGGTGCAGTGTGTGACATTTTCTAATGACGTAATTTTTGGGAGCTGTGATTTTAACTTATTTCACATCATTTGTGCAGTTTGTAAGATCCATATTACCATATACAGGGTGAAATTTTTTATATGAACAATACGAACTAAGTTTTTAAGCCCGGACCTGATTTTTTAGTTTGAATAAATCAGTTAATTAGGTAGTAGTAGTGTAACGTTTTACGAAAATATGAGACAAATCGAACTTACTATTAAAAAGTAATGACCAAAAGAAATTTAAGTCAAAATTCACAACTCCCCTGTATATTATTAAACAGTGGGAACAGACACTTTTTAATGGTCATTTGATATTTCCCTTAGGTGCCTCAATACGAGGTAGGAGCATGTACATTTCCTCATGACTCACCCAGGATACTTTCGATTTACGCTAAACAGTTTGCAGATAGGAGGCGCCACCCCTTAAGTTTTCTTCTTTTTTAAGCGTCATTTTTCAGTTTTGCGCATTTGGGTATTTTGTAGAAATAACAAATTACGGTAAAGCAAAAAAACCTTTATTAGTATAGTATATTAATAAATATTAAAAAAATGGTTCACTATGTAGGCATTTAAACTCGAGACCTTTGGAGCGTTCAATACACTTTCACATACAATGAGACGCGAAATATGCTATTTTTAAGGTACTTTTAGAAGGTCAGATCAGTTTTCCGTTCAGTTTCAGTCGAACTGTCAGTTATTTGTATGTGTAAATACGAAAAACTGTAAGGAAAACTGTATTTACACATACAAATAACTGACTAAAACTGAGACTGAACGGAGAACTGATCTTACCGTCTAAAATTACCTTTACTTGCAATTTTAAACAGTATAATGGCGGTTATGCAAACGGAGTTAGTTTGCCAGGTTTCATAAACAAAATATCTCTATTGTGATATTGTAATTGTAATAGTTACTGTAAAATGTAATTTGGTTTTCACATTTTGTGTGAAAATAAACATGTCCACATTTTGTGTCAAAAATATGTCGTTAATTTGTTTCAATTTTCAGGAAGCGTATAACCTATACACAGAAGCTTTAAAAGTTGATCCGTTGAATAAAAAAAATAACGCCAAACTATACTTCAACCGTGCTACTGTATTATCTAGATTGACCAAAACCCGCGAAGCGATCAACGATTGCACAGCCGCCATTAACTTAGACGAAACTTACCTCAAAGCGTTATTACGGAGGGCGAAATGTTACATGGACCTCGGTGAATACGAAGATGCTGTCAGGGATTACGAAAAGATCTGCAAGATGGATAAGAGCAGGTAAGATATTTATGTGTAAATATTATAAGGTTCTTTTTTTCGATGATTAGTTTGTCTCTTCTGCAGACCTGTTAAAATGAATAGGAGAGTAATGAAAATTCGTTGGGTAGTCGGGTCAAATTAGCATGAAAAATTTGAAAACCTGTAACTTTTTGGGGAGAAATCCGATTGACTTGCGGTTTTTCTCAAATTTCTAATTGTTTATTTAACAAATGCTCCAGTTTTGTTAGAGTATTGATGAACATATGGAAAATATCACAAATCGTTCAACGAAAATGTCTGGAATATGTTTTCTTGGGGATTTTCGAAGTCGCTCTTTATCATGTTGATGTTGAAGCTATTATTTATTGCTGAATTGTTGGAATCTGGCTAATTAACAAATGAATAACTTTACTCCCTAAATCATTAGAACGGCGAATCCCAACTCGTGCACGTCTTTACCTGCTCTTAAAAAATTACTGACCAACTCGTGCTCGACCGAATACCAGGTAGAAAACCAAATATTGCAAAAAATATTGGAAAAGTTTTCTATTATCTTCATCCAAAAAAGTTATTCATATATATTCAAAATTAAACTACTAAAAAATATACAGGGTCCTGCAACAGTGGCGCCGTGTTCCATAACTCCTTATTGATCGAGCTCGACAAAATAAAAAAAAATTCAGCCACACAGGGTGTTCAGTATCTTCTGGGCGGGTCCAACTTTGTTTTTTAAATGGTAACCTGTATTTTTTATCACTTTTTCGGTTTCTACGTGAAAAATAAAATATACTTTATGCATGTTTGTATTTCGAAAATATTGACGGTTTTCAAGATTTTTAGCGTAAGTTTTTTTTCCAATATTCCTCACTCAGAATATTTGAAATTATGAAGTTATACCAAGTCCCATTAAAATTTATTTTTGGTCAAATATTCTACATTGGTGACTCTCTCAAACGATGTATCTGAAATCGACCTGTGATATACAGGGTATGAAAAACAGCTTGCCACACATTGTCAATAAAAATTTGCAGAATCTTCCTTATTTCAACGGAACACCCTGTATATTATCGAGCCATAAGAAGCGAAAACAAAGGCTCTACAAATTTTATCAAGTATTCCCTATGGCCAAGTTCACTAGTTTTTCTTAAAATAGCTCTTTTTTTAGAAAAATGGAAAATATTCATATTTTCACCCTATAATCTCAATGAACGACTTTTTGACGACTGATAAGTATATACAAACGCCTGATAAGAATATACAAACGACTCATAAGAATATACAACCGACTGATAAGAATATACAAATGATTGATAAGAATATACAAACGACCGAGAAGAATATACAAATGACTGATAAGAATATACAACCGACTGATAGGAATATACAAACGACTGGTTAGAATATACAAACGACTGATAAAAATATACAAAGATATCTTGTTTCAATTATGTACATTACAAGATGCCCAAACAAATATATTTTTTTAAAGTATTGGTGTATATTCATAAATTACAAGTTCCAGGTATTTATTTATTTATTATTTAAAGTTGATAATGAATCTGTTATGAAATATGTTCAACATGTCTTCATTTTCTTGAATGCAGAGCTGAAGTCTATGTTTGAAAGACTGTTCCACCCTATGCAAGACAGCTGGTGTAATACTGCGAAAAGCATTCGTTATTTTAAGTCGCATATTTTCGGAAGTAGTTGGTGGCTCTTTCAAACATAGACTTCGGCTCTGCATTCAAGAAAATGGAAGACATGTTGAACATATTTTATAAAAGATTATTTAATTAAACTTTAAATAAATAAATACCTGGAACTTAAGCTCAGATTTTAATTTATGAATAAACACCAATACGTTAAAAAATATATTTGTTTGGACATCTTATAATGTACATAATTCAAACAAGATATCTTTGTATATTCTTATCAGTCGTAAAAAAAAGATTATAGCGTGAAAATATGAATATTTTCCATTTTTCTAAAAAAAGAGCTGTTTTAAGAAAAAGTAGTAAACTTAGCCATAGGGAATACTTGATGAAATTTGTATAGCCTTTGTTTACGCTTCTTATGGATCGATAATATACAGGGTGTTCCATTTGAAATAAGGAAGATTCTGTAAATTTTTATTGACAATGTGTGGCAAGCTGTTTTTCATACCCTGTATATCACAGGTCGATTTCAGATACATCGTTTGGGAGAGTCACCAATGTAGAATATTTGACCAAAAATAAGTTTTAATGGGACTTGGTATAACTTCATAATTTCAAATATTCTGAGTAAGGAATATTGGAAAAAAAAACTTATCATGCTAAAAATCTCGAAAACCGTCAATATTTTCGAAATATAAACATGCATAAAGTATATTTTATTTTTCATATAGAAACCGAAAAAGTGATAAAAAATACAGGTTGCCATTTAAAAAAACAAAGTTGGGACCCGTCCAGAAAAAATTGAACACCTTGTGTGACTGAATTTTTTTTATTTTGTCGAGCTCGATCAATAAAGTAACATTATAGAAAATTGTATTCCTATCTCTTTCCTAAAAATAGAGATATGGTACACGGCCGGCGCCATTGTTGCAGGACCCTGTATATAAATTTATTACTTATACGGATATAAAAATTTCTTAATATTATTGAGTACTATTATACCATGATAATAAAATTAAACGTTATTTTATTTTTAAAAATTATCAATGTTAGATTTTAGAAAATCTTGTTTTTTTCTACAAGACGATTTTTTTACAATTTTATGACAGGCTACACTTCGACATCTTATATAGCTCTTCTTCTTGAATTTTTAGTAATATGTCAACAAAAACAAATAATGAGGGATGTGAATTATAAAAGGAACTATTCAAATGGCTATGAAATGATTCGCAAGCATTTGTAGTTCTGTAGACACTGGCTGATGTATTAAGAGGAAAGCGAGAGTCTTCTGAAATGTAATTTTCCACTAAAAAGTCTGCAAACACTGTTAATCTTTCATCGTTAGGTTTTCTTCCAATAATTCATGATTCCCACAGACCTGGAAAACAGGGAAAAGTCAGGGAATTCAAAAAGTCTTGACAAAGTCAGGGAATTTTGCATTTTTCAGCAGGAGTCAGGGAATTCAACCAGTATACATGGAAAACCAAATGATTAATTTTTTGGTATATTTAAATGGTAAAAAATGAATTTTATTTGTGGAGGAAAAATTAAATTTAAAGTTCAGAATCAACTTCCTCAACATATTCATTTTTTGCAGTTTCTTCCATCGTTCCTGATTAATCTGAAAATAATTTTTCGACTTTTTTCTTGTCTGATACATAAAAAATACATCAATGGGTTTTTTTCTTCCTTTTACATCTTGGTATAATTTATCATATCTACAAATATGCACACTGGTTATATGTAACTAATAAATTCGAATTCTTTTTAGGCATTCTTTGCAAGACATTATATGCCATTTTTTTTATATATAACAAATAAAATTTTTATGAATTTTTCATTTACTTATTTGTATTACTCTATAAAAGGTGGATTCTTGCCCTGAAAAAACTTTGTGCATGGTCAGGGAAAATCTGGAAAAGTCAGGGAAAATTTTCTCGCTTCCATTGTGGGAACCCTGTAATTCACAAACAAATAAATCGCTTACTAATTCTGCGTCCAAAAACATCATTCCAAAGCAGTATCGCAACCATTTTCCAATATTACTTAGTTTTTATATTCTGATGACAGGCCAAAATTTTGAATAAAATGAAATCTACAGACTATCACTTTAGAATCACTCAAAATTAATCGCGTAACATTATAATTGCTTATTTCAAAGTCAATAACTATTTGATCAAGTTTCAAATTATTTTCCTACATACTACAATACAATACAATACTTTATTTGCTCACAAAAAATAAAACATACAGTTTTTTAGTATCGTCAGACAGTAAGACTAAAAGATAATAAATAATATTTATATAGGTATTACAT
Organism: Crepidodera aurea; assembly: GCA_949320105.2. Taxonomy (NCBI): domain Eukaryota; kingdom Metazoa; phylum Arthropoda; class Insecta; order Coleoptera; family Chrysomelidae; genus Crepidodera; species Crepidodera aurea. The sequence continues at coordinate 22,977,523 of OX439479.2, read as the reverse complement.
CTTCCTTTTTTTATTTCAAAATTTATAAAAAAAGCAATTCAAAAAAAAATCGTGAGATGGAGTTGACAATCCAGTTGAAAAGAATCCACACTAAAGGATTTCCTTTATGCTGTGAAAGTGATTTAATTTTTTTATGCTGTGAAAGTACTAAAATCAACTTCTTCAAATTCTTTTAATGAATAAACTGCTAGTTCAAGTAATATATTCTTTACTTTTTTTTTTGAATTTATTTTCATTGAGTACTTTATATTGTGAAGGAAGCTTATTGTAAAATCTAATTGCCTCACATATAAAGCTTTTATCGGCCAGTGTTAGGCGATGTTGTGGCATTACTAGTTGGTATCTTGATCTAGTGTTAGAGTCATGCGTGTCACCTAGCAGAAAAGGATTCAATTTATTTGTTTTTACATACAATAAACAGTGCATTATGTAGATTGATGGAAGCGTCAGAATTTTTTGTTGTTTAAATAAAGGTCTACATAACTCCAGAGAAGGACTTTTTGTTATAGCTCGAATGGCAGCTTTTTGAATTATAAAATTTTTTTTCCAGTCAACTGAACTTCTCCATAGTAATATCCCGTATGACAATTGTCCTTGAGAAAGACCCATATAGGCCGTTCTATATATTCTATTTAGTGAAGTAGATCTGGTTTTGAAAACGAAGTCTCTCTTTTCGAAAAAAAATTTTTGTGATTTCATAGATTCGAGGTTCCTCTTTTACGTGATCACTATATAAAAGCTAAGGGAGGTGTAGAGGGGGGGGGTAAATTAAAATCGGTTTTTCGCACGTAACTCGCTGAGTTCTATTCGGATCGAAACGACTTCTACATATAAAATAAAATGCTCGCGAAAACGCATAAACTGAATTTTAACCCGTCTAAATCGGTAGAGTGGTTCTCCAGATATTGCGATTTGAAAGTAAAGGTATTTTCGCCGCGGCGAGAAGACACCTTTGCGTTTTTCGTAGGGAAGAAAGTGACTGAGACGTGATTTTTTTTCCTCCGACAGATTGTCGTGACCCAACTATTGTTTCCAAATTTCAACTCGCTAGTTTAATTTGGGGGGGAGGGATTAATCTTTGACTCGAGGTAACTTTTTTAATTTTTGACCAATCCGGGTCAGCAAAATGGCAAACTCTTTCTTGAGAACACTGCTATAGGATATATTAAGTGGTTACAGTACGCTGTGACGTAATCAAGTTTGATTTCGAGACTTCCCTCTTCCTACCACTTCATCATTTAGTTTGTGGGCATGCATATTTTGATTTCAATTTACAAGATGCATTGTGGCAACGTTCTATTTTCTGGCTCTGAGCTTAAAAAATACGTCTGTCTTACCGATTTTTAAGTTATATACGCCAATATCATAAAAACGAAGTATCAATTCAAAAAAAAGTATTCTTGATGTTTTCTTGGTACATCTTTAGTCATGATAATGCTGCTTAAATCATAATTTTATCGTTAAAATTAAGCGAGATAATTAAAAAAAAGTTACATGATGTCACGAGGTTCCTAGCACTCCTCGACCAAGCCATTCATAGAGAGACCCATTGAAACTTTATACATCAAGCAGTTCAGAAGAGTACACATAGAAGTGAAATTTAAACAATATATTGTACTTTTCCCAAAAGTTAATCAGGCCACTCGAATTTTACAGCTATGTGCTCATTGTACTGGATATAGGTAATACCTACCTTATTTTTCATATTGTTATATAAATTATTTTCTACTAATAAAGTCTCTCCAAATGTCTTTTTCCTCAGTAAAATAGGGCTATAGGCGAATCAAAATAACTAATACGCCCTCTCGTGGTGGCAAATGCAACCCTTTTTTCACAGACATTCATTTTATTGTTTTGTACTTGTTGAATAGGTCGTTTTATATTTGCTTGTAAAAAACAGTTGTGTAGTGTAGTTTTTTCAAATAAGAATGAGTAATTCATATTGTTCCGTACCTCAGTGTTTCTTCATGGACGAAAACATACAGAGATTTAAGTTTCCATTTGTTCCCAGAGGCTGGAAAATGTCGCGTGAAAGTAGAATCTGAGTTAGGACGCCCCACATGGATGTGTAGGCGTTAAGCTTGGATTTTAAGACTTAAAATTGGAAAAGTTGTGACTAAGAATATGGTCGTTTATTCAAAACATTTTATTGATGACGATTTTTTCCGAAGAGGTAAATAAAATAATTATATGCCATAGGAAGAAGAAGTTTAAAGCTGACAGCTGTTTCCAGTCAGAATTTGTCGATTTCATTAGTTCAAACTACAGAACCAGAACGAGAAGCAGCTGAAAGAAGTGAAAGGTTAAACAGGAGAAATACTGTTAAAATTATAGATTTCACAGACTGTCAGTGCAATGAAGAAAGAGGGCCTGAACGTACTAACGATGATTTGGAAGTTTCGTGACTTTGAGGTGCAAGTAAATACTTAAAAAATATCAACATTGAGTGATCTCTTAAAAACAGATAGTGCTCTTAATAGTTTTACTGCAATTTTCAGTTTTCAGCTTTTGGATAGAATTGTGGAAGTAGTTCAAATGAATTATACTGACAATTTGCCTTATTTGTTTTATACAACTATCGTATAACCTTTGTCAATATTTTTTTAGAAAATGTTATATTAAAAGCAATACTTGCAATGCTATTAGAATAAAATTGTAGAAAATGGGAATGTTTTATTGAATGTGTTGGGAAAATGAAATTATTTATAAGTAATATATTTATTTGTGTTACATACATAAATTATGAATCATTTTTATTAAAAAGTTATATTTTACTGTCCATAACTTATCCATAACTCCTAATCAATCAATTTCCAGTATTTTGAATTGCTGTAACGTCTTACACCTTGTACAAGTAATTAGAAGTACAGAAATGTTTGCACTTCCCACCATTTCCTGCCTTATATGAGCTCCTCATATTATTAAGCTGGTCTCTTATTTTATGTGGATCAGATTTCAAATCACTTGTTTGCAAACACAAACCGCATATAAAGATGTTTTTACTTTGGCTTTGCCTATTAGAATCCAATTGACCACAATTAAATGACTAGCATTTAAAACTTCCTCCTCTTCATATACACATCTAGAGTATTTGTACCTCCACAAATCCTTAAATACAAGAAAACACTGATTAGATTGTGAATTAGAAAGGCAACTTCAACATCAAAATAAATGCTTATTTTTACATGAAATGAAAAAGATTACTTACCTATATGATAAATAATAACTAATAATAAATTTTTCACACAAATTAGTCTTTAATAAATGGTAAAAAATGCTAAATTAAAAATATCAGACATACACAAACAAATCACAACAATGAGCCAATGTCTGTGAAAAGGGTTCCAATATAAGCCAACGTGGCGCTGCCATCTTATTTTCAGATGCCTATACCTAATTTTATTTAAGTTGTATTTGCATATCAGGGACACTATTGACAAAAACAACGGCGGCTGCAAGGAAAGGATATTTCTCATCTGCGTAAACCAAATTTTAATTTTTTTAAATTTATTTCCTAAAAACTCACTTTTTCCCTCAAAAGTGGCCCAAACATTTTTTTTCGGTAATTTAGACATTGCCAGTCGTTTCTTATACAAAATGCATTCTGCATAAATCAAATTTTATTTTTTTTTGTAGATTTTAGTTCCATTTATATTCTAAAAACTCACTTTTTCCCTCAAAAATGGTCCAAACATTTTTTTTCGGTAATTTTGACATTGTCAATCGTTTCTTAGACAAAATTCAGTCGGCGTAAACAAAATTTTAGTTTTTTTGAGAAATAATTCATATTATCGTCGAAAAACTGATTTTCGGGAACATCCTTCCACAAATTCCACTTAGCTCAGGTTTGCGGAGGTAAATGTACCTATGAATACCTGCAAATTAAAAAAAACAATTGCTGGACAGAGTTGATGCCCAGGTTTGGGGTTTATCTGGGGTTAATTTACTGGACTATGGATATAGGTAATACGTACATTATTTTTATATTATTATAAATTATTTTCTACTAATAAGTCTCTCCAAATGTATTTTTCCTCAGGAAAATAGGGCTGTACCTAATTTTATTTAAGTTAAAGTTTGTAGTTGGGTAGACTTATTGGCATATTAGGGACACCACTGACCAAAAATAAAATCTACTAAAATCGATTTGACATTTTATTAAATTACTGTTTTATACGCTCTTCTCTTTTCATTTAAAAAATTTTTTTTTCAGTATAATACAAATCTAAAATGCACTGCAGCAAAAACACTAAATATACGGAATATACACCAAAATGTCTTAAAAAAAACTAAAAACTCTATAAAATGTTATAAATAATTTTTTTAAATCGCTCCAACAAAACAACCGCACTAACAATATTACAATCCAAACTAAAGACAAATCCTACCGTAAAATAAATAAAGGGTAGGGTCGTTTGCAATTACAGTCTCGCCCCTAAATAAAACTAATTATATTTTATGGTTGATAATAATTTCATTTGGGGTAATTTCATTTTTTTTCATATAATTTTAATACAAATTTTGTCCATAGTTACTGGTGTAACGAAAAAAATGGCGTTAACTCAAAATAAAATTACATGCAAAAAGTTCTTGTATATTTTTTAAAACAAACTTTGGATTATCAAAACTTTCCAACCTTCTCTCTGGAATTACACACACACAGCGTCCGACATATCAGCAAGCGCGTACAGTGTTGCCAGTTTACACTGTAACTAGAAATAATCATTTTAAATAGGCTGGCTGACGTTGAGCGGCGCTTTTTTCAGTGGCATATATAATTTTGGGGTGAATCCTTCTCATTTAAAATTGGTTGATTATTTTAAAAAACTTTGCTTAACAATTATTTAGGTATTTGTGTATAGCAGACTGCTACAGAGAGAAAAAAAAATATTTGATCAAAAAACATTTTATAAACCCACAATTTGAGGAATATTTATTTTTTCTCCTGACCTGACCTGGTGAAATATTGTATCCATGCATGTACTATTAACGACATAAGTATTCCCAATTTTTGGTGAAGGCATATGCGTCCTGTATGCTCTTAAGGAGATGATAGTTTTCGCGAAAACGGACAAATGGCGACCGAATTTCGGATTTTGCAAATTTTATTTTCGCAACGAAAGAGTAAAGTGGGGAAAATTTTTTATTCGCCATCGATTACGGAATATTTTTCTCTTTGATTTGAGCCCTACAAGAATTCAATCCGATAATCAGGAAGGGCGGGAGAGGGGTGGAGGCATTTTGCCCTGTAGAAGGGCAAGAGATAGGATTAGTGACTTCGTGCTAGACTCATTTTCAAGGGCAATCAGTTTTCTTTCAAGATTTTTTTACACTAAAGCCCTATCTATATTAAGGCCTGCAGAAATGCGTGATATATTTATAAATGCGAGTGCGCTCGCTCAGCCGCCGTGAAATTAGATGCCGGAATAGTATTTGTGAGAGAGAAAAGAGATGAAAGGGAGCGCTTAGCTCCTACCCCGGCATCTAATTTTATGGCGGCTCAGGGAGCGCACTCGCTTTCAAAAATTTGCTTTGGGGTAAAAAAAATCTTAAATAGAACTGATTGCCATTGAAAATGAGCCTAGCACGAAGTCACTAACCCTATCCCTTGCCCTTCTACAGGGCCAAATGTTTTCACCCCCTCCCGCCCTTCTTGATTATCGGATTGAGTTCTTATAGGGCTCAAATCAAAGAGAAAACCATTCCGCAATCGATGGCGAATAAAATTTTTTCCCCACTTTACGAAAAATAAAATTTGCAGAATCCGAAATTCGGTCGCCATTTGTCCGTTTTCGCGAAAACCATCATCTCCTTAATATATCCTGTAGCAGTGTTCTCAAGAAAGAGTTTGCCATTTTGGAAGGTTTCTCACAAATATCATCAGCAGCTATTCGTTTAGCAGGTGCACTTAGAAGTCTTTGAATAATATTTTCTTCTATCATTGGATGATTATGAATTAATACTTTTTTAGTTATGATACGGCTACCAGAATCGCCGATTGTTCGAAGAAAAGCTTTGCACTTCCTATTTACACACACCCACTTTACTTCTCCAGATGCTGGTTTGATTAAATTTATATTTTTCTATAACTAATAATGATTTAACCACGTTGACTTATTACTTCGCGAATTGACATATCGATTTAACAGCTCTTGCCACTTTCAATCTTCATTTTGCAAATAGTCTTCTACCTGGTTGACGTTGCCAGTAAAAACATCATTTTGGTCCTTAATATAGTTATTGGTGTTCCAAATTTTTAACATCTTGTTCTTTATTTCAGAGAAAATAAAAAATTGTTACAAGACGCCAAATTAGCATTAAAGAGATCAAAGAGAAAAGACTATTACAAAATACTCGGAGTGGATCGAAGTGCTGGTGAGGACGAAATAAAAAAAGCATATAAAAAAAGAGCGCTTATCCATCACCCTGACAGACACGCGAATGCCACCGAAAACGAAAAGAAAGAACAAGAAAAGAAATTCAAAGAGGTGGGTGAGGCATATGGAGTGCTTTCTGATCCAAAAAAGAAAGCTAGGTACGATAATGGGCAAGATATGGACGATTTTGACAGTGGTATGTCAGGTAAGTCTAAAAAAGCGTGTTTGATGGGGCATAAAAACAAATTTCTTCAAATAAATATTGATTTAAATTATAAATGTGCTGTGACTTGAACTAACTCTTTTCATCCGATGGCACATAAAGTTTGTTTTTAATTTTATTTAAATTCCATTAAACTTTACCGAAAGACAGATGTTCACTTTGGGTGGAAATCTGCTTACACCTTTTGATAGTTTAAAGGTTCGTGAACTCATGTGCGCATCCAGGAGTGTCATGGGGTTTTTGACCAACACCAACAAAAAAAAATCTATGGTCGGATAATGTAAAAGTTGTAGATAATTCAAAAATGTAAAAGTTTTGTATTAACCTCAAAATTATCGAGAAAAACGATAAAAACCGTTTTTTTTTTTCGTTTTTAATTTTTATCTCCCGCTAAAATATTTTTTTTAATGAAACTCAGTGAAAACGTTCTTTTTTGTGTTTTAAATAAGCTGTCATTTTTTTCAAGGCAAAATATTTTTTCGATTTTATACGAATTTAAATTTAAAAAAAGCCTAATTTTCAAACGAAGAAGTTCACTAACAAATTTTCAATTTTTTAACTTTATCAGTGCTCATTTTCTTCGTTGAAACCTCAACATTAAGATGGCATGAAAAAAATATATCGTTCATATAGAAAAATATCGTTAAAAATGCGAAAAACCAAAAAACGACTTTTTCATAATCGATTTTTCAATTAATCTAGACAATTCTTAATTTTAACACACCTTTTAACTACCGGCTATTTAAAATCACAGATTTTGTTTGGGCCGCCTGTGCTGTAAAACTCGCATAAAATTTTGATTTACTCCGTGTCGATCGCGATTTCAGTATAAACAATAATCAAATTCCATAATTCGCAATTCGTAAGTTTACTTTTAAAATTGTACTAGTAGAATGAAATGTTTAGTATCAAAAACTTTGTATTCTTGTTAAACTTTTTCCGTTATTTTCGAATATGCAGCCCAATTTTTAAAATTTTGATATACAGGGTGTTGTTTAAGAGCAAAATCATTTCGATAATTTTTTTTGAAGACGGACCTGGATTTTAATTTTGTGACTATGCCTCTTGATTGTTTTAATGGAGTAGAACAAGTTTGCCAAATATCAAATAAATATACAAGGTGGTTCCAAAAATACGGGGGATAAAAGAAATGAGCAAAATTGATCAATCACCCTGTAACTCAGTAATGAAGCGAGTTAGATATATCAAATACGGGTTTTTCTTATTCGTTATACCTATGAAACACGCTGTATAATTAGAGCGAGGTTTTATGAAGTTTTTAAGTATTCGATTATTGTTTAAACAATGTTTTCGGTCATTTCAAAACCATTACCAGTTAATTGAATGTAAATGACATTATACTACGTGAAAATTAATCTTTTTCATCAATTTCAATGCTCATTTGCAATAAAAAATTTAAAAAAATGTCTAGATTAACTGAAAAATCGATTATGAAAATATTGTTTTTTGTTTTCTGCATTTTTAACAATATTTTTCCATACGAACAATATATTTTTTTCATACCATCTTAAAGTTAAAAAATTGAAAATTTGTTAGTGAACTTATTCGATTGAAAATTAGGCTTATTTTTGAAAAATTTACAGTTTATTTAAAACGCAAGTTTCACCGAGTTTCATAAAAAAAAATTATTTTTTCTATCGTTTCTCGACAGAGAGCGCTGAGTGTTTGTCACATTGGTCATTTATTAGCTGTCAAAGTTCCTACAGTTATTTACCAATGTGGAAAAATTCTAGTATCGGGGAAAGCCCCAATATTGATGGCATATTTTTTTTAGACTAATTTTGGGTCCTTAATCACGAATATGCAATCAATTTCGTGCGGTCTAATCAAACAAAAAAATTATGATTTTTTTCTTTCTTCTGCTAACACTACCTTTAAGAAACTCATAAACTCCCATTTCTTTGCACCCAAAAGAAGCACAACGACCCATGTCTCTGAATAAAAACGAAAAATCACCAATTATTCCATATAAGTAATGTACCGTTTGATGACAAACACTTGGCGCCCTCTACATAGAACGAATTGACAGTCTGCTTACCCATTTTGAGATTATGTTGAAAAATAATTAATACAAAAGTTTTATATTTTTTAATTATCTACAACTTTTACATTAAACTTTTTTCGATAAGATGTATATTTCAGCCACAACTTGTAAAAACCAATATCTTACCCTCAAGTTGTATATTTAGCTACCCCCATCCCACTTCCGGAACTAAATTTTCCGACAATTTTTTTGTTACAAAATTGATTGACCCTGGTCTAATAGTGCAACAGATAAGTAAAAACTCACCATAACTTAAAATTAAAATAAATTTCTTAAACTTTATAACTTAACTGCCATTGTGACTTCCTTTTAACTCCATAATTTTTCCACCTAGTGCCTGATGATGGCGATGTTCTGATCGCCGAAACCGGTCGCTCAATAGTAAATAACTTGTGAGATATAAAGGCCCTTGTTTTCTTCCAAACCTTCAGTGTTATTTTTTTAATATAGTATATTGTAACGGTTAACTAATTCCAATAGCTAGAAAAGAGAATAAAAAAATTTAATATCTAGCATAAAGAATTAAAAAGAAACAGATAAGTTTATTAATATGAATAAAATCATTACTTATTGTATTTTGAGTAATCACAGTACATAATGTAATTTAAAAACAATGTTTTAATTTAGTTCTAGCATGGTAATTGTAAAAGAATCTATAAAATTTGACATATCAAAATTTAACATTGAAAACCCATAAGAGATTTTTACTGACAGATTTAAGGTATTTACGTAAAATTTAACAAAGAACTGAATTTATAAATGCAAAGTAATGTAGTCTCAGATAAGGCTGCGACTATAATAACAATGAGAATGTTATTATATTAATCGTCAGGAGAAAAAGAAAATTGCAAAATAACCTCAAAATTCAATATCATGGTATATCAAAGTAATTAGTTAAAATTTAAGGGAAATAATAAAAATCAGAGAAATGGAGTTCCGTATTTCTAAAATTAAAGAAATACAGTAAAAATGGGGAATAATAATGAAGTTTCATGGAATTTAAGGAATCGATAATAACGAACATTAAAAGTCTGTGTATAAATTTAATATAAGTAGAAATAGTGAGAAAATTATATCAAAATTATTCTTTTTGTCTCTAGAATAATTTGGTGTTAATTAAAAGTAGTAAAAAATTAATAATTTTTGAATTTTATAAAAATTTACATTAAAAAACTGTCAAATTCCAATCAAGTAAGCTGTGATTTGATGGTTTATAAAAACTATTTCGCGGTGTCAAGTGTGGCTTTTCAGTAGTAATACCCCTAGGGCCTTGATAATACCGAGATAATTTTGTCATAGAGAATGCTGAAAGCGTGTTGCTTGATAATGGCCCGAGAAGAAGAGAGTATTGACAATTTTACTTCGGTTTTTTTTAGATGTGTTACCATCTTAGATGGTAGCACATCTAAAAAATTTATCTTATAGCGGATATAGCTATTGACTTGTACGAGTTTGGAATTTTATTTATTGGATTCGAAAAGCCCAACTGACGAAGCCGAAAGGCAGAAACCGCTCTTCGGATGTCGAATCTAATAAATTAAATTCCTTACTCGTTTTCTAACTTTGTATTAATCTCTGAAAGGAATACGAAAGAAGAGAGTGACATTTTGACTAGAATCAGTCAAATAAAAGCTTTGCAACACACAATGCAAATTGTGTATGCACCCCCAATACATCGGGAATTTTTTTTTGCTTTAAAAATTGTCAATACTCTCTTCTAATCATAGATGGTAGCACATCTAAAAATACTTAGATTAGAATATAACATTGGAGTAAGGTAAGAGAGTAATAATAAGATTTGTGCTAATTGTTGATTTTGTAAATAAGAAAAATATTATGTTTACCTTATTCTGGCAAACAACTCTTTCACATAAAATAAAAGGTTAACGGTTATTTATTTTGAATATTAATAAATGTTTACATATTTTTACTGAGTCGTTATTATCAATTTCTAGAATCACGCGGTCAATAGAAACACTTCCTGAGTTTAAGATTCTCAAATTTTCTACTTGATAGTAGATAGCGCTCAACAAAATTATCCATAACAAATAATTACGTTCTGTCTGAGTTTACGGCAGAAGGTAATAAGAACAAAAAGATATAGGTAAAATTTAAAATTTGTTATAAATATTAAATTAACAACAAACCAAATTAAAGAGCTAAAGTTGAGGTTGGTTAATCTATTAATAAAATCAATAATAACATTATAGGTTATGTACTAAAACTCAAAATTAAATAAATCAAATAATAAAAATAAATATTCAATAAAATTAATTTTTCTTTTACACACAGATAGTACCTAACAATATGTATTCTATTTATAAATTACATAAACATTATTATTATTATTATTAGTACCTGGTCACCGAACTTCGCTCTTAATATTCAAATCTATCTTTTTAAGCAGCCCAATGAGTATATAATTTAAGTATGTTTATAACCTGACAAATTATTAATTCGCAAAAATCACTGAGTGGGCGACATCTACTTGAACTACCGGCCACTGTTAGACCAACATTATATCGCGACTACGTTACTGAACGTTGCTCTGGAACACCCCTCGTACAAAAATATGATATGATTTCCATCGATGATTGACAATTAACTGCTTTTGACAATGCCAAAAGCTGACAAATTAAACTAAAGGTACTTTTAGACGGTCAGATTAGTTCTCCGTTCAGTTTGGAAACTCTGCTGTTGTTAGACGAATAGTTTAGTTGTTAGTTGTGCTTAGCACTAAAACAAACACGAAAAAAAGAAGTAAATGGAGTAAAAATTGGCCTGAACGGACAAATTTGTTTATACATCAGTTTAACTGACAACTGATACGATAACTGTTGGTATACCCATCGAGCCACGTCTCCGTATCAGTTACAGTTTTTCGTATTTACACATACAAATAACTGAGACTGAACGGAGAACTGATCTGACCGTCTAAAAGTACCTTAATATTTATCAGGTTATATTATCTCTGTGTTGTCTGCCGTTGCTAGGGAATAAACTAAAAGCTTAACTTTTCTTGTAAATATCTCGGAAGATCGAATTTTCACAGACATGAGACCAGCATTTTTTGCCGATTTAGATAGGAATTAGTCTACCCTGAAAGTAGCATTGAATTCTTACTAGTGGATTTTGAGATCCTCCGGACACACATACAAACCTTGCTCGTTTAATAGTATTTGATTATTATTAATATCCACCTTCAGGATAATTTTTTTGCTCTTTTTTTTCAGATATAGATCCCACCCAAGTGTTCCAGTCATTCTTCAGCGGCGGAGGACCCGGTGGTCATCAGGGCCAAGAATTTTCCTTTGGAGGCTTCCCGGGTTCATACACCTTCCAATTCGGTTAGAAGCTACAACTCGGAAGTACTTTGTACATTCCAGTGTTGTAGGAAACATGTTCTTTTCGTTTTATCTAACGTAAATTTTTTTTATCCCTTTGTAGTATTTATTTTAAGGTTTTCGTTTGCTATTAATTTTTATGTTAAGGCAAATGTGAGAATTTTTACAATCAGTAGTGTCGTTACTAGATTATTTCTCATTGATATTTAGTCAAAGTTAGCGATCGATTAAGTCAGTCATGTTCACTGTTCGCTGGTTAATTAAAGTGCGTTCTGTCTTACCCTGACTTACTTCATTGATTATGAGTTTCAGAATATAACTTGCTAATAAATAACAAAATTTCAACACAAAAACAAAAAATAGGGTCGGTCGTGTAGAGAAAAAAAATAATGAGTTTCTGTTCCGTTAAACCCGATCCTAGTTGGCGAAATTGTAGATAAAAATATCTTTCGATTCATTTTTTATAAGTCTCGATTGAGATATATTGAAAAACCGCATTTTTTTTGTTTTTGCTATAACTTTATCAAATTTAAATAAATAAGTAAACTCTACCAATAATAACAACAACTGTAATTGGGATTAACCCATAACAATAATGAATACAATACTTGACATATGTATGAATTAATCTTATCTAATGTCTACAATAATTCGATATATATATATATATATATATATATATATATATATATATATATATATATATATATATATATATATATTTACATCACACTACCATTGTTGCATCCATACATTATGAAATTACGGATGTAATTGCGTCCCCGACCTTACTGCGCCCATATATCGGACGCACTATTGTAAGCTCTGTTTTTGTGATGTTGTAATTGCTTTAGCCCAATATTTTTTTGCTCTGCGTCAACCTTTGACGTCCTTTTCTTTCCACGTATATTAACATTTGTGATATAGATTGATTTGTAGGCTCCAGGGTGACTGCCGTCATATTTTGTCGGACGCAGTATCATTAGCAAAATAAAATTTTTGAATATTTTTTAGTTCCAGGTTTTTTCTGTAGAGGCGTTTTAAATATACATTTGTTTGTATATTAATGTCAAGTATCAAATTATATTGCGTCCGTAGATTTGGCAACGATGTGTTGTTATTTGCTTTTGTTCAGTTACAGATCGCAGTAAGATATTTTTTATTTTGACCCTGCCAGATCGCAGTCAGTCTCTTAGGAACTGTTGTTGCGTCCGTATGTATGTGAGTTCTCGACAAGGGCGGATTTAGCTTTTCTTTATGGGAGGGGTAAAACTTACCAAGTAATCCAAGAAAGCTAGTAAATTTTTTTGTAATATCGAGCAGAAACTAGTGACTGATCAGATCGACTTAAATTTTTTTGCAAATTGCTAGGAAAGGTGTCCAGAAGTAGAAAACTTTCGTTAGTTGCGTTTTGAGGGGACAGGGGGGTGTGAAAAAAGGAAAAAAATATTCTCAATTGATAAATTACCTTTTTTAATTAATTAATGTTCCCTCCCGAGTTATAGTGCGCAGAAAATTACGATTTTCACCACAACAATCGTACATTTCTAAAAAAAATGTATTTTTTGCCCGTAACTTTTTTTTGGCTGATAATATTAAATAATGTACAATAATCCATTTTAAAGCTTAGGATATCGCCGAAATATCATGTTATGACAAACTTTTTCATTGGAATGCCCGTTTTTTCAATATTTGACCCGAAAAAATGACATTGACGGTTATAAATGCAAAGATAAAAAAAATGGTAATTATTCGGAAGAACATTTGCTCAAAGTCTTCTCTCTTTATTTTTTTTTCAAAAATCAATACTTTTCACGGGATTGACCAAAAATTGAATAAAAAACAAAAATTTAGCTCAACTTTAACAGACCAAAACTTAAAAAATAATTATCCACAGGGCAAAAAATTACTAGACAATTGTAAAAACATATGTTACGACTTTCTGCAAAAGGATTTTTTTGTCAAATACCAGTCTAGATGGCGCTAAAAAAATGGCGAAAAAAAATTGAAAAAAATTTATTTTGTCCATAACTTTTTTTCTGCTTATGTTAAACGGTTCTGGATAGTCAGGAAAAACTCGGTTTGATTACGCAATTTTCTGAGCCAGGTCAAATCAAAGGGGAAAAAATGGAAATTATTGTCTGTTTAAATTTTTTTTCAAAAAACTATACTTTTCACGTTAGTGACAAAAAATTGAAAATGTCTTATAAAAAACAAAAATTTTGCCCAACTTTAACAAATAATTATGCCACAGGACTAAAAATTACTGGACAATTGTAGAAACATATGTTACGTTTTTATGCAAAAGGATTTTTTTTTCAAATACCACAGTCTAGATGGTGCTAAAAAAAAATGACGTAAAAAAAAATTAAAAAAACTTATTTTGTCCATAACTTTTTTCTGCTTACGTTAAATGATTATGGATGCTCTTAAAATGTTCCCCATGTTGTTCTCTCATTAAGATGTTATATACATTTTTTTGTGGAAGTTATATTTTTTCAGATATTTACGCTAATAAAAAAAATAATTTTAATTGTTAGCTCAAGGCCATAAAATTAGTTCATATCAATTTTTACGTAATAATATCAGATTTTCGGTTATATTTAAAAAACTTTTAGAAATGTACGATTTTTATGGTAAAAATCGTAATTTTCTACGCCCTATAAGTTGGGAGGGGTTTATTTTCATGAAAAATTGTATTTAACATTAATTCATTAACAAAGGATAATTTATCGATTGCGCAAGTTTATTTTCTTTTTTGATGAAAAAAACACCACTATCGAAAGTTTTCTACTTCTAAACTAAACACACTTCCTAACAATTTGCAAAAAATTTCAAGTCGATCTGTTTCTGCTCAATGATTTTACTTCATTTCTTGGACTAAAGACAACATGTTTAAAAAAAACTTTACTAATAATAAATTATAATTACAAAGAGACTACGAAAGTACTTAGAAATGGTTAAAACAAAAAAAAACACTTTTAGACTGCTACTATTAAAAGTCTAGTAAAATAAGGAAGCTGCATACATTTTTTTTATCGCGTTATAAGAACCACCACTTTCTTTATGTAAAACAGTTTTGTGTGTATTATGTTTTATAAATTATAATCGTGGGGGGGAGGGGGGAATTACCCCCTATACCCCCCCGTAAATCCGCCCTTGGTTCTCGAACCTTAAAACTGTTATCAGGTAAGTTTTTTCTTATAAATTTGAAGTAAATAATAAAATTTCGTAATTGGATTGATAAAATGCGTAAAAGTCGTGGGATTTTCTTAAATTAATTGAAGTTTATTAGAAATCAATTTATTTGATATGTTTTAGATAAATTAAAATTATAATATTTTGTTTTAGCTTCTGAAGAGTTTTCTCCAAATAATGGAAAAAATGTTATCAGGAAAGTTTATTCTTATAAATTTGAAGTAAATAATAAAATGTGATAATTGGATTGATAAAATGTGTAAGAGTCGTGGGATTTTCTTAATGAAGTGAAATTTGTTAGAAATCAATTTATTTGATATATTTTAGATAAATTAAAATTATAATATTTTATTTTAGCGTCAGAAGAGTTTTCTCCAAATAATGGAAAAAAAATAAAGGAAACCGAAGAAGCAAGTGAGAATATGGTGATAATTATTTATAATTTTATGTTTTATAAAATGCGTCTCTAAGTAATTTTTCATCCCTTGACCCCTAGACCTATTTTCTCCCAAAATCCGTTTAAATCATTTAAAAGTTTTGTTCCAACTTGGTACAACCAAATAGATTGTCGGTATCGAATAAATTAATCCAGTACGACAACAAAGTCGACGTTCGATTGTAACTAAATGAAAATTGGCGCGAAAAGTTTTTATTTTATATTTCTATCAATGTAGCATCCATACTGTGTGAATGCGTCACTGGTACTTCTGCGTCCATATATCGGATAATGTAACGTCCGTATAACGGATGCAAAAATATTGAGATAAATTGTAATTTTAAAATAAAAAAATGTTTTTGAATGATGAAAAGCTATACCGATTTAAAAAATAGTTTTTCATCGGTATAACTTTTCAGACATTTTTTTACTAGGTACATGTCTAAGAAAAATGAAACTGGAGTCAGTAAACTTTAAGTATAGTTTTTATTTTATATTTCTATCAATGTAGCGTCCATACATTATGAATGCGTCACTGATCCTAGTGCGTCCATATATCGGATAATGTAACGTCTGTATAACGGATGTTGGATTGACATAATTTACCACAAAAATATTGAGATAAATTGTAATCTTAAAATAAAAAAATGTTTTTGAATTATGAAAAGTTATATTGATTTAAAAAATAGTTTTTTGGACATTTGTTTACTACGTCATTAAGAAAAGTGAAACTGGAACCAGTAAGTTTTAAAGTATAGTTTTTATTTTATATTTCTATCAATGTAGAGTCCATACAGTGTGAATCGATATATCGGATACAGTAGCGTCCGTATAACGGATATCTGTTAAACAGTTTGAACTGGTACTGATGAGCCACTCGGGACACTTTTATTTACGTATCTCTCAATAATATAAATGTTTCAATAAATAAGGACAAAGCACGCAAAAGTAACAAGTAAATTTTCTGCACGTAAATATGACAACACGGCACGACGTAACAATACATTTAAAATTTCAGTTCGTGAATATTTTGGACGTGATAAAGATGGCATATAAAAAAACGCAATGTTGTTAGCACTATGTAAAAAAAATGTATTTTCAAAAATTAATGCTAGCATGAATCTGAGATTGCTACTGCATTTGAAATAATCGTAAACTAGATATACATGACTCACAGTCCTCAGAAAGCCTCTCCTTCTAGGAGACGCAGTATAGTATCCTTTGTGTAATGATGCAACAATGGTAGTGTGATGTATATATATATATATATATATATATATATATATATATATATATATATATATATATATATATATATATATATATATATATATACATGCATTGACTTTTATCCGAGAGTGAACTGGAGTTCACTCACGTAAGATCGAGGCCCGACCTTGCCGTTACAAGTCGGTGTCTTGATAACAATAACATGACCCGACGCCGACGGTAAACTTAAACAATAATAATTATACACTATACGGGGTGTTTCGATATACATGTGGTATATCACACTCTGTTAGTGGGACAATAAGTCTGGAAGATGGAGTGATATTCACCGTCACCTTGAATACACTGCTGAACCATTTGATTCATTTATGTAAGAAGAGGACAACACCAGTTTAGTGTAAATTGTGGTGAAGTAATCATATGCCTAGATATGGCAGTACAAAGTATGGTCTAGTAGAAGGAAACCATGTCTGAAATCACTGTGATCAATGTAAACACGAAATACCTCATTCTTTTGATAAAATCCCATGGAGAGTTGGAGAAACATACATAATTTGCATTGGAAATATATATGACCCATCCAAATTCTGGATTGTACATTTCGAAAAAGAATTAACACTATTTTGGTTTTAGACAAGCGGTAGGAAACCATGTCTGATAAGGAGCCGATAAGTCTGATCTAGTGGTTGGATACCATGTCTGATAAGGAGCCAATAAGTCTGATCTAGTGACAGGACCGCACCCTTTCTTGCCAATTAGTGGACTTTTACCCCCCTATGCTGTCAGGGTGAACCTATTCTTAAGTTCACAGAGCTTATGACGCGACTTCAACTTTTATCCTTCTGCGTCCTCTAAAATCTCGTTTTCGAAGTCATCATCTTCGTTTTTTCTTCTTTATTCGTAATTTGTTTTACTTGTCCTTTTCTGTCGCTTTTGACAATTCTTGTTGACCTTCTGAGTATAGGGGTTGGTCGAAGAGCATTTCCTACGCTGTTTGTTCTCTGTCTTTATGTTTTTGGTTTTTTCTGTGTTGCTGTATTGGTTTTATTGGGCCATATTGGTAATAAAGCTGGTTTTCCTCTTCTGCTACGTCTTCTGGTACTTTTTCCTCGATTTCTTCTACTTGCGTGGTTATTTCATCTTTTTCTTTACCATAGTATTTTTTGATTCTGTTTATATATACAATTTGGGATGATTTCCCTTTTATTGTCGTTATTCTGTATGTTACAGGTCCAATTCTTTCTGCAATTTTAAATGGCCCTGACCAATGTCTCTGTAGTTTATTTGAAATTCCTATTTTCATTTTTAAGTCTAGCAAGTATACTAGATCTCCTTCTGTAAATTGCCTTTCTGCTGTCTTCTCTTTGTAGCGTTTGATTCTGTCTATTCTTGCTTTTTCTATATACTATATATACTATACTTTTTGGAGTCTCGCCTCTAATTCAGACACATAGTTGTCTATATTATATTTTACTCTTACCGGACACGGTGGCCTAGTTGGTACGGCGTCTGCCGATTCAACTTGGTCAGTGTTCGGGCAGTCGGTTCGAATCCTGCCGTATTCAAGTGGAATTAAAGCCAGATAAGACTTTGGGCAAGTGCAAAAAGGTATTTGTTTCATACGCAGTTTCATTCACGCCGCTAAACAGGCCGGATGAGATCGGATATCTCGTGGAACTGATAGAGGTTGGTGACACAATTACACACTTGTTAGTGGGTAGATCACCTGCATGACAAAGGCATAGTCCTGGGTTTAAGGTAATTGAGGACTGTGGTTCGGAGCCCACGATAAGTTGTAGGTCCCGTCCAGTTTAGGCCATTAGGTCAGAAAAGAGACGTTAAAATTAACAAACAAACAATAACATATTTTACTATACGACCCTATTTTTTGTTTTCGGGTTGGAATTTTGTCAAATTTAACATTGGGCCGTGACAGGTTGATTGGACTAATAATCTTATGCTGCTGCCAAAACTCTCCGATGCTTTCTTTTTTTTTAACGTTACATTATTAACGGAGATGTAGTCAGTTGAACAATCAGACACATTGTATTTTTGCCGCACTTAGAAGCACTTAATTTAAATTTAAAAAATATTGTTTGCTGCATCAGCTAGCATTTGTCAGAGAATTTGTAAAATTACATTGTATTTGGACAACGGAGCAAACCCGCTTGGTTTCGCAGCTAAGGACATACTGTTTTAATTTGAATTTGTCAGAGATATATTGGGCATTTAATATCCCGGAAGCAAGCCCTTATGAGAAGGAAACTTGCGGTACGTCGCAATTGACGGAGATGTGAGTCGTTAGACGATCAAAAGCACACCAAATAAAATATTTTGCTAATTCGCGCTTCTTAGCTTTCTAGAATTGTTAAGATTCTGTTTCTGTCTCATTTCAACTTGTACGTTAGAAATTATTTGTAAGTGAATGACTTTAAAAACTGCGTCTTAAATATCGCACCTGTTTGCTCTTCAGTGGCGTTGTTGCCATTTATTTTCTATGAATGCAATGAATGAAATTAGACAATCACTAAAGAGGAAGTATCAAAACAAGATCAAATCAAAGCTGTCGCCAATAAAACCAAATCGGTCCCAGGTAAAGAGGAAGTATCAAAACAAAACAATACAAGATCTAATCAAAACAACATTTTGATTAGATCTTGTTTGATACTTCCCCTCTACCCGTGCCTGATTTAAAACCTAACTTTGTTATTTCTTTTTGGGTTCTTTTGGCTTTATCACTAACTTTGTTGTAAATTGTCTCCTTGTTTCTTTTCTTTTAATATCTTCATTTGGATTAATAAATTCTTTTGAACTAAGCGATGAAACGGGTGTAAATTGACTCGTTTCTTTGCTTTTAATATCGTCAATTAACGTAGATAAAACTAGTGAAAATTGGCTTCTTGTTTCTTCTTTCTCAACATCCTCTCTTGAAGTTGGAACAGATGAAGCTACTTCAACAGAAGATGTTCAAAGTAAAGAAACAAGTTGTCAATTTTCAGTCGTTTCAATTGAAGATATTGAAAGTAAAGAAAGACAATTTTCAGACTTTCAGGACATATTGAATCTACTTCAAGAGAGGATGTTGAGAAAAACATTTTATGCGAGGTCAAAGTCTCTTATAAATTTTAAATATTTACTATCTACAGGGTGGTAAAAATAACAACTATAATACAATAACAATTTTTAATATCGTCTGATGAGTTTTGGCAGTTTTAACTTAAACCCTAATCTGCATATCATATTGTCATTTGCTATTCTGAACAAATATATGTTCAGTTGATTTGCCTGCGTTATTAAACCTTCTGTTCCTTGGTTTGTGCTTTTGAAGCTCAATATTTTGCGCTGATATAGATTTTACTTGAAAAGTTAAATTACGTAACGATCACTTCGTTTTTTGATCTGGATATAATGACTGGCACAATGTTTTGTTGTACAAAACTTGTATATTTTAAATACGATTACCTGAGTAATAAAAGAATTATAGAACAAATTTGTGTTTTTTAATGTATTTTTGCCTAACCCATGGAAAATATACTCTTTTATTTCCAGGCCCGTGCGGGGAACCCCCCTCAAGAAGAAAACTTCTGTATCTTTACTTGAAATATTATAAAACTGATATTCTATAAATTTGATTTTTATATCATACTTTACTTTGTGTACGTCCGTTTTACATAGTTTTCTTTATATACAGGGTGGCGCAAATTTAATTGAACACTATTGGGATTTCGGAAACCATTATATATATATGTAACCCTACGTTCCGGCACCAAAAACGACCTTATATAGACGTTGTGGCACCAATTTTTGGTGCCACAACGTTTTAAGTCATTTTTGGTATCTTGAGCATTCCAGGATGCCCCACAGCAATTTTCAGGAAGGTGCCACTTGGACCATTTATATGTAAAAACCCGATTTTAGTTAATCCGTATAGTCCCCAGGGGTCACCCCGACTCGTCTATAGCATACGCTACGTACAAGCACCAGGACGCGACCGAAGCGTTGTGGCACCATGAACGAAAGTACGTTCAAGCACCTTTTAGTCGTGTTTCGTGAATGCGATGTAAAAATAAACAACTTGATATATGCGGTGTAAGCTTAAGAGGTAAATCTTGCTTTTGGATTGCGATTAATGCTTTAATAGGTAGAATTATAATTTTTCATAAATTATTTTATTAAAAATAATATAAATAATAACATGTGGGAATTATCAAAAATCACTAAAAAATTTTCTCCACGGCCACTACTGAATGTAGTTATTCTGAAACCACTTATAATAACAGAAAAGAAACATTCTCGCTCTTGAGATTGAAAGAAAATTCTGAAACATTTGTCTCTTATGTATTTTATACGTACTTCATTCTATCACTAGAGATACTCTTTATTCCATAATTGTGTAAAAAAATAAGGTTTGCCATGAATGTCGAATTAGTTGACGTGGTCTTAATATTGGTTTGTAAAAACTTTTAATTTATTAAAAAGAAGAAGAAAATCAAACGATTTAGATGTAGAATTTGCTACCGTAAAAATCCAAGATTGAAAATAAAAATACTACCGCCACAATGTTGAGAGATTGAGGTTTCATTTTAATATATTTAATTTCTACTTTCTGTGGTCGTGGAGAAAGTACAGTCTGTTACTCTGTTGGAATGAAGATCCGACACTCGTGGTTCCTCCACTTGTGTATTAATACTTCTTTTCAAAATAAAATTAAAATAATATATGGTGCCAAAAGGATATATATTTCAAGTTATTATATTATATAAACTTTGTGGCACCAGGCAGGAAGGAACGTTTAGGCACCATTTAGAAGCGTTTTGTGAATTCCGCGTAAAAACTAAAAAATTGTTGAAAAATCTTTACAAAAACTTGGTAGGTATTTTAACGGATTGCGGTGCAAGTTCTTTAATTAAAAATTATATAGATAATAACATTTGGGCATTAAAAACCCCTCTTTTATCAAGAACCACTAAAAAAAAATCTTAATTTTACGAGAAAGTTATTCGTTATAAAAAAATCATGTTTGTCAAAAAAAATAAGATTCGTATATCACAATTTTAAGTTACATGTAGAAAATCAAGAAAATGTGTAAGAATATTAAAAAGTAACTAAAATTATTTAGTATTTTACTCAAAATGTTTATATAAGTAAGTTGTTGTCCAAACTACAAATTTTTACATCAAAAACCCTCAAATGGAACCTTTACTTACATCAATATCTACGGAATCTCTAAAATTTTATTTTTTTGCAAAGAAAGCAATAACAAAATGAAATAATATAATTATTGTTCACTTATACTTAGAATATACTAAATAGTGCAATTTTGTTTAAACAATGTGGCTCATTTTAAAATATTAACAATTCTGCAATTTGCGTCAATTAATAAATAATTTTGATAATTTTTCTCATTTAATTAATTTCTTAGTACATTTGTGTTTTTACAAATGAACTATTTGTCAATAAGACTAATTTTTATGTTTTAAAAATTGAAATTTAATTTTTAATTTGAAAATTTATATTTATATTTTATTTTAAATGATGCATACAATTTTTTCAATTCCTAAACATTTTGTGAATAATAATAAGTAATGGTAGTTTTCAATTGATACATTTTTACTTTTTAAGACACCGTACAGGTATTCTAAGATTTGGATATTCTGATCCTATTTTATGAACTTTAGTAAGATTTTTCTAAAGAATAAACTAAAATAATATTTTTTTCCATTTTTCGATTCCATTTGTGGATATACTGTATATTCTAACCTAGAGCATTTTTCAGAATACGCGATTTTGGCAAAAATTGCAAGACAAATTAAAATTACTTAATAGAAATTATTAATTAAAAGGACAGATTCAACAGTTTACGAACGTTTAATAATATTTTTTATTAATTAAAAATCTCATTATAAAATTGTTAAAAAATATTTTTTCAGATTTTTCATTATTCTTTTCTAACGCTCCAACTTCCTTAAACGTTCGAGTCGAATATGTCTGTCCAAGATAAAATTGAAAAGTGTATTCTGAAATAATATATATGGTGCCAGACAGCATATACAGTCAAAACATATATAAGGTAGAACCTCTTATCTCTCTACAATTCCGGGTTTGTATACGTCGATTTAGTTTTTGGTGCCAGTACGTAAGATTACTGGTATATATATATATATATATATATATATATATATATATACTCGACCACCGTATCTTGTGACATCCGGCAAAAATTTAGACGTTTTGACATCCATCCTTTGCGAAGGCTTTAAGGAAAAAAGAAAAATATGACTTTTTTAATTAAAAAAAGAATGTCACTGAGCAGAAAAAAACTCAACCATACACAATTTGAAACAATTAAATTTTCTATCTTAACGACATCTAGGGTAAACACATGGAACAGTTTTACATGCAACACTTTCCGACATCCAGAAAAACTTTGCATCTTATGACATCGAGTTGTTACGACACAGTATACCATTCCTACAAAAAAAACTGTCGTTCTTGTAACATCCAGTAAGTTCAAAATACATTTTTAAATAACAAATTTAAATAAAGCATTTTTATATCATTAACGCGCCAAGGCACATCAAATTCTACAATTTTTACGTTTTTTTATATACAGTGAGGATCATAAGTGTTACCCCCTATCTAACTCGTTACTGGACTCTTGTTATGAAAATCGCCGAGACACGTCGACTTTTGATTTCTACAATGTACATTTTTGTATGAATAGTTTACCCTTAATTTCATCCCTTACTGGAGGGGAGCGCAACCCTTTCGAAAAATTTAAATAGCATGGGGTGGTGAGTGATAGCTTATTTGAAAGGGGGTTTTATTCTCTATTCAACCGTGTTTGTTTTTATTTTTTTTTAATTATTTTTATTTTTATTTTTTTTGCAAAGCGTCAGAGCTGAAACTAAAAATAGACTTTATTTTTGCTAGGAGGTCAACAGGGAACATTTTGAACATTTATTGTAATTGTAGTTTAGTTGCCTTCGTGTTTGCTTCATTACTTGTTGAGTTATTAATGTTTAAAAATAACAAAACACCACAAACAGGAAGGCAACTAAACCACAATTACAATAAATGTTCAAAATGTTCCCTGTTGACCTCCTGGCAAAAATAAAGTCTATTTTTAGTTTCAGCTCTGACACTTTGCAAAAAAAAATAAAAATAATAATAAAAAAATAAATAAAAAAAATATAAATATATAAACAAACACGGTTGAATAGAGAATAAAACCCCCTTTCAAATGAGCTATCACTCACCATCCCATGTTATTTCAATTTTTCGAAATGGTTGCTCACCTCCAACAAGGGATGAAATTAGGGGTAAATTATTCATACAAAAATGTACATTGTAGAAATCAAAAGTCGACGTGTCTCGGCGATTTACCTAACAAGAGTTAGATAGGGGGGAAGATATATTTTGCCGGGCAGGTGGTTTGGTTGCTGCTTAAATTTGTGTTTTTCGAGGTTTTTTCCGACTAACAGAATGGTCTAGAAGATTCTCACAGGTACATAGGATTTCACAGATTAAAAAAATATATTTTGTTAAAGATGTAAAATTTATTATTATTAAAATAAAAAATTTCCATTCCAAACCAAATGTTTAAAAAACTATTTAAACAAATGTTTAAAACATATTTAAAAACTGTTTAAAAAATATTTAAAAAATGTTTTCCTCATTTAATAATTGAGCACATTACCTCCTAAGCCTGCACATTTAAAAATATTTTTGCTCTCTACCCAAAATCTATTTTAAATAATTTATCTACATAAAGATTATTTAATAGAACATGCAATAGAAAGAAGACCATATAGTAACCATAAAAATAAAATAGATCTCATTATTTACTGTTTAAATTGCAAATCGCCGTTGCTTCCTAGTGAACGTCACATAAGCCAGTGAGTAAATTCTAATATTCCCTGTGATGTATATATACACACACTGAAGAGTGGATGTCACATAATCGGAAAAGTAAAAATTATAATATACAAAGTAAACGAAACCAACTTACGCGAGCGCCACTACCGTGTCTATACACTGGAACTAAGTAAACTCATTTTCAAAATCCTTTTTCTACCGTGATATATATATCTCGATTTATATATACAGGGTGAGTCACGGTAGACGCGACGGTCCATTGTGGCTAAACGGTTAATATTTTGAAAATTTTGTTTATTCATTTGATTTGATCAGCTTAGAGTATTGCAATATCATTTTTTGTCTATTATCTAATGAAACATTTTCCAACAGTTCCCAGAAACTTTTTCTTAAAAATTGCAAAAATTTCCTCCCATTTAAATGGCCAGCCATCAAAGAAATATGGGCCAATAACTTGGTCACCTATAATTCCACCGTATACATTAATGTTCCACCGGTTCTGATGATCTATTGTGTGAAACAAATGTTGGTTTTGAGTATATAATAATGAAAGTTATGACGGTTAACTAATCCATTATTATGAAAAGTGGATTCATCTGTAATTTTTTCGGATCAAATACGTAGTGTTATATTTAGGCATTACGGTGGAAAAATAATGTAAAATTTAACAAAAATAAGAATAACTCCAAAATTATTAGATTTAGGCATAGTAAACCTTTATAATTTTTAAAAGGTAATGGAATTTGTTTCGTAATTGGATTATAAAATACAGTGTGTCATATTGAAAATAAGACCGATATTGTCGTTTTAATGTCATTAGAGAATCGCCCCATTTTGGACGCCCTGTATAATTTTAAACAACTCTAAATACGTTATTGCTTTTAATTATTGGTCTAATTTTTCAGTTAAAATTGGATTAGGCACAATGTTGACCAATTCGAAAGACAAAAGAAAGGACTATCTACAAAAAAGTGGTATCTATAAATTAAAATGTGAAAACTGCCCTGCCACTTATGTAGGAAAAACTATTAGTCCACTTAAGACACGCATAACAGAACATTTTAATTGCTCAAAAACATCCATTTAGAAACAAACAATCACAAACTTCAGATAAGATTTAAAGCTTAGCCTCTTAGAGGACTTAGAGATCTTCACAGAACTTTCAAATAATCCCTACAATTGCAATAATTTTACCCAAATTTTCAAGTCTTTCGGTTCCCAACCAGTCCTTTCACTATGGTGTTTCTCAGTCACACTAATTTGTTACTTTAGTTTAGGTTGGCATTAGCTAAAAAATGTCAAATGTCACTTATGGCGTCCACTACACTGTCTGTCACGCACAAACTCTCATACCATTTTAATTTAAGTTTTGTTCTTTTTAATTGTAAAATTGACTATATGAAAGTATGTTTCATGTTACTATATTTATTTAATATAATTTCTCGATAATTTTCATTGTGATTTTGACGAGTAAGTATTATTTAAAAAACTTTCTAACCTCACCTTACTTTTCAGAAGCCTCTGATGATGCCGCAAGGCGAAAACGCTTAGGCTAAAATTTTAAAATTAATCTATGCACTTTTTGCCAGTGTTTTATTACATTTGCACAATTGTGCATAAAATCAAATTACCAAAATATCGGATTTGGCTGATTCCATAGGTTTCCAAGTTATTGGTTTTCTTGTACGTGCTTTCATTTTTAGAAATATCAAAATATCTCGAAAAGTAAAAAGGTTAGGCATTGGGAACACTTAAGAAAGTTTATCTTATTTTTAACGTATAATCTATAAATGCAACAAAATATAGGGTCTTCCGTAAGAAATAATATAACTTTGATACGTCACACTTTTTTGGGACAACCTGTATATTTCAAAATAATTTTCAAAATATTAACCGTTTAGCCACAATGGACCGTCGCGTCTACCGTGACTTACCCTGTATATTAAACAAATAATTACTATAAAATATATTTATACCTATAATTACATAATTGGGCGGCTCCGTTCCTGCATATTGGCATCACTCGAGCAATAAATGCATCTTTTGAATTGCACCTCGATAAATAAGTAACTTTATATTCCGCAACAATCAGCTATCCCAGTTTACATCCGAACGAAACAATAAAATCACTAAAATATGATTGAAGAATGATTTTTTATTTTCGCCAGGAACAAGGTCCGCGTGAATAAATTTCTGAGCAACATATGTTTGGGGAACGGGTTGCCTTTCGATTTGTTTGACAACCCCCCCGCGCTGTTCCAGTGAGACTACACTGCAAATATTTGGTTAGAATGTGCGTAAGTCACAGATTTAAGGAGTGTCTTCTTGTCCGCGATCTCGCTAAGATGATTTATTTCTAGTAGTAAATTAAGTAAGAAGATTACGAAGTGCTTTCGAAAAACTGTTAGCCTCAAAGATGATCCTACAATGAGGAAGTAAATTAAGCATTTTTTTTAAATAAAGGTTAAGAAAAAACATGACACTCGATCTATATTATAGTAAAATAAACGAACAGTAAATAAAATTTATTCACGCAAATATTGTTTTTGAAATGTTCTAATGTTAAGATTTTTTTACAAACGTCAAAAAATGACAAGGTTCGCGCACCAAATACTATTAAACGAGCAAGGTTTGTATGTATGTATGTATGTGTGTCCGGAGGATCTCAAAATCCACTCGTCAGAATTCAATGAGACTTTCTGGGTAGACTAATTCCAGGTCTCATGTCTGTGAAAATTCGATCTTCCGAGATATTTACAAGAAAAGTTAAGCTTTTAGTTTTATTTCCTAGCAACGGCAGACAACACAGAGATAATATAACCTGTTTCTATAGTAAATTTTGTATTATGTATTTTGTTTGTCATTTTGAAAACGACTTTCATTCAAGAAAGTCGAAACGTCAAATAAGTGGTTTTATTTCCATTAGAAGAGAAACTGATAAATTTTAGTTTAATTTGTCAGTTTTTGGCATTGTCAAAAGTAGTTAATTGTAAATCATCGATGGAAATCATATCATAGGTTTGTTCCAACATAACACAAAACCAGTTTGCGTACTGTCGGGATTCTGCGCAGTCTAGATTTGGTATCCCAACAAACTTCGGACTCACACCTGTACAAAAGTTTAGTGTTCCAACACAACCAAAACTAATCACAAACCAGTTTATGTACTGTCAAATCTGTTCCTGGGTTTGAGTAGGTACAAATTGTCAAGACTTGCGCAAAACGAGTTTGTAAAACGTCAGTAAACGTCATTCTAATCTGAAAATTTTATGATTGTATTTTTATTATGTAAACATTCATATTATTTAATAGGTACACTTGTGTAAACACATAATTATTATTTAGGATTGTAGACATCCAAATTTATAAATATTTTCATTAGTTTTGTTATTTCCCAAATTCAAAATTTAACATTGGTTGTGACGTTATTGACAGTATAAATTTGACAAAAAATTTGTAGGAACACTTCCGAATTGAGTGCCCGATCCTC
This sequence comes from Crepidodera aurea, assembly GCA_949320105.2. Classification (NCBI taxonomy): domain Eukaryota; kingdom Metazoa; phylum Arthropoda; class Insecta; order Coleoptera; family Chrysomelidae; genus Crepidodera; species Crepidodera aurea. The sequence goes on along the minus strand of OX439479.2, from coordinate 22,949,282 downwards.
GACAGGTCATCGACTAACAGTCGTTGACATGTTGTCGACAATAAGTTGTGGACAAGTTTACGTACAGTCACAAAATTGTTGTTGGAACAAACCTTATATTTTTGTGCGAGGGGTGTTCCAGAGCAACGTTCAGTAACGTAGTCGCAATACATATAATGTTGGTCTAACAGTGGCCGGCGAGAACCAAATATTTGCAGTGTAGTCTCACTGGAACAGCGCGGGGGGTTGTCAAACAAATTAAACCTCTCGAAAGGCAACCCGTTCCCCAAACATATGTTGCTCAGAAATTTATTCACGCGGACCTTGTTCCTGGCGAAAATAAAAAATCATTCTTCAATCATATTTTAGTGATTTTATTGTTTCGTTCGGATGTAAACTGGGATAGCTGATTGTTGCGGAATATAAAGTTACTTATTTATCGAGGTGAAATTTAAAAGATGCATTTATTGCTCGAGTGATGCCAATATGCAGGAACGGAGCCGCCCAATTATGTAATTATAGGTATAAATATATTTTATAGTAATTATTTGTTTAATATACAGGGTAAGTCACGGTAGACGCGACGGTCCATTGTGGCTAAACGGTTAATATTTTGAAAATTATTTTGAAATATACAGGTTGTCCCAAAAAAGTGTGACGTATCAAATTTATATTATTTCTTACGGAAGACCCTATATTTTGTTGCATTTATAGATTATACGTTAAAAATAAGATAAACTTTCTTAAGTGTTCCCTACGCCTAACCTTTTTACTTTTCGAGATATTTTGATATTTCTAAAAATGAAAGCACGTACAAGAAAACCAATAACTTGGAAACCTATGGAATCAGCCAAATCCGATATTTTGGTAATTTGATTTTATGCACAATTGTGCAAATGTAATAAAACACTGGCACAAAGTGCATAGATTAATTTTAAAATTTTAGCCTAAGCGTTTTCGCCTTGCGGCATCATCAGAGGCTTCTGAAAAGTAAGTTGAGATTAGAAAGTTTTTTTAAGTAGTACTTACTCGTCAAAATCACAATGAAAATTATCGAGAAATGATATTAAATAAATATAGTAACATGAAACATACTTTCATATAGTCAATTTTACAATTAAAAAGAACAAAACTTAAATTAAAATGGTATGAGAGTTTGTGCGTGACAGATAGTGTAGTGGACGCCATAAGTGACATTTGACATTTTTTAGCTAATGCCAACCTAGCCTAACCGTCATAACTTTCATTATTATGATACTCAAAACCAACATTTGTTCCACACAATAGATCATCAGAACCGGTGGAACATTAATGTATACGGTGACCAAGTTATTGGCCCATATTTCTTTGATGGCTGGCCATTTAAATGGGAGGAACTTTTTGCAATTTTTAAGAAAAAGTTTCTGGGAACTGTTGGAAAATGTTTCATTACACTAATTTTTTTTTTTTTTCGCGAGTGTCCTTCATCGTTATCATCAGATCCTTCGTTGCAGTCGGTATCTTCGTCATATTCTTGAAACGATTCATTAAGATCACGCTCCTCAGCTGGAACTTCCGTGTCCGGATTTAAGCAAAGACTTGGCTGCTCAGTGGAAGTGTCCTTCAAGTCACTACTATCTTCCAGAATTTTTTTTTATTTGAACAATTTTCTTCACACTTACTGCTTAAATCCGTACAATGTAGTCCATGCTTCCGACATCCGCATTTGCAGCTTTCACAATTGGTTCTGCAGTTAAAGGAAATACTTTTTAGCAAATCCTCAGGAATGACTGCAGCATCTGTGAAGCTAGGCAGAAGTATTTTAGAATTATTAACCAATATTTCTTTTCAGCCCCACTTTGTTGCAGTCATGTTGTTTCCGAGCACCAATTTACTTTTTGAAGCCAGGTGCAGGCAATGTCAGCGACACAATTTATTCTTCAAGTAGTTATATACATGAAGAATTTCTATCTATTGTTGCTTTTTTACATTGTTTTAGTGGTTGTGATACAACCTCTGCTTTTGCAGGTAAAGGTAAGAAAATAACAATAAACTCGCTGATAAAAACTCCAGAGTTGACTGAGTTACTTAGGCCGTTTTATGAAACGAATTCTGATCCAAAAGTGATTGCTAGAAACGGCTGTCAATTGATTGCAGACATTTACAAGTGCAAAAGCACTAAATTATCTTTGGATGATTTTAGATTTCATCAGTACACAATTTTCATAACAAAATCCACTTTAAAATTGGAAAAATTACCAACAACTGGAGCAGCTGTACAACATTCTTATCGAACATATTTTCAACTTCAGACCTGGCTCGGAAACAACATGACTGCAACCAAGTGGGGCTGGAAAGAAGTATTGGTTAATAATTCTAAAATACTTCAAGTTTCGCCGGAAATCGAGGAAAATCGCTCAATTCTATTTTCAACTCCTTTAATCACCCCTTTCGTTAATTGTACCAACCCCCACGGCGTCGTTTTTTTTAGAAGTTCCTTGTTACCCCCTTAACCATTTCCCATTGGTAGATTTCGGGTGGTATTATACTTGTTTTTTGGCTACTAAATCTGCTCTCTTGCTGCACTATTATGGGTATTTCTAATGTGTTACACAACTCGGATATGAACCAAACCTACCTATGTTTTTTTTAAACCTTAACACCGGCTTATTATTTCAATGCTACCATTTTTCCATTCTTCTAATGCGGCTTATCTAAGTTATTGAGACGAGCACAACTTTGAAGCGACACCACCGGTATTAATTTGAACCTTTACGAAAAGCATAATTTTGTTTGTTTACCTGCAAGTCGAACGTGTGTTTTGATTTTGTGCTTCGTGTATTTTGCTGTTATTTGTTAGTTAAACGTTAAAAATCAATTCTAAATCTGAAGATTATATTACAAAATCAGGTAAGATAAAGATTAGCATTTCTGAGATTATTCCTTGATTACTACTGAAATGTTTTTAGGAATTATTTCAAACAAAATAGCACCCAAGTAGTGCAAAAAGTGTGTGCATCACATCATTTGCCCAGTAAGCCACTTGATGTTAAAACCATTAAATGTGCAAGGAATGATGGTTAGTTGGAAAACAGCAAAGTGTTGCCTATAAACTAAGTAAACTTGTCCTTACAAACTGTCGAAACTGTGTACAGTTGTACTTTTATATATGTAAACTTAAAATCTAATTAGGTGTGCACATCATTGCTGATATTTCAACTTATCATTTTTCTAAAGGTAATATTCAGTAAAATAAAACCTTTGTCACATCATAATTTTAAAAATACCATTATGTTCCCCTCTTGTACAACACCTGTTATCAATAATTATACAGTTACAATTAGTAATGAATTATTATAATAAAATGTTAAATACTACTAAAACTGAATAATTCAAAGTTAGCTTTGAACTTATGTTAAAATAAAGGATTAAAAAATATACATTTTGTGTTTATTTTGAAAAAAACAAAGTAGATAAACGAATTAAAAAATTTTACATTTGATGGCCTATGAAGTGTTTAAGGCCAAGAAAAAAATTTCTTAATTGTTTATGTTTTAATTTGATATTGATTTAAAAAATAATTTTGAAACAAGGAATAGGATATATTTTACCATAAATCAATCAAAAGTAGGTTCTTAGAAATCATTTTTTATTTAAATCACTTTTACAATTACAATTATTATCCTGAAAAAATTGAAATAAAATTTATCAGCAGAAAACTGTTGTATGCTTCTTTGGCATATGATTTAGCTCCCTTCCAATATCATTCTATATTAGTAGAGGTGAAGATGATAATACCTCTAGGCTATATTCATCCTGAAACACAAAAAAAGCACACAGAAACAGAAGTAAACAATAAATTTCTGAAAAACGTAAGATATGCTAAATAAATAACCTCAATTTTAGAATAACGACACAAAAAACAGGTTCAATTGAGTCTAAATACTTACATGTACAGGTATATTATGGTAATTTCCAAATCAAAAACCTGAAACAATCACAAAAAGTCTTAAAATACTACAAATAAACCATTCACTCAGTATAACTTAATGCACTATTTACCAAAAATTACGCGTTTCGTGTGAACAGCTGATTGACGTGTGGCGCCGCCATCGGTAATTATTTGTCTCAATACAGGGTACTGTATAAGACATTGGCATTTTTGTATGAAAATCGTAAGTATATCAACACTCTAGCCAATTAATAGTGTAGACAAAATAGTTTCTTAACCTACATGACTTTTTTAATATTAACTGCGTTTTTAACATGTTGACTTAAGATTCAGACCCATGATTTTCATGAGAGAGAATCTTTGTTGAATATGTGTATATGAAGAAATGGGCTCCGACTAACATTAACCTATTATATACGTACATACATTCGAATTGGCCTACGAGTTTAGAGGCGTGTTCTCTGAAAATATATATATTTTGGAGGTGTGTAATCAATATCTTTCTTTAAACCAGAACACCAATATATTTTTTCAGATTTAGAATACAACAAAAAAAATAAAAGTAGGATGAAACCCATTAGAAAAGGAAGAGAATATAACAAAAATGAAAGGAAAAATAATTTACGGGTGATCTGAGGTCGGAAAGTGGAAGCGGCTGAGCTTTTAAGGGTAGAAAACTATTTATCTCGATTTCCGGCAAAACTACAAGTCCTATGGAAAAAAGTTAAATGGCAAAGTTGTAGGTAATAAAAAGATCTACAACTTTTGTATTTACACTTTTTTCTCATAACCTCAAAATTTATGTGAAAAATTCAAATAACCAAGTTTTTGGTTTTTTATTTTCATCTTTTACAAAAAAAAAAATTTTTCACAAAATTTGGTGAAAACTTACCTTTTTATGTCCAAACACACTGTATTTTTTTTTGATTTAAAATATTTATTTTTTCACCTTATTTTAACTTAATATCGAAAAAGCATCCTAATTTTCAATCGAAAATTCTCAAGTCAAAGTATCTGCTTTTTTAAAAAACTCGGTGGGCTTTCTGTTCGTTGCAATCTCTACTTTTTGATAGTGTAAAAAAATATACATTACTATGGTAAATGTTCTCAAAAAATGCAAAGAAACGAAAAAAACTCATTAAATCATCATGTACAATTTTGAGCTATTTATTAATAATAATAAAAAAAATTTGAATAAAAATTCCAGGTACTTTTTTAAAATAATTCACCTGAAGGTGGTTCCAAAAACGAAATGTTATGTTTCGTATTTGAATTGCTAGTTTTAAAGTACTAGCGAAACAAAAAAAGACATTTTTTGGCTTGTCCATAAATAAAATCCACGATTTTAGTTTAATAAATCATTCGAAAACTGTTCTCTATATGTGGGATCTTTTCTCTCCATATGATTGTTCCCCCTCCCTTTATCGTTTACGATATCAACATGCTCTCATCCTTTTATCATCATTAAATACGTGTACTTTTTTTATCGTGATTTTTTTTAATATTTGTTTAACGAAGATATTTAATTGACCAATTTTTTCTTCTAAAAATGTACTTTTAAAATTACTACTTACTGACAATAAGTCATAAACTTGTTAAATTTGTTGACAACATTAATAACACTCTAATACTAAAGAAGCCTGACAAATTTAATTAGTTTTTGGATTTTTGGACTATTTAATAACGGCAAACGTTCCGACGCGGAAATTCCGATACGTATCAACCTAAAGATCATAAATTAAAATATTTGCTATTTTAAAAATAGTTATTCTATCTTAACGTTTGATATTTTTAAAATTTTGTACAATCCTTGTCCTCGTATGTACCTACAATCTGGTTATTTATCTGTATAAAATTAAAGGTGTTAGTACCTACCTATTCAATTCAAAATATCGCATTAATTCATTTAAATTAATTTGTTAATTAAGATGTTACTTAGAACATTACTAAAATTGTATAATACTGGGAGGCGCAGTTATATTTTCACTCTTTTCAACTTTTAAACTACTTTAGATAATAAAATGCAGTTATTACCAGTCTTATTTTAAATTTTATAAACCGAAAAAAAAAATTTTACACTCAGAAAACTTATTAAAATTAGAAGAAGACTGGTGAACACCGTATTTCATTACCTTAACTAGTTTAAAAGTTATATAGGTTTGACAAGGGTCAAAATATATACAATATAGTATCAAGTACGATGTCGCCGAAGGTGCAAACATAAAAATTGCGGATATGGATAATATAAGTGAAATATATAAAAGGAAGTCCACCGCACTAACACAGCTCCGTTAAATCCACCGCACTAACACAGCTCCGTTAAATCCACCGCACTAACACACCTCCCTTAAGTCCACCGCACTAACACAGCTCCGTTAAATCCACCGCACTAACACAGCTCCGTTAAATCCACCGCACTAACACACCTCCCTTAAGTCCACCGCACTAATACACCTCCGTTCACGGTTGCCAAATTTAAGAGGTATATTGGCGAGTAGACCACTTAGATCACATCCCCAACAAGTCATTCATAAGTTTCAAATATTCCGTGCCCAAGGATGAAGTGAGATAGATATATGAAAGTCCAGAACATGGCAACGAATTTATGCTTCGATGCATGGGCGTACCGTTACAGAGGGGAATGCGATGTGACACAATATATTTATTTTTTTTAACGATTTTAATTTTACCGGTTACATAGGAAATTTAAAATACTAATGGAAATAAATTTATTTAATCAAATTAATCGTAAAAAAATTTAGGATGTGACACAATATATTTATTTTTTTTAACGATTTTAATTTTACCGGTTACATAGGAAATTTAAAATACTAATGGAAATAAATTTATTTAATCAAATTAATCGTAAAAAAATTTAGGATCAGTTATTTCGCTAGTCCGCTCTGAACACCTAGTGTTCGTCAATGCAGGGTCAAGGGAAAATTCATCATTTCCTTGCAAATGTTGTTTTTATCAGGCTGTTCGACTATCAGGCTATTCGGGATTGAGGTAGGAATAGGGAACTAACTACAAATTAAACACTGATGAATTATTAGTTGTATCATCCTGAAATAAAAAAAAATAATGTTGGTATAGTAGGAACCTTCTACGTTTAGATAAATCCTGAAAAATATATAAACTCTTTTAATCTTATCGAACCTATAATAGAAAAAAATTAGTTAGTAAATATCAACTAACGAAAACGTTGGCAGAAGTAACAAATTTCTACATCTACTATTTTGTTGTGAGGCAAGCCTCGTTTTATTTTATTTTTTCTCCACTACGCTACATTAAAATTATATGCATTCATAATCCACGAAGCAGGCGAGAAGGCATTCACAGTGAAACGACATACAAATCGAATCAAATAAGTAATTAGTTAAAACTACAATTACAGAACACAAAAATTTTCAATAAAAGTTAAGATTCATGGGAAATCACTAGAGTTTAAGCAGTCGGTATTATGGAAATGTTTTTGATTGCTTAAAATATTCAACATATTCTCAAAAGATTGGTTTGACCTTTTACATTACATAAATTTAATCCATAATGTTTAAACAATATTACTGGAAGTACCTTATATTTTAAGTGAAAAATGTTTGTATTCTAGTAAAGCTTCGCAAAAGTATTTTTAAATCTTATAGCCTAAATTTATTAAAAAACAAATAAACATAGGTATATTACCTCGATATTGGTTTTGCATCTGTTTTCAAATATTTCCTTCCACTTGGTTTATATTCAAAGTCATTATCACGGAAATGAAGAACAAATATAATCATTTGTAGGTATGAACTTCACTGCCTCAAATCTTCTCCTTTCAATATTTGCAGTCATGTCTTCGTATAACTGTTTAAATGAAAAATATTACCTAAATACTTAGGTAGTTTGACAGAAAAACAAAATGTGATTTAATTTTTAACACAATATATGAAACTTACATAATTATAAGTCGTTGCAATAAGTTAAAACAATCCTTTATGCATTATTAAAGAATTTATACAGTCGATAAAATACTAAATTCTACGCCCATGAACTATGTTTATAACCTTAAAAGTAACTTACCGATGAAATCATAAATCGGGATTTAAGTAATCCAGTTTGCGGCATACCACACATTGTTGAACTATATTTGTCTATTCAATCAATTTAAAAATTTTAATCTAGCACGATATAAAATACATTAGTAAACAAACACCAATGTACTGAACATGGCCGACACAAATACAATAGTACCATTCTAATGGTTACGTTCCATTCTTAAATAACAATGTTTGATAGCGCTTCATTGCCGCTTCTATCAAATTTTCGCAGAAATGGTTGAAACTTAAATCATGGTAAAGTATCTTTGTCAATATTTATCTAGCAATATAATTTGTTGTGTTATTAGTTTCGAAAATTAGTGTTAACGTAGATGTACAATTATTTTAGCGAAATAAAATATCTCATTTTCCAAGATAATTTTTAAATAGATTTAGGATTTTGGTAATGACGGAAAAAAATATGATAACTTTGACAACATTGAAACTGATAATATAAATTCAATAACACAGCGTTTAGACTGTTACGTGTTGTTGTCCCCAGCCGAAATGTCAACAAACTCGATCTAATTGTTCTAAATCTGTGACTTAGATGCTAACTCGGCTGGCCAGTATTTCTGCGTATATATGTGTATTAGAGGGTGGCGCCGCGTGGTAGATATTCGGCCAAGTACATTGTGTAACTGTATATGTGTATTTGCGAAATGGGCTCCGACAAAAAATTTCACAAACACCTCCTATTGCTGTAAAAACAAAAATGAACCTGTTATACACGTACATTCGAATTGGCCTCCAATTTTTCGAAGTCTCCTCCGGTTTTTGAGGCGTGTTCTTTGAAAGCATATATGTTTTGGAGGTGTATAGCATTTTGCATATATATAATGTTTGTTAAATGTGAAAAAAGATGCGTATTTCAAGACAAATTGATTAGTTTTTTCAAAATTAAAACATCAGGTCCGGTTCCACAGATATTTGGGAGAAAACCGAAATTGACGATTTTCGTATTAGTGGAGTCGATCTGTCTTTCGAAAACAGACTGATGAAATCGAGTAATTTTTTTTTCCCAATCGATGAAATCAGTTACACCATCATTCCTGCATGAAATGTCCCAACCAGGCGGCGCAAGTGGGGCAAACATCCTTCAAAGTTGGCAATAAATAACAGACTCTATGAATGGACTTCCTCATTATATATTTCGCTTTAGAGACGTTATTAGTGTAGAAAAAAGTCATAAACAACATTCTAGAATGTAAATATTTTATTTTTGGATTTCTCTTCAATTGCACTGCTCCCAGAACAGCTCATAATATCAAGAAGTTCCCTTCTCTTTATAAATATAGCGCTGGAGCTTGTTCCTGAAAACAAAAGCAATAAATAAATACGATTTACTGGACTATAAAAACTCGAGAACCGACGAAAAGAGCAAATAAGTGCAAAAAATTTAACTATTTCTGAAATTTAAAAATCAATATACAATACAAAAACTCAATAATTAAAACTCGGACTATCTTGGAACACAACTAATAATCATAATATTTCTGAGATCAATATAAATATCAAACAATTGGAAGTTATGTTACTTTATAGCTATCTTTAAAACTATATAAACTTTTCTGCTAATTTGCAGCTATTAAAATGTTGATACATACCTGAGCTTCAAGAATCTATATCAAAATTATAATATAATTTGCACAATACAGTTCAAACACAACTAAAGAAACAGCTAAAAATATTACAATAACAACAAAATCTTAGCAATGTATAATATTTGTGAATCTGTGAACATGTCTTTTATTTTTTTACTAATTATATTTTGTTTTTTTTTTACTAATAATGTATATTGTAATTCTATTGAAATCTCCCAAAAAATGAGTTAAAATCTTTTAAAATTTTTTGTAAAATGCACATACAGGTGCATAACCTAGGAGCAAAAAAAAATAATAATGTAAGATATATAAACATTTGCAGAATGATGAAACATTTTTGTACCATGTTTTAAAAAACACACATATAGTCATCAAAGGTACCTGGCTTAGTCTAAAAGCTCTATTCTGAACTAAAGCGTTTTATGATAGAAGGGATAATGGTTTATTGAAATGTAATAAAAATTTATTTTTACGGAATATTTTAATTTTTGATTTATTGCCAACTTTAAAGGTCGGTTGCCCCACTTTGCGGCGGTGGGGGAGGGGGAAATCCTCTATCTAATGAACTTGAAAACGGTTTTTCCGACAAATCTCAGCCGGGTTTGATCCCACAAAAAAAATGTTCTTAGAAAAATTGAAGAGCCTGACAAAACACGTAACCTAGTTCCAAGCAGAGCCAGATAACCCAATTATTTCGCGAATTATCGCGATTTGAAATTGCAAAAATGAAAAAAATTAATTATTTCTCGAGAGGCAGTTTAGATAGAGCCTTAATTTTTCGTGAATAAAAGGGTAACAATGAGTACTTTTAACTGCCGGAAGGTGGGGGTGGTGGGACAAGTAGGGGACGAGATATGGGGTAAAAGCAAATATTATTGAAATACTTGTAACTTCTTTACTAATTGAAATAACGCAACCAGCCAAGGCCCAAATTGTTCACTTTTTCATCCGCTAAAAGAAAGACGAGAAAATTTCCTAACTATATATTCATTTTATTATTTTACCATGTCCGTATCTTGCCCGCCCGCCTGAGGTATAAACGGAAAATCGAGAACAACAGAAGCGTGCCCTGACAATATTTTCTGCTACTCGGCTACCGTTATCGTCCGTTTTTCCATTTGTAACTCGCGCGGGCGGGCAAGATACTGACATAGTAAAATAATAAAGTGAATATTGAGACAAATAATTACCGATGGTGGCGCCACAGTCGTCGATCAGCTGTTCACACGAAACGCGTAATTTTTGGTAAATAGTGCATTAAGTTATACTGAGTGAATGGTTTATTTGTAGTATTTTAAGACTTTTTGTGATTGTTTGAGGTTTTTGCTTGGAAATTACCATAATATACCTGTACATGTAAGTATTTAGACTCAATTGAACCTGTTTTTTGTGTCGTTATTCTAAAATTGAGGTTATTTATTTAGCATATCTTACGTTTTTCAGAAATTTATTTTTTACTTCTGTTTCTGTGTGCTTTTTTTGTGTTTCAGGATGAATATAGCCTAGAGGTATTATCATCTTCACCTCTACTAATATAGAATGATATTGGAAGGGAGCTAAATCATATGCCAAAGAAACATACAACAGTTTTCTGCCGATAAATTTTATTTCAATTTTTTCAGGATAATAATTGTAATTGTAAAAGTGATTTAAATAAAAAATGATTTCTAAGAACCTACTTTTGATTGATTTATGGTAAAATATATCCTATTCCTTGATTCAAAATTATTTTTTTAAATCAATATCAAATTAAAATATAAAAAATTAAGAAATTTTTTTCTTGGCTTAAAACACTTCATAGGCCATCAAATGTGTATGTTGCAAAACTTTTTGTTTCGTTTATCTACTTTTTTTTTCAAAATAAACACAAAATATATATTTTTTAATCCTTTATTTTAACATAAGTTCAAAGCTAACTTTGAATTATTCAGTTTTAGTAGTATTTAACAATTTATTATAATAATTCATTACTAATTGTAACTGTATAATTATTGAAAACAGGTGTTGTACAAGAGGGGCACATAATAATGGTATTTTTAAAATTATGATGTGACAAAGGTTTTATTTTACTGAATATTACCTTTAGAAAAATGATAAGTTGAAATATCAGCAATGATGTGCACACCTAATTAGATTTTAAGTTTACATATATAAAAGTACAACTGTACACAGTAAGGACAAGTTTACTTAGTTTATAGGCAACACTTTGCTGTCTTCTAACTAACCATCATTCCTTGCACATTTAATGGTTTTAACATCAAGTGGCTTACTGGGCAAATGATGTGATGGCACACACTTTTTGCACTACTTGGGTGCTATTTTGTTTGCAATAATTCCTAAAAACATTTCAGTAGTAATCAAGAAATAATCTCAGAAATGCTAATCTTTATCTTACCTGATTTTGTAATATAATCTTCAGATTTAAAATTGATTACACTTTTCCTGGAATTTACGACGATCAACTTCCTCGATGACACCTTTTTTGTTGCTTCTTGGGTGGATCATAATGGAAGTGTAATTCCGGATTTTTAGATTTCCTAGAGGTATACCCATAAACGCAATAGTTTGTATTATTTTTATTGGGCATTTTTAACTTTTACCTAACAAATAACAGCGAAATACACGAAGCACAAAATCAAAACACACGTTCGACTTGCAGGTAAACAAACAAAATTATGCTTTTCGTGCAGTTCAAATTAATACCGGTGGTGTCGCTTCAAAGTTGTGCTCGTCTCAATATAGTTAGGAAATTTTCTCGTCTTTCTTTTGAGCCCCATTAGAAACCCCTACCCCTCTCCGTTCTCCCGCTATACATCAAATACTTTACCGGCCTGTAGCTCCCTTCGTAATTATCGAATTGAGTTACTACGGGCTCAAATGAAAGATAAAAAAAATGCAGTCGAGAGGTGAAAACATTTTTTTCCCAACCCCCGTCTTCAGGCCTAAAATCGCGAGCAAAAAATTATCCATTTTTTGTTTTGCGCTCTAAGCCCGCATTTGTGAAAAAAAAGTAGTACTATCTTTTAGCGGGTGAAAAAGTGAACAATTTGAGCCTTGGCTGGGTGCGTTATCTCAATTAGTAAGGAAGTTACAAGCGTTACAATAATATTTGTTTTTCCCCCATATCTCCCCCCCTACTTTTCCCACCATCCCCACCCTCCGGCACCTAAAAGTACTCGTTACTACCCTTTTATTCACAAAAAATTGTTGCCCTATCTCTACTGCCTCTGCAGAAATAATTAATTAATTTTTTTCATTTTTGCAATTTCAAATTGCGATATTTCGCGAACTAATTAAGTTATCGGGTTCTGCTTGGAACGTTACGTGTTTTGTCAGGGTCTTCAATTTTTCTAAGAACATTTTTTTTTGGGATCGAACCCGGCTGAGATTTGTTGGAAAAACCGTTTTCAAGTTCTATAGATAGAGGATTTCCCCCTCCCACACCGCCGCCGGGGTTGAAAATTTCATGAAGGAATGATGGAGTGAAGGAATGATTGGGAAAAAAAAATTTCTCGATTTCATCAGTCTGTTTTCGAAAACCAGATCGACTCCACTATTCAGTTACATATGTTCGACTTAAGAAGCGTAAACTATTTGCGATCTTTATAGACTTTAAGAGAGGACTTATTGTGGCACAAGTTATTTAGTCTTGGTATATCTACAAGCCCGCAGCCAGAAAACAATTTCGGGGGGGGTTTGGTTTGGTGGGCCAGTCCCAAGTAGCATTCTTCGTGTACGGAACGTGGCGGACACGCTATTAGAAACTTTAAAGTATATTGCTAAAGTCTTTGCCACGTAATAGAAACGGTTCTATAACGTGGCGGAGACTAAAATGAGGAACACTTTCTTGGTGGCAGCCATGTGGTGGTGTGGTGGTCGACACTAAACACGAAACTTTGTTCACTGGTCATGTCTTTTTGGTTTGTAGCTCGTTCTCTATCCTGCATATTATTTCTTCCATTTTCCTTGCTTTTTCTCTAACCTGACATAACTGTTAACATAAGTAGGTACGTACTGAATAATAATTAGGTATAAATTATTAATTATGTACGGAAATGTAGTACATTTGAAGCTGTATTGACGAAAAAAAGTTTTTTAAATAGCGCGTTTATTTTTCTCATCATGGCGATCTCAAAAATGTCTGCAAATGTTTGCGTTTAGAAAATAAAACTTTAAAGTGATTTTTGTGTGACAAAAACGTGGCGAGAATTACTGCAATCATATAATCAAGTGCCGTCACTTTAAAGGTATATTAGTGGTTCCCAAAACGTCACTAAAACTATCACGCCCACTTTAAGATCACTGCCACTTAAAAGATGGTATTTAAGTAATATGGTTTGGTGGCCGTAACTATTATTTTCCACTTTAATGTTTCTGCAACTTTGAGGTAGTCTCGCTTAGTTGTTATAACATTTCAAACACCTTTAATGTCACCAAAATATTATAAAACTATGAAGTGGCTCCCAGCCTACAAATAGGCATAAACAAAATTAAGTGATTATTACTGTGTAGATTTAGTTATTATTACGTAATAGCCACCCAATCGAAGTGGCGATATCAGTTTCTGTCACTATAACGCTACTTGAGGTAGAAAAACATACTACTTAGTACTTAGGTACTAAAGAAATATGTTATTTTTTTTTTCATTTTGGTGGGGGATCTATAGAAGCTATTTTAATATTTGTACATTCGTAAGTACATTTTACATAAGTAGGGGTTGTCTTACCATGGCAGACCCCCTCCACTCCACTTTTACGTCACGCCCTTCTGTCACCTGTCAACATTGTTGCCAACTCAACAGGGTTGCCAACAATACAGGTTTACCAACAATACAGGTTTGCCAACTCAACATGGGGGAATCAGCGCCACCTGAGTGTCGGTAGCATACATAGCGCCACCTGGTTGTTTGTAATTGCCAGCAGCGTTTCCAACAATACAGAGTTGCCAACTCAACAGCGTTCGTTTGTGGGTACGTAAGTTTGTGCATACGTCTTTAAGTTAAGATTGAATGAGAAATCTAAATACAATTGAACGTTAATTATTCCTTTTTGGCTGTGACTGTTGATGGTGAAATGAAGTGCACGCCAGCATTTTTATTTAAGTTTATCAATTTCGAATATTCTAGAATTGTCTTATCAGCTTTGATTGTAACAAGGTTCAAATTTTCGTATCAGCGAGGTTATTTTGTATCTATTTTTCGTCGAATTAATTATCTTTGTTTAGTGATCAGACGTGCTCTGTAAGTAAAACATTTTGATAAATTAAATTTTTTATTTTTGAATTTTTGAGGTTTATTTTTTTAAATTTGAATTTTTATCTCGTATTTTTAATTTTGAATTTCAAATATGTCCACTGTTCAAAAGTTTACTATTGTCAAAGATACCATCAAAAAAATTCGTAAATTTGGAGTTCAGGGTCGTACTTTGGAGTTCAAAATTAAGGATTTACCTCAAGGTATGGAGCTTGTAAAGGATGCAATCACCCAGATTGTCCTTAAAGGAACAGATGGTGTGGAACCGACTGATAAGGTGGGTTTTACGTTCTGTTCCAAAGATTTTTCTAGGGGATAAGGGTGGATGCATTTTAAATCCGCTTCAGAGGTGTCAGTTGACGATGTGTGGAAGAAAATATCTTCCATATATCAGTCCAACTCCACCGATCTCAATACAGAAACTTTCTGTTTGGGGGTGACAACAGTAAAATTACCTAAAGGACAAGGCCGCGGCAAATTGTATAATTTCTTTAAAGAAGAGTGTAAAAAACGCCGTGGTAACAATCAACAACAAAGATGACCTGTGTTTACCTCGCGCTCTTGCACTCGCAAGGGCATACGCTGATAACGTTCCCGACCTAAAGAAAATTCGACAAGACATCGGTAAATTGCAGGAGCAAAGAGCTCGAGAATTAATTGAGGGCGCCGATGTCTTAATACCTGAAGACGGGGCCGGAATACCCGAACTCCTGAAATTTCAACATTATCTTCGGGGATATAAAATCACTGTGTACACTTATCGTTCTAAGGGGCGTGATGTTATTTTTGAAGGCGATGGTGTTGAACCCTCGTTGAATTTACTTTATCACGAGGGTCATTATAATGTCATTACATCACTGACTGCGGCGTTTTGCAGTAATTATTATTGTGAAGAATACCACGTTCCTTACGATCATAAGAAAGACCATAGATGTGGGGGAACGTGTCCTGGATGCCGACAGTCACCAAGTTGCTCCAACGAGGAGATGTTCATAAAATGCGATTCTTGTAAAAGATCTTTCCGTGGTCAAATATGTTTCGACAATCACTTGCAACATCTTTTAAGATTTAGTGTGAACTTTTGAGATTCATTGGGAACTGAGTTCTGTTAGTTTTTCTTTTGTAATGCTATTTTCTTGGCAACGAAAAATGTCATAATGTTTAATGTCAATGCGTATTAAAAACGTTTTTCTGCAAGCTAGTGTTTTACTATTTAATATTCAATCATTCTCTGCAAAATATAAAAGGTTATGGGTGCCAGTTACGTGTAATAACATTATAAAGAAGTAGAGAATAAAAAAAATATCAAAGTTAGTGATATTAATATTATGAATGCTGAAACAAACAAAACGAAAACTCGTTAGTGTCTTTGGTTAGAAAAAGTTTTTCAATTTGTTTAAAAATACAGAATGGAGCTTTATAAACACATTAAACCTTTGACAGGTGAGTCAGATTGGCCAGTTTGGAAACGTAAAATAAGAGATATTTTGGATTATCATGAAGGTGTTCTAGATGTCATAGATGGCAAGTTAGTTAAACCTAAAGAGCTGATAGAAGGAGCTTCAGAAGCTGAAGTAAAAGAGCACAAATCCAAGAGTGATCTATTTAGAAAGTCCAACAGTTATGCTAAGTCAATGATCGCAAGTTCTGTTTCTGAAACAGTGTACCAGAAAATTATGGATCCAGAAACGGCTTTTGATGTTTGGAATATGTTAAAAAATCAATTTGAGGCATCGTCAAAAGACCAGTTATTTAAGATTTGTACAGATTTCTTTTCATTTAACTGGATTGATGGTGAAGATGTATCGATGCATATAGCTAAGCTCAAGTCACTGTGGAATGAATTAAATAATGGTCTAAAAGCAAAAAACGAGAATGCTTTACCAGACTTATTACTAGTGTGTAAGACACTGCATATTTTGCCCAGTTCTTTTATTAGTTTTAAATCAAGTTGGATGATATTAAAAGACGATCAAAATAAGACTTTTGACGATTTAACCGTTCAACTCTGTTCATTTGAAAGAAATTTTATGAAACAAGAAGGTACAGTTACTCAAGAGAGACAAGAGGCATTAGTTGCGGCTAACACGAAGCATAGTAAGAGTAAAGCTAAAACAAAGCAAAAGAATTTTACATGTAACTACTGCAGACAGGCTGGACATTGGGTTAAAGATTGTCAAAAATGGATTTCTGACGGAAGACCAAAGAAAACCCAACAGGTTTCAGCAGCTGATGTTGCAGGACTTATGTTTGTGGAGGTAGAGGCTATGTCAGCAGATTCGTCTATTCATCCGTCAAGGTGGTGGATAGACAATGGGGCGACGAAACATGTAACAAATACTGATTTGTATTACATTGATTTTAAGAAATTTGAATCTGCGTCTGGCATAAAATCAGCAGGAAAAGAAGTCCTTCCCGCCATTGGAACAGGAACAGTAAGAATAAAAACTTTGGAAACCGGGGAAGAATTTTTGTTAAAGGATGTCTGGTATGTACCAAATTTGTGTAGAAATTTGTTCTCCGTTCTAGCAGCACAAGATAGAAATCCAGAGAGTGTATTTGAGTCAACAGCAACAAAGTGCAGGCTCTCAAATCATGGAAAGCTGCTGCTAAATGGATCAAGAGAACTAGAGGGCACTTTATTCGAGGCAAAAATTAAACCAGTGCTACCAAAAGAAAACTCTGAGGTAAATTTTGTTGATAATAAGTTGCAGTTGTACCACGAGAGGTGGGGCCATCAAGATAAAAGGCACGTACAAGCTAAGATGCAAAAAGAGCTGCATCTAAAAGTTTCAAGTGAAGAAAAGCAATTATGTGAGCCTTGTATCTATGGCAAAGCACACAGGCTGCCATTTGGCCATAGGGAAAAATCAACAAAACCAGGTGAGTTATTCTCAGCAGATGTGTGTGGACCTTTTGCAGAGTCATTCAGTAAGAAAAAGTATTTAGTTGTTTTTAAGGACAATTATACAAAGTTTAGATATGGCTACCTGATGTCAGAAAAATCAGAGGTAAAAGAAATGCTTAAAAAGGTACTGCAACACTCCAAAATGTTAGGCCATTCAATCAGAGAGTTGATTACTGACAATGGTGGTGAAATGGATAACAAAGAAATCAGAGAGATTCTGAGTGCAGCGGGGGTCACGCAGAGGTTAACAGCTCCATACACACCTCAGCAAAACGCCATCTGTGAGCGGGATTTCCGAACTATTATTGAAATGGCGAGAACATTTAAATATTGTAATAATAATCTAATTTTTCCAGAAGCCATGTGGGCAGAACTTGTAGCAACGTCACTGTACATCCTGAATAGAACTGGGAAGTCATCTGTTGAAGGTGTAAGTCCCTATGAGTTATGGATAGGTAAGAAACCAAGGATAAAACATTTAAGGGTAATTGGTTCAGTGTGCTACGCCCACATTCCTTATCAAAAACGTAAAAAAATGGATAAAAAAACTGTAAAAGGTTACCTGATAGGTTACGATGGAGATGAGCGTTATCGCATCTGGGTGAAGGAAGAAAATAGAGTTATTTTAAATAGAGATGTCTTGTTTCAAGAAAAATTAAGTAAGTGTGATTATGTAAAGTTGCCATTAAAGGACATAGAAGTTCAAAATGAGGGAAAGCAAACGGATCAAGAGGTATCTGTTGAGACAGAAGGAGCAGAAGAAAGTGAATCTGGAGAATCATCAGAGAGTGAAGAGTATGATTCATCAGATGAAGAACGAGAAGATCCGCTATCAACGTTTTCCAAAAATTTGAGGGACCGTTCAAAGTTGTCCAAACCGGCACACTTAAGAGACTATGTAATGTTTGGAGAAGAAGTAGTTTTTCAAATCACCACACCTGAAACTTATGAAGAAGCTCTCAGTGGAAATAATAAAAATTATTGGAAAGAAGCCATGGACAATGAGATAAAATCCTTAAAGGAAAACCATACATGGGAACTAATAAATCTACCAAAAGGATCTAGAGTGATACCGTCTAAGTGGGTTTTTAGAGTAAAAACAAATCCTGATGGGTCAGTGGATAAGTACAAAGCCAGATTGGTTATAAAAGGTTTCAGTCAGAGGTATGGTGTAGATTTTAACGAAACATTCAGTCCAGTAGCAAAACTAAGCACAATTAGAGCCATGCTAAGTATTGCAGCTACAAAAAATTTGCATTTGATTCAGTTTGACGTTTCAACTGCATTTTTATATGGATATTTAGATGAAGAAATATACATGGAACAGCCAGAGGGCTTTACCGATGGAACAAAAAAGGTTTGTAAATTATTACGAAGCTTATATGGACTTAAACAAGCTCCAAGGTGCTGGAATAAGAGATTCAGTAGTTATCTTAAAGAAGCAGGGTTTAAAACAAGTGAAGCTGATCCTTGTCTTCATATTAGAGGAAGTCACAATAAAAAGTTAATGATTGCATTGTTTGTTGATGATGGCCTAGTTATGGCAAGTAGTCAGAAAGAAGCTGAGTTTTTTATAGAAGAGTTAAAGAAAGAGTTTAAAATCACAGTTAAACCAGCATCTTATTTTCTGGGATTCGAAATCGAACGTTTGAAAGAGGGTTCAATTAAAATTTGTCAGCAAGCATACGCAAGAAAGCTGTTAGAACGTTTTAACTTCAGTGAATGTAAACCTGTTTCGACTCCTATGATAAAGTTGGGAGATTCTATTGAGGACGCAATAGAAAGTGACAAAAATCATAATTTTCCATACAGAGAAGCTGTAGGAGCATTAATGTACCTAATGGTAGGTACTAGACCAGATATAGCCTACAGTGTTAGTGTTTTGTCAAGAACTCTAGACTGCCCAAGTACGCAAGATGTGGCAAGATTAAAACGAGTATTTCGTTATATAGCAGGTACTTGTAGTTTAGGAATACAGTTCAGTGCAGATGGTAGTTGCAAGTTAGACTGCTACAGTGATGCAGATTTCGGAGGCTGCAACAAAACTGGTCGCTCTACGTCAGGAGTTGTAGTGACATATGCAGGAGGGGCCGTATCATGGCTCAGTCAAAGACAACAATTGACTGCTACGTCAACAACTGAGGCCGAACTGGTAGCGGCAAATGAGGCAGTCAAAGAAATTATATGGCTGTCTAGACTGTATGAAGAGATGGGCTGTCCAAAACAAGTTCCTACTCTTCAGATAGACAACCAGGCAACGATTCGTCTTTGCCATAACCCTGAAAATCACCATCGGACAAAACATATAAAAATAAAGTATTTCTTTATAAGAGAAAAGGTGTTGGAAGGTGCTCTTCAAGTCAAGTATATTCCTACTGAAGATCAGATAGCTGACATCATGACCAAGCCACTTCCAAGACCTCGACTAGTGATTTTGAACAATAAGTTGGGACTTTTACAAAGTGTATAGAAAATATATTGTTCAATAATTTTGCATTTATGTAACATTAAGTTTTTTTTTTTAATTTTCTGTTTGTAGTCAAAAGAAAAAAGGGAAAGTTTTAAGATTTAGTGTGAACTTTTGAGATTCATTGGGAACTGAGTTCTGTTAGTTTTTCTTTTGTAATGCTATTTTCTTGGCAACGAAAAATGTCATAATGTTTAATGTCAATGCGTATTAAAAACGTTTTTCTGCAAGCTAGTGTTTTACTATTTAATATTCAATCATTCTCTGCAAAATATAAAAGTATTTGCGAGCAGATACGCCGTTGTGAGGAATGTTTCAAAGTTATACCAGTCAACAGAGAGCATACCTGCGGAGAGATTTTTTGCAAAATCTGCAAAAAACATTGTTCCTCTGATCATCTTTGTTACATTGAGCCTGACACTAATACTCCGCCAACTAAAGATTTTCTGTTCATTTTTTTATGACCTTGAGACGAGACAAGAGAAGGTTCAACCTGATGGTTCTTTTCTACATGAACCAAATTTTTGCGCTTTTCGGCAGTGCTGTGACGTCTGAATTGATTCAAATAATCAAGTCTGTAAAAAGTGTGGACTTTGTCTACAAATTTTAAAATGCAATGACCCTATTTCCCCATTCATTGATCATGTTCTAAATTTGAGAAAAAAATTTTAAAATGTTGTTGGTTTAGCTCACAATGGTGGTGGTTTTGATCACCAATTCATTCTTAATTATATTCTAACCAAGACCAATTTGAAACCTGATCTTATTATGCGCGGTACTAAACTCATTTCCATGACTGTTGGCAATGTCAAATTCCTAGCTTCCCTTAATTATTTTCCTATGGCCCTCTCCAAGCTTCCTAAGGCCTTTGGTTTTTCCGAGTTAAAAAAGGGGTATTTTCAACACTTTTTCAACAACGTTAAAAATCAAAACTATGTTGGCCCTATGCGATCTATGGACTTTTACTCTCCCAATAATTTTAAATCCAGGGATGATCGTGACAAATTTTTAACATGGTATAACATTAAAGTGGGGGAAAATTACGTTTTCGATTTCCAAAAGGAAATCACAGAATATTGTATTTCCGATGTTGATATTTTAGCCAAATCTTGTCTCAAATTTCGTCAGCTAATGTAGACCGAAACAAATGTTTGTCCTTTTATGGAGGCCACTACCATTGCCTCTGCTTGCAACAAAGTTTTTCGGCGTAATTTTCTTAAACCAAATACCATTGGTACAATTCCTCAAAATGGTTACAGATGGAGGGATAATCAGTCGAAAATTGCCATTCAATGGTTAGTTTGGGAGGAACACCAAAGAGGTGTTAATATACAACATGCTGCAAAAGGAGCTGAGGCCAGAGTTGCTGGAGTTAAAGTCGATGGCTTCTATGACAATCAGATATATGAATTTCAAGGCTGTTATTTTCACGGTTGCGTCAGCTGTTATAAACATGAGAGAGATACACCTCTCAAAGACAATCCCTCTGAGACATTAAATCTACGATACGAGACAAGTATGGCTAAGATCGAAAGATTAAAGTCTCTGGGGTATGAAGTGATTGAAAAATGGGAATGTGATTTTCGTCGTGAACTCTCTGACAATCAAGAGTTACAAAAATACACAGAGTTACATCCACTTCTAACTCATCTCCCATTGAACCCTCGCGATGGTTTTTACGGAGGAAGGACAGGTAATATTTTCGAATATTATAAAATTAAGGAAGGTGAAAAAATTAAATATGTAGATGTTTGCTCTTTGTACCCTTGGGTATGTAAATATGGAAAGTTTTCTATTGGTCGTCCAAAAATTATTTTAGGAAAAGATTGCCATGTACCTCTATCCAATGACTGGATTAATTAAATGTAAAATACTACCACCTCGAGATTTATTTCATCCTGTCCTTCCACAAAAAATGAATAGTAAATTAATGTTTGATCTTTGTCGTCTATGTGGAGAACAATTCAATACTCATGAGTGCTGTCACAGTGAAGACGAACGTGCTGTTACAGGTACGTGGGTGGTTGAAGAGGCGTTAAAAGCGGAACAAATGGGGTACAAGGTTCTAGAGTATTACGAATTATGGTCATATGAGTCCCTACAACTAACCAAGTTTTCAGATGGGTTGTTTACAAAAATGATGAATAAATTCATCAAAATAAAACAAGAGTCGTCAAACTGGCCTAAAAATTGTAAAACACAAGATGAAAGAGATAATTACATTGAACAGTTTTTGGATAGGGAAGATATCAGACTGGAATTTTCCAAGATTGTTGACAATCCTGGATTGAGATCGTTGGCGAAACTGATGTTAAATTCTTTCTGGGGCAAGTTTGGTCAGCGTGAGAACCAACCAAAGACATCTATTGTCAACACACCTGCAGAGTTTTTTGCCATGATAACAAATCCCTCGATACATGTAAATACAGTGCTAACAATTAATGATGATACCCTCGTTGTTAATTGGGAGTATACGGATGAGTGTGGAGAAGTTTTGTCCTCTGTTAATGTAGTTATAGCAGCTTATGTAACAGCTTTGGCCCGACTCAAACTCTATAGTTATCTGGAGAAGCTTGGAGATCGAGTTTTGTACTACGATACAGATTCTGTGATATATGTTTCACGACCTGGTGAGTATGATGTCTCCGTTGGAGATTATATTGGATATATGACAGAATTTGTTTCAGGTGGTCCTAAAAACTATGCTTATAAGTATACCGATGGCGAGAATGAAAAACTAGCGTGTAAGGTCAAGGGTATTTCACTAACTATTGACATACAAAAAAAAATTAATTTTAACTCAATTAAAGATATGATTTTGAACCCCGGAGAACCTATAATTTAATTTAATTTTAAATATGTTTATTATGTGATGTTTGTTTTTACATTTTTACAATTTTGGGGTTTGTTATCCTAGTGCCCTACTATAGGAAATTGTCCTTTTCAGGGCCTGAAAGAGAAAAAAAATTAATGTTTTTACAATAAATGTCCCTACTAGCTGTGTGATTGTGGATTTTTGGGAGAAGGCTGTGGCCCCCTGTTGTCCCGTTTAAGAGTTACCAATTTTGGTGTGCAATGGCCTAGGGAAACCACAGAAAACCTAGTGCCGAAACTCTTTACAATGTTACTTAATTATTGGTTTTACAGTTTGTTATTATTGTTATCTTAAGTCTAGGGGGGCGTTTTCTAGTAGATCTTCATAGTCTTCTGGGAGGTCCTGGGCTTCTCTGATGATCCGGAGGTTGGGTTGGGGTAGCTTCTTCTTGGGTGTCCTGTGTCCTTGCTTGTATGTTGTCTTGAGGGTGGTCTGGGCGGCGGTGTTCTCTCCTTGGATGGTCCTGTTGGCGTAGTTTGCTTATAGTTTCTGAAAACGAGAAAGAATATTGGTTATCTGGGTGGTTTCGTAGATTTGGTGGCTGGGATGTCTGGGGTGTAGGTAGTGAGTTTTCCTCAGAACTCTTCTTTCCGTGGCCAGGATGGCGTGTTGGAGGTGGTTTGGGAGGACGGAGTAGACTAGTGACTTGTAATCGAGAATTGGTCTTATGAATGTTTTATATGTATGGAGGAGAGTGCTCGGGTGACATCTTCCGAATTTTCCGCATAACGCTCCGACTAGGGAGGCTCGCCTTCTTACTCTGTCTAGAGTTTTTTGAACGTCGGTCCTCCAATTGAGAGTGCGAGTGAATCGCACTCCCAAGTAGTCGACCTCGTTCTTTAAGGTAAGTCTCTCTCCCCAGAGCGTGAGGTGGATGTCGTCGGTTGTCAGTCTTCTTGTTGTGGTGAGATTAGGGTGGGTGAAAATGATGGCTTGGGTCTTATTGGGGTTGAGTGAGACTCTCCATTTGCTGCACCAGGCAGTATATTGGTTTATGAGGGCTTGGGTTCGGTTGTTGAGGATCCTGGTTGTGGGGGCGGTGGCGATCAGGGCGGTGTCATCAGCGTAGAGCTGGAAGTGTTGTTGGGGGTGGTCGGGGGCTGGCGAGTCGTGGGTGTAGATGAGGTATAGAAGGGGGGCTAGGACAGATCCTTGGGGGACTCCCGATAACGGGGTGAAGGGGTCGGAGATGTGGTTGCCAACTTTGACTCTGACGATCCTGTTTGTGAGGTAGGAGTGGAGGAGTTTGATGATGGGGAGGGGGAGGTCGATGGCCTCGAGCTTCCGAACAAGCCCGGCATGCCAGACTTGGTCGAAAGCTTTTTGGACATCGAGGAGGATTGCGGCTGTGGCTTGTTTGCTGTTTAGGGCAACAGAGGCTTGGGTGTGTAGGTTGAGGATGGCATCTTGGGTGCTGTGTTGGGGTCGAAACCCGTGTTGGTAGGAGGGGATGATGTGGCGGGAGTCGAGGTCGTCCCAGATTCGCTCTTTGAGCAGGAGCTCGAAGAGTTTACCCAGGACGTTTATTAGGGATATGGGTCTGTAGGATTCGGGATTTTTGGGGTCTTTTCCTGGTTTTGGGATGAGAGTGGTATGGGCGGTTTTCCAGGATACGGGAAAGTATGCTTGTTGAAGACAGGCATTCATTCATTAGGTCGGTGATTGAGGAGAACCTATAAGCATAGTTTCTATCAAATAAGGCGTACTCAGGAACATGAGGTAACTACACAGGAATTTTTAGATGTGCTACCATCTATGGTAAGAAGAAAGTATTGACATTAAATTTTGACTGAATCTAGTCAAGATGTCACTCTCTTCTTTTTTATCCCTTTCAGAGATTAATACAAAGTGAGTAAACCAGTAAGGAATTTTAATTTATTAGATTCGAAAAGCCTAACTGATGAAGTCGAAAGACAGAAACCGGTCTTAGGATAGGATAAATATTAAATACAACGCACCATGAGTTCTACCTCTTGGGTGGTGTGGAAAGCGAACTCGTAAAGTAAACCTATTTTTATTTACGTAAGATATTTCATTCTCAGTCAAAATTGAACGAACGCACGCACAAACAAACGTACGCACAAACGAACGTATGTACAAACTAACGTATCCGCAAACGAACTCACGCAGCGTTTTCCACAGTTGGCAACCCTGTTGAGTTGGCAACTCTGTATTGTTGGCAACCCTGTATTGTTGGTAAACCTGTATTGTTGGCAACCCTGTTGAGTTGGCAACAATGTTGACAGGTGTCAGAAGGGCGTGACGTAAAAGTGGAGTGGAGGGGGTCTGCCATGGTAAGGCAACCCCTACTTACATATTACTATATTGACTATATAACTATATATTTTTTTTTTTTTTTTTTTTTGTAATATTACATTCCTTATTTCGGTACAACTTTAAATTTTGTCGAAATTAGTAAAGTCAGGTTAGAATAGAATCATATATTTGACGACGGTGGTGCTAAATTGGTCTATAAATCAAAAGTTCGTTAACGAGATAATTAATGAAATGCGTTTTTATTTATTACCATCTTTATTATTACTGGAAGATTTTATTGTTTTGTGTGCAAATAGCTAAACTCTCAGCAAAAAATTTTGATCGGCCTTATGCCGGCCCAGCATATGCTGGCCGGAACGGCAAAGCACCTGTAGCCGATCGCGGGCCGGTGAAGGTAGTACACACCGTCCATCATCAGGGCCAATGCTAGACAACTGTCTTTTTAATTTTTTCTCCTATATAGGGGAAAATCTCTAAAATGTCACTTAGACCAGTTTAGCTCTACCGTCGTCAGAAAAATTATAATGGTGATGAGTTTTGCTGCTAGATTGCAAGCACTACAGTGAAAGAGACAAATGTAGATTCTTTACATTTCCAAAAGATCCTTCTGAAAGAAAACGATGGATTGTATTGCTTAGGTAAAAAGTTTCATAAGAACAGAGAGAATTTCTTAAATTATTTTAATTTTTAGGCGCAAAGAGAGAAAACCTTCTGCATACTCTTTGGTTTGTTCTTGCCACTTTGTGAATAATGACAAAAGAAATGGCCCAACAATTTTTGAACATAATAAAACAAAGCGTTTTATATATGATCCAGCGACCAGTTAAAACAAATAAAAAAAGGCAAAGTAAGAAGCTGGTGTAGGCTAAAATAATGTATATTATAGTTCATTTTATTTTTAGAAAATACATCAACTAAAAAGAAACCGAAATTTCCAACATTCTCACTACGTGTTTCTGCTGTAGTGTCATCGAGGCCAGGGACATCAAGTGAACCCGATGAATGTAGGCCTTATTTATTAACCTTTGTGATTTTTTTTAACCAAAGAATTGTTTTTATGTTGTTTCCTTTATTAATATTCTGGGAATATCCTGTGCTGTGTGGGAAACTTCCGGATCTGGGCTATTTTTGTGTTAAATTTACTCGACTATTTGGTTTTCCTTTTTTTGAATGAAAAGACAGTGTTGACAATATGACATTACTGGAGAAACTTGAACTTGATTGCATTCACGGCATACATAATTTTAGTTTACAATTTCTGAGAAAATGAAGAGTTTATTATTTTGGTCTATACCTATTGAATATACAGTTTTTTTTCAAGGATCTTAGTTCAGATATTTCCTCGCAGCATTTCTCATTTTCAGCAAATGCCAATACTGCGACAATCAGAATAATGGAAATGATGATTGACATTGATAGTGAAACTAGTTAAATCGCGCATGCGCATACTTTGTTATCAGGAAAACAACTTTATTTCGCCTTTTGTTAGATGGTGTACTCTTTGCTGTTAACTAACGGGCCGCGCCGCATATTGTCGCTTTGACCGTTTGCTGGTTTGGCGTATTGAGACAAATAATTACCGATGGCGGCGCCACAGTCGTCGATCAGCTGTTCACACGAAACGCGTAATTTTTGGTAAATAGTGCATTAAGTTATACTGAGTGAATGGTTTATTTGTAGTATTTTAAGACTTTTTGTGATTGTTTGAGGTTTTTGATTTGGAAATTACCATAATATACCTGTACATGTAAATATTTAGACTCAATTAAACTTGTTTTTTGTGTCGTTATTCTAAAATTGAGGATATTTATTTAGCATATCTTACATTTTTCAGAAATTTATTGTTTACTTCTGTTTCTGTATGCTTTTTTTGTGTTTCAGGATGAATATAGCCTAGAGGTATTATCATCTTCACCTCTACTAATATAGAATGATATTGGAAGGGAGCTAAATCATATGCCAGAGAAACATACAACGGTTTTCTGCTGATAAATTTTATTTCAATTTTTTCAGGATAATAATTGTAATTGTAAAAGCTATTTAAATAAAAAATGATTTCTAAGAACCTACTTTTGATTGATTTATGGTAAAATATATCCTATTCGTTGTTTCAAAATTATTTTTTTAAATCGATATCAAATTAAAATATAAAAAATTAAGAAAATTTTTTCTTGGCTTAAAACACTTCATAGGCCATCAAATGTATCTGTTGCAAAACTTTTTGTTTTGTTTATCTACTTTGTTTTTTTCAAAATAAACACAAAATGTATATTTTTTAATCCTTTATTTTAACATAAGTTCAAAGTTAACTTTGAATTATTCAGTTTTAGTAGTATTTAACATTTTATTATAATAATTCATTACTAATTGTAACTGTATAATTATTGAAAACAGGTGTTGTACAAGAGGGGAACATAATAATGGTATTTTTAAAATTATGATGTGACAAAGGTTTTATTTTACTGAATATTACCTTTAGAAAAATGATAAGTTGAAATATCAGCAATGATGTGCACACCTAATTAGATTTTAAGTTTACGTATATAAAAGTACAACTGTACACAGTTTGTAAGGACAAGTTTACTTAGTTTATAGGCAACACTTTGCTGTCTTCTAACTAACCATCATTCCTTGCACATTTAATGGTTTTAACATCAAGTGGTTTACTGGGCAAATGATGTGATGGCACACACTTTTTGCACTACTTGGGTGCTATTTTGTTTGAAATAATTCCTAAAAACATTTCAGTAGTAATCAAGAAATAATCTCAGAAATGCTAATCTTTATCTTACCTGATTTTGCAATATAATCTTCAGATTTAAAATTGATTACACTTTTCCCGGAATTTACGAGGATCAACTTCCTCGATGACACCTTTTTTGTTGCTTCTTGGGAAGTGTAATTCCGTATTTTTAGATTTCCTAGAGGTATACCCATAAACGCAATAGTTTGTATTATTTTTATTGGGCATTTTTAACGTTTAACTAACAAATAACAGCAAAATACACGAAGCACAAAATCAAAACACACGTTCGACTTGCAGGTAAACAAACAAAATTATGCTTTTCGTGAAGGTTCAAATTAATACCGGTGGTGTCGCTTCAAAGTTGTGCTCGTCTCAATAGAACGCCGAAAAATCCACTCAAAACGGTACTCAAGTTTCGACTAGCCCGTGCGGGCTTCTTATTAAGCGGACGGCGACGGAAAGAATATTTTAGTGCATTGATTGTTTCCTTATTATTTATCTTTGCTGGTCTACTATTTTTTTTACTTGTGTTAATTTATACGAAATAGACTTTTGGCCGCCCAGATAATGGGGGAGTTCCTTCCAAGTTGCCAACCTATAGAAAAAGACAAAATCTACTTCATTATTTAATATGTTCACAAGAAACTACTGAGCTCTTCAGAATATACAGGGTGGTCCTTAAGTAATTGTACATAGAAGTATGGTAGATTCCTCACTTTAAAATATTATGATTTGACCCAACTTGCTCTAATAAAATGTTGCTAATAAGAAATATACAGAGTGATAAAGGTTAAATTTTAATATTTATTTTTTCCAATAACTTTAGCAAAAAAGCATATTTGTTATTAACCTTAAAAGTTAACGGTTTACGAGATAATCGCATTTTAGGGATCAGCTGCATGATTACATTGGTAGGCAAAACAAAAAAATTTTTCTGGTCCTGACACCATTCTTGTTGATTCTTATGTAAAATGATCTCCTGAATCCGAATATGACCTCAGTTTCCCCCCATCAGCCACTGTTTTTTTTTTCATCCCTCCAAATTATCGAAAAGCGATAAAAATAGGTAGGGGGGCCACCCCCCGAAAACGGTGAGTGATGTGGGAAAACTAAGGTCATATTCGGATTCAGTAGGTTATTTTACATGAGAATCAGCAAGAATGGTGCCAGGGCCAGAAAAAAATTTTTTTTGCCTATCAGTGCAATCATGCAGCTGATCCCTAAAATGCGATAAATCTCGTAAACCGTTAAGTTTTAAGGTTAATAACAAGTATGCTTTTTTTCTACTAAAATAGCGTAGATTTAATATTCTTTTACAAAAATAGCCCTAACATTATCGCGCATTTATGACACAAATGTGGCATAACTAGCGCCCTCTACAAATTACATCGAAGCAGGCACCAGATTCTGATTTCTCGTGCCCAAAAACCCCCTGTTCCAAATTTTTATGTATAAATATCCAAAAACGCTAAAGTTCTTGCAAAAAATAAATATTAAAATTTAACCTTTAACACTCTGTATATTCCGTATTAGCAACATTTTATTAGAGCAAATTGGGTCAAATCGTAATATTTTAAAGTGAGGGATCTACCATACTTCTATGTACAATTACTTAAGGACCACCCTGTAGATAATGATTTTAATAAACTCCAGTTTTGATTGGTTAAAATTAAAGTTGGTATCGAGACTTGGGGTAAAAAACAAGGCTAATGTCGTGCTTCTCGCGACAGTATGAATATGGGTGCTGGCTGCAGCATCGGCAATAATTCGCATGCGCAAGAAGTGCCAAAAATATATTTATGTACGATTGACCAATAAAACGCTGTTTATAGAACAGTTTTGCGTCAATAAAGTAGCACTTTATTTTACTGTAAAATAAAGTGCACTTTATTTTACTAGTAAAATAAAGTAATTGCCAACGTCACTGACACGTTGCAAGACAACTCATTTGACATGTTTAAAAAATAAACATCTACTTGTCATCGCAACTGCTGTCAGCCAAAATCGTATCAAATTTTTATACTACTGAAAAAATATCCCTGTACTAAATATGAAAGAAAACTACCAGGTGGTTCGAAAGCTACCGCTTGTGAAAATGAAAATAATGCATTTGATGTAATTTGATGTTAAAACTCCAGTGGTAGAATAGGATGTGCACTTAAAAATTTTAAATAAAGTTAAAAATACACTTTATGTACGATTGACCAATAAAACGCTCTTTATAGAACAGTTTTGCGTCAATAAAGTAGCTCTTTATTTTACTAGTAAAATAAAGTAATTGTCAACGCACTGACAGGTTGCAAGACAACTAATTTGACATGTTTAAAAAAATAAACATCTACTTGTCATCGCAACTGCTGTCAGCCAAAATCGTATAAAATTTTAATTTGTTCAATTTATTATTATTTTTTAATTGCAATCGAACATAAAATCATGTATATAACGCTTACATAAACAGGCTTTATGGACTCATCATTTTATAGCCTCTCTCGCAAGCTCGCTCGGCTATAAAATTATTCGTTCAATAAAGCCCTTGTTTATGTACTTGTAATATAAATAGCTATTACTTGAAATATTACTTTGTACATCATTTTTCCGAGCTGAGCTGACCTGACGTACCTGACCTCACTCTGTAAATTATTGATATGTTACATTTTATTAATTTTTGCTGGCGTACAATCCACTGAAATGAGATTTTATATATGTTGTCAACATATATAAAATTTCATTTCAGCGGTACAAGCGCCGAAGCCGGCAGCCAAATTCATACTGTCGGGAGACGCCTTCGGCTATCGAAACGAATGATGCATGTAAAATGACATTTTACAACGAAATATGTCAACTGTCACATCGAGTCTCGATATCAACTTTAATTTCAACCAATCAGAAATGTAGTTTATAAAAATTATTTTTGCAAACGCTATTTTTTGGAAAGCTAAGTAGAATTTTGTTATCATATTTTATCATTGCGGAAATAAGGCAGTAGATTTTGCCCCAATAAAACCCTTTCCCGTTGGTAGACCTTTTTTTAGATTTTGAGGTTAGTAGGGAACTCCTCCATTCAAATACCCCACTCTGCGCCGCTGCCATGTTACTATATGAAAAAAGCAACTAAATAATCAAGTGAACTAGATAAACAACTTGGCACAAACTTTTATTCTGGCATTCAAGTTTGAAATGAAAGATGAAACTAGCAAACCCGTCAAAAATGAGAAAAAAAAAGAGAAGAAACCTAAACATCCCGTAGCTTCTATAAAATGGAGTCCTAATCTACCTATAGTCCAGGAGGATAATATTATATCGTCCTCAGCCAGAGAAAAAAATATATGGGGTTTTCTTCCAACATATGAGTACCACGTAAGTATACTGCTTGTCTACGGTAAGAGGATAGATTTCAGACAAATTTAATAAAATAAATAAAAATCTAATTCAGCGGTACACCGATATCTAAAAGTTGATCTACAACTACAAATGACTCACAATTTTACCAAATTTATTAAAATATGTCAGTGCTTCAATATTTACTGTCAAAGTTACAAATATAGAAAAATAAAGTTAAGTTCGGTATTTAATTGTAGGTTTTCACTAATTCACTAAAGGGGCAATTTCAATTTATTTTTATTTCAATTTTCGGCATAGTGATCTAATTTATCAGGTGTCCATTTAGTGTGTATTTGCTGGATATCTCAGTTTGTGTTAAAGATACGCTAAACTGCTTTCAACAAAAGTTGTATGGACTTGAAAAAGTCAAGTTTTAAAAATAAAATAAAACATTTTTTGGATACACATACGCCAACCCGACATCTCCCGACGCGACATCTGGTGTGACAATTGCTAGTTATGCATAAGTTTGATTGTAAAACACGTTTATTTATGCTGAGATGTGGGTTCAAGCCGGTCAATTTAACAATTTTCCGACAGAAAAGCCTCACTAAAGGCAAAAAAACTCGTCGAAAGCCATCATGTATACGTCATGAAAATTGGCGGATCGTCTAAGATCAAAGTGACTGGTACACAGGGCAACATTAAGAGTTTAATACAAACTGGGCTATACCAATACCAATACCACTTAAAATGTAATTAAAATTTTCAAGGATGATCCGATTTACATGCGTTTTATTATGAGCGGAGAATATCAAAGGATATGGCTTAAAGAACGAGATGCTTTTGCAAAAGATACGTATACTACAAAGAGAGAGATCCTCACAACTGATAATAATTTAAAGCGGAAGTGTGTACAAAGATATTACGGCTACAAGAAACCAACTAAATGTTTATGGCTGGAATCTAGGTAAGTTTAAATAATTTTTAGTTTTCACTTGTATATTTTATTTTACCTTGGATACGGTTACTATAAATACACCCATAATTCCCTAGAGCATAATGAGCGGGCGTTATGGCCGTACATAACGCCCGCTAATTCTACTAGGAGGGTCTGGATTACTCCGGCAATACATTTTTAGTTGCTTTGAGTGCATATTTTCTTTGATATTTCTTTCCTTAACGTTTATAAGACGTATGTAACACAAAGCAGCAATGTCGGTCCCGAAATATAATGAAACAATGACAGCAAACGTCAAAAAATCGGTTTTTCATTAAAATAAAATCAATTTTTTGTGAAAAATAAAATCTTGTATGCACCGCGAGCGTTACTATATAAGGCACTTGGTGCATAAATAACTATTATGTCATACTAGTTCAGTATTGTGTTTTTATTGCTTAGTTACCAACTATATAATTAGTGGAGTCAAACTAGCATGAAAAAACTGAAAACCTGTAACTTTTTTCGAAGAAATCGGATCGACATGCGGTTTTTTTTTAAATTTTCGAAAAATTATCAGTAACAAAATCTAACTAACTTCTTTACGCTCGGACATTTATAATTATTTAACAAATTGGACAATTTTCTGAGAGTTTCGCCGAGGGTATGGAAAACATGACTGCCTGTTCAACAAAAGGTCTGGAAAATTTTACCGTGCGGGTTTTCGAGGTCGCTCATTATCTTGTAGATGTCGAAGCTATTGTTTTGCCACACAAAAATCTAAACGCGGACATTTGCAGCCAATCAAAAGTGAGGGGTAGCTGCCACAAGGCTGTCAAATGTAATAATTTTTTTTATACGTCATTAGGAAGGTACTTTGCCGCCATTCAAAGCAGTCTTTTTATTTTTTAATTATCTTGTTAAATAAGTGAGATATTGCCTGTATACGATAACTTGGGACACCCGGTATATAATAACAAACAAATAAAGAGAAGGAACACAAAGCTTTCCCTGGCCGTGCCATATCTCATTTATTTTATCATGAGAATCTTAACACACCTATCCTCGCTCGGACCATAGCTGCTGGGCTGATGAAGATCGAGAAAAAAATCTTATCAAATACTATTAAACGAGCAAGGTTTGTATGTATGTATGTATGTGTCTGTGTCCAGAGGATCTCGAAATCCACTCGTCAGAATTCAATGAAATTTTCAGGGTAGACTAATTCCTATCTAAATCGGCAAAAAATGTAGGTCTCATGTCTGTGAAAATTCGATCTTCCGAGATATTTACAAGAAAAGTTAAGCTTTTGGTTTTATTTCCTAGCAACGGCAGATATAATAACTTGTTTCTATAGTAATATATACTACAAAGGAGAGACGAGTACAGTAAAAGTGGGGATATAACGTCACATTCCATTGGCTTACTTTGCGAAATAAGTTTCTATAATATAAATAAGGTCACAGCATATAAAATATATATACGCACTTCGTAGATTAAATTTTGAAGTTATATTATTTACAAAAAATAAAAATAAACCTTATGCATCTGACACTTTAACATTGAACGAATTAAATTTAACCAATAAATAACAAGGAGGATTATATATTGGGATTAAACTTTTTTTAATGTCTTGGCCATAAAAGTAACGCTTCAGTACTTACCTAAACTCAAAATTTAAAAAAAAAAGTTAGTTCAAGAACTATCTTTAAAAGTCACTGTCTTCACTAAAACTACTGATATCACTATAATTGTCTTTTCTGAGGTTTATTATTATAGGTTCTATTAAATTATCCATTGATATATCCACTTTCCTAAACGAATTTTCCACATTTTTAACATGATCAATGCATTTTCCCCAATGTTCTCTATTTACATCTGAAACTGCCTTCAAAAACAAATTTCGCACATCAGGAAATTTAAATGTTTTATTGTTTTGAGAAACATAACCTTTTGATAATTGTGACCAGATCAGTTCAATAGGATTTAACTCTGCGTGGTACGGAGGCAATATGAGAATTTGAATTCCTTTTTCTCTGGCCATCTCATCTATAATATATTTTTTGAATTTGTTTTTATGTTGCCTTGCTATTACTAATAATTCTGCCTTCAAGGATTTAGGAGGACTGATAATATTTTTAGAATGAAGCCATTTTGAAATATATATTAATACAAAATTCTGAATCAATTAAAATACATACGATACGGCTATGAATAAATAAAGTCTGACTTATCTGTCAAAAGAACAGGTTTATTGCAGTAAAAACCATGGAAACAGATTAAATCTAGACAAAAACTATATTAGGCCGATCAGATGTATTAAAATTTAAATTTTAACTACAAATACGCAAGGTAAAAATAAAATTTCTACTTCTTGAACCTGTACTACGTTCTGCAAATTAAATACTGCACTCCTTTCTTCTGTATAGTATAGTAGTAAAAAGGTTTGACTTTATTTAATTCCTGGCGTTTCAATCTGAAAGAATTCAATTTTAAATTTGTCGCTTTATATAAAAAAGGAAAGGTTCATTTGACGGACATAGATAATTTGCTTGTCAAATGACAGCCATCTCATAAATTCAAAGTTGAAAATACAACGTTGCCAATTCAATTTCAGAAATCATGGGTTTAGGTAAATATTTATAGGAACGTTGAGTAACACTGTTAAAATGGACACTTTGTATTTTATTGGAGGCTCGATGTGCTACTTCTTAAAATTATTTTCGAGTATACAGGGTGAAACATGAATCCGGGACAAAACATTCGGTCTTTTTTTTAAATGGATCACCCTGTATATTTTTTCATTTTTAGAATATCTGTCATGTGGACTTTACACACCCCTTTTGTTTTTGAGGCTCACATGCAACGTTGTCAAATTATTTACATTTTAATAAAATTTTATGAAAAAACATGAACGAAGAGAAATCTTCATAAAAACTATATTTTCAAAAATTGATAAAATAAAACTGGGTATGCAGGTACCAAAAGTATGTGCAGAAACATACATATCAGTTGGGTTCATGAAAAAATTACAGGGTTTCGAAACAAGGACCAAATTTCGCCAACTTCAAATTGCCTAAACTCATTTTTTTCAAATGGATTATTTACTTATCGAAAAGTATTATAGGATATGGTCTATATAATACCATTGGAAAGGTCATTGAATGGACCTTCAAATTATGAAATCAGATACAGGGTGATGTATTTGAAAAAAATGAGTTTCGGCAATTTAAAGTTGGCAAAATTTGATCCTTGTTTCGAAACTCCCTGTACTGTATTTTTTAAATGAACCCAAATGATATGTATGTTTCTGCACATACTTTTGGTACTTGCATACCCAGTTTTTTCCATAAATTTTTGAAAATATCGTTTTTATGAAGATGTTTCTTCTTTCATGTTTTTTCATAAAATTTTATTAAAATGTAAATAACTTGACAACGTTGCATGTGACCATCAAAAACAAAAGGGGTATGTAAAGTCCACGTGATAGATATTCTAAAAATGCAAAAATATATAGGGTGATCCATTTAAAAAAAGACCGAATGTTTTGGCCCGGATTCACATTTCACCCTTCATACTCGAAAATAATTTTAAGAAGTAGCACATCGAGCCTCCAATAAAATACAATAAAAATTTCTTCTCGATCTTCATCAGCCTAGCCGCTATGGTTGGAGCAAGGATAGGTGGACCACCCTGTATAAAAAAGATTTAATAAGACACATATACACATATCCACATACACATTTACATATGGATATACATACTTTATTAAAACAAAGAAATAGATAGATAGAAACATTAATAAACAGGGCAGTATTGAAGAACATTTGGGGCATCTTAATCTTGTGCAATTAGATACGGGGCGGTACATAAACAACCGAATAAGTGTCAGAATTTTTTTCCCGTTACAAAAATGCCACTAAATATCAATTATTTACGTTTTATTCTAGAATAATTAAAAAATATTTTCAAGGTGAGGTTGAACTACTTTTTTGACATGCTCCGGTTTTGTTTGCGTTTTTGCAGTCTTGCACGCATTTGAGCTTTTTTGGTGGTTTAGTTTCTGGCAGCGTTAATTGGGTGGTCTCCAGGGCCGACCAGAGGGGGGGGGGGGCATAATCCCCGGGGCCCGGCCGCAGGCCCTATTTTTACGGTTATTGTGCAAACAAAAAATTTCCCTTTTATAAAAGAGCCTCAATGACTGAAATTAATGTAGTTTTAGGCGCACCCACTTTTAGTGTATTTTTCAGTTAATCAATTCGATTGGAAAATATATTCTGGGGTTTCTTCTTAGTTAACCTTTGACTTTTGTTTAAACAAAAAATCCACTAAATAAGTAGATTTTCTTCAACTAAATTTCCTATTAATAAAAAATATTCGAGAATCTAAACTATTGCAACATAGGCAAGCGTCATATTCATCATGTGTTCAATGCCCAATTTTAGTATAGTTCCCGGAGATTTGTTTTCTATTTTAAACGAAAATTTTCCATTTCCGAGAAAAAGTCTAATTATGTTGACGGCCAAATATCAAAATCAATACTTTATTGTCTGAAGAAATAAAATGGAATAGACACACGGAAAACAATAAAACAAAAAACGAATAATAGAACCGGCGGGAAATTTAAATTTGACGTTGACATATGTAACACCTAGCACAGCACAAGCGCTTTAGTCCAATAAACGAAGGTGCCAACCCAGGCATCAGGTCTGTCCGGCACAATTTTTTTTTAATTTGCAGATATTCATGGGTACATTCACCCCCGAAAATCTCAGGTGTCTGAAATTTGTGGAAGGGCGGGAAATGGCCCATTGCGGTCTCAAAAATGTGTTTTTTTCGCCTATTTTTGCCGATATTTCCAAAAATAAGATACTTACAGAATTTTTGTTTGGACGAAAATGAAGATCAGTTCATTACCTACAAAAATGATCCTTATCATTTTTGTAAAAAATTTGATACTTTTCGACATAAGCGGCTCCAAAACGCACCGCCATTTTTAGCTCCTGCCCTGCATTTAGAGAGCACGCTCAATAAATCACTTAAAAATTAATATTTTTTCATGATTCAAAGTTAAGATGAAAGAAGGAACCTGTAACTATAATATCATGTTACTTTTTCCTTTTATCTATTTCTCTGGATTATTGAAAAACCAGGCCAAAGTTTGTTTTTGCTGGATATTTTGACCCTCCTATAAATTTATTAATATTTTTTTATCAAGACCAATTTCACCGAATCCTTTTGGATAATGGGGCTTTGTAAGGTGTTAATTATATTTAGAAAGATTCAATAAATATTTTTGTGTATTTTCATAAACATGTTTTTTTAGAGCGTTTTTTTTGGATTTCCGGAGTTTTTGAAAATGCTCGGGTCTATCGGGAATTAATATATAATCAAGGACCATATCGGTTTTCAATGCACATCATTAGAAAGCCTTGTAGATGGAATTATAAAAATTTTCCAATTTTCTGTTGAATTGGTGTGGGGAGGGGCCCGATGGGACTGTATCCCCGGGGCCCTGCTCAGCTCTGGGCGGCCCTGGTGGTCTCAACATGAGCGTTCATATCTTCATGATAGTCTGCGGTTTTTTTAGATTGAAATATTAAAGAACCACGTTTTGAAAACCCGTCATCACTTCCAATATGAGTTATAATTAGACGTCGTCCTTTACCGGAAGGAACCTTTAATCCTGTAGATAATCCTTCCAAAAAAGCCTGTCGTCGAGATTGAATGTTTGTGTCCGGCCACATTTAATAATAATAATAATAATAATAGTCTTTATTAAATAGGCATTCCTAATTTACAAATCAATTACACAATATTTATATAATTTCTCTCTCTTTCCACTGGATTAAAACCACTTAGTTGTTAAAAAAGTTTTTTTATTGACGTTTCGGCTTTCCAGATCGAAAGCCGTTATCAAAATGACAAAATAAATAAATTTACTAGAAACAGAACACTTGATAATCTTGCAAAAATATGACATCAACATAGTATACATAGAATAAGATTTTGAGATTGAAGATGTCAAAATCTGTTTCAATCATATTTTTGTGACGTTTCTGGGAACGAATTTTTGAAAGGATAGCGCATTTGCATATTATAAGAGAATTTATACTTCGTCATAACAACTAAGTGGTTTTAATCCAGTGGAAAGAGAGAGAAATTAAAATACAAACCACAATGAGCTTCCGAAATGAATATTTATATAGGTGAGACAGTTTAAAAAAGTAAAATTTAAAAATCTGAAAAGTATTTGAACAGAATATTTGAAGGAAAATTTACTTACTTAAAAAGTTCTGACTTAAAGTTATACACGGTATTACAATCTTTCAGCTCATTGGGAAGTTTGTTAAACTCAAGCAAACCATTGTGAAATAAAGAGTTCTGTGTTCGTAAATAGTTAGTACGAGTAACGTAAAAGTTTGTGTTATTTCTAGTTGGGTATGTGTGAATTTCGCTGTTGTATTTGATAAATTGGTTGAAGTAAGTTGGGCTGTGGAAATGTGTTATTTTAAATATAAATATCATCGCTGAATAAAAAATTCGATCTTTTGCTAACTGTGTAACCTTCAATCGCCCAGGTTTCGTCCAAAAAAAATATTTTTTTGCCTTCTGCACGTAATTTAAAAATGATTCTCTCCAACAAACAATTTCCTCAGAATCAATAACTACTGCTTTCCTGTCCTGTTTATCCCAATTGAACTTCAAATCTATTAAAGTTTCCCGTAGTTTTGTTTTTCCCATTTTAGGAAAATACTATTGATTGCGTCCAAAACCTTGGCAAGTGTTGGTATCTCTTTTTTAAAATAAAATTCGTGAATTTTTCTTCTTATTCCGCTTTTAATTTGTTCAGTAAATTCCACTTTTTTCTTACCTCCTGCATTTTTCTTTGAGGGTTTAACAACTCCACTTTTTAATTCACTTATAACTTTATATATCGTTGATTTGCTTACACCCATTATATTCTTAGGCAATTATAAACATTGCTTACAAATATTTTCTCGTTAACAGACAACGCACACTTTTTGAACCACACTACATTTTTCAATACTACTGTCACTATTAACCGAAAATTACCACAACGTCTTACTATAATAGATAATATAGAAGGCTAATCAAACAGGTTAGGTAATATTGGGAACTGATCAAGATACTAACTGCAACTGCCTATCTTATCTTCATATCAAATCCTAGGTAGGTAACCATCTTATAATCCCACGCCCTTATTATCATTTTGGTTTTTCCATGGCATTAATAATCTCCAAAAAGATAATAAAATACCGATTTACCCTTAGATTATAGATTTCTGTAATCTAAGGATTTCTCCCATTTACATTTTTAATACAATACCCTTAGATTATAGATTTCTATAATCTAAGGATTTCTCCCATTTACATTTTTAATACAATTATAGTCACATTTATAGATTATGAACCCTCAGATTACTTTCTATAATCTAAGCTAAGCTAAGATTTCCAAGAAGTCAATGACGAATAACGATTTAAACAATTTAATGTAGGTATATAGTCTGTGCAAGAGATAAGTCAGAAAGAAAGGAACACACCGTCAAAGGTACCGCTGAGACCGAAGCACAGACGGTATAGTTCTTCCATTATCAATTGCAGAATATAAAAACTCGTTCTGAACCCTCACCGACAATTCTGTTTGATCTGCCACAGGCGCGCGTAGATACCTTATTTTATAAATTTATTATTTTTAAAAATATGTGATATGTGAGAAAGTATTATTATTATTTTTTTTTTTTTTTTTTTTTTACTTCTGTGTCAACGGCATCGACTACTATGGCCATTAGCCTCGTGTTCTGTGTAGGCTTTGTTACTGTTTCCCAGCGCCACTTTAGGAACATCACTGTTAATTAGAACCCAACAGTGAATGGCCGAGTGAGGAATCACACCTGGTAAATAAAAATCTTTGTTACTGCTACTATTTGGTATCTTAAGGAGTTGCCGCGAGTGGTAGGATGCGTTGTCCATAACAATTACTGACTGTGGTGGTGGTAAAAACTGTTCATTAAACCACTTTTCAAATAATTCTGCTGTCAAAAAGCATTAGGCACGAAACCATCTTTGCTTCCAGCGTGTACTATTATAATGCGTTTCCCTTTAGAGCATGGCCCATTCAAACAGCAATTTTTACTATTGTCAACCCAACCGAAATTTACTACATCGTGACTGTCAAACCATGTTTCATCTAAATAAATTATGTGTCTATTAGAACTTCTGTACTCTTTTATCTGACGCAAATAATCTTGTCGCCAGTGAACTATTCTTGACGATTCGGTGATTGCCATCCGTTTATTCAGTTTTTTGTGTTTAAAACCACATACTGACAAAACTTGACGCAATGTCTCTAAACTGGTATAATTGTATTCTGGATAATCTGCTAGCTTTTGCTGGATTACTTCCAATGTCGCAACCGTGTTCTCCTTATATAAACTATAAATTGTCCTACGTATAAAATCTTGAGTAGTTTTGTCAACTGATTTCAGTTTTTCTTTACATGTTTTTCGGTTCTGTGAATGATCCACAGTAACCCCTTTCATGACTACTCGATAAACGGAAAATTTATTTATTTTAGTTAATTCGGCAATTCTTATTATGATAGCATTATCAGATTGCTGAATATTTTCCTTTTTTAAACATTCGAATATATTTAAAATAACTTGTTGTGTTTGTATATCTAAATCTTTATTGTTAAATATGTACCTGTCTTGAATCTCACTACACTCTGTAATTTCAATATCTCCATTCGCCCATGGTCTCCAGAACGCCATATTTATTTAAAGAAATTTCTAAATTAAACCCACCAACAAACTCGCGAGACTACCCCACTGATATGTTTCGGAACAAAAACGAGATGATTTATAGCTGTTGTGCCTTCGTAAACCTTCGGCCAATACCGTGCATTTAAGTTTACGATTCGATGTTTTCATTGGTAAACAACGAATATGATGGATTTTGACACACATCAATCAAGTCAACGTGGACTGACGGTTCGTTTGATATTTACCGCATTTTATAAGGGGAATAAACATTATTTTTTGTTTCTTAGCTTGGCATGAGTGCCGTGCGTATATATTAAATATTGATCACTCCTTACATAACTGTGTTCTGCAATTGATAATGGAAGAACTATAACACTCAAATAGGGCGACATAGGCGTGCGGGGAAAATTAAATTCAGTTGAGTATTTCATTAATAGACTATTACTAAAGTTATATATGTAAACATTATTTCCGTAATTATTGCTTATTGATATATGAAAAGTAGTAAAGTTACCTAAATGAGATACAAGTTAAAATATCAAGTTGTAGCATGACAGAATTAAAAAATATCTCCCGTTTTTCCATATTCGTGCGGAAAATTCCATTTTATAGGACGGACAAGAGGTTTTACAGGATAGAGTTGGACGTTACCCTTAAATTTAACTTTTTATATATTTATGGTTGGTGATAATTTTGAATAATAAACCTAATGATAATATTTTATTATTTTTTAATGACAATAATAACTACGACAACTAAAAAAGAGGTAAAACACCGGTCAGCCAGTAAATGTTAATAAAAATGTACTGGACTATAGGGATTACTTAAACTATACTATAAAATGTAACTTTCCGCACGAATATGGAAAAAACGGGAGATATTTTTTAATTATGTCATGCTAAAACTTGATATTTTTACTTGTATCTCATTTAGGTAACTTTTCATATATCAATAATTACGGAAATAACGTTTACATATATAACTTTAATAATAGTCTATTAATGAAATACTCAACTGAATTTAATTTTCCCCGCACGCCTATGTCGCCCTATTTGAGTGTTACCGTCTGTGGTTCGGTCTCAC
Source organism: Crepidodera aurea (assembly GCA_949320105.2). Taxonomy (NCBI): domain Eukaryota; kingdom Metazoa; phylum Arthropoda; class Insecta; order Coleoptera; family Chrysomelidae; genus Crepidodera; species Crepidodera aurea. The sequence goes on along the minus strand of OX439479.2, from coordinate 22,907,036 downwards.
CGCTTTATGAGAAAGAAAAAACGCCATAAAAACAGCAAAGGATACCGCCAATAGAAGAAATACTGATTGATCTGGACATTTTTGAGTACACTGTCCATATACATAAAAATAAAATGATATTTTGTCTATTAGGACCACTGTGCAAAGATTCAATAACCAACTTATTGGAGATCGTTAGGGGTAATTTGCGTAAAATTTCTATATTGATTAACTTTCTTTAATATGAATTTACATTTTAATTTCTATAACGCATATTAGATTTGAATAGAGGTTGAACACTCCACCTGGCCTATAGCTTCATTTTCTGATCTCTTGTGAGATTCAGAAACGTTGCTAATTAAAATTTTGTCTCAAATTTTAATTCTAAAATTAAAAACACGGTGAATAAAGTCATAAATATTATAAATTAATTAAGCTTACCTACCCTATCTCAACCCTCACCATCGGAATCACTGTCATCAACATTGATAATTTGGTCGGACTCGTTATATAAGAATTTTCTTCTTTGATGACGTTTCATTTTTTTCTGCCAATCATCAGCTGAAATTTTGTTAATTTCTTCTTTTACCAAATTTGCTATCAACCCATCAAATTTGGGAAACACGTTATGACGCCTTATTCTTTTTTTAAGTTGTCTCCAAATTAATTCTATGGGGTTAAATACAAAAAAATAGGGCGGAAGGCGCAATACCTCGTGGCCCCTTTTTGATGCCAGGAATCTTTGGGACAACAACCTGATACCACATAATCCATTGGAATATCATTTAGTGATTGTTCCGATTCTTTAGATCCACTTAAAAAAATCTGTATTTTCCCAAGGACGAAACATATTGAAATTGACACCGAATAAATAAATAAGAAGTACACTGTAACAATGTTTCAAAATAAAAAAAAGTATGTATATACACGGAAGCCAAAAATAATATAATAATAAACTAACGCCACGAATCACCTACCACCTACTATTCACTAAATCAAAAATATCACTGTATCACTGTATGAATATTTTCCTAGCCCTCACTACTGAAGACAATATTTGTCTAACTTCCTACTTCCTACTTTAATTGCAGAACAAAATGATCCCGCTTTATACAAGTCGCTAATACCGACAAAGCCACTTGTCGGCACATCTACATGCCTCTAATACCGACAAAGCCACTTGTCGGCACATCTACAAGCCGCCAAAGTAACCTGTCTGCACATCTGAGAATTTTGTTTCTGCAATTGAAAATGTAAAAACTATAACCACACTTCCATTGTCGCCTCTTATGAGTGTAACCTCACACCCCACAGTTTAGTTAAATTAATTTAAGACAAAATTTTAATTAGTAATTCAAATCTAATATGCGGTATAGAAATTAAAATGTAAATTCATATTAAATTCATAATTAATAATTATACGCCATTCTCCCCTATAACGATATTCAGCTAAGTTGGTTATTGAATCTTTGCACAGTGGTCTTAATAGCCAAAATATTATTTTATTTTTATATATATGGACAGTGTACCGTGTTTTCGACTTTAAAGTGCTCAAAAATGTCCAGATTCATGAGTATTTGCTCTATTGGCGGTAATCCTTTGCTGTTTTTTCATTCTCATTCCTTTCCTTCTGACTTATCTTTTGGACAGACTATACCTAATAGTCAACGTTATAGGTCTTGAAAAATATTTGTTATATACCTTGTTGTTAATTTACTCAAACAGATAACTCTACCATTTACATAACAATTGCAAATAACTCAAAAAACATTTTATAAAGTACCTACATACAGAAATAGTACTCAATAATACGTATTCAAAAAAAAATATTTTTAAATGATGATTTTATGTACCACGTAAATAATATACAGGCACCCATATCTGAACTTTCCTGTTCTGACAGATATATTACTCAGGCTCGATCGCGATTTTACTATAATTCTTTTTGTAGATACCGTGATTTGAGTAAACTGTCAAAGGATGAGATATTTTTGAACAAAATTCGAGAAACGAGATTTAAAGTAAAAGAAGGATGTCCCCAAAAAAAGAAAAGCCAAGACAAAAGCGAAAAGAAAATCGAAAAAGATGAGTGTACTTGCGGTAAAGGCTCCTAACTAATTGGTAGTTAGTACGAATTATTATTAGCAGATATCGGGAAAAGTGAGTTGTGACGTCATTGATACATAGGAGTCACTTCATATGTTAAACAATATGTAGATATATTAACCCGTATAGTTGACAACTTGTGTAACACCTGAGATACGTATTGTTTTGCCAATTTGCCTAAAAATATAATGTAAAGTAGGAATAATCAACCAATTTTTAAACAAATTATTTTTTATTTTTCGTTTCAAGATATTTGGTTGACTTTCTAAGTACCGCAATAGGATTATCCTTAAGGTTGTAAATTTCTTATTATAAAATAAACAATAACAGATCCGTACTCCTGTTTTAGATGTGGGTATGAATAAGAATTCCGTTTATTTTAGAAAATTCCGAGTAATTAAAGTAATGAATGAGTTGTTTTGCATTACTGGGAAATTAAAAAAAATGTGATTAAGTGATCATATTAATATATAGGGGGTTCCAAAAGTCACTTCCTCGGATATAAACAGGCCTAATGAGAGGGGGGGTAACAAGGGGATTCCCCCGGGCCCGCAGTTCTCGATGGGGCCCGAGCACGTACGAAAAATCCCTGTAAGCACTATGCTTCACTTTTGTAATGTGATAGGCTACTAATTTTAAAAATTCTATAGGGGCCCGTAATTTTTACCCCCGGGCCCGATTTTTCTCTCTACGGGCCTGGATATAAACCACCCAATATAACAAACAGATGTAGTCAAATATACACATTTTTTTTTCAATTTATTATGCCACATAGTTTTTTATTTTTAATTTCCGCAAAAATAGGTATACCTTTTTAGGACTCAGATAAACAAAAATTTTTTCAGATTAAAAAAATTAACGGTTTTCTAGATATTAAAGTTTTTAAGTTAAAAACATTTTTTTTCAAAAATAAAGTTGGTTGGCAAAAAAACATCGTATAGGGTTCTTTAGGTGCTCATTTTTTGTTTTTAGGTGAACTTTTTGATACAATAAAATAAAATAATACTCCCCAATTAAAAACATGTTCAAATTTTGAAAAAAACTCAAAAAATGATTTTTGTTTAAATTTTTAATAAAATAAAAAAAATGATTACTCCATTTAATTCTACAGAAAAAAATACAAAAGAAACTGTGTTTCATTGTTTTATTTGAAATTTGATTTTGGTTCCGTATTGTTATAAATATTCAATTGTAATAATGAAAATGCAGATAAATATAAAAAACAATTATTTTTTGTTGTATAATCAAAAGAATATCCTGTATGCAAGTTGTAGATTATGAAAAAATTTTTAACTTTTGAAGGGTCACCTTTTAACCTCAAAACTGTCGAGAAAAATTAGAAAAATACTATTTTTTTCTGAAAACAATGAAATACATAGTAATCAGTTTTTTAATTTTATTAAAAATTTAAACAAATTATCAACAATTACTGAAATGGGGACTATTATTTTTTTATTGTATCAAAGAGTTAACGTAAAAACAAAAAATGAGCACCTAAGAACCCTATACGATAATTTTTTGCCAACCAACTTTATTTTTTTAAAAAAGTTTTTAACCTAAAAAATTTAATATCTTGAAAACCGTTAGATTTTTTAAACTGAAAAAATTTGTGGTTATCTGAGACCTAATAAGGGATGCTTTCACGAAATTTCATCAAAATTAAATTGTTTGCGGAAATTAAAAATAAAAAAACCAAAAAAAAATTTTAATAATTTTTTGCATTTTCCGCGAATATTTTGAGGTTATGGTAAAAAATGACTCGCATAGAAGTTGTACATTTTTTCCAGATCTACAACTTTGCCATTAAATAGTGTTTGATAAGACGTCAAGTTTCGCGGAAAATCGCAAACTACCATTTTGCCCCCCTCAAATTAACCCTTTAGCACTCCTCTTGTTGGACGAATTTTTTTACGTTCATTGTAAGCCCCTTTACCACATCCAATCATAAAAACTCTGCAGAAAGTTATTTTCGTTTTTGCAATTACATTACCTATCTGGCCTGCACTAATAATACTATTGGGGCACTTAGAAAGTCAACCAAATATCTTGAAACTGACTATACCGGATACCTATAGGCATTTGGGTGAACGATGCGCGCGCAATCGCACAATAACTACTAGCCTTGTCACCGAAGGGTTAATATAATATGTTATAAACATTTTTTGATCGCGACTATGTATTCCTATGTAGTCTTAACTCACTTTTTTCTGATTTTTGATAATTAGAGATAGATGGATAAATGAGGTCTCTCAATAATGTCAAGTGTTGAATGTTTTGTTTAATTTTTTACAAAATTTAAAATTGTGTGAAACTCATTATTGCGTATTTTAATAAATTTTAGTACCTCATTATTTACAACTTACATACGTAATCATTTGAAATGTCTTCTTTCGGTGCTATATAAAAATACTGGGTTAACTTTAAAATGGCAAAGAAATTTTATAGGGTATTTAATATTAAACGGCCATTTATCTCGTTAATTGTTCTTTATAGGTAATAAAAAAAATTAAAGATCTGTGAGTAAAGTGTGCAGTTTGTTTTATTTTAGTTTAAATATATGAAGTTATAGTCCTCGTAATCAGCCCCGGATACAAGGGGGGGGGGGCGACCGCCCCCCCAAACGAAAAAAATCACATATACAAATAAATAACTAAAAGGTAATAAAGACATTATTTCAAAAATTTTCCGGACTCCCCGGAAGGTACTCTTAATCGCTTTAGTCCGGCCATCTGAAAAGTTCTATAATGTCGCTCTATCGAGTGTTCTACTTTAATATATAGCTCGGAAGCCAGAGTGGAAAGTATAAATAAAAATAAAAATTTGTGCAATCGCTAAGTTGTAAATGACTAATGGATCGGCGGCTACACGACCAAATCATGGTTTAACTGTTCGGCATCCTTTGAAGCAGTCAAAGGATGGCGCGTCTGCTTAAAGAGTGAGGTTTTTTTGGTAGCAACAAAGGCGCCGCTTTTAAACTGTTAAATTGGGGCTACTATATGTATTACACCAAAATAATTTTTTTTTGAAATTAAAAAGGAGGTATTATTATAAAACAAACGTAGTATATATTTTTTAAAATATAAAAATTTTACTAAATGATATACTCAAATAAATTATACAAAATATTTTTTTCTACTACCATGCATAAAGTACGTACTTTATGCAGGCTACGGAGTGCACAAAAAATCTTGTATATTTTAATAAAACTTAAAATTATCATTTTTTTACGGCATTCATTCGACGCAATTTTTATTTTCAAAATAGTGTTTATACAGGGTGTTTCATAGGTAAACCGACATACGTTTTGTTTTGGGTTTTGATCCATTTCGGCCAATATTTTCATAAGCTGTAACTTTAGAACCACCCTGTCGATTTCTCTCATACTTGGTACCGGTATATTATGTTAATAGCCCTATTCTATAGTGTAAGAACTACGGTTAAAATCCAGATCCGGATTAAGAAGAATTATATATATATACATATTACTAAACTTTTAAAATTAAATTAATTCAATACTTATAGTCATTTCCACAAGCCATAACTTTGGAAAAAATTTGTAGATTTCTTTCATATTTGGTACAGGTAGATTGTTTAAATAGCCCAATCGTACAATACAAGAACTACAGTTACATTTTAAAGAATCTGATATACAGGGTGCTATTTTAGAGATTATCAACTTTTACAACTTTTCCTTAATCCGGATCTGGATTTTAACCGTAGTGTAGTTCTCACATTATACGATTGGGCTACTGAAAAAATATCCCTGTACTAAATATGAAAGAAAACTACCAGGTGGTTCGAAAGCTACCGCTTGTGAAAATGAAAATAATGCATTTGATGTAATTTGATGTTAAAACTCCAGTGGTAGAATAGGATGTGCACTTAAAATTTTTAAATAAAGTTAAAAATACACTTTATGTACGATTGACCAATAAAACGCTCTTTATAGAACAGTTTTGCGTCAATAAAGTAGCTCTTTATTTTACTAGTAAAATAAAGTAATTGTCAACGCACTGACAGGTTGCAAGACAACTAATTTGACATGTTTAAAAAAATAAACATCTACTTGTCATCGCAACTGCTGTCAGCCAAAATCGTATCAAATTTTTATTTTTTCAATTTATTATTTTTATTATTATTTTTTAATTGCAATCGAACATAAAATGTATATAACGCGTACATAAACAGACTTTATGGACTCATCATTTTATAGCCTCTCTCGCAAGCTCGCTCGGCCATACAATTATTCGTTCAATAAAGCCATTGTTTATATACTTGTAATATAAATAGCTATTATAATGTGTACTTAATAATTCAGAAATTGATTTATATAAATAAATAAATACAATTTTGATGGCGTTGAATGAATGCTGTAAAAAAATGATAAGTTTAAAACATAAGTTTTATTAAACAGAGACAATGTTCAACATTTTAATTATTTTTACATCATCAGTAAAAGTATAATGATTATAAATGTACAAGGATTTTTTTGATATGTCTTTGTTAATACATATATCTTTAGTTTTATAAAAATGAGTGAGAATTTTAGAAATTATAACTTCCGGTCAAATTTTCTATGAGAAAATAAAAAAAAATTAAAAACCAATGACTTCCTGAGATAGCTTAGTCTCTTCTTTAAAATGCTATCTTGTTTTTTCTTTGCGTACATTTTAGGCAAAGACACTTAAGTTTTTTTACGAACGTCTCGCTTAAATATTTGTATTCAGCGGGTTGGCGCGCGTAGAGTTTTCGAATTCGCCTTCTTATTTATAATAATTTTTTATAGTAATACAATTTTTTTTTAAATAACTTTTTTTAGTAAAATTTTCCACTCTTTCACGTGGACGTTTTAGTTTTTCAATTTTTTTTCGAGATATAATGAAAAAAACCAAATTTTTGATTTTGTTTTCGAATTGTGCATAAACTTTAAAGCAGCAAAGATTTTTTACCCCTTTAAACTACCTAACCGCCTAGTTTCAGCGATATCACATTTTATGATTTTTTGATCTAAATGTAGATCTGGCAACTGGACTATTGTTAAATATGAAAAGTACATTATGTCTCTTCCACATAATAATTTTGATAAAAAACTATCTTTATTGTAAAATTGAGTATCTGTCATTAAACATTTGAGTGGGAAAAACATTTATTTAATGATGAGGTCAACAGTTGACGCTATTCAAACTGCATTAATTTATTATTCGCATTCCCGAATGAAACCCTGATGCATGAGGCAAAACGATCAGAGTCCCACTTCTTATTTTATATAGAATTCTTTATGGCTTCAATGTATCAATATTTAAAAATTTGTATTTGATAGCAAACGAGTTAATTTTGTTTTAGATAGTTTACGTTTAATCTAAGTTTTTTAGTGGAGACGTTTACTCTTAGGATAAAACAGTGAAGCATCGCATCAAGCATCAAAAACAAATACATGTACTAAACGGTAACCGTTCATAGTAAAGAATGGAGCATCGACTAAAGCAAAGCATCGATCATCGCCGTTTCCGGGGAATCAAATCAATTTGATTTTCAAGACTCTTCTCAGGACTGATGCTCGAAATGTGATGTATGATTGGTGCGCTCAAGGTTGTGTGAAAACTAGCCACAGAGGTAAACTGCTTTTATAGATGCCCCACTATATGCCCTCTCATGACTGGCTTGAGTCGATGTTTGAGGCGAGGCTTCACTATGTTTTTACCCTTAGTCTGTGGATGTTCGATTCATTAAATATCCCTACTTCTGGTTGGAACATCAGGGGATCTAAAAAATAAAATAAAGCGAAGCACCAGCATTGGTTAAATAAGGAAAAAAATAAAACAATAATTATTCTCAAATTTTATTAACCAAATATTTTTTTAAAATCGGTTAACATTTATAATTTATTAAATATAATAGTAAATATACATTTCTACTATGACTTTGTAAAAATCTTTGGCTTATCAAAAAATATTTACTACAGATTTAAATTGTACTCTTACAATTCGGTATTTGTCTTTAAGGCACTATATTTTGCAGGGAAATTATTAACAACATAATTTTAGAAACCACTACACACATTTTTATATACTACAATTAAAGTATAAAAGAAAAGTAACGTTTGTATATATACATAATTTATTTACAAAATATAACTATTAAATTGGACAGAAGGACCTAGGTCGATAGCCCTTACAATAAACTTCTTTAATAATAATAACTATTAAATTATCACACAAAGTTGATTCTAATTTGAATAGGTGTAGAAGGTACGTAGATTGAAAAAGGTGTAACTAATATTTAAGTAACATAATAGAAAGTCTGTAAAATTCTTATAATACCTATATTGAAAAATATGTCACAGATATGCCGGTTATTTATCAGGAATTTAAAATGTAATTGTGGGGCATTTTGATTCCAATGCCTCAGACCCACACAACGATTTTGGACGGCCGGTAAAAAGTCGGACGTCCACATTCCTTTAGTGGCGTGAAAAAATGAATGGAACTTTTCACACAGCACGGCACGACATTTTTCGAGGATGCTGAACACGATGGCATTATCCAAAATTATTTTCAACTTACCCCACCCCTCAAACGGCTAAAAACCACCTACAAAATGAAGGAATCGCGGATTCCGCGTCTTCTACCGGCAAAATATATCTTCTACCTTGTTTTCGAGGACGCTCAACGCTATGGCGGTATCCAAAATTACTTTCGATTTGACCCCACCCCTCAAACAGCCAAAACCCGCCCCCAAAACGGGGGAATCGTGCATTCCGTGTCTTCCACATTTTTTTTTCGACGTATTCCCTCCCTAACGGCCAAAAATCACCTTCTACAGGGTGAAAAATTTTCGCGGGTTTCCATGTTTTCACCCTGTAGAGGGCGGTTGGTGGCCGTTTGGAGGATGTGGCGAAGTTGCTGTACAGATGTAACATCACCATTCTGCTCAGCATTATCAAAAACGAGAGATGACGCGGTGTTTCTTATTAACAGCAAAAAAAAAATTTTACCCTGTAGAAACTTATTTTGAATACCGCAATCGTATTCAGCATCCTCGAAAACAGGGGGGAAGATATATTTTGCCGGTGGAAGATGCGGAATCAACGATTCCCCAATATTGGGGGTGGTTTTTGGCCGTTTGGGGGGTTGGGTCAACTCCAAAAGAAGAACAGGGGGATAGGTGGTTTGGTTGTTGCTTAAAATATTTGTATATTTTTCCGACTCACAGAATGTAGTACCTATAAATGACCTTGAAATCTCATTTCCGTGACGTGATGGGTTAAAACCATAGATTTAGAACAATAAGATCGAGTTTGTTTACATTTCGGCTGAGGACAAGGACACGTAACAGTCTAAACGCTGTGTTATTGAATTTATATTATAAGTTTCAATGTTGTCAAAGTTATCATAATTTTTTTTCGTTATTACCAAAATCCTAAATCTATGTAAAAATTCTCTTGATAAATCAGATATTTTGATTCGCTAAAATAATTGTACATCTACGAATACTAATTTTCGTAACTATTAACACAACAAATCATATTGATAGATAAATATTGACAAAGATACTTTACCACGATTTAAGTTTAGACCATTTCTACGAAAAATTGTTAGAAGCGGCAACTGTGTACTGGTTCTACCCTACTGTGATTATATCGTTATGAATGAAATCAGGGGATAGAATGTTTCGTAGTAACATAATTTGATGGTTTATTATTGTGTGCTTTTTAGGTTATATTATTATAATTTTCTTTTTCACATTGAATTTATTGGTTTAACTTGATTTATTAGATAAATATGGTTTATTAGTGTTTGAATGCAGCAAAATAGTTTATTTAAATCATTTCATGGGTAAGTTACATTATACTATTATGAACAAAGCCCAGGGGCGTAGAATTAGTATTTTATCGACTGTATAAACTCTCTGATAATGCCTAAAGGTTTCATATATTTTGTTAAAAATTAAATCAAATTTTGTTTTTCTGTCAAACTACCTAAGTATTTAGGTAATATTTTTCATTTAAACAGTTATACGAAGACATGACTTTTAGGATTCCTGCAAATGTTGAAAGGAGAAATATTTGGTACTCTTTGTTAGGATTTGAGGCAGTGAAGTTCATACCTACAAATGCTTATATTTGTTCTTCATTTCCGTGATAATGACTTTGAATATAAACCAAGTGGAAGGAAATATTTGAAAACAGATGCAAAACCAATATCGAGGTAATATACCTATGTTTATTTGTTTTTTAATAAATTTAGGCTATAAGATTTAAAAATACTTTTGTGAAGCTTTACTAGAATACAAACATTTTTCTCTTAAAAAATATAAGGTACTTCCAGTAATATTGTTTAAACATTATGGCTTAAATTTATGTAATGTAAAAGGTCAAACCAATCTTTTGAGAATATGTTGAATATTTTAAGCAATCAAAAACATTTCCATAATACCGACTTTTTAAACTCTAGTGATTTCCCATTAATCTTAACTTTTATTGAAAATTTTTGTGTTCTGTAATTGTAGTTTTAACTAATTACTTATTTGATTCGATTTGTATGTCGTTTCACTGTGAATGCCTTCTCGCCTGCTTCGTGGATTATGAATGTATATAATTTTAATGTAGCGTAGTGGAGAAAAAATAAAATAAAACGAGGCTTGCCTCACAAAAAAATAGTAGATGTACAAATTTGTTAGTTCTGCCAACGTTTTCGTTAGTTGATATTTACTAACTAATTTTTTTCTGTTATAGGTTCGATAAGATTAAAACGGTTTATTTATTTTTCAGGATTTATCTAAACGTAGAAGTTTCCTACTATACCAACATTATTTTTTTTTATTTCAGGATGATACAACTAATAATTCATCAGTGTTTAATTTGTAGTTAGTTCCCAATTCCTACCTCAATCCCGAATAGCATGATAGTCGAACAGCCTGATAAAAACAAGTTCGACACATTTGCAAGGAAATGATGAATTTTCCCTTGATCCTGCATTGACGAATACTAGGTGTTCAGAGGGGACTAGCGAAATAACTGATCCTAAATTTTTTTACGATTAATTTGATTAAATAAATATATTTTCATTAGTATTTTAAATTTCCTATATGTAACCGGTAAAATTAAAATCGTTAAAAAAAATAAATATATTGTGTCACATCCCATTTCCCTCTGTAACGGTACGCCCATGCATCGCAGCATAAATTCGTTGCCATGTTCTGGACTTTTATATATCTATCTCCCTTCATCCTTGGGCACGGAATATTTGAAACTTATGAATGACTTGTTGGGGATGTGGTTAAAACAGAGCCCGGATTCGGATTCAGGGCGCCAAAATATCTAAGAATAACATGGTCTGGTCAAATAGCCCCGACTTTTTTTTTTCTTTTGTAAACCTGTGTTATCCATCCTTGGTGTATAAGAATAGTTGTGTAAGATTAATAATTACACTTGCGCTAATTCAATGGCAAGACTATACATATAGCATTTCCATAAACACTTCGGCATTCTATACTTTGCAAGTTTTTTGGTAAGTTATAGATTTTCATACATAACATTAAAAACGTTATTCATAAGTTCTCTGTTCTATCTTTATATCGATATCATCTACTATCTTCTTTTCCATCTTGTAATTTTATGAACCATGATAAGTAAATAAAAAACGAGACACCCTTGCGTTCGTACCAGATATTTTGTCTGCCAACTTCCTGGTTCTGCCAAACACTGTTGTGTTGGCCAACGTATGTATGGCATAATTGTGACAAATATTTCGATAAATGGGTCTGTCAAACGGTGGTCCTATTTGTGGATGGCATATTTGTAAAGAAATATTTTGGCAACTTCAAAAGTCTAGTATTTTATAATTAAAAAATCCAAACTTAAATAATAACATAACTACTCATTCAATCTCACCATTCATGCATCATTTTAGTTTATTGTGACTAGATTGTGTAGAGCAATAATTTCTTCTCATCGTTAGCAGAAGTTAAGAGGAACTGCATACTTTAGTCGGTTACGGAAAAAAAGCTTTTCTTTATAACTGTAAAGCGACAAGTTAGTTGTCCACATATATAAAAAATCACTTTTGTTTGTTATCGAGCTTTTCTTATCTAAAGAATATAATTTCTATAGGTATAGGTAATGTTTCCTTTATTTTTTCTCTCAAAACATTTTCAGAGACACTCGCGTCAGTTTTAACCATGTAAACAGTCTTGACAAAGTTGTCTGTGGATAGTTTCCAGTGTGCAGTAATTTGGAAAACTGTCAGTCACACACCGTCTCAAGATACGTTACTGGTTCTGTTTCGATGGGCTTCAAATACCCCTGACCATCCAGCAAATCGATTTCGTTCACTAGCGGTAACGGTGGAGGTCTAGGTAAACTCTTCATCTTCTTTTTTTCAGTTTCGAATGAACAATTCGTGGTTTGCGCCATTTTATATATCTCTTCCAGTCTATCACAAATCAACGGAAAAGTTATTCTATGTCTCGGTTCTGTCTTCCAGCAGTTTCGCATTAATTCGCAGATTATAGATGGACAATCTTCCGGTGGGATCAGCATGATGCCGTCTAGGATCAGATGGACGACTTCTTCGTTGCTGTGGCCATAGTAAGGCTGTTTGCCGAAGCTGAAAATTTCCCATAGGATGACTCCGAATGACCAGATGTCTGATTCTAGGGTGAAGCGACCGTAGACGACACTTTCTGGAGACATCCAACGTACTGGGAGAAGACGCGAACCTCCAATCTAAAACAATAACATTAAATTGGTTGGTTTTTCAAAATAGGCCAGTAGATATAGACATGATTTTTACAAAATTTAACAATAATTACAAAAGTTTTAAAACTTCAGTTGAATGAAGAGTAAGTTCAAATGATATTAAGTCTGATTTTGCAACCTTTTCTTCTGAACGGAAGACATTGAACAGTGGCGGCTCGTGAACTTTCTCGTAGAGGAGGCAAATGAAAAATAACAAAAATTTGCCATAGCTCAGTCTTATGAACTTGCTAGCCAACTTAACCTCAAAACTACTCATAATGTAAACAGAAACACTCACAGAGAGTAGTATGATATAATAACATAACATGTGTTAAAATGCAATCAACCAGTACAGGTATAAGAAATATACTCTATGGATAATCAAGTATTTAACTGGACCACTGTCGCCCAAATTAATGAGTAATCTTAAAACTATTTGCAAATAGTTTCCAATTTATGGTTAAATTGCAAAAAAAACAACAAAACAATTGTATAAAAAAATGTTCCGTTGAAAAAAGACGGTTTCAAATCTCCTGCGTCACTTAAAATATTATTCGTTGTTATAATAGTCCAGTCAATGAACGATGGAACGCTTAAAAGGGGGTGTAGAGAACAGGAGCGAACGTGCAAAAACGGATTTAAGGTATGTAATTTGAGTAGTTAGGAATTAAATATACTAAAAGTCCCCGAGCGTAGAAGGTGCGCGGCTTGCAGGGGGCATGGAGAATGTAACTTTTTTCGTCTTTTCGCTTATATCACGAGAAATATGCATCGCAGCAAAAAAGTCATCCAATACAAAATTAAATATCATAAAATTTACTACATGATTTCTTAAATTCATTTTTCCTATCTCTTTTCATTCTAGAGATATTTGCTAGCAAAAAATGCAAAGTTTTCAATAGTTTTTTTGCCAATTGCCCTAAGAGACTCAAGACAACTCAACATTAATTTCTTAAGTAATATTTTTTTAGGTGTAGAAGGTTATAGCTCTTAAATAAATAATAAAAAATAGAATGTACAGTTTTCTTTGCGAATGTAGAAATTTGCTGTAACTTTCGATTAGTTTACGTTAAAGTAATAAATAAATATATTAATTAAAAGGTCGTTTAATCCTCTACACCTTTTTTTTTTTTTTTAATCGGACACGGTGGCCTAGTTGGTAAGGCGTCTGCCAATTCAGCTTGGTCAGTGTTCGGAGAGTAGGTTCGAATCCTGCCGCACGCAAGTGGAATTAAAGTCAGATAAGACTTTGGCAAGTGCAAAAAGGTATTTGTGTCATACGCAGTTTCATTCACGCCGGACAGGCCGGATGAGATCGGATATCTCGTGAAACTGATAGGGGTTGGTGACGCAATTACACACTTGTTAGTCGGTAGATCACCTGCATGACAAAGGCATATTCCTGGGTTTAAGGTGATTGAGGAGCCCACGATAAGCTGTAGGTCCCGTCCAGTTTAGGCCATTAGGTCAGAAAAGAGACGTTAAAATTAACAAACAACAACTTTTTTTAGAAAGACTGGTAGGCTACATAATTAAAAAAAAAACATAAGGTAAAAAAACTTTTTTCAAAAATTTGCATTTTTTGCTAGCAAATATCTCTAGAACCAAAAGAGAGAGAAAAAATGAATTTAAAACAATCTTGTAGTAAATTTTATTTTTTTTATTTTTCGAAAATCTGAAAAAAGTGACTTCTCCGTGCCCTCATGCAGCCCGCGCACCTCTATGCTCGGGAAATTTTAATACAGGGTGTCCCGTTGGTAAACGGAAACATTTTAAAGCTAGGTAGAGGTCACAAAGGCGATTCTAAGTAACCATATATATTGGGTCTCTTGGCTTCCATAACCGAGTTACAGGGTGTTTTATCAATTATGCGTAATTATTCATTTGGCCAGAACTTTTGAATCACTTAGTATATCTTTTCCATTTTTGGCATGCAGCTTACACTTCTCACGAATAATGTACTGAAATATTAAGAGATCTGAAAATCCAGGTTCGGCTTTAGGAAAAATTGAAACATATTAAAAATATCAAAACAACACCCTGTATATCACAATTTTAATATTTTCATTTTAGATTTGAATAGAGGGGAAAAAACTGAATTGAAACAAGTTGTTTTTGATATTGAAAGTAAAATTTTCATTTAATTTAGGAAAAACATATTATGAAACTCATTTTTTCTTTATTCGGCTTAAAATAATTTTACACTGTACTGGTGTACCTGCAGGCCCGTACTTAGGAGAAAATATTCAATTATGTATTTATTTTTTAAACGCCCAGTCTAAAGTAAAGCGGAACAATAAACGCTCATAGTATTAGAGAGTTGAAGTAAACACAGTACGTAACCCTTTACGTAGAAAATACCGTACGAAATATAACGTAATAAAGTTGTATGGAATTTGAGTTGAAGTGTTCATGTACGTACGTAAAATAGATGTCAACTGTCAACCTTTAATTAATTGGTCTGTATTTTGGTTTTATGTTGTTTTATGTGAGCAGAAAGTCGAAAAGTCAAAATTAAAAAAATTTTTAATAAAATAAGAGGTTTTATTATATCCATTAAGAAGAGTATTTGAAGTACAAAGCCACTAATGAGTTATAGAAATGAAAAACAAAATAATATATATATATTGGAATTGGATTTCTTGAAATTGTACTAAAATAGAAGTTACATTTTTATGGTAAGCACGTCTTTATACATGTTCAATTAGGCTCTATTTATTTCATTTAAGGTGGAAGGTATTCTTGATGCAGCACAACTTGGGGATTCAGATTTCGAAGAAGATGAAATGGATGAGGTAATCTTGCTACATATATTCAACGATGATCCTATTGGGAATCGAGCAGAGCTTTATGGGCGATTGAGCCTCCACACAACTGGAACAATATTTGGGAAATTTAATGTTCTGTTCAGCACACACATATTTTCAAAATCCAACATGCTGATTAAATTTTAGTAAATGCACCTAGATTGATTTTTGTAAAGTTAGTATCGCAATATTAAAGTAGCATATCTTTTATCAAGCAAAAACAACTTTAATGTTTGTTTTATTACCAATATTTTGTTTGCTAGTTTCAAGATGTAAAAAGCGCCATCAACTAAATTTAGTTGAACATTTCTACACTTTGTAAATGTAATTTTATTGAGTATATTTTCTAAAAATGTAAAGATTCATTGTTTTGTAGTTTTAGAGATAAATATTCTGTAATATTGTTTTGTTATTGTTATTGTGATTAATAAATAAATATTTATATAATAAAAAATATTTTAACTTGAAAGTTTTTTATTATCTTACTGAAATATGAGAAATAACCTTTAGAAGCATAATAAGCGAATATTTAGTAACTTCTATAGGAATTTCTCAACCGAATGTAATCTAATAACAGAAAAATAAAGAAATTCTTTTGAGAACTTCTAAATCACACTTAAATTCCTAAATTATATAAATCAAATGAAACAAAAACGAATATTTAGTAACTTCTTGAGTGACCCTTAATACCATGTTATTTATATATAAAATGATTAATCAACTATAGTGCCTCAACTTGTAAATAATTGTAGGTTTGTTAAAGACATAAATATTCCACAAGATCAAGAAACAATTATTATTTAGACAGAGTAAGCACTATAGTTATATAGTCAGAATATAGTCTGTTTTATAAGGGATTAAAGCAATACAATGAATTGCCTGATTTTATTAAAAACTGCAATAATTTAATGAGCTTTAAAAGAACATGTAGGTTGTGAATATAAGTATATAACTATTTATTTTTTTTGTAAACCTAAATGTAAAAATAATACTAGCCAAGAGCTAAATTAAAGGATTATTCATTTCGGAAGCTCATAGTGGTTTGTATTTTAATTTCTCTCTCTCTTTCCACTGGATTAAAACCACTTAGTTGTTAAAAAAGTTTTTTTATTGTCAATAAAAAAACTTTTTTAACAACTAAGTGGTTTTAATCCAGTGGAAAGAGAGAGAAATTAAAGGATTATTATTATTATTACTTCTATAGGAATTTCTCAACTATTATTATATATTATATTATATTATTATTATATTACATTATAACTGAATGTAATCTAACAAAAAAAAATAAAGAAAGTCTTTTTGAAGCTATGAATAATTTACTTTAAGTCAAAATTCAAAATTCGGACATTCGCCATTTATCGGTGTCACTCGTATAATCTTCGGTTAACGTACGTAGATTTTTAAGGTATCCGTGAGAGAACGCAAGTTTACGTACGTACGCAATCCTATTTTTCACGTAAACGCTATTTCCAGACAAATGCGCATGCGTAGATGTCAATTCGGCTCCTAACGTTTACGTACTTGGCACAACTTCAACTCTCTAATGTATGTATGTAACTAACAAACATTTATTAATAAACGAAATTGCTCAAAATGTCCACTATTTTGTTTTATCCACTTTCTTGCACGTCTCTTTTTTTTTAAACTGAAAGTAAAATTTTAGAGAGAAAAAAAGAAATTATTTTTTTTTATTTAATATTCAAAATGAATTTATTTTCAACATTTAATATTTTTATTATTTGTCCGTTTTAACACAATTTTAAGAAATATTTAAACAAAATATTAAATTGATTACTTTTCGATCACCTCGTATAATTTTATTTTAGCACAGTGGATTATGCTGTATAGGGATACCTGAAATACAAGGTGTATTCTAAAAAAATAAACAATAGATAAGAACTGCTTCAAAGAATTAAGGAAGCCTGGAAATGAGAAACCATCCATTTATTATAAGAAAATCAGTAAGGGACATCATTAAACGTGCAAGAAAGTGCATAAAACAAAATTGTGGACATATTAAGCAATTTCGTTAATTATTAATAAATGCTTTATACTGGGCGTTTAAAAAATAAATACCTAATTGAATATTTTCCCCTAAGTACGGGCCTGCAGGTACACCAGTACAGTGTAAAATTATTTTAAGCCGAATAAACAAGAAATAGATAAATGACGCGATGTGAATTTTTGAAATTGTTAGAGAAAAAATGAGTTTCATAATATGTTTTTTCTAAATTAAATGAAAATTTTACTTTCAATATTAAAATTTTCCCATTCGATTCGGTGGCGGGATAACAATAACAACTTGTTTCAATTCAGTTTTTTCCCCTCTATTCAAATCTAAAATGGAAATATTAAAATTATGATATACAGGGTGTTGTTTAATAATTTCAATATATTTCAATTTTTCCTAAAGCCGAACTTGGATTTTCATATCTCTCAATATTTCAGTACATTATTCGTGAGAAGTGTAAGCTGTATGCCAAAAATGGAAAAGATATACTAAGTGATTCAAAAGTTCTGGCCAAATGAATAATTACGCATAATTGATAAAACACCCTGTAACTCGGTTATGGAAGCCAAGAGATATATGGGTTATTTAGAATCGCCTTTGTGACCTCGACCTACCTTTAAAATGTTTCCGTTTACCAACGGGACACTCTGTATATTTATCTCATAACTACTCCAAATACAGCCCTGAAGTCCGTTTTGCAAGTTCGCTCACGCACTCTACAACCCATTGATTGACTGGACTACGACTGCAATTGGCAAAACTCATATTAGTAAAAAAAATTAAGGTTCCGTTTTTCGTATGGGGTTGCAAAGTTACATATCCTCTCTTTATTGCAAATGGCCGCGTTGAGAAAAAAGGTTTGATAAATAAATAATGCGTTTTTCAGAAATGGTTGCAAATGTACCAGTACCTATATGTTACAGTTTTTTTCCGTTTACTTACCCAATTTGCATAACTTTTGTAATTTTTTTAAACAAATTACAATAGAAAACTTATACAAATGAGAAAAAAACAAGGTTTCGTGGCTCTTGAAAGGTTGCACACTTAATGCATGTTGTAAAACATTATTACTAGCGGTATTCCTAGTTTGCAGAACTTTTGCAATTTTCAGTGTAAAAATAAAAAAATAAAACGTTTTTTGCAATTTAAACAATGTTCCGTTGATCGCTGACTTCTGCAAAATTGTATAGTTTGTTTTCATTAATGCACTAACATACCATCGAAGTTGCAAAACTTTTGGAATTAATGTTAATTGATTGTCTATATCTAATGGCCTAAAAGGCCGCAGCCCAGTAAGCTTAGGGAATTGGCCATTTAGTAGATTTTTTGTAGGTGTGTTAATATTTATTTTTTTTACAAAAATCAATATGGAAGAAAATATACAACTATACAAAAAATGAACATTTTACCTTATAATAATCACATGTGTAAACATCTCTACTCATCCCGAAATCTGCAATCTTGACTACAGGTCCTTCTGTGACCAAACAATTTCTGCAAGCCAAGTCTCTGTGAACGAAACGCTGCGAAGCGAGGTATTTCATTCCTTTGGAAATTTGAAGAGCTATTGCTAGAAGGTCGTTTTTGCTCAATTCGGGAACTTCTTTTTCCAAAACGGACCGTTTTTGGGAACGGAGAAGCTCAGCTAGGTCACCATGGGGCATGAACTCAAAGACCATCATTGGATTTACATTATCATCTGGAAAAGAAGGAGGTTTATTAATATGAAATAAATCCACGGAAAGTCCCAGGGTTTGATCTCATCACCGGAGAAATCCTAAAGAAATTCCCTAGGAGGAATCAAGGCATCTTTTAATCTAAAATATGTAAGGATACTAGTAGTAATTTAAGTTAAATATAAGTTACTGATTGATCTATTTAGATCAGATTGTAATTAATTATAAATAAAAAAATAATATACTTTTTTCTACGCCCAATCTTTAAAGTACCTTGTAATTTACCGGTTTGCAGTGCTTAAAACGGCTGTTTATTGTTAGAATGAAAAAAAAGTAAAAAAAGCGTTAAAAAAAGTGCCTAACGTTAACTTTATTTCACGCTTTCCATAAGCTAATACAGTTGATTGGTGCGATATCAAGTCACCTTTGACTTTGACAACACATGAACTGTAACTGATTTGACGTTAACAGATTTGTTTGTAGTATAGTACAGTCACTGAAGGTTTTCACCTCCGATTTCGTTGAACCTCAAGAAACAAAAGTGACATGGTGCCAACTTACGCTTTTACCCTGGGGGTCGCAATTCTAAGCAAAATTTGTTTTATAAAATTATTAAAATAAATCAATACTTTTTGAGTTATTAAAGATCAAAGATTTTGATTTTTCGTGAAAAAAATGCATGTTTTAAAGCGGTTTTTCATAAATAACTCAAAAACTATAAGTTTTTACAAAAAAGTTGTCATTACCAAAATTGAAGCTAATAAAAAATCGAATAAATTCCTTACTTGAAAATGTTGAATGTATATATTTTTTCGGCGAGTACTCAAAGTATTCAAGCTTAAATAACGGGAAAACGATGCATTTCATAAAATATACTTACTCAACACTTTTCAAAGTACTCAGAAATACCTATCAAATGAGCTCTAGAAGAAGTTGATAGCATGAAAATTAAGCAAGTTATGATGAAAATAAGAGGACCCTTTCGAATTTTTTAGGAAAAAATGAAAAATAAAACATACGCCATTTCCACAAAAATTAAAATTTATAGTAATCTCTATATGACTTTCTTTATTTTAGCATAAGTAATGACCTCAAAAATTTTGACCGGTTTAGAATGCATATTTTTGAAAAAAAAATATGATTTAAAAAAATCAGAATTTTTCAAATTTTCGTAAAATACTCGATATACGTAAAAAATGATAGAGAACAAAATTTGAGTTTTTAACAAAGATTTTACTTTTTTTTTATTTTTGTAGGATAAAAAATATCCGAGATAGAAACGTTTAAAGCCTAAATTTTACTGCGAGAACCATGTAGCCGGGGTCCTTTAACCTTTTATCTTTTAAAAAATAAGGGATTTAAAAGATTAGATTTAATATGATATTATAGCCCTTGAAATTACCTTTCAAATGGTTTTTGGATGAACCTGATATCATAAAAATTAACAGAGTTATTGTAAAAAAAATCAATAAAATTGTTTTGGAAACATTTTTGGAGCAGAGATTTTGTATGTATATATAGGAAAAAAGATAGATAGTAAGATTTGGATGTATAGTAGAATCCACCGCTTTATGAGAAAGAAAAAACGCTATAAAAACAGCAAACGATACCGCCAATAGAAGAAATACTGATTGATCTGGACATTTTTGAGTATTTTAATGTCGAAAACACCGTACACTGTCCATATACATAAAAATAAAATGATATTTGTCTATTAGGACCACTGTGCAAAGATTCAATAACCAAGTTACTGGAGATCGTTAGGGGTAATTTGCGTAAAATTTCTATATTGATTAACTTTCTTTAATATGAATTTACATTTTAATTTCTATAACGCATATTAGATTTGAATAGAGGTTGACCACTCCACCTGGCCTATAGCTTCATTTTCTGATCTCTTCTGAGATTCAGAAACGTTGCTAATTAAAATTTTGTCTCAAATTTTAATTCTAAAATTAAAAACATGGTGAATAAAGTCATAAATATTATAAATTAATTAAGCTTACGTACCCTATCTCAACCCTCACCATCGGAATCACTGTCATCAACATTGATAATAAATTTGGTCGGACTCGTTATATAAGAATTTTCTTCTTTGATGACATGTTTGATTTTGTTAATTTCTTCTTTTACCAAATTTGCTATCAACCCATCAAATTTGAGAAACACGTTATGACGCCTTATTCTTTTTTTAAGTTGTCCCCAAATTAATTATATGGGGTTAAATTCACAAAAATAGGGCGGAAGGCGCAATACCTCGTGGCCCCTTTTTGATGCCAGGAATCTTTGGGACTACAACCTGATACCACATAATCCATTGGAATATCATTTAGTGATTGTTCCGATTCTTTAGATCCACTTAAAAAAAACTGTATTTTCCCATGGACGAAACACTGAAATTGACACCGAATAAATAAATAAGAAGTACACTGTAACAATGTTTCAAAATAAAAAAAAGTATGTATATACACGGAAGTCAAGAATAATATTAATTGAAATAAACTAACGCCACGAATCACCTACCACCTACTATTCACTAAATCAAAAATCAAGTGCGAACACAAGCACAGTGTAGCCCTCACTACTGAAGACAATATTTGTCTAACTTCCTACTTCCTACTTTAATTGCAGAACAAAATGATCCCGCTTTATACAAGTCGCTAATACCGACAAAGCCACTTGTCGGCACATCTACAAGCCACTAATACCGACAAAGCCACTTGTCGGCACATCTACATGCCGCTAATACCGACAAAGGCACTTGTCGACACATCTACATGCCGCTAATACCGACAAAGCGATTTGTCGGCACATCTACAAGCCGCCAAAGTAACCTGTCTGCACATCTGAGAATTTTGTTTCTGCAATTGAAAATGTCAAAACTATAACCACACTTCCATTGTCGCCTCTTATGAGTGTAACCTCACACCCCACAGTTTGGTTAAATTAATTTAAGACAAAATTTTAATTAGTAATTCAAATCTAATATGCGTTATAGAAATTAAAATGTAAATTCATATTAAACTCATAATTAATAATTATACGCCATTCTCCCCTATAACGATATCCAGCTAAGTTGGTTATTGAATCTTTGCACAGTGGTCCTAATAGCCAAAATATTATTTTATTTTTATGTATATGGACAGTGTACCGTGTTTTCGACTTTAAAGTGCTCAAAAATGTCCAGATTCATGAGAATTTGTTCTATTGGCGGTAATCGTTTGCTGTTTTTTCATTCTCATAAAGGATTGAGTTCGACTATACTTAGATGTAGACGTGTCGATAGGTACATGCTCACAAAATATACATATGTGTGCACTGGCGGATCTGAAGGGGGGGATCCCCCCCCCCTAGAGATCTGAATAGTTGATATTGGTTCAACAACTAGTAGTCCAATAAACGTAGGTCTGTCCGGCACCATTTTTTTTAATTTGCAGGTATTCATGTAGGTACATTCACCCCCGAAAATCTCAGCTGCATGAAATTTGTGGAAGGGCGGGAAAATGGCCCATTGGTCTCAAAAATGTCTATTTTCGACGATATTTCCGAAAATATGACACTTAGAGAATTTTTGTTTGGACGAAAATGAAGATCAATTCATTACCTATAAAAATGATCATTATCATTTTTGTAGAAAATATGATACTTTTCGACATACCCAGCTACAAAGCACGCTCTAAAGGAATGACACTCCCAAGCGGAATACAAATTTTTCAATAAATCACGTAAAAATGAATATTTTTTCATGATTCAAAGTTCAGATGAAAGAACGAACCTGTAACTATAATATCATGTTACTTTCTCCTTTTATCTATCTCTCTGAATTATTGAAAAACCGGGCCAAAGTTTGTTTTTAATCGATATTTTGACCCTCCTATAAATTTATTCATATTTTTTTTATCAAGACTAATTTCACCGAATCCTTTTGGATAATGGGGCTTTGCAAGGTGTTAAATACATTCAGAAAGATTCAATAAATTATTTTTGTGTATTTTCATAAACAACATGTTTTTTGGGCGTTTTTTTTTTTGGATTTCCGGAGTTTTCGAAAATGCTCGGGTCTATCGGGAATTAATAGATAATCATGGACCATATCGGTTTTCAACGAGCATCATTAGAAAGCTTAGCTTGTCCTCTTGTCGATGGCATTTTTCTTTTTTTTCATATTTTTTGGTTTTCCGGAAAATTGAGAAAATTCTCTCCCCTCGACATTTTTTTTGAGGATTATTTTCTTTTCGTGCTAAAATTTTTTGGGGTTAGGAATTGTCCTAAATAAAAGATCACATTCTGACCTTTTCATCAATATATATCAAGTATTTTATTAAGTGCACGAGAAAAAACTCTCTTCAAACTTTCTCAGATTGGATTTTTTAGAATAAATTTATCAATCAAGTGCAAAAAGTGAAAAAAAGTTGGGTATTATTGCCTTATCTTTTGTCCAGACAAAAACGGGAGGATATTCAAGGTTTGGGTATTCAAATTTTGCGTTTTCACCACAATAATTTTGATAATTATTAAATGAATTTTTGAAACGCCGTTTTTGCAAAAAATATCATAGGGACAACTTTTGTAGGTAATAAACTGTTCTTTATTTTTTGTCTAAACAAAAATACTCTAAGGGTCATATTTTGGCAGATATCGTCGAAAAATGGATTTTCGGGAACTCTAGAGCCATTTTCCCACCCTTCCATAAATTCCACGTAGCTGAAGAAAATGTACCTATGAATTCCTGCAAATTAAAAAAAATTTGACGGACAGACTTGATACCTTTTGATTCGTTTTTAAAAAGAAGAAAACACACGTTATACAAACTAAAATTATTCGTTGTATTGAATATTTTCTCAAAGACTCAAACATCCCAAATTTGTATCACTTAATCACTTTACTTTTTACAAATTTCCATTAACTGATGCCCCCCCCTGAAAAACTCCCTAGATCCGCCACTGTGTGTGTGTATGTATATTTTGAAGATAGAAAAAGTGAAAGGAATTCTGTACATGACAAAATAAAGTTCTTAATACTCAGTAAATGAGATTTCAATTCAGTAATGTATTATTCAAATGATTAAAGTTTCTTGAAACCATTTTTTTAATGATTCTGCTTTAAAGGGGTTGTTTTTAAGGGTTGAAATTTCACAGTCAACTAAAAATTATATCATAAACATTAAACAAACTGTTTGTGTAATGTTAATATGCGATTTCATATTTCAGAAATATAAAAAATGATTTTTTCATGATTTTAGATTTAAGGGGTGGTTGCTAAAAGTGTTGAAAAATTAATTAAAATCATAAATCATGCATATAAATGTTGAAAAATATTTATTTTATTTAATTAAACGAGATTACTTACGCCAGAATGCTTAAATCTGCATTTTTTACCATTTTCAACATAAGGGGTGGATTTCACCCCTAAAATGCAAAAAGCGCAAGTCGTGCATATGTCATTTTTGAAGTTGAGCGTAAAATATACTCAATCTCAAATTTTCTTGCAAATCGATGGAAGTTCAACGAAAGTTCCCAAAATTTTGGCGTGTCTAGAATTTAAATGGAAATTCATATTTTATTATTTCCGGTATTACGTCTTTGAAGATAGAAATTTAAATTAGTTGTTTTATTTTTATTTAGAATTAGAGAATTAGTTAAAGCATGGGTTTGAATTATTTGCTTAACTTTTGCTTCCATTAACCTTTTGATCCCCTTTTGTTCGCACCAATTGGAAAACAACTCGTACTGTTCTTATTTCGCGATTTGGCATGCAACAATTGCATATTAGCCATGTTGGCGGCTTCTAGGATATCTTCTGGAAGTCCTTCTTCGGTGATGTCCATTTTGAAAACAGTTTTTTTATTTTAAATAGATGATTATGCGAGTGAAAATATCACTGATGACATGAAAGCGTTGTATGACATGTATTTTAGTTACTAAGGGAACAATCCGCATTTGATATAAAAATATTGTAACAAGACAAAGTTGACAGGTGGTTTATTTGTTGCCTAATAAACTATAACTAAGTATTGTGCCAAATCAAGCTGAGGAAACATCTTTGGATTAATTACCAGTAAAATCTAAAAAGAGATATGAAAAAATATATGCAAAATTCATGGATTGGAGAATTCATAATCAAGTAAATTCATTTTCGGAAACTGTGCTGCTTGCCTATTTTGGATGAAGACAGGCAGCAAGATTTATTTGTTTTAAGACTTTTTTACTTTTTTGTTTAATAAAAATGAAAAAAATGCATTCCATAAAACACATTATTTAGCATATTATTATGATATGAACGGGGTTGTAGAAAAAAGTATAGTGTTTCACTCGTCGAAAGCATTTTTTGAAGCTCGTCAACAACTGTTCTCTCGCTTCAAAAAATATCGTCACACGTCACACGTCATACGTCACACAAGTACTATTTTACCGAAATGACATTTGACAGTCGGATCCTAAAATTTTTGACACTTTCTACCTTTTATGCCATCAGTAAATGTTTGTATTTTTTTTGTATTTTGTAGTATTACATAAAGACGCATTTTATTAAATAAAAGGGTTAGATGTCTTTTATTCCACCTAAACCAAAAATTCCCGTTTATTTCGTATAACTTATGTTGTAGATTTTAACGTTACCTTTTAGGACTACTCCAAGCAAGGATAATATGTGCGGATGTCTAAATGCGCTCATTATTTCCACCTCTCTTAGAAAATCTTCCTCGGCCTCCTTGTTAGCGGAGTCTTTCAGAACTTTTATGGCTACGATTTTGATTTGGTCGTCATCGCACAGAAGTTCACCTGGAATAGAAAGAAATATCTGGTTAAGTTCAGTTGAGTACGGACTATTTTGATTTAGAACTTGTGTAATTAGTGGCGTCTGAGAGTCAGAAGGACATGGACCAAAATTTACCCGGATCGAGAGTAACTCCCCCCCTCCCGTTTTCGAGGATGCTGAACACGATGGCGGTATAAGAATTTCTCTTTTCGTCAGCCGAACCCCCTACAACGGCCAAAAACTACCCCCTAAAGGGGTTAAACGGGCAGCACATCATTTCCCTATAAAAAAACGTCTTTCCCCCCGTTTTCGAGGATGCTGAGCACGGTGGTAATGTTAAAGATTACTTCTGACCTTTACCAACCCCTCCACAAGCCAAAAATCACCCCCAAT
The DNA here is from genome assembly GCA_949320105.2 of Crepidodera aurea. NCBI lineage: Eukaryota > Metazoa > Arthropoda > Insecta > Coleoptera > Chrysomelidae > Crepidodera > Crepidodera aurea. The sequence goes on along the minus strand of OX439479.2, from coordinate 22,880,570 downwards.
AAGATAAAACGTCTCTCCCCCCGTTTTCGAGGATGCTGAACACGATGGTGGTGTTCAATATCACTTCCGACCTCCACCAACCGCTCCAGAGGTAAAAACTCACTCGTAAGGGACACCCGTTTTGCCGCTGATATAAAAAAATTCATCCCTTTCGGGGCTGAATTTTGACCTGTGGAGGGGTTGGTAGCGGTCGGAAGTGATATTGAACACCACCATCGTGTTCAGCATACTCGAAAACAGGGGACAGATGATTTGCCACTGATATAAAAAATAAAAAAACACCCTTGTCGGGGGCGACTTTTGGCTGGTGGAGGGGATGGTGAGGGTCGGAAGTAATCTTCAATACCACCACCATGCTCAGCATCCTCGAAAACGGGGGTAAAGACGTTTTTTTTACAGGGAAATGATGCGCTGTCCGTTTAATCCCTTTAGGGGATAGTTTTTGGCCGTTTTAGGGGGTTCAGCATCCTCAAAAACGGGGGGGGAGGTATTCTCGATACGGGTAAAATTTGGTCCATTTTTCATGGTTTTTTCCGACTCACAGACGCCACTAAAAGGCTAGACGTAAAATTTCACGAAAATTAATGTTCAAATTTCACTTGAATCTAATAATGAATTGTATTTCAATTTAGCATCCCTTACAAGTTATTGTACGTTTAGATATAGTGGGTATTGGGAACTGAAAGCAATAGTGAAAAAGTGTCTGAATTTTCAAGTCCCCAGTACGCACTATATCTAAACGTACACTAATAATGAATGTTTAATTTTTCAAGTAAAATATCTCTACTTAAAGCGAAACTGATCCTTATGTCCCAAACGCTTTTGCCTAAAACGGTTCTTATGTGTATTACTTCCTGGTTACAGATCGCCACAAAATGATCCGTTGCATGTTTAAATTTTCCAAGAAATAAAATCTCGGGTAGTAGTGTAATTAGAATTTAATAGTTAATACCACAAGTGACTGAATTTTCGCGATAAGTCTGTCGATTCAAATAAGAGACAGACTTATGAGATAAATTCAATAACGAGTGGAATTTTATTAGACTATTTCACAAACAAAGTGAAAGCTAAAAAATCTGAAATTCATCGCAAAATCTAGTAAATTGCTTCCAAACGTACCCCTTCGATTTCCTCGTATTTTTCGGTACATTTTCATCAATTTTTTCGTTTATTATTTTTTTGATCTGTGAAACAGCCAGATTTTGTGGTTTCAGACAATAACAGCTCAGGATCCTAACCAATCATTGTGTTTTATACTGATTATTTTTTTTCATCTGTCAAAACAGTCAGATTTTGTGGTTTCAGCCAATAAGAGCTCAGGATCCTAACCAATCATTGTGTTTTATACTGATTATTTTTTTCATCTGTCAATACAGTCAGATTTTGTGGTTTCAGCCAATAACAGCTCAGGATCCTAACCAATCATTGTGTTTTATACTGATAAAACCGCTTCTTCGTATTTGTTTCTTGATTAAACTGTGTTTACCTTTTTTGAAATGTCAAATGTAAACATTTAACAATTTTTATTATACTAAAATGTATTGCAAATCTATGTTAATAACCAAATTTCAAAATGTATTTGTAAACTAACCTGTTTTTATTAGTTTATTTCAAAACGCCTTTAACATTTTTACATACCTCACTTCAACACTAAACTTAAAATTAATTAAATTAAGAAAGACTTCATTTCATTCTTCTTCTTCGCTTTTATTTACGGCGCCGTTTCGCGGGGTAGCCAGTCAAAAAATCGCCTTGGTGGCCCTGTATGTAAAACTATAACAGCTCAGGTTTCAATTTAAATTGGTAAAGAAAATTTTCAATATTTGTGTGTAAAGTGTCTTTTGCATAAATGACTATGTTCTCTGTTTTTAATACAAAATGATTAAAAAAATAATCCTTTCAAATACGACTCGTCCTCTGAAATTTTATAGATTAAATTTTTGATCTTCATACTCAAACGCCTTTATTTTAGGCAAAACCACTCAAACAAACTGATTTAAGATAAAATCACTCGTCCTGCGGACTCGTGATTTTATCAATCAGTTTGTTTTCGTGGTTTTTCCAAATAAAGCCGTTTTCGTGAAAACCAAAAATTTAATCGATAAAATTTGGAGGACTCGTGGTATTACCTTTGATAAAACCGCTTCTTCGTAATTGTTTTTTGATTAAACAGTGTTTACCTTTTTTGAAATGTCAAATATAAACATTTAACAACTTTTATTTAGCATTATCAATTATTATTATACTAAAATGTATTGCAAATCTATGTTAATATACAAATTTCAAAAATATATTTGTAAACTAACCTGTTTATTCGTTTATTCACAAACACAACATCAGTTTTTGAATACCCAAATACTTAAAAATCCATAAATCTCTTTAAAACTGACAAATGTCAAACTCTATATCCCATTTAAGCCAAACGCAATCATGTATGCCTTGGTGGCCCTCTATTTAAAACTATAACAGCTCAATATTTTTTGATGTTTCAATTCAATTTGATAAAGAAAGTAATGAACATTTGTGTGTAAAGTGTCTTTTGCATAAATGACTATATTCTCTGTTTTTAATACAAAATGATTCAAAAAGTAACCTTCCAAATACCACACGTCCTCTCAAATTTTATAGATTAAATTTTTGGCCTCCATATTCAAACGCCTTTATTTCAGGCAAAACCACTCAAATGATTTGAGATATCAACCAGTTTGTGTTCGTGGTTTTTCCAAATAAAGCCGTTTTCGTGAAAACCAAAAATTTAATCGATAGAATTTGCAGGATTTCTGGTATTACCTTTGATAAACCGCTTCGTCGTAATTGTTTTTTGATTAAACTGTGTTTACCTTTTTTAAAATGTCAAATATGAACATTAAACAACTTTTATTTAGTATTATCAATTATTATTATACTAAAATAGCAACTCTATGTTAATACCCAAACTAACCTGTTTATTTGTTTATTGCAAATCGCTTTAACACCTTTAACACATACATAATCAACAAATCAACACAACATCAGTTTTAGAATACGTCCTAAACACTTAAAATTACATTAAAACTGACAAATGTCAGTCTGTAAAAGTTAAGCCAAACGCAATCGCGCTTGCCTTGGTGGCCCTGTATTTAAATATATAACAGCTCAATATTTGACTTGTCAATTTAAAAATTGGAGGCGAAATTGATAAAGAACCTTGGTGGCCCTGTATGTAAAACTATAACAGCCTAACAGCTCAGGTTTTAATTTAAATTGGTAAAGAAAATTTTCAATATTGGCGTGTAAAGTGTCTTTTGCATAAATGACTATGTTCTCTGTTTTTAATACAAAATGATTCAAAAAATAATCCTTTCAAATACGACTCGTCCTCTGAAATTTTATAGATTAAATTTTTGATCTTCGTACTCAAACGCCTTTATTTTGGCAAAACCACTCAAACAAACTGATTGATAAAATCACGAGTCCGCAGGACGAGTGATTTTATCTTAAATCCAAATAAAGCCGTTTTCGTGAAAACCAAAAATTTAATCGATAAAATTTGGAGGACTCGTGGTATTACCTTTGATTAATTCGATGGACTTTATCTGAAATCTGCTCATTTTTAAATGCGTGCACAGCGTGATTATTTATATTTGACGTTTAACTGTCACATACACAAATCTGAACTTGACAGGCTAATCACAGTTAAGAGTCAAGTTTGGTGTTATCGATAATCCGAACTTGACTAGAGCTCCTGATTGATTCATTTGATAGGTGCTTGAAATAGTCAGTAGTAATACCACAAGTGATTGAATTTTCGCGATAAGTCTGTCGATTCATTTCATAACGAAACTGAGTTGCTAGTGGTGTTTTCTTCAAGCAACTCAGTTGAGTTATGAAATAAGAGACACACTTATGAGATAAATCAATCACGAGTGGAATTGTATTAGACTATTTCACAAACAAAGTAAAACGTAAAAAATCTGAAATTCGGCAGAATTAGAGGAAATTAGCAAAAAAGGTAAGAAGTTGATCAGAGAAATTAATAAAGATTAATAAACAGGAAACATTGATATCGAACGAAATCCCAAATCTGCTCATTTTTAAATGCGTGCACAGCGTGATTATTTATATTTGACGTTTAACTGTCCCATACACAAATCTGAAAGGAGGCATTTTTCGACAGTATGAATTTGGCTGCCGGCTGCAGGTTTCGACGATTGTACGCAAGCAAAAATTGTAACAAATCAATAATTTACAGGGTGAGTTCAGGTAAGATAAGAGTAAGTCAGGTCAGTTCAGCTCAGCTCAGAAAAATAATGCACAAAGTAATATTTCAAGTAAATCTATTTTTGTCTCTGCTTGCGCATGTGAATTATTGCCAATTCTGCAGCCAGCAGTCATATTCATACTGTCGCGAGACGTCAAGTTTGGTGTTATCGATAATCCGAACTTGAATGGAGCTCCTGATTGGTTAAATTGAAAAGTGCGTGAAATAGTCAACACAAAAGCGATATAGGCCGTTACTAGATAATAGATTATCAAGTATATATGTTTAATGTATTTCTCAAAAACAATATAATCCAAATTTAAAAACTATTCCAGTTAAAAGCTGTGGTAATTTTTCTGTATTGTACTGTATTATCATTAATAATAAAATACAATGAATTTCTCGACATGACAATTATACATACTGAATATGACATTCTACAAGAGAATGGTAAATCATTTTCTATTCATTATTTTCATATTCAGAAGTGAACAAAATTGATCTTAATTTTTTGTTTTTTGACATAACCATCCAAGTACATCAACTAAGCAAATTTTTTTATTTTCTTATATTACGATTCGAAATCTATGGTAATAAAATGGGCTATATTAAAAGAAAATGGGAAACAAATATGCAGGCTAAAATAAATAATTTTTTATAGTCATACAAAGACTTCATGGTGGCTGTATAATAAGTGTAAAGAGTTAATAGGTTTATGTTAAATAAATTAAAATTTAACCCTTTCAGTTTTAGTTTAAATTATTTATCTACACCAACTTTTCCTAATACCGGAATTTTGCCCAAAAAATATATTGGGACAGCATTCATTAAAACCCCGGCCACCCGCCTATGACCACCGCGAAATGAATGATGTATCATAAATTATTTTTACAAGTGTTCTTATGTTGATACGCGTGTCATTATATGAGATTCCCTAAGCCGCCTTAGAAATAATACGAGAGCCCAGCTAACGCGCATGTACAAATAATAAAGCCAACTTTGATCATAATCTAACGTGTCGACCAGGTTTTTGAACCTACGAAACTAACAATACTGATTCCAACTCTCATCAGCACAAATAACCACCGGTCGGTTGACGTGGTGAAATGTTCAATTTTAAACATTTGAAGCCTTTTTTGGTAGAATATGTATGTAAAAATGTGCGGTTTTCTTCGAGTTTTGGAAGTATTCCTTCTCCCGGGGGGCTGCCACTGCTCGGTACAACGCTGTCTCTGATTTTGGCGGGAGGACCAACTAAACTTCACAAATATATGGATAAAAGGCACAAAGAGTTGGGACCTATTTTTAGGGATAACGTGGGACCTGTTGAAGCTGTCTTTTTGTCTGATCCGGATGAAATAAGGGCAGTTTTTGCAAAAGAAGGTAAGAGAAATTGTGTGATCATTTAATTTAAAATTAAATATTTTTATTATTTTTGACGTTATTTTAATCTAAAAGGTATGTCGTGTAAATCAAATTTCAAATATACTGGGTGATTTATGAAAGTGTAGTATAAATAAAGTGCTTTTTATTAAGTGGAATATCCTGTATATTTTTGAATTATTCTTGATGCCTTATGCATTAAAACTGAGATTTGAATTTTATAGTTTATTTTCTTATTAAAATATCTAAACTCTGCTATAGCTTGAGGTGAAATATTCTTTTTTTAACTAACAAGATGTGGCAACACCCCTTAACGTTGTATGAAACGTTTCCTAATAATTTGATTATAAAAAAAATTATTTATTGAATCACCTCGATGACCAGACCTTGAACCAATCGATTTTTTCTGTGAGGTTATCTCAAGAGTAAAGTATATTTAAGTTAGATAACACAGATGATCCCAAAAAAAAGAATAAAAACAGCAAGGATATTCAACCTCAAATTTTAGGAAAAGTTCATTACAGATTAAGTTGTGGCTAACAGGTAAATGGGGAATATTTTAAACTTTAGATTAAAAAATAACTTGCCCGAGTATTTCTCATAAATCTCTAATGACGCCGACAATAATTTTATTTCATAAGTGATTCCCACAGTTTATTTTTATCCTTTGTAATTTTGTGCTTTTTTTGTATAGTCTTGAAATTGTTTGTACATTATAAAGATTTAAATTAAACCAGTTGAGAATGCTCTTATAGCATTGCCATAGACCGAACAAATTGTAGAGACGTTTGTGTATACTACATTTTTATGCTCTATGTGAATATAAAATCAAAATTTTAAAATTAAAAAATTTTCATATTTTGGACGCCATTTTGAAGGTGTTCCTGAAGAGGTACGGTGGGGCACATCAAACTTCTTGATGCTCTATCAAAATCTGAAGTCAGAATTTTAAAATTCATAAACACAAAAATCAACATACACACTGGACGAATTCAGATACCGAACAAATTTGTTCGGTGAAAAGTAGGAAGATGTGACCACACATGTCTTCGAAAATTCACGTCAAATAAATCAATTTGTTTTGGACTTTAATTTGGTCATATTTTTGTTATATTTTAAATAAGGAATTTTCAAATTCATGCAGGTAGTCGTTATTTTTTATTAAAAAGCAATGCTTTAGCAAATACACAAAATTCATATTTTCCATTGTTTATAAAATTATTAGATTATTAGAAAAGTACCGGCACTAAAACTACTGTAACTTGTCAACTAAACATCATATAACCATGAAATTTTGACAAGTATGCATATTTATAAAGTATAATAAACTTCAAACCATAAATAAATGAAGCTAATTTAATTAAAATTAAAAGTAACGTATTTCTCATGGCTTACTTAATTTCAAAACCATGTTTTGCTCATACTGTGAGAAATATTTTTGCTCACAGCACATTGCCCAAATGGGAAATCAACAAAAATCGGCAAAAACTTAGTTGGCTGATGTTCAGCTTTAAATAGTTGTCACAAATGTCAGATTATAGAAGTTTTTTAAATTCTTCTTTTCATTTGTATTTTGGTAAAAATCGCAATTTTCATTAAATATTGTTTTAATAAGACATATACAGGGTGACCCGTTGGTAAACGGAGATATTTTAATGGGTCTCTTGGCTTCCATAACGAAGTTACAAGGTGTTTTATCAATTATGCATAATTATTCATTTGGCCAGAACTTTTGATCACTTACTATATATTTTCCATTTTTGGCATACAGATTACACTTCTCACGAATAATGTCCTGAAATATTGAGAGATATAAAAGTCCAGGTTAGGCTTTAGGAAAAATTGAAACATTAAAAATCACCCTGTATATCATAATTTTAATATTTCGATTTTAGATTTGGATAGAGGGGAAAAAACTGAATTGAAACAAGTTGTTGTTGTTATCCTGCCACCGATTCGAATGGGAAAATTGTGAAACTGAAAGTAAAGTTTACTTAATTTAGAAAAAACATATTATGAAACTCATTTTTTCTTTAACAATTTCAAAAATTCACTTTACCTATTTCTTGTTTATTCGGCTTAAAATAATTTTGCACTGTACTGGTGTACCTACAGGCCCGTACTTAGGGGAAAATATTCAATTAGGTATTTATTTTTTAAACGCTCAGAATAAAATAATATTATATATAGGCTATTCATTCCTGTCGGAATGGTGGCCGCTGATTTAAGCTCATCCGATTCATTTTTTGCGGTGAATCACTCCGCTGTTTTCTCTTTATTTATTTTTCTTTATAAATTACTATGGGTTTTTGCTTCTTCTGTTATCTTCTTCCATTTTTTTTCTGTCCTTTATATCTATTTTCCATTTGTTTATATTCATTTTTCGTATATCTTCTCTAATTTGATCTTCCCATCTTGTCTTCGGTCTTCCTTTTGGTCTGCTTAGTTGTGGTGTCCAGCTTGTTATTCTTCTTATTATTGTTAATGGCTCCCTTCTAGTTACATGTCCATACCATTTTAACCTTTGAGCTTTTATGAACCTCACGATATCTTCTCCTTTCATCTTTTCTCTAATTTCATGATTCATCATTTTTCTGAATTCCCCCTCTTCTATTTTCACTGGGCCAAAAATTTTCCTTAATATTTTTCTCTCAGCTATCCTTAAGTTTTCTTCGTTTTTACTTGTCAAACACATAGTCTCTGCGGCATACGTCATTGTTGGTCTTATAGCAGCTTTGTACAATTTCAATTTGGTGTTTTTACTTAAATGTCTGTCATTCATCAATTTATTGTACTTCCAGTACGCCTTATTTCCCGCTTTTACTCTTTCTGCTATCTCTACTTTTCTATCATTTTTCTCATTTATCGTCACACCTAAATATTTAAAGTTTTCTACTTTTCTAAATTTGTAATTCTGTATTCTTATTTCGTTTATATTCTCCATTGTTTCCCTGCTAACTATCATGTATTTAGTTTTTTCTTCATTTATTTCCAAGCCTCTACTTTTCGCTTCTTCAGCCAAGTCGCTTAGCATCTTATCCAGGCTGTTTCTACTTCTTGCAATTAATGCGAGGTCGTCTGCATATCCTATTATTTGTGTCATATTCTGAGAAATTATAGTTCCCCGAGCTATCGCTTTAATCGCTCCGTCTAACGCTATATTGAACAGCGTGGTTGATAGTGCATCACCCTGTCTTACACCTTTTTCAATAGCAATTTCTTCTGTGTATCCCTCATCTGTTATTACTTTGGTTTTCGAATTGTTAAATGACATTTTTGTTAGCCTAATAAGTTTTTTCGGTATTCCCATTTTATGCATTTCCTCTAATAGTTTATACCTCTTAACACTATCGAATGCTTGCTTAAAATCCACAAACAATATATGCAAATTTATTCCATACTCGTAACATTTTTCTATCGTTTGTGTCATTACATGAACGGCATCTATTGTCGATTTCCCGCCTCTGAACCCATATTGGTAATCTCCTAGTTTCTTTTCCGAGTATTTAGTTATTTTCTGTCTTATTAGCGACGTTAGTATCTTATATGCCGTATTAAGTAGGGTTATTCCTCGGTAGTTTTGGCACTTTGTTTGGTCTCCCTTTTTAAAGATAGGTTTTGTCAATCCTAGATTCCATTCTGTTGGCATTTGTTCTTCATTCCATATTTTGGTTATTAGTTCAAATATTTGTTTGTTTAGCTTCTTTCCTCCTTTCTTCACTAACTCGTTAACTATTCCATCTGATCCTGGTGTCTTCTTCTGTTTGAGATTCAGTATTATTTCTTCGTATTCTTCGTATGTTGGTGGGGTTTCTTCTTCTTCTTCTTCCTCTTCTACTGCCTCATAGTTTGCTTCTGTAACCCTATCCACCTTAAACTGTCTTTTATAGTACGTTTCCCATTCCGTTTTATTTATTCTATCCGTTTCTGTCTTCTTTTTACTTTGTTTTTTTATAAGGTTAAATAATCTTTTGTTATTTTTGCTGTCCTGCTCTATATCCAACATCATTTTCTTTGCCCACTCTGATTTTTTTGTCTTGCAACATTTGTCAGACTCTTTCTTTTTTTCCTTGTATTCTGCCAATTCTACCTCTCTTCCTGTAATAAGCCATTTCGCCCGTGCTTGATCTTTTTCCTCTTTTTTCTTCTCACATTCTTCATCGTACCAATCTTTACTTTGTTTTTTCTCTTTTGTTCCTAATATTTCATCTGCTGTTCTTGCAATACTATTTTTTATGTATTCCCATTTTTGCTCTATGTTTTGGTCTGCTCCTTCCACTAGGTTTTCTCTTAATCCTTGTATATATTTTTGTTTCGTGGTCTCTTCCTCTAGCTTTTCAATGTTCCATTGTTTTAATTTCTTCTCCCTTGCAAAGTTCCGTAATATCTTCATTTTCATTTTTACCACTACTAAAAAATGGTCGGAGTCTGCATTTGCCCCTCTAAATGAGCGAGTATCTTCTATTATTTTCAGCCATTTTCTCGATATAAGTGCATGATCTATTTGATTGCCTTCATTTGTTCCTGGTTTCATCCATGTTACTTTGTGTTGTTTTTTATGTCGAAATTTTGTACTGACTATATATGTGTCTGTGCTTGTTCCAAAGTTACAGAGCCTTGCACCATTATCGTTAGTCTTGCAGTGTATTGTTTCTTTCCCTGCCACATTTTCATTGTATTCCTCTTTTCCAATTTGTGCATTAAAATCTCCTATCACTAGCTTTATATCATTTCTGGGTGTTTTTTCCCATACCTCCTGTAGTTTGTCATAGAATTCCTCTTTCTGATCATCATTTGCTTCCTGAGTTGGTGCATAGACATTTATTATGGTTAAATTTGCTTGTTTATTTTCGATTCTTATGCTTGAAATTCTGCCATTTACTGCTTGAAATTGTAGTACTTTATTTCTTAATTTTTTATTTACCATAAATGCTGTACCATTTCTTCCTTGCTTTTTGTCTCCCGAGTAGTAAAGGGTATATCCTTCTTTATCTATTCTTCCTTCGTCTTTCCATCTAATCTCTTGCAGTGCCAGTACTTCTAAATTATACTTATCCATTTCTTTAGCTATTTCTGCCATTTTACCGGCTTTCAGCATTGTTCTAACATTCCATGTGCCTACTTTTATTTTTTCCTTGTTTTTCTTCTGTTTGTTTGTTTTTATTTTTCCTTTCTTATTTGACTGTTGTTTTTGTTCCGTTATCGTTTCCTTGTTCCTTGCCTGTTCATCACCTATATTCTTTGTCCCTTTGCTTTGTGCTAGTTTTTTGGCCTTACCAGTTTTTCAGATAACTTATCCCATATCCATTCTTCCCCATCAATGGTTATTTTATTAAATCCAATCTTAACCGTCCTCCCATTAATTCTTTCCTTATGTGCCCTGTCTCTTATTGTCTTTTGTCTTTCCCTCTCTTTCTTAGTTAGATCATGATTTATGTATATTCTGTCGCTTTTTATATTCCTTAATTTTTGTTTATTTTTCATTATTTTCTCTTTCTCTTGACCGTTATCTAGTTCTATCAGCACAGTCTTCTCTCCCAACTTGTGAGCTGCTTTAACTTGTACCTGTATTTCCATTTGGCTTTCCATGAAAGTGGTGACTGCTTTGCTTAACTCAATGTTATCCGTTATATTCATTTTAAGACCAGTCATTACTACGTTATGCTTTCTTTTCTCCTTTTCTGTCCATTCTTGATTTGTTTTAATAGTTCTCAGTTCTTTCTTGATATCTTCATTCTCCTTTTCTATTTTTTCATACATTTTTCTTATTTCCTCATTTTCTTGTTTTAGTGATTGAATCTCCTCCCTAAATTCTTTTTGCTCCTTCCGCATTTCTCTGGTTTCGTTTTTCATATCTACCATTTCTGTTTTCATATCCTGCATTAATTCCAGAATTTTATCTAGCTTCTCCTCTTTTTTTGGTTTTGTTGGTGTTCTCCCTGTCTTTCTGTTTTTCCCAAACGGTTCGAGATTTTCTTCGTCTTCTGTATCTCTTCTTCTTTTGTGTCCCTCGTCTATAGAATCACTCTCCATTATCGGCCGTCAAGAGTGCAACAGAATCAGTGTCCCCCGCACGCTTATATCAGCGACCTACTACAGTTCAGCAACCGATACGTGCGTGGGCTGACCTTTCCTATCACCTCACACTGCCAACCAGCTACTAAATTATCCTCGCTCCGGTCCTGCTTATTCGGAATCTCTGTTCCTTAATCGACCCGATAATAGACTAATATCTATCGTTTGACCTTTGTTTTTTAATATTGCCTCGTTGAGGTTTTACTGTTTGTTTGACGTTTTTAATTAAATAATATTTATAAATCTAATTGGATTGCCGTTGTACTTACAGATTTTTACCGGCTTGAACACTTCTACTAGGTTCACTCAACTTTAGAATTTGTTCATTAGCTTTTACCATCAAATTTTCAATTTAATCACCACTGCATTAACACACACCTTTCCACGCTTATTGCCAGGACAGGACTCCCCAGAATAAAATAATGCGAGACAGTAAACGCTCATAGTAACTAACAAACACTTATTAATATTAACGAAATTGCTCAAAATGTCCACCATTTTGTTGTATGCACTTTTTTGCACGTTTAATGATGTCCCTTACTGATTTGGCCATAGTTGCATATGAGGAAGCTTCACAATGTTAAGTTATCAAGTTTTGTACTTTATTTTATATTATTTTTTACATGAAATTAATAAAGTGCTAAAATAAAATTATATAAGGCGATCGAAAAGTAATCAATTTAATATTTTGTTTAAAGTACGGATCTGCTATATTACTTAAAATGGTGTTATAACGGACAAATAATAAAAATTGGAATAATATAGGACTATTTAAATGTCGAAAATAAATCCATTTTGATTATTAAACGATAAAAAAAATTTGAAGTTTTTCCCCTCTATTCAAATCTAAAATCGAAATATTAACATTGTGGTATACAGGGTATTGTTTAAGCCGAACCTGGATTTTCATATCTCTCAACATTTGAGTACATTATTCGTGAGAAGTGTAATCTGTATGCCAAAAATGGAAAAGATATACTAAGTGGTTTAAAAGTTCGGGCCAAATGAATAATTATGCATAATTGATAAAACACCCTGTAATTTCATTATGGAAGCCAAGATCCATTATATATGGATTATTTAGAATCCCCTTTGTGACCTATACCATAGGCGCCGACTTTCTAAAATCCGTATGGGTGCTTAGCAGCAAAGGCAACATAAAATAGCTGGAGGGACTTTTTTTTTGTAATTTTGTAATTTCCCTTTTGTACATAATTTGTTAGTTTGGAAATAATTGTTATTATAAATATAAAGTTACACAGTTTTTTATTGTTATTGACACAGCTAGAGTTAAAACTACAGATTCTAGTTGTGGCCAGTCTTAGACTTGGTACTTGTGAAGAGGCTGTAAATAGCAAAATCATCCTCGTTCAACTTTTTTATTTAACCCTTTCACTGCCAACTAAAATATTAGGACAATCCCCATGTGCCTGCAACGCGGCTAGCGCGTGCTATGCATGATTCATTTTATAGTTGTAATTTTTATATGGCAACAATAAAAAAGACTGTTTGTTGTGTGAAGGCGTATTGCTGGCAGTGAAAGGGTTAATCGAGTTTAAAGAGGGCTTCAATTAAGCTCCAAACATGGCTCTGGTATAGACAACTAATTGAAATGACTGGGACTGGGATTCCCCGTAATACAGTACGCGAAACAGAATAGTGCACACCAAACATCTCCGTCAATTAAACACTCAACTTGCTGATCGGACCGCCTGCGGTTTATTTTTGATCATTTAGGAATTCGTATGGGAGCTTGAGCACCCATAGCACCCATGGAGTCGGCGCCTATGACCTCTACCTACCTTTAAAATATCTCCGTTTACCAACGGGACATCCTGTATAAGGGTTCATAATCCAAGGATTGTGAGTTCGAATCCCACCCCAGATATCGCACTCTCTACTCCGCACGTTTGTTTTATTATCATATTTTTAATCAGTGTAGTTTTGCCATAACATCTAATATGTCATCGAAAAAAATCACCCTGAAAAAATTTTGTCATTTTAGTAAAAAAAAAATAACAAAACCCGGACTCGAATCAAGGTCTTCTCGAGCATTTTAGCGCATCTACAAATAGTGACAGACACTATAATCACTGAAAACTAAAGAAGTCCCTTGAAATGGTTCGCATCAGCCTCTTTTCGATTTAATTTCTTGCATGTCAAATAATACATCGATATTTCTCGTATTTCAATATTAAAATAAAAATTATCCATATTCAATGACAACTAGGCAGAGCATCAGAGAAATTATTCTTGCCGGTACATAGTTGATCCCCTTATAGTCAGTCACATTTCACCATATTTGGTAAAATTATCACATGGTCGTAGGAAAAATATTGTACATTACTTGTGCGAAAGTGATTTTTCCCACTCGTGTGAAATGTGTCACTTTCCGCACTCGTTATGTAATATATTATTTAGTTTTGCTAACCATAAAAATAAATAAAGTTACATTACTTGTATTATTTAAATTTCTGCAGTTGTAGAAAAAGTATGTTGGGAAAGTACTTTTCTCACTCGTGAGACAAGTTGAACTTTCCCCATTTGTTGCACAATATACTATTGTTTCATATTTGTATATGATCTGTTTTCGGTGTATAGTCGAACTCAATCCTTTATGAGAATGAAAAAACAGCAAAGGATTACCGCCAATAGAACAAATGCTCATGAATCTGGACATTTTTAAGCACTTTAAAGTCGAAAACACGGTACACTGTCCATATACATAAAAATAAAATAATATTTTGGCTATTAGGACCACTGTGCAAAGATTCAATAACCAACTTAGCTGGATATCGTTATAGGGGAGAATGGCGTATAATTATTAATTATGAGTTTAATATGAATTTACATTTTAATTTCTATAACGCATATTAGATTTGAATTACTAATTAAAATTTTGTCTTAAATTAATTTAACTATACTGTGGGGTGTGAGGTTACACTCATAAGAGTCGACAATGCAAGTGTGGTTATAGTTTTTACATTTTCGATTGCAGAAACAAAATTCTCAGATGTGCAGACAGGTTACTTTGGCGGCTTGTAGATGTGCCGACAAGTGGCTTTGTCGGTATTAGCGGCATGTAGATGTGCCGACAAGTGGCTTTGTCGGTATTAGCGACTTGTATAAAGCGGGATCATTTTGTTCTGCAATTAAAGTAGGAAGTAGGAAGTTAGACAAATATTGTCTTCAGTAGTGGGGGCTAGGAAAATATTCATACAGTGATACACTGTGCTTGTGTTCGCACTTGATTTTTGATTTAGTGAATAGTAGGTGGTAGGTGATTCGTGGCGTTAGTTTATTTCAATTAATATTATTTTTGGCTTCCGTGTATATACATACTTTTTTTTATTTTGAAACATTGTTACAGTGTACTTCTTATTTATTTATTCGGTGTCAATTTCAATATGTTTCGTCCTTGGGAAAATACAGTTTTTTTTAAGTGGATCTAAAGAATCGGAACAATCACTAAATGATATTCCAATGGATTATGTGGTATCAGGTTGTAGTCCCAAAGATTCCTGGCATCAAAAAGGGGCCACGAGATATTGCGCCTTCCGCGCTATTTTTGTGTATTTAACCCCATAGAATTAATTTGGGGACAACTTAAAAAAAGAATAAGGCGTCATAACGTGTTTCCCAAATTTGATGGGTTGATAGCAAATTTGGTAAAAGAAGAAATTAAAAAAATTTCAGCTGATGATTGGCAGAAAAAAATGAAACATGTCATCAAAGAAGAAAATTCTTATATAACGAGTCCGACCAAATTTATTATCAATGTTGATGACAGTGATTCCGATGGTGAGGGTTGAGATAGGGTAGGTAAGCTTAATTAATTTATAATATTTATGACTTTATTCACCGTGTTTTTAATTTTAGAATTAAAATTTGAGACAAAATTTTAATTAGCAACGTTTCTGAATCTCACAAGAGATCAGAAACTGAAGCTATAGGCCAGGTGGAGTGGTCAACCTCTATTCAAATCTAATATGCGTTATACAAATTAAAATGTAAATTCATATTAAAGAAAGTTAATCAATATAGAAATTTTACGCAAATTACCCCTAACGATCTCCAGTAACTTGGTTATTGAATCTTTGCACAGTGGTCCTAATAGATAAAATATCATTTTATTTTTATGTATATGGACAGTTTACGGTGTTTTCGACATTAAAATACTCAAAAATGTCCAGATCAATCAGTATTTCTTCTATTGGCGGTATCCTTTGCTGTTTTTATAGCGTTTTTTCTTCCTCCTAAAGCGGTGGGTTCTACTATACCTTCTAAATAAAAACCACCATAACACTTGTTAGTCTAGCCCGTTGAAGAAAATTAAATAAGGAAATTAGGAAATAAGTTAATTGATGAAAGTTGTGTCATTTCTATAAATATTGTAAAACCGCTTTAAGGTTGTGGACCTTTTCTTTTATTAAGTAATTATTTAATAAATGTTTTACCATTTATTAGCAATCGCAGACAACATAAAGATGAGTAGGCATATTTACATAGAAACTCGTTCCTTGCCTAATTATTAAATTGATTATAAATTTTGATAATTTACTTTCAGTGACCTTGTACGAATTCAAATATAAAAATAAATAATCTAATATAAATATGTTGATGTAAATATATGAGATAAAAAAGTATTTGTTTAAACATTTATCAGTGACGTTCGTGTGATAATTTTTGTAGGGATTATTAAAAATCTAAACTAAACAGCAAAACAGCTTTAGTTATAATCGCTTGCACGCATGTAAATGTGCCGTGGATGGAACGTGTACAATTTTATACGAAATGCGTAAACAAATACCTTTTCCACGGTTTTTTGTTTTATAGATGCGTGTAAATAATGCACGCGTCCCGACACTAGTTTGAGTTGCATGTAAAGAGTCTGCAGTTACTTATATCCCAGTGGCCAGAGCCACATTTAGATCAAAAGCTCTCATAAAATGTGATATCGCTAAAAATAGGCTCTTAGGTACTTTAAAGAAAGTAGAAAACGATACAAAAATATTTGTTGCTCTAAAGTGTAGATATGCTAAGTTCACAATTTCGAAAACAAAATTTGGTTTTAGAGTTATATCTCTAAAAATTTTTTTTTTCGAAAAATTTATAGCACCACGTGAAAGAACAGAAAATTTTAATAAAATTTATATTATAAGTTATTTAAAAAAATATAAAAAAATATTAAAAATATGAAAGCGAATTCGAAAATTACGCGCGTCAAGCCGTTGAATACAAATATTCAAGCAAAGCGCAAACTAAAGTATCTTTGCCTAAAATGCATGCAAAAAAAACAAAAAAAAAGCATTTTAAAGAGGCGACTCGTAAGCTTTTTGACGAAGCCAATTGTTTTTATTTTTTTTGTTTTCTCATAGAAAATTTGACCGGAAGTTATAATGATTTTTATAAAAAAATGTATATTAATAGAGGCATAACAAAAAAAAATCCTTGTACCTTTATCATCATTATACTTTTACCTTTGATGTAAAAATAATAAAAATGATGAACATTTTCTCTGTTTAATAAAACTTTTGTTTCTTGTTTTTATTTATTTATATAAATCAATTTCTCAATTACGCTTATAAAGTGAATTTTTAACTTTATTTAAAAAAAAATTAATTTCTGATTTATACAGGGTGTTTCATAGTTAAACCGACGTTAACTGTAACTAGAGGTTACTTAGGTGATTCGAAATAATAAATTTAATAACCGAGATACAGGGTGTTTCATACATTTCGGCCAATATTTTGATAAGCCGTAACTTTAGAACCACCCTGTAGATTTCCCTCATACTTGGTACAGGTATATTGTGTTAATAGACCAATCCTCTAGTGTAAGAACTATAATTAAAATCCCCAAAACAACACCCTGTATATGACATTTTTTAAAATTGGGATGGATATTTGAAAAGAACGGAAAAAATGAGTTAAAGTTAAATTTTTTTGCCTTTCCCATTCTATTACTGGAGTTTTAACGTCAAATTACATCAAATGTATTATTTTCATTTTCACAAGCAGTAGCACCTGGTAGATTTCTTTCATATTTGGTACAGTTATCATTTTTTAGTAGCCCAATCTTATAATATAAAAGTTAGATACGGATTAAGAAAAATTTGTAAAATTTGAAAATCCCCAAAGTAACATGCTGTATATCTGTTTTTTTTTTAAATTGGATCAGACATTCGAAACGAATGGAAAAAACTGAGATATACTGACATATTTTTATAAATGTACATCTCGTTCTACATATTACTAAACTTTTAAAGTTAAAACTTAATTAATGCAATAAGTACTTATTTTATTTTTTCGGATTAATTTCGGATACAAAACTCATTAAACTATCAAGTAGGCTTTAGCAATAACAGATCTTTTTTCTTTTTCATATAAGTATCCGATTACATTTTAAAGAATCTGATATACAGGGTGCTATTTTAGAGATTATCAACTTTTACAAATTTTTCTTAATCCGGATCTGGATTTTAATTGTAGCTCTTACACTGTAGGATTGGGCTATTAACACGCTATACCTGTACCAAGTATCAGAAAAATCTACAGTATGGTTCTAAAGTTACGGCTTATCAAAATATTGGCCGAAATGGATGAAACACCCCTTATCTCGGTTATTAAAGGCGTTAGACCCAGTAACCAAATTTGGAATCACCTAAGTACCCTCTATTTACCTACAGTTAACGTATGTCGGTTTAACTATGTAACACCCTGTATAAACAAATAGGTACTTTAGTTTTTACTCGAACGCCTCGCTTGAATATTTGTATTCAGAGACTTGGCGCGCGCAGTGTTCGCTTTTTTATTTTTAATAATTTTTTAAAGTAATAAACACTTTTTTTTAAATAACCTATAATATGAATTTAAGTAAAATTTTCCACTTCTTCCCGTGGTTTTTTTATTTTTGGAGATATAACGCAAAAACCAAATTTTCGATTTTGTTTTCGAAATTGTGAAGTTAACATACACTTTAGCGTAAGGCCACACGGCACCCTAAACGGAACGGAGAACGGAGGACGGGTGACGGACCCGTTGATCTCTCTAGTCACAAATAGCGGTTTGACGAGCGTCACGGAGCGACCCCTTCCATCATGTTTCCATCGGCGCCTTGTTTTACAAAATATACATTACAGGTCTTGATTCAGTACCCTTAACTACCATGGAGTTGGAAAGTCGAAAAGTGCTAGTGTGTTGTTTGTTGCGTAGGCGGAGAAAGAGAAATTATTGGGTTCACCCAATTAACGAGAAAAGATATTTTCATGGTGCATTTACTATTTATGGACCTGACAGAGGAGGAAACAAAATTTTCTCTTTTAGCATTAGTTTTTAATTGTTTGTTTTTATAGTCCTCATTTGACTTATCCCACAACAGGGGTCTGTTTTCAACACAAGCTATTAAAATTTCAATATCTATTTCTTGAGACATCGTCAAAACAGCAACACATCAACTGAATAATGAAATAAATGAATACGGTACTGATGCTTGAAAGTCTAGCAGTGTCTGCGCGATGGAAGACGAGACGGGTCCGTGAATGCCCGTGTGGCCTCGTAGATAACAAACAATGATCCGCTAGCTAGTGACGATGCGAAAAACGGAGACGGGCCCGTCCAAAGTAGCAGAACCGACGGAGGGTCCGCTACACAAAAACGGGTCCGTTAGCCAATTTACGGGCCCGTCCCGTTTAGGTTGTCGTGTGGTCTGTATCACTGCTCTCCATGTATCATAAATTCGAACGGGCCGGACCCGTTCCGTTTAGAGTGCCGTGTGGCCTTACGCTTAGAGCAGCAAAGATTTTTTTATCGTTTACGCTTTAAAGTAACTAACGTAGTTTCAGCGATATCACATTTTATGAGAGGTCAAAGTCTCTGACAACTGGGCTATTAGTAACTTTTCGATTTATTAATTTTAATAAAGTTGGATTTTGATATCATAATGGTTCAGAATCAATTAGATAAAAATGAAAAGATCCAGAAAGGTCATTCTATTTTGAGATATATACAGATACATATTAGGTGTTTAATTACCTTAATAATCAAAGTATTGGTCATGACCCTTTCTGTCAAAGAATGAAGTCCGCACCAAAACATTTCGCGCTGCATCGATCGAAATTTGAAATTTGATATTTTTCAAATAGTTTTGATTTTGTAACTTTTGCAACATGAGGCTGAGCATTGTGATGTTGAAGAACGACTTTACGTGTCTTTAGGCGTATTTTGGTCGTTTTTCCTCCAATCCTCGGTTCAACTTTATCAATTGTTGCCAGAAATTGTTTCATCAGGTTTAAGCAGTTCGTAATACACAGCTCCTTTACTGCTGCACCAAATACAAAGCAGTCTTTTTTCAATGTATATTTCAGACTGGTTGTGATGATATTCATCGCTGTGGATAGTCGAAAACCCGATGCAAAAAGCCTTTTCTGCCTGGAAAGCAAAATTTCATAAGTGGTTTTTCGCCATTCGATGTATTCGATGTCTCTTTCCTTTAATTCATAGATAGATAGAAGTAAAAAGGGGTGGCCCTACGGCCTATTTCCACTGCGACCTTTGCAGATCTATTGTGTTTCCCCTGATAATTAGATGACTTGTGCGAGCTTCGTCCTTTTAAGTATGGTTGGGATCCCTGACAGTGGCTCTTCAACGTAGCTCTCTGCCTCTGGGTATTCTGTGAAAACCTTGTCCTTGCTATGCCATCGCATTCGCATAGAATATGGATTAAGGTTTCTTCCTCTGTCTGGCAAAACCTGCATGTGGTTTCTTCTGCCAGACCTATGTTTTTATATGTTTGTTGAGTTTACAGTGTCCTGTAAGCATGCCTACTATTGCTTTTACGGACCTTCTGACCTTGCTTAGTAGGTCTGCCGTGAGTGTAGGCGATGGTTTCTTGAGAAACCTTTTTGCCTGCCTCTGTCCTGGAGATTGTTCCCATCAGCTTTGGGCTTGTTTTTCCACCCATTTGCTGATTGCTTTTTTAACTGTTGTTTTTGCTATATCGCAGAAGGATTCTGGACCATAAAATGCCATTGACGAGCCTTGTCTGGCCAATTCGTCGGCTTTTTCATTTCCTCGGTGCCCTTTGTGTCCTGGAACCCATGCCAGGGTCACTTTCTTGCGGTTAGCTAGTTCATTCAGGGCACAGGCACAGTCCCACACAAGTTTGGAGTTTACTTGGGTGGCCTTTAGTACTTTTAGTGTTGCCTGACTGTCGGATAATATAACAACGGACTGACCTATGCTGTCTTGTCTATTTATTTCTCCTATGCAGAGGTGTATTGCTGCTACTTCTGCTTGAAATACTGTGGTGTCTTTTGACAGGCTCACCGGGATCATTATCCTTGGTTTTTGTCCGTATATTCCGGCTCCGACTCCTTCTTCGGTCTTCGAGCCGTCCTTTAATTCATACGGAACCCACTTTCACTCCTTTATGACCTTTCCCAATGCGTGCAGAGGTTTCAAAATGGTAGACTTGCAACAATTAATGCTTCTGCCAATTCTGCAAATGTGCATTTTCAAACTTTTTTGGCTTTCCAGGACGCTCCTTACCTTTTATCTCAAAGTCACTACTCTTAAAGCGTTTAAACCATCGTTCATAAATCTTTTGTGTTAGAGCATCATCCAATAATAACTTTCAGCAGCCGGTTTCTTCAAATGGAAGAAGGTATTAAACTTTCCAAAAAAAAAACGTCTTTTTCTGGTACGAAAACATAAATAAAAATCCACAAAATAGTTTTTGCCGATAATAAATTGAAATTGTAAGATAGCTAAAACCTTAGAGATATCAAAACCAGTATATTTAGTGCATTCTGTGAGTGGGAAAGATATACAAATATTTTAAGCAGCAACGAAACCACCTGTCCTCCCCCGTTTTCGAGGATTCTGAACACGACGGCGTTATCCAAAATTATTTTCGACTTGACCCTACCACTCAAACGGCAAAAAACCACCCTCAAACTGGGGGAATCGCGGATTTCGCGTCTTCCACCGGCAAAATATATCTTCCCCCCCGTTTTCGAGGATGCTGAACACGACGGCGGTATTTAAATTATTTTAGACTTAGTCCCACCATCCAAACGGCAAAAAATCACTCTCTACAGGGTGAAAAATTTTCAAGGGTTTTCATGTTTGTTCAAAAAAAATTTTGGCGTTTGGGGGATGTGGCTAAGTCGGTGTACAGATGTAACATCACCATTGTGCTCAGCATATTCAAAAACGAGAGATAACGCGGCTTGAGGGGTGGGGTCAAGTCAAAAATAATTTTGGAAAACGCCATCGTATTCAGCATCCTCGTAAACGGGGTAGGGAATATTTTATTGACGGAATATGCGGAATACGCGATTTCCCCCATTTTGGGGGTGGTTTTTGGCCGTTTGAGGGGTTGGGTCAACTCCTGTAACTACCGCCATCGTGTTCAGCATCATCGAAAACGGGGGGGAGAGGTGGTATGGTTGCTGCTTAAAATATTTGTGTTTTTCCGACTCACAGAATGCACTAATTCACCATTTTGCACGAACATTTGTCCATGAAAAAGAACAAACCACTATGATTTATAGAAATAAATTATGTGGTTTTTCGGATTCCTGGTGTCAAACATGTTTTGGTTTATAGCAAATTGGGGTTTTTGACGATATTTCGGATAATCATTTGAATAAAAAATTCCGTTTCCGTGTAAAAAAAATAAAAAACCGCGGAAAATAGGGTATTTTTTAAAATGTTGGTTTAATTCTTTTAGAAGTGATATCCAACACCACCATCGTGCTGAGCATCTTAGAAAATTGGGGGAAAGTGTGTCTGTCTGCAGGGAAATCTTGTGAAGCGTGTTTAACCCCTCTAGGGGCTGGTTTTTTGGCCGTTTTGAGAGCTTGCGCAACCCCAAGGATAATTTGTAACACTGCCATCGTGTTCAAAATCGTCGAAAACGGGGGAGGGGAGGTAATCTTGTTCCGGAAGAAAATATTTACTGCTGCGTACGACTCACCCCAAGTAGCATTTTTCGTGGACGAAACGTGGCAGCCACGACATTAGAAACTTTAAAGTGTATTGCCAAAGTCTTTGCCACGTTATAGAAACGGTTCTATACACTTTCTTGGTGGCAGCTACGTGGTGGTGTGGTGGTCGACACTAAACACGAAAATTTGTTCACTGCGCATGTCTTTTTGATTTGTAGCTCGTTCTCTGTCCTGCATATTAATTCTTCCATTTTCCTTGATTTTTCTCTAACCTGACATAACTGTTAATTTAAGTAGGTACGTACTGAATAATAATTAGGTAAAATTATTATATTATTATGGAAATACAATAATATTGGTTTTACAATACTGAAAGGCAAAAAGTTGGGACGATTGAAAGTTTGCTGTCAAATATAGGTGTTGTGGCTCGAAATATGGGCAAGTATTCCAAACTTCATAATTTAAGAAAAAAGTTAAAATCTGTAAATTTTTCATCATGGGAAAAAATACTTAGATGTTTCAAACTGTTTTTTATCAATCTTTGTTATTAAAATCATTAATTGTGTAAGTATGCAAATTTAGTAAATTTGAAGCCGTACTGACGAAAAGAGTTTTCTCATCATGGCTGCAAATGTCTGCGTTTAGAAAATAAAACTTTAAAGTGATTTTTTGTGTCAAAAACGTGGCGAAAATTACTGCAATCATATAATCAAGTGTCGCCACTTTAAAGGTACATTAATGGTTCCCAAAACGACACTAAAACTATGACGCCCACTTTAAGATCACTGCCACTTCTAAGTGGTATTTAAGTAATATGGTTTGGTGGTCGTAACTATTATTTTCCACTTTAATGTTTCTGTAACTTTGAGGTAGTCTCGCTTAGTTGTTATAACGTTTCAAATACCTTCAGTGGCACCAAAATATTATAAAACTATTAAGTAATAATAATAATAAAATGTCTTTATTTGCTTGCAAAAAAATACAAACAATAAATACACGAGGCGAAGTCTAGCTGGAGCTACTCTACTTAACCTCAAGTTTACAGACAATAAAATACAAAATTAGTAAAACTCATTACACATTTAAAATATACTAAATTATACATCGCAAAAAAAATGATCAAAATTACTGATGCTGCAGCAGAACTTGTATATAACTATGTTTTAAAAAACTGAGCGACTTAATTCTCAGACTTTGAGAAATACTGTTAAAAACTAAAACTGAATTATAAGAAAATGACCGTTTAAAAATTGATAACCTATATCTTGGTAACATGAGACTATGCGGATATCTCAGAGACAGACTATGAGCTTCTCCACGAAAAACTAATTTGTTCCTCAAATAAATAGGATTTGACGTCAAAATAATTCGTTATATCAAAGAGGCAAGCTGGTATTTATACAAGTTCCTTATGTTCAACCATCCAAGTTGTTTTAGCTTACTTGACACATAGTCATATTTTCTTATGCCAAAGACAAAACGGCAACAATTATTTTGAACTTTACGTGAGGGGTAAACCGTGAGCTCCATTTTGGTGTACAGACATCGTCCATAAGTAGCCATTACTCAGCCATTACTAGCCATTAGTAGCCATTACTCGGCCATTAGTAGCCAGTACTAGCCATTAGTAGCCATTACTAGCCATTACCGGCCATTACTAGCCAATAGTAAGGAGCAATTACAAGCCATTACTAACCATTAGTGTACAAAAATTTAACTCGCGGTTTACCCCTCGACTTTACGTGATTACAATTAGGCAAAAATAAAATGAAGTAATTCTTACTGTGTAGGTGTAGATTTAGTGATTATTACCTAATAGCCACCCAATCGAAGTTGCGATATCAGTTTCTGTAACTATAATGCTATTTGGGACACACGCCACTATTGGATTTGGAGTAAATTAGCCATTTTTTGTTTCTTTAAAAATTGAAGTTCTTAATATTTTTACGAAATTGTATCTAATCGTTTCTATTGTTTCAGGCAAACATCCTCAACACATAAAACCCGAATCGTGGTTAATTTACAACGAAAAACATAATTACTCAAGAGGATTATTTTTTATGGACGGAGAAGAGTGGCACCACTTTCGAAAAATTATGAACAATATCTTACTCAAAGGTAATTTATCGTGGATAGAAGACTCTTGCGAGGTCGCAATAAATGTCCTAATGAATCGTATCAGAGAGCAAGAAAACCGAGAGTTTAAAAAAATGGAACACGAGCTGTATAAATGGTCCATGGATGTGATACTGTCGGTTTTAGTGGGTGCGAAAAATTTTGAAAAATGCAGTCAAGAAGTAGATTGTTTGGTTGAAAAATTAGCATCGACTGTACACTCGGTTTTCGCAAATACTTGTAAGTTACAATTAATACCTGCGAAGTTGGCAGAGAGGTATAACTTAAGAAGGTGGAGGAATTTTGAAAATTCTGTCAAAGAATCTCTAAATCTAGCTAATGAATTATTAGAAATAATTAGTATAAAATATAAAGGTACAGACGGTTTACTGTACAAAATGGACGAAGAAAATGTAGATAAAACAGCCATTAGTCGAATAATTATAGACCTAATATTAAGTGCCGGAGATACTACAGCCTATACTATGGCTTGGGTGCTGTATCTTATATCTAAACATAAAAATATACAGCAAAAACTGCGAGAAAACATAAAAACATCATATTTACGAAACACCATTAAAGAAACTTTAAGATTGTATCCAGTAGCACCATTTTTAACCCGATTTCCACCAGAAGACTTGACGGTTTGTGGATACAATATTCCAGCACACACCTTACTAGTTATGTCAATTTACACTACTGGTAGAAGTCCTAAATATTTTAAAAACCCCGAAGATTTCGATCCCAGCAGATGGAGTAGAGGTCCAGGAGATTCCCCGATTCAACAAGCAAGTTTACCGTTCGGAATAGGGGCTAGATCATGTATAGGTAGAAAAATTGCTGAGACTCAGTTACAAATGACTCTTTCAAAAGTTATAAAGAACTTTCACGTTGATATTATTAATGGGAACGAAATTGAAGATATCCTGAAGATGGTTTCTAAACCTTCCAAACCTTTAAGACTGATTTTTACTAAAGTTTAGAATTAGTATAATTTATTGAAAAAAAACGTGTATTTATATTTGTACGAAAATTGCTTCTAAAGAGACTATAAATAGGCTGTTGAAATATATTAAATATTACCTTGGTAATAGGCCATAGTAGACCAGGGCCAAACCGATTTTGAATACCTGAATTCATGGAAAATAATTCTTAGCAGTATGTGGGTGGTTGGAAAATTCTATAAATAAATTCTATTTCTGCTCGTAAATATGTGCAGATTTTTCTGGTAATAAACTTTCAGTGGCCTTTAGAACACTGTTTAGGATATATTTGGAGGAAGATTGTCGAATTCGTCTGATGAATTTGAATCCATATATGTTATAGTTAGAGAGATGACAACCAAGATTTTTGTAGCATAGCAGCCCGGCTAAAATCACATGGAATCGATAGATTATGTATGCGGAAATGCGATTTTCAGACATTTTGCCCGTAGCGTCTGATCTGAGCGCATTTTCAAAAATGTCAACAAATTTGATCTAAGTGTTGTATAGTATAGTAGAACCCACGTGTTTATGAGAATAAAAAAACGTTATAAAAACACAAAGGATACCGCCAATAGAAGGAATGCTCATGAATCTGGACATTTTTGAGCAGTTTAATGTCGAAAACACCATACACTGTCCATATACATAAAAATAAAATAATATTTTGGCTATTAGGACCACTGTGTAAAGATTCAATAACCAACTTAGCTGGATATCGTTATAGGGGAGAATGGCGTTATAATTATTTAATATGAATTTACATTTTAATTTCTATAACGCATATTAGATTTGAATAGAGGTTGATATCTTCATTTTTTGATCTCTTGTGAGATTAACAAACGTTACTAATTAAAATTTTGTCTCAAATTTTAATTCTAAAATTAAAAACACAGCGAATAAAGTCATAAATATTATAATTTAATTAAGCTTACCTACCCTATCCTCACCATCGGATTCACTGTCGTCAACATTGATAATAAATTGGGTCGGACTCGTTACATAAGAATTTTCTTCTTTGATGACATGTTTGATTTTTTTCTGCCAATCATCAGCTGAAATTTTGTTAATTTCTTCTTTTACCAAATTTGTAACCAACCCGTCAAATTTGGGAAACACGTTATGACGCCTTATTCTTTTTTTAAGTTGTCCCCAAATTAATTCTATGGGGTTAAATACACAAAAATAGGGCGGAAGGCGCAATACCTCGTGGCCCCTTTTTGATGCCATTTCATCAATAAAGAATTTTTTTTCAAATGATTGTGTGCCTAATACTTGAAGCAATTGTTTTTTGCATAATTTTCTTCGAAATAAATTTCATGATTTCTTAAAAATTCCTGAATCTCAGACTTATTTGAGTTGATTTTGGGAACTTTTTCTATTAAGCGGGAATGATATGAAGCATTATCCATCACTATGATGCTATTCTCTTCAATATTGTTTAACAGCTGATTTTCAAACCAATCTTCAAAACTTTCTCCAGACATATTTTTGTGGTAATCTAAATTACAATCTTCCAAATTTTTTCCAGAGAGTTTGAGGCAATTTTGTACCCACCCTGAGTCCGATCCACAGTGAAGAATTGTAAGTCGAGTTCCCTTGTTACAAGGAACATTTACTGAACATCTTCTTGTTCCGTCAGACCATCCTTTCTTTGGCGTATCGAACCACGTTTCATCTAAATAGTATATTTTTCTGTTACTATTTCGAGATGCCTTAATTTTTTCCAAATATTGTATCCTCCATTTTATGATCCTCTGGCTTTCCATTATTACAGTCCTCTTGTTGATAGTTTGGTATTTAAATCCAATTTTCGATATCCAACGATGTGTTGTGCTTTTAGAAATTCTTAAATCTGGCCTTTTACTTTTTAGTAAAGAAAATATACTATCCACTGTTGGGAACTCATTTCTTTGGTAAGATTCATAAATAATACCAATTAATTTTGATATTGAAGGATCTAAAGTTTTAACACATCCTTTATCACACCTCTCTTTACGATTTTTTGGACCATTCTTTATAATTCTATAAAGAGTGCTAATGGAAACATTTGTTAAAAAAGATGTTTTTTCAATTGCACTCCTTTCACCTTCGGAAGTTACAATATTCTTATAAACATTTATACATATGGTTTGGGCATCTTTACAAAGATATTGTTTTTTCGAGGTGGATATTTCTTGATACTCTGAAGTTCTTTCACCAAAAATGTTCTCTTCCTCATCGGAGCTACAGGAATCTTTGGGACTACAACCTGATACCACATAATCCATTGGAATATCATTTAATGATTGTTCCGATTCTTTAGATCCACTTAAAGAAACTGTATTTTCCCAAGGACGAAACATACTGAAATTGACACCGAATAAATAAATAAGAAGTACACTGTAACAATGTTTCAAAATAAAAAAAGTATGTATATACACGGAAGCCAACAATAATATTAACTGAAATAAACTAACGCCACGAATCACCTACCACCTACTATTCACTAAATCAAAAATCAAATGCGAACACAAGCACAGTGTATCACTGTATGAATATTTTCCTAGCCCCCACTACTGAAGACAATATTTGTCTAACTTCTACTTCCTACTTTAATTGCAGAACAAAATGATCCCGCTTTATACAAGTCGCTAATACCGACAAATCCACTTGTCGGCACATCTACATGCCGCTAATACCGACAAAGCCACTTGTCGGCACATCTACATGCCGCTAATACCGACAAAGCCACTTGTCGGCACATCTACATGCCGCTAATACCGACAAAGCCACTTGTCGGCACATCTACATGCCGCTAATACCGACAAAGCCACTTGTCGGCACATCTACAAGCCGCCAATGCAACCTGTCTGCACATCTGAGAATTTTGTTTCTGCAATTGAAAATGTAAAAACTATAACCACACTTCCATTGTCGCCTCTTATGAGTGTAATCTCACACCCCACAGTTTAGTTAAATTAATTTAAGACAAAATTTTAATTAGTAACGTTTGTTAATCTCACAAGAGATCAAAAAATGAAGATATCAACCTCTATTCAAATCTAATATGCGTTATAGAAATTAAAATGTAAATTCATATTAAATAATTCTCCCCTATAACGATATCCAGCTAAGTTGGTTATTGAATCTTTGCACAGTGGTGCTAATAGCCAAAATATTATTTTATTTTTATGTATATGGACAGTGTATGGTGTTTTCGACATTAAACTGCTCAAAAATGTCCAGATTCATCAGCATTTCTTCTATTGGCGGTATCCTTTGTGTTTTTATAACGTTTTTTCATTCTCATAAACAAGTGGGTTCTACTATAACCCGTCTGATCAAATCGCAATTGTTGGAATGGTTGGTTGTTATGGAAATGTATATGAGAATAATCATTTTGCTGCCTAGGCAGGAAAAGTAATACTTTTCTGATTGATATGTGTCTGCAAAATTAATATTTGCTGTCAATCGGAGAAAAAATTAATTTTCTTACATTTTTATAGCATTTCGAACATGTCAACAAATCTGACGTGATAGCAATCTGTCTGAAATTGGTCATAAATGGTTGAATACATTGCCCAGATGTCGAAAAAAATGATATCAGACAAATTGAATGTAGGTTGTAACTAATCAGACAACTTTTGGATACAGCTATGCTCATTATTAGGGAGGTTTTAAGCCACAACTTGAGCGTCATACCTTATATCCCTTTATCCGCTATTAACGTAAACACAGAACGTTAATAACGTATTTCGAAAATGAGTTTTTAAGCCATCCCACTCTTCCGTTATTTACGTGACAGATGCCAGAAACATTTATAACCTTATAAATGATAACCCTCACTTTGTGATAGTTTAAATAATCATTTACGATTTTTTTTTATTTTAACTGCCTTAAATCGTTTTTTAAATGAAGCCAGAATGAAACAAATACTACAAAAGATAGGTTAGGTAAAAGACTTGTTGTGACATCTCTTCAATGTCCATATCCTATGTTGCCATAACATTTAATTTTGTGAAATGTTTTCATTTCATATTTAAGAAAAAAAGTGGTAAGAATGGTGAAAACTATAAACTTACTCAAATCTTCTAAATTTCACATGAATTTATCATAGACTTTGGAGTTCACGATAAAACTTAAATATAAATGTTCTACAGGCGGCACCATGGCGAAATCAATATCCGTTATTAAGGGAACCTTATTTCACCTCTAATAACGTAAAACAATATCAGTTAATAAAGTTTTGCTTATTTTAGCGCTACTGCGCATGCGATGTATAACGTTCAAACTATATTGGTGTTCAAATAGGTGGCTTAAAACCTCCCTATTAATATAATATCTGGTCACCGATCTTCGCTCTTAATATTCAAATCTACCTTTTTAAGCAGCCCAAGGAGTATATAATTTAAGTATGTTTATAACCTGACAAATTATTAATTCGCGAAAATCACGGAGTTGGCGACATCTACTTGAACTACTGAAAGAGAGATAAATAAAAATTTGATTGGCTTGAAAGTAGGCGGGAAAATTAAAAAAGCTGTCAGTGTTAATTTCAGCTGTTGTTGACGTTTATCAACTGTTTGTCACAGAGGTTAGTTAAATGCATTAAAAGTTGCCTAGTTTCTGGAGACTTCATCCTTTTAAGGCGACATCTGCTGGCAATTTCCTTTCGTATACTACTATCACATATTGTTTGTATAATTTTCATGTGATCTTATATATTTGCCAATACAAAAGACTTATCAAAAACAGAAACAGTTTAAAATATCTTTCATTTTATACCTCATTAGGTAAAAAAAATTATTTATAAAGCGAATATAGAAGATTCCACAATAACCTACAAATTTTGACAGAGCTGTGCGTGATTTTTTAATTGGTTCAAAAACTGAAATGTCGCGTATGTTAACCAAACAGAAACAGGCACGCACATCTTTGAGGGCAGTTGTCAAAATTTGTAGGTTATTATGGAAACGGCACATTTAATTTTTGCTTGCTAGTCAAGTGACATAAAATGACATAACAAAATATATAATAAAAAATTTACTATAGAAACAGGTTATATTATCTCTGTGTTGTCTGGAGTTGCTAGAAAATAAACTAAAAGCTTAACTTTTCTTGTAAATATCTCGGAAGATCTAATTTTCACAGACATGAGACTTGCATTTTATGCCGTTTCCTCACGCTCGCATTCGCTCGCGTTCGCTCGCGTTCGGAATCATCCACTCGTGTCGAATTCTCATTCCAACCTTGTCACAGAATATACTATTCTCCACGGCCACTACTGAATGTAGTTATTCTGAAACCACCTATAATAACAGAAACGAAACATTCTCGCTCTTGAGATTAAAAGAAAATTCTGAAACATTTGTCTCTGATGTATTTTATATCACTAGAGATAGAATCTTTATTTCGTAATTGTATAAAAAATAAGGTTTGCCATGAATGTCAAATTAACTGTCAGTTGAATATAAAAATGCTACACAATGTTGAGAGATTGAGGTTTCATTTTACTATATTTAATTCCTACTTTCTGTGGCCATGGAGAAAGTACAGTCTGTTACTCTGTTGGAATGAAAATTCGACACTCGTGTCGAATTCTCATTCCAACCTTGTTACAGAATATCCTATTTTTAAACGTCTTTGTAATTAACAGTTACGGTTAATGTCAGCAATTATGGCTTTTAATTTTTACTAGAATAATTTAATTCACAAAATCAGGTTCCAAGTTACGACACTGCGGACAACCGTTGTCGGCACTGGCCGCCAGATGTCGCGTCGAGAAATGTAGGGTTGGCGTATACTAAACCATTTATTACTAGATTATTATTTATTCTAGATACTAGCCTTTTATTTAAATAAAATTTAAGAAAGTTTACTCTTACCTTTGAAAACTTTTCCAAAACATCCTTCTCCCACTTCTTTCAAAAACGAAAGAGTTTCTTTCTTCAAAATTGGTACACCTGAGGCTGAACAGGCTGAATATTGAGGATTCGGTGCATATCTTTCCGATATTAAAAAGTTGTGTTTCAGGCTAATCGGTGAGGACTACAAAAAAAAAACAAATTGACACCCCTATTTTTTTCAATTTTAATAAAATCGTCAGAAATTGCATTTACTTCCATATTTAAACTTCAAGCAGTTTGCGAGGTATTTGACATATTCAAATAATTATTCTCGACTTTTTAAATAATTTATTTCTATGCATAGATCTTTGACATAAATGAAAATTAACTGTTTAACAACTAAACAAAGATTATATAAAATTTCTTTTAATAAATGGTGAATGTAATAAAGGTGTTTATAGAATATTTACTAGAAGATTTCCAGATAGGCCTGAGACCGTAATGCTGCTTAATCAATGAACATTTTTCATTTCCTTTATATATTTCAATTTAATTTTTTATGATTTTCACTTTTTTATTCAAATGAAAATATTCTGTTCTATAGAATGTGATGTACGATCAGGTAGTAAGAATAGTCCGGCCCCACACAAATCCCAGTTGCCTGAGCCACATTTAGATCAAGGCTCTCATAAAATGTAATATCGCTGAAACTAGACTCTTAGGTACTTTAAAGGCCGAAGAAACGAAAAAAAATATTTGCTGCTCTAAAGTGTATGTTAAGTTCACAATTTCGAAAACACAATCGAAAATTTGGTTTTTCATTATATCTCGAAAAAAAAAAATGCGAAAAACTAATACATAAAAAAAATTGATTAATATTATAAAAAATTATTATGAATAAGAAAGCGAATTAGATAACTCTACGCGCACCAACCCGCTCAATACAAATATTCAAGCGAGGCATTCACGAAAAAGCTAAAGTATCTTTGCCTAAAATGTTCGCAAAGAAAAAAAAGAAAGCATTTTAAAGAGGAAGCTCTAAGCTTTCTCAGGAAGCCATTAGTTATTAATTTTTGTTTGTTTTCTTATAGAAAATTTGATCGGAAGTTAATTTCTAAAATTCTCACTGATTTTTATAAAACTTAAGATATATATTAATAAAGACAGTTTTCGAATTCGTTTTCTTATTTATAATAAATTTTTCTAGTTTTAATCAATTTTTTTTAAAATAATATAATTTTTAATAAAATTTTTCGCTCTTTCACGCGGTACTATTAGTTTTTCGCAATTGTTTTTTTTTCCGAGATATAATGAAAAAAACCAATTTGTCGATTTTGTTTTAGCAGCAAAATTTTTTATCGTTTTCTACACTCTTTAAAGTACTTAAAAGCCTAGTTTCAGCGATATCACATTTTATGAGGGGTCAAAGTCTCTGACAACTGGGCTAACAATGAAGATATTTATTATAATTATTTACTATAATTTTACTTACACTTTCTCTTCGTCTTTTCAACTTCTTCTTCAAACAATATACAAAAGAAAATAACAGAACTGCAACTACTATGGCAAAAGGAATAAGTATGTACAACGGGGGGATGGAATAATGGTTTGACGTCACAGGAGTTGATTTGTCTTCCTGAAAAATAAAAGTTAGTTCAATTGGGAAATTGGAACCTTTGGTTTTCAACTTAAAAGTTAGTTCGTTCTACTAATTTATAATTTTAACTTTCTTGATGTATAGGAATATTCTTTTAATATATAAAATTTACATGTAATGAATTACAGGGATGGTAAATCTGAATGATATTAAATATTATATCTTATGAATTACGGTTTTTTTTAACTTTCACAAGATTTTTTGTAGGGGTAGACAGTGTCACTCGGACTACAATTTTAAAATATTTTGATGTATACAGGGTGGCTAATTTTTGTGGAATGAAAATTAATTTGGTTTTTTTAAATTGAACACCCTGTATACGATTATGTCTTCTGATTCTACTTAATATTAGATTTACGGTAGTTATTTGAATTTGTAAATCCGACGCGGCGTTGACAAGTTATTCCTATTTTAAGCAGATTTAATGAAAAAACAGCACTTCAGAAATATTAGAACAAAAACCACATTTTTTAAAAAATTCCTCAAAAAAGCTACTATGATGTAAATGAAACATGCACCTATCACAATAATCACACAACATCTTCACCTGTTGCACAGGGTGTTTGCCGATGGCGTGCGTGCCAATAGTCTAGTTTTCAAATGGCAATAACTTAATTTTTTCAAATGGGACACCCTGTATATTTTTCCTCAGTTTAGAAGCTCTCCCTAATACGCATTAAAAAAATATAGGGTTTTGCACATTTAACTTTACTATTTACTTTAATAATTGACGTTAAGTGACAAACAACATATTTTACACAAATTTTAATAAGTACAAAATTTTACAAAGTTTAATCGTAAGAAAACTACAATAGTGACAGTTAAAATTTATAGTAGGTGTTCAAAATGTCTTCCATTTTCATTTATACATTTTCTTGCCCTTTTTTTATTGATTTACGCACATCTCTTAGCATTGCAGGAGTCACCTGTCTAAATGCTGCAGTAATTCTTTCTTTCATATTTTCTTTTGTGGTAACCTCTTCTTTGTAAACAATATTTTTAATAAAACCCCACAAGAAAAAATCGCAAGGTGTAAGGCAAGGCGATCTAGTAGGCCAATTTATAGGTCCTCCCCTTCCTATCCAACGATCCTGAAAATCATGTTCTACAAATCTAAAAATATAGCTCCATTTACAGTCCCATCAAAGAAATAGGGACCAATTACATAATCACCTATTATTCCCGCCCACACATTCAAAGACCATCGATACTGTGATGTGGTTCTAAATAAATGTTCATTGTGGTCCGAATAATAATGGAAGTTGTGTCTATTTACATAACCGTTCTTATGAAACGTGGCTCCGTCGGAGAATAAAACTTTGTTTAAAAAGTTACGCTCTGTATTTATCTTGTTTATTAACCATCTACAGTATTCCACCCTACGCGCGAAATCACGTGGTAACAATTCTTGGTGAAGCTGGATATGATAGGGGTGATATTTATTCTTTTTTATTATGCGTCTAATTGTGGTATTGGAAATATCTAACTGATTGCTTAATTGCCTTGTGCTTATATTGGAATCTTCAACTATACTGATCATTACCTTATATTCGTTGTCAATAGTAACAGCTGTAGTTTCACGTGAATGTTTTTCATACTTAACGGTTCCTGTTCTATCAAATCTATTCTTTAAATTCTCAAAAGTATCCTTTTGTGGATGACGTCTTTCTGGGTATCTTTGACGATAGACCCTACTAGCAAGAAACGCATTTTTTTGACATTCACCCAGTATCCATATCATATCAATATTTTCTTGAACACTATAATTCTTATTAAAATCCATTTTTTATACACAATACTGATTAAATATAGTAAAATTTTATGTTGACAATTAATGCCATAACAAAATATACCTACTGTCATTTTCATAGGTAACTTGATTTCTTATTAAAAATTGTGTAAAATATGTTGTTTGTCACTTAACGTCAATTATTAAAGTAAATAGTAAAGTTAGATGTGCAAAACCCTATATTTTTTTAATGCGTATTAGGGAGAGCTTCTAACTGAAGAAAAATATACAGGGTGTCCCATTTGAAAAAATTAAGTTATTGCCATTTGAAAACTAGACTATTGGCATGCCATCGGCAAACACCCTGTGCAACAGGTGAAGATGTTGTGTGATTATTGTGATAGGTGCATGTTTCATTTACATCATAGTAGCTTTTTTACAGGGTGTTCAATTTAAAAAAACCAAATTAATTTTCATTCCACAAAAATTAACCACCCTGTATACATCAAAATATTTTAAAATTGTAGTCCGAGTGACACTGTTTACCCCTACAAAAAATCTTGTTGATATCTCTTTTAGTTTCGCTGCTAGAGATCGAGTGGAAATAATTGGCGCACCCTGTATACATAAGAACCACAGATAATTTAAAAATCCCTTTTTATGTTTATTATTTTATATTTTGATTTCATAGTTTTTTTTATCTGTTTAATATTAAAATTATGCTCACCGGGGTTGTTAGTGCTGGTTTAGGTGTATTTGTAAGTGAGAGATGATTTTCATGTGACGCTATAGGTTGAACTGGAATCCTTCCTGAACTTTCATCAACTGAAAAGAAATGATAATAAATAATTTGTTTAAAAATTTAATACATTTTCCTCCATTTTTTTGTATTGGACAATGATACCGTTCAAGCAAGGGCGGATTTACGGGGGGGAGGGTAATTACCCCCATGATTATAATCAAAAAGTGAGGGAAAAGAAAAAGAAAAAAAACTTGCGCAATCGATAAATTATCCTTTTTTAATGAATTAATGTTAAATACAATTTTTCATGAAAATAAACCCATCCCGAGTTATACGGCGTAGAAAATTACATTTTCACCACAAAAATTGTGCATTTCTAAAAGTTTTTTTAAATGTAA
This sequence comes from Crepidodera aurea, assembly GCA_949320105.2. Lineage (NCBI taxonomy): Eukaryota > Metazoa > Arthropoda > Insecta > Coleoptera > Chrysomelidae > Crepidodera > Crepidodera aurea. The sequence goes on along the minus strand of OX439479.2, from coordinate 22,844,469 downwards.
CCGAAAATCTGTTAGTATTACGTAAAAATTGATATTGAACTAATTTTATGGCCTTGAGCTAACAATTAAAATTATTTATTTTTTATTAAGGAAGGAAGATATGGCAATTAAAAAATGAAAATGAAAAAGAAACTGGATCGTTCTGGCGTGAATATCTGGAAAAATATGACTTCCACAAAAAAAATGTGTATAACATCCTAATGAGAGAACAATATTGGGAACATTTTAAGACCATCCAGAACCTTTAACGCTTATGTTAGAAAAAAAGTTACGGACTAAATAAATATTTTTTTACGCCATTTTTTTAGCACCATCTAAACTGTGGTATTCGAAAAAAAAATCATTTTGCAGAAAGTCGTAACATGTTTCTATAATTGTCCAGTAATTTTTAGCCCTATGGTATAATTATTTAATTATAAGTTTTGGTCTGTTAAAGTTGAGCTAAATTTTTGTTTTTTATTTTCAATTCTTCTCTGAAAAGTATTGATTTTTGAAAAAAAATTAAAAGACAAGGCTTTGAGCAAATGTTCTTCCGAATAATTTCCATTTTTTTTTATCTTTTGTCTGTAACGAGATATGGCCGTTTGAAATTGCATACAATTGCTTTGATAACCGTCAATGTCATTTTTTCGGGTCAAATATTGAAAAAAACGGCCATTCCAATGAAAAAGTAACATTACATTTTGGCGATGTTCTAAGCTTTAAAATGGATTATTGTACATCTCGATATTATTTTTTTTTTTTTTTTTATTATTAAACACCCATAAAGGCATTTAGTATATTACAATCTGGTCATCAGTGACCAATGAGCAATTTAATTCTAACTTAATCTAATAGAGTTTGAAGTTTAAAACTAAGGTATACTCATCAGCGTTCCTTAGGTTCTGTAGAAAGGATTGCACTAAACTTTAACGTGCACACATAAGCTCTGCTTTTGCACTAAAAACACTAAACTAACTCAAAGGGCTTGATCCTCTTAAGTCTTCTTTCTAACCCAGTATTGTCAAGGAGCTGGATAGCCTCGACATTGACATGATGATGAAGTCTTTCTTCATGACTCTTGGCTAATTTCTTGATGGTCTGGTCAACAGTGTCCATTTCCAGATCCCTGTGGAGGTCACTATTGCGAATGTACCAAGGGGCATTTACTATGTTCCTCAGTGCTTTGTTTTAAAATCTTTGGATGATTGCTAAGTTGCTTACTTTGGTGCATCCCCATAGTTGGATACCATAGGTCCATACAGGCTTAAGTATCTGCTTATAAAGCATAAGCTTATTATGTAGAGACAGAGTGGAGTTTCTTCCAATTAGCCAGTACATTTTTCTATATTTCAGTCCAAGTTCTTCTCTTTTCTTTTTAACATGCACTTTCCATCGGAGTTTGGCATCTAATGTAATACCTAAGTATTTTGCTGTGTTTGAATATGGAATCAGGTTATTGTTTATTCTGACTGGAATATGATCTATCCTTTTGTTTGTAAAGTTAATGTGGAGTGATTTAGTTTCATTAAGTTTAATTTTCCATCTCTTCGTCCAGTCATAGATAAGGTGGACGGCTGTTTGCAGCTTGTGGGTTGCTTCTTCATTGCTCTTTCCTACCGCTAGAATGGCAGTGTCGTCGGCGAAGGTGGCTATGGTATTGTTTTCTAACTCTGGAATATCACATGTATACAGTAAGTATAGGACAGGTCCTAGGACACTTCCTTGTGGTACTCCAGCCTTAATTTCTTTAAGATCGGAATAGGCTTCTTCTTGCCTAATTCTAAAGTATCTTTCCAATATATATGAATGGAGGATATCTGTATATTGTTTTGGAAGGAAAAGCTTGAGCTTATGTATTAAGCCTTCATGCCAAACCTTATCAAACGCTTGTGCTACATCAAGAAAGATAGTAGCACAAATGTTTTTCTCTTCTAATGATTTCTCTATAATGTTGGTTATTCTATGAACTTGGTCGATCGTAGAGTGCTTATTTCTAAATCCAAATTGGTGATCAGGGATAATTTCTCTTTCTTCGATAAGTGGTTTTAGTCTTTTGAGTAGGAGTTTCTCAAATAGTTTCGACATAACAGGCAGTAATGAGATCGGTCTGTACGACGATGCCTCATGTGGTGGTTTCCCTGGCTTGGGTATCATTATGACTTCCGCAATTTTCTAAAGGCTGGGTACATATTTCAATCTGAAGGCAGCATTTATTAGGTTAGTTATTTTAATTATTGCTTTTTTGGGTAATTGTTTTAAAATTTCTCCAGTAATTAAGTCAAAACCTGGAGCTTTTTTCGGATTGATATTTTCTTTTATTTCGGTAATTACTTCTTTGGGAGAGGTAAATTCTATTTCTTGACCAATCTGTGGCTGATCTTCCAGAGTAGGTTCTTCATCTTGATCTTCATGAGGCTGAAAGATTTTTTCTAGATGATTTGCAAATCTTGTTGCCTTTTGCTCATTATTTCTAGCCCATTTACCATCTTCCAATCTGACAGGTGGTATTTGCATTATGGGTCTTTTCAATCTCTTAGTAGCTTTCCAGAGTGAATAATCAGTACTACTGTCGTCTTAGGTAAATACTAATCGATTCTTCTTTAATTTGTTGTATTTCTCTTTTGAGTCTTTGGGTAGCATTGTTGAGTATAGTTTTATCTTGTGGGGCTCTAGTTTGCTGCCATTTTCTTCTAAGCTTTCTTTTTTCAGAGATTAGTTCCCTTATTTCTCTAGGATAGTTGTTTCCTACCGTCCTTCTATTAATAGCAGGTGTAGTTTCCCAAGCTGCTTGTTGGATATTATCATTAAGCAATTTCACTTCGTCGTCTAGTTGTTGTTTATTTCTTAAAGGAACAGATAGATTAATTTTTTCTTCAAGAATGATTTTGAAGCTTTTCCAATCTGTTAATTTGTTAGTCAATGTAGGGTTATTTTCTTTTTTAATAATGTTTTCACTAAGTGTTAAGATGATAGGGGAATGATCAGAATTCATGTCCCATCCTTCTTCTATTTCTAAAAAGTTGACCGATATGTTTTTGATTATAAAGAAATCAATAAGGTCTGGAATCTTGTTGGGATCGGTTGGCCAATAGGTAGGCTTTCCAGTGGATAAAGCTTCACACTTATATTCTTTCATTGCTTCTAAAAGTTCTTTACCTTTAGTGGTCGTTAATCTAGATCCCCAGTGGGTATTTTTGGCATTAAAGTCACCGCCAATAATAAATGTGTTTCCCTGATTAGATAGGAAATCTATATATTGGTTTTTCTTCAAAGAATATCTTGGTGGGCAATAGGTAGCAACTAGAGTAATCTGAGAGTGTCTAATGCTCACACTTACTGCAGTAGCCTGGATTTCTCTGGTCTTATATTCTATTTCTTCATGATGTAAGATATTATCCTTAATTATTATGGCACTTCCACCTCTCGCTGCATTGTCAGGATGGTTAGTATGATAAATTTTATAATTTTTAAATTTAATATGTGACTGATTAGTAAAATGCGTTTCAGAAATGAGACACACATCTAGTTTATTTACATCTAGGATTACTTGCAATTCTTGTTGGTGTTGCAAGAGACCATTAGCGTTCCATTCCATTATTTTAAAATTGGCCATTTCTCTGCTTTGGAATAGCTCCTTTGGCACTATGTTCTAAACGAGTTAATCGTTCATCAAATTTTTGGAATAACTGCTCCTGTTTCTTAAGTTGTTCTAAGATCAATTGTAAAGTCGGGTCAGTAGTTGCTTTAATTTGTGTTCTAACATTATTGTGTTTACTGGCATTTGATGGTCCTGCAACAGCTTGGTTGTAGGAAGATGGCCTATTTTCACTTTTTTGAACTTGATTTCCGTTATTCGTTCTTTGTACTGAATAGTCAGTTCTTACCTGTTGTACTTGTCGTACTGGTTGTCTAGGTAAAGATGGTTTCTTCATAGTATCAGCTCTAATTTTTTGTATTTGTTTAGCAACGATACACCCTCGATAATTAGCAGGGTGGTTACCGCCGCAATGAATGCATTTTGGCTGTACATTTTCTGGCTTTGTACAATCTTTGGTATAATGTTTTCCAGTACATTTGACACATCTTGGTTCTTTACCACAGAAACCTTGTGTGTGCCCATAGCCCTGGCATCTCTTACATTGGGGAACTAATTTTGTTTTTTTAATTGGTTTAATTTCAACCCTGATTCCCAGTATATCCGTAATACTACAGATTTTATTTACATCTTCATCATGTTTAAATGTCAACATAAACATGTTTAGCGGTTGCTTAGTTTTAAACTTAAGTTTTTTAGTGGCTTCTAATATCTTATATCCCCTTCTTCGAAGGTCATCTACAATTGCCTTTGGGTCACATTCATTATGTAATTTATTAGCAATAACTCTGATTGGTCTCTTCTGTTTGTTCTCATAGGTATACCAAGAATACCCATTATCTCCAAGCATTTTTGAGACATTTCTATAACATTCTTCATCTGGAACATTAATTTTGATATTATCATTACTGATAATTTTGATTTGATGGCCTGTCACCATTCTGTTTAATTCCTCGTGAAGAGCTTTAAAGTTGTCAATGCCATCTACCACTATTGGTGGGGGCATAAGAGGTTTTTTGGCTTTTATCTGTTGAGTAATTGAGACAGTTTGTGGAGGTGAGAGTGAGGTATCCATTCTTCTTTTCTTGTTGTTTCCCTGTTTCTTTCTTATCCACTCTGTCTCTCTAGCTAAGTCTTCTTCATCAGTGTGATATTCTATTTTATCTTTTTCCTCTTCCTGTGGAGGAGGAGATAATTTCTTTAGCAGATCTGAGTGATCTTTCTGCATTTGATCTAATTGTTGTTGTATAGTATTTAATTTGTTTACTAAACAACTTTTTTCATTTTCGGAATTTTTCCAAGCATTGTATAGTGCTTGTTCATTTTGAGATCTAGCAAAATTTTCCTGAAACAGCGGAATATTCTGTTGACCTACATCTACCAGCGACACACGAAACACAGGTGATTGTTGGTGCATCGAGACACTTTATTTTTATTTATTACAACACGATAATTGCGGCCGTGTCATTGACCGCCGATATCAATGATGTAACATAATACTCGATTTTAACTTTTGTTTTCGTATCGAAATCGCTTACCGACACTTGTTTACGCTTCAACGGTGAAATGAATACATCTCGATATTATCAGCCAAAAAACGCCACTAACGAAAGTTTTCTACTTCTGATCCGGATACCTTTCCTAGCAATTTGCAAAAAATTTCAAGTCGATCTAATCAGTTACTAGTTTCTGCTCGATATTACAAAAAAATTACTGCCTTTCTTGGACTACTTGGTAAGTTTTATCCCCCATAAAAAAAGCTTAATCCGCCCTTTCGTTCAAGCAAAGCAATGGCTTGAGAAGTGTTCGAGATGAATGATGGAGTAGGGGGATTGGTGATTTTAAACGCGGCCGTACAAACACCGATGATTAAACGCTTTGATCGCCCAAATTGAGCAGTTGCTCCTGAATGTCCATAAAATAGTTTTGGCCGATCGTAAATTTAAGTTGCGTGAGATAGCTGAGACCTTAACGATATCAGAAGGCAATGTACCTATTCACCATTTTGTAAGAACCTTTGTCCATGAGAAAGCTCTATTCAAAGGTTATATTGAAAAATAAAATGACTTTTGAACGAAAAAATACTTGTTTCTGTGTTAGACTCAAAACTTTCCAGACGACCCTCGTATGAAGACTTAAAGAGAGTAAACTTTATTAGTCAAAATATGATAGAACACATAATTTTTTGCATTTTCCGCGAAAATTTTGAGGTTATGGTAAAAAATGATTCATATACCTAGAAGTTGTACATTTTTTCCAGATCTACAACTTTGCCATTGGTTATTTTTTGATAAGACGTCAAGTTATATAAAAATAGAAGAAGTTTTAGAAACTAATAAAATTTCCTTTAGATTGTAAAGAGGAAATATATTATTTTTAAATAAATTTCTAACCCTTCGATTTCCCCTTAGATACGACACTGTTTTCAGCTGACCATGTTACCATAATATGATGTCACAATGAGTTATTGTATTAGATCCGTATTATGTAACAACATTTATAACGGAATAAAACGATCCTTAAAAATTATTTGTTTTCTTAGATGCCTTCCGACAGAGTTAGACCCCATAAATGTTTCTAATCAGCATAGAAATAATAAACACTACGTTACAAAAACAAACAATAGCCTTATAAAATGAGTATCAGTATAAAATGGAATTTTATGAGGAAAAATACAGCAGCAGACACCTGGTGTAATCCGAGTAGTGAATTTATAAAAAAACTGTTATGCAACATGACTTTGCAAGTAAACACTAATCCATATATTTCTCCGAAACTTAAGATAGGAAGGGTGGTTGAAATAAAATAAACTACAATAAGGGATTAGGGTGTTGAAAATACTGGCCCGTGCGTAGGATTTGCTCGAGGGGGGGGGGGGGGGGGGTCAGAAAAAACCGAAGGAACTATAGTTTGTCCATCGTAAAGAAAAGTAATGTAAGGCTCGATGCAGACGGGCGAGTTCTATCGCTGCGAGCTCGCCGCGAACTTTTCTCGCGCGAGGTAGCGGACCAAAGAAACAAATGGTGCGATTCACACGTAGGAGAGCTCGCAGCGAACTCGCCGCGATCTCGCGGCGAGAATTCCTCGCCGGCGGTTCATAGTTGCGATCTTCGAGAAAAGCTTCGCCCGTGTGCATAGTGGGACGGCGAGCTCGCGGCGAGAACGCTGCGTACTCGTCGCGAATCTACTCGCCCGTCTGCATCGAGCCTTCATAGACTTTTGGCAACGTTTGCCGATTTGAACTATACAGGGTGGCGCAAATTTAATTGAACACTATTGGGATTTCGTAAACCGTTATACAGTTCTATCTATCTGTGATGGGGGATTAGAGCAGTTCCTCCAGTCCTATTGCTTTCAAAAAGTTCAGGATGTTGGTAGGCTTCAGGTTAGGTAGATCTTCCTCTTCTATTTGATATTCTCCGAGGTATCGTACCCTTGGATTTTGCAGGGTAATGCATTCTGAGAGAATGTGGATAGAGTTTTCGTCCTCTTCCTCGCAGAATCTGCATTCTTCTTTGTCTACTAATCCGAGTTTCTTTAGGTGGCCTCTCAGACGGCAGTGCCCTGTTAGGATACCCGTTAGTATTCTGAGCTTATTTTTACTTTTACTGATGCAGTCGTCAGATCTCTTCCGGTTATAGTTCCCCAGTAGTGTCTTGGCCTGCCTCATTCCTTGTACTCCTATCCAGTATTGGGATCTTTTCTTATTTACTTCTTTCCAAGTTCATCAAGTATTGTACTGGTGCTTATTCCGCAGAAGAGTTCAGGTCCCAGAAATGGTGTTTCAGCCCCTTTTTTTGCGAGTATGTCTGCTATTTCATTACCCTCCACTCCAGTATGTCCCGGAACCCATAGTAGGGTAACAATGTTGTTCTTGCCTAGTTCGTTTAGATTCTCTAGGCACTCCCAAACTATCTTGGAGTTGATTACGTGGGAGTTCAAGGCATTAATGGCTGCTTGGCTGTCTGACATGATGATGATCTCTTGTCTGCGAAAATTTCTTTCTATGTTGAACTGGACACATTTTCCGACGGCGTATATTTCAGCTTGGAAAATGATCGGAGATTTGCCTAAACTTTCGGAATATTTGGTTCCAGGCCCATATACTCCTATTCCTGTTCCTTCTGTTGTTCTAGAACCATCTATGTACCATTTCATGGCACTTCTCTTGAGTTTTGGGATGGTGACTTTGTCCCATTCGCTTTTATTACTTAGCTTTGTGTTGAATTCTTTCACAAAGCTAAACTTCTTTGTCATCTCATCTTGGGGCATGTCCCAGGTTTGGTGATTTCCAGGAAGGAGTCGAAACTTGCGTTTGGTTGATCCTTCTCTGGTCATTCTGTAGGTTGTTCTTATAGCTATACTCTCCACTACTATATGGAGGGGTGTAAGGCTTAGGATTACCTCCATGGCGGCCGTTGAGCACGTTCTCATTGCACCTGTTATGCATACGCAGGCTAGTCTTTGGATTTTCGCTAGATTTGCCTTTGTAATGGCCAGCTTAGTTCTGCTGCCCCAGACTACTGCTCCATAAGCGATGGCCGGTCTCACTATTGACATGTACATCCACTGCAGGATCTTTGGGTTACATCCCCAGTTTTTTCCCGCAAAATTTCTGCACACCATTAGAGCTTTCGTGGCTTTGCTGGTTACTTCTTTTTCGTGCTTATTCCAGATGAGTTTATTATCTAGTATTAGTCCCAAATATTTGACATCTGGCTTCCATTCAAAAACTTTCCCGTCCAATTCGATGGTTTTGAGGTTAATGTTTCTTTTCCGTGTAAAGGCAACTAAGGTAGTCTTGATGGGGTTGACGCTAAGTCCCATCGATTGACACCATTCTTTAGTATAGTCCAGCCCTCTTTGAACTATATCGCAGAGGGTATTCTCGAATTTGCCTCTTGCGATTATGACTATGTCATCTGCATAGCCTTGACACGATATACCAATCTCGGTCAAATCGAAGAGTCGATCCACTGTTAAGCTCCACATAAGAGGGGAGGCCACTCCTCCTTGTGGGCATCCTCTGGTTGTGCAGATGGAAATAGTGTCTTGTCCCCTTTTAGCTCTTTTTACAGTTAGAGGGTACTCAGGTGATTCCAAATAACCTTGGTTACTGGGTCTAACGCCTTTAATAACCGAGATACGGGGTGTTTTTTCGGTCAATATTTTGATAAGCCGTAACTTTAGAACCACCCTGTAGATTTCTTTCATACTTGGTATAGGTATAGTGTGTTAACAGCCCAATTCTATAGTGTAAGAACTACAATTAAAATACAGATCCGGATCAAGAAGAATTTGTAAAATTTGAAAATCCCCAAAACAACACCCTGTATATCAGATTTTTTAAAATTGGGATAGATATTTGGAAAGAACGAAAAAAAAATGAGTTAAACTGAAAATTTCTTTTCAGTACACATCCCATTATACTACTGGAGTTTTAACGTCAAATTACATCAAATGCATTATTTTCACTTTCACAAGCAGTAACTTTCGAAATACCTGGTAGTTAGGTTTCTTTCATATTTGGTACAGGTATTATTTTTTAGTAGCCCAATCGTATAATGTAAGGACCACACTACAGTTAAAATCCAGATACGGATTAAGAAAAATTTGTAAAATTTGAAAATCCCAAAAGCAACAAGCAACATCAGTGGCGGATTTAGGGGAGGGCCGAAGGAGGTTTCGCCACCCCTCGGGCGAAACGCGTTTTATTATTCAGTAGTATTCGAACTACTAGTAATATGTTTTGGTTAATTTTCTATACAGGGTGGTCCTTAAGTAATTGTACATATAAGTATGGTAGATTCCTCAGTTTAAAATATTAAGATTTGAACCAACTTGCTCTAATAAAATGTTGCTAATAGGGAATATCGTCCCTGTAATTGCAAAATGTCGTATGTCAAAAATTTCGTATGTGCGTATAAAACACAAACACGTTAAGTTAACGCCTTAAATGCCATATAACATGATGTTACATCATAAAAAAATAAGCCATAAACTGATTTCTGAAATAATTAAACAAAAAAGTGAAAAGATATTATGTTTTTTTGCTCTCTTGAAAAGTCGCCTTTTTGACATACGACATTTTGCAATTACAGGGACGATATACAGGGTCTTCAAGGTTAAATTTTAAGATTTATTTTTTGCAATAACTTTAGCGTTTTTGGATATGTATTCATAAAAATTTGGATCTGGGGTGTTTTTGTGTACGAGAAATCATAATCTGTTACCTACTTCGATGTAATTTGTAGAGGGCGCTAGTTAGGCCACATTTGTGGCATAAATGTGCGATAAACTTTTTTGCTCTTAAAGTTAGCGCTATTTTTGTACAAGAATATTAAATTCACGTTATTTTAGTAGAGAAAAAGCATAGTTGTTATTAACCTTAAAACCTGACGGTTTACGAGATAATCGCATTTTAGGGCACATTTATGCCACAAATGTGGCCTAACTAGCGCCCTCTACAAATTACATCGAAGTAGGTAACAGATTATGATTTCTCGTACCCAAAAACCCCCAGTTCCAAATTTTTATGAAGACATATCCAAAAACGCTAAAGTTATTGCAAAAAATAAATCTTAAAATTTAACCTTTAACACCCTGTATATTCCTTATTAGCAACTTTTTATTAGAGCAAGTTGGTTCAAATCGGAATATTTTAAAGTAAGTATCTACCATACTTCTATGTACAATTACTTAAGGACCAACCTGTATATTATGTTATTTTGCATTTTTTGCAATATATATAATATGTCTCACTATTTAGTTTCTATATTAAAATATTTTTTCGTTAATTATTACTGTGTCGCCCCCCCTCAGTTCGGAATCGCCCCCCTCAGAAAAATCCTAGGTCCGCCCTGTATATCAGATTCTTTAAAATGTAATCGGATACCTATTTGAAAAAAGATGTGTTATTGCCAAAGCCTACTTGATAGTTTAATGAGTTTTGTATCCGAAATTAATCCGAAAAATTAAATCTGTAGAACGCTCTTGTGCACTTATAAAAATATTTCAGTATAACATATCTTTTTTGTGTTATTTTGGGGATTTTCAAAATTTACAAATTCTTCTTAATCCGGATCGACGAAACGTAATTTTAAAAAATTGGATACGCTATGTTAAGTTGTATTTGTCCTTCAATAAAAAAGCTTAATAAATTTTTTTCAATTTTTCAAAATTAAGGTGTTAATTAGATAAAACGAAAATCGTCAATTTCGGTTTTCCCCAAATATCTATGAAACCGGACCAGATATTTTAATTTTGAAAAACCAATCATTTAACCAACTTTGTATCTATAATGGTTTCCGAAATCCCAATAGTATTCAATTACTAAAGCGGACGTACACAAAGTAAAGTATAATGTATCATATCAGTTTTATACATTTCTGAAATTTTTTGTAATGTCACGTACTTTTCCTCTTGTGGGGGGAAGGGGGGCCTGTTGAAAAACGTTGTTCGGAGACTCTATCATTGGCGTAAATCAGTATTTTGTTTTTTATGCATATGTAAGAATTAACACAATAATTGCTTGCATAAAATTATTTTGAAATATGTATGTATAGCGGCAATCCGCATTTTTACTGATACCCAAAATACAGGGTGTTTTATTGCGAAGTGCCCATACATTAAACGCAGACGTACCACAATTAGACAATTCCAAAAAATCTATATTTGTTTGGTGTAACACCCTTCTAACTGAGATACAGAGAGTTTTATTAATTTTGGTATCTTTTTTTATATTTCACATTCCCTTAAGCGATTGGAATATTTGTAAAAAACATCCAGGTCCGGATTAGGAAAAAATTGACAAATTTTTCCAGGTTCAAAACAACACACTGAATAGAGGATTTTTAAAGATTGCGTAATACATTTATAAAGAGTTAAATAAATAAAATAAATGTTATTACTATTGAAAGTTCAGAATTTTAGTTTATCAGAATTCGGTTCGGACATGCATTTTTTTAATTTTTTTATTGGATTCTACAGATACGACTTTATGTATCAAATTTTTTTCCTACGGTTGTTTGAGAAATAGTTTTTAAAATACAGCGGTTTTAATAGCGCTCCGGTCCAAAACGATTGGTGACCTTAGTGACGTCACGATTGCTCATCCGGCCGGCACTGGGCCTTGTATGCTAGCTGACAGTAGGCAATTTTTGGCAAATTCCGGGAATCTGCTTTCACGAACCCGTCCTGTAGTTTGTTTGCCATTTTTTAAATGCATAAAACTAATTATATCCGAAGATGAAAATCGTGTGCGACTCTATGACCACGAAGCGCAGACTGACGAACGAACAATTTGAGAAATACCTCGCTTTATGAGAAATTTTGTTTTAGAAACAACTGACAGTAAGTCAAATTATCAATTTCTCAATTACATCAATGTCAAAATATAAAAACATACAACATACATTAAAAATTATCGTAAATTCTTGCTTTATGCAGAATTTGAGTGTAGGCAATAGTGACGTCACGTATAAAAGGTACCGCATTCTGTATGCCGCGACTTTGAGACCTCTTTTTATTATAAATAAATTTTTTAACTTCACTTTCTTCAAGTGGGATGCAAATATTTTAGCTTAATAATCGCGATGAAAATAAAAAAACGTTTATTTACCATCTGATGCGCTGCTACCAGATGCAACAACCTTTCTGGGACAAGTTCCATCTGTGTAGGGGGGTTTTGAATCGTGTGTACAAATACATATGTGGGTTCCATTTAAAAAGGGTTTACATGCTACCTCTCCTACGCAGGAACTTGGTGTGCAGGATCCTTGCAATGGTATCACATCTCTGCTTCCTGCAAAAAAAATCCAAATTATTAAATAGTTTTATTTTTATAGATGTGACAATTAGCAAAACTTTACAATTATAAACAAACAGTCGCTGAAACTGATTTTGGAAACGGGGGAGATCACAAATGAGTAAATCCAGTTTAAGAGCATTCACTACCTTGGTGAAACTGGCTGTGTTTTCTCATGTCCCAGAAATTTTTTCATGGAAAACCGTTTATCACAAAAAAAAAGTCTCATTTTTTGTAATTCCGGAAAGTCAATGATTTCCTTCTACGTTAGAAAAAAAAAATGGAATGAACCTACACAATCGTAAAAATAATGACTTTCCGGTATTCTTATATACCTAACAATTTTCATGAAATGATTTCTGTTTTTGAATAAAATCCCTTAATATAATACACATTTTTTATAACACATCGTATATACGGGGTGACTCGTTAAAGTTAAAAATACTATATGCCCTCTGTAACCACATTTATGATTCACCCTGTATAAAATATGATGCAAGAGCAAGAAGTAATTACTTAAACTATATATTCATGATGCAATTTCATTTGCTCGTATTTTTAGATCTATTATAAAAAAAAAATTTTTCAAATAAACCATTTTACTTATTTTCGAACCACCCTGTAAATAACCAAATTCTACGGTGATTATTTATAAAATATTAATGCTAAATAATCTATAATTAATATTTTCTACAACAAACGCGAATAAAACAGGTCTGTTATGAGACATATGGTTACAAAAAAGTGGCAACATATAAACGTTCATCCTGAGTCCCTATTGAGTTCCTTTTTAGCTTAGGACCTCCTATTTAGTTTTTAGGAAATCCTAGATCCTATGAATAACTCTCTATTCCTAGGACCAGTGTTGATTCTATATTTACACTTTCAACAAAAAAATTTCTATTCGGCTAATTTTGAGCCATTAAATATAAACAATTAGAAACAACAAAATTATATAAATAAACCTTTATCAAAAAAAATGTAATAACTATTTGTTATCTCAGTGACCTGTTTTATGGCATTTGACATTGAGGCCATAATATAATTATTTATAATTAGTTCTTGTATGGATAATTGACAAATACAAATAAAAATATCTTAATTAGGTCTTTGCACTTTGAAATGTAAATATATATGAAAGTCCAGTTCAAAATATATATTTTAAATTGTGACTCTAATGGAATCTTGAAAACATTAAAAGTTCATATTATTTAATAGAAATAAATAAGTATACATTTATTTAAACAGCAGTGGTGTAAAAAGAAGTGCTTTTGTTCTTTAGACATATGATAGAACCTTATTTTATTGACTTTAATTATTTTATACCATAAATTTTATAAAACACTAAGATGGAAATATTGTTAAGTAATATTTTCACAGATAACGTTATATTTTTCAAATCACTAAGAATATTTTTCTAGCTTTTATTGTTATCAACGATTTTATACAGAGCGTCTCTTACTTAATCAGCAATTATTGTTTTCACCTATCAAAATGGTCATTTTAATCAATATCAACCGATATGTTTTATACCCAATAAAACGCTATCGATATCAATTTAAACCTATTTTAATTATATATGAATAAAAAATGCATAATATAATATATAATCCCAAACTTATTAAAGGCACAATTTGATGAAACATTTTATTTATTGTAAATAAATGTTTTGAATTGAATTGATGAAAAATTTTATGCAACACTTACATCATTATTGTATTATGTGTTGCCTACTCATCTACGTTTATCAGTTCAGTATTCATTTTTATACAGGGTGAGTCATGGCAGACGCGACGGTCCATTATGGCTAAACGGTCAATATTTTGAAAATGTTGTTTATGCATGGATATGTGGGTTGATAAAGGTTACATTTTATAATTATTTTGAATTCTACAGGTTGTCCCAAAAAAGTGTGGCGTATCAAAGTAATATTATTTCTTATGGAAGACCCTATATTTTATTGCATTTATAGATTACACGTTAAAAATAAGATAAACTTTCTTAAGTATTCCCTATACCTAAGCTTTTTAGTTTTCGAGATATTTTGATATTTCTAAAAATGGAAGAGCACTTTACAAGAAAACCAATAACTTGGAAACCTATATAGAATCAGTCAAATCCAATTTTATTTTAACTGAACAAAATTAGACTAATAATTGAAAGCAATAATGTATTTTGGGTTGTGTAAAATTATATAGGGCGTCCATAATGGGAAGATTCTCTAATGACATATTCAAACGACAATATCGTTCTTATTTTAAATAGGACACCCTGTATTTTATAATCCTATTATGAAGCAAATTCCGTTACCTTGGGGGTGGTTTTTGGCCGTTTGGGAGGTGGGGCCAACTCGAAAAGAATTTTAACCCACGCTATCGTGTTCAGCATCATCGAAAACGGTGGGGGGGGGGGGGTTACTTTGGGGGCGTCAATAATTATTTGTACGTTCGTCCAAGCCACAGAATGCAGCTGCATGTAATGCAAAGATGCAACTCTATATTTAATTTCGTGTAGCTGCGTGCGGTAGAAAATGTCCGTTCGATATTTTTAATTAATATTTATGATATTCTTTATAATTTAAAAAATGTTTCAATCATGTGGCTGTATCTTTTTTAGACCCTTTTTTCTGCAACTTTAATATGTATTGTTGCAACAAATGATAAACTATTTAGTAATTTTTTTACATTAATTATTAGAAGGCTATGAATCTAAACTTAAACATAATTTTTAATACCTATATCAATATTTTCAAATGGTTTGTTTTGATTTTTACTGTATACCACTAAAAATTTATTTTTATTATTAATTTATGTGAAGAAGAATATATTTTTTAAGAGAATTTTTTTTGTAAAATTAATAATAAAAAACTATAAAAAAAGAAATAAAAAAAAAAAACATGTGGAACATTAGAGGATATTCAAATTTACAAATATTGGATATTTTCTTTTCTTTCTATATATACAGGGTCACGACTATTCATTCGTTGTCTTGTGTCTAAATGGTACAAATATCAGCTTACTTTTTTGGTGACATATGTAAATTGATAAGAACTATTTGTTTATATTATTTTCTACCTAAGGTTATGAAATAAATCACACTTGTTCCCAAGAACAAAGACATTAAATGTCCTACACTGTACCAGCGTCTGGACTTCAACAACTACTCCTTGGGCTATATGCCCCCCCATGTATTGAATTACGAAAGTCCAGACGTGGTTTGGCGCCTGACAAAGTCGGGGCTTTAAACCAAAAACTTTGATTTTATTATTAAAGGAGCTTGCCATCCTTATACCGGTTTCGGCATTATTGTGCCTCGTGAGTAAGGAGTAGGCTAGCTCGAATTTCTATCTCTAAAGAAATTCTGAAGATCGCTTTGAACCCACCAACTCTTAGTCCACCGTCGTTACAGTTTTCTATAGTTTTGTAGGCTTTGATTTTATTATAAAAGTGAAGATGGCGTTGCACTCACCTCCTTTTTCTCGACTTAACCGTTTGGACTAAGAGTTAGTGGGTTCAAAGCGATCTTCAGAATTTCTTTAGAGATAAAAAATCGAGCTAGCCTACTCCTTACTGACGAGGCACAATAATGCCGAAACCGGTATAAGGATGGCAAGCTCCTTTAAAAATAAAATCAAAGTTTTTGGTTTAAAGCCCCGCCTTTGTCAGGCGCCAAACCACGTCTGGACTTTCGTAATTCAATACATGGGGGGACATATAGCATATAGCCCAAGGAGTAGTTGTTGAAGTCCAGACGCTGGTATAGTGTAGGACATTTAATGTCTTTGTTCTTGGGAACAAGTGTGATTTATTTCACAACCTTAGGTAGTTTTGGTACGCCCATGGTCCTTTTTTGGTATTTTTATGGTCTCAAAAAATTCCACCGTCGTTAATATATTATTTTCATTTATAGAGGGTGGTTCAGAAAATTGTAATTTATCGAAGTTTTTAAATGCAACACTCGGTATTTTTTGACATTTTTAGATTATACGTTAAAAACTAATTCAATTTTATTGAACGTTCTCTATATCTATCGCTTGCCAATTTTGAGAAAATTGTGATTTTAAGAAAAATGTTCGATTTAAATCACAAAGGAGGAAGCACACTTTTAATGGGAATTCCAGCAATGTACGAATTTGATAAAATTTTAGTATATTGTAGATATCGACCTTCTGATCAAAATGTCTCATGGGCCCAAACAGATCCTATGACTAGTTTCCGAGATACAGTGGCGGGTAAGGGGTATCTTAAAAAACACGAATTAAATGAAAAATACTATAAAGGTTGGTATTTTCTTTAAAAAAGTGATACAAGCAAGTTAATTTGATCTTGGGCGGCTGTGTCGGATGTCACGTGTCGATTTTTTATATGATAAGGTCTGCGGAGCGTGACGGAAAAACGATTTTAACACTGAAAACGAGTGTTTAGGTAGTATAGTCGTTATTAACGGCTGATAAAAAAGGTAATTAAAAATTTTCGGCTCCGCGAATTTTTATTGTTTCAACCACTTTTTCGCTCGTGTTCTGCTCACTTAAGTTAACGCCAGCAGAACAGTCATTTTTGCAAAAATTTGCTAGTCGAAAATTTTAATTTAGGGCATTTAATTAGCGTTTAATGAGCCTTTAATTTTCCATTTATTGATTTTTAATTCTGTTGACTTTGCTTTTCCAGCTTAAGAGACGTCGTTCTAAATCACTAGCAAAAATTTATACAATCTAAGTGAAAATAAAACTGAAATACGGGCAAACGAAAAAGTTCACTTTCAGTAGTGAACAACGCATACGTGATTTGTGACGGGTAATTGCGCGCCCTTGATATAAATTGATCAATTTAATCTTAGATAGTATTTTTATTAAACATTATACCGCATTTTATCTTATATAAATGATTAATGCGCCGCTCCTGGTGAAATCCTAATCTATTGTAAAGAAAAAATTTAAAAGTCACGGATGGCATATCCATATCATCCATATCAAATCCCGTTGTAAGAGGTTAGTTGTTTATAGATATAATAAGTTGGCGGTAAATCAGATAGGAGCTGAAAACGAATGAACATATTGCCTTGTAATTAACAAATATGGCGTAGTTCACTAATGAGAAATACTTGGAAGTCTGAGAAACTCTTGGTTCGTCCAAACAGACCTATTTTGTGTATCTTCAGTTTGATAAGCGGTCAATGTAAATTGCCTTTACATGTGTTTCAGAAAATTGATTATACCCATAACATAATTGGAACCAGATTTTTTTTTACATTTCTCATAAAATTAATACATGAAGGATAAATAAAGCACAAAACTTACTTTTTTAAAATTTTAAATTATATTTGAACTGAAAATAAAATTAATAATAATATTAATAATAACAATATATAGACCCCTCAATTCACCCAAGAAGAAGAGCTTGTGTTGGGGTGGGGGGACGTACAAATCATGCCCAAAAGTAGGCAACGAAAATTTATTTAAAAGTCTCATTGTCTAGACCTGAGCACGCACCAGGGAACGGGTGGGATTTCGTTCGAAGTTCTACATAAATTAATTGTATATTTTAAAAATATTTTTGACTATACAGGCTATTCCAGAAATATGTAGCCGTTACAAATAGTCATACTGACTTCTTTAAGGCCTTTGACAGAATTGACCGTGCCATTTTACTCCAGAATATGCCTTCTATAGGTTTAAGTTCACAGGTACATCTGCTAATGTCTTCTTATTTGAAGAGCAGACATCAGTATGTCAAGTGTCTCGGTTTTAGATCAATTCCATCAGGTATCAGGAGTTCCACAGGGATCAATTTTGGGACCGCTTCTATTTAGAATTTTCTTAAATGATATTGTTATTAGCATCAAGGATATGAAAGTTTTAATGACCTGAAACTATTAGTTGAAATTCGTTCATTCAATGACTGTATACTTTTCCAAAACTGTTTAAGTCATATAGCAAATTAGTGTCATTACTTTGGAAAATTCTTAATGGTCATTGATTTGTTAAAGTATATTCATTTTAAAATACCACGCGCGGATCTAAGAGTTTATTTTAGTTTCTACGTGCCAGGTGGAAGAACAAATATTTTAAATTCATCCCCATTATATTAAGCAATTAATGCACAGGAGTATCATAGCATCCAGGACAGCTTGGATATATTTGCCAGTAATAAATACCAAATTAAACGTGTCATTTCCCCATTTTTTTCCTGTCTCCCCCAGAAACACAGGTTTTCTTGAATGGATGATCACACTGGATTTTTATATAGGGTGTTTCGTAGTTAAACCCTGTATATCAGATTTTTTAAAATTGGAATGTATATTTGAAAAGAACGGAAAAAATGAGTTAAAGTGAGTGCACATCCCATTCTACTCCTGGAGTTTTAACGTCAAATTACATCAAATGCATTTTTTTCATTTTCACAAGAAGTAACTTTCAAAATACCTGGTAGATTTCTTTCATATTTGGTACAGGTATCGTATAATGTAAGGACTACACTACAGTTAAAATCCAGATACGGATTCGAAACGAATGGAAAAAATTGAGATATACTGACGTGACGAGAATTACTGCAATGATATAATCAAGTGTCGCCAGTTTAAAGGTACATTAATGGCTCCCAAAACTACACTAAAACTATCACGCCCACTTTAAGGTCACTGCCACTTCTAAGTGGTATTTAAGTGATATGGTTTGGTGGCCGTAACTATTATTTTCCACTTTAATGTTTGTGCAACTTTGAGGTAGTCTTCGGTTAGTGGTTATAACGTTTCAAACACCTTCAGTGGCACCAAAATATTATAAAACTATTGAGTGGCTCCCAGCGGTGAACTTTACGTGACTACAACTATACTAGAACCAAAAATGATTGAGAGTTTTTGTTTGGCCCTTGGCATATTGAAGGCAGTGGCGTGCTTATTAATTATTGAAAGGGTTAAGAATTAATCCAAATAAATAGTTCAATACAATGAGAATGCTTTTCCTATCGACTTTTCCATACTAAAATTTCATTTCATGTAATATTTTCCCCAAACTTTCTTTACTCATTTGTGGGATGAGTTCATAATCCCTAACAACCTCCATAACTTTTTGCAAAGTGGGCAGCTTATTTCTGAAAAAGAACTGTGAATGCTTCTGCGTATGGCGGTTTTGGCATTTTCATCAACGGTTGTTTTTGTTCGTCCGCTGCTGATTTTTGGCTCTTGTACTTCCCCATGAATTCTGTTTTCACTTAGTATTTTGTAAATAGATGATTTGGGTACACCCGTATAATCACAGCACATGCCAACTAACTTATCTTTTGGACGAGGATGATCCCTTTCAAGACAGTGAAATAGTCAAAGTACAATTTGTTTTTCATGTACTGACCGAGACTTCGATCGTTTTACCTTTTTGAGCGTGGAGGGCCCTGCGATGTCTCCCATTTTATGAGTACAATAAATAAATTGTTTAGAAATAAACGTTAAAAATACACACAATAAATAATTATCTTTGAAAGCGACTATATCGTATCAGTACACAATCAAGACTGCCTCTTGACCAGACACTTTCTATTTGTCACTTATTATCTGTCTAATTCCCTGAATGCATTTATAAGCTAGTAAATAATCGTTATTCTAAACCAACCCTATATGATACGCTCCTGGTAGGAGCAGGTAAGAAAGGAATTCCTACTTACTCGCTCGTTAAAACGTACTTATCAGTGAAACGGACAAAGACAGAAACATAGATCTGTACAGCGTTGCCATAAGCCATAAGCAATAAATAAAATAAGTTATTTGAAATGGGGAGGAAATGATTTATAGGTATTACTCATTAATGTTTTTTTTCCTAAATAATATTGATTAATCAATCTTTTATTGTGTATTATCCATAATTAGCCGCAACCTTCAACTTTAACGTGTATGTTTTGATTATGTTAAAAATTGTTAAAATAAGAATGAGATATGACAGCGCTGTTTTGCTTGTTTTATGGTCTCGTAAATTCTAAATTACTCTCGAACATTATTTGTTATAGTTCAGGCAAAAATAAAATGAAATTATTCTTACTGTGTAGGGGTAGATTTAGTGATTATTACGTAATTGCCTCCCAATCGAAGTTGCTATTTGGGTAATGGAAAAAGGTAGCAAAGATGGTTAATTTCTGACAGAGATGAATTAAAACCTCATATTAATCAAAAACCACAGAAAAGAAAATGTAAAAAATGCATCTGCACAACTCATTATGGAGAGTAGCAGAACAAGCTAAGCAAAGCTAGAACACAACTCACACTCTTCTTAGATTTTTATAGAATAAGTTGTCAGTTACTTTTTAAAAACGATATTTAGTGCCTGCAGCTCTTTTCTGGTACAATTTCTCCAAATTTATTTACTATGATGCTTACGTCACATACAAAAGCATTCATGTATATACATTCTCTAATTACTTTAACAATGGAACGTCATCTACAAATATCCACATGAATGGAGATTAAACTTTGGTGATAGAAATCTCGCTTGTTACGTTATAAGGAGAACTGAAGGCTACTCTATCTATGATACGCGTTCATGAGTTTCTGCCTTTATTGCGATGTTATCAGGTTACCAAATGTATGTCAGAATAATTTTCTTCAACGTCTAAGGACAAATCCGTTCAGGCTGATTCGCTCGAATGATTTGGTTACATCAGGGGTCTTCAAACTACGACCCGCGAGCGCCATGAATCTCTTTTGGTAAATTTTACAATGTACCTAAATACCAACTAAGAAGCGTTATATCTCACTATATAATGAGATCGAACGCCTTTAATTGTAATAATGAGATTTATCCTAATAACTTACAATAAGTTACATACATAGTAGGTAAATAACATAATGCAATTAAATATTATAATTATGATTAATGAGATTTATGTAGCTGTAGCTTTCCACTGACAATTGTTTGCAGTTTTGGATCAAGTTTAGTAGAGGAAAGCGCAAAAAAGCCACGAGCAAATTTGTGCAACTGTGCAATGATGACTTAATGATAATAAATATTATTAATAATATATTAACTATATATAATTTTATAGTTCTCAACGACTACACTACCGAAAAACACTAGTTTTCAGTGTTAAAATCATTTTTCCGCTATGCTCCGCAGACCTTACCCCCACGTCGTGACTTTTCCATTTTCGCAAAGAAATAAATTGAGCCTGAAATTCGCGATTAGTGTATTCCTACAGCCTTTAATGAGCCTTTAATAACTGTGCAAAAAAAATTGCAATTTTTATTGTTGCAACCACTTTTTCGCTCATGTTCTGCTCACTTAAGTTATTTTTGCAAAAATGTTAGGAGCAGAAAATTTTAATTTAGGGCATTTAATTAGCCTTTGATGAGCCTTTAATTGTCCATGTATTGATTTTTAATTCTGCTGACTTTGCTCTTCCAACTTAAGGGACGTGACATATCCACGCATTTTCTGCACAAAGATTGTCATTTTCTAGGGCTTTTGATACGAAAGCAACGATATCTTTATTTTTTCCACACATGTTTTTGCCACCATTAGTAGCGACACACGTTAAGTTTTTCCATTAAAGATTGTTTTTTTGAACATAATTTTCAACTCCTTTAAAAATATCTTCTCCAATGGTCAAGCAATCACGTAGCGCAGAACTTTTCCATAATATGGCTCTAACTTTGCTAATCGCTAAAAGATGGCGTTGTAATTCAAAACTAGAGACTATGTTGGTAGGAGGAGCTGGGGGCGCCGGGGCCTTAATGGGGGAATCAGTGTAACAGGTTAGAAAGTGTGGAGGTTCCTGGGTTAAATAGTGACCTTTCTAGTACTCCTTTGCCTCTTTGTATTAGTGAAGAGAACTTTATTTATTTTTGCGAAAATAAAAGATCATTGTTTTGAGTGCAATTTTCTGTTTAGTAAAGATACTGCATTTCCCTATGCGTTGGCCTAAATTTTTCATTTTATGTAAGTGTTTATTAGTTTATGTGCATTATTTTAGGTCGCTATCGTTAATTGCTTAAAGAGTGATTATATGCAACTGTAGAAGTTATTTTCGTCAACGGATGTGTAAACATATCGTTTTCATCGTCTATTGTTTTCCGTCGAAACATAAAATTCGGCTTAGAATGATGGCCTGCAACACTTCCAATGACGAAAAAACAATGAAGAAATAAATACTCTCTGTGTTGATGTTAGAAAAACACCATTATAAAAGCAGTAGCGTAGAATAAGTAAATTTTTTCTCCTCGGTCACTACTGAATGTAGTTATTCTGAAACCACTTATAGTAACAGAAAAGAAACATTCTCGCTCTTGAGATTGAAAGAAAATTCTCAAACCCTTGTCTCTTGTGTATTTTATACGTATTTCATTCTTACTCTAGAGACGGAATGTTCATTCCGTAATTGTTTAAAAAATAAGGTTTGCCATGTCAAATTAACTGTCAGTATTAGTTGACGTGGTCTTAATATTGGTTTTTAAAAACTTTTAATTTATTAAAAAAGACTAGAAAATCAAACGATTCAGATGTAGAATTTGAAAATACTCCTCCAGAAATAAAAAAATATGCCGATAACATCACTCAAAATTTGCTACCGCAAAAATCCAAGCTACAACTTGAGGGTGGGATATTGGTTTTTACGATTTATGGCTGAAATATGCATGTTATCGAAAAATTTAACATAAAAGTTGTAGATAATTAAAAAAATGTATCTACTAATGTCAAATAATAAACCAAAAATCAAACCGGAATTTGACTTTCATTATTCAATAGTGTGGTTGTAAAATTGATTTGATTGGTTAAAAAGCGTTGAATAATGAAAATTCAACACTTTTAACAACCAATAATCATTAGGCAACTAAATTTAACCAATCAAGATCAACACCATTATATCAGTGTCCGCACTAACGAGAACGACTTTTTTGAACCCACACAGTATTGCCTGCATTGAATGAATCAGCATTCGGAAGTCTGCTTCCTCTACTGTACATACAATTTAATTCTGGATGGTTCACTTGTCTTCCACCTTGCACCGATGTACAATTGAAGGTGACCTCATCTTTGATGACGTCATAGCTGGAAAATGTACGGGGTGGCGGATGTCCACCCAAGTCCAAAACACTTACTAGGACACCTACTAAACATTCCTGAAGAAAAATTCTCCATACTCAAACTTTCCTACAGGACCTTAGTACAGGTCCAGGACTAATAATCGAATACTTAAAAACTTCATAAAACTTGGCTCTAATTATACAGGGTGTTTCATAGGTAAATGAACATACGCTAACTGTGGATAAAGGACACAATCAAGAGACATAGTGACCAAAATTAAAATCCAGGTCCGGCTTCAAAGAAATTATCGAAATGAATTTGCCCTTAAACAACACCCTGTATATCAAAATTTAAGAAATTGGGATGTAAGTATATTTGAAAAGAACGGAAAAAGCTTAATGGGAATACAAAGTTTTTGAGACTGCACATTT
This sequence comes from Crepidodera aurea, assembly GCA_949320105.2. Classification (NCBI taxonomy): domain Eukaryota; kingdom Metazoa; phylum Arthropoda; class Insecta; order Coleoptera; family Chrysomelidae; genus Crepidodera; species Crepidodera aurea. Next base: position 22,820,650 of record OX439479.2, on the reverse strand, counting down.
CATTCTACTAGTAAAATTTTAAAAGTAAACTTAATAATTAAACCATTAACAGTTAATTGAATGTAAATCACAATGCTTATTTGCAAAAAAATTTTGCCTTTACCATTGATTCTTATGAGAAATCACAGATTTTGTTTTATTTAAAAAAAGTAACGATCAGATTTCGATGCAAGTGGTATCAACGGAAAGAATAAAAATTTCGAACATTTTGATTTCTCACAAATTGAGCTTCAGAGCCTGTGATAAGAGTAATGAGCAAATAATTAGGAAAAATGTACTATGTTAATTACATCTGACAACGCTGTCAAAGAGGTTAAGACGCGCGCGAAATTGTAACGTATATCTATTTTTCGCCCATCTCTAGTCACGTTTTTACGTGGTTGATGTCCCAGCCAGAGCCCTAATCTGAATTACCAAAACACGATTTCCCCGAGCTGAACAAGAAAATACCAGCCAAATATTTTTCCTAACCGATAGTTCCTTCCCCTGTTGAAGAAACTCCTTATTTATTAAGATAAGTTATATAACATTATTTTTTTTGAATGCTTGAGATATTTATAACCTAATGTAAAACCCATCCGCATACTAGTGCATTTGATAGCACAGTTGTTTGTGACGAGCGCGATAGCTTTTTCAAATAGTTACTGAAAGCATACTTCTGTCTCTTTCCTTTTTACGCGGCATTGCCAAATAAAAATAAAACAGAGCACACTATGGTATCGAGAGTACTACCTTAAAACCCTTAATGCGACTCTGTGTACCAGAATTGTCACTATGTCAGCAAGTAAAATGCAATTACATTTTTCTATATAATATAATATAAATAACATAATAATACAAATTTTGCTGATGATTTACGGTGTATAAACCTGACGTATTTTCATTATCTATATCAGGAATTTAGTTTATTTCCCATATATTGTCACTCTTTCCGAGAGTTAATCACTGAACTAATCAATATTTTTTTAATCATTAGTGTACTCTGATAAATTACAGAGGTAAACTTTCTCAGCTTCTGGAAAACCCTACAAAAAATAGGTAGAATAAGTAAAAAAGTAGCAGGACTGTATCGTAGTTTATAAGATATGAAAAAGAACCTGATCTTCAACAGATTCCAAAGCAATTAGCTTGACTACGATGGTGTTTAACCAAAAAAATGAGCTAATTATATATTTTAAATTTTTTATAAGTCATGTCAGATAAAACAAATGTTCTGGACGTCAAAGACACGAAAATAGTGACAGAAGATCTACCTCTGTATCTCTGTACATCTTTTCTTCACTAGAGTAATAATTATAAATTTAAATCAATGTAATAAGTAAATTTCCAAAAATCGAAATTCTCACTGTTTAAACTTCAAAATCTCTGAAAATCTTACTTTTCTGTTAAATAAATAAATAAAAAATTGACGAGCCAGCAAAAATTGCAAAAAAGCATGATTTATAAATTAAAACCTTTTATTAAATGCGATGCTAAAAAACCATGAAATTGACATTAAAAATTTTTTTCTCTATTCTTTTATTAACTTGCTATATGTTACGAAGATATACATTTTGAGGTTAACAATATTCAGTGAAACTTTTTGGATTTTATTTCCATTTAAAATCTAAATCCGCATTATTAAATAAAAAAGTGTATTAATATTTTGTTGTTATGTTTGTATGAATTTATCTACAGTCCCTCGTACTCTAGATGAAAAAGTAATGCTCATTAGAACTTTAAAACATTTCTATTCAGTGATTGTTTTCATTTTTATACCCTTCACAACCCCATGGAAGCGCCTGTGGTTGGATGTGTGAAAAATATTAGCATAATAAAATTTCCTCCAGCAAATTTGCTTTCCACTATCTAATCTAGATCAAACAAAATATACTCAGTTTATAATTAATGCACGCATTTGCTATTTTTCCAATAAAAAGTTGATAATAAAAGGTTTTACGCACAAACAATATAATGTATGTATTAAAATTTGTGGATAATGTATAAAATTGACACAAAGAAGTATTAAAAATAAAAAGAGAAGTTTGTAACTATGAATGTACTTTGAGCTGCAAAAATTATTTCATTGCAAAACTCCCAATCGTAATTTATTGTCGTACCTGCCATATGTACAGATTCTGCCTTCTGCCGGAAGGTTAGGCACATTCTTTCGGAAAAACGCGAACTTCTTTTTAGACAAGCCCAAAGGATACTTCTTTGCGTTTTTAAAAGTGCTGATTGCGACAATCATAGAAATAATAAAAATTTCCAGAAGGAAAAGATCATACAACTACTAGAAGTAGTATAGGGGTGTATCTGGGTCTTTTTCTAACATTTAACGAATCGTTTTATGACCGCGAGAGAGGCTATAAAATGATGAGTTTTGAACCTATTTAGGTAAACTTACCTTAGTACGAAGTTTGACGGATTATGAATTATTCGCCATTTTGTAATTTTCTGCAAATCCACCACACAATCTTTATTATTCAGTATTAACATAAAAATTGAATATGGAGGCTGTATGTATTTGACTTTTTATGATGCTGTAAGTATGTACTGATGTTGCAAAAATGTTGAATTTACAAATAACGTAAAGTTACAGTGCAATAAAGCAGTGCAAGTCAGTATGACTGAAAGTGATCAATAAAAAAATCATCAAATTTGGTACTTTATTACCAAATTTTAAACAGCAAATAAGTAAAAAATAAAAACTAATTACAATACGTATTCAAAATGTGAACCCGCGTTTTTAATTCACGGGCGCGTTCTATACGCCTTACTTCAATTGTTTTTACTTTCAAGAACATTTCAATTCCCATTTGGTCGAATGCTGCCTGTATATTTTGAATACCTTGTTTGGTTTTCTTCGTTGTAAACCAATTCTTTCGTACCTCCCCAAACATGAAAGTCCATAGAAATGATATCTGACAGTCGTTTTCTAAGGGAATATCTTAATATTTTCCCCAATAGCTGGATAGGCAGAGCTGGATCCATAGCATGGCCTGCTCGATTACCAGATATAACAACTGAAGTAAGGCACCTGTATTAGAAACGCGGGTTCACGTTTTGAATACGTGTTGTAATTATTTATTCTTATGTACTTATTTGCTGTTTAAAATTTGAAAATAAAGTACCAAAGTTTATGATATTTTTATTGATCACTTTCAGTCATACTGACTTGCATTGCTTTATTGGACTGTAACTTTACGAACTGGCAACTTACTTGATTGAATGATATGTCGTTTGAAAGAGCATACAATCTAGTAGTTTTCACAAGTATTTTAAGTCATAAAGTTATCGCCATTGCTTCAGGAATTTCCATGAAATTCGATATCATTGAATCAAAACATGGTATTTTTAAATTCAACATTCGGTTATCTTCATGTAACGTATCTATCGATAAGTGTAAACATTTTTGCAACATCTGTACATACTTACAGCATCATAAAAAGTCAAATACATACAGCCTCCACATTCAGTTATTATGATAATACTGAATAATAAAGATTGTATAGTGGATTTGCAGATAATTACAAAATGGCGAATATTTCATAATCCATCAAACTTCGTACTAAGGTAAGTTTGCCTAAATAGGTTCAAAATGATTTCTTCTATCAGCTACTCAAAGGTTTGCATCCACCCACCAAACACCCTGTATACATGATTTTATGTACGATTGCAATTAAAAAAAAATAAGTTGAAAAAATAAAAATTTGATTATGTCTTGCAATTTGTCAATGACGTTGACAATTACTTTATTGACCCAAAACTGTTCAATAAAGAGCGTTTTATTGTTCAATCATACATAATAGTTATTTATGTGCCAAGGACGAAAAACTGTCTATTATAGTCGAGTCCGAAAATTGATTGCCGAGGCTAGCAAGCGGCGAGGCAATAGAGAATTTTTCGCCGAGGCGCATATTACATTTTTTCGTCGACCTCTACAAAAAGGCAAGCATTTTTCGTCCGCTGTGGTCACTAGGATACGGCACGGTGCGAGTCATTTGAAGACGAAAAGTACTTGCCTTCAAAAATAGTTGACTTTTCATTCGGAAATTAGTACGTAAAATGTCATTTTTTGAAGAGGTCGACGAAATAGTAATTTACGTGTCAATCTCGGAAAGTGATACTGAAGGTGAAGTGATATTTTGCGGGATGAGTAGGAAATTTCCAGGACGAGCCGTAGGCGAGTCCTGGGATCCTGCGAGTCCCGTAAAATCACTTTTGGATCGTGTTACGTACAATATTTTTTCTGTAGCCGTTTTGTATGTTAAAAAGGATATCGATGGATAATAACGTATGCACTTTATATATCTAGACTATTACATATAACAATCACTCTTATGAATACATTACTTATGCAGTAATTCATAAGTAGCCGCTTTAGCAGATTCACTAATCTCATGTGGAATCATTTCACTACTTATTTCCAGTTTTTTGATTTGAAAAGCGAAAAAACACACACCAATGTTACATGACAGGCGCTGTCAGAATAAAATACAAGTTCATGTTACTGTCAAAACCGCCTACTAGATATCCAAAATCGTCCCGAAAGTAACAAGAATCATTCCGAAAGTAAAGAAATCATTCCGAAAGTGTGTAAAGTGGTACTTTCGATTTATTAAATCATACTGAAAATTTTGTTTTCGAGACGGCTGCAGAAAAATATAGTTACATAATGACCCCATGGAGCGTTATCGATGACATTGACAGTTAACATTCGGCAGTTAACATTTTGTTGTCGACATTTGACAGATCATAGTGCAAATATGAAAAAAGTAGAATACTACTTATATAAATCTATATACATATAGGTATAATGGGCATGGAAAATGTACTTCAAAACATTGGAGCATATTTATGTAAAATGGCAATATCGTAAAATTATTTCGTCATGATATTCTCGGACTACCTGGAAATTCATGACTCGTTCAGACTACGCATTCTGAGGATGTCTGTGCCGACAATAATACTAAATAACCACTAAAAATAAGAAATTTGGGCAGTATTTTTCCATTAAGAAGATATTTTCCGATATTTAAGTCCTAAAGGGATAAAACAGGGTGTTCAAGTTTTTACGGAAAAAAGAAAAAGTCACTTACGATAGGACTTTAATATTGGGTCTTGGTTAAAATCCTCTACAAAAGCAAAAAATCTGTTGTGTTGCCACAAGACTTTCCCGGTAGTTATAAAATAAAAATTAAAAAAATTAATTTGGTGTTTTTTAAAGTCCAAATCAAATGATATTAATATTATTATTATTATCCCAAAAAAAAATTCGTTTCGTTTCGAAGTAAAAATGACATTTGAAATATTATAAAAGGAAAAACATTTCACATGTCAAAAGAAAATAAAACAATTTTTTAGGGTCGGAATTTTGTTTACTTTTTCAAATGTCATTTGGATTTTAAATTTTAAATTTTTTTTCCATTGCTTAGTTTTAAAATTAAGGAATGCAAATTAGGCACCTAAATACCAAATAAAAACTTTAGGTCTTTTACTTTCTTTGTAATGTACATACTGCGACCCCTGGTGGGGTGATTTCAACCAAAAACAAACGGATTCATTCCGCGATGATCCGATACCCACATACCAAATTTCAGCTCAATCGGATCAAGCGTTTGGACGCTACGGGTTGCGATTTTTTAGTTTAAAAATTTTTTTTAGGTTAGGTTCAAAATTAAGAAATGAAAATTTCAAAATTTATTTACAAGCCAGTGAGGCACCACCTAAATATCAAATAAAAACTTTAAGTCTTATATTTTTTTCGCGATGTACATAGGGCTCCTGCGCCCCTGGTGGGGCAATTTCAACCAAAAACTAATGGGTTCAATCCCCGATCACCCGAAACCCATATACCAAATTTCAGCTCAATTGGATTAAGCGTGCGGACGCTATCGTGGAAGAATACAGACAGACACACAGACAGACGGACAGACTTCCATCTGGAAATCGTTTTAATCATCTCAGGAGACCTCAAAATGGATATATCCGTCGTTACCTCAATTTTTGGCGAGGGGCCGGGAAAGTAAAAAACAACGGTTTCACAGTTCTTTTTAATTTTAAATGTGCAATCTGGCTGCCGAGTTATAACTAAAGGAGAACACTTATTTGCGGCCAGATAGACCGTGCACTATTTCTATACATTCGATACAACATCGATACATGAGCCCATGTACTGCTCTTCTTTTACTTCATATTAAATTTCTTTTTAGAGCATTTTTAATGAAAAAGAAAAGTTCAGATTTCAGCAAGTTCATATACGGATTCCTAATTCGATTACTTTTATCGAGTTTCAAGGAGTTTCAAATTGTTTTAGGGGACATTGTATTAATAAAATGAACCAAGATTATATTTTAGACATATTTTGTTTACTATATTTTTGCATCAGATAAAAAATTGAAACTAAATATGTACCTATCAAATATTGGCCCTAGATACGACAGTGGGGGCAGTAGGCAGTAGGGGCAATCCACCCCCCAAAGTCCGGCAATGGTAGGATATTTCTCAATAAACCCAAAATATTAAACTTTTATATATCTTTTATAAATCTCTGGGCTGGAGCTGCCTTAGATCATATATGCTACGCTAGATACGGTACTCAGGTTATTTACATTGATATACCTACCAACTTTTCATTTTGTTTTTTCTATATTAACGAGTTTATAATCAATGGGATTTTTAATTTGCTATAAGAAAATATTTTAGTCGTTGATTGAATTGACATTAATTATTGTTGCCAATGACGATTTGAAACCAATAAAGGCGATCATTGATATCATGATAAAATCATGAGAAAATTTAGTCACAACGTGAATAGAATGTATGATTATTTTCAAATATATGGGTCTATTGCTGGCTACCAAATGAATAATACAATTATGTATGGCATAAACATAACATCTCCAAAATTAATACTAAATACATAAAGCATATTATATGATATAACATTTGAAATAAACAGAAGCGCAAGATGATGGTATTCAACCTCTCAGATTATTCCCATTCCAAACAATTTTCGTAGTCTTCCATGGTATTTTATTTATTTTCGTTTCACATTAATTCCCATTTTACTGTAACCTACATGGAAGTCACTCATTCCTTAGAAAATGAAATTGAAATGTGTGTTGTATAAATATGACAATATATTATTACCAAAGTATTCCAAATGGTACGCCACTGTATCATAGTACGCTAGCCCCTTCACCCCCTCTCGTCATAACCCCTCTAGAGCCAAACAAACACTACAGGATGCCGTATCTAGCGAAGCATATATGATCTAAGGGAGCTGCCCTTGTAAGAAACGATTGGCAATGTCAAAATTACCGAAAAAAATTCTTTGGGCCATTTTTAAAAGAAAAAGTCAGTTTTTTAGGGTATACATGGACCTTGAATCTACAAAAATTCAAAAAAATTAAAATTTGGTTTTCGCAGAATGAATTTTGTATAAGAAACGAGTGGCAATGTGAAAATGTTTGGGCCATTTTTGAGTATAAATGGACCCAGAATCTACAAAAAAAAATTCAAAAAAATTAAAATTTGGTTTACGCAGAATGAATTTTGTATAAGAAACCAACGGCAGCTCCAAGAGGAGTGACAGTAGGGGCAATTTGCTCCCCCCCCCCTTAAAGTCCGGCAATGAGAGGATATTTCTCAACAAACCCAAAATATTAAACTATATATATATATATATATATATATATATATATATATATATATATATATATATATAACTCTAAAAGCCGACGACGTTGACCCCCCCACCCCAAATCTCTGGCAACAGGACCATCGGAACAAAGACTAATTCCAATCGGCGCCTGCGCAACTTGTATACCTACATCCTTTCCGATACTTGGTTAAATAAAGGAAACACGACCACAGAATTAGAGAACTACAGATAGGAAGGTCAGACAAGACAAACGAAATTAGACAGAGATAGAGTCGCACCCCAATTTAAAATCCACTTTGAAGGCTGTCAGGAGTCTATGTGTCAGATTGAATATTTATTCGGATAATTCAGAACACGATGACAGCAAAAATACAATATTCTTCTTCTTCTCGATTTCTGGCAAAACTACAAGTCCTATAGAAAAAAGTTAAATAGCAAAGTTGTAGGTAATAAAAAGATCTACAACTTTTGTATTTACACTTTTTTCACATAACCTCAAAATTTATGTGAAAAATTCAAATAACCAAGTTTTTGGTTTTTTATTTTTATCTTTTACAAAAAAATTTTTTTTTCACGAAATTTGGTGTAAACTTACCTTTTTATGTCCCAAACACTCTGTAATTGTTTTGTTTTAAAATATTTATTTTTTTAACCTTATTTTGACTTAATATCGAAAAAGCAGTCTAATTTTCAATCGAAAATTCTCACGTCAAAATATCTACTTTTTTAAAAAAACTCTGTGGGCTTTTTGTTCGTTGAAATCTCTACTTTTTGATGGTGTAAAAAAAATATACATTACTGTGGTAAATGTTCTCAAAAAATGCAAATAAGAAACGAAGAAAACTCCGAATTTCTTTTTTTTAAAATCATCATGTACAGGGTGGCCAAATAAGAATGCGAGGTACTGTATCTGGGAAACTATCCATCGTAGAGGCTTGCGGAAAAAAAGTTATAACTAAAATATTTTCAAGTTTCTAAAATGACCGCTAGAGGGCGTAACTGCAATCTTGAATCTAAGAAAGTGATGTTTCTGTGAATTCCGCTATATTAACCTAACAAAAAAATACATGATTTTCGGGAGCTTGTTTAGGCATCATTTAGCTACTTTTTCATGAAAAAGAAATCATACCAATGCGTTTAATTTTTTTGAGAAAATTAACCATTTCTGACGAGATGTCGAAAAAAGCCCTCTAGCGGCGACATCTGAAATTAACAAAACTTCAAATATTATAGCATTTGTAGCCCAGAATAGCTCTTTTCAACTAGCCCAAGTTTGTTAAAATCGGCTCAGCCGTTTCGAATATACAGGGTGTTTTTTACTGAAACCTTTGAATACCCCCCACCACTTTATTTTTAGAGATATAGCAAAAATTGTTAAACAAAAAAGGTTCATATTATTCTCTACTTTAAAGATCAGGTATTTTTTTGGTAGGTTAATATAGCGGAACTCGCAGAAACATCACTTTCTGAGCTTCAAGATCGCAGTTACGCCCCCTAGCGGCCATTTCAGAAATTTGAAAATATTTTCCAAGTTTTCCTCTTGGTCGTTTTAGTAATGACTTTTTGTTTCCGCAAGCCTCTACGATGGATGGTTTCCAAGATACAGTACCTCGCATTCTTATTTGGCCACCCTGTACAGTTTTGAGCTATTTATTTAAATTTATACTTTAATTACTCGAAAAACGTAAGATTCCGTGTTACATTGATAAACAAAAGAGTAATTAAAGTATAAATTCAAATAAATAGCTCAAAATTGTATATGATGATTTAAAAAAAAGAAATTCGGAGTTTTCTTCGTTTCTTATATGCATATTTTGAGAACATTTACCATAGTATGTATTTTTTTTACACCATCAAAAAGTAGAGATTTCAAAGAACAAAAAGCCCACCGAGTTTTTTAAAAAAGCAGATATTTTGACGTGAGAATTTTCGATTGAAAATTAGACTGCTTTTTGGATATTAAGTCAAAATAAGGTTAACAAAATAAATATTTTAAAACAAAAAAATAACAGTGTTTGGGACATAAAAAGGTAAGTTTACACCAAATTTCGTAAAAGATAAAAAGTAAAAAACCAAAAACTTGGTTATTTGAATTTTTCACATAAATTTTGAGGTTATGTGAAAAAAAGTGTAAATACCAAAGTTGTAGATCTTTTTATTACCTAGAGCTTTGCCATTTAACTTTTTCCATAGGACTTGTAGTTTTGCCGGAAATCGAGATAAACAGTTTTCTACCCTTAAAAACTCCCCCTCTTCCACTTCCCGACCCCAGAGCGCTTGTAAATTATTTTTCCTTTCATGTTTGTTATATTCTCTTCCTTTTCCAATGGGTTTCATCCTACTATTATTTCACTTTTTACCATTTTCAAAGCTATCTGCACTGGTCTACTAATGTTTATTTATGCCAAAAATATTATCTTTCAGAACACTATGACAGCAAACACACAAAATTTTATAAATATATTTCTTATTTCTGACTCTAATGGCAATTGATGATTAAAAGTTATACGTTACATGAAAAGGCAACACTGTACCCTGAACGTTCTTTTAGAACTGGCAACATGGGTGCACCCCAATTTAAAGGGACAAGGTCACAGAAAGCGGCAATCGAAACATCAAAGGAAATGGGCGGAGCTTCATATCTGAAAGTCTCTAATCTGTGACACGACTCTAGAATTATAAACATTAATTCTAATCAAAACAACTCGCCCATGTCATAACGTTTCCCTAAACATCAAAATATATTGATCTGCCAGTTATCGACAGTGTTTCATTTGAACAAAACAATTTTTTGTAATAACACAATTTAAAATGATCCGTTCTTGCTCTTTTAAATTAGGCAACTCAATTTTTTATGATAATAATAATCCTTCAGTGTATACAGGGTGTATCATAAGGAACAGTGAATATTTTAATCATAGGTTCAGGACCTCCAAATATTAATATTTTACTAAATAACTCTGTGTCAAATGTTATCTACTACTAAGATACAGGGTGTTGAAGATAAAATTTATTTTTCTTTTTTTTGCAATAATTTCTTTATTATTTAATATATTGACTTGGAATTTGGTATGGTTATATTTTTAAGTTATTAAATCATAACTGTGGTAATTTTGAGATTAGATAAATATACTTGTTTTAATAGCATAAGTTCAGCTCATTTAGAGATATTTGCATTTAAAATATTCTAGCCACAGTATCTATTTAATTTACTTTAACATATTTCAACATAGTAGGCTTTGAAACTAAAATGAAAATGTACAGCTGTCAAATAATTAATTGTTAGATGTAATTTTGTTCATTAAATTCAATCTAACTATTAATTATTTGACAGCGGTACATTTTCATTTTAGTTTCAAAGCCTACTATTCTGAAATATGTTACAAGTAAATTAAATAGATACTGTGGCTGGAATATTTTAAATGCGAATATCTGGAAAATGAGCTGAATTTATGCTATTAAAACAAGTATACCTTTTTTGTTCAAATTTACAGGGTGTATCATAAAAATTCAAAAAAGGTCAGCAATAAAAAAAATGGCACTTATCTTCATCCTGTAGAGCGTAGGTGGCGCCCTCTTTATATAATAACACGCTTATGATTTACTAACTTAAAAATATAACCATACCAAATTTCAAGTCAATATATTAAATAATAAAGAAATTATTGCAAAAAAACGAAAACTAAATTTTATATTTAACACCCTGTATCTTAGTAGTAGATAATATTTGACCCAGAGCTATTTAGTAAAATATTAATATTTGGAGGTCCTGAACCTATGATTAAAATATTGACCATTCCTTATGTTACACCCTGTATACCAGAACTGCATAAATTTTCTTGACTAACAATCCTTTTAAAATAGATATTTCGTAATCGATCGATACTCAATTTTATCAAGAATTTTGTCATAAGATGGAATCGGCTATTTTATAATTTTATTATCAAAATTCAAGGAACTTGTTTACATATGACTGAAATGAAATTGCGTAAGCTTGTGCACTAAAATTTTAGCGTTTTTTTCCAAGTTTTATTGGAGATTTACAACCACCCACAATAAATTTAAAACTTAATAACTTATGAAGCATACTTTGTAGTCAGATTGAAATGTTTATTGTTGATGTTGATGACGGCAACATTTTGTATCCAAGTTAAAAAAATATGAAACTACGCGACCTCATTAAACTTTCTTTTCCGGTAAGTACCTACCATTTTCTCGCAAATATATATCCGAATAAAAATTTATTACGAAGAGGTAGGCAGATATATATAGGTAAACATATAAAATAGCTGCACGTATTTCCCATACTTTGAATTGTTAAAATTGAATAAACGACGAGAATGGCACTCTAATAAGGAAGGTGGCTCAATTTAGCAGTCGTTTTGAGTGATTTATGTTCGAATTGAACAGTGTTTTGCTGCAATGAATGTCTTCTCTCGAAGAGCAGAATATGTCGACTTTAATTACTTTGATACATAGTCAGTATGTACTTCTCTTGTAGGATTGTTTCTACTTCTGAAACATTGGCGTCTACATCAACCTCTAAGAGGGGCATTATTCGGGATATCCAAAGATTTGGTTAATTTGGAATTTTCCTTGAAAAAAGAGAAACTTAAATTTAACAAAAATCAAATAAAACGATATTATATCAGATAAAAAAGAAAGCTTAGAAGAAAATGGAAGCAAAATAGAGCCCCACTAGATAATACTATACTCAACAATGCTACCCAAAGAATCAAAAGAGAAATACAATTAAAGAACAATCGATTAGTATTTACCTAAGAGAATTGACAGACGACAGCAGTACTGATTATTCAATCTGGAAAGCTACTAAGAGATTGAAAAGACCCATAATGCGAATACCACTTGTCAGATTGGAAGATGGTAAATGGGCTAGAAATAATGAGCAAAAAGCAACAAGATTTGCAAATCATCTAGAAAAAATATTTCAACCTCATGAAGATCAAGATGAAGAACCCACTTTGGAAAGAACATCCACAGATTGATCAAGAAATAGAATTTGCCTCTCCCAAAGAAGTAATTACGGAAATAAAAGAAAATATCAATCCGAAAAAAGCTCCAGGTTTTGACTTAATTACTGGAGAAATTTTAAAACAGTTATCCAAAAAAGCAATAATTAATTTAACTAACCCAATAAATGCTGCCTTCAGACTGAAGTATGTACCCAGCCTTTGGAAAATTGCGGAAGGGAAAACCACCACATGAGGCATCGTCATACAGACCGGTCTCATTACTGCCTGTTATGTCGAAACTATTTGAGAAACTCCTACTAAAAAGACTAAAACCACTTATCGAAGAAAGAGAAATTATCCTTGATTACCAATTTGGATTTAAAAATAAGCACTAGACGATCGACCAAGTTCATAGAATAACCAACATTATAGAGAAATCATTAGAGAAAAACATTTGTGCTACTATCTTTCTTGATGTAGCACAAGCGTTTGATAAGGTTTGGCATGAAGGCTTAATACATAAGCTCAAGCTTTTCCTTCCAAAACAATATGCAGATATCCTCCAGTCATATATATTGGAAAGATACTTTAGAATTAGGCAAGAAGAAGCCTATTCTGATCTTAAAGAAATTAAGGCTGGAGTACCACAAGGAAGTGTAGGACCTGTCCTATACTTTCTGTACACATGTGGTATTCCAGAGTTAGAAAACAATACCATAGCCACCTTCGCCGACGATACTGCCATTCTAGCAGTAGGAAAGAGCAATGAAGAAGCAACCCACAAGCTGCAAACAGCTATCCACCTCATCTATGATTGGACGAAGAGATGGAAAATTAAACTTAATTAAACTAAATCACTCCACATTAACTTTACAAACAAAAGGATAGATCATATTCCAGTCAGAATAAACAATAACCTGATTCCATATTCAAACACAGCAAAATACTTAGGTATTACCATAGATGCCAAACTCCGATGAAAGTGCTTGTTAAAAAGAAAATAGAAGAACTTGGACTGAAATATAGAAAAATGTACTGGCTAATTGGAAGAAACTCTACTCTGTCTCTACATAATAAGCTTATGTTTTTTAAGCATATATTTAAGCCGGTATGGACCTATGGTATCCAACTATGGGGATGCACCAAAGCAAGCAACTTAGCAATCATCCAAAGATTTCAAAACAAAGCATTGAGAAACATAATAGATGCCCCTTGGTACATTCGCAATAGTGATCTCCATCGGGATCTGGAAGTGGACACTGTTGACCAAATCATCAAGAAATTAGCCAAGCGACATAAAGAAAGACTTCATCATCATGTCAATGTCGAGGCTATTCAGCTCCTTGACAACACTGGGTTAGAAAGAAGACTTAAGAGGATCAAGTCCTTTGAGTTAGTTTAGTGTTTTTAGTGCAAAAGCAGAGCTTATGTGTGTGAACGTTAAAGTTTAGTGCAATCTATTCTACAGAACCTAAGGAACGGTGATGAGTATACCTTAGTTTTAAGTTTCAAACTCTATTATAGTGTATTTGAAAATCAAGAGAGAGTAAATTCCCAGAAATGTTTTGCAGTTATCAGTGTTAAAGGCAGTAAACCATAGACGTGCGTTTTCAAAATTAAATTAATATGGAAATAGAAATATTTAATTTGTTTTAGTTATTTATACCTAGATTACCAATTTTAGATAGATAAACATAATTCGTAAGTAGTAATTTAATTTGGGTAAAATGAAGAAAAAGTCAATATTATTTTAGGCATTTTGTTTTAGGCATATGTTTATTTACAAAATATGTATATAATATGTACAGATAATTACAATTATTTATAAATTAATATGAGGAGCTAAAAAAACAATTAAGTAGGTATATGAGAAAAAAAAAACATGCAAAAAATACGACAATATTAAATCTTAAAAAATAAAAATCTAAAAATAAAATTAAAGTACATAAATTAATAATTTTAAAGTTATGGTTCCTCGCACTCTGTGTCAGAAGATTCACCATCTGATTCTAGAGAAATTACAATGGGCTCTATAGTAATATCAATTATGTTATCTAGCTCCCACATTTTTTTTTTCTATTTCTGTAACGTGTCTAATACATTTTTGCCAATTTTCACTTGTTACTTCAGATATTGCCTTATTGAAGAGATTTTTAACATCTGATAATTTAAAAGTAGTGTTATTTCTGGCAACATAACCTTTAACTTGAGCCCATATTAATTCTATCGGATTCAGCTCACAATGGTAGGGTGGTAAACGAAGGATTTCAATTTCTCGTTTTTTGGCTATCTCCTCAATATTATATTTTTTATAATTTTGCTTATGTTTTTTAGCAATAGTTAACAATTCTGCCCTCAGCATTGTATTGTCAAAGGCTAAATTTTTAGAAGATAACCATTTTGCAATTTCACCCTTTTTCCATTTAGTGGTTGGTAAAGGTTCAAGTAATCTGGAGTGGTAACTTGCATTGTCCATTACAATAACCGATCCTTTTGGTATGAATTGAATCATCTGTTCAAAATATTCCTCAAACACGTCTCCATTCATTTCTTCGTGATAATCAACGGTTTTTTTTGATTCAAATAAGAGTAAACCATTCTCAAAAAAACCGTTTGTACTGCCTATATGACAAATAATTAATCTTTTACCTTTTCCTATAGGTTCCTTAAAACCAGTAGTATATCCTTCTAGAAAAGCTTGATGGGATGATTTTATATTTTTGTCTTTCCAAACTCTTCCTACACAATGTCCTTCATTAACCCATGTTTCATCTAAATAATAAATGTTTTTATTTTGAGCTTTAACTTGTTGTATTCTTCTGAGGTACTGTCTTCTCCAACATACAATTTCTTCAGAATCAATTAGCATTGAGTGTCTGCCCATTTTTTCAAATTTAAAGTTTTAAAGTTTTTTTTCCTTCCTTTTAACAGCGACAAAACGCCTGTGCCCCCGTTTTCGAGGATGCTGAACACGACGTTTTTTACAGGGAAATGTAGGGGGTAGTTTTTGGCCGTTTTAGAAAGAAATAGAACGGGTATGGGAAGGAGGATGTGTCACAATAATTCCTGAAAAATCAAAATTTCGGTACGAGAATACCTATAAAATTCTGAAAGGTAGGTGAAAATTCTGAACGGTAAGTGAATTACTTACCGTTCAGCGAATTTAGACGTAAATGCTATTTACTGTCATCAAAATATATATGGGAAACAATCAAAAATGACCAATCGTGCAAAAATGTTTCTTGTGTCATTGTCAATTTTGTAAAAACGACTTACCAACGCTAAGTTATGACGTTAAAAATTCAAAACATTTTAATATAAAAAGTGATTTTATTATACATAAAGAAAAGTATATAAACGACTTTGACAGAAGATATTTATATGATTACAATTTTTGATACAAGGTAAATTTATCTTTTCTTATGGTTTTTAAATTAATTAAATATTATTTTCTTTTACTTTATAGTGTTAAAATCTGTTTTCCTGCTATACATTTTGATTTATGATTGATTTTATTAAAAATTATTTTATATTGGCATACCTTTTTCATATAGTGTGTGTTTAAATTTTTATCTGATTAGTGATTTTATATCAATTTCCCCAAATTTTGTGTTAATTAAAATTTTCGTCACATGGAAATTTTATTAACATAAGTATATAAATGACTTTGACAGAAGATATTTAAATGATTACAATTTTTGATACAAGGTAAATTTATCTTTTCTTATGGTTATTAAATTAATGAAATATTATTTTCTTTTACTTTATAGTGTTACATTCTGTTTTCTGTTATACATTTTGATTTATGATTGATTTTATTAAAAATTATTTTATGTTGGCATACTTTTTTCATATACTGTGTGTTTAAATTTTTATCTGATTAGTGATTTTATATCAATTTCCCCAAATTTTGTGTTAATTAAAATTTTCGTCACATGGAAATTTTATTAACATTAAATTTTCATTTTAAAAGTGTGCTGATAACCTAAAAATGGGGTTACTTGAACCCGAGTTCAAGTAGCCCCTGATCACGTTTCATAACATCCATACTTTTTACTTGCTTAAAATTAAATTGGTTTATTAGCAGATCTAGAACTGAAAATGGTCCGGAAGTATAAGAGAACTCCTGGTAGTAGGAAATATGCCGATTTCACAAATGAAAAAGTAGAAATATGTCTAAATTCTATTAGGTCTGGAGAAATGTTTCAGAGAGTTGCCGCAGCCCATTATAACATAAGTTTCTCTACGATTGAAAGATAATTCTTGGAAAAGGCTAGACCTCCTGTTGTTTTTAATAGTGATGGAGAGCAGGCCTTTGCAAGTCATTTAGACAAGATTTGTGATTATGGATTTCCTGTAGATGAAATGGACTTTAGGTTCATTGTTAAAAGTTACCTTGACAAACAAGGGAAAACAGTAAAATGTTTCAAAAATAATCTTCTATGCAAAGAAAATGACGTAAAATTTGTGTGCTTGCCTCCAATCTCCTCACATTTGACCCAGCCTCTCGATGTCGCTTACATTCGACCTCTAAAGTCTAGTGGAGGGATATTTTGACCAAGAAGAAGTAGTTTGACTCGGGGAAAAAGTGATCTCTCTTCCAAAACACCAGTTCCCCGTGCTCCTCAAAACCGTGCTGGATTAAATCGCACCAAACATAGAAAATAACCTAAAGGCAAGTTCTAAGAAATCAGGCATTTTCCCCCAAATTGAAGATCCAATTTTATCTCGATTACCCAAACAAGATAGAGCAGTGAGCCTTGACCTAGTTGGAGAGAAAGAAAGAAAAAAATCAACGTCGCTCCAGGTAAAAGTGTCACTGTTTCTGATATTCAGACTATATGTAGAAGCAGAAAAAAAAAGAAAAGAAAGAATAAAAAAAGCCAAACCTTAAAAAGAGAGAAAAAATACAGTCAAATCATCCTTTGAGAAAATGACATCAGGAAAAAAAGGCCCAACAAAGAAACCCCTCAAGAGAAACTATGTTGACGATTCTACATCTGAAGATGAAAATGCTTAGAGCATTGACGACTCTGATGGAAACAGTCCCTTAATTTTATCTCAACTATATAATTTTTTTAAATGATTTTTAAACTTTTAACCGTTTTACTTTCCAATGTAAATTACTATTTAATTATTAATTATGCATGTTTATTTTAATCAGAAGAATAGAAAAAAGCACAAGAAAAACATGCATAGGCCGCCTCATGCACGTTAATTGTATTAAAAATGCTGCACAGAACCAATTTATTTCATTAAAAAATCAAATTAATGTTTTATTTGAAAGACGCAATATATACTAGTAAAACCATACTTAATTATTGTCGGCACACCTAGAAATATTGATGTCTGATTATTTCATCATAGTCCAATAAACGAAGGTGCCAACCCAGGCATCAGGTGTGTCCGGCACCATTTTTTTTTAATTTGCAGGTATTCATGGATACCCCCGAAAATCTCAGCTGTCTGAAATTTGTGGAAGGGCGGGAAAATGGTCTCAAAAGAGTATTTTTTGCCTATTTTCGCCGATATTTTCGAAAATATGACACTTAGAGAAAATGAACATCAGTCCATTACCTACAAAAATGATCCTTATCATTTTGTCAAAAATTTGATACTTTTCGACATAACCGGCCCTGCATTTAGAGAGCACGCTCTAAAGGAATGACACTCCCAAGCGGATTACAAATTTTTCAATAAATCACGTAAAAATTAATATTTTTTCATGATTCGAAGTTCAGATGAAAGAAGGAACCTCTATAGACCAGGGCTGAAGCCTTTGAAAATGGTAAAAAGTGAAAAAAATAGTAGGATGAAACCCATTGGAAAAGGAAGAGAATATAACAAAAATTAAAGGAAAAATAATTTACGGGCGATCTGAGGTCGGGAAGTGGAAAGGGGTGAGTTTTAAGGGTAAAAAACTGCTTATCTCGATTTTCGGAAAAACTGCAAGTCCTATGGAAAAAAGTTAAATGGCAAAGTTGTAGGTAATAAAAAGATCTACAACTTTTGTATTTACACTTTTTTCACATACCTAACCTCAAAATTTATGTGCAAAATTCAAATAACCAAGTTTTTGGTTTTTTATTTTTATCTTTAACAAAAATAATTTTTTTTTACGAAATTTGGTACTGTAATATTTTTTCAAAATATTGTACCATTTTTTTTACTATCAGTAGTGAAAGTATCCCAAATAGACCAACTTTGAGAATTTTTTTTATAAAATTTGGCAAATAAATTTAAAAAAATATTACAGTACGATCCTTACTTGCACATTTATCTTTCATTTGATACTAGGTTGAAAAAGATTGAACAAAAATTACTCAAAAACCTCTGCATGAGTAATCAACATTATAAATATGAAAATATTTTGTAATTTCTTATCGCTGTTCCTTTAAATTTCGGTGTTTCCACGCCCACTGCATATTAACAGGGTCGGATTCGGTTCTGTGTGTTTATATAAACATTTTCAAATATGTGTAGATTGTAGATAGTTATAATTAATATCGAACTATATTATTATGTACTGCAGTGATGTGAGATTTGATGTATTAAAAAAGTAATGTGTCTTTATTTGAATGACTTTCACATGAAAACTGAAAATGAAAAACGAGAAATGAGAAATGAGAAATGAGAAATGAGAAATGAGAAATGAGAAATGAGAAATGAGAAATGAGAAATGAGAAATGAGAAATGAGAAATGAGAAATGAGAAATGAGAAATGACAAAGACAACGCCAACGATTGTTTGTAGCCGTGCCCGACTAAATTAAATACGTATTACGTATTCGATATTCGACAATTGTCAAATCTTTTGAATACGGTCTCCAAAAATTTGCGGAGTAGGAATAGCTTGCGAACCGCGCTACCCCTCCTCGCGCCGACCCCGGAGAGATCACCGAGCAGTGTGCAGGTGACGGACTCTTAATATCGAAAAAGCATCCTAATTTTCAATCGAAAAATGCTTTTTTAAAAAACTCGGTGGGTTTCTTATTCGTTTAAATCTCTACTTTTTGATGGTGTAAAAAAATATATACGTTACTATGGTAAATGTTCTCAAAAAATGCAGAGAAACGAGAAAAACTCGAATCCGAAATTTTTTTTTAAATCATCATGTACAATTTTGAGCTATTTATTAAAATTTATACTTTAATTACTCGAAAAACGCAAGATTCCATGTTAGATTCCATGCATACATTCCATACATTCATTTTGCAAATTATTAAAACGAATATATATTTTTGAGATTCTTAAAATTGCGAATTTTTGACACGCCGTTTTTGCAAAAAATATTAGTATAGCGAAAAAATCAAAGGAACTTTTGTAGGTAATGAACTGCTCATATTTCGGCAGATATCGTCGAAAAACGAATTTTCGGGACCTCTAGAACCATTTTCTCACTCTTGCACAAATTCCAGGTAGCTGAGATTTTCGGAGGTAGATGAATATGAATACCTACCTGCAAATTAAAAAAAATTTGCCGGACATACTTGATGCCCAGGTTTGGGGTTTTTCTGGCATTAATTTACTGGACTATCATGGATTTTACACGATGCGGAACTTTTTATAAAGAGTAACTTTTTTCGTAAAACTAATAATAAGAAAGTTTTCCATATGGGGCAACTTAAGTAAACACGCTGTACATAATATAATACGTACTACAATGAAAACAGAGTTTAAAGTATTATTAAAAAATCAAAAAATATATTTTTTAATTTCTCTCTCTTTCCACTGGATTAAAACCACTTAGTTGTTAAAAAAGTTTTTTAAAATACAAACCACAATGAGCTTCCGAAATGAATATATTTTTTGTGCCGCCACTTTAGAAATTGCGTTTTTCCGATCATTTTTTAGCTCGGAAAGTGCGTCGTTGCCGGTCTAGATCGGAAAATTGACAACTGCTCGGTACAGTGACATAACGGCTCGGCAAAGTACCTACCTTCCCGAGCTCTTATGTCATAATTTGTTAAATATCACAGTTGCCATGACAATACCGTAGCCATCTGTCAATAGATGTTATTGACGTTTTTGTGTATTATTATTATTATTATTCTGTTCCTATATTATTGTCAAATTATTGGTGGCTGCACAAAAAATATTGTACGCGCCACACTCGCAAAGTGTATTTACAGGGCTCGCATGCTTTCAGGGCTCTGCCTTCAGTATCACTTTCCGAGATTGACACGTAAATAACTATTTTCGTCGACCTCTACAAAAAATGACATTTTACGAACTAATTTCCGAATGAAAAGTCAACTATTTTTGAAGGCAAGTACTTTTCGTCCTCAAATGACTCGCACCGTGCCGTATCCTAGTGACCACAGCGGACGAAAAGTGTTTGCGGACGAAAAATGCTTGCCTTCAAAAATGGTCTATTTTTCTTTCGGAAATTAGTACGTTTTTGTAGATGTCGACGAAAAAAAGTAATATGCGCCTCGGCGAAAAACTGTCTATTGTCTCGCCTGCTTGCTAGCCTCGGCTATCAATTTGCAGACTCTACTATAATAGACAGGTTTTCGTCCTTGGCACATAAATAATTTGTTAATTTTTTTTTAATTTTTAACATCCACAACACAAAAATAAATTACAAATTAAATAATATTATTTTTAAACGAGATTTCGTCAAAACACCTTTCCCGAGTCTCAATATTCACTTACACTGTAAAGTATATATCTGAAAGGTAAGTTTTAAAAAATGTCTACTTTGTTTGAGTTGTTTAAGTAGTTTTGTGCAAAAAATTTACAAAAACTATTAAAAGCCTAAACAACACTTTTTATGTTATAAATCAAAAAGAAAGTCACTGAGAAATAACATTTTCTTCAACTTTGACTTCTCCAATATTTCTACCTTAAACAAAACTCTCATTCTTAAAATTCAGCTTTCTCAGAATTAATTTGTAGATTTAATTTTTTGCAATAATTCACCTGTTTGCCCCAAGGCGCTCGTATACCTACATGAACCATAATTAGTAATGTAATTTCAAACAATTTGTATTCGTCATTAATAATCAATCATAGTAATGTCTACAATCTCCATTTTGTCTTATTTGCTATTTCGCTTTATGGCTCGTTATCAGCGCATGAACAGTTTTTTTTCTATTCTCGAACCCGCTCATTAGGAGCATTCAAATAACCTGAGGCTGAGAATGGAAAATTCTTATGGGTAATTATTATTTGAGATATAATTCGTAGGTCGGAAACCTTTATTAAAATTAAACTAACATTAAACAAATGATTTTGACCGAAATATAGGAAAGGTTAGTCATAAAAATTCTCAAAAATCTCTTGTTTGGGCCGTACACACACTCCTAATTTTTTCTTCTAATGAAGAAGTTGTCATCTAGTGCCACTTTTTTGCTGACGGTCTCGCAAAAGAAGGACCTTTATAGACCTTTTTTTTATCGGACTAGAACCATTCTGTTAGTACGGCATACCGTAACCAAAATAGCCTGTTATCGCCACAAGCTTTTTTAAAGCATAAATCGATAGATTTGCACAAATACAATAAAATTTTCTTATGGCAAAAAGTTCTACAGTTACACGGTGGTCCTCTAAACGATTGTCCGTTTGCAAAAAAAAGTGGTCTAATTTTGTTATCGCCACACGTCCGTTCTTGATTAATTATTATTAATTACGTAAAAACATGCATGAATTCACGAAGAACGGACATTTTACACCGCCCGCAACTGCACCAAGAGATGTTAAAGTTGCAGAAAAAAGGGCCTAAAAAAGTTACAGCCACAAGGTTTTTTTTTAATTATAAAGAATATCATAAATATTAATAAAAAATATCGAACGGACATTTTCTACCGCCCGCAACTACAGGAAATTAAATATACCGGATGATCCAAGGGTGTGTTTATGCTCCATAACTTTTTTTCTACCCAAGCTATCGGTTTGATTGATGACAATGAGGCACATTCTAAAAATATTTCTATTTATATACAGTATGTCCCAAATAAGATACACAACTTCTGTTTTTTTAATGGACAACCTCCCATTTTTTTTACATTTTTAGATTCGCCATTAAATTGTCGATATAACGCACCCGGGTTTCTTAGACTTATCTGCAATAGTTTTTGACTTATGTCAATTTATGTGTCAAAATAGCGTCGTGCAGAGATCCACAAAAAAATTCAGAATTTCAGTACTGTTCAAGATAACTTAATCAACTTTTCAGTCGATTCCTTAAGCTTTAGCGCATCTTTCGAGATGTAGGCGAACTCGGAGTCGATGTTCTATCGCCTACTACGATTTTTGGAAAATGACAAATAACTCGACTTTTTCAAATACATCGCCCTATATTTTATTACATCATTGCATGGTATTTTTTAAGAGCTTTTTGCTGATATAGGGTTTGTGGGGTTTATTTTGTAAAACTTGCGAGATTTACTGCAAAATAAGAAATGTTGATGGTTTATTCGAGAAAAAAAAGATTCACACAATTTTGAAAGGAAAATGTTTCGACAAAATGAAATTGTAATAGAAACAGAAACACATTACAAACTAAACAATTTTAGTAATACAATTTGCAAGAACATGAAAGAATGATTAATAGGAATCAATGTAAACATTTTTAAACACTATCATTTTCCACACAAAAATCACTCAGTCGCCTATGATAATGACGTTTCGATTGCTGTCAGAAAAGAAAACATTGTTGTATACCTGCACAAAATTATTTCGATTTATTATTAAGTTCGCCTTAAAATTTATAAAATGAATTCAGTGCATATTTTGTGACAGTGAAAGTGGAAAATTATGCTATTTAAGCCAAAAACGCTTGACAAGTGTAAGATAATTATAGCAGCACGTAAATCACGTGATCTGGCTAATGATGATCCTAATTTCTCACAGGAAAACTGCACGGGAAAGGGTTTATCATAGCAAATGCTATAAGAGATATACATCGTATAGAATTCCAAAATTCCAAAGTACTAGAAGATGCTGACTACGAGGACGAAACAGATAGTGAACTATATATGGATGAAAACTCATCCGAAGAGGTGGATTAACATTTTATGAATAACACATTATTTAAAAAAAAATCTTATTATTATTGTATCCCTGCGCACCTGTACTGTCAATTCCATGAAATAGTGTCTGTGACTCGGACGAATATACAAATCATTTTTGACGCCCCCAAAGTACGTTTTCGAGGATGCTAAACACGATGGCGTGGGTTAAAATTCTTTTCGAGTTGGTACCACCATCCACACAGACAGAAACCAAACCCAAAAGGGTGAATCGCTTCTTTCACCGAAAAAACTACCCCCCGTTTTTGGCCGTTTTGGGGTGGAGTCAACTTGGGGGTGGGACATCCAACATCACCATCGCGTTCAGCATCCTCGAAAACGGAGGTCTACATTAGTTTTGCCGGTGAAAGACACGTTCACCCTTTTGGGGGTGGTTTTTGGCCGTTTGAGGGGTAGGGCAAACTCAAAAGGAATTTTAACTCCCGCCATCGTGTTCAGCATCCTCGAAAATGTACTTTGGGTGTATTAAAAATTATTTATGTTTCTCGTAGTTTTTTCCAACTCACAGAATGCACTAAAAGCATCAATACGCACGACGCAAGTGGTACGAAACGCCACTGTCGCATTCAAATTACTCTACACCTCACACAGTTCCACTGTTTGAGGTGGATTTTTTTAAAAAATGTTCGTCTTGGATTTCTCTATCGATCCCTTATTTGGGATTTTTGATTTCGGTCTTTATTTTTCTAAAATCTGACTCCATTCGACCACGTTTGCGCCGAAAAACAATTTTTTTTCATAAAAATCAAATTTTGGAGTCGAATTTCAGAAAAATAAAGACCGAAATCAAAAATCCCAAATGAGGGATCGATAGGGAAATCCAAAACGAACATTTAAAAAAAATCCACCTCAAACAGTGGAACTATGTGAGGTGTAGAGTAATTTTAATGCGACAGTGGCGTTTCATCCAACTGTGCGACGGAAAACGCGTTTGCTCGTATCGGGGCGGTTAAAAATGTCCATTTCGTTTTTTTTTCAAAGATCAATTCCGACTTTTTGGGTGACCAAAAAAATCCGTCACCGTGAACTTTTTTGTCTAGAATCTTATAAACTAACCGATAATCAACAGAACGGACATGTGGCGATGACACTTTTTTTAACCTGTTACAAATTTTCCAATTTTCATCCATTACAACTAGGCGGGTGACTCAAAATGTCCGTTCTCAATTTTTTCTCAATACATTTACTTCCCTCTATTAAAAAAACAAAAGAACGGACGTGTGGCGATAACAAAATTAGATCACTTTTTTTTACATTTTCAAAGATCAATTCTGACCTTCCGGGTGGCTAAAAAAATCCGTCACCCTGAACATTTTTTCTCAATTTTCCGAGAACTCTTGAAAAATACTTGAAAATCCTGTGTGGCGATAAGTCGAAAATTCTGGTGACGGTATGCCGTACTATGTGGTATCCCAAAAAGCCGCATTGTGGAAGAAGTTAGAAAGTGGGAAAAGGAACTTAGTGCAGCCTACTGGAAAAACTTTCCAGGCCAAAGACAAGCAAAAAGGTTAGTACGACCTTCTGCTCGCTAAATTGCTCTTGGAGCTTCAGAAATCTGATCTCAGAGTAATCAAAGCAATTCTCACTGGACACTGCTTACTCAGATGCCATATCTGTAAAATAGGCAAAGTGGACAGTGGAACTTGCAGATTCTGCAATGATGCATATGAGACGGCGGAACATATTATCTGCAACTGCAGGGTAATTGTCCGCCAACGCCTTAAATACCTGGAACAGGTCTTCCTAGAGCCTGATAAGGTTACAGACCTAGCTCCAAAACGGATAATATGCTTTCTAAAAAGCCTAGATCTTTTGGACTAAAACATAGATGTAGGGTATAGACAAAAGATCTCATAAGTCGCAGTGTGATAAAGCCATTGGACCAACGAACTCCTTATAATCTACAATCTAGTGCAAGTTTTAATTTTGACCTCTATTGTTTCTTAAATTCACAAATATACCCTCTGATCTTTCTCACAAACAAATAAATTTACTTAAATTTCTACTCGAAAGCCTTTAAATCATTTGCGTGACTAACCGCGTTTTATTTTCGAAAATACCTTTTCCTTCGAGAGCCATAGTACAATAATTTGACCTTTGAGGATCAATGAATATGGCACTATTACAAGTTTTGTTTTTCCAATTGGGACTTATCGTCGGATCACTCTCCTATCTTGGCAACCATCAGCACTCAAATAATACTAAAATCAAAAACTCTAACATTAACAAACAATCATACAGACTGGAATACATTTCGAATTGAGGTTACCAATAAGTTAAATTCAAAATTGCCACTAAAAACTCGAGAAGACATTGATAATGCAGTAGAATATCTAACCACATCAATTCAAGCGGCAGGGTGGAAAGCAACTCCGGAAATACACAATACTAGCCAAACAACTATATACCCTGAATATATCAAACAGTTAATTGAAGACAAACGTAAACTTAGGAGGAGATGGCAAACCACTCATGCACCCAGTGATAAAAACAAACTTAATAGAGCAACAAGGAACATAAAAAAAACACTTAATGATTGTAAAAACTGTAAAATTTAGGAGTATCTAAGAAATCTCACAGGCTCGGAGGAAACAAATTTTTCACTGTGGAAAGCAACTAAAAAGATCAAATATGTACAAGAACAAATTCCTCCGATTAAAAATAGCGATGGAAAATGGGCCAGAGAGGATTTTGAAAAAGCAGAGATATTTGCTCAACACCTAGAAAATACATTCCAGCCATATCCTGAGACACCACCTATCGATACAGTAACATCAATATCCACACTCTTACAAGCCCCCTATCAGCTAGATCTACCGTTAAAAAAATTCAAAACAAAAGATATAGAAGATGTTATTAAAAATAACCTTAACCTAAATAAAGCCCCAGGATATGATCTAATCACAGGTAAAGTCCTAAAGGAACTTTCCGAAGAGGGAATTAAATTAGTCACTATGATTTTTAATGCGATTCTAACACAAGGCCACTTTCCATCACAATGGAAAGTAGCGCAGATAATACTAATTCAAAAACCCGGAAAAGACCCAGTAGATGTCAGATCTTACAGACCTATTAGCCTCTTACCAATACTATCAAAAGTTTTTGAAAAACTCTTCCTTCAAAGGCTAAATCCAGTATTGGAAGAAAATAACCAGATACCGAATCACCAGTTCGGCTTCAGAAACGAGCATGCAACCATTGAACAGGTTCGTAGAGTTGCTAATGAAATACGTAGTGCCCTTGAATATAAACAATACTGTTGTGCAGCCTTTATAGATATCACCCAAGCTTTCGACAAGGTCTGCTATGATATACAAAATCAGGAAGAACCTACCATACACCTTCTATGCAGTACTACTGACAGAGAGATACTTCCAAGTGAAATACCGCGAATCCTATACTCACCTAAGTCCTATAAAAGCTGGGGTACCGCAAGGTAGCGTGCTAGGACCTATACTATACTTACTATATACTGCTGATATACCGACAAATAGACACACTGTTCTAGCTACCTTTGCCGATGACACGGGCATACTAGCATCACACAGTAACCTACTTACCTCCTCCAGGAACCTACAAATACACCTCAGTGAGATTGAGCGGTGGATGAAGAACTGGCGTATAAAAGCCAATGCGACAAAATCTGTGCATGTAACATTTACTCTAAGAAGAGAAACGTGCCCAGCAGTCTCGTTGAACGGTAACATCCTGCCCCAAAAGAATGAGGTAAAATACCTGGGAATTCATCTAGACAGACGTCTCACATGGGCAAAACATATTTGGTTTAAAAGATTACAACTTGGCTTGCTGTATAGGAAAATGTACTGGCTCATAGGTCGCTCGTCCCAACTATCTCTATGCAACAAAATTCTGGTATACAAGTCCATAATAAAACCCGTATGGTCATATGGGATACAACTCTGGGGAACAGCCAGCAATTCAAACATCATGAAAATACGTTTCCAATCAAAACTACTCAGAGCCGCAACAAACGCCCCCTGGTTCATACCTAATCATGTGCTTCACCACGATCTACAGATCCCAACAGTTATAGAAGAATGTGCCAAATCAGCCCTGAGATATCAAGAAAGACTAAGTGTTCACCCAAACGTGTTGGCTACGGATTTGCTTATCCAACAACCGCGAAAGAGACTGAAACGGTACAACCCACTAGACCTACCGCAACGTCGCTAGAAAGTTCAAGTGCAACAATTCATAGTTTTCGGAGTTCAGAGTGCAGTGCGTGCGGATATTTCGGTCTAGTTGACAGTACTTATTTCTATGTAAACCTAACTAATGCAACATAAACATTACTCGCTAGGAGAGACATCACTGGATATCTCTTCTCTATGTCATATTGTCTCTTGTCAACTAAAGTACTTATTGTTTTGTAAAAGACAGATTGTATATTTCTAGGAAGTTAATAAAAAAAAAATTTATTTCAAAAATGTTTTTATTCCCGACCGGGATATTATAATCTTATATCATCATGGTTACGCTATCAATAAAGAGGGTTATAAATCACTTAATTCCCAATTTTTTGATATTTTGACGTATGTTGAATATTGCTGTCAGTGTTTCATTATATTTAGCATTGCTGCTGTGTGGTATAAATGTTATTAAAATCGATAAGAAATAAAATAATATATGTACCACGGGAATTAATGAGCCTTAATTACCACAGGCAATTGCAGTCCCTTCGAGAATTAAGGCCCTTATAATTCTTTTAATAATCTAGTTGAATAATTCCATTATATTTTATGGCCAAAATCACAAGCATTGATATTTTAAAAATAAATTTATTGCTAATCCTAATTTTTTCCGATCATTTTGGAATAGAAGGGATTTTTACTATATTTGAATGAAGTATTGGGCTATTTAAATTTTCATCTTTATTTTTAATGTTTGGGTAATGGGATAATACCCTATTTAAATAATTGTCATTTGAACTAATTGTTAATGCTCTGACGGAAAGAGATTTGACAATAATACCAGCGATTTGTATGTGTTTCATTTCTAAAAACTGATGTTTAGAAATTTTTTAATATTTTGAATTTCAATTGTAAATTTAATAGTAGGTTCCGAATTATTAATATATAAAAATGTATCAATATTTTCCCTACCATGTTGCCAAATTGCAAAGATATCATCTACATATCCAATCTAGGCAGAAGTTCTTAAATCTTGTTTATTTGCAATTTCCATTTCAAAATTCGCCAAAATACCAAAATTCTGCTGATAAAAATCACTCGTTAATTGAAAATTTGTAGTTTTAATACATAATTCCAACAATTCTAGAATTGCTGAGACGTTTAATTTTTTAATGTGTTATCACTTGTCAACTTTTTTCTCACAAGATTAAGAATTTTATCGACAGGAACGTTTGGAAATTAACTACATCAAAACTAATAGTAAGAGAGATGACAACCAAAACCATGTTTCATAGCAGCTCGGCTAAAACCGTGTAAAATCGATAGATTGAATGACCCTAGAGCCGATTGGTGAGTAGTAACTTCCAGAAGTGTAGCATCTTCGCGCGGGGAGCGGAGAAGAAGAAGAAGAAGATATGGATGATCCCTGCAAGGACCTATACAGCGACATTGAAGACGGAAATGACTAGGATGATGACGATGAAGACGAGTCAGAGTGATTTTCAATAAACAGTCTTTTTATCACTTTATCCCGTTTCATTTCGTACAATTTATTTGGAGCGCGTGAGCTATGATTAATTTATAAAAAGCGGTAAATAAAATTCTCTTTATTTTGATGCTTATAAATTGATCGTACCCCACGTGCGACCACGTAGTGGTCCCATTCAGAAAATTTGGGGTTCTTACTGAAAAAATCTTTCAGAATAAAAATTCAAAAGAATGATAAAACTATGAACACATGGAGAAATCGCTGTTTTTCGAAAAAAACGTGTTTTTGAAGGAGTTTTAGCAAAGTTATTAAAAAATAAAAAATGGATTAGAAAAGCTGAGACTTTTTCACATAGAAAACGTATTTTTTCGAGATTTTATTATGACGCTAGAATTAGGTACGTTGAAAATGAGCATCGCTGTATCCAAAAGTTGTCTGATTAGTTACACGTTACATTCAATTTGTCTGATATAATTTTTTTTCGACATCATTCAATCATTTACGACCAATTTCAGACATATTGCTATGGGTCAGTGACGTCAGATTTGTTGACATTTTCTAAATGATTTAAAAATGTAAGGCGACAGGTTTTTTGTTTGAAAATTGATTTTTCCGCAAATCGGTAGGAAATTTTGATATTCCAGACAAAATTTCTTAAAGAAAAAGTCAAGATTTCCTAACTGTTAGGAAATATTCATTTCTTTACAGTTGTTAGTGTTCTACATAAATGTGTATATGCATATTCGTACTTTTCTCTTGATTTATTTTGCAATAATTCTAATGAAGCAGTATTCACTGCCTCAACCAGCTCTGGAGGAGTCCCAGGAATGGAAAATTCATTATCACTTATCATTTTACACTGTTTTGCTTTCGAAAACACCAGCAATTACATGTATATGCGTCAAGTTTGACAATTCAACATTAATACGTTTCCATAGTAACGCAACCAATTTTATTACGAATTCCAAAGCAACATTTATTTGTGAATAAAATTATTCGCGATTTTTTCAAAATTAATTAATATCAATCGAATTTTAAACGATTTGTGGAAAAATAGTATGTTTAACTCGTAGAAAAAGCCACATTCCTGGACTCTGTGTTGTCATCTCTCTTACTATAACCATTATATCTGAATTTGTTATTTTGATTTTTGATCATTTTTCTAAAACATGTTTTGTGTATTATATTTTGCTGAGATCGTGATACAGGGTCGCATTACAGAGGCGAATCCAGACTACCATTTTGTAATCTATTTTCGAAGTTGATTTTAAATTATTTATTAAGTGCAAATGTCGTTAGTCACATGGTAAGCTAGGCCTTAAATGGCAGAGCTCTCCCATTGTTGCAGTTATATTAATATTAATCACAAAAAAAATATGTTCGTGCTTAGCCCCTACAATCCCCCTGGATCCGCGCCTGTCGCATTAAGGGTTTTAACTACCTAACTAACCGGTTGGACCTAATCAGTAGAAAGTATATCTACTCAACAAGTAATCTCTAATCCATGTTAGAAAATGAGGGAGTTTCTTGCCAAGCTGTATTAACTGTTTATGTTGGAGTACGGATTCAGCGCGAGAAAGTTACAACGCCATCTTCACTTTAATAACAGAACGATTATAAAGGATGGGTAATTAATAGTGAATAACGCTGTACATTATTCGTGTCTTACTGTATAGACATTTTCATGTGACTTTTTTTTAAATCTATACTTTTATATATTTTAGTTTGTTTTATAACAACTTTACTAGTTTTATTATACCGCCGACAATATTGTACGAAAAATGACCCATTTCAAATTAGGAGTAGTGGTAACAATTGATATCCTATTGATACGCCAATGGATACCAAATTGACGTAAATGAAATATACATATTTCTAATTTAAAAGTTGACAACACCGTTTCTCTTTTCTCACATGTCTTCAAAGACCATATATCATCTTTTTTTGGATTAAATTCAATTCGAAAAAACGTGTATCCAAAATCTACTTACCATAATCCTTAAAAACAACTTAATCATTGGCCGTTGCCTTACAGCTTGCTCAAGGTCCAAAGTCAAAAAATAGTGATTAATGGCTTGTAACCAAGCCTTATTTTGTACCCCATACGGCACGATGATGATAGTAATCGTTAAAATAAAGATACTATATATATTTTAATAAAAGTGTGTGGATATGGGAATACGCATTTGTATTCAATAAATAAATATGGAAAAAATTTGACTACCTTGCCCTAATAATGTCTGTTTAACAATAAATTAAAATTGTTGAATACGATACGTGATATTTTACCGGTTATCGGCCTTTTAGTTCTAAATAATACCAACAAGTGTTTTCTTTTGTGATTCAATTATTGAAACATATCGACAGTTTTATATTCTAGGAATAATTTTTGGTTTACTTAGTAATTCCGAGTGTAAAAGAATCGGTAAACTGGTAAGATCACACTACCTGCCCCACATTTAAAGTAAAAAATATTAAGTGGTGAAGCATTATTAACACTTAGCGGCTACACGGGGTAACTAGTTACCTCCAGGCTCAGAAAAAGTGAAATTGATACATAGGAAGCCGAAAAAACGCGTGACTGCGCTTTAAGCGTTCGTATTCTCGGCGTGGGAAATTAATTTAAGACAATTCTTTAATACTGGAAATTGAAAATATACTGATTCGAATTTCGAATTAGTCAATTTTCAATCAATCCGAGTAAATTTTTATTAACTGAGGCTTATACAGAGTGTTGCTAAATAAGAGTGAAAGTTTTTAGGGGGTGAATCCTTGTCGAAAATTAAAGGGGGTCTTTCCTTGAAAAGTTAAACGCTTCCAACAATGACAGAAAATCGAAAAATCTAGTAGGTGGCTGTCAAGTCGCTTTGATTTCTATGTGGTAGTTGAAAGTTCAATTGTGTCTTTTGAATCTTCAATATGAATCATTACACTGAAACTGAAATGGTCGTCATGCATTTTCTGTATGGTCGTGCTAATAGAAATTATTTGGAAGCTAGACGACTCTAGGCAGAGACACATCACCAGAGCGTGATACCTCATCACACAATTTTTGCACATCTTCGTAACGTCTCTGTGAGAGAGGGATTTTTCAAAACGAACAACTAATTGTGGTCGTTCACGAGTAATAAGAGCTTCTTAATATGATTGGAGATCATCCGGAATTAAGTACAAGACTAATTGCAAAACACACTTAATTTTAGCAATAAGCTAATCCCCACCATATTCAACGAGTGCGATTTTCCCCGTCAAGTAGAATTTTGTCAATGGAGTCTTACCGAAAATGCTTTACGGAATCGCATCATTGCAGCCTGCGAGACAATCCAAAACACATCAGGAGTATTTCAACGTTTGCGCCAGATTTTAAGATTGGGATTATATAAGCATTTTTCCACACTGAAGGAAATACACCCTCATTAAGGGATTTATTGAAGATTGTGTGAGGTGGTAATGCAATATAGTCAGCACAGTTCTAAAGGAATGTTGTTGATAGCTCATCTGGTTTGAATGTTAAATAGTCAATTTGATTTTTGTGCTTTTTCCATAAACTATGATATTTTCTCTTTTCTCTAATGACTTTAATCGTACTGTATGCATACCATGAAGGATACCTTTTGTGGATATTTGGTTTTCTTGGAACCACAGAGTCAATTATTGAATATATAGTATTATAAAACATATCAGTTGATTGTTCACACTATTCAAATTGTGAAATAAATTATTTCAATCAATTTTAGATAATTCAGATTTCAATAACTCATGGTCGACTTTACAAAAAACCGTAAGAGTTATGTTTGTTGTTATTATTGTTGATGAGAAAGGATTTATGGATATTTACAGAAAATTCTAAAGTATTATGATTTTTGTTTTCTGGAACCAATGGTGAGGTGCTCAAGTGCACATTTTGGATACTGAATTATGAAAAATAACAATTAATAATAATGTTAAAATATTACAATTAAGAAAGTCTTTATATTAAAAAGGCTTTACTTCGCCACTGCCCACTTTTGGTTTTAGAAGACCGTCAGCAATTCCCTAATAACATTTCAGGTGTTTTTTAATTATCAAAAGATGCATCAGAAAAATAATTTATCATTTGTCCATTAATCATTCGACTGAGCGGTATTAAATTAATGATACTCATTTCTACGCACAGGGTCGGAATGGAACTAATTGTTAGTTTACACTGAAAAAATATTTGTACGTAAAATCTATAAAGTATCGTCGTCAATTTTTTGGACATTAATGCTATGATTCAGTGATTTGGAGAATAATTTCACGTCATAAAACAATTAACTAGTGCATTAAAACAATAACCGAAAAATCGTTAAGCAATAAACGCAAAACATCAAAAACTAATTAACTGTATCCTTAATATAATACAAATATTAATCAAATCAATGTTTTGCGATTATAAACCTATATACTTTACCATTAAAACCATAAAAACTTTTTATAAATCCAAGAACTACAAACTTTGAAAATTAATTAACGGTTTTCATTGTTTTGACGAACACTAAACGTTAAATCTATGAATTAACTGCTTAAAAACGCGCCAAGATAGTGCTACCTAATAGTAAATCAATTTCTACGAACATTAATATTACGAACAACTAGCGTAGATGTTTAACTCTTTGCGCCGCGCCCGTAGCCCATATAAGTGCAACCACATGCAGAGGTTAGGAGTTCCGATACAGTTTGTGTTTTGTGGACATTAAAATAATAAGTATTGTGCCAAATTAGTTAATTCTGGACTGGAGATCGACAAAAAAAGGAAGGAACATTCTGATAGTTACAAAAAATCTGTTGTATCGCCACAAGACTTTCCCGGCAGTTATAAAGTAAAAATTAAATAATTAATTTGGTGTTAAAATTTATTAAAGTCCCAAAAAAAAATTCGTTTCGAATTATTTTAAAGTAAAAATGATATTTGAAATATAAAAGGAAAAACATTTCACATATCAAAAAAAAGTAAAACAATTTTTTAGGGTCGGAATTATGCTTACTTTTTCTTTGACATGTCAAATGTCATTTGGATTTTAAATTTTAAATTTTTTTTCCATTGCTTAGTTTTAAAATTAAGGAATGAAAATTTGAGGATGTATTTACAAGCCAATAAGGCACCTAAATACCAAATAAAAACTTTAGGTATTTTATTTTTTTGTAATGTACACTGCGCGTCATATAAAACTGGTACAACTCTTATAATCGAAAATAGTGTTTTTCTAGGTGTGTAAATGCATCTTTTAAAATGTGTCAATACTAAACTAGTTTTTATGTTATAATTTCTAGGGCAGTGACGCCAGGTCAACAAAACTTTTAGTAAATGTAACGATAAAATTAAATTTTTTACAGCAATAACACGAGATGTTTTTTGTTGTTTGTTAATTGTAACGTCTCTTTTCTGACCTAATGGCCTAAACTGGACGGGACCTACAGCTTATCGTGGGCTCCGAACCACGGTCCTCAATCACCTTAAACCCAGGACTATGCCTTTGTCATGTAGGTGATCTACCGACTAACAAGTGTGTAAATGTGCCACCAACCCCTATCAGTTCCACGAGATATCCGATCTCATCCGGCCTGTATACCGGCGTGAATGAAACTGCGTTGCGTATGACACAAATACCTTTTTGCACTTGCCCAAAGTCTTATCTGACTTTAATTCCACTTGAATACGGCAGGATTCGAACCTACTCCCCGAATACTGACCAAGCTGAATCGGCAGACGCCTTACCAACTAGGCCACCGTGTCCGGTATAAAACGAGATGGAGACATTAAAAATTTCAATTCAATAATTAATAACTTGTCATAGCTCCATTACTATTACATTTTCATCTTCTGCCAAGCTATTTTGGAAATTATTCGGATTTGATCAAACTTACTTAAATGGGCTGGCATTGTGGATATGCACTTTGACAAATTTGACAAATGTGACGGTTATTTTGATTGATTAATTAAGTTAGGTTTACATTGGGAAAAAAAAGTGTACCAATTTTATATGACGCGCAGTGTACATAGGGGCTAATGCGCCTCCTGGTGGGGCGATTTCAACCAAAAACAAACGGATTCATTCCGCGATGATCCGATACCCACATACCAAATTTCAGCTCAATCGGACCAAGCGTTTGGAAACTACGGGTTGCAGTTTTTTAGTTAAAAAAATTTTTTTTTAAGGTTAGGTTCAAAATTAAGGAATGCAAATTTCAGGATGTATTTACAAGCCAGAGAGGCACCAAAATATCAAATAAAAACTTTGTCTTTATTTTTTTCGCGATGTACATATGGCTCCTGCGCCCCCTAGTGGGGCGATTTCAACCAAAACCTAATGGGTTCAATCCCCGATCACCCGAAACCCATATACCAAATTTCAGCTCAATCGGATTAAGCGTGCGGACGCTATCGTGGAAGACTACAGACACATAGACACATACAGACAGACGGACAGACTTCCATCTGGAAATCGTTTTAATCGTCTCAGGGGACCTCAAAATGGATATATCTGTCGTTATCTCAAAATTTTTTTTTAGCGCGTTCACAATACTTTCCCTTGGCGGAGGGGCCGGGAAAGTAAAACACTGGGGATACCGCTTGGTAAATATTACTTTGGCACCACACATTATACCTATACTAACATTCTATGTCTAAGATGTTAAAATAAAAAATTGCTGTTTTAGGTTGATATGGATTATAATGTCGCGTTCGAAAGTGGGGAATTCTTTTTAAAAAATTGGGAAAAATGTTTTCCGCAAATACTGGCATTTTTGCATAAATGATAAAGCTGCTAGAGCCCTATTAGATAAGTTCAAATTATAATATGCCAAAAAGTAGCATATTAATTTTGTATTTTTTTAGATGAAAAATTTTGTTCCAAAAATTCATTTGGAAAGACGACCCATATAAAATTCACAATAAAGGACTCCCAGGAATCATTTTTGTTTTGTGCTAAAACTCAACAAGAGCTGGAAATTGAGAAAATCAGCAATTCAAACCTTTATTTTATGCCTTGGAGACAGACGACATCTCTAAAATTTCAAATATTTGCGTCTACTTTGACGAAATTCATTTTAAATTTTTTCATATACTTAAGGCAGTTGATATATGTTTTAAAATTATTTACTTGCTCAATTTAGATTTTTCACAAGATAGCAAAATGTTTTGGAACTTTTTGGAAAAGTGTTTTTATAAACATGCTGTTCACTTTGAAAGCCCTAAGGTACACATGATTTGTGAATCAATAACATTAGAACAATAAAAAATAACTACCTTACATTTTTTTGTATAATCCTCTTCCAGTTGGTTGAATCTTGATCGTTCATATGGAAAATTCGAAAATATAGGTTTTGGGAAAACGCGACACATCAAATCAGTAGACATAGATGAGCCAATGATTAGTAGGTAGGTGTTTTATTTTTTTTAGAAATATCGTTTTGTTTTAATATTTTTTATAAATTAATTACCAGTATACCTAATTTAGCGAAGTCTGATAAATAAAACTTAATAATATTAATAACTGGTGATTATGAATCTATGCTCACTATTTATTGTTTTAATGTACTGGTGTTATAGATTAATGTCAATCATCCCTAACGTTAATAACCGACGATCGTAGACCCATGCTTTTTATTTATGGTTTTAATGTACAGAGATCATAGATGTATACTTACTTCTCATTGTTTTTAAAAACATTAACCATAGATTAATATCCATCGGTCGATAACCGGCTATCATAGGCATATCATTGCGATCATAAATCTATGCTCATATTTTATTGATTTTACGTACAAAAATCGTAACTTAAGGATTAAGAAAATTTACGTACGAACGTTTATTGTAATAATTATAGCTGTCATCGGCAATTATGCATTTTGCATTTTAAACGCTCAGAAAATTTAGAACTACTGGACCGTTTGTAAGGTACCCCCTCTATTTACTGGATTATATAATATTAAGAAACTGCAATGTTTTGATATTTAAATTCAGTAGTATCGTAGGCCAAACTGCAAATATTTTTAACTTCTAAAAACCATAGAAATTTTATTATCATTTTTAACTAACAACTTCTTCTTAAAGTTTTTCGTAAATATTTCCCAGAATTTTAGACATAATAGTAATTCCATTACCATGTCAAAGTCCTACTGATAAAAGTAATTGTTTTGGAAATATAAATTTCAGATAGTGTACTTTTTAATAATGGGTAAATTTTGTTCATTGGGACTATTGGGATGTGGAATGTGAGATAACAAGAAGAAGAAATCCATATAAACACCAACAGGTAAAGAAGAAGAAATACTCTCAATTTTTGTGTTTCTATTAAATGCATTTTTCTTTAAAAATTTATTAATTATTTGTATTTTAGCTTTAGCAATTTATTAACTTTAAATAAATTAGATTTATTATTTTAATAATTTTTACCATCATGTAGACCGTAAATATTTAAAATTATACATGGGTGGAAACAGAAAGTTTCTAATTTTTTTATTTTCAGATCTAAATACGCCCATACAATATATGTGAACTAAAAATTCAAATAACCGGAAACAAAAAGTATTTACACGGTTCAATATTAGGATTTTTTGTCCTTTTTCCGCTTTCACTGTCTTCCAAATAAT
Source organism: Crepidodera aurea (assembly GCA_949320105.2). Taxonomy (NCBI): domain Eukaryota; kingdom Metazoa; phylum Arthropoda; class Insecta; order Coleoptera; family Chrysomelidae; genus Crepidodera; species Crepidodera aurea. The sequence goes on along the minus strand of OX439479.2, from coordinate 22,782,741 downwards.
GTAGATATTCATATTTTTAGTTCTCGTTATTACAAGAATTCTGGTTCTGGACCCACAAATCCGCAACCCACATAGTGGCATTTCAAGCACCTTTGTATACAACTTTATAAGTTATTAGGTGGTAAATTTATTGGTTCTTGTGGGTACTTAGCTAATAAATTATTAAACAAGTAATAATATACCTTCGCTCCAAACAAGTAGATATTAAACATAAACATCTAACATCTGACTCTCATTGGTAATTGCTGCACTTCCTAGATATTAATTATATAAAATGGGCGTGACAAAAAGAGATCGGCCGGGTGTATTCATGTTAGACATTGTTATTGAATTTCATTGTAGGTTGATATTCTGATTGAATATGTATGGGTTTCCTAAATACTTTTCGCTAAACTTTCACGATTTTTTTCTATCAAACTGAGAGGTATCAAAATTTCATTGCAAAAATCTTATTTTTTTTAAGTCTATCTCAGTCCATGAAACTACCAAAAAATACAAAATATAAGTACTTTTTTGTATAGTCTTTAATAGTTTGTAGCAAACTCTTTTTTTATTGGGTGTACAATATTGCTTCCGCCGTTTTCCTATAGGTGGCTTTAGCGGTAATTAGTGGTCGAAATAAATAGATCATAGACGTTACGCAATAAACTTGAGCAACTGTCAACATAACCCCTTATAGATCCTATAAAAAAATATACTTACCAAAATTGAAGAGCTTGACAAAACACGTAAGCTCGTTTCAATCTGAATCCGATAGCTCAATTAGTTCGCGAAATATCGCGATTTGAAATTGCAAAAATGAAGAAAATTATTACAGGAAGTTTCAATAATATTTATTTCCCCCCTAGTTGTCCCATCAGCCCCACCCGTCGGCCAATCAAAGTACTCGTTGTTACCCTTTTATTCACAAAAAATTGAGGGCCCAACCCCACTTCCTCTCGAGAAATAATTATTTTTTTTCATTTATGCAATTTTAAATCGCGATATTTCGCGAACTAATTGAGCTATCGGGTTCGGGTTGAAACGAGCTTACGTGTTTTGTCAAGCTCTTCAATTTTGGTAAGTATATTTTTTTGTGGGATCGAACTTGGCTGAGATATGGCGGAAAATCCGTTTTCAGAGGATTTTCCCCTTCCCCACCGCCACCGCGGTTGAACATTTCATGCAGGATTGATGAGCGGATCTGACTTTATCGATTGAGAAAAAAAAGAGAAGTTGTAAATATGTAATTTTGTTTCTCTACGGCCACTACTGAATGTAATTATTCTGAAACCACTTGTAATAACAGAAAAGAAACATTCGCGTTCTTGAGATTGAAAGAATATTCTGAATAATTACTCGATTTCATCAGTCTGTTATGAAGCTGTTTTTTCCGCCAGATTTACTCCACTATTTTTGATTTTCGATATTTTCTCATCCTTGAGTTACCTTGTAGTCAAGAAAGAGAAAGGTCCTTAATAATTTAAGAGACATGGTTAAATAGCTGCGTATACTTTTTCAAGACGCTCTTTATCAGTTAATTGGCAAGAAAGTCAAATATAAGTTTGTTGAAATACAATTCGAGTATTTATGTCTCATGATAGATATAAATCTTTTAACTGTCGCCCTATATACCTTTTTGGTTGCTCGAGCGCAATTAATAGTTACCACAATATATTTTTTCTAGAAGAAAAGTACAAGTTTCATATGCGCCATCAATTAAGAAATATACATATGTTTATTTCCTAAGGCCTAACCCGTGGGAAATGATTTATTTCCTACAGATTTCCTAGACAACTACACTGACGTTAAGTCGTTATTCAATATAATCAACGAATTATGTGTATGAAACTAACAGCATCTAGGTGGCTTTGAGAGTTTGAGAAAACTTCATTGACAGCAACTGACAGTTCTTAAATGCAATAAATCCAGACAAAATGTATTCTTACTTACTTACTACCTGTAATTTGATGATTTAATAAACCCAAACGTTAAATTCGTTATTAGACGTTGTTTGTTCTTAAGTCGGTATTTTTCTTTCATGATGTTACTTTGTGAATAGGTCAGGGTTCAATTCTGATATAGTCGAGTGATAAACAAATGCCTTTATTTATAAAAGCAATAAATACCGAATAAAAATTAAGGTCGTAACCCTCTATATAGCACAACCGTTGAATACTAGAATCTTCAACGATCTTCAATATAGTATTTACGACGGAATTTATATCGGAAATTTTATCAAAGTTTACTGTTTGCATAACAGTATTATTTTTCATGGAATTTTTTTTTTGTTCAGGGTTTTTTAATTTTTTATACTAACTCTTCGATTAGAATTAACGAAATGTAATTAAAATTTAGATGTGGTCTCGAGAAAATCCGAAAAAATCATAAATTTCTCTAAAAGTGCATTATTATTATTATTATTATTGTTAAAAAATACCTTACGAGTTTGGGAATATTTTCATTCGATTTAACATGAAATTTTACTTATAGTAGTCAAAGATATCGAGTTAAAATTTTGGAATGTCATTAAGAAAGTAGGGGGAAAATTAATTGTTTATGAGATGCCACCCCAACGTGATATTCGCCACCCCCAGTCCAAAAAGTGAAATGACACCCTGTATTTTTTTTCACATATTCTGCAAGAGCGTCGTTTTTTAGTATCTCTATGTAAAAAAATGACTTAATTACATAATGAACTTTGTAAGATATTTACAGCTAAATGTTCAGATACCAGATATTTAATATCGAAAACAAAAAATAATAGCAAGCCATGAAAGCAGCTTCGTTGTATGAACTGTCAAATAATATTGCTTGTGACACTTCTGTTTACTCGTTAGTACAAAAGTTTTCGAAAAAGTTTGACTTTAAGAAAAATGGTTTGCAGTTTGGAAGGAAGAACTCAAATTGTAGATTTATATGGGATTGCAAACATTATTTAACGAAAACCATCCCAACAAAAGTGTATCTGCTCTTTATGTAAGAAACTTACAAAAATTTTTTCAAACTATCGGTAAATAATAAAAAACGTTTTTGGTCACGTAAACTTAGACCCACATCTTTCAGTTAGAAAATTATCAGAAACTTTGGAAGTGGCAAAATTATTTACGTTTTACGTTATATAGATCCTAACGCCCGCGGTGCATACAAGATTTTATTTTTCACGAAAAATTGATTTTATTTTAATGAAAAACCCAGTTTTTGATATTTTGACGTTTGCTGTCAGTGTTTCATTATATTTCATGAACGTCATTACAGCTTTGTGATATATAGGCCTTAATAAAATGGAAATAAATATCGATTTTCCAAAAAATATCAAAGGAAATATGCACCCAAAGCAACCAAAAATTTATTACTGGAGTAATCCAGACGATCCTCATAAACTTAGCGGGCGTTATGGTCATAACGCCGGCTCATTATGCCCTAGGGCATTATGAGTGTATTTATAGCAACCGTATCCAAGGCAAAATAAAAAAATAATATACAAGTGAAAAATAAAGTACTAAAATTAAATTACAGCTTCATTAAGAGTTGGGTGATGATGACTTCGATAGAAGAGACCAATTTTGTGAAACTATGAGAGGCATGATTCGGTAAAATAGAAATATTTTGCGAAATATTTGCTTCAGTGACGAAAGTTGCTTTTTCTTATAGAAAGACAATTGTCGATATTGGAGCGATGTTAATCCCCACGTTTTTCGAGAAGGCCAAAATAATGTATGGGCTGGAATTCTTAATAACCAACTAATTGGTCCAATTTTCTACCAGGAAAATTTAAATGGACCTAGATATCTAGATTTTTTAGAAGAATTAATACATCCCCTTATCATTCAGTGCTTGGGAGAATGCAGGAGGGTCAGTTATACTCAGAGCCGGACTGAGGGCGTGGCGAAGGAGGCATTTGCCACGGGCGCAAACGACCCAGGGGCGCAAAATGTGAAATTTTCCATTTGAAATAAAGACTTTCTTTACTACAAGCTCTATATTTCAGAGTGGCGTATGTACCAGTTGTACAACGTTGGATGACAAGTAGTTAGTGCTACCAAAGATTACGGAACAAAATACCAGAAAATGATACATGACGAAAAACGCGACTCGGTGCATGTATAAACGTAAAGTCTCCTTCTACTTCTGTTGTAATTCCATCCTAATCGGTTGCTTCTCAAAAGTAAATTAAAAGTAAGTATCAAGGGATCTATAGTGACACAAGATGGTCCATCAAATATAATTCCGTTCATACTTTAGGCAACTGAAAATTGTGATAGATTAGAAGTTCTTCTAAAGATTAACAAAATTAATCTTGCACCAAAGATTATAGATATTGGGGATGGTGCAACATTGATAAAAGGACTATCTGATGAAATTCATAATATAGATCTGATTTCTTCGAGTCTCTATATTAGAGTCTTCAAAATCATTCGCTCAAACGATAAATATTGAACCAAATTTTGAGGAGGAGAGGAAACGTAAAATTAAAAAAATGTCAGTAGAAGATGAAGTTAATTGTGGATCAGAAAAGTCCAGTGAAATAAGAACTCCTTCAAGTATTGGACTCTATATCAGTGAAACTTAGAAAAAGATTTAATGCGCTGTCAGAAGTTTCTGAAGACTTTAATTTTTTAAAAGGAATATCTATAAAATAGTCTTCACTTGATGAATTGAAGAAGGAAGCTGCGGATTTGGCATTGAAGTATAGATCCGGTTTGGATCCGTACGAATGGGAAAACTTCAAATTTCAAGCCTGTGCCATGTTTACTTTAATGTTTATATATCACGCTATATTGTAATGTATTGTAATCTGAGGTTATTTAGTTGTAGATGTATATAGAATTAGTTATAATAGTGTTTAATAAAATGATTCTATTTTAATAATTAAAAAATAAATTATAATTACGTTAGAGATAAAGATAAAAGAAAAAGAAGGAGATTATAACCTAAAAAAAATTAGAAAAGTCGATTTTGAAAAATATAAAAAAAATTAGAAATCGAGGAGTAGAAAAAAATAAAAAAAGAGGGTTGTTGAAAGGATGTTTGAAAAAAGTTGTCAAAGAGAAAAGTCAGAAATTTTTGGCAGTAAAGAAAATATTTTGGAAATATCGATAAAAAGCATTTAATTATTAGCAAACATAAATTAAAGAAGTTAGAACGTTGTGGTGTAGGAGATATAAAGTAAAAAGTTAGAAGAAATCGAGGGAGTTGTATCAAATCAGAATTTCATTCAGAAGGTTACAGTTACGAGGGGAGATTAAAAAGAAAAGGTATGAGAAGTTAGAAATTAAAAATAATCGAAGAAGACATCTGAGTTCTATCAAACTCTGATATTTAAAGGCAGGAAGTAAAGGTTAAGGAGCTGAAGAATAGTAAGAAAGATATAAATTGTAATATTTGTGCAAATTGTTTATATTAGTAATTAATTTTTTTTTGGTTATATAATAAGGGTACAACAAATAACCTCAGATCTAATCTAAATTAATATTTGAATACCTTTGCTAATTTCGTCAGTGTGGAATAATAAAAAATAAATAAATAAATAAAATAGAATCATTTTAAATTTTGAATTTTGTTTGTTGTTGAAAATATAAATTATAAATTTAATTTTTGTTTATTTTCTATTTAAATAATTTCTTTAATAATTAAAAAAAAAATTTACTAAAAATAAATTTGATTAAAAAAAAATTGTTAATAGGTATCCAAGCCCTAAGAGTCGTTTTTTTAAAATTTTAATATCTGCATGTTCAAAAAACAGGACAATATATTATTTTGAGAATAAATAACTGTTTTTTTTTCATAGTTTTCCATTCATTTTGTTGATTGGGTTTTTGTTCATTACCTTGTAAGAAATATGGGAGATTATTGTGAATAAAAAAGTTCTTCGAAATAGTAAATGTCAATTATGAAAAACATGTATTTATTTAGAAATGAATTTCCCCACAAGGGCTCATTTTGAAAATTCGCCACAGGCGCTAGAATCCTAGTTCCGGCTCTGGTTATACTTTCAGCAAGACGGAGCTTCCTCTAATTTCTATTTAGAAGTAAGGCAATATTTGGATACCGTTTTTCCAGGACATTGGATATGTCGTAGGGGTGCTATTGAATGACCAGCGCGCTCCCCAGACTTGACCTCACTGGATTTCTTTTTATGGGGACATTTGGAGTTTGTTGTTTATAGAACACCACCACTATCGGTTTAAATGTAAACGGTGAACATTTTGAACATTTCATTTAATTAAAATAATGGAAAGAGTACTTGTTATTACAGTGGTTTTAGTTATGCTACTTTTGTCATTTTCAACACACGGTTTTGGTTTCCACACGCATCTGGACTAATGTAATTCAATGCCTGTTGTAGTTCCAGACGCGGTGCAGTGCTTTTAGACATTTTCTAATGTCGAGAGAATCACAAATTTGTGAATTAATTTTATATCAATGGCAAAATTGCATGAATTTTTACTTTTCATTGCTTCCCCACCCAACGTGTTTTCCGGATCTGGCTTTCAGCAACAACTAACCTAAACCTAAAAATAATGCTCCAGGCAAACAGATTTAGCGCCAATGAAGAAGTGATTGCTGAAACTGAAGCCTATTTTGTGACAAAAGTTAAAACGTTCTACAGAACAGGCACCGCGATGTTCGAGAAGAAGAAGATGAATAAAGTCGAATTTTGCCTAAAAATTGTGTTTTATTAGTCATACTAAAAACTTGTGTGACCGAGTAGGTTAATTATGTCTTGTAGATACTATGTAGACACACCTTCTAAATATTTTTAAAAGTACTTATTTTTAAGAGTCAAGTAACCTTTGCGCTGAAAGTGTTTCTCCATTTATTGACATTTACACACTAAATGACTTAAATACCTGGTGTCCCCGAAAGTTTCTAACCCAATTTAACTGCAAATATCTCGGAACTCAGAAGGGATAGGGAAGTGCGGTTTTCACTGAACAATTTCTTTTTATATAATGTTTTTTTCAGTATAAATATTTATTCAGTAAAATCTTATATAGGGTGTTTTAAAAAACGGTCTTTTTGATATGCAAATATCGTCGATTTTTTTACCGATATACCCTGTATATTTTTATTCTATCTGTAAGGCTAACTCTTTCCCTTTCCGAAAATGTATAATTTGTTGAAGTTTAGATGAAATATAAGTGCATTATTTGGTTTTTAATGATGTATGAATTACATGTTGTAGGTTGTGGATAAATCCTTGAGGTATCTTATATTCAAAATCAAAACATTTTCGTATCCATTATCATTTATATTTGTCTTATCCAGATAAACAAAATAAAATGTCGTAGTTGGTTTCTAACCTAGAAAATATTGATAGCATTAGTCATACAACATTTGTTGTGGACACTAGAAAAATTACAATTTCATACAATTGAATACTCACCTACTTCGATTTCTGGTCGACTCACACCACAAAACTGCTTGGAATACAAATAAATATTGCTTAGGTTAGGGAGAAAAACAATATTACTGCGTTCCAATCTCGCGTAATCCTCAACTAATTTGCCTAATATCAGCTTTCCTCTGAGACACCTAGTTCTAAAAATAGAAATCCGATAGTGCGCAGTTTATGTCGTGGGGTATTCACATAACTAAACCTGTACAATTTCATTCACAGAATAAATTCTGTAAATCAGTAATGTTCACAATATATTTTCACGTTGGCCGTATTTTCACATACATTATTCTGTGAATAATTTTAGTGTACTTTTGAGGCTTATACAGGGTGTTTCATAGTTAAACCGACATACGTTAACTGTAAATAGAGGGTACTTAGGTGATTCTAAATAACCTTGGTTATTGGGTCTAACGCCTTTAATAACCGACATACGGGGTGTTTCATCCATTTCGGCCAATATTTTGATAAGCTGTAACTTTAGAACCACCCTGTAGATTTCTCTCAAACTTGGTACAGGTATAGTGTGTTAATAACCCAATCCTATAGTGTAAGAACTACAATTAAAATCCAGATCCGGATTAAGAAGAATTTGCAAAATTTGAAAATCCCCAAAACAACACCCTGTATAATAGATTTTTTAAAATTGAGGATGGATATTTGAAAAGAACGGAAAAAAATGAGTTAAAGTGAAAAATCTTTCAAAGTGTACATCCCATTCTACTACAGGAGTTTTAACGTCAAATTACATCAAATGCGTTTTTTTCATTTTCACAAGCAGTAACTTTCGAAATACCTGGTAGACTTCTTTCATATTTGGTGCAGGTATCATTTTTTAGTAACCCAATAGTATAATATAAGGACTACACTACAGTTAAAATCCAGATACGGAGTAAGAAAAATTTGTAAAATTTGAAAATCCCCAAAGCAACACGCTGTACATCAGTTTTTTTAAAATTGGATCAGACATTCGAAAAGAATAAAAAAAACTGAGATATTCTGACATATTTTTATAAATGCACATCTCGTTCTACATTACTAAACTTTTAAAGTTAAAATTCCATTAATGCAATACTTATTGTCATTTTCATAAGCCATAACTTTGGAAACACCCTGTAGATTTCTTTAATAATTAGTACAGGTAGATTGTTTAAATAGCACAATCGTACAATACAAGAGCTAAAGTTAAAATCCAGACCCGGATTAAGAAAAAATTGTAAAAGTTGGTAATCTCTAAAATATGATCCTGTATATCAGATTTTTTTAAATGTAATCGGATACCTATTTAAAAAAGAAAAAAGATGTGTTATAATGTGTTGAAATATTTTTATCAGTGCACTTGAGCGTTCTACAAAAAAAATACAGATTTAATTTTTCGGATTAATTCCGGATATAAAACTCATTAAACTATCAAGTAGGCTTTGGCAATAACATCTTTTTTCTTTTTTTTCTTTTTTCAAATAGATATCCAATTACATTTTAAAGAATCTGATATACAGGATGCTATTTTAGAGATTATCAACTTTTACAAATTTTCCTTAATCCGTATTTTAACTTTAGTTCTTGTATTGTACGATTGGGCTATTTAAACAATCTACCTGTACTAATTATTAAAGAAATCTACAGGGTGTTTCCAAAGATATGGCTTATGAAAATGACAGTAAGTATTGCATTAATTGAATTTTAACTTTAAAAGTTTAGTAATATGTAGAACGAGATGTGCATTTATAAAAATATGTCAGTGAAAACCACACCTGCTTATCGTTTCTGAGTTCCGAGATATTTGCAGTTAAAATTGGTCAGAAACTTCTGGGACACCCGGTATTGTAAGGTCTTTTTTACATTTCACTCCATATACTTGTTTCACTACATGCTTGTATTAATTTCTTTGTAGAGTATAAATCATTATGAAATCACAAAGTTGCCGATATTTACTTACCAAGAATATATTTATAACAATTACCTAGACAAGGTTTATGTTCAACAGAAATGAATTATGAATTATTTACTGAGATTACAAGCGAAATGCAAAAATATTGTATATTGTGGTAATAATAATTTCATTGTATTATAAACAGACTGAGGTATATACAGGGGGTCCCAGTTTAACTTTTTTCGCTCCCTGTTCCTCGTTTCGGAGGTATCTAAAATATTAAAAATTAATTTTTTAGTAATAATTTTTGTATCATAACCTCAAATTCAACCAAACTATGAGGGAAGCCATAACCTATAAGTGTCCTTACGCGAAAGGATTAACACCTTATAATTTTATTAAACATATTGAATCAATGATCTCATCTGCTAATAAGAGTTTAGGGTTTATCATAAAGAAGTTGCAAATAATTCTCCACGTACGGGTCTCAGAGATAATTTTAGTTCCTATTTGCCAGCTGCAAGAACAAATATTTTAATGAAGAGAAGGTGGATGAAAAGTCCTTTATATCTCACAAAGTTATTTATTGGCGACCGGTTTCGACAATATTATGGCATCATCAGGCACACCTAGATGGAAAAGTTATGGGATTAAAAAATTAATTGTCAAAACAGCAATTAAGTTTGACAATTAATTTTTTAACCCCATAACTTTTCCATCTAGGTGTGCCTGATGATGACATAATATTGTCGAAACCGGTCGCCAATAAATAACTTTGTGAGATATAAAGGAGTTTTCATCCCCCTTCTCTTCATTACCTACCACTCACATATGGCTACCCCTAACTTAAAACAAATATTTTAAATTCATCCCATCGTAACTTCCAGGACAGCTTGGATATATTTGCCTGTAATAACTATCAAATTAAACGTGTCATTTCTCTAGTTACTGTATCATAAATGTTTATTATATATGTATTACGTAAGTTTAGAAAATTGTGCAATTGAATAGTAAGTAGATGTTCCGTAACATTACCAAGGTGTCCAATGTTAACGTCCATTTTTTTTCCTGTCTCCCCCACAGACACAAGTTTTTTTAAAGGGCACTGGATTGCTACCAATTTTTATATACTATCGGTGACAATGAGACTAGGGCCATGCCTATATCTCCTTCACTTTTCAACCGATTTGAATAAAATTCGGTACATAGATATGAGACACTATTTTGGATTGACAGACGTATAAAAACAAAATGGCCGACTTCCGGGTTCGCCAGAAATGTCACCAACTTCGATTTTTTAAATGGTGAAAAGTGAAGGAGATATAGGCATGGCCCTCTAGTCTTATTGTCACCCGGTATACAGGGTGTCCCGTTGCTAAACGGAGATATTTTAAAGGTAGATAGAGGTCAAAAAGGGGATTCTAAATAACCTATATATTGTTATATGAAATGACACTCTTTAAAGGGGAAAATTGTTATGGTATAAAAAAAAATGGGACAAAATTATGAAAAATGTGGATTTTAAACGAATTAAAAAAAAAATATGTGAAACGGACTTAATAAAAAAAAAATGGTGATGGTTGTTAGGAAAGTTTTTGTTTGATGTTGATTATTGAAATGTGAAGTTTGTAAAAAAAATGTCAGAGATTAATTGCAAATAAAGAATATTAAAAGTTAAAAATATAAGAATTTTCATCATTAAATAATTCAATATTATCTCAATTGGCGCCAAGAACGTGGGCTCGAAATTGAGTGAACCCAAAAACATGAAGGAAGAACAGGAGTATAGAAGGAAGAAAGGAACAAGTGAAAATAATGAGGTAATGGAGATATTGATTAAGATGCAACGAGAAAATCAAGCAAGATATGAAGAGTCGAAACAAGAAAAGAAAGATTTGGATAGGAGTTTAGTAGGAATGGATAAAAAAAATCAAGAAAGATATGAAGAATTTGATAAAAAAATTCAAACAATATTAGTAGAAATGAAACAGGAAAATCAAATAATATTGGTAGAATTCAAACAAGAAATAAACAAGAAATTTGGGGAGCAGGATAAAGAAATTAATAATATCAAAAGTGAGACGAAACAAATTAGAAGAGATATAATAGAACAGAAGATAACAGTACAAGAAACAAAGACAGAACAAACAGAAAAAGAAATGAAAAGAATTGAAAGAAATGTAATGAATAATAGTAAAGAGATTAATGTAATAGAGAAACGCATGGAAGAAATTACCCAAGACAATTGGAAAATTGCAGAAGAGAATTTAAAAACAAGAAAAGATACAGAACAGAATTTGAAAATAATGAGACAAGATATTAAAAAGAATGGGGAAGAAATTAATAATTTAGAAGAGCATATTAAAGAAGGTTTTAAATTACAGGAAGAAATCATAACTACAGAAACAAATATTACAAAATGGAAAATAGAAGAAATAGAAAAGAAAATGTATCAAGAAAGGGAAGAATACAAAAAACAAATAGAAAGCAATATGGAAAAAAATGCAATTATAATGACAACAAATGGAAGTGAATTAAATAAAAATATAAAAGAAGTGAAGGAAGATCTTAATAAAAAAAACGAAAATAACCATAAAGAATTAGAAAAACAGTTTAAAGATGGATTTGAATTACAAAAAGAAATTTTAAGGAATAAAAACAGGCTAGGTCAAAATTATCACAAATGGAAAATAAAATTAAAGAAAATAACAACATTTAAGATATTTTTGGAACAATTTTGAAAATAACTAAACATTAAAGATAAATTAGCATTCATTTATTTTTTTTTAAATACCAAATGAATGCAAATTTGGGGGAATTTGTTATATGAAATGACACTCTTTAAAGGGGAAAATTGTTATGGTATAAAAAAAAATGGAACAAAATTATGAAAAATGTGGATTTTAAACGAATTAAAAAAAATATGTGAAACGGATTTAATAAAAAAAAAATGGTGATGGTTGTTAGGAAAGTTTTTGTTTGATGTTGATTATTGAAATGTTAAGTTTGTAAAAAAAAATGTCAGAGATTAATTGCAAATAAAGAATATTAAAAGTTAAAAATATAAGAATTTTCATTATATATAATTCAATATTATCTCAATATATAATGGGTCTGTTGGCTTCCATAACGAAGTTACAGGATGTTTTATCAATTATGCACAATTATTCATTTGGCCAGAACTTCTGAATCACATAGTATATCTTTTCCATTTTTGGCATACAGATTACACTTCTCACAAATAAAGTACTGAATTATTTAGAGATATGAAAATCCAGTTTCGGCTTTAGGAAAAATTGAAACATTAAAAATATCAAAACAACCCTCATCATAATTTTATTATTTCCATTTTAGATTTGAGTAGAAGGGAAAAACTGAATTGAAACAAGTTGTTGTTGGTATCGCCACCGATTTGAATGGGAAAATTTTGAAACTGAAAGTAAAATTTTTGAGAAAAAAAGAAAAATTATTTTTTTATCGTTTAATATTGAAAATTTGAACCAAAATATTCATAGTTTCTTTGACCCACAGATTTCTTTTTGTAAGGTGTCATAAATTGTTTTTTATTTCTGGTGTTATATGTGTGTGTTAATGTTTCTAATTCTAATTTATTAAGATACTGTTTGATTGATATTTGTTTATAATATAATTGTCTAATATCATATATTTTGTCTCTGCAAAAAGTGAAGCAGTGCACATTTAACATAATTTTCAAAATTTTTTTTGTGATATTTCTAACATATTTTTATACGTTATTGATACTCCTCCCCATTCAATGATTGCGTAGTTTAAATGGGGTTCAACCAAACTATGATAAAGAATTCTTTTTTGTTGTTTAAATCTATATAAAAGAAAATCAATTTTTTTTCCTCAAATAAAATATATGTTCATTCCATCTCATATGCGGATCCAAAATTATACCTAGGTATTTAACTTTTCTTGCAGGTTTAATTTTCAAATCTTGTCCAATTTCAATATTAAATGTAGGAAGTGATGGTGTGAGACTACTGAATGGTAAATACTCTGTTTTCTCAATATTTATTGACAAGACTCTTTATTTTTGTAAAAGATCACAGCATCGTCCGCAAAACTGATTATTTTCCCTTCTTGTTGAAGAAGGAAAATATTGTTCAAATAAACGGTAAAAAGTATTGGGCCCAATACTGTGCCTTGAGGTACGCCACATATAATTGTTTGTTCTGTGCTGGTTTGATTTTTTAACCTTGTAATTTGGCGTCGGCTTGTAAAGTAACTCTTAAACAATTTATGAGCTATACCTCTTACTCCAAGATCTTCTAAGGCGTCCAATAGTATATTATGATCGACAATATACTTTACGGAGATCAATAAAAATTCCCAATGATGGCATTCCTTCATCTAAAGAGGTGTAAATATTTCTAGTCAATTCCAGTATAGCATCACTGGTATTTTTTTGTCTCTAAAGCCGTATTGAGATGGTGATAATAATTTAAACTTCCCGAAATTTTGTCAAGGGAGCTAATTAATTAAATATACAGGGTGTTTTTTTATATTTTTATTATGTTTCAATTTATCCTAAAGCCGAACCTGGATTTTCATATCTCTCAATAATTCAGTACATTATTCGTGAGAAGTAAGCCAAAAATGGAAAAAATATGCTGATTCAAAAGTTCTGGCCAAATGAATAATTATGCATAGGTAATAGATAAAACACTCTGAAACTCCGTTATGGAAGACAAGAGACTCAAGAACCCATTATTTACAATCCCCTTGTGGCCTCTACCTACCTTTAAAATATCTCCGTTTACCAACGGGACACCCTGTATATATTATACTTATAATTTTTATTGTTAACATTTTCATTATATTGCGTTTCCCACCCGTTAAATTGTTAGTACAACTGGTGGGTGGTGTGTTAAATAAATAAATAAATAAATAAATAAATAAATAATTTTCAGAGTAGTTCTATTGAACCTAAAATAACATCAATTCATACCTTAGACATTTTTATTAGATAAGGGTACTTCTGCTTCATTTTCCTAAACTTAACGGTTTGGGAGATTTTTTAATTTTTGATATACCTAATAAAACAAATCAACTAAGCAGCCATTTTTTAGAATATAGAGAAGATACTTTTCGGTTAGTTAAAGAATTAATTGCGGCAAATAAGAGATATGGAACAACAAATTCTGCATATGCGGTATTCGCCTAAAATTTTAAAAGACGGAATATTTCGTAACCTTTTTTAGCAACACCAGTATTCGGCTATCCGGAGAAGACATACCACCGATAGAGAGTTTCTGCTACTTAGGATATCTGCAAAGCAACGGCGTAGGGGCAAGAATAAATGCGAGATAGATGCGATGCAGAGACCGCACAAACGTCCTATGTGACAGACGCCAACTAGATCCGCTAGATTGAAGTTCAAAGTCGAAAATATACGGAACGATGGTACGACCCGTGGCGCTATATGAAACAGAATACAGACACTGGCCAACCACAAGAAGCTCTGAAAACCAGATGCGTACAATGGATATCATTACGTAACAACATCCAAAATACTAATAACTCAAGATCGCGTGAAATGGCATGTAAAGAACCGAAAAGCAGGCCCTGTCATTGTGGATCCTCGCTAGAAGGAAGAAAAAGTAGAAGAAGAAGAAGAAAAAGAAAAGAGAATATATAACTAGGCAACGCTTTTAGAAATTAAATTAAAAAACATGCTTACTGATGTAACAAATATGTCATATATACCCTCGTTAAACCACAAGACGAAATTCAGTACTTTCTTATTTTTTTATTACTGAAGATGGCTTGGCGGTTTAATGAGATTATACCTCAGATTTTCTACATCACTTATCATATTTTTTTGTAATATTAGGAATTTTTATGAGGTGTTGGCAAGGTATACATTATTTTCTAATTTTATTTCTGATGTCTATGAAGATTTGCTACATCGGTATGCATATTTTTTAACAACCTTATTCATTCATAATTATTACTTTTATTTCCATCCAATATAACATATCTCTCTCGTACTCTCGTAGTCTCTTGTCTATATAAATGTTTACATATACTGAATTAAAAATAAAAATAAATACCTTGTAGAATTTTACATAAATTTAAATTAAAAATTTTGTTTCGCTATTGTATTTCTATTTTTCAATTCTTCTTCTATGTAACCTCTTCTTATCTTTTATCATCTACTTCATTCGCTTTATGTTTTTTATGATATCATAATATTTCATCATTTTAACTTTCATTTACTAAAAACAGCTGTATTTCTAATTGATGTCTTCTATCCTCTTTTGTATATTATAAACTTTTTTCTCTGACATTATTTTTTAATATTTTGAATGTTTTGACTGATCAAGATAGACTGAACAAAGAGAAGAATTAGAAAGACAAATAGGAAGAGTAACCCCAGAAAATGTAGGTACGAAAATGCTACAGAAAAAAGAAAACTGGAACAAAATAAGGCAAATACCCACTGTCTTTATGTTCGACAAAAGAAAAGAAATAAACAGACCAAGTCAATAAAAAGACAACACAGAGAATAGCCCCCAACATATACAGAAATAGCAATCCATCCTGACGTAATACGGCCAGGTGGTTCCAGGTTTCTATACAGAGTATACAGAGTAGTTTTTTAGTTGGTAAGAATACGACACTGGGTGGTCAAGGGCCTTAACTAAATAAAAACTTATATGCGTTTATAGGAATTTATAATTTAAACTACAAAAAAAGAATTTATAAATTTTTTTTGCAATAAAAGAAAAGTAAATCTTAAAATAAATACCATCAATAAAAAAATCGGATGAGGCCATGCACATGACTTTACCATACTTTAACGGCGCTATGGGCTCATAATCCAATTACTCGTACATATTTAAGGCAGGCCATGCCTGACAAGAGCGTACAATTGTCTCCATGAAACAAAACACTTCTACTGCGCTTGCGCTATTATGCAACTATGTTATTCCATTTTTTATTTTTTAACTCGCTTATAATACAAAATTTGAAAAAGTTTTTAAACAAAATTTATAGTAAATTTAATTTAAAATAAATTTTTTCTCTTAATATTTTTACATAAACTTAATAGAAACGATAATAATTGCGAAAATCTGAAAATTCTCAAAAGTAAACCCTCTTCCGGTTGTCCGATTTTGCCCAAAATCTAATCGGCTCATTAGCATGTTGTAAAAATGCTAAATATAAAATTTGGTGATGGGTTACATTTTTTAAGATAATCTGCTTATATCTGAACTTTAAACTCAGCCTACTACGAATTGACAAATTAGGCAGATTCTCGATATTTTGCTTAGCGTTAGAGATATCGAAAAAATTTATTAGAAAAAGTTGTTCAGAATATTATTTTAACCCCACATACTGATTTTCATTTTTAATTTTTTCATTATTTTGGTCTACATATAGAAGGTGAGTCACGGTGAACGGGACGGTTCATTGCGGCTAAACGGTTAACATTTTGAAAATTTTGTTTATTCATGGATATGTGGGTTGATAAAGGCTACATTTTAAAATTATTTTGAAATATACAGGTTGTCCCAAAAAAGTGTGGCGTATCAAAGTTATATTATTTCTTTCTCTATATTTTATTGCATTTATACATTATACGTTAAAAATAAGATATACCTATACCTAAGCTTTTTAGTTTTCGAGATATTTTGATATTTCTAAAAATGGAAGCATTTACAAGAAAACTGATAACTTCGAAACCTATGGAATCAGCCAAATCCAATTTTAACTGAAAAAAATTAGACTAATAATTGAAAACAATAATGTATTTAGAGTTGTTTAAAATTATACAAGGCGTCCAAAATGGGGCCATTTTCTAATGGCATATTCAAACGACAATATCGTTCTTATTTTGAACAGGACACCCTGTATTTTATAATCCTATTATGTAGCAAATTCCATTACCTTTTAAAAATTATAGAGTTCTACTATGCCTATATCTACTAATTTTGGAGTTGTTTTTATTTTTTGTTAAATTTTACATTATTTTTCCACCGTAAAGCCTAAATATAACACCCTGTATTTGATCAGCTTAGAGTATGATCCGAAAATTATCTTTGAAACTATGTGTTTGGTTTTGACATTTTTAAAAATGTTTCGAGATGCATCATAATCTGTATAGTTAACCGTCATACTAATCCATTATTATGACCATTGTAGTTAATATATATTTATGGTTTTTAGATTTGTGTATGTGACAGTTAAACGTCAAATATAAATAATCACGCTTAATTTTGGCATTAATAATAATCATTGATTTTATTAATGCCAAAATTGTCGAGAATATGGAAGTGTCTTCATCCTAAGTGCGACACACTGTATATGTCACATTTGTTACATCAATTTTTTTTTTTTTTTTACTTCTGTGTCAACGGCATCGACTACTATGGCCATTAGCCTCGTGTTCTGTGTAGGCTTTGTTACTGTTTCCCAGCGCCACTTTAGGAACAGCACTGTTAATTAGAACCCAACAGTGAATGGTCGAGTGAGGAATCACACCTGGTATATGAAAATCAATTTCTAAATTTTTAATTAATTAAAAATCAGAAAAAGATTTCTGCCTTTCGTGTGATTCGAACCCACAACACTTGGATTATGAGTCCAGTGCTCTACCGCTGAGCCACCCACCCCCCTACATCAGTTTTAAAATTAATTCAATTTGTATGATGCGTTTTTTACTTTTAAAAATATATTCTTTCAATTATAAAAAGCCCATAAATATATTTAATTAATATATAAATAGGGGTTCATACTTGGTTCAAATCAAGGCCGTAGCCAAGGGGGATAGACCCCCCCCCCGAAATGAAAAAAAAATAACATACTTTTTTAGTAAGTACTAAGTAGTATGATTTTCTACCCCAAGTAGCATTATGGTGACAGAAACTGATATCGCCACTTCGATTGGGTGGCTATTACGTAATAATCACTAAATCTACACAGTAAGAATCACCTCATTTTGTTTATGCCTATTTGTAGATACGTAAAGTTTACCGCTGAGAGCCACTTAATAGTTTTATAATATTTTGGTGCCACTAAAGGTGTTTGGAATAATATAACAACTAAGCGAGACTACCTCAAAGTTGCAGAAACATTAAAGTGGAAAATAATAGTTACGGCCACCAAACCATATCACTTAAATACCACTTACAAGTGGCAGTGATCTTAAAGTGGGTGTGATAGTTTTAGTGTCGTTTTGGGTACCATTAATATATCTTTTCCGTCGACCGACCATTTATGATGTATTTTAACGCACTCAAAATCGTTGATTAATGACCAGGATTAATGAATGATTTTCTATTAATCAACTATTTTATTATATGCAACCCAACGTACATTATTATACATTTATATTGACAGTTACCTATGGTGTAGGCAACCAAACATACATATACATTTGAAATCAAGAAGGTGTGTTAATACTATCTGTCATTGTGTGTCATTATTTAATTTCTTAAAATTCAAAAACTCTATGTTAAATTATCTCGATTGTTAATCGCGCTTATTAATGCGTGTTAGTTTAGATTATATGATTGCATTAGTTCTCGCCACGTTTTTGCCACACAAAAATCACTTTAAAGTTTTATTTTCTAAACGCAGACATTTGCAGCCATTTTTGAGATTGCCATGATTAGAAAAATAAATGCGCTATTTAAAAAACTTTTTTTCGTCAATACAGCTTCAAATTGACTACATTTCCATACATAATTAATGATTTTAATAACAAAGATTGATAAGTATTTAATATCCCGCGCTTAAACACTGTTTTACAACACACTTTGGAACTTTGCTGTATACTTTTGATAATTTTTTATTTAGAAAAGTAAAAATACAAAAAATTACCCAATCTTGAATCTTAAATTTTTTTCATATACTTAAGGCAGTTGATACAGGGTGACCCAAGGGTGTGTGCATGCTCCATAACTTCTTTGCTACCGCTATCGGTTTGATTTTTTTTTAAACGATAGGTCAGACAATGAGGCACATTCTAAAAATATTTCTATTTATACACAGGATGTCCCAAATAAGATATACAACTAAGTTCTGTTTTTTAAATGGCAACCCCCCATTTTTGTTATATTTTTAGATTCGCCATTTAATTGTCGATATAACGCTCCCGGGTTTCTTAGACTTATTTGCAATAGTTTTTGACTTATGTTAATTTATGTGTCAAGATAGCGTCGTGGAGAGATCCATAAAAAAATTCAGAACTTCAGAACTATTCAAGATAACTTAATCCACTTTTTTCCTGTCGATTCCTTATGCTTTAGCGCATCTTTCAAGATATAGGCGAACTCGGTGTCGATGTTCTATCGCCTACTACGATTTTTTGAAAATGACAAATTACAAATAGCAATAACTCGACTTTTTCAAAGGCATCACCCTATATTTTATTACATCATTGCATGGCATTTTTTAAGAGCTTTTTGTTGATATTGGGTTTGTGGGATTTATTTTATAAAACTTGCGAGATTTATTGCAAAATAAGAAATGTTTGACGGTTTATTCGAGAAAAAAAAAATCGAGTAGGCCGCTGTCGTAAAATTTGACAGATTCATAAAATTTTGAAACGACAATGTTTCAACAAAATGAAATTGTAATAGAAACAGAAATGCATAACGAAGTAAATAATTTTAGTAACTAATACAATTTGCAAGAACATGAAAGAATGATTAAAACGAAACAATGTAAACATTTTTGACTTAAAACAAATGCTCTCCACACAAAAATCATTATAATAAATAAAAATAAATAAATAAATATTTTTTAAACGTTAATTTTTGCTACTTACCCAAAGGTTTATCTACAGCTCTTTTTCTAGACTTTTGCCGTCTTCCCATTTTAAAAAAAACTTTCAACTAAATAAAATACATATCATTAACAACATTTTGTTTTTATAAAACTTTTTATCTTCACACAAAACGGTATTAAAAATATTAAACACAATTATGAATCTTTTTAAATTTTCACTTATTTAATTATTTTTCACGAAACTAACAGTATCGAAAACAAGTCGCCCGTCAGAGCTTTCGCGTTTTCGCGCATTTATCGTCTGTTCAGCTTTGTGAGCTTTCAAAACGCTGCCCTTCGGAAAGAAACGCGGAAACTAGAGGATGTTTAATCCGCGTTTAAACAGTTGCTTTAGATTTCTCCCACTCATCTGATATTGGGCACGCTTCTACTCAACGATTGTTGTTGATCGCTTTGTATGTTTTGGTTTTTCTCCGATATGTCATTCGTCTTCGTCAATGGCACATCTGCAGAGACAAATAACCGGGTTCGTATTTTCTCAACGCTACATTCCGAATATGTATCAACTATAATATTGTTTATTTTCAACAGTTTAGAAGAAAATAAATACGATAATAGGCACAATTAAAATAGTGAAAAAACACTACGTAATATTTTAACAAGGAAATTTTAATCGTCCATGTTCTCAAAATTGTCAATAATTTATAACAGAAAAAATGAAAAACCGCTGTCAGATGAGTACAAAAATTTATTTTACTACTACTAGTTTCGGTCTAATAGTACAGTCACTGAAATAACCCCAGGAATCGATAGAGGTACCAATTCTAAGCAAAATTTGTTATATAAAGTTATTAAAATAAATCAATACTTTTTGAGTTATTAAATATCAAAGATTTTGATTTTTCGTGAAAAAAATGCATGTTTTAAAGCGGTTTTTCATAAATAACTCAAAAACTTTAAGTTTTTACAAAAAGTTGTCATTACCAAAATTGAAGATAATAAAAAATCGAATAAATTCCTTACTTGAAAAACCTTTTAATATTAATTCAAAGTGAGTGATAAGTAATTGAATGTATATTTTTTTTCGGCGAGTACTCAAATCTAAGTATTCAAGCTTAAATAACGGGGAAAACGATGCATTTTTATAAAATATACTTACTGAACACTTTTCGAAGTACTCAGAAATACCTATCAAATGAGCTCTAGAAGAAGTTGATAGCATGAAAATTAAGCAAGTTATGATGAAAATAAGAGGACCCTTTCGAATTTTTTAGGAAAAAGTGAAAACTAAAACATACGCAATTTCCACATAAATTAAAATTTATAGTAATCCCTATAAGACTTTCCTTATTTTAGCATAAGTAATGACCTCAAAATTTTGACCGGTTTAGAATGCATATTTTTGAAAAAAACATGATTTAAAAAAATCAGAATTTTTCAAATTTTCGTAAATTTCATTTTCTTTTGATAATAACTCCAAAAATACTCTATATAAGTAAAAAATGATAGAGAACGAAATTTGAGTTTTTTTTAACAAAGATTTTACTTTTTTTTATTTTTGTAGGATAAAAAATAACCGAGATAGAAATGTTTAAAGCCTAAATTTTACTGCAAGAACCATGTTACCGGGGCACTTTAACCTTTTATCTTTTAAAAAATAAGGAATTTAAAAGATTAAATTTAATACGATGTTATAGCCCTTGAAATTACCTTATTTCAAATAGTTTTTGGATGAACCTGATATCATAAAAATTAACGGAGTTATTGTAAAAAAACCAATAACATTTTTTTGGAAAAATTTTTGGAGCAGAGATTTTGTATGTACCTATATAAAGGAAAAAAATCTGTTGTGTTGCCACAAGACTTTCCCGGCAGTTATAAAATAAAAATTAAATAATTAATTTGGTGTTAAAATTTCCAAATCAAATGATATTTGGTATCCCAAAAAAAAATTCGTTTCGAATTATTTTAAAGTAAAAATGACATTTGAAATATAAAAGGAAAAATATTTCACATATCAAAAAAAAGTAAAACAATTTTTTAGGGTCGGAATGTCAAATGTCATTTGGATTTTAAATTTTTAAATTTTTTTCCATTGCTTAGTTTTAAAATTAAGGAATGAAAATTTGAGGATGTATTTACAAGCCAATAAGGCACCTAAATACCAAATAAAAACTATAGGTATTTTATTTTTTTGTAATGTACATAGGGCTACTGCGCCTCCTGGTGGGGTGATTTCAACCCAACTAATGGGTTCAATCCCCGATCACCAGAAACCCATATACCAAATTTCAGCTCAATCGGATTAAGCGTGCGGACGCTATCGTGGAAGAATACAGACAGACACACAGACAGACTTCCATCTGGAAATCGTTTTAATCATCTCAGGGGACCTCAAAATACTTAATCCGTCGTTATCTCAATTTTTTTTAGCGCGTTCACAATACTTTCCCTTGGGGAGCGGCCGGGAAAGTAAAAGATGTAAGAAGTAGACGTGTCGATAGGTGCATGCTCACAAAATATACATGTGTGTGTGTATGTATATTTTGAAGATAGAAAAAGTGAAAGGAATTCTGTACATCACAAATTTTCCATTATTTTTATGACAAGGGGTAGTTTTTAAGGGTGGAAAATTTCGCAATAAATAAATAAAGATTTTAATACTCAGTAAATGAGATTTCAATTCAGTAATGTATTATTCAAATGATTAAAGTTTCTTGACACCAATTTTTTCAATGATTCTGCTTTAAGGGGTGGTTTTTAAGGGTTGAAATTTCATAGTCAACCAAAAATTATATCATAAACATTAAACAAACTGTTTGTGTAATGTTAATATGAGTTTTCATATTTCAGAAATATAAAAATGGTTTTTTCATGATTTTCGATTTAAGTGGTGATTGCTAAAAGGGTTGAAGAATTAATTAAAATCATAAATCATGCATATAAATGTTGAAAAATGTTTATTTTATTTAATCAAACGAGATTACTTACGCCAGAATGCTTAAATCTGCATTTTTTACCATTTTTAACAAAAGGGGTGGATTTCACCCCTAAAATGCAAAAAGCGCAAGTCGAGCATATGTCATTTTTGAAGTTGAGGGTAAAATATACTCAATTCCAAATTTTCATGCAAATCGCTGGAGGTTAACCGAAATCGGAGGTAATAGTTGATTTTTATCTTCATTCACTGTAGTATAGGTATACAAAATAACAAAAAAAAGTCGGTAGTAGCTCAATCTCTCAGTTTTTTACAAATTCATTTTACTAAAGTTGGT